>CM035842.1:141411462-142658347 GCA_020510985.1 Pholidichthys leucotaenia | reverse complement strand
ACCGGCACATTGTCAAAAGTTAACACCACTCCAGCGGTGTTGTTGATGTGTGGAAAAAATGCAGGCAGATTATCCATATTGCCGCACCGTTTTTTTGGGGTTTTTTTTTGTTTTTTTTAACATGGCAGCAGTTTGAAACAGAAACTTAAATATTTCCACTAAACTGGATGCAGAGGGAATGACAGTTTTCCTGTCATGTTTGTTTTGCCGTTTCTATGGTAACGCATAACTTTTGTCGGCAGAGTAACGGTGTGACGTTGTCATGCAGCAGACCCCAAATATCAAGATATTCATTTTTACACCGGTATCAAAATTTATACAGGTATTATCATGAAAGATACGATATGGCACACCCCTAGTTTTAACTTAGGAAGAATTCAGAAATCTTGATTTGTGTAATAACTCTGATTTTTATTCATGGCTTTCATGCATCTTACCATGATTAGATGATCACCTAATCAGCACCTCCGTAGGTAGACCGAGGTGTCCTTGTGTTGAAATTCAACAGGTAATCAAACTGAATGGCTGCCATACATGTAGAGATGATAATTTAGGAAAGAGTTTCCAGTGGTCTTTTATGTTATTCCAGAGCTGTCTAATATATCTTTCCACGTCCACAAATAGTGGCAAAAATCCCAACAAGCTTTGTCCACCTACAGACTCCAAAGCAAAGTTTAAACTGTGTTTTTGTTGTCAGCTTTAATTGCTTTTAAAGTGCTTTACAAATAAAGTTGGATTGGAAATTTCATTTTTGAGCTCCCTTTAACAAAAGATAATCATCCTGAAGAAATTTCAGTGATGTCTGTGGCAGAGTAACATGCAAAAACATGTAAGACCATCTGTAGGCCTGTTTAGTTCTACATGTTACCTCCAGAAGTTTCTTGACGTCCCAGACCTCCTTTCCTCCAGGGCTATTCTCCATGTTATAGTGGATCCAGCCAGTACCACCATGACCAACAGGAGGCTTTGTGGGTTCTTTGTGAATAATGATCTGAGAATGGTACCAAAAGACATGAGTTAGGAATATCTTTTTTACTTTAAGTATAATATAATTCAAAATTAAAGCCAAGCCACATGTTTGCGTGTTGTGGCTTGGAAGAAATTATATGTGGAACAATTCAATATTTACCTCTTAAATTTCTGTTATCTTTAAATCTTTAGCTACAGTTTTAATATGAATGTATTTTAGGAGAAAAATGATGTTGCTGGATAAGGGATAATCATTTAGCGGTAAGCTGGGTCTTACTGGGGCTTCTATGTGGCACAACATAAGCTCTTCTTGACATTTCTGGTGAAGAAAACTAAAGGGCTGAATGAATGCATATCTTTTCAGTGAGAAAGCTAAGGATTCACAGTATAACAAACAGAGTCTCTATTCATCCCCAAAGCCAGTGGAACAAATTAAATTACCACACACTGCACACACAAAAGCTTTCAGTTCCAAGTACAAATGCTGTTCTCAAAACCTGCTAAGGGTCTCAGTTATTCTTGCCCTCATTTCTGAGGTGAACTGGTGGTAATGGGACAATTAGATAATCTTGAGCATATAGTAATAAAAAAAAACAAAGCCAGCAAACGCACCTGGTGGATCTGGACTCCATAGCCTTTGAATTCATCATCCCAGGTTGTGTTCCTATAAATGTCATCAACTCGATCAATCAGTTCAATCTGGGATGGGGAAAATGAAACAAACATTTTAGTGATTAACTCAAACATGTACATAATGCTTCAGAGTGAATTCCTTGTGATAATTAATTAGAATGACCAAAAAGTCCTAAGAAAACATTAAACAGCAGCATGATGTCTGACCAGATAATTGAGAGTGACACTCTCCTGTCCACGGCCCATATGTGTAAAGAAACGGTAGTCTGCTACCAGTAGCAGGGGGCAGGTGTTCTTCCTGTGGTCGTGAGTTTGTCTTTTCATTCTGTGGTGGCTTTCTGCAAAACAGAAGCATTTAGAGAGATTGATGGATGGTCAGGCAGGCAGAGAAACAAAGATTTTTTTTTTTTTTTTTTTTACTTTTAAATTGAAACAACTTGGGATTCTAAATTGTCCTTAGGTATGAATGTGAGAGCGAATGGTTGTCTGTCTCTCTGTGTTGGCCCTGCGATGGACTGGCGATCTGTCCAGGGTGTACCTTGCCTCTCGCCCAAAGATGCTGGGATAGGCTCCAGCCCCCCTGCTTTATTTTGACTTTCCACATTTTTTCTCATGTCCTTCTGTTGAAAAAAATCTCTTCAACCAGTAGTCAAGAAACAGGCAGGATCAAAGTTTCAGCAAATTTAATA
The DNA here is from genome assembly GCA_020510985.1 of Pholidichthys leucotaenia. Classification (NCBI taxonomy): domain Eukaryota; kingdom Metazoa; phylum Chordata; class Actinopteri; order Cichliformes; family Pholidichthyidae; genus Pholidichthys; species Pholidichthys leucotaenia. The sequence continues at coordinate 142,656,056 of CM035842.1, read as the reverse complement.
TGCACTGATCAGCGGAAGACAATACAGAGTACAGCTTTCACAGACTGCCACAGTGCATTGGCTTAACTAACAGAGTGTTTATGGCTAATATATATCCAAGGGACCGTCAGGGTGGGGTCTCTTCTTGATAAGTTCACTCATGACTCAGTGTGATAAGGTTTGCTGAGCCTCTTGATATTTTATTCATGACTAGGATTGTATCTGCTCAATGTAGAAAACACTAGTGATAAGCTGAACAGTCAGTGACAGAACTGAACATTCACAGTCATATTAGCATCCTTCAATCTGTTTTTTCCACTACTCAACAACTCCAAATATGGTAACAGGATTTCCTAGGTATACACATTAAGCTTTATAAAGAAAAATTCATAATTCCTCAAAATTTATATAACTCAGTGTAACACAGAATTTTTCCATCATTCCCCCCCTTTCATGCCTAAAAGGCATCGTAAAAGAAAAATGATTACAAGTTATGACGTCAAAAACCGTGTTTTTAACAATTCTTTGTCCCACTGCTTCAACCACCTCACCAGGTGACCAGCAAAAGAGTTCACTAGTAGTTAATGGGCACTGTTGATGAGTCCTGAATTCGGGACCTTTTTTTTTTGCAATGGTTGATTCCCCGCTGTAGATCTTTCTACAACTTGACAGCTGTGAAGGCCATCGACAGGACCTCTGTGGCGTGGTTTCAGGCAGATGATCCTCTTTCTATTGTATAGTCACACTCGAATTATTACTCGTTGAAATTAAGCCGTCAGCAGCTTCACAATGTCCTCACGATTGCAATCTGGGCCCCTCCTTATCTGCCTCAGTCTCCTCCTACACTACCTGAGCGGAAGGAAAAAAGAATATAAGTCTCGCTTGCAAAATCCAATGGTGTTTTTTTTTTTTTTCTTACAATCATAATATTTCAAATTGATTAAAGCAGTAGCAGACAGAACTGCTTTTATTCTCTTAGTTTTAAATAAATGGTGCATCAAAGCAATATATAACAAATTGATCTGCACATTGGTTAGTTATTCAGTCTCCTTAATGAGTCTCCTGGTCTTTTCAACCTTCAAACTGTGTAGTGTGTTAAGGTCACTCCTCTTGACACACACACTCATTCAGCCGATAATCAGGCTTTACTCCAAAGTTGACCAGATTTACAAATGTATTATCAGATCATATTAGTTAATCAATCAATCAAAGCTATATTTGTATAGCTCTTTTCATACAAAAACTGTAATTCAGAGTGCATGATAACAGATCATTAGGATAAAGAGAAGAGCATTTAACGTTGTTAAATCATATTTCTTTCATTTTCTGTCTGATCTCACTTTATCTTGTAGAAATTAAAATTTAACTCACCAAACTAAGAAGAAGCATCTTCTTAGTTTTAATTTGTTTACTGCTTTCACCTATGGAGAAGACAAAACAAAAACAACCATATCTCCAAATACCTTACTTACCTGTATACAATCTAAACCCAATTTATTTAAAATGTGTTATTGTGCAAACAATGAAACAATGTTATGTTTTGAAGGTAGACATGGCAAGGCAAGTTTATAGGTTAGTCATCATTCACATATTAGTTGTGTCTATGACGGGATGGATTAAAGGTGGCAAATAAAGCTCAGGATTTCAGTCAGTGTTCATGCAACCAGCAAGAGTTCACCTCAAAGAAAAATAGAAAATTACCTGCTTGATGGACCCTTGGTCTGCATTTTCCTGACATATAATGAATGTTTAAACCAGTAATTTTCTAGATTTCATGTACCCATAATATACTCACCTTTTATGTCAGTATTTTAATTTTTTTCAGCTTTGTTTTTTCCTGTGTTTACCAATCTGTTAAAAGGTCATTAAATTCATCAACTTTGATTTAAATTCAACATTGTACCTCATTCATCCTACCAAGTTATCAATGGATTCAGTAAAATACCCTTTTAATCTACTAATTTATTAATTTAGAAAGTCCCATTCTTATCAGGGATACAAAAATTATTTCAAAGATGGGTTATCATAACAGAGTCAGCTCCCCTCCTGCTGGACATCAGTGCCCCTCATCTCAGACCAATTTGTGTTGAGGTATAGAGGCAGGAATCTTTCTTTGGAAACGTCCCCCCACCGATGTCCAAAACAGGGCAGAAAACGGACCCACAAATGATCCCAGAACACACATTCTGCCTTTACTATATAAAGTTAGGCCCAGAAATATTTGGACAGTGACACAATCTTCATGATTTGGGCTCTGCATGCCACCACATTGGATTTGAAATGAAACAACTACAACGGAACTGAAGTGCACACTTTAAGGTTTAATTCAAGGGGTTGAACAAAAATATATGATTAAACATGTAGGAATTGTAGCTATTTTTATACAAACGCTCCTCATTTCAGGGGCTCAAAAGTAATTGGACAAATAAACATAACCCTAAGTAAAATGTTACTTTTCAATACTTTGTTGAGAATCCTTTGCAGGCAATGACTGCCTGAAGTCTGGAACCCATGGACATCACCAAACGCTGGGTTTCCTCCTTTGTGATGCTTTGCCAGGCCTTTACTGCAGCTGTCTTCAGTTGTTGCTTGTTTGTGGGTCTTTCTGCCTTAAGTTTTATCTTGAGCAAGTGAAATGCATGCTCGATTGGGTTGAGATCTGGTGACTGACTTGGCCATTGCAGAATATTCCATTTCTTTGCTTTAAAAAACTCCTGGGTTGCTTTTGCAGTATGTTTTGGATCATTGTCCATCTGTACTGTGAAGCGCCGTCCAATCAACTTTGCTGCATTTGGCTGAATCTGAGCAGAAAGTATATCCCTATACACTTCAGAATTCATCCGGCTACTTCTGTCTTTTGTCACATCATCAATAAACACAAGTGACCCAGTGCCATTGGAAGCCATGCATGCCCATGCCATCACACTGCCTCCGCCATGTTTTGCAGAAGATGTGGTGTGCTTTGAATCATGAGCTGTTCCAATTCTTCTCCAAACTTTCTTCTTCCCATCATTCTGGTACAGGTTGATCTTAGTCTCATCTGTCCAAAGAATGCTGTTCCAGAACTGGGCTGGCTTCTTCAGGTGTTTTTTGGCAAAGTCAATTCTGGCCTTTCTATTTTTGAGGCTGATTCATGGTTTGCACCTTGTGGTGAATCCTTTGTATTTACTCTCACGAAGTCTTCTCTTTATGGTAGACTTAGATACTGATACACCTACTTCCTGGAGAGTGTTCTTCACTTGAGTGGATGTTGTGAAGGGGTTGTTCTTCACCATGGAAAGGATTCTGCGATCATCCATCACTGTTGTCTTCCGTGGACGTCCAGGCCTTTTTGAGTTCCCAAGCTCACCAGTGCACTCTTTTTTTCTCAGAATGTACCAAACTGTTGATTTGGCCACTCCTAACATTTCTGCTATCTCTCTGATAGATTTCTTCTTTTTTTTCAGCCTCAGGATGGTCTGTTTCACCTCCATTGAGAGCTCCTTTGACCGCATGTTGTGTGTTCACAGCAACAGCTTCCAAATGCAAACGCCACACCTGGAATCAACCCCAGACCTTTTAACTGCTTAACTGATGACAGGTTAATGAGGGAAGAGCCCATGCAGCCTTGTTATTTTTTTTGCAGCCTTCTGAGTCAATTGTCCAGTTACTTTTGGTCCCTTGAAAAAGAGGCGGTTACGTATTAAAGAGCTGTAATTCCTAAACCCTTGCTCCAATTTGGATGTGAATACTCTCAAATTACAGCTGACAGTCTGCACTTTAAGCCCATATTGATTATATAATTGTATCCTGAGTTTTATATATATATATATATATATATATATATATATATATATATATATATATAGACACACACACAGTGGGGTAAAAAAGTATTTAGTCAGCCACCAATTGTGCAAGTTCTCCCACTTAAAAGATGAGAGAGGTCTCCAATTTTCATCATAGGTATACCTCAACTATGAGAGACAAAATAAGAAAAAAAAATCCAGAAAATCACAGTGAAGGATTTTTAATGAATTAATTGGTAAATTCCTTGGTAAAATAAGTATTTGGTCATTAACAAAAGTTCATCTCAGTACTTTGTTATATACCCTTTGTTGGCAATGACAGAGGTCAAACGTTTTCTGTAAGTTTTCGCAAGGTTTTCACACACTGTTGCTGGTATTTTGGCCCATTCCTCCATGCAGAGCTCCTCTAGAGCAGTGATGTTTTGGGGCTGTCGCTGGGCAACACAGACTTTCAACTCCCTCCAAAGATTTTCTATGGGGTTGAGATCTGGAGACTGGCTAGGCCACTCCAGGACCTTGAAATGCTTCTTACGAAGCCACTCCTTCGTTGCCCGGGCGGTGTGTTTGGGATCATTGTCATGCTGAAAGACCCAGCCACGTTTCATCTTCAATGCCCTTGCTGGTGGAAGGAGGTTTTCACTCAAAATCTCACGATACATGGCCCCATTCATTCTTTCCTTTACACGGATCAGTCGTCCTGGTCCCTTTGCAGAAAAACAGCCCCAAAGTATGATGTTTCCACCCCCATGCTTCACAGTAGGTATGGTGTTCTTTCTCCTCCAAACACGACAAGTTGAGTTTTTACCAAAAAGTTCTATTTTGGTTTCATCTGACCATATGACATTCTCCCAATCCTCTTCTGGATCATCCAAATGCTCTCTAGCAAACTTCAGACGGGCCGGGACATGTACTGGCTTAAGCAGGGGGACACGTCTGGCACTGCAGGATTTAAGTCCCTGGCGGCGTAGTGTGTTTCTGATGTAGCCTTTGTTACTTTGGTCCCAGCTCTCTGCAGGTCATTCACTAGGTCCCCCCATGTGGTTCTGGGATTTTTGCTCACCGTTCTCGTGATAATTTTGACCCCACGGGGTGAGATCTTGCATGGAGCCCCAGATCGAGGGAGATTATCAGTGGTCTTGTATGTCTTCCATTTTCTAATAATTGCTCCCACAGTTGATTACTTCACACCAAGCTGCTTACCTATCGCAGATTCAGTCTTCCCAGCCTGGTGCAGGTCTACAATTTTGTTTCTGGTGTCCTCTGACAGCTCTTTGGTCTTGTCCATAGTGGAGTTTGGAGTCTGACTGTTTGAGGTTGTGGACAGGTGTCTTTTATACTGATAACGAGTTCAAACAGGTGCCATTAATACAGGTAACGAGTGGAGGACAAAGGAGCCTCTTAAAGAAGAAGTTACAGGTCTGTGAGAGCCAGAAATCTTGCTTGTTTGTAGGTGACCAAATACTTATTTTACTGAGGAATTTACCAATTAATTCATTAAAAATCCTTCAATGTGATTTTCTGGATTTTTTTCCCCTCATTTTGTCTCTCATAGTTGAGGTATACCTATGATGAAAATTGGAGACCTCTCTCATCTTTTAAGTGGGAGAACTTGCACAATTGGTGGCTGACTAAATACTTTTTTGCCCCACTGTATATATACTGTATATATATATATATATATATATATATATATAGCTATCTAAGTTAAATTAGCTACAATTTAATTTGTTTGCTTGCCAAATAATTTAACCTATATCAATAATTGCTGATCCCCAATAACTTTTATTCTTCAAACATTAAGGGTCTTCTTTTATAACAATGTATCTTAAATCAAACAAATTTAATCAGTTTTGTCTCTAAATTAATAAAATTTGCCAAACCTATAATCTTGTCTCAAAGTGAATATATAGGGAAAAATGAAAGGGAGTGAAAAAAAAAAAATGCTAACAAATAAGGAAACTGTCCCTAAAGTATATTCCAAATATTGCCCCCCCTTTCTCTTTTTTTTTCTCTACATCACCCCAAGGGGAGGTAGACAAACATAGACCAAATAAACAATTCAGGACAAAACAAACAAACAAACAAACAAACATTAAACAACACAAGAGAGAAGAAAAACAGAAAAGGTAGAAGAAGGTAGATTATCGGTGTCATCTGAAGTCATTCTAAACATAGGCGATAATCAAGTCATCTAAGGCCAGTCTCTAAATATCAAACTTCAAAACATCAATAGTGAGTTTACTTTAGAATCAAACTATATTTCATTCAAACTGTCTTGAGGGCTTCTCCCACTGACAGTGTGTCGTCAGGGGTGTCTGCATTTTGATTAAGCATGCTGATAGAAAGGATCCTTCATCAATATTATCTTTACTTAACCATGGTGTCAAAACATCTTGTAAAATACTGAATATCACTGTCACTTAGGACGTGAATTCTAATAAAACTAAGGTCTCTGTCTCAAAAAGAAAAGAAAAACATTATTATTGTAACCAAGTGTCATACTTGTTATTGTGACATAATTTTATCCATCTTAAAAATTTGAAATACACTCATTTAATAATCATTTTCTTTTAAATGTTGCACGTATGTGATCACATAGTTCACATTAATCTTTGCTTTACAAACCAAATTATAACACAGGGTCACAAAAGTAATTTTTTGCAAGTTGTCTGTGTTTTTTTCAACTGATTTAAGACAATTTTGCACCGCTGAATCCGAAAATAACATCCGTTTCTCTCAATCAGGTGCTAAGTAAAAACCTGTACTTACTTAGTACTTACTTAGTACTGTGCATGTACTTACCTTTATATAAAAGTAAGTACGTGTAAATTGAATGCTACGTCATCATTGTTCAAAATTCAGAGAATTTCAAGACATATAAAAGAATTTTGCATCATATAAAGCGAAAACACCACATGTAAACAAAAACGTATAAAACAACATGTGGCCATAATTCAAAAAGCTGACCTCATTGAGCAAAACCAATGTGATTTTTGGATTCAGCACATCAAAACTGTCCTAAATCAGCTAAAAAAAACACTTAGACAATAAATTTGGTATTGACCAGTGTAATTTACTTATTTCAATTTATGGCCATGTACTCAAAATACTCTAATTACTTGTTAAGACACTATAGTTTCTACTTTGTTGATCAACATTTTATGAAATCAATTAATCACACAGTTCACAGGACTGTCTCCTCTGGATGCCAATTTTTTATGATTTTCTCCATAATCATGCTCATTTTTTTTTTTAAATTTACAGTGCATCTGGAAAGTATTCACAGCGCTTCACCTTTTCCACATTTTCTTATGTTACAGCCTTATTCCAAAAAGGATTACATTCATTTTTCCCTCAAAATTCTACACACAATACCCCATAATGACAATGTGAAAAAATTTTTTTTTTTAGATTTTTCAAATTTCAAAAAAAACTTTTTCACGTCGTCATTACGGGGTATTGTGTGTACAATTTTAAGGAAAAAAAATGAATTTAATCATTTTTGGAATAAGGCTGTAACACCCAGGAAACATATCTTAAATTGGCTATTGGGGCAGTGGCTAGACCTTGCTTGGAGCCGGTCTAGAATGGAGAAGTAAGGGGCCTCCTTCCCTCCACTAGCCTGGGTGTACACCTTGGGCAAGTGCTGGCATACCCTCGGCCTCCCTTGGCCGGGGATATGACCTAAGTCACTACACTCGGTGGTTCTGCTTGTCAACTCGGCATCAGTCCCGGCAATCCTTTTTGTGAGCATGCCATTTCTGGGCTTGCCTAGCCAGCATGTGAAGTCAGCCTTCGGCAGAAAGCTTCAAACCATCAGATGGTTCAGCAAGCTGGATGGTGATTGCTGCAACGCGTTGTGGACTGCTAAGAGCGTGATGAGGCACAAGAAGTCACGGCCATCCACTGCATCTGTCTCTTCCTCCAGCTGTCTTGACGATGTCTTGCTGTTGGATCCAGGAGGAGTTTGGATGACAGCGTGAGGTCGACGTGCCGCACAAATTCCTCCTCACTTTAAACAATTTTTTTGCGCAAGTCACCTTTCAAATTGACTATTAATGTTTACACTCGTTAATGTACATGATCAGTTCAGATGGATTTCATCAGATTAAACATGAATACTCACCATCACTTGTGTGTACCGATTTTTGTGTCCTTTCTTGGGCTTTTTCAATATTTCTTGTATTAGCATACTCCATGTAGCATTGTCTATGATAGCCTATGTTAACTGACACATCTGAAGGGTGGGTATTATGCAACTTATATTTTTCTATTGCTTTTTCAGCTATTTTGCTTGCCTTTGTATCAAGATTTACCTGCTCTATTGAACACTGCACAAATTTTTTCCAACTCCTGTCTGAAAATTGAATTATATTTCCTAAAGAGCTTGTAACATGCGTACAGCGCTACACACCTGTCCCTGATATTCATGCTAGCTAATGAAAGCATGTGTCTAACTTGACATAATTGACATGTTATAAATAAAGATAGGCCCACATCAAAGCAAGAAATTGAGCAGCAGACATATGGGTGGGACAAATTAATTCATTTTAACATTCTGATCAGATCTAAATATAAAAAGTGATGCTGGTGTAATAGTATATTATGAATAAATATCAAATTTCCTAAGGATGTTGTGATACATTGTTCTTAATGGTATTATATATTTTGTTCACAGAATAAACCTGAAAATGTATGTGATAATCTGTGAGGTAATGAATCAAGGCTTATAAATGTATTATGCTCTATAATTTTGCACTTGCCTGGTTATTCTTCAACAATCAATACATGCTTTTTTGTAAGCTAGTTAAATTCTTGAAAATTAATATTCACGTCAGACCCATTGTATTTTGATTTTTTTTTTTCTTACCCTGGAGGCATACAGGGGTGTGTGTGTCCTGATTAAGTCGAACGTGATTGGTGTATGTGGTCACCTACCACAACCTGATTGGTTCGTCAGCTAAAGCTGTTCTGAGAGATGCCGGAGAGGACTGACAATAAAAATGTAAGTTTATTAAAAAAAATGCCCGCAGACTGAGGCTGCCAACAAATTTTCTCAGATTTACCAAAAATAGAGAAGACTATATTTTAAAAAATGGCGAACTCTTCCGTTGCGGATCAACCATCATCATAGCAGTCTGTCGGGGCGACAATGACTGTTTCATTTAGGTCTAATCAGATTCCTCCATGCAGCTCTGTAATTCGCCTTCCGCTGCAAGGACCTCCTGACCTTGTTAACCCAGGCGATGCCCGAGCCGGAATGAGTTGCTCTCTGACTGACCATTTCATGAAACTGCTTGCAAAGTATTTGAGTACCGCTAGCTTTTGCTGGACTAGCGACAAATTCTTGGCAGATAGAGGTATTATCAGTGGCAAGGACAGGCCAAGACAAACTGACTCCAGTATCTGTTGCAGTGACTGACCAGATGACAGGTTTGTTTATCTCTGCTCTTTGTGTAGTGCATGTTAGGTTAATTGACTGCTCTAAATTGTCCCTAGATATGTCTCCTATAGGCCCTTAGAATAGAGGGTTAGTACTAGTGAAGTGCTTTGAGTGGTCTTTGAGACTAGAAAAGCGCTATATAAGTGCAGGCCCTTATAGTCAGTGCAGATAGCAGTGATGTCACCTATACTGCTTAACTGAGCCCAGATGGGAGTATTACATGTGAAATGGAGGCCTTAGAAGGCCTGAGAACAGAATTTGGACAGAATACTGGTTATGACGAAGATGCTTTTACTGCATGGTTGCAGTCAATATCTGGACATTGGGCAGGTGTGGTACGCTCAGTAATTCTGATTAGAGTCCTATCCATCGCAGTGATTCTGGTAGTGGGCTGTTGCTGCAGCCCATGTCTAAGAACATTGTTGGAAAGATGCATAACCACTGCAGTGCGGATCGACCAATGACATGAAAAACGCACTTGGCCCACCACCTAGATGTACCAGCACATAGTACACACTATACAGTGCAAAATTTGTTAAACTACAAAAATGCCATTGTCTGTAGTAAAAAAAAAATGCAAATGGTACAATAAATCATTGAGGAATATGATGTTCATGTTTTATTCAGTATTTGAAAAAAACAGCAACTTTTTATGTGATAAAGATAGACCGTACTGTACCAAGGGAAATTCAGATTCTCAGGAAAAATGCCGCTTATCAATTAATCATTAATCAATCGATAAGGTGAATCGATTATCAATTAATGAATTAAATGATAACTTGCATCCCTAGTTCAGAATTAACCACATTCACATTCAAACTAGTGTTAAATGGGAGTCAGTACACACTTGTCACCATTTAAAGTGCCTCGGATTAACCCCAAATAAAATTCAGCTGTTCTAGTAGGCTTTTCCTGACATTTTTGAGTCACATCTTACAGCACAAGCCATGGGCCACAGAGAGCTTCCAGAGCACCAGTGGGATCTCATTGTTCAAAGGTATCAGTCAGGAGAAGGGTACAAAAGAACTTCCAAAGCATTAAATATAGCATGGAACACAATGAAAACAGTCATCATCAAGTGGAGAAAATATGGCACAACAGTGACATTACTAAGAACTGGAAGTCCCTCCAAAACTGATGAAAAAACGAGAAGAAAACTGGTCAGGGAAGCTACTAAGAGACCGGCAGTAACATTGAAGGAGCTGCAGGAATTTCTGGCAAGTACTGGCTGTTTAGTACATGTGACAACAATCTTCTGTCTTCGTCATATGTCTGGGCTATGGGGTAGGGTGGCAAGACAGAAGCCTTATCTTACGAAGAAAAGCATCCAAGCCCAGCTACATTTTGCAAAAATACATTTGAAATCTTCCAAATGCATGTGGGAAAATGTGTTATAGTCCGATGAAACCAAGGTTGAACTTTTTGGCCATAATTCCAAAAGGTATATCTGGCGCAAACACAACACTGCTCATCACCAAAAGAACACCATACCTACAGTGAAGCATGGTGGTGGCAACATCATGCTTTGGGGCTGTTTTTCTTCAGTTGGAACTGGGGCCTTAGTCAAGGTGGAGGGAATTATGAACTGTTCCAAATACCAGTCAGTGTTGACACAAAACCTTCAGGCTTCTGCTACAAAGCTGTAGATGAAGAAAAACTTTATCCTTCAGCACGACAATGACCCAAAGCACACATCCAAATTATCAAAAGAATGGCTTCACCAGAAAAAGATTAAGGTTTTGGAATGGTCCAGCCAGAGTCCTGACCTGAATCCGATCAAACATCTGTGGGGTGATCTGAAGAGGGCTGTGCATAGGAGACACCCTCACAATCTGACAGATTTGGAGTGTTTTCGCAAAGAAGAGTGGGCAAATATTGCCACATCAAGATGTGTCATGCTGATAGACTCCTACCCAAAAAGACTGAGTGTTGTAATAAAAGCCAAAGGTGCTGCAACAAAGTATTAATATATTTAGGCCTAATGATTAGGAATGTGGACTGGTGAGCGGAGGGTCTCTGGTTCAATCCCGGGACTGGCAGGATTACATCTGGGTGGGACAGATAACCTAGCAGTGTTTGCTTCACCCTTCTTAACCCCACTGTGGTGCCCCTGAGCAAGGCCCTTAACCCCAGCTGCTCCAGTGGAGCTGCTCAGTGGCCACAGGTCAGTTTGTGGTTGTACAAGGCAGCTTCCTGGTGTGAATGTGTAACTGTGTGAGTGTGAACAGGGCGTGCTTGAAAAAGAGAGGTTGCTTCTCAATGGAACTGCCCTGTATAAATACAGGTTAAATACAAATAAAATAAAAAAATAAAATTTAAAAAATTTATGCAACCAGGTTATTGTAAGTTTTTTATTTTTTAATTTTCCCTTAAAAGATTTCAGTTTGTTTTTCAGTTGGGTTGTACAGGTTATAAGTCCCATTAATGGCGAAAAAAGTTTTGAAATGATTTATCTTGGTCTCATTTTTTTACATCACAAAAACCTGGCATTTGAACAGGGGTGTGTAGACTTTTTATATCCACTGTAGTACACTTGGTTCTACAATATTAACAAGTGTAAAAATGTGCAGATCTGACCTCCACAACAAGCAGTGGCAGTCCAGTGATGACTCAGAGTCATCTCAGAGTTTCTAGCCCCGTTTCCACTACAGGAACTAGGAACCAATTTTACAGAAACTTCCCCCATGGTGTGTGTCTCCATTACAGGAATCTTTCTAAAAGGGGAAGTTTTCAGGAACATGTAACGACAGAAGGCTCTGGTCAGGGGTAGGTACTTCAGAGCTGCCCCAAACACTGCTGGGTGGGGTTTAGGATTGACCCATTGCTGATTGGATAAAACTCAGCATCACAAAAAGAGCGCTAGGTAAACAAAACATATGGAAATGAGAAACAATTTGACCAGAAAAAGACAATAGTGAAAATTAAATGCTTTAAAAAATTATAATACTGCTGTAATTGCCCATTGTCTTTATGGTTATTCGGCATATGAAGCCATGCAGTGCAAGCTTCAGGAGGAAATGAGCAGTTACAGTGGAGTGGGATGGGGTATGGTCATGGGGCATGGTCGGGCCGTCGGCGACTCAACTGGCGACCCCGCCCTTCCGAGAGCATGGAGGGTGAAACTGGGCATCCTGGAAGAACTAAAAACGCTATCTGTCACAGGTCTGTGGTGGACCACTCCCAGTTACAAGTGGTGAGAGTGGACACCCTGGCAGATAAGCACATCTGTCACAAGGTCTGTAGTGGACTTTTGCCAGTCGGTGCATCGTGACATGCAGTACACAAAGAGCAGAGATAAACAAACCTATGATCTGGTCAGTCACTGCAACAGATACTGGAGTCAGTTTGTCTTGGCCTGTCCTTGCCACTGATAATACCTCTATCTGCCAAGAATTTGCCACTAGTCCAGCAAAAGCTAGCAGTACTCAAATACTTTGCAAGCAGTTTCATGAAATGGTCAGTCAGAAAGCAACTCATACCGGCTCGAACGTCGCCTGGGTTAACAAGGTCGGGAGTTTCTGGCAGCGGAAGGCGTAGGACAGAGCTGCGTGGAGGAATCTGATCAGACCTAAATGAAACAGCCATTGTCACTCCCGACAGACTGCTATGACGACGGGATGGGGCATAACACCGGCTACTACCACTGTTGTTGCCGGGATGTGAACTTACACGGCTGGCCAATGGGAGATGGAGCCTCCGCAGGTATAACGCCTAAATAAAAAATTAAAAGTGAATACTGCCATGGTTGTGGCGAGGAATGACCACTGTACATCATATGCAGCCACACATGCATAGTATTAGCACGAACACAGCAGAGAGATAAAGCCAATGACTCTGGCTGCCTGCAGCTGGAGAGTAGACATACATGGTTGGCTACCCGGGGACAGAGTGCCAAACTGGTGCTACACAGCTATACCATGTAATCCATCCAGTTCTCTCCGCAACGATTAAACATCAACGTTGGCAAGATGATCCCATGTACTCCTTTTTACATTCATTCCATGTAAGATTTCAACATATTTTAAATGTTTTTTATGCTGCCGTGCTACATCAGGCTCAAAACTGTCAAACGATTACATCACAAACAAATCCTCCTGAGATTGATGGTTCCTACCCCGACAATGGAAACACTACGAGGGGGAGGGCCAGATACAGGACCGATACTCATTCAGTTCCTGTCCCCTAAAATTGGTTCCAGGTTCCTGTAGTGGAAACAGGCCTTCTGCAAATTTTGATTCCTTCTCCATGAGAACCCTCAACCAAATAAATGTTTTCAACCGGGAACCAGTGCAAAGTGTTTCATACAACTCCTCTGACACATTTACAGTGTTGAATTTTTTACATTTTCAAAGCAGCTCAAAGGAATCCTAAGGTATTTGGTTTTTACATAATACCCACATGTCAACAGTGTGTGTAACATAGGATGGAGCTACAAAAGGTTTTTATTAAAGTGACTGAATCTAACACCCACCCACTTTGTCTCACTGTTGCAGGCTCCTCCATGCTTTTCTCCATTAGTTATACCCCTACTCTTTTTCACCTACATGTCATCCACAGCTGCTCAAGACATCAGCTTGCAACAACACAATCATCTACGTATTGTGAGACAGATCACCAGATGGTGAACTCACCATTTTCCAGATGTGCACCCTCCTCTTTTCCTTCCCAGTCCACCTTGGCATTCTGGGGCAGAAGGTCTTTGCCCTCCGCATGAATATAGCCACACACTTTTGGAGAAGCAATGCGACTCAGATTCCTGATATCTTCAGAGCGATAAACCAGCAATCTTCCATCAGATGGGGAATCAGTAAACCGCCATAGTGGCTTCAGGACCAAAACAGTAACGGAGAAAGAGAAAGAGAGAGAGAACAGACATTAGAAACAATAACAAGAGCACCGCACACAGTGCATGATATTGTATCCATTGCCATTATCAATAATGCATAGCTAGCACACAAACAACCGAAAACTTGATTACAAATTCAAGATTCAGTATACTCTAGAGCTGTAATAAAAGTAATAACCATGTAATTGCAAGGAGCTTATGCAAAGTAAACAATCTCCAATTCAAAGTGGAACAAATTTAGAGAAAATAGAAAATCATTTAACTACAATATGCACATCTTCAATATATGTACAAACACTGTGGGAAATGAAAATGTCCTAGCTTGAAACCTGTGGGAAGAGTAAGCCAGACAATCCATGTAACCAGTGAGGCAGCAGTGCTAACCAGTGACTCACCTAGCTGCCTCATCATGTAATGCTCAGGATAAAATGGATGCAGTAAAGTGCTCTCCAAAAACAAAAGTAAAAGGTCAGTTTTAAATCTAATTCGACTTTGGCAGTTACCTCTACACTGTATTCTGCTTCATCAGTGAGAATACGAGCAGAAAACTCATCTCCATCTATGTGTGCCTGCACATGTGAGTTCTCCTCTCCTGGGAGCACAAAAGCAATTATTAAAACATTTTAAGAAGTATAGATTTGTGGTTATGCAAATTATAATTCTAGTAAAACAGATTAGATAAAGGATACTATAATTCTAAATTTAAAAAAAAACATTTCAAACACATACCAACAACATGTCCAGTGAAATAGTTCTGAAGCTGAACATCATAGTTCTCTTCCCTCCCAAGTCTGTCAACAAACACAGCTTTAAAGTTGTCCGTGAAAAGGTCTGTGTTTGTTGTCAAGTACAGCTTGAAATGTCTGAAGAAGGAAAAATAAGAAGCATCAAGCTTAACTCAAACATCAGTATATAACCAGTTTTGAAGTCATTGAACTTAAGTCCTCAAATTAGTTTGCCATGTTGTTGTGCTTTGAATCCTTTTAATGCAATTATTGCACAAATAATTAAATGGAAGGTAAATTTTCTAACAGTCTGCCCATGGAAGTGTACAGTTCTGGGGAAATTATAGTATTTTGGTAGTTATTAATCATCTGTGTGATGCACTAACGTGTTTTATCGCTGCACCACATTATATTCTTGATAACTCAGCAAACCATCCTCTTCGGAAACACTTCAGGCTCCAAGACACAAAGATGATAACAGTCATATAGCTGAGGTTGATGGCTTAAACACAAATTACATGTGCCCTCCATGTCTTATGTGTGACATAAGGGCATTATAATTTGCCTCTTGTTTTTATTGATAACTGTTTGGATTTCCATGATATGATGTAGTTTCTAAATGGGGAGGGGTTGTCAGCCCTATAGCCAAACCCCAATCTGCAGTAGGGGTGTGTCATAACATACTGTTCATGCTGTCCATACTGTTCCCAGTTTGGGATCATTAAAGTATATCCATCTATAAATTTTGATACAGATGTAAAAATGAATGTCACAACAATCATTTTTACACCAGTTTGTTTTATCTTTTTGCTGAATATGTTGAAGGGAAATACTGGTGTGTGAAAATGTCCTCTATAAATTAAAAAGAAAAAAAAATTAGTGATATCATCAAGAATCTCGTTATCATGAAAATTCACAGAAACATGATTTTTTTTGTGGTCCATTGTTGTCTGGCCTCTAGACACGAGACAATTTCAGCAGAACCTGGTACGACCCTTGGGCTCAGTGAGATCCATAAGTTCTTTCATGACCATAGAGTCCAAGTAGAAGGGAGGTTCATAAAACTAACAAATTATGGTGAGTTACACTGACAAAAAATATCCATCTCTTACATATAATCCGCAGCAAAAAAGGTATCTGCTCTACACACACTGACATGCACAGATAACTGTAGAAAGTGAAAGCAAAGTAAACATGTCCAGTCGGAATATTAATGTTGTCACTGTGCACTTGCAGTGAAAATAATGAACCTCTTACACTGAGGAATACAATTTGTTTATTCCACACTAATATCAGATTGGTTAGCACTGCGGCAGCACAGCAACTCACCCTTGGCCAGGGGATCCTGGGTTCAATCCCAGACCCGACCAATAGTGATCTGTGTGGAGTTTGCATGTTCTCCCCATGTCTGCGTGGGTTTACTCCGGGATTTCTCTGGTTTCCCCCCACACGCCAAAAAACATGCAAGTTAGGTTAATTGACATCAAACGGGGGATTCTAAATTGTGCTTAGGTATGACTGTGAGAGTGAATGGTTGTCTGTCTGTCTGTGTTGGCCCTGCGATGGACTGGCGATCTGTCCAGGGTGTACCCTGCCTCTCGCCCAAAGTTGCTGAGATAGGCTCCACCCCCCACCGCGACCCGAAAAGGATTAAGCAGAAGAAGATGGATGGATGGAATATCAGATTGGTATCCGATCCCAAAAGCCCTAAAGCCAAGATATCTGGTATGCTGGATCGGTGCGTCTCAACTGCCAACATCACAATACATTTTCATGGTTTGAATGATTCTAAAGGGTGCTGGTTGGCGTACCTGTGCAGGGCTGTGAAGCTCACCAGGCGCTCCAGGTGAGACTGGGTGTGGACATCTCTCTTTCTTACAGAGTGCAGCTGGAGCTCTGACAGAGGTAGCACCTCAAAATCTGACAGGATAGAGTTTAGAGCATCTAGAAAATAAAATAGCGGGAGACAGCTGTCAATAACCGACGGTTTGTAAACTTGAATATATTCAGGGAAACGAGAGTATCTGATTTAACTGCGGTGTACTTAGTATCTTAACATTCTAAAACACCTTTAAGACGAATACGGAGACGGCTCTGTGACTGTCACATTAATAACAGCCATCTATTTACAGCAGTTGCATTAAAGCTAGCATTAGCTCGAAGTGTTAAATTAGCTCCTTACCAAACTCCGGGTTTTCTTTCTTTTCCTCCTCCACCGTGGTTCTTGACTTGATAGCACAGTTAACCAAACAAGGAGCCAAGAAAACTATTAACAATATTCTCCCCATTTTAAACAGCGCTGTCGGCTACGCAAGTGCTGTCATTGTGATGAGGAAAAAAAAAACCCACTCGTCTACACTAGCAGTTAGCGGGGATACCCGGAAGTACACAAAACACAACATCCGCTTTTGGGCTGTAGTTTTCAACCTATGACTTCAACTCCTCTGTAGGAGAAATTTAGTAAAGAAGACAGACCTGGATTTTGCTATCTTTTATTTTTTTTAAATATTGACTTTCATTTTTTTCTGTGGTTATTTCAGTAATGTTTATTATTTATCACCTTTTATTTTTTAATTATTATTTTCTCTATGTAAAAAATGTCATGTTTTCAAAATGTACTACTACTACTACTGCAAAGAAAGAAAGAAAGAAAGAAAGAAAGAAAGAAAGAAAGAGTAGCCAGAAATTGTAATCAAAGCAGGTTTACGTCAGAGTACTGCCTCCCAGGATGCTGAGGAGATATGTTGTGGTGTCTGGCCAAATGAGCTCAAGACAAACACAAAATATATAAAGGGGTTCTTTATTCTGAACGGAAAAAACTGAGTTCTTTAAAATAGACAAATCTTAAAGGGAAACTGTTCACAAATTGAGTGCATTAACAACTGTAATGACTTGTCTTCCTGTTTAGAGCAGAGCACAAAACCCACATTAACAAGAAAAACAACAGTTATACTTATTAAACAGTAGAATACACCCATTATTCTAACTTTTAGTGCATTGTTAAGGGCCCACTTACAAATACACATCTCAGCTCCCAGCAGTTCATCAATAATGAAGAAAACCCATGGCCCTCATCCTTTGGGCCTACAAGGTCACTTGGCCTTCCACCACCCCAACAAGCCTAAAATCACTGGCTTGTTCTGAACACCTCAAGTGTGGCCTTATGCTTGAGCTGTCTGAGCAGAACAAAAAAACTTCCTGTTTCCTGTCAGGTATTTATAGTTCCCCCCCCCCCCCCCCCCCAGCTGCTGCCTACTAAAACCAGGAAAGAGGCTCACTAAATGCCATTGCCCACTAATGGAGAGGAGAAACATCTCCTCATTCTTCCACCTGGCTACACTCTCCCCTGCTACAACGTCAATGTCCCCGGTGACTTAACTTAAACGTCTAACTTCACTGATGGCTTCCCTGAAGAAAACAGTACCCATGCTGGTTAACAACTGGGACAGTACATTAGGGCTAAGGGAAATTGAACTACAAACAAACCTAGGGAGATGATGAGGATTGGAATGAACCCCTATATCTGACCTTTGACTTCGACGTGGCGCTGGAGTAGGTACTATCACCTCAACATTGTTCGGACTGTCACATGTGAGAGGAACTGCATCAGGTGTAGGCGAAACAGCTATTGTCTCAACTCCATCTTCAACCTCAGACACTGTAAATTCAACAGCCTGCTCCTCTTCTCCAGTGACAATCTCTCTCTCTCCATCTCTGGGATCCAGAGTGGGATATAAAGTCTCTTCAACAACAACATATTCTGGGTCTGAGCCTAGATGTTTGGTAGAAATAGTGGAATGGGAATGGTGTGTAGGTGATGGGGAAACGCTACCCCTTAATCTCCTGGGTGCAGGAACAGGATGCACACGGGGCCCAAGATTAGTTCTATGGACCCTTTTAATGGGACCACCCTCTACTGGCTCTACTGCATGTGTGCTACCCTTGACCTCAACTACTCTGTACATAGTCGGTCCCCAAGCATCTTGAATTTTATTTCTGCCCTGAAGCCAATGGCGAAGGTAGACCAACTGACCCACTTCTAGTGGAGGACAGTGTACTTTATCCCTGTGTAACGGATGCCAACTAGTACTGTTCGGCGTAGAACGTTAGTAAACCTCCCTCCCAAAGCCTCATACAGTATCGGTAGCGCTGAGCTATCGGTCGGACCTTTAGCTCAGCACGATCGTGCTGTGCGTGTCTCTGACCAGTTAACTGTGAGGTCGCGGGTTCGCGTCCTGTGTAGGGCGAACTGCGCTGATGACCTCAGTTAGTTAAAAGTGGTGCTGTGAGCCCCAGATGGTAGCGCTGAGCTACCGGTCGGACCTTTAGCTCAGCGCGATCGTGCTGTGTCTCCCATGCTCGAACTGTGTAGTTGACTGAGAGGTCGCGAGTTCGTGTCCCGTGTGGGGCGAACTGCGCAGGATGATCTCTGTCACAATGGTGCCGTGAACCCGGCATGGGAGTGAGGTTTAAGGGGGAGAGTGTAACGGATGCCAACTAGTACTGTTCGGCATAGAACGTTAGTAAACCTCCCTCCCAAAGCCTCATACAGTATCGGTAGCGCTGAGCTATCGGTCGGACCTTTAGCTCAGCACGATCGTGCTGTGCGTGTCTCTGACCAGTTAACTGTGAGGTCGCGGGTTCGCGTCCTGTGTAGGGCGAACTGCGCTGATGACCTCAGTTAGTTAAAAGTGGTGCTGTGAGCCCCAGATGGTAGCGCTGAGCTACCGGTCGGACCTTTAGCTCAGCGCGATCGTGCTGTGTCTCCCATGCTCGAACTGTGTAGTTGACTGAGAGGTCGCGAGTTCGTGTCCCGTGTGGGGCGAACTGCGCAGGATGATCTCTGTCACACCTGCATGCCTCAAGTCTCTCTGCAGCCTTCTGCTCTGCATATCGTTTTACTCTGGCATGAGCATCATTAAGACATTGCTGGTGTATGGCTAACCAATCATGTTTCCTGTCAAATGTTTGTCCCTGCCCTAACAAAGCATCCACAGGAAGATGTGGGTGCATGCCAAACATAAGGTAATAAGGCAAGTAGCCTGTAGTAGCATGAGGAGTTACATTATATGCATAGACTAACTCTGGTAAATACTCAGGCCAACATCGTTTGTTTTCTGGAGGTAGTGTGTGCAAGAGATCGTGCAGGGTCCTATTAAAGAGCTCACATTGTGCATTTCCTTGTGGATGATGAGGTGTAGTGCAAGTCTTTTGGACACCGTGCAATTTGCACAACTCCTGGACAACTTTGCTCTCAAAATTCCTACCCTGATCTGAATGTAGTCTCTCAGGCACTCCATATTACATAAACCACTCCCTTAGAAGTATTTTAGCTGTGGTATCAGCTCTCTGGTCATGCGCAGGAAATGCCTGTGTAAATTTAGTGAAAACATCAGTAACAATCAACACATTCTCCCGACCATCTGATGCAGGTTCCAACAAAGTAAAATCAACTGCAACAACCTCAAGAGGTCGAGTAGCTAGGAATGCATGCATAGGTGTGCGGATCTTTGGCTGTGGCATCTTAGTAAGTACACACCTCTGACATCCATTAATCCACTTCTCCACATCCTCATACATCCCAACCCAAAAACATCTTTGTCTCAAGAGGTTCTGTGTACGTTCTATACCTTGATGTCCCATATCATCATGAACACACTTGAGAACAACATACTGTATTTCAAACATGCAGGTGATAGAAGTTGCTTACATCCACCCTCCTGCACATTTCCAATGATGCGGTACAAAAGTTCATCAATTTTCCTAATCCTTGGCCAGTGTCTTAGTAAAGAAATCACTGACTTTGTCAATCCCTTTCTTTCATGGTAAGTGGGCTTTTCCTGCTTGTCCCAAAACTGCTTAAAAGACTGAATTGTAGGATCGGCATTCTGGAGCTGACTAAGCTCCTCTTTTGAGTAACCTGGAAAAGTGGGTATGTTACCTTGCAAACCATTATCAACACTCGGCGCAGCTACCAAAGCCCGAGCCTGTCTAACCTGGCAACATTTAACACCTGCACCAACCAAATCTGGATCCAAAACTGTCCCCCTCCAAATGACATTACAAATGGATATACAACCATCAAACTCCTGATCATCCCCATCTGACTGAGGCTCCCCTGCTAATGACTGCCTAGAGAGGGCATCAGCAGCATTGTTATTTTTACCAGGGTGGTACTGCACATCAAAATCAAATACAGCTAACTGTGCAACCCACCGTTGCTCAATTGCACCCAACCTGGCAGTGTTCAGATGACATAAGGGATTGTTGTCAGTCACAACCGTGAATTTGGATCCTAAAAGGTAACCTCTAAATTTTTTGGACACAGCCCACTTCAAAGCCAAAAGCTCAAGTTTCATACTGCTATAATTCCTGTCATTCTTTTCTGCATTTCTCAACCTCCTACTAGCATAGGCTGTTACCCATTTCTTGCCTTCTTGAATCTGATGGAGAACAGCCCCCAGCCCCAAACAGCTAGCATCAGCCTCCACAACAAAAGGGAGAAATCAGCATAACCAAGAAACGGGGCACTAATGAGCTTCTCCTTCAATAACTCGAAGGACTTCTGATGCTCTGAGGTCCATAGGCTATCAAATAGTCCCTTTGACTGAACAGAATGATTCTCTTTAATACAGGCATTGACCAAGTCATGCAAAGGCCCTGCTAACTGAGAAAAACCTGGTATAAACCTCCTGTAATAACTACAGAAACCCAAAAACGTTCTCAGGTCTTTCACAGATTTTGGCACTGGCCACGGCTGCACTGCAGATACCTTATCAGGGTCAGTACCTATGCCATCAGCTGACACCTGATGACCAAGGAAACAAACGGTGGACTGAAGAAACTGACACTTTTCCACTTTAACCTTTAAACCTGTCTCTCTAAGCCTCTGCAAGACTATCTGGAGTCAACTTAAATGTTCTTCAAAAGTGTGGGAATAGACCCAGATGTCATCCAAGTAAACAAGCATAATTTGAAACACCAGATCACTCATAGTGACCTGCATGAGCCTTTGAAATGTGGCTGGACCATTTCAAACCCCAAATGGCAGCCTGTGTTATGGTTCAAGCGCCAATCTCATCCACGCTCGAGCCATGCACTATTTTCGGCCATCTGACAGCTGGGTGCCGCTTTGGGCTCCCCGAGCCTTTATTGTGACAGTGCTCGGAGGGGCTTCCAGCTGTCAGACTTGACAGCTGAGCCACATTTCGCCTCATCAGCTGCTCTCCACTTAAGAGGGCAGCTGAGAACGAAAAGGCGGGGCAGTCTCGTCAAAAACTTCTCATTGGTCAGACGTTATTGAGCATCCCGCTGTTCAGACGTAGACTATCCTTCATCTATATTCGTAAGTGTGTCTCCTTGTGTATCCATTTTCCATTGTCATTGACTGTATTTCGTTGTAGTGTGTTTTAGCCCCCCGTGGCTTGTTATTTTGTTCCTTTTCTGTTCTGTTAATAAACTGTGCATAATTTGAAACACCAGATCACTCATAGTGACCTGCATGAGCCTTTGAAATGTGGCTGGACCATTTCAAACCCCAAATGGCAGCCTGTGTTATGGTTCAAGCGCCAATCTCGTCCACGCTCGAGCCATGCACCATTTTCGGCCATCTGACAGCTGGGTGCCCCTTTTGGCTCCCCGAGCCTTTATTGTGACAGTGCTCGGAGGGGCTTCCAGCTGTCAGACTTGACAGCTGGGCCACATTTCGCCTCATCAGCTGCTCTCCACTTAAGAGGGCAGCTGAGAACGAAAAGGCGGGGCAGTCTCGTCAAAAACTTCTTTTTGGTCAGACGTTATTGAGCATCCCGCTGTTCAGACGTAGACTATCCTTCATCTATATTCGTAAGTGCGTCTCCTTGTGTATCCATTTTCCATTGTCATTGACTGTATTTCGTTGTAGTGTGTTTTAGCCCCCCATGGCTTGTTATTTTGTTCCTTTTCTGTTCTGTTAATAAACTGTGCAAACTCACTGGTGATTTGTGGCATCTTATGATGGCTCGTGAGGGCCATCCATGACAGTAGACTGCCGCCAGACTGAGACGCCTGTCGCCGTGAGTTTTGCCAAAATTGGACTTGTTTTTCCCTGTCTGGGTGCCTGTGCGCTGGGAGATTATGTCATCATTCAGGGGCCGCGTTCGGAGCCTGGGCTACGAGCTGGTGGAGGCCCTCGACTACATAGATGGAACGCTTTTCACCGCAGGCCTCTATGACACTCCCAGCGATGTACGCCAGCACCTGGATCTCACTGAGGACATTATTCATCGCCTTCCCCGCTACTCCAACCACCCGGAAGTCACGGCGAGGAAGGCAGACATCACTACACACCGGGAGAGACTCCGTGGGCTGGAGGGAAACTCCGGCAGGAAGCCGAAGGGAAGGCACCCTCGCTCCTCGCTTCGGGATCCTGTTCCTGTCCCTGATCCGGTCCAGGAGTTCGCACCACCCAGGGGTCATCCCCGAACAAGCGTGACGTCAGTCGGGATTCCCCCAGAGAGGATGCAGCTGACAGCAATCTCCATCTGGGACCGAGTGGCTGCAGCTCGCTCCGCCGGCCACCCCACACAAATCATGAAGCACGTGACGGCGGCGGTCAGACTGGTAGAGAGGAATCTCAAGCTGAGTGATTATCCGGAATAAACTGATCTGCTCGCCTCCGTTTCCGCACAGGAATGACGTTTTCCAAACCTCACCTTTGCCTCGCCATCAGCCAGTGAACGTCGTCGCCACGCTCCCAACAAGCCTCAGCGAGAACCCTGTCTGGATCCTGTTCTGGGTTGTTGCAAGGACTCAACCTCTCTGACAGCTGCCTCTCCTGTGTCTCGTCAGGAGGTAATTCCTGCAGCCTCTCCCCCTGGGTCATCTTTCCCTGCTGTCCCGTCAGCTCATCGTGCCTGGTTCGTCTTGGCTGTCGTCCCCTCCTCCTCGACGTCTTCTCCGGCTGCTATGAGTGTTTTGAGTCCTGCTTCAGCAAAGCCCGTTATTGGACCACTGCGAGCGGCTCCTCCTCGTCCTCCCAGGGGGCCCTCTGTCACCAGCCAGCGGGGAAAGGGAGGAACAACGTCCGCTACAGCAGGCACCATCCATCCTCCGGGAAACAGGCAAGTGCAAGTTCATTTATCTCCCCGTAGTTGTGATTTGCCTTGTCTGACTCCTGGGGGTGGAGTTCGGGGTTCGCAGTCCCCCGAGCTCCCATCACCTGCTGTAGCCTCTGTCATTAAACCTGCTGCCTCTGTGTCTCCCTCCGCTGAGCGGTCCATGACACCAGGCCTACGTCGCCGGACGAGGAGGGGGCCTGCGGTTCTGGAGATCCTGGTTCCAGCCCCTCAGCCACGTCATGGGCAGAGGAGGAGAGCGGACTGCAGCGTGGAGCCCGCGCCAACGACGAAGCGTCCCCGGGTCTCCACAGATAAGCGGTTCGGTCCAGCGGGTCAAGGGTCCCCTGCCACCATGCCGTGCGGGTCGTTGGCGTGGACATCAGTGCTGGAGGGTCCTCAGGCTGCGGAGACCATCATGCTGGCTGCGGAGCCCGCCATAGCCTAGTGGGAGCCAGATGACGACCTTCTTCGTCCTGAGCCTGGATCATCGAAGTCCTGGATGGCAACAGAACTCAAGTGCTGGCAAATGCTCTACCTTGTTTTCCTCCTTTCCATTTTAGAGCATCTTTGCCTGTCTCTCGGGGAGACGAGCCAGGGGCAGCTGTCCGCTGCGCCCGAGCTCGTCTCACTGGGCTCTGTTGCTACCGGTGATTCTGATCCCGGTTCTTTTCCTTCTCCTGAGCCTTCTCCCAGGGTCACCGGTGCGGAGCCAATCCCGGTCGCTGTGCTGGAGGTTCCGGGTTTGGGGTTGGAGGTCGTTACTGGTGTTGCGCCGACCCAGTCGGGGTCCATCGCGGGTGCAGCCGAGACCCAATCGGGGTCCGACGTGGGTGCAGCACCGGTGTGGTTCAAGTGCGGTGAAGGAGCTGCAGACCCTCTGCCGCCTGACATTGGACTGGCTCATCGTCATCATCATCCCCTTCATCATCATCATCATCGTCGTCGTCGTCACCATCCCAGCTCATCGCCACCGGGGGCCGTTGGGGTTCTCTATGTTCGGCCCGGCTCTCCCTCGTCTTTCCCCTCTCCAGAGAGGCCGTCTTCAATTTTTTCCTCGCGGTCCTGGTGGCTGAGTGATGCGGGTCAGCCGCCTGATGAGCTTTTTCGCCGGTTCGGCGTTCTGGGTCGGCCACCCGATGTACGGTGCTTCCCACTGGGCGACCTGGTTCGGCCGCCGGAGGTTCTGACTTTCCGGGCCTGGGACTGGGGTAGGCCGCCTGAACATTTCCTTTTCCCCTTAATCGCCATGTGGCCATTGAACGCAGGGAGACCACCAGAACAGTTCCGGCCTCGTTGGACTCTGCCTGCCATCACCCCCGTGTGTCTCTTATTTTCAATAAATATTAAGGTCACTCGGGTGTATTGTTTTTGCTCCATGTCGATCTGGGTATTTAGCGCTGTTAGTGTGTTTTTTTTTTCTTCTCCCCTCCCCTGTCTGAGGGATGATTTGCATCTGTCTCTTTGTGTCGTATAGGCCTGTGTTCAGTTTTAGGTCCCCCGACTATTGTCTGCTTTTTTTTTGCCCTGTTATGTCTCATCTGTGCGTTATGGAGTGTTGTGTTTTTCCTTTTAACCATGCTCTGTAATTGCCTCATTTATTCCCTGTAACCGCTCCCAAAGTCTTCTTCTAGGTCAGAAAACCACGCTCCAACTGATGTTGACAAGTTTTTTGTTTATTTTGCCACAGCAAATCTTCGCCCTTAAACACCGTGAAAAACTAAAAATACAGACATAAAAAACATGAATACAAATGAATTATAACACTTAACAAATGTTCATAAACAAAAATAATCACATACCGTGTACGCCTTCTGCCTAGAATTTAGGAGTTGTTAGTCATGTCACAAATTTCCCAAACAAAGTCCTCTCTCCGCATCTGATTGTGGACAGCCTCCATCAGCCATGTGACTCTTCTAATCAGGTATGTGAACAGCGCATGCCTACCACCCATTTTTGCACCATATCAGGTCCAGGTCTGCCACTGGTTTCCTCACAAACATGGAGGACATTTAACAGTCCGGCTGCCTGCAGGAAAACACTCCGTCCTCTCTTCCGACACTCGCTCACACAATGGCGCTGATAGGCGGAGCGAGACGCCTGCATGAGCCCCCTTCACGAGCTCTCCGATTCACCCGCGAGCTTGGCAGCACGAGCGCATATGCGCCGCGATATGGAGGGACTGAAGGCGGAGAAAAGGACACTGCTAACGTCCGCAACACTAGCGCACACACCCATAAACAAACATTATTTCAGAAAAAAAAACAAAGATACATAAACCTTTTCACTGTGACAGCTACACTGCCACCAAAATTACAAAGATTTATATTCACTCAACTTTTAACAAACAAAATTAAATCTTGTAATTTTCCTTGAAATAAATGTAAACCTTCAAATCACATGTTGCTTTAATAGCATTGATATTATTCACTTTCTAGACTTAAGCGTTTCTTTGCCATTACTGTATCATCTGACCTTAGTTTTATTATGTTCTCCCTTTGTAGTCTAGGACTCATTTTCAACTAGAACTATTAGTTTCTGAACAGGTCTCTCAAGAACTGAGACTTGCTTTAAGCATTCACCTTTTTTCCCTAGATCTCTTGTTCCAACTTGAACTTTAACCTTTCGTACTAGACCTTAGTTGTGTTACAATGCCTTCTTTGGGAAGGATTACTGGATGTTTCAGCTCAAAGGATGCAGATGACTTTCTTAACCTCCCTCCAACTCTAAGGAGGTTATCTACAAGGACAGGATCAAGCTGATGCATTTTGTGAGTTTTTGGTAGTTTAGCTGACTTTTGACTGAACCATTTCAGCTCATCTTCAAATGCCTCCTTTTGTGCTGCCCGAATGAATGTGAGAGAGGCAACTCTTCTCTCCTCTACACTAATTGGACCTGACTTGTCTTCTTTTGCCAGTCTTTTAATCCTTGCTACAACATTGATGGCTGTATTCCAGTCAGAAAATCTTGAAAACCTTTCAAGAAAGTTGTCTCTTTCAACAGCATCTGTCTTCAAAACCTTTACTTCAGGGTCACCTACGAGAAGCTCTGGTGAATGTTGAACTGTGACAATTTCACGTTCCCATAAAAACTCAGGCCCAGTGAGCCAGTTTGAGTCAATCAGCTCTGCCACCTTGAGACCTCTAGAAGCATGGTCTGCTGGATTTTGATTGGTTTCAACGTAGAACCATTGCTTTGGATCTGTAGTGTTTCTTATTTTCTGGACGCGATTGGCAACAAACACATGGAAGCGCCGGGCTTCATTCTTGATGTACCCAAGCACCACTTGAGAGTCTGTCCAGAAAAACTCTTCGTCGATCTTCAGCCCGAGCTCTGCTCTGAGAAAGTTACTCACACCAGCTGAAACTGCTGCAGCAGTCAGCTCAAGACGCGGGATGGTGACTATGCTTGTGGGTGCCACTCGGGCCTTACCCATGACAAGAGCACAATGAACTTGCACATCAGAAACAATCCTGATGTAGGAACACTGTCCATAACCACTGCTGCTACCATCTGAAAAGTGATGCAACTCAATTTTTTGGATTGTGCCGAGGTATTCAGGAATGAGGCATCTTGGTATTTTAATGTTCTGATGATTTTCCAAATCCTGGAGCCATATTTCCCACTTGGCCTGGATTTGAGGGGAAACAGGTTCATCCCATCCAACACCCGGCCTGACCATGTTTTGCAGCAGTTGTTTGCCAGTCAAGATGTAAGGAGAGAGAAATCCTAGTGGGTCATACACACTCGCAACTGTTGCTAGAATTCCTCTTCTTGTGGCTGGTTTTTCTTTGAGGATAACACTGAATGAGAACACATCAGCTTCCACATTCCACTTTATCCCTAGTACACTCTGCATTGGAACCTCAGTGTAATTCAGATTTACATCTTTCTTCTCACTTGAATGTTCTGTTTCTGGTATCACCTCCAGGACCTCTTTGTACTTGGGATTTTTTCCTTCTCTTGGATTTGTGTCCAAGAAATCTCGTTCCAGGACTTTGATCACAGAGGAAGGTGTGATGGATGGAAACTCCTTTACAGAGACACGATTGCAGACTCCTATTACCTCCATTAGACCAGTCCATGGTTTGATGGAACCCACGATAGTCCAGCCTAAGTCTGTTTTGACTGCATATGGATCATAATCATTTCCTGGTATGACCTTCCTTGGTTTTAATGCTCTTGCACAGTCATAGCCAATCAGGAGCCCTGTAGGACAGTCTAACAGATCTGGCATCTCTTCTGCAATGCTTGGAAGGTGAGTCCACTCTTTCGCTGTCTCACGAGTTGGGATACTGTTTTTCTCAAGTGGAATGTATTCTCGTGTATAAGTAGGTGGCAAGACAACATACTCTTGTGAATGGTAACCTCTTACTTTGAGCCCATCTACTCTTTGGCAATGTACAGTTGAACCCCGGTCAGTCATTGTTGTCAACCTTAACTTAACAGGTTCTGTTTTTGCATGAATTTTCTCACAAATGGTCTCGATCAATGAATGTATTGCTGCTTTGAGTGTCCAGAAGTGCATACACCAAGGTCTCTGGACTGTTTTCTGCTGCACAAGAGAGCCGTACTGGAACAATTATTGAAGTGCGATCACTGTTGCCCACCTTTACACTACATGCAACTGTGGAAGTGCTTTCCTCTTGTGGTGGCATTTCTGGCTTTTCTCCTTGAGGACGTTCCTCGTGAAGTGGAGAGGGGTGGCTTCGCCTGCAAATATTACAAGTGACCTTCTGTCAACAGTTTTTGGAGATGTGACCTACTCTAAGGCAAGCAAAACACGTTATTATCAATGACAAATTTTTTCCTGTCTTTGAGAGGCATGCTGCAAACTTGTCACACTTATAGATAAAGTGATCTTGCTGACAGCAAATACACTTAATCTGCTTCTTATTCTGAGATGCTAAAAAGCTGGGCTTGGAACCTCTGCCACTTTGGGATGTGGCCTTTGAGGTTTGTTTTGGATAATTGGGTACATTTGTTGAAGCTACCAGGACACTGGCCTTGACACGTTTTTGTTCCTTCTCTAGTTTTTCACTTGTATGCTTTAGCGCATAAAGGGAAGAAATAGGATTGCATGCTATGCGTGCTTCTTCTGCCACAAAGTGTGCAAACTCTTGGAATCCTGGATATGCCTTCCCTTCATCCAGTGTTTTAGTGACATGTCTGTTCCAGCGAGTTGTTGCCTAGTCTGGAAGTTTCAGCAGTAATTTCTGATTTTCCTCACAATCATCCAAAACTCCAAGTCCTTGCACATGGGGCATGGCATTTTTACAAGAGATGAGGAAATCACTGAACTCTCTTAGTTTAAGGGAGTCTTTTGGTCCAATCTTTGGCCAGGAACTCAGTTTTTCCCTGAAAGCTCTTTGGACTACAAAGGGGTGGCCATAGCGCTTGTTTAAGGCATCCCAAGCCTGTGTGTACGCTTCTTCATCACTATGATAAAAGGTTCCTTCTAACACTAAAAGCGCTTCTCCACTTATGTATTTTTTTCAAATAGAACAGCTTATGCGCTGGATCTGTACAGCTTGTTTCTATCAAAGCCTTGAAGCAAGTACTCCACTCTGTGAATTTAAGTGGATCTCCTGTAAACACGAAAGGCTCTGGTGCCGGAAGTCTTGTCATAGCAAGGGATTCCTTGAGCGCTTGGACTAGTGAGACTTCACTCTCTCTGGGCTCAGATATCCTGCCAGAGTTGTGTGGGACTGATGCACTGTGGGGAACATTGATGCGTTTACTCTCAGAGTAAGGAGGGGCCGATACATTTTGTGGAACTTGAGTGCATGGAGGGCTACTATGCTGCATTGGAAGCTGACTTGGAGGCAAAGTATTTTTTACTTCAACGTCCCTTATTTCAGCATTAAACCTTGATTCTTCTTCAGCATACACATTGTATTCAGCCTCTATGACTTCAAGATCCCTTTGATCTTCCAGCCATTTTAGTTTTTCTTGCTGAGCCAAAATCTCCTTTCTCTGGGCAGATATTTCCATCTCCCTGTTTATTTCAGCCCGTTTTGATGCCAAACGTGCAGCTGCATCTGCTTTTTTCGCCCATACATGACTTCCCTGCTGACTATGGCTTGACTGACTGCTTTGACTAGTTCTAGACACAGTTGATCCATAAAGTGACCTTGCATCTTCTCTTTGGAGTAACTGAAAGAGAGATTCCTTTACAGCTACTGCATCAAATTCCTTGGTATCAACATCTGCATACCGTCTTTGCAGGAGTAGGATTATTTCAGTTGTAACTGAAGTGCAGCTATCAATCTTCCTTCTCATGTCTTGAGATGGTAAAGTAAGTGCACGTAAACTCTCATACCTTTGCTTTAGTTCTGACTCACACTTTTCTATAGAATGGATCATTTCACCCAACCCAGTTTTAGAGCACTCTTCCTTAAGTTTAGATCTTGTTAGTTGAATCTCTGCTTTAAAGTTAAGATACGTCGACATAAACTTTCTTTCTCTCTCTGTTATTTCCTTTCTTTTAAACTCAGCGATTTTTTGTGTAGGGCGTCTCTCCCTTTCTGATCGTCTCACTTGCGTTTCGACTTGAGATGATGATGGTAACCCTATCTTGTGTATTTCAAGATCTCCAATTATTTCTCCTATCCGTGTCTCAATTTCTCATCTTTTTAAGTCGACAGATTCAGTTTTTAATTTCTCTTCCAACTTTACTTTCTCATCTTCTAGAGCTACAAGTATTTCCTCTAATGCACGAACCTCACTTGTGCTCTGCTCCATTTTCAAAAATGATTTGAACTAACACTTTTGGAATTTTACAGTGAAAGGAAAGTTAGAAAACTGCTGGGAGAACAAACAATAGGAAACAAGTGACCCTCTTCAGTAATTTACAACACTTCAAGAATAGCTTTTACTTCTGTTTCTTTTCTCAATTTAACTTAGGAATTAAAAGGTTCCAAACTGAAAATATACCATCTAACCTGGTACCTTAAAGGTGTTGTGACCTTTTGCAAACTGCATTGTCCATAAATGTCGCTCTGGTACCTCTTCGGTCTGGCTGAATGTCCAGCGGATGTGGGAAGAAGCATGCACGTCTTTTATTTGGGCAGCAAACAAAGTCCTTGAAGCATGGCCCTGCAGGAATCTTGCTGCTTGCTCCTGGATTAGGCACGTTTTTCCCTGTAACCGCTCCCAAAGTCTTCTTCTAGGTCAGAAAACCACGCTCCAACTGATGTTGACAAGTCTTTTGTTTATTTTGCCACAGCAAATCTTCGCCCTTAAACACTGTGAAAAACTAAAAATACAGACATAAAAAACATGAATACAAATGAATTATAACACTTAACAAATGTTCATAAACAAAAATAATCACATACCGTGTGCGCCTTCTGCCTAGAATTTAGGAGTTGTTAGTCATGTCACAAATTTCCCAAACAAAGTCCTCTCTCCGCATCTGATTGTGGACAGCCTCCAGCAGCCATGTGACTCTTCTAATCAGGCATGTGAACAGCACATGCCTACCACCCATTTTTGCACCATATCAGGTCCAGGTCCGCCGCTGGTTTCCTCACAAACATGGAGGACATTTAACAGTCCGGCTGCCTGCAGGAAAACACTCCGTCCTCTCTCCCGACACTCGCTCACACAATGGCGCTGATAGGCGGAGCGAGACGCCTGCACGAGCCCCCTTCACGAGCTCTCCGACTCACCCGCGAGCTTGGCAGCACGAGCGCATATGCGCCGCGATATGGAGGGACTGAAGGCGGAGAAAAGGACACCACTAACATCTGCAACACTGGCGCACACACCCATAAACAAACATTATTTCAGAAAAAGAACCAAAGATACACAAACCTTTTCACTGTGACAGCTACATTCCCTGTCGTTGCCATGGTTGTTTTTTTTGCCCTGTTCTATGCCTCACCTGTGCATTATGGAGTGTTGTGTTTTTCCTTTTAACCATACCCTGTAATTGCCTCATTTGTTCCCTGTCGTCGTCATGATTGGGTTTTTTTTGTTGCCCTGTTCTATGCCTCACCTGTGCGTTATGGAGTGTTGTGTTTTTTCTTTTAACCATACCCTGTAATTGCCTCATTTGTCCCCTGTATCCGTCATGGTTTTTTTTTTCCTCTCTTGCTGGTTCTCGCCCTCCAGGCCTTTTCCTCCATCCGCCCACCCTGGGAGGGGGGATGGGGGGCTTGGGTGTCATACGGCGCTTGTAGTTCGCCGCCTCGGGGGGGAGGTACTGTTATGGTTTGAGCGCCGATCTCGTCCGCGCTCGAGCCATGCACTATTTTCGGCCATCTGACGGCTGGGTGCCCCTTTTGGCTCCCCGAGCCTTTATTGTGACAGCGCTCGGAGGGGCTTCCGGCTGTCAGACTTGACAGCTGAGCCGCATTTCACCTCATCAGCTGCTCTCCATTTAAGAGGGCAGCTGAGAATGAAAAGGTGTGGCAGTCTCGTCAAAACCTTCTCCTTGGTCAGACGTTATTGAGCATCCCGCTGTTCAGACGTATACTATCCTTTATCTATATTCGTAAGTGTGTCCCCTTGTGTATCCATTTTCCGTTGTCATTGACTGTATTTCGTTGTAGTGTGTTTTAGCCCCCCGTGGCTTGTTATTTTGTTCCTTTTCTGTTCTGTTAATAAACTGTGCAAACTCACTGGTGATTTGTGGCGTCTTATGATGGCTCGTGAGGGCCATCCATGACAGCCTGGTGTACTCAAACAACCCAAAAGGGGTTGTGAAGGCCGTTTTGTGCCTGTCCTTTTCATGAACTGCTACTTGATGGTACCCACTTGCAAGATCAATGATGGAGAAAAACTTGGCACCATGCAAAGCATCAAAACATTCATCTGTTTGAGGCAAGAGGAATGCATCACACCTTCTCTTTGAGTTTAACTTCCTATAATCCACACACAACCTTAAGTTACCATCTGCCTTCCTCACAGGCACAATGGGTGAAGCATAAGCATTAGTGCTCTCCTTGATGACTCCCTTTTTGAGAAGTTGGGCTATATGTTCCCTAACCTCTTGGTATTGGGTTGGAGTTATGCGCCTATAGGGCTGTGTAACTGCAGCGTCATCTGTAAGGTTGATTTCATGCTTAACCTTATCTGTATAACCCAAATCCTCATCCTGGAGTACAAAAACATCTGAAAACTGAGACAAGAGGGTGGCTAATTTTGTCATAACCTTGGACTCAGGGAACACACGCACACGGGCTCGGGAAGATTTAATGCTTTTATTTACACACAAGGGTGTATGAGTGCGTGAGTGGGAATGGAGATGTGGTGTGGGCGGACACCGTGCCAGGTGCGCGGAACAGCTCGCCGTTTGACCAGGTAACCCTGAGGGGAGAGCAGAGCAGGAGGTTAGATGTAGCCGACCACACCATGGGAATAATCTGTTACATTTGCTCACGTGCAGGGGAATGCGTGGCTGGCGATGGCTTGACAGCTGTGTCCTGGAAGACAGCGCGGCTGTGCGCCCTTGACGCGTCGGAGCCATGCAGGCGGAGATGAGGCGAGGAGGGGGAAAAGCCGCCGCCTGGGAATCCACCTGTGCACAGGTGAAGGACTGAAGAGAAGGTAAGGGAATGATGAGTTGCTTATGTGTAGAGAGCGATGACGGTAGAGACCGGATCTGTCGCCGTGTAGAGGAGTAGATGCGAAGACGACTCCAGGCCGAAGCAGAGGGCAGAGGGGAAGATATAGCTCACCGCCGATGAGGCGCAGGTGTGCGCGCAGCTGGTGATATGATCGGCGAGAGCCAGGTGTAACAGTACTCCCCCCCCCCCGAGCAGCGCCTCCCGGCGCTGACTTACCTGGGTGCGTCCGATGGAACTCCGTGATGAGACTGTCGTCCAGCACCCAGGACGGCGGCACCCAGGACCTGTGCTCTGGGCCATATCCCTCCCAGTCCACCAGGTACTGGAGACCACGACCACGGCGGCGGGAGTCCAGGATGGCCGTGACGCTCCAAGCAGGATCTCCATCAAGCAACCTGGGGGGAGGAGGGGTCTTGGGAGGAGGACAGAGAGGGTCAGTCAGCACAGGTTTAACACGAGACACATGGAAGGTAGGATGGACCCGGAGGGAGGGGGGGAGGGCCAAGCGCACAGCCACCGGGTTAACGATCTTGGTGATGGTATACGGCCCGATGAACCGTTGCGCCAGCTTCCTCTTCTCCGCCTTCAACTTGATGTCTTTGGTTGACAGCCAAACGCGCTGACCCACCTGGTACTCAGGAGCGGTCCTCCTGTGGCGATTGGCGAAGCGAGAGTTGCGCTCCGCTGTGCGTAACAGAGCCTGGCGCGTACTAGTCCAAATGCGCCGGCAGCGCCTTACATGAGCCTGGACTGATGGAACCGCCACCTCCTTCTCCTCCTCCGGGAACAGCGGCGGATCGTACCCCAAGGATGCCCGGAACGGGGACATGCCGGTGGCCGAGGAAAGGGTGGAGTTGTGAGCGTACTCGACCCAGGGCAGGCAGGTGCTCCAGGAGGACGGATTGGACGAGGTGATGCAGTGCAGGGTTGCCTCCAGCTCCTGGTTTGTGAGCTCACACTGGCCGTTGGTCTGGGGATGGTGGCCAGAGGACATGCTCACCGTGGCCCCCAGCGCGCTGCAGAAGGTGCCCCATACCTTGGAAACAAACTGGGGACCCCGATCCGAGACCACGTCCAATGGGATCCCATGCAGCCTCACCACATGCTGAGTCAGTAGCTCGGACGTTTCCTGTGCTGAGGGGAGCCCACGGAGAGGCACAAAGTGGGCCGCCTTGGAGAACCGGTCGACAATAGTCAAGATGGTGTCATAGGAATTACACTTAGGGAGGCCGGTAACAAAATCCAAGGCCACATGGGACCACGGTCTCCCAGGAACCGGTAACGGGTGGAGAAGACCCGCTGGAGGGGAAGTGGAGGTCTTACCCACGGCGCACTGAGGACAGGCACGGACGTAGTTGGAGACGTCACCTCTGAGACCCGGCCACCAGAAGGACCGCTGAATAAGCTCCACCAGCCGAGAAGTACCAGGATGGCAAGCGAACTTGGACGTGTGGGCCCAATGGATGACGTCGCCCCGAACCAACGATGGGACGAACAACCTCCCGACTGGGCCGCCGCCAGGATCAGGCTCCGCTTCTTGTGCCTTTCGGACTTTGGCCTTTATTCCCCATGCAACAGCTCCCACCACACATGAGGACGGGAGGATGGTATTCTCACGGTCCGCCGGTTCCTCGGGTTCGAACTGCCTGGAGAGTGCGTCTGGTTTGCCGTTCTTAGATCCAGGCCGGTAGGTGATGGTGAACCTGAAGTGACCAAAGAACAGCGACCAACGCGCCTGGCGGGCGTTCAGGCGCTTGGCCGTCCTCAGGTACTCCAGGTTTTTGTGGTCGGTCCAGACCACGAACGGCTGAGAAGCCCCCTCCAGCCAATGGCGCCACTCCTGAAGAGCCAGCTTCACCGCTAGGAGCTCCCGATCCCCGATGTCATAGTTCCGTTCAGCGGGGGAGAGACGACGAGAGAAGAAGGCGCAGGGGCGTACCTGCCCATCCACTGGCGAGCGCTGGGAAAGCACTGCTCCCACCCCTGTGTCAGATGCGTCCACCTCGACCATGCACTGGAGAGCGGGGTCCACCTGGGTGAGGACCCGGGAGGAAGCGAACTCCGTCTTCAGGGCCCTGAAGGCCGAGGCAGCCTCTTCGTTCCACCTGAACGGCACCTTGGGGGAGGTGAGGCGGGTCAGGGGGGCGGAAATGGTGCTGTACTTGGGTACGAAGCGGCGGTAGAAATTAGCAAAGCCTAGGAACTGTTGCACCTGCTTCCTAGAAGAGGGAGTAGGCCACTCCACCACCGCTTTAACCTTAGCTGGGTCGGGGAGGACCTGATTATGAGCAATTACAAACCCCAAAAAGGAAGTCTGGTTGGTGAAAAATTCACATTTCTCCGCCTTTACATACAACCTGTTCTCCAGGAGACGCTGAAGGACCCGCCTCACGTGGACCTGGTGTTCCTCCCTGGACCGGGAGAAGATCAGAATGTCGTCCAGGTACACAAACACGAAGACCCCCAGGAAATCCCGAAGAACATTGTTAATTAGCCGTTGGAAGACGGCCGGAGCGTTGGTAAACCCAAACAGCATAACCAGGTACTCGAAATGGCCGCTAGGCGTCCGGAACCCCGTCTTCCATTCGTCGCCCTCCCGGATCCGTACAAGATGGTAGGCGCTGTGCAGGTCGAGCTTGGTGAACCAGGTGGCCCCCTGGAGGGAGTCGAAGGCCGAGTCCATCAGGGGCAGCGTGTACTTGTCTCTGATGGTGATGTCATTCAGCGCCCGGAAGTCGATACACGGGTGCAGGGACCCGTCCTTCTTCCCCACAAAGAAGAACCCAGCACCAACCGGGGACGAGGATGGTCGGATAATGCCTGCGCTGAGTGACTCCTTGATGTAGACATCCATGGCCTCACGCTCCGGGGCAGACAGGCTGTAGAGGCGACCAGATGGTAACGGCGCCCCCAGGCGGAGGTTTATGGTGCAGTCGTAGGGACGGTGGGGGGGGGGGAGACAGTGCTTTAGTTTTACTGAATACCTGTCCGAGATCATGGAACTCAGGAGGCACCAGGGATAAGTCCGGAGGCGGGGAGACCGGCGTCGGGTGCGGCACCGAGGGGGCACAGGCGGCAGACTGGAGACAGGAGCTCATACAGAACGTGCTCCAGGAGAGAACGCTGCCGGACTGCCAGTCTAGGACGGGGTTGTGGAGCCGCAGCCAGGGGTAACCCAAGATGACAGGAGAAGACGAGGTGGGTAGCACGATCAGGCTGAGGTCCTCCCTGTGATTGCCGGAGATGATCACCGGGACCGGTTTAGTCTTATGGGTAGCAGTCACTAAGGGCGAGTGAGCAAGGGTAACTAATTTCAAGGGAGATGACAGGGCTTGGCAGGGGATGCCCAAGCGGGTTACCAGGCCTTGTGAAATAAAATTTTGTTCCGCCCCTGAGTCCACCAGTGCGTGTGTGGTGTGCGCAGTGGAGTTGTGGCAAAACCTAACCGGGAGGATGCATTTGGTGAGGGTACTTGAACGGGAGGCGTCCGCGAGACCCCCAAGAGCGGCTCGCGGAAGTTCCCCTTTTGGCCGAACCGGGCAATTCTCCACTGAGTGCTGATCCCCTCCGCAATACCTGCAGAGAGACAGCTCTCGGCGGCGCTGTCGTTCCGCAGGAGAAAGCCTGGCCCTACCCACCTGCATTGCCTCCGGGGCATCGGCGGACCCAGGAGCGGGAACCACCAGGGGGCGAGACTGAGGAACCCGGGCGGAAACTTCGCCAGAGCAACCGGAAGTGCGGCGCTCGGCGGCCCGCTCCCTCAGCCTGTTGTCAATACTAATGGCTAAGGATGTTAAATCAGCTAATTTGTCCGGCAGCTCCCGGGAGGCCAGCTTGTCCCGCAGGGAGGAGTTCAGACTGCGAGCGAAGAGGCCACAGAGCGCCGCTTCGCCCCAACCTACTTCCTCCGCTGCCACCCGGAAGTCGACAGCGTAGTCGGCGGCAGACCGGCTACCCTGACGAAGGTTTAGGGTAATGACTACAGACCTGTAGCGCTCACCTCTGTAGTCATGAAGTCCTTTGAGCGCCTGGTCCTGCCCCACCTCAAGTCCATCACCACCCCTCTCCTGGACCCGCTGCAGTTTGCCTACCGAGCCAACAGGTCTGTAGACGACGCAGTCAACCTGGCCCTCCACTCCATCCTGCAGCACCTGGACTCCCCGGGAACTTACGCCAGGATCCTGTTTGTGGACTTCAGCTCCGCATTCAACACCATCCGCCCCGCTCTGCTCCGGGACAAGCTGTCCCTGCTCAACGTGCCTGACTCCCTCTGCAGGTGGATCACCGACTTCCTGACGGACCGGAGGCAGCATGTGCGGCTGGGAAAGACTGTCTCAGACTCTGCTAGCATCAGCACCGGATCACCCCAGGGCTGTGTACTTTCCCCCCTACTCTTCTCCCTTTATACCAACTCCTGCACCTCCAGCCACCAGTCTGTCAAGTTGATCAAGTTTGCGGACGACACCACCCTCATCGGGCTCATCTCCAACGGCGACGAGTCCGCCTACAGGAGAGAGGTGGCCCAGCTGGCGTCCTGGTGCAACAACAACAACCTGCAGCTGAACGCTCTGAAGACAGTAGAGATGATTGTGGACTTCAGGAAAGTCACAACCCCTCTGCCCCCCCTCACCCTCACAGGCTCTCCCATCACCACTGCTGATTCCTTCCGCTTCCTAGGCACCACCATCACCAGGGACCTCAAGTGGGAGCCGACCATCAGCTCCCTCATCAAAAAGGCCCAGCAGAGGATGTTCTTCCTGCGGCAGCTGAGGAAGCTCAAGCTACCCACCAAGATGTTAGTGCAGTTCTACACAGCCATCATCGAGTCCATCCTCACCACCTCCATAACCGTGTGGTACGCAGGAGCCACTGCCAGGGACAGACTAAGGCTGCAGCGCGTCATGCGCACTGCTGAGAAGGTGATTGGCTGCAAGCTCCCATCTCTCCAGGATCTGTACATCTCCAGGACCCGGAGGCGTGCTGGCCGGATCATAGCCGATCCCTCACACCCTGGTCATGTACTGTTTGCCCCCCTCCCCTCAGGTGAGAAGACTTCAGTCCATCCAGACTAAAACCTCCCGTCACATGAACAGCTTCTTCCCCTCTGCCATCAGACTGCTGAACACTAAGTGACTTATTGACTCTCGTGCACTATGTACAGCAGCTCAACCAGACTCATGTCAATCATCACTGTTTTCTCCCTGCATTACCGACTGCACTATATGGTTCTCCACATTATCTGCTGCTCGCTAATATATTTTAACTGCTGACCAGTATTACTCACTCTTATTCTACACTTTATTGCATGTATAGTTTATTTCTTTTATTTTATCATGTTTAATGTTGCAGCATTGCACCGAGACAAATTCCTAGTTTGTGTACTACATGAACAATGGCAATAAATCTGATTCTGATTCTGATTCTGATTCTGAAGGTTTAACAACCGGGTGCCATAGGTGTTATCGTGAGCGGGATGGTCAAACACCTCCTTAAACTGTCGCACGAATTGGGCATAGGTCAGGCTCGCGTAGCTGGGTCTTGCCATGACGGCATAGGCCCAAGCTAACGCTCGCCCTCCCAGAAGGTTAGCTACGTACCCAATTCGGCTGTGATCGGACGGAAAGTCTCCGGGGACATGCTCAAACACCGACTCACACTGCAGAAGGAACACCCTCGCCTCACCGGGTCGCCCGGTGAAGCGCGCTGGGGTTGGGATTGGTGTGAGTTGGGTCAGCGGACCCACACTACCGAGACTTACCGAGGAGGAGATGGAAGCTGACCCGCCGGGAGGTGCCGGAGGAGCCAAGCGGCTTATTCGCTGGACAATTTGGGTAAGCTGATTGTCAATTGTCTGTTGCTGTTGAGTAATTAAATCAACCCGAGCCTGTAGGTTGGAAAAGCGGCGTGCCAGCCCGCTGTCCGCTGAGTCTCTTTGCTAGAGTCGTACTGTCATAACCTTGGACTCAGGGAACACACGCACACGGGCTCGGGAAGATTTAATGCTTTTATTTACAGACAAGGGTGTATGAGTGCGTGAGTGGGAATGGAGATGTGGTGTGGGCGGACACCGTGCCAGGTGCGCGGAACAGCTCGCCGTTTGACCAGGTAACCCTGAGGGGAGAGCAGAGCAGGAGGTTAGATGTAGCTGACCACACTGTGGGAATAATCTGTTACATTTGCTCACGTGCAGGGGAATGCGTGGCTGGCGTTGACTTGACAGTTGTGTCCTGGAAGACAGCGCGGCTGTGGGCCCTTGACGCATCGGAGCCATGCAGGCGGAGATGAGGCGAGGAGGGGGAAAAGCCGCCGCCTGGGAATCCACCTGTGCACAGGGGAAGGACTGAAGAGTAGGTAAGGGAATGATGAGTTGCTTACGTGTAGAGAGCGATGACGGTAGAGACCGGATCTGTCGCCGTGTAGAGGAGTAGATGCGAAGATGACTCCAGGCCGAAGCAGAGGGCAGAGGGGAAGATATAGCTCACCGCCGATGAGGCACAGGTGTGTGCGCAGCTGGTGATAATGATTGGCGAGAGCCAAGTGTAACAAATTTAGCCTGTTCCTCAGGGTAGGGTCCCACATTTAGATGATCTAACAATGAATGCATCCTAGCCTCTGACGATTGAACCCTCTTTCCTTCAACTGACACCTTTTCATGATCTACAGAGATGCGATTAAAACATACCTCATTTGTCCCATCAACACATTCAACAACCTCCAGAACCCCCAGCTTTGTTCTTGGTTGTAACCGCAAATCTTGAGTAAAGTTTACCACTTGGACTGGAAACACAGACTTCTCAGCTTCAACCAAGGTGGAAATTACAAGTAAGCCACTGGGCAGTGGTGTATTAGTGGGCTCCAAAAGCATCAAAATCTGGTCACCTGAGGCTCGCTTTAGACCTTTGGCATGCACAGTAGCAACAGAAGCTGCTGGTACATGCATTGTGTTTCTACCCGCTATCCTAGCCACAGTAGTTTCCCCAACTATCTCACATACTTGCACTTTCTGGAAAGCATCTCTCCAGGCCAAATCCAATTCTGCCCCAAAATTTATATCAAAACTGGCTATTGCCAGTTCCCTACATCGTTTTTGTCACATTTATACCAAGGAGAATAGGACAGGATTTACCTGACTCAGACCCATTTGAAACTTGCTCCTGCTCTGACAATGTAGGAGCAGGATCCTGGACTACCAAAAACCCACATTCAGGTATAGTTAACCCCAAAGTCTGTACATCCAACTCTATGTATCCTATATAAGGAATTGGCAAAGAGTTACCTGCTGTTAACTTCAACGATTTAGCAGCTGAGGTCATGTCCTGATTCTCCTTTTGTAAATGTCTTAAAGAACCATTCAGAGATGGTGCTAACCTGACTCCAAATATCCAACAGAGTCTTGGCCCTAGCTCCACCCACCTCTACTTCAACCTCTGGACATTTACCCACTGCTTTTTCAAGAAATGTCTCACGTGTAAGGGTCTTTGAACCTCTACCCTCTTCTCTAATTGTCCGGCTCTTGACAACTGAGGGAGCTAGTTTCCCTGATTGGGTGAGCCCCTAGATGCATTCCTTGTAACTGGCCTACCCCCTGACTGATGTTGCCTGCACTCCCTGGCATTATGCCCAATTTCTTTACATCTAAAACATATAGGCAGTCCATCCTCAGTAAATTGTGGCCTTGTTCTGGATTTACTAGTCCCAGGTGGTCTTAGTCTGGACTTACTAGTCCCAGATGGCTGTAGCATCATCTCACTTTGGCTCATCAATAGAATTATTCTTCAGCTTAAAGACATTGTTTCACCCAGGAAAAGGACAGTCAAGAACTGCTCTTTCATCTCCCAGGCTACAATTGAACTCACATTCCTTTGCTAAAACCAGTTTCAGGAATTCACCCTAATGCACTTCCTTTT
This sequence comes from Pholidichthys leucotaenia, assembly GCA_020510985.1. NCBI lineage: Eukaryota > Metazoa > Chordata > Actinopteri > Cichliformes > Pholidichthyidae > Pholidichthys > Pholidichthys leucotaenia. Next base: position 142,614,701 of record CM035842.1, on the reverse strand, counting down.
TTGACTTTATGGCCCATAAAACATGGAGACATAGAACAGAACTCTGGAGTACGTCATATGGCCCACAAAGATCCACAGCTCAACATTCCCCTCTACTGGCAACTCTGGGACATGCTGGATTTAACCAGCAAACCTTTTAACCACATCTTTAAGACTCACTTCTCAACATTTCTCTTCTTTTTCAGGACACCATGAAAAGCAAATGGACTCTTGATGTTTAATCTGGACAATCAATAATGGGTTTGAAATATATTAATCCTTAATTTTTAAATGTGTGCATGCTAAAATGTTTAAATGAATGTTTATTCTTGCATGTTAATTTATAAGCTCTGATTATAAGTTACATTAATCACTAAGGTTAGCTTAGTTTATATACAAGGGTTTAGATGAATATTAAGTGTAAAAAGTTACCAAAAACGTTTCTCAAATCATGTGACCTATCACGGCCAATCCTTGCTTGACAACAGCTCTCTCAAAGTTCCAGAAAAAAGACTGTTTGTTTATTGGACTAAAGTTCTTAAAGCCCACCCACGAAGGAAGGCTATTGGTCTGAGTTCTTGTCAAACCAGGAAGCCCGCAAAAACTGACTGAAGTTATAAAAAGAGGGGGACCCCTCGCTTACGCCTCTTTTGTCTCTTGCTCATTGTCCTGTTCACTTTGTCTACAGCAGAGAACTTTTCGGGAGAACAAAGGGACTCCACTGCCTGAACAAAGAAGCCTTCTCCCACGTGTTTTCTTTTCTACGATCACAGAGCCTGAAGTATCATGGTTTTTTTTTGTAACCTCTTTGTATTTTTAATGTTTTTTTTTCTTTAAACGCCTAGGAATTAATTCTTCTTTTTCTTGAGCTCAATTCTAATTAGGAGTTAAAAACTCCAATCCTAGACGTCTCTATTTCTATAATTTTTCACCTGTTAAACTTTCTGTAAAACCATCGTTTTAATTTTAATTTTAATTTAAGTTTTAATCTTGACTTTATTTTTATTTATTTATTTTTTTATCGACCATTCCCACACCAGAAGTTCTTTGTCTAAAGTCCTAAACTCTTTTGATTTGATATTGGATTAGATATTACAAATTGTTCTCGAAGTCCCTGGGTAAGCTGCTTGCCAACGAAGAAGAAAGAAGGAGACATCACACGCCATCACGCGCAGCTGAAGAAACAATCATCGCCATCTTTGATCGACCTAAGCTCCAACTGTGAGTCATACAGTCAAAATCCAGCCTTGTTGACCACTTGACTATAAAGGTCGAACTGTGGACCCTGAAATATCTGCGGGCAGATATTTCCCCTTAACATCCACGAAAGCTTCACGGAGATGACTAAAGAAGGATTGTCAACTTCAGCTTCAACAAGGAGTTACGTGAGCTTCATTTTTATTCATCTGCTGAATTAAACGTCTGAGGTTTGATAATAATTTGATATCTAATCAGATGCAAATTAAAGAGCCATTAACATAACCTTTCTTTTCATTAAAATCTCGTTTTCATTTTCTTAAAGAGTAATCCAGAACTTTTCATATAATTAGTAAAACTTTCCCCATAAATTTGCATTGTTTTCCATAATCTGTTAACTTCAAACTGATCTTAATTCATTTCACAGTTAACCCTGGTTCTGAAAATGCTGACATTGTTAATCTATCATTTACAAGTTTAATTTTATGGTTAATGAAATCATTGCAATGTCTTTTAATCATCATTTCATTTAATAAATATGTGAAAATTAGAGAAGTTGTTGGGAATATTATTTCATTCTGAGTCTGGTTTAAGTCCCCAGTATCGAATTCACTAAAATTTGAAGACTGATTATGAATTAATTTATTGAGTGATTAAACAGGTATAAAGTGAAATTAAAGATTAAATTGCTTCTTAGAGATAGAAGCTGTGCCCCACGAGTGTTTTATTAACTGTTTATGTGTGTGTGGACCCAGAGATCATCTCTGGGTCAGAGAGGTTCTTTATTCTGTTCTTATTTTGGAACTGTAACTTGTCTGCTGGAACTGGAACTTGTCTGCTAAGTGTGCAATTAGAGGGGTTTTTTTTCTATGTGATCATAATCTTGCTCACTCGAGCTCTATTTTGATAACTATGTTTTTTTCTCTCTGCCCAATTTGTCTCCCCTTCCCCCTCCCCCTCTTTACCCCCACTGTATGAGGCGCCTGTTGGCTGCCGCGTCATTAGGGAGCGCTTATCATGAGCGCACCTTAATGTCAAGTAAAATTCCTCGTATGTGTAAGCATGCTTGGCAATAAAGTTCATTCTGATTTCTGATTCTGAACGGAACAACAGTTATACTTATTAAACAGCAGAATACACACATTGTACTAACTTTTAGTGCATTGTTAAGGGCCCACTTACAAATACACATCTCAGCTCCCAACAGTTCATCAATAACAAAGAAAACCCATGGCCCTCATCCTTTGGGCCTACAAGGTCACTTGGCCTTCCACCACCCCATCATCATCATAGCAGTCTGTCGTTGGCGACAATGACTGTTTCATTTAGGTCTGGTCAGATTTCTCCACACAACTCTGTCCTTAGCCTTCCGCTGCCAGGAACTCCTGTCTATATTCAACTTCTTCAAGTTTCTTTTTACAGTGTCTTTAAATCTGACCCCTGGTCTACCCTGATTGCGTTTGCCCTTGCATAACTGTGAGTAGAGTAACTGCCGAGGGAGACGCTGATGGTCCATCCTCTCAACATGTCCGAGCCATCTCAGGTTCATCTGTATTAGCATGTCCTCCATTGATGGTAGACCAACTCGTTTCAACACTTCTATGTTGGTTATCTTGTCTTTCCATGAGATGTTCATTATGGCTTGAAGGTGTTTCATCATGTACGCATGGAGTTTCTTCACCTGCTCTCTGTAGACAGTCCAAGTTTCAGCACTGTACAATAGAGTAACCAGTATTGTCGCTCCATATACTTTGCATTTCACACGGATAGGCACATGTCAATTATTCCACAGTCTCTCCCTCAAGTTTCCAAACACAGAGCTCACTCTTCTCATTCTGAGAGATAGTTCATCCTCCAGCCTAGCATTCTCTGAAACAGTACTCCCTAGATACTTGAAAGTCTTGCACTTGACTAGTGGCCCTGTACCAATGCTGATCTCTTCTGGTAGTGATGTTGATAATTGGAACTTTGGTGGTTGATAAAGGTACTCTGTATTCTTGATGTTGATTATGAGGCTGAATTGGCTAGCTGCTCTTGCAAATTTCTTCTCTAAAGATTGCATATCTTCCACACTGTGTGCAACTAGAGCACTGTCATCGGCAAAGAATATTTCTCTTACTACCTTTATCGATGTCTTACTCTTGGCTTTAAACTGTGCCACATTGAACAAGCCTGCTTCTTTCCTTGTTTGAATGTATACTCCTTCTGAAGTGTCTTTGAAGGCCACCTCAAGCATGGCTGCCAGATATAGAGAGAAGAGTGTAGATGCCAGCACACACCCTTGTTTCACCCCGTTGCTTACTGAAAAGTCTTTAGATACTGGACCACTTATTGCCACGTTTGCTTGCATACGTGTATGGAGTGCCTCAATCAGGCTAACAAACTTCTCTGTCCAGCCATATTTCTTGAGTACCTGCCAAAGTCCTTGCCACAAAACAGTATTGAAGGCTTTACTGAAGTCTATGAAGACTACATAAAACAGCATGCTCGATTTGATACACCTTTCTTGAACCTGTTTCAAGCAGAAAATCATGTCCATTGTGCTTCTTCCACTTCTAAAGCCGCACTGGGTTTCCGGTAGTACATTCTGCAAGATGTGTTCATTGAGTCTGTTCAGTAGTACACGGGACAGAATCTTACCAACAGTGGCTAGCAGTGATATACCTCGGTAATTTCCACAATCTTTCCTGTCACCTTTCTTGAACAAAGGCACAATACTTGCATCCTTCCAGTCTTTAGGTACTTTCTGGGCATCCCATATCTCTTGGATGAGCTTGTGCAGGCAGTTGGTCAGCTGAACACCACCAAATTTCCACACTTCTGCTGGAATTCCATCCCTTCCTGGAGCTTTACCATCCTGTGTTGTCCTGATAGCTGCCATTAGTTCATCAAAATTTGGTGGTTTATCCAGACTTGATACAGTTGGTCGCTGCATTAGAGCTTCTTTAGCCTCTTCGGTGAGATCTCCAGGGTTGTTTAGTAGTTGGTCAAAGTGGTCTGCAAATCTGTCCAGGATCTTGTCTTTCTCCCGCAAAACCGTTTCACCATCTGTAGCCTTTAATTGGATCAATCCTCTTGGTTTAGGGCTGTAGATTTCTCTCAAACCTGTGAAGAATGTTTTCATGTCCTTTCTGTCTGCTGCAGTTTGAAGTTCCTCCGCTTTTTCATCCCACCAGTTGGACTTCATCTCTCTGGTGTACTTCTGTAGCTCACTCTGAGCCTTTGAGTATTTCTTCTTCAACCTTGTGTTACACTGTAGGTTTTCCTGCCTAGCTGTATTCCTCGCTTCTAGTAGTTTTTTCAGGTGTTCATCATGCTCATCAAACCAATGTTGATGTTTCCTCTCAGGGTGGCCTAATACATCACTCGCAGTCTGATACACCATATCCTTCAGTGTTGCCCATTTCTCTTCTATGTCATTCTCTGAGTTGTTGCTGTCCCAGTCTTTCAAGTTTTTATCCATTTCCTGTGTAAGATCTTCCTGCTTCTTTTGGCCTTTCAGTGCACTAGTGTTTAGCTTCCATGGTGGCTTTGCACCCATCCTGCAGTGCTGTTTTCATCTCCAAATCCTTAATCTAGATCTCAGCATAACATGATCAGTACCACAGTCTGCATCTCTCATTGCTCTGGTGTCCAACACATCCCTTATGTCTCTCTGCCTGACTATGAATGAATGAATGAATGAATCTTTATTTCGTATAGGTTAAAAGCAAAGATTAAAAAAAAGAAACAATAATATAACAAAGGGGAAAGAAAAAAAAATCTAACAATATCAAATTAAACAGTAACTCCTCTGATTACACAGTTCAACATAAGTTATCCGAAATGGGTGATGGCTGAAGCCGCAGCTTATATTGCCCACCCATATTCCATCCAAGAATTCAAAAGAAAAACGAAACAAGAGCGATTACAATTCAGAACAAAGCTAAGACAAAATGTGACAAAAAACTTAGCAACAGCACAACACAGACTGAATATAATAATTCTTATGTGATTTTACATGTCATCTTGTATGTATGGAGTATTTCTTCCTTTAGTTTTTGTTTAAATTGTCCAAGTGTTGTACATGATTTTAATTCAAACTTTTTTCTTCTTCTTCTACATGGCGGCCGGGATGGTCACACTTTTTCAGTGCTGAGACAAAGTTGCTGATTTTGCCACTAAAATAACTAACCAACAGCGAATATCTGATTGGCATTTGTGACGCACACGCACGGGCTGAATTTCCACCTTGGTTGAAATACCCCTTTATTCGCCTTTCACCGGGCTCTGTGAGTAAACTGATTAGCGTTTCTTTTCGTGGTTCGCTGCTACGCTTTACCCGAAGCATTTGCTAAGCTAACGCTAGTCGTAGCACCTAACACCGACATGAAGCGACTCTGTCCCCGGTGATTGGGGCTCGCTGGAGGAACTAACCGAGGCAACAGTTGGACGGGAGCCGGATTGGAGTTCGGGTGCAGCGGTGATGGGAGACAGGGACCAGTGGAGGACCACCGGGGCCCCAGCCAGACAAGAGCCTGAGTCGGAGCCCAGTTACAGTGGCGGGGCTCAGCGGAGGATCTACTGAGGAAGACGGCGGTAGGTGACGGGGCTCAGTGGAGGAACTACCGGGACCCCAGCTGGACAGGAGCAGGATCGGAGCTCAACTACAGCGGCGGTGGGCGGCGGGACTCGGTGGAGGAGCGGCCGGTACCCCGGCTGGACAGGAGCTCAATTGCAATGGGACTAGCAGCGGAGGGGGCTAGCTGAGGCCCAGCTGGATTCGAGGTCGGTCGGATCGGATACTGGCGACACCAGCAGAGATTGTTTTTACTATCAACAGGTCAGTAAAAATGCCACCAAAGAAGGAGGAAATGGAAGAGATCAAAAAATCTCTGAACTTCTTGTCAGAAGAACTGACCAAAGTGGCTAGTCAGCAGGCTAAAATAATAGGAGTAGTGGAAGAAGTCTGAGAATTAAAATTAACAATTAAGGAAAAAGACAAAAAAATTGCGGCCTTGGAGCGATGCATCGAGGATCTTGAACAATGTTCTTGTATGGATGATCTAATTATAAGTGGACTAGACATTAAATACCAATCATATGCTCATGCCACAGCAGGATTGAGAGGTGAGGATGCTCCCGCAAGTGAATCAGTCTCTCTGGAAAACCAGGTGCTTCAGTTCCTTGATAGTAGAAATATAAAGGTCAAAGCAAATTGAATTTCAGCCTGTCATGCTTTACCCAGAAAGGATAATAAAACAAAGAAATCAATTGTGATGCGCTTTGTGAACAGAAGGGTAAAGAATGACATACTGAGGCAGGCCAGAAAGCTACGGGGAACAGAAGTTTACCTAAATGAACATCTAACAAAAACTAATGCTGAAATAGCACGTCAAGCACGGATGCTGAAAAGACAAAATAAGATACAGGCAACATGGACAAGAAATTGTAGAGTTTGGATCAAACTAAATGGAACACCTGAGGAAGCAAAGAGTATAATAATCAGAGAGATCACTGACTTAAATAAATATACTGTAGATGAACACTGATTAAGAAAATTAAGAGACTATGATAATCCATATCCACGCACACGACAAGAATAGTTCTTCTGTGACACCATGTCAATGTACTTAAAAAAACAAAAACTAAAAACAAACAAAACTTATGACTGACTTGAGTAGACATCAATTATCCCCAGTTGGAGGAAGTCATTTGACACAGAGTGAGGAAGTTCAAACTCTGAAAATATGCCATTATGCTGAACATAAACTACAAGAGATGGAGAATGATATTGATCCTGATAGCCACTTTTTCAATAATATTCATAATCATTGTGAATATTACACTGAAAAGCAATTCAAAAGTCAAGTGCAACTTGATGGTAAACTATCAATAATGCACTTCAACAGCAGAAGTCTTAACAAAAACTTTCCACAGATTCAGGACTATTTAAAACAGCTGGACAGAAAATTTACAGCTATCGCAGTCTCTGGAACTTGGCTTAATGAAGAGCAGGCTCCTCTGATGGCAATAGAGGGATATCAGATGTTTCATATTAACAGATCTCAAAAAAAGGGTGATGGTGTTGCACTGTATATTGATGACCTGTATAGGTGTAAGCTTGTAAATGGAATGTCCTTTGCACTACCAGGGATTTTGGAAGGTGTTACTGTTGAGATTGACCAAGATAAAACAAAAAAATCTAATTATAAGTTGTATATATAGAACGCCGGGAACTTGCATTGAGACATTCAGAAATAAATTAGTCGAGCTGTACAATAATATTACTAGTAAGAAAATGGTAGTAATTTGTGGAGATTTCAATATTGATCTACTAAATCCATATCAACAAAATGTAATTACAGAGTTCATGAATTCTATGTACAGCATGAGTCTATATCCCACAATAACACATCCCAGTAGATTCGCAGTTCACACTGCTACACTTATTGACAACCTGTTTGTTAATATTATTGATGAGAAAATAGAAAGTGGATTATTGATAAATGATATAAGTGACCATTTGCCAACCTTTGCACTTATCCATGGCCACACGGGGGCCAATACAGAAAATGTTTTAAAATCGCTCAGATACAAATCACAAAATGCAATCAGTTCTTTTAAAGAGGACTTGCTGAAGCAAGACTGGACAAAAGTCTATGTATCAGATGTAAATGAAGCCTATGACACATTTATCAGAATCAGAATCAGAATCAGATTTATTGCCATTGTTCATGTAGTACACAAACTAGGAATTTGTCTCGGTGCGATGCTGCAACATTAAACATGAAAAAATAAAAGAGAGAAATAAAACTATACATGCAATAAAATGTAGAATATGAATGAGTAATACTAGTCAAAGCAACTTTAAATATATTAGCGAGTAGCAGATATTGTGGAGTACCACATAGTGCAGTCGGTAATGCAAAAAGAAAACAGTGAATTGACATGAGTCTGGTTGAGCTGCTGTACATAGTGCACGAGAGTCTAATAAGTCACTTAGTGTTCAGCAGTCTGATGGCAGAGGGGAAGAAGCTGTTCATGTGACGGGAGGTTTTAGTCTGAATGGACCGAAGTCTTCTACCTGAGGCGAGGGGGGGGCAAACAGTACGTGACCAGGGTGTGAAGGATCGGCTATGATCCGGCCTGCACACCTCCGGGTCCTGGAGATGTACAGGTCCTGGAGGGATGGGAGCTTGCAGCCGATCACCTATTTATAAACATTGTAACCACTCTTTATGAAAAAAATTGTCCATTAGTAAAGAAAAAGCCTAAACATAAATTTGCCAATAAGCCATGGTTAACCAAAGGATTACAAAAGACGTGTAAAAAGAAAAATTTATTATATAAAGCTTTCCTAAAGAAAAGGACAAAAGAAGCAGAGCAGTGGTATAAAACATACAAAAATAAGTTGACATATATAATAAGATGTAGTAAAAGAGACTATTACAGTAAAGAACTGGAGAAAAACAGAGACAGTATTAAAAATACATGGACAATACTTAACAATATTCTTGGAAATAAAAACTGAAATACAAGCTACCCAACCGATTTTTCAAAAAATAAAACGACTCAGAGTGTGAATGCAGTTTCACCTGCAGATGAATTTAATAGCTTTTTTGTTAACATTGGTCCTAATTTGGCTTGAGAAATACCCATTACGGCACCTACAGGCGAAACAATAAGCAAAAACACTGCTATAAAAGACTCCATTTTCATAAAGAACACAGACGAGAGAGAGGTCATTGGAATTGTTAAATCGTTTAAAAGTAAAACATCTACGGACTGTGATGGTATTGACATGCTCTTAGTCAAAACTATTATTGAATGCTTAGTGAAATCACTGACGTATATCTGTAACCTGTCTCTCCAAACAGGTATATTTCCCAATGCAATGAAAATAGCTAAAGTAATTCTGATATACAAGACGGGTGACAGAAGGGAATTCTCAAACTATAGACCAATTTCACTATTGCCGCAATTTTCCAAGATACTTGAAAAAATATTCTATGAGAGAGTTGACAACTTCATACTGAAGAATAATTTATTGTGTGAGCAGCAATATTGGTTCAGACACAAGAGGACAACTGCATTTGCTCTAATGGAATTTATAGAAAAAATATCAACTGCCGTTGAAAATAAAGAGTATTCAGCTGGGGTATTCCTGGATCTTAAAAATGCATTTGATACAGTGGATCATAATTTATTATTAAAGAAACTACAGGACTTCCGGTTATGGCTGCCATGTAGGACGGACGTGTCTCGCTCTGCTCTGCTCCTGGAGAAAAAAAATTGGCAAATAACTCTCTCATTTGGGACAGAACGTATCCCAGCGTTTGGGCGAGGATATGTCGGCAAAGCCTAAGGCTGGAAAACCAGGCAAAGGAAAAAGCGAGCCACCGAAACAGTCCAAATTAACGGACTTTCAGGTCTGTGACGCAGCAAATAAAACTCCATATATGGCGGAGGAGGCTGGCAACGGTGCGATGTCTGCGGGGGGAGGCGCAGATGCGCTGATGGCTGCCATGAGTTCAATGAGAGCGGACTTTTCCTCTAGATTTGATGGGATTATGACAGCGTTGGAAGGAATAAGAAAGGAATTGGGTGACTGTGTAGAACGAACGGCGCAGATGGAGCTCCGTCTCGCTAGTGCTGAAGATGACGTCACCCGTCTTCAATTAAAGGTGCGCACTTTGGAAAAAAAAAATAAATCTCTGGAAAATAATATTTTGGATTTGGAATCTCGGTCGAGACAGAATAACTTGAGGCTGGTGGGTCTTCCAGAGGAATCAGAAGGTCGGGACGTATGTTCCTTTCTGGAAAAGTGGATTCCGGAGGTGCTGGGCAGCGAGGAATTGCAATCAGCAGTGGTTCTGGAAAATGCACATCGTATTGGCCCACGGAGAGATAAGGGACCGCCGAGGACCTTAATTATGAAGTTTCTTAGCAACAGAGACAGGATGAAGATCTTCAACGCTGCACGAGCTAAAGGAGAGATTAAACACCAGGACCAGCAGGTGCGGTTCTACCCAGATTTGGCCACAGGAATCCAGCAATTGAGGAAGCAGTTTGATCCCATACGTAAGGAGCTGCGCAACCTTGGGATTCGTCATGGTGTAATCTATCCTGCGAGACTGCTGACCACGTATGAGGGCAGAACCCACATCTTCAAGACCCCAGAGGAGGCGCAGGAGTTCATCAAGAAGATCAAAGAAGAAGAAGAGACTGGTGGGAGCTAAGCATGAACAAAATATAAGGTAGAATAATTAAGCATTTGCACAGGCATCTGACTGACTTGAAGTAAATAGTAAGTTTACAAAATATAGATTGTATTATATATTAAAAAAACAAAACAAAAACAAAACAAACAAAAAAAACTATGATGTACAAAGTTGTTAAAAATTTTGGAGTTAAGTTGGAAAACTACAGAGGAGAGTTAATGTTACGTCATTAAAAGCAGTAGAGTTAGGGCGATTGGGAGGATGAAGAAGGAGTGGCTTAGGCTGTTCCCCGTGGGTGTGGAACGGTCGATGGCTATATCGGGAGACGGAATTTTTCTTTTGATTTTGGGGGGTTTGCCACAAGTGTGGGAAGGGGAAATTTGTTTGTGTGTAGTTTGTAGGATGAATGTTCAACCACTCATGTTTTTGCTTCTCTGTATGAGCATGTTTACACTGCAAGGTAATCCCAAACTCTCTATTGATCATAAACCAAAGTGTTAATCTTAATTTAACTTCATGGAATTGCAGAGGTCTACAAAATTTAAAAAAACTTAAACAAGTTATGAATAAAATAAAAGACATGGGTTCAAAAATTGTGTTTTTACAAGAAACTCATCTAATAGAGGAGGATGTTAAAAGAATTAGGAGTAGATGGCAAGGAAGTGTATTCACCTCTTCATTTTCATCCCGAGCCAGGGGAGTTATGACTCTCATACATAAATCAGTTCCTTTTCAAGTGAAAAATGTAATTGGAGACAAATTTGGAAGATATGTAATCATTCAAGGTTCTTTGTTATTAGAAAATATAAATCTTGTGAACTTATATGGTCCCAATATAGATGATCAGAAGTTCTTTGCTAATTTATTTCTTATCTTATCATCACTTACAGGGCAACATATAATAGCAGGGGATTTTAATTGTACATTGAATCCAGGTATAGATAGATCAACAGGACTGGATTGTACGCACATTGGATGTAGGATGACTATTAATCATTTTATGAAAGAATTGAGATTGTTAGATATATGGAGAGAAATGAAACCACAAGTTAAAGCCTATTCTTGTTATTCCAGTACCTACAAGACATTCTCACGTATTGATTATTTTTTGATTTCCACAGAATTAAGGTCCAAGATTCAAAACTGCTTTTATGATAACATCGTGATCTCTGATCATGCACCCTGTTGTCTAATATATGTAGATAAAAAATTGACAAAGGAATCAGGTAGATGGCAATTTCAGCATAAATGGCTTCAGGATGAGGAATTTGTCAAGTATATAGAAAAACAGATAGACGAGTTCTTTGACATCAATACTACACAAACATCAGCATGTGTAAAGTGGGAGGCTTTCAAAGCTTTTATTAGGGGACATATTATTAGTTATACAGGTTCAAAATCTAAGAAGACTCGAGAGGAGAGAGCTAAATTGGAACATAAAATAAAAAGTCTTCAGGAAAAAGTGTATGCAGGAAGTGACCCAAGGTTGGAGAATGAATTACTGATTTTGAGAGCTGAATACGACAAAAAATCAGCGAATAGAGCTGCCTCGAGTCTTCTAAGATTGAAACAATCTTTTTATGAACAAGGTGAAAAATCAGGAAAATTATTAGCATGGCAGATTAAACAATTAGAAATTAAAACACCAATTACCAGTATTATAAGTAAGGGACAGGTAGTTATAGATCCTTTAGAAATTAATAGAACCTTTAGAGATTACTATGAAAAATTATATGATACCAAAAATGAACCTGATTTAACAAAACTAAATGGGTTTTTGAACGAACTATCTATACCGTGTATTCCAAATGAAAACAGGGAGATATTGGAGTCTAAAATTAGTCAAGAAGAAGTTGGGCTAGCCATTGATAATATGAAATCAGGAAAAAGTGCAGGACCAGATGGTCTTCCAGTTGACCTTTATAAAAAATTTAAGAATAAATTAATAAAACCTTTTTTGGAAATGGTTTTAGAAGCATTTCAAAATAATAATTTACCATCATACATAAATAATGCCTTAATTATACTGCTGCCAAAACCAGGTAAGCCCTCTAATAAATGTGAAAATATGAGACCAATAAGCCTATTAAACGCCGACCTTAAGATAATCTGTAAAATTTTAGCAAGACAAATACAAGAAATTTTACCAAATATTATTAATCGAGATCAGAATGGCTTTATAAAGGGTAGACAAGGCTTCCATAATGTAAGAAGACTATTTAATATTATTTATTTTAATAAAGAAGCACCGGATACAGCTCTCCTATCACTGGACGCCGAAAAGGCCTTTGATAGAGTTGAATGGCCCTTTCTTTTTGAAGTCCTACAAAGGTTTGGACTTGGAAATAATTTCATAAAATGGGTTCAAATAATATACAATAATGCTACAGCAGAAATCCTAACAAATAACAATATTTCAAAACCAATAAAAATCAATAGAGGATGTCGACAAGGCTGTCCACTTTCACCTTTACTGTTTACTATGGCAATTGAACCTTTAGCGATAGCGATACGTTTACATTCACAAATATATGGAATTAAAGTTGGACCAACAGAACATAAAATCTCCCTGTACGCCGATGACATAATTTTGTTTATGTCGAATCTAAAAAAATCAATTCCAACCTTGTTGAATTTAATAAAGAATTTTGGGGAAATATCAGGATATAAAATAAATAAAACTAAATCTTCAATATTAATGCTAAATGAGACCCAGAGAAATTACCCAGCCCCTGAGGTAAATCAATTCAATGTTGTAAATCAGTTTAAATATTTAGGAATCCAAATTGTGCCTAAGCTAGAATCAGTCGCCAGTGTCAACTATGAAGCCTTAATGTCAGATATCAATGAGTTAACTCAGAGATGGATGTCACTACCAATGTCAATGATCGGGAGAATCAATATACTTAAAAGTAATATTTTACCTAAAATACTTTATTTATTTCAATACATTCCCTTATCACCACCTTTAGATCTATTCTCAAGAATAAAAAAAAAAGTTAGTGGAATTTATATGGAACAACAGGAGGGCTAGATTACGTTTGTCTTTATTATATTTACCATTTGATCGTGGAGGTCTGAAATGTCCAAATTTTATGTTGTATTATTGGTCGGCACAACTGAGGTCTATGACATATTATTTTTCATCAAATGATCTCCCTCACTGGACTGAAATGGAATCATACAATTTACCTTTACCTCTTCCCATATTCATATACTCAGATTCGGCAAAAAAATTACAAAAACAAGTTAAAAATCCATTTGTAAAGCATATGATCAAAATATGGTGTGAAGCTAAAAACTATTTAAAAGAACCACAGTTATTGTCACAATTTAGTCCAATATGGGGTAATCAATATTTTAAACCAGGGAGAGCGGACGCTGTATTTAAAGTATGGAATTTAAAAGGGATACAAAAGATTCAGGATTTATATTTGCCAAGTGCAGATAACATAATGTCTTTTGAAGAGCTGAGGATCAAATTTAATCTCAATAGAACACATTTTTTTAAATATCTTCAACTTAGAAACTTTATTCGATCAAATCAAAATAAAGCTCTCACTCGACCTATTTATTCATCCTTGGAAAAAATGATGATGAAAGATAGTAAAAGAAAGGGTATTATTTCAGAGTTTTATAACTCATTGACACTATCTTCAAGTGAAAATTCACTGAAAAGATTAAACTACTGGAAAGAAGATCTGCAAACTGAAATTTCAGAGGAACAATGGGAATTGGCTTGTACAGAAGCTCAAACCAAATCAATAAATGTACGCCTTAAATTGATACATTTCAAATGGTTAATGCGGATGTATGTTACACCGGAGGAGTTAAATAGATATAACAAAAATATACCAGATACATGCACAAAATGCATGGAAAGTAAAGGAACCCTATTTCATTGTTTATGGGAATGTAGATTAATAAGAATGTTTTGGGAAGAGGTGAGGGTAACAATTGAAAAAATAATCTCAAAACAAATCATATTGAATCCTAAACTGTTTTTGTTGGGTCTGTACCCAGAAAAGCATAATTTTAATAAAAGTGAAAGAACATTCATAGACCTCAGTTTGCTTAATGCCAAAAAATGTATTGCACTATTATGGAAAAAGACTCATAGACCAGATGTGACTCAGTGGTTAAGACAGATGTTAACAAACCTTCCATTAGAAAGAATAACATATATACTGAAATCAAAGGAAATTGTGTTTGAGAATATATGGAGACCTTTTATTGATTATGTAAAAAATTTAAACATAACTCTTGAAGAAGAAGGTGAATGATGTGTGTGGACCTTGTAAATTCCAAACTGGTGAACATAATATGTATACTTATGTATTGGATTGTCTAGACTAAACAGAGGAGCATTGTTGAAGATTTGATTTTGTTGGTGGTTGTTGGTGTTTTTAGTCCATTTTTTTTTTTTTTGTAGTACTTTAGTGTTAGTGTTTGATTGTTTGTATCATGTTTGTTAAAAAAAAAAAAGGTTCAATAAAGATATTGTGGAAAAAAAAAAAGAAACTACAAAATTGTGGTATTAGGGGGGTAGCACTGTCCTGGTTATGTAGTTACTTAAAGAACAGATATCAGTATGTATGTGTTGGTAACAAAAACTCAGTTACTGAAGGTTACTTGCGGAGTCCCACAGGGTTCAGTTTTGGGGCCATTGTTATTCAACATGTATATAAATGATATATGTAAAGTTTCAGAAAAAATGGATTTAATATTGTTTGCTGACGACACTAATTTATTATGCAGTGGAAGCAATTTGGAACAACTTTTGGATACACTCGGAAAGGAATTAGGAAAGCTCAAACTGTGGTTTGATTCAAACAAATTAACGCTCAGTTTAAGTAAGACAAAATTTATAGTTTTTAACAACCATCACAACAACTTAGTATCTAAACTCAGTGTAAATGGTGTAGAGATTGAAATGGTATCCGAAACTAAATTTCTTTGAGTAATAATTGATAATAAACTGTGTTGGAAGTCACATATTAATTATATTAAAGGTAAAATATCCAAATCAATTTCAATACTACATAGAGTGAAATATTTGCTGAATCAACCCACACTATATACCTTGTATCATTCATTAATACTCCCATACATGACATATTGTACTGAAGTATGGGGAAATACATATAAAACAAACATATATCCAGTCTTTATGCTTCAGAAGAGAGCTATTAGAATAATAAACAAAGCTGCTTACAGGAAACCAACAAACCCACTTTTTCTTAAATTAAAAGCTCTCAAGTTGAAAGATCTGGTTGACTTTAAAACTGCAGTAATAATGTTTAAAGTGAAGAATTCTATCACTGCCCGCAAATATCCAAAAGTTGTTCCAAATAAGGGAGAAACAATATCATTTCAGAGGAACATGTATATTTCAAAAACCTTCAGTCAGAACTACCACCAAGCAACACTGTGTTTCAGTGCAAGGAGTCAGATTATGGAATGATTTTGGACCTGAATTAAAATTATGTACAACGCTTGGACAATTTAAACAAAAACTAAAGGAAGAAATACTCCAAACATATATACAAGATGACATGGAGGAGAGAAGGATTTAAAAGGAGGACGAACCAACCGAGGCGGCGATTGGGAGCTCGGGCGCGGCGTTGGTGAGAGACGGGGGCCACCTGGATCCAGCAGGACAGTGGTCTGAACCGGTGCTCAATTGCGAGGCCCAGCCGAGGAACGACCAGACTGACGGCGGTTGGTGACGGGGCCTAGACGGGGCCCAGCGGAGGAGCCGCCTAGCCAGACGGCGACGAGTGGCTGTGATCGGTGGATTCCGGCTGCGCCGGCGGTGCACGACATAACTGGCCAGGTAGACGGAGGCAGGCGCCGGCGATAGACGGCGGTGATCTGCGGAGCTGAGCAGCGTCACTCGGCGGAGAAGCTGTGCAGGAGCGGCGGGTCCAGTAGTGACCGAGCTAGTTGAGGCCTAGCCGGATTCTCTGCTTATTTCTATCCACAGGTCAGTAAAATGCCACCCAAAAAAGAGGAAATGGAAGAAATTAAAAAAACTCTGAACTTTGTGTTAGATGAACTGGCCAAAGTGACTAGCCAGCAGGACAAAATATTAGACCTAATACAGGAGGTACAAGCCCTACATTCAATAATAAAAGAAAAAGACAAAAAAATTATGGACCTGGAGCAACACGGGCGTCTTTTGGAGCAACGCGTTGAGGATCTTGAACAAGGTTCTCGCATTGATGACATAGTTATAAGTGGACTAGACATCAGATATCAGTCGTACGCCCATGCCGCTACAGGACTGAGTGGTGAACATGCTTCCATAAGTGAATCAATGTCCTTAGAAAACCAAGTGCTTCAGTTCCTTAATGATAAAGACATTAAGGTAGAAGCCAATGCGATCTCAGCCTGTTATGCTTTCCCGAAGAAAGATAACAAAACAAAGAAATTAATTGTGATGCGCTTTGTGAACAGGAGGGTGAAAAATGACATACTGAGGCAGGCCAAAAAACTAAAGGAAACTCAAGTTTACCTAAATGAACACCTGACAAAAAAAAACGCTGAATTAGCACGGCAGGCACGGATGCTAAAGAAACATAATAAGATACAGTCAACCTGGACAAGAAATTGTAGAATTTGGATTAAACTAAATGGAACACCTGAGCAAGCAAAAAGTATAATGATCAGAGATGCTACTGACTTAGATAAATACAGATGAACACTGACTATGAAACACAGAGTGAGGAAACTCAAACTCTAAAAATATGCCACTATGCTGAACATAAACCACAAGAGATGGAGAATGATATTGATCCTGATAACCACTTTTTCAATAATATTCATAACCACTGTGAATATTACACTGAAAAGCAATTCAAAAGTCAAGTGCAATTAGATGGTAAACTGTCAATAATACACTTCAATAGCAGAAGTCTTAACAAAAACTTCTCACAGATTCAGGACTATTTAAAACAGCTAAACAGAAAATTCACAGCTATAGCAGTCTCTGAAACCTGGCTTAATGAAGACCAGGCTCCCCTGATGGCAATAGAGGGATATCAGATGTTTAACATTAACAGATCTCAAAAAAAGGGTGGTGGTGTTGCACTGTATATTGATGACCTATATAGATGTAAGCTTGTAAATGAAATGTCCTCAGCACTACCAGGGCTTCTGGAATGTGTTACTGTTGAGATTGACCTAGACAAAACAAAAAATCTAATCATAAGCTGCATATACAGAACGCCGGGAACTTGCATTGAGACATTCAGAGATAAATTAGTCGAGCTGTACAATAATATTACTAGTAAGAAAATGGTAGCAATTTGTGGAGATTTCAATATTGACCTACTTAATCCACATCAACAAAATGTAGTTACAGAGTTCATGAACTCTATGTACAGCATGAGTCTATATCCCACAATAACACATCCCAGTAGAATCACAGCTCACTCTGCTACACTTATTGACAACCTGTTTGTCAATGTTCTCGACAAGAAAATAGAAAGTGGATTATTGATAAATGATATAAGCGACCACTTGCCAATCTTTGCACTTATCCATGGCCACACGGGGCCCAACCCAGAAAAAATCTCAAAATCGTTCAGACACAAATCACCAAACGCAATCAGTTCTTTTAAAGAGGACTTGCTGAAGCAAGACTGGACAGAAGTCTATGTATCAGATGTAAATGAAGCCTATGACGCATTTACAAACATTGTAACCACTCTTTATGAAAAAAACTGCCCATTAGTTAAAAAAAAGCTTAAACACAAATTTACTGACAAACCATGGCTAACCAAAGGACTACAAAAGGCGTGTAAAAAGAAAAATTTATTATATAAAGCTTTCATAAAGAAAAGGACAAAAGAAGCAGAGCAGCGGTATAAAACATACAAAAATAAGTTAACATATATAATAAGATGTAGTAAAAGAGACTATTACAGTAAAGAACTGGAAAAAAACAAAGACAATATTAAAAATACATGGACAATAATCAACAGTATCCTTGTAAATAAAAGCAGAAATACCAGCTACCCAACTAACACTCCAAAAAATAATAAATCGACTCCGAATGTGAATATAGCTTCACCTGCAGATGAATTTAATAATTTTTTTGTTAACATTGGACCTAAACTGGCCCGAGAAATACCCACTACGGTGCCAACAGGTGATTCAATATGCAATAACACTGCTGTAAAAGACACCATCTTCATAAAGAACACAGACGAAAGAGAGGTCATTGAAATTGTTAAATCGTTCAAAAGTAAAACATCTACTGACTGCGATGGTATTGATATGCTACTAGTCAAAACTGTTATCGAATGCATAGTGAAACCACTGACGTATATCTGTAACCTGTCTCTCCAATCAGGTATATTTCCCAATGCAATGAAAATAGCTAAAGTAATTCCGATTTACAAGACAGGCGACAGAGGGGAACTCTCCAACTACAGACCAATTTCACTATTACCGCAATTTTCCAAGATACTTGAAAAAATATTCTATGAGAGAATTGACAACTTCATACTGAAGAATGATTTATTGTGTGAGCAGCAATATGGGTTCAGACACAAAAGGACAACAGCATATGCCTTAATGGAATTTACAGAAAAAATATCAACAGCCATTGAAAATAAAGAGTATTCAGTTGGAGTATTCCTGGATCTTAAAAAAGCATTTGATACAGTAGATCACAATCTATTATTAAAGAAACTACAAAATTGTGGTATCAGAGGGGTAGCACTGTCCTGGTTAAGAAGTTACTTAAAGAATAGATATCAGTTTGTATGTGTTAACAACAAAAACTCAGAGCTACTGAAGGTCACCTGTGGAGTCCCACAGGGTTCAGTTTTGGGACCATTATTATTCAATATGTATATAAATGATATATGTAAAGTTTCAGAAAAAATGGACTTAATATTGTTTGCTGATGACACTAACCTGCTATGCAGTGGAAACAACTTGGAACAACTTCTGGATACACTCGGAAAGGAATTAGGAAAGCTGAAACTGTGGTTTGATTCGAACAAATTAACGCTCAATTTAAGCAAGACAAAATTTATAGTCTTTAACAACCATCACAACTACCCAGTACCCAAACTCAGTGTAAATGGTGTAGAGATTGAAAGGGTATCCGAAACTAAATTCCTTGGAGTAATAATTGATAACAAACTGTGTTGGAAGCCACATATTAATTATATAAAAGGTAAAGTATCCAAATCAATTGCAATATTACACAGAGTGAAAAATTTGCTGAATCAACCCACACTATACACCTTGTATCATTCATTAATACTCCCATACATGACATATTGTAATGAAGTATGGGGAAATACATATAAAACAAACATATATCCACTCTTTATGCTTCAAAAGAGAGCTATTAGAATAATAAACAAAGCAGCTTACAGGGAACCAACAAATCCACTTTTTCTTAAACAAAAAACTCTCAAGTTGAAAGATCTGATCGACTTTAAAACTGCAATAATAATGTTCAAAGTGAAGAATCTATCACTGCCCGCAAATATCCAAAAGTTGTTCCAAACAAGGGAGAAACGATATCACTTCAGAGGAACATGTATATTTCAAAAGCCTACAGTGAGAACAACTACCAAGCAACATTGTATTTCAGTGCAAGGTGTCAGATTATGGAACGATTTTGGACCTGAATTAAAATCATGTACAAAGCTTGGACAATTTAAACAAAAACTAAAGGAAGAAATACTCCAAACATATTTACAAGACGACATGTAAACTCACATAAGGATTGACATTTCCAGCCTGTGTTGTGTTATAGCTTAGTTTTTCTTTTTTCTCTGTGACACTATGTCTTAGATTTGTTTTTGAATAGTAACCGCTTAACTTAGACTAGCTCAGTTTTCTTTTTCTCTCAGTCATATTTTGTCTTAGCCTTGTTTTAAATTGTAATCGCTCTTGTCTTGTTTTCTCTTTTTTCTCTTTTGAATTCTTGGATGGAATATGGGTGGGCAATATAAGCTGCGGCTTCAGCCATCACCCATTTCGGATAACTCACGTGGAATTGTATAGTAGAAGGAGTCTTTGTCTAATTTGACCTTGTTGTTATATTATACAGTTTCTTTTAACCTGTAATGTACTATCCGAAATAAATTCATTCATTGCATTGCAAACATGTAAAATCATATAAGGATTGTCATATCCAGTCTGCGTTGTGTTGTAGCTTAGTTTTTTGTCACATTTTGTCTTAGCTATGTTCTGAATTGTAATCACTCTTGTTTTGTTTTTCTTTTGAATTCTTGGATGGAATATGGGTGGGCAATATAAGCTGCGGCTTCAGCCATCACCCATTTCGGATAACTTATGTTGAACTGTATAATCAGAGGAGTTATTGTCTAATTTGACCTTGTTGGATTTTCTTCCCCCTTTGTTATATTATTCTGTTTCTTTTAATCTGTACTTTTATCTATCTGAAATAAAGATTCATTCATTCATTCATTCATTCAATTAAGGTCCAAAAGCATTCCACAATCTGACTCCTTGCACTGAGACACAGTGTTGCTTGGTAGTAGTTCTCACTGAAGGTTTTTGAAATATACATGTTCCTCTGAAATGATATTGTTTCTCCCTTATTTGGAACAACTTTTGGATATTTGCAGGCAGTGATAGATTCTTCACTTTAAACATTCTTACTGCAGTTTTAAAGTCAACCGAATCTTTCAACTTGAGAGCTTTTAATGTAAGAAAAAGTGGGTTTGTTGGTTCCCTGTAAGCAGCTTTGTTTATTATTCTAATAGCTCTCTTCTGAAGCATAAAGACTGGATATATGTTTGTTTTATATGTATTTCCCCATACTTCAGTACAATATGTCATGTATGGGAGTATTAATGAATGATACAAAGTATATTGTGTGGGTTGATTCAGCAAATATTTCACTCTGTGTAGTATTGCGATTAATTTGGATATTTTACCTTTAATATAATTAATATGTGACTTCCAAAACAGTTTGTTATCAATTATTACTCCAAGAAATTAAATTTTTGATACCCTTTCAATCTCTACACCATTTACACTGAGTTTAGATACTGAGTTGTTGTGATGGTTGTTAAAAATTATAAATTTTGTCTAACTTAAATTGAGCGTTAATTTGTTTGAATCAAATCACAGTTTAAGCTTTTCTAATTCCTTTCTGACTGTATCCAAAAGTTGTTCCAAATTGCTTCCACTGCATAATAAATTAGTGTCATCTGCAAACAATATTAAATTCATTTTTTCAGAAACTTTACATATATCATTTATATACATATTGAATAGCAATGGTCCCAAAACTGAACCCTGTGGGACTCCGCAAGTAACCTTCAATAACTGTGAGTTTTTGCTACCAACACATACATACTGATATCTGTTCTTTAAGTAACTACATAACCAGGACAGTGCTACCCCCCAATACCATAATTTTGTAGCTTCATTAACAATAATTTATGATCCACTGTATCAAATGCTTTTTTTTTTAAGATCCAGGAATACCCCAACTGAATACTCTTTATTTTCAACAGCAGTTGATATTTTTCTATAAATTCCATTAGCGCAAATGCAGTTGTCCTCTTGTGTCTGAACCCATATTGCTGCTCACACAGTAAATTATTCTTCATTATGAAGTTGTCAATTCTCTCACAGAATATTTTTTCAAATATCTTGGAAAATTGTGGCAATAGTGAAATAGGTCTGTAGTTTGAAAATTCCCCTCTGTCACCCGTCATGTATATTGGAATTACTTTAGCTGTTTTCATTGCACTGGGAAATATACCTGTTTGGAGAGACAGGTTACAGATATACGTCAGTGGCTTCACTAAGCATTCAATGATAGTTTTGACTAAGAGCATGTCAATACCATCACAATCTGTAGATGTTTTACTTTTCAATGATTTAACGATTTCAATGACCTCTCTCTCGTCTGTGTTCTTTATGAAAATGGAGTCTTTTATAGCAATGTTTTTGCTTATTGCATTACCTGCAGATGCCGTAATGGGTATTTCTCGAGCCAAATTAGGACCAATGTTAACAAAAAATTTATTTAATTCATCTGCAGGTGAGACTGCATTCACACTCAGAATCATTTTTTTCTTTGAAAGATTGGTTGGGTAGCTTGTATTTCTGTTTTTATTTCCAAGAATATTGTTAAGTATTGTCCATGTGTTTTTAATGTTATCTCTGTTTTTCTCCAGTTCTTTACTATAATAGTCTCTTTTACTACATCTCATTATATATTAACTTATTTTTGTATGTTTTATACCGCTGCTCTGCTTCTTTTGTCCTTTTCTTTAGAAAGGCTTTATATAATGAATTTTTCTTTTTACACGCTTTTTGGAATCCTTTGGTTAACTGTGGCTTGTCGGCAAATTTCTGTTTAAGCTTTTTCTTTACTAATGGACAATTTTTTTTCATAAAGAGTGGTTACAATGTTCATGAATGTGTCATAGGCTTCATTTACATCTGATACATAGACTTTTGTCCAGTCTTGCTTCAGCAGGTCTTCTTTAAAAGGACTGATTGCATTTTGTGATTTGTATCTGAAAGATTTTAAAGTTTTTTCAGTATTGGCCTGCGCGTGGCCATGGATAGGTGCAAAGACTGGCAAATGGTCACTTATGTCATTTATCAATAATCCACTTTCTATTTTCTTATCAATAATATTAATAAACAGGTTGTCAATAAGTGTAGCAGTGTGAACTGTGATTCTACTGGGATGTGTTATTGTGGGATATAGACTCATGCTGTACACAGAATTAATAAACTCTGTAATTACATTTTGTTGAAATGGATTTAGTAAATCAATATTGAAGTCTCCACAGATTACAACCATTTTCTTATTAGCTATATTATTGTACAGCTCGACTAACTTATCTCTAAATGTCTCAACACAAGTTCCTGGCATTCTATATATACAACTTATAATTAACCTGTTGAACTCTGTTCAACTTCCCTAAAAACGCCTAAAAATAACATGCCCAAAGTAAATCAAAAGCTGTTCTTCAACCCTTTGCAGCATCTTCATGGGGTTCGTCTCATTTAAAAGAAAACACTCTGAATTTTTTGGCAAAACAGTCATAATCTCTCTAAGTGCTCCTGCCACTGAGTACAAGAAAGTTCGCTTGGGTGTTTCTTTTTTAGATACAAATGGTTGCAAATAACATACAGCTGTCAGATACTGGCTGGAAAACACAACAGAAATGTAGAACAAAGTGTTTTCAAGCTCAGGTAAAAATTTTGTAAAAATTCCACCAAAAATGAATATATTACACAGCTTTTTTTCTCAGGTTGTAACAAGGCTGTGTCTGCACTGGAAGACTGGAAATACAGCTTTTTTTTTCAGTGCGCACTGAAACGCACTAAGATGCAGAGACGTGACCGCCCGCATAATTCACAGAGTTCAAGGGGTTAACAATCTCAACAGTAACACATTCCAGAATCCCTGGTAGTGCAAAAGACTTTCCATTTACAAGTTTACACCTATACAGGTCATCAACATACAGTGCAACACCATCACCCTTTTTTTGAGATCTATTAATATAAAACATCTGATATCCCTCTATTGCCATCAGAGAAACCTGCTCTTCATTGAGCCAAATTTCAGAGACTGTGATAGCTGTAAATTTTCTATCTCACTGTTTTAAATAGTCCTGAATCTGTGGAAAGTTTTTAAGACTTCTGCTGTTGAAGTGTATTATTGATAGTTTACCATCTAATTGTACTTGACTTTTGAATTGCTTTTCAGTATAATATTCACAGTGATTATGAATATTATTGAAGAAGTGGTTATCAGGATCAGTATCATTCTCCATCTCTTGTAGTTTATTGTTCAGGATAATGGCATATTTTCATAGTCTGAATTTCCTCATTCTGTGTCAAATGACTTCCTCCAACTGGGGATGATTGATGTCTAGTAAAGTCAGTCATAAGTTTTTTGTTTTGCTTTGTTTTTTTTTTAAAGTACATTGACATGGTATGTCACAAAAGAACTGTTCTTGCTGTGTGTGTGGATATGGGTTATCATAGTCTCTTAATTTTCTCAATCAGTGTTTATTTAAGTCAGTGAGATCTCTTGTTATTGTGGCCATTGCTTCCTCAGGTGTTCCATTTAGTTTGATCCAAACTCAGCAGTTTCTTGTCCATGTTGCTTGTATCTTGCTTTATCTTCTCAGCATCCGTGCTTGCTGTGCTATTTCAGCATTAGTCTTTGTTAAATGTTCATTTAGGTAGACTTCTGCTCCCCGTAGCTTTCTGGCCTGCCTCAGTATGTCATTCTTTGCCCTTCTGTTCACAGAGCACATCACAATTGATTTCTTTGTTTTATTATCCTTTCTGGGTAAAGTATGACAGGCTGAAATTGCATTTCCTTCAACCTTTATGTTTCTGCTTTCAAGGAATTGAAGCACCTGGTTTTCCAGGGAGACTGATTCACTTAGGGGAGCCTCCTCACCTCTCATTCCTGCTGTAGCATTGGCATATGATTGGTATTTAATGTCTAATCCACTAATGATTAAATCATCCATACGAGAATATTGTTCAAGATCCTCGATGCGTTGCTCCAAGTCTGCAGTTTTTTTGTCTCTTTTCTTAATTGTTAATTTCAATTCTCGGACTTCCTCTATTAGCCCTATTAGTTTAGACTGTTGATTGGCCACTTTGGTCAGTTCTTCTGACATGAAGTTCAGAGATTTTTTAATCTCTTCCATTTCCTCCTTTGGTGGCATTTTTTACTGACCTGATGATAGTCAGACAGTCTCTGCTAGTGTCACCGGTATCCGATCCACCCGACCTTGAATCCAGCTGGGGCCTCAGCCAGCCCCCTCCGCTGCTAGTCCCGCTGCTTACCGCCGCTGTAATTGAGCTCCGATCCGGCTGCTGTTCAGCGGGGGCCTCGGCAGCTCCTTGGCAGCTCCTCTGCCGAGCTCCACTGCCCACCACCGCTGCAGCTGAACTCCGATCCGGCTCCTGTCCAGCTGGGGTCTTGGTAGTTCCTCTGCTGAGCCCCACTGCCTATCGCCGTCTTCCTCGGTAGTTCCTCCACCGAGCCCCACCGCTGTAATTGAGCTCCGATCTGGCTCCTGTCCAGCTATGGCCTCGGTTAGTTCCTCCGCCGAGCTCCAATCACAAGATTCTAAGAATCTGTGCGGGAGGCTCAGCCATCATCTACCGGGCCAATGCCGGGTCAGTGAGATGAACTGGGGGCAGAGTCGCTCCTTTGTATCGGTGTTAGCTATGACTAGCTGTGGCGTTAGCTATAGCGATAGAGTTAGCTTAGCATGTTAGCTTAGCACATCCCACGGCTCCATCTAACAAGACACTTCACTGAGTCCCCTCTTTAGAATGCTAACAAATTTTCTGGAGACTGATAGTGATTCAGATCCCCCAAAATCCAATAATTGGTCCTTTGTCTATTTCCAGCTTCTCCTGAAAATTTTACCCAAGTCCATAAAAGACTTTTTGAGTTATGCTGTTAACACACAAAAAAGAATAAATAAACAGAGGCAAAAACATATCCTCCTTGGTGGCAATTTTCATGACACCACAAGATACATAGACTACACTATGATGTAGTCTAACAAGTCCCAGTGCTTGGATCTTGGGTGCATCCATGTCTTCTTGTGTGTGTCCTTGTGCTTAAATAGAGTGTTGGTTATCACAAGGTTGTACTCTGAACATAGTGCAAGTAGAAGTTCTCCATTAGCATTGCACTTGCCTACTCCTTGACTGCCTAGCACTCCTTTCCATTTCTCAGTGTCCGAACCAACTCTGGCATTAAAATCTCCGAGTATCAGCCTGTCATCAGTCGGTACACGCCTGATAGTCTCACGTAAATCACTGTAGAACTCTTCCATCACCTCCTCTGTGTTGGTCATTGTTGGGGCATATACGTACACTGATGAGTGTGGCATACAGCTTCTGCTGTAGTGGGAGTCTCATAGTCATTATCCTGTCGTTGATTGGCACTGGTTCCTCATCAAGCATTGCTACTATCTCTTTCTAACTGCAAAGCCCACTCCTGCTTCTCTCCTTTCTTGAGTTGATCTCCCACTCCAAAAGAAGATGTACCCATGGTCTTCCAAGCTGTCATATCCAGGCAATCTTGTTTCACTAACTGCAGCTATGTCTACATTGTACCTGTTCATTTCCAGGGCCACAAGCAAGGTCTGTCTTTCTGGGCGCTGTGATGTTGTTCCATCCAACAGAGTGCGTACATTCCATTCTGCTACACACAAGGCTGCTGTTTTCCTCTTCTTTTGTCTTCCTGCTCCTAGCTTACTTTTTGCTGCCTGTCAGAGTGTGAACAGATCAGCGCGCACCTTGTAAGCCCGGGCAACGTCCGAGCCGGTATGAGGTTGCTTTCTGATTGACCATTTCATGAAACTGCTTGCAAAGTATTTGAGTACCGCTAGCTTTTGCTGGACTAGCAGCACATTCTTGGCAGATAAAGGTATTATCAGTGGCAAGGACAAGCCAAGACAAACTGACTCCAGTATCTGTTGCAGTGACTGACCAGATGATAGGTTTATCTCTGCTCTTTGTGTAGTGCATGTCACGATGCACCGACTGGCACAGTCCACCACAGACCTTGCGACAGATGTGTTTATCTGCCAGGATGTCCAGTCTCACCCCGTGTAACTGGGAGTGGGCCACCACAGACCTGTGGCAGATATTGTTTTTAGTTCTGTCAGGATGCCCTGTTTCACCCTCCACGCCCTTGGAAGGGCAGGGATGCCGGTTGAGTCGCCAATGGCCCGACCCATGAGACAGGTAGTACTGGTTTTCATGGTTAGCCGGTAGCAAGCAAGGCAATGCCTGACTTTTTGGAGCCTTTGGCTTTGGGGTTCTTGGCAAACAGAGACGGGTCCAGTGATTCCAGAGATTTGCCTTTAGTGCTGAAAAGCCTCTGAGCTTGGTCCTCCAGAGTCCCGAGACACTTCAGCCCCAACGCCATGAGAGCCGATTTCAATCTGTCCAGACCCAGAGATGTCAATTCCTCCCATGAAGAAAAAGCAGAGAGATCCAGGTGAGCTCCAGCTTGAGTCAAAGCGCTGCTCGTCTCCTTCGGCCATCCTGGAAAGGTCCCATTCTCCCACTTTTTCTCAAAGTCACACAGCACTTTGCCGTAGAGGTTGTTCTGGTTCAACAGAGGTTTGACGCGGTCTGTGTAGTCCTGCAGGTACTCCAGGAGCAAATCCAAGTACTTTTTATACTCCGCATTCTTCCTGTCCTTGTGGATGTCAAACAGCTGATCAAATGAAGACAGGTACATGATGTAGTCCAGTTTCTCAGCTCCTTTGAGGTTGATGTACTTCAAGTAGCAGTCATGGAGATCGAGGTAGCAACTGTATCCCTCCTCATCTGTGAAGTCCACCATATTCTGAGCCTCCTCGCTGGGGTTGTCTCTTGCCTTCATCAATTCCTCAAATTCTGCAGACATAGGAATGGAAATCTCGTTAGGGTGCTTTCTGTGGAGCTCCTTTATCTGTTTGGGTCGGTTGTAGAACTCGGCAAATTTGTTTGGTTTTGAGATGGCAGCCAGCTCATCTCTCCTTCCGTCTTTGGCCTCATAAGAGTCTCTTAGATTTGCGCTCACTTCCATATACCTGTTCAACATAGCTCTTGTTTGGTGGTCAGAGTTTATTTGTTCCCGGAGCGTGGACTTCTTATGGAGCATTTCTTTAGTTTTAGCATCCATTAGCTGCTCTTTCTTCTCATGATATTGATGTCGCTGCTCTAAGATAGTCTCCACTGTGACAAAAACGGATCGAAAGTGCACTAAAGAAATGGAAACCTTTTCAAAAGCTACACCCCCAACAAGCCTAAAATCACTGGTTTGTTCCAAACACCTCAGGTATGGCCTTCTGCTTGAACTGTCTGAGCAGAACAAAAGAACTTCCTGTTTCCTGTCAGGTATTTATAGTTTTCGCCCCCCCTTCGGCTGCTGCCTACTAAAACCAGGAAAGAGGCTCACTAAATGCCATTGCCCACTAGTGGAGAGGAGAAACATCTTCTCCCCATTCTTCCACCTGGCTACAATGTATTCACCAAAAAACTGAATCGCTTAAGAGTAATTATCTACAGAAAAAAACTAAAATGAAATAGTAGCAATAAATATTTCCTGAACTAGAATAGACAATTGTTTCAATGTAATATAACAATTAAAAAAAAAAAAACAACAGAAAAGGCAACCGGTTTTAATATTTCTAAGCATATTTCTTGCCAGTTTTCAAAACTCTGAACTGAAAAGTCCAATAGAAAATATTGCTGAGCCTCCTGTCAATGATAAATTTAATTTCAAGCCCTTCACTGTTGCTGAGGCACACAAAGCCCTTTTAAAATTAGATCTTAAAAAAAAAAACAGCAGGGCCAGATAAGCTAGATGTATTTTTTAAACTGGCTGCTGATTTCATTGCTGAGCCTCTGACCTACATTTATAATTTAACACTCATTTCTAAAGAAATTCAAAAGATTTGGAAAATGGTATGTTCTCCCCCTCTTAAAAAGAGGTGACTCATCGTATCCGAACAACTGTTGGCCAGTTTCTAATCTGTAACCACTATAGCCAAGAATCCTGTGTAAACCCTTGTGAGCGATCAATTAAAGGACTTCTTAGATATTAATGCTATTCTATCCTCCTATCAATCTGGCTTTAGAAAGTCCCACAGTACAGTCACAGCAGCTACTAAAGTTGTGAATGATATAAGTTCTGCATTAGACAGCAAACAGCAGACTCACAGACTTTAATGGTAGATATGGAAGTGTGCAAATGCTTTGTTGCATGATTTGTACATTTGACATTTTTAGCATATTTCATGGTGTCTCACTGTGTGCTTTTATGTGTTTTATCAATGTTGTGTATTGTGAAATGTATTGTCCTGTGTAACCCCCTCAATACAGCCATCTTGTTCAGATTCATCTCATAAGAGATCATTTTAATCTCAAACATTTGCCTGATAAAATAAAGGTTAAATAAAATAAAAAATAAATGCATTGCTTCTCCTCCTAGGCATTTTCACCAATGTTCGTGAAACTCACACAATGATCCTCAGGTGAGTCTTCAGGCCAAATTGCAATCTCCTCCCTAAACCCTCGAGCCCTGAGCCCTTGTAGACTTAGGCTGCCGCCATCAGTAGTGCTCGAGTGTGCGAGTCTGAGGGGATGAAGTGGCTCAAAATGGTAGAAATGAGACACATGTTGTTACCTTGGCAACACTAAGTTTTTTTTTTCTTAAATTTACTTTATTAAAAAGTATTAGGAAACAAAAATAGTGTGTATAAGATCGCAAAAATAAAATCACAGGACAAAGTAAAAACAAATTACAGACAAACTAAAATCAGAAACGAACAGGGTTACATTGACAAAGCATAAAAGAAAATGATCCTGAAAGTTCAAGGCTGTGTGTTTCCAGGGTCTTTAGATGTTTTTGTGTAACTTCTTAAAATAAAATCCCAGTTCTGTTTTAAATTATTGCATTCTCCTTCATTTTTGCCCATCTACATTTATAATTGTAATATTTTCTTATTGAAATAAAGGGGATCAAATTATGTCTTATTTCATTTTCAGTGTTACCATTTTAATAAAAATGTATCTTGTTAACCTACTGTACTTATTTTAACCAAACTTTTATTTTGTGTGAAAACATGTGACTGACTATTGTGGGTCTCAGATTTTATTGAAGACTTACTGCTTTCCTCAGGAATGAACTGAATTTAATGTGCTGCAGCCTCTTAAGATAATTTAATTGATTACAACTGCAAATCATCTTTTTTC
This sequence comes from Pholidichthys leucotaenia, assembly GCA_020510985.1. Lineage (NCBI taxonomy): Eukaryota > Metazoa > Chordata > Actinopteri > Cichliformes > Pholidichthyidae > Pholidichthys > Pholidichthys leucotaenia. The sequence goes on along the minus strand of CM035842.1, from coordinate 142,584,558 downwards.
AAACTGCACAATTCACCAAAAATCCAATTAACCAAAAACTCGAAGTCTTTGTCATATATTTTTATTTTGGCAAAGATCTTAAACTCTTGTCAAGGCAGTATTTTTAATTTTTTGGTGGGGTGGAACAGAGGTGAAGGCTGGTCAATGATGAACAGGTGACAATCGGGATCTTTCCCTTGAGAAACCCCAACATGGCGCTCTGAACTGTGGGTAATTCTCTTACCTTCATGCTGACTTAGAGAAAGGGTTCATTTAAGGGCTCAAAAAGTCAGCGAGTGAGCCACTTCCTGATTTCAGATTGGGACAGCCCTAAACCCTCAGTCACTTAACGTGAATATGCCTAAAGTCAAGGAGTCTGCAAGGGAGGAGAATGAGATTCAGCCTTCATCAAGGTTGTCTGCAAGTTCAAGGTTAAAAGTCAGGAGACCTGGGTACTTGGTGGACTTCAGAAAAATCACTACTCCTTCGAGGTGATTGACTCAATACTCACCAAAGTCACTCACAATGATCCTTAGGTAGGTCTGCATCCAGGTTGTACTCAAGTTTAGGGTCAAAGGTCAGGAGATCTGAGCGCTTATATGATTGTATGAAAGTTGTTGCTTCTAGGCAATTTCCCCGGTGTTCAGCAAACTCATGAACAATGATCCCAAGTGGGTCAGCATCTCAGCTGGGCTTAAGGTCAGGGCCAACAATCAAGAGATCGGAGCACTCTCAGGGTGATTTCATCAGGCTGGAATGAGCTACTCCATCACTGGCGGTCTGGTTCTTATATTTATTCAGTAGGAGTAAATGTATCCTGCTGTACAACTACTTACTACAATTTTGTGAGGAAAAAAGTTACATGAGTATATGTAACTCATTATTACTCACCTATGGTTTATGCTTTCTTTCTAGCTTGCTAAAAGTTAAATAAACTAGAAAAAAAATCCCATCCTTAAAGGGGTCATTGACTGCACTTTTGCCACATTTTAACAGCTCATTCATGTCTTAAAGTGTTTGTGACATATTTTGTTCACATTATCTTTTTTATAAGCTACTAAATGCTTCTTAAGGTTGTTAAATGTCAAAGTGTTTAAAAAAAAAATATATATATATATTAATTATACAGGTTTTAGTTTTTTGCCTCTTGCCCTTGTTCTCTGCCTCTCGCCCAAAGATACTGGGATAGGCTCCGGCCCCCCCGCGACCTGAAAAGGATTAAGCGGAAGAAGATGGATGGATGGTTTTAGTTTTTATCATGACTGTTCTTTTATTCTTTTAGTAACCCCCAATCTTACTGTTGTATTTTTTTATAGTACTATTTATTATAGCACTCTCTTAATGGTTGGTTAGATGTGACTTTTAGTTTCTTCCTGTATTGTCAATTGTGTTTGCACACCTTGGTACATCAATGTACAAGTTGCTTTTTAAATCAGTTGCCCCTTGAGGGATAAAGTTGTTTGAATTTTTTTAATTATTGAAGCAAATTTGTTTTTTATTTTTCTTGGCTTTCTTGAAATGCTCTGATTTAAAGCCTGCCAGTTTAAGAAACATCCTTCAGCTGTTCAACTCCACCTTCCCTCTTATGTCAGTTAGCCATTAGCTGAGTAGCCTCTAGCCTCCTTGTAGCTTGGATGAGCAGCGCTGGTTCACCGATCCACAGTTGTTTGTGCATCTCGCGTCATCCCAGTCCACCCCCCCAACAACCCCGCCGAGACGCCACAACAAATTGCTAGCATCGCACGCCGGGCAATCTACTAATTGCCACAACTTGAGGCCACTGGCCAAGCCATGGGATCTCAAAGGGCAATGTCTTGCTCCATGGTACTCCGCTCCTCTCTCACGACCAGCCTGGGGATGCCCCGTCACAAAGCGGCTCCCCCACGCTACCTGCGAGAGTGTGCCAGGAGGATGGTGGGGGGGCTGAGCCAGTAGCTCCAGGCAGCATCCCTGGGTCACGGCAACTGCCTGTTCCGCGACCCGTGGATGCTGCCTGGAGCTGCTGGCTCTCAGCTCCCCATGACTGGCATAACAGCATGTTTGCTCTGGCGACCCGTCGCAGCAAAACTACCGGGAGATGGGCTGGAGCAATGCGAGGCACACTGTGGACCGCGGACCCGTGAACCAGGTGGTAACAGGGATGGTTATTAGGGTGACTAAGATCTGAAGAAAATAACGATATAAGCCGCCCTTGGTTCGAGCTTCCTGCTACCAGTGTTAGCTTGGGGGCTAATAGCTCAGGAGCTAATAGGCAACCTTTAGCACCACTTCCATCTACATGACAGACAGCTAGGCGGGCCAATAATAAAACAGCGGGCTGGCCTCAAGGACAGCACTGGGTTGGCTTTTTCAATTCATGACGTTAGTGTTTCACAGAAAAGTCAAAAACGTTTCTGGGAGAGAAAACAAGATAAAGGCGTTTTTCTTTTTTTAGAGACTTGACTGTTTTGAAAATTTTTGGATAATTAAGTGACCGGTACTCATTTCACACAGCTAAAACCTACAACCACACTGTTTTTCAGTCAATGACCCCTTTAAGGTGCACCAACCTTAAACTTTAATAAGAGAATGAACAAATAGTCACAAGCAGTTAAACATCAATCAGGATAATCATGTTTATTTCCATTTTATCTTTACAATTCTAAATATTTTGGACACAAAGGCCATGAAGGCTTAAAGAAAACCACCCTAGAGGGCACTATATAAGGAAAGCGACAAAGGGGAAGACCACGAAGGAGATTGGAGGATGACATCACTAATGTGCTTGGCATGAGCATCACAGAGGCACACAGATGAGTACATGATAAGGAGGCCTATAGAAGTTTTGTGATGGGGCAATGTCCGTATGGATATGTGGAAACAGAAAATCTTTTGAGTTAAAACTTATTTGTACAAAAGGGCATAAGTCAGCTGATGACCCTGCTTGATGAAATTCTGTAGTGAGGAAGAATTCTTAGATTACTCGCTTTGTATTCTTTAGCCTCATAAAAGCTTATGCATCCATTTTCAGTTTTTTGTAGAGTGAGATGAACCTAAATATGAATTTTAACCTTTTCATTCATCTTTATGGACACTAACAATGGTGCAGGGCACTATGCTGGTTCTCTTAATATCCAGAAAATACACATATTGCAACTATAATACCAATATATAAAAAAGGAAAAGTCACAACAATTCAATCACTTTTATTTTTTTAAATGAAGACAAATGTTACTTTGTTTATAAAATTATTTACTGTTGTTTACATAGCCGATAAATGCAAATCCCAAACAATTCCACAAGGCTTTTAGGGACTACAATTGAATGAATGGACAACATCAAACCACCAACTTGTAGAAACTTGCATTCCAAATTAAGCTGCCACTCCAAAAAATAATAGTCACATACCAAAATTTAATTGTACTTTCACTTCTAGTATTGATTATGGCACAATCTTGCCATGAAATTGTTTCATTAAGCCAGTGCCACAACATTTATTTCCATGAAGAGGTGAATCAATTCGTCACCAAGATCGTGGACTGATGGTTTTTCACCATCATGTATCCAACAATTCTCAACCCAGTTTTAGTAGTTTTGATCTCCTTAGTCATTTTATTTGCTTTACATAAGTCAATTATATGACTATTCTAAATGGTAGCATCTTTTCCACGGCCTGGATACGTTTTCTGACACAGTTGTTTAGGGCATGAGAAGCTTCTTACACCATCAGTTAAATAACTTGTTGCCAGCTGCAATGAGCAGTTTCTCATTTCTTAAACGACCATGTGGGAAGACCTATCCTGTAGTCGTGCAAATGATGTTACTGTTTCAGAAGGGTCAAATTATTGGTCTGCAAAAAGCAAACAACCAAGAAGATTACTGACATTACTAAAATTGGCTTAAGAACTATCCAACACATTATTAAAACCTGAATTAAAGTGGTCACCAACTTTCTCATCATGAATATGAGGTCTTAGTGAAGATATAATGCATCTCTCAGTGGAAATATATGTAGTATGTATCTATGCATAAGCTTATTGAAATTGTGTCACAGTAAATATGTGCCATAATCAAAGCTAAAAGGCTAAAGACCAACAAAATTGGACCCAGAGGATTGTGGTGTACGAAGAGGGGCAGCTGAGGTTTAGTTCACCAAAAACTACTGACATTTGAGAACATAGGCACATGCAATCAAACATCTTTTTCTCAGTTTGGATTTGCTTCTGCATGATTTGCCCAAAAACTTGTTGAAGCAAGGTTTCTACACTAGAGGACAAAGCTGCATCTCACCTCAGGTCAGAGGAAACTCTCTGAACAGCGATTGGAAAGCCGACAGAATGATTAGGAAAGGAAAGATGAACGAGCTGCCCATCAGGAGTCTCAGCATCTTTCTCATCAGGAGTCTGAAGTGGATGAAGCCAGCTCAGCGTCAGAGAGCTCAGTTTATTAGAACCACTATAACCAACCACAGTGCTTACATTTGGCAAACAGTACAAGCTTCACCATAATATGGGCAGAAAGTGGTTACTACTATGTAAAGTACACTGGCTTCCTCAACAATACAAAAATTATATTTGGAGTTTGGCCTTAGCCACCGTGTAGCGAAAAGCAAACAATGCAATGAGGAAGCTATTTTTTTGAGAGGGAAAATTATAGCCAATGGGAACTGAACAGTCTGGCCTCTAAACTGAATGGGTGGGTGAATTCATTGTTAAATTTTCACTTTTCAATCAAACAAATGGGATGGGCAAGACAAACCGCAGTCCCAGCCGTCCCAGCCACGGCTGTCCCAGCTTGCAGTGGCTCAGGGGGTAGAGCAGGTCGTCTAATAACCGGCTGGTTGGCGGTTCGAATCCCGCTCTCCCCAGATATCCTGCCGTTGTGTCCCTGGGCAAGACACTTTACCCACCTTGCCTCCAGTGTCCATAACACTGGGTATGAATGTGTATAAATGTTTGGTGGTGGCCGGAGAGGCCGTTGGCGCGGATTGGCAGCCACGTTTCCGTCAGCCTGCCCCAGGGCAGCTGTGGCTACAGTAGTAGCTTGCCACTACCGCTGTCTGTTTGGAGTGAATGAATAATGTATCTACTTGTAAAGCGTCTTTGAGTGTCTATGATAAAGCGCTATATAAATCTGATGCATTATTAAACCAAAGGAATGATAGATTTCTCTTTTTGGCAGGTGTTCTCCAATTCTTACCCCCCCCCCCCCCCATGCTCTTATGTCACAGTATAGCGAGGAGGAACATTATATGATGTTTGGGTGGATAATTGAGGAAATAAAGGCATCTATAAAAAATGTTTCATTTTGCTTTGAGATAGCCCCGCCCCTCCAAAGTGGAAACTTGTAGGTTTTAGTTATCTTCACGGTCATCTTCGCCCCTGCACGATGTCCATAACTGGAGGAGAGAAAGACAGGCATCGCTTTAAACACAGAACTGTGAAGGTTCATAACATCAACATGATATCTGTAGAGCACCGCCAGAAATTTGTGCAACAAAAACAAGCTGTCATGTCAGTTTTTCTTGCGAGGTTCCAGACAGCAAGTCACCAAGATATTTAATCAACATTAAAATTGAGTTCCTTTATACTGAGGCTTAAAATGGAGAGCAATAAAAGATAAAAGAAAAGATGTTAGTACTGTATGCATAGTCACACAATATGAAGCCAATTTTGAGCAAGGAAATAACCCTGTCTGTAAGTGCTGAATTCTCCTGAATTTATATTCTTCATAGCATATCCTCTAGAACAGGGGTGTCAAAGTTATGGCCCGTGGGCCAAAACTGGCCCGCTAGAGAGTCCAAACCGGCCCGTGGGGTGAGTTTGCAAAGTGTGAAAAATAAATAATGGAACACAGGAGCAGCAATTTTTCAAAAAAAGTGCTATTCCCAATTTGTTCATCTGGGATCATACAAGAGTAGCAGACATAAAATTGACCCCCAATTTCCACTGACTCCACTTGCATTCTGTTCACCACAACAGATTGCTAAAAATATGCAACAAGTCTTTTTTTATGGATGCCAGATCCAACACACACTGAACTGTCATGGTATTTACAATATTCTTTAAAAAAACATTTACCCTGTGTCTCATGGCGTGGTGGGTGCTGGGGGGCGTTTACGACTGCGCTGACAGTTGGTGGTTTGTTTGCTGGATGTTTTTACGATCAGAACCAGTTTTTCTTGCCACAGAATTTTTTGAACATGTTCAAAACTAGAGAAGCTGCCAGCTGACAACAGTGAGTTGTTGGGGCATTTGTGGGCACTTGCCGCTCTGAGATACGGGAGTTAAGGATTGCACATGATTTTCTGAGTTCTACTCTTCTACCACTGAGTCAAAGAAGATAAAAACTTTGACATAACAAACACTTCAGAGAATTAACACTGAGGATCTACTTACACTGGCACGGCTTGCTTCCTTGTTATCACGTGATCGTGATCAGTCTCTCTTGGGCTGTCTCGGTCTCTCTCTCGTTCTCGTGTTATTTTATATAGTTCTCACGTGATCTTGTCATGTGCTGATTTGTGCCACATCAATTGACCATGTTTACATGTACACTAATAAACTGGTTATAACTGGATTTCTGCAGTTATGTGATTATTCAAGTGGCCATATAAACAGAATAAGAATACAATACAATAGGCTTTATTGTCACTGTACAGTTAATCTGATAAAGGGTAACTGGGGTCATTAACTCAAATGGTTTACCCTCCAGTAATCTGCTTATTCAGTGTATGTAAACATGATAAAACTGATTATTGCCAGTAATCAGTTTATTGTGACCATGTAATTGGGGTCATTGTTCAAAACACAAACAAGTTCCAGGACTAACCAACAGATGGCAGCAATACAATATCTGGTTCTTTTAAATGGCATTTGCTTTTATCGCGATTAAGATGTTGGTCATCAGCAGCTTCAGTTCAAAACAGAGCAGAAAAGAAAAAAATTCAGGTTGTTCATAGTTTTATGAAGATTCCTCATTCAGGTTGTTCATTTTTGTAAAAGATCAATGGTTCAATAAATGCAATCCATCTTCTACCGCTTTTCCGGAGGTCCGTGTCGCGGAGGCTGCAGTTTAAGCCCAGAAGCCCAGACTTCCCTCTCCTCAGCCACAGCTCCAGCTCTTCAGAAAGGATACCAAGCGTTCCCAGACCAGCTGGGAGGCATAGTCTCTCCAGCGAGTCCTGGATCTGCCCCAGGTTCTCCTCCCAGAGGGACGTGCCTGAAACACCTCAAGTGGGAGGCATCCAGGAGGCATCCTGATCAGATGCCCATACCACCTCAACTGGCTCCTTTCAATGTGGAGGAGAAGCGGTTCTACTCTGAGCCTCTCCAGGATGACTGAGATCCTCACCCTAAGGGTGAGTCCAGCAATCCTACGAAGAAAGCTCATTTCAGCTGCTTGTACCCGCGATCTCATTCTTTCGGTCATTACCCAAAGCTCATGACCATAGGTGAGGGTAGGAACGTAGACTGACTGGTAAATCGACAGCTTTGCCTTAGAGCTTAGCTCCCTCTTCACCACAACAGACAGGTACAACGTCCGCATCACTCCAGATGCTGTTCCAATCTGTCTGTCAGTCTCTTGCTCCATTCTCCTCTCACTCGTGAATAAGACCCCAGGATTCTTAAACTCCTCCACTTGGAGCAGGAGCTTGTCCCCAACCTGGAGAGGACAATCCACCTTTTTACGGCTGAGGACCATGGACTTGGAAGTACTGATTCTCATCCCAGCTGCTTCACACTCAGCAGCAAACCATCCCAGTAAGACCTGTAGGTCATTGCTAGATGAAGCCAGCATGACAACATCATCTGCAAACAACAGAGATGAGATCCTGTGGCCACCAAGCATGACACCCTCTGTTCCCTGGATGTGCCTAGAAATCCTGCCCATGAAAATTATGAACAGGATCGGTGACAAAGGGCAGCCCTGGTGGAGTCCAACTCACTAGGAATGAGTCCGACCGAGTGTTGGCGATACAAACCAAACTCTTACAACGGCCGTACAGAGACCGAATAGCTCGTAACAATAAACTCAATACCCCATACTCCCGAAAACCCCCCACAAAAAACCACGAGGGACACGGTTGAATGCCTTCTCCAAGTCCACAAAACACATGTTAACTGGTTGGGCAAACTCCCATGAACCCTCGAGGATTCTCGAGAGGTTAAAGAGCTGGTCTGATGTGCCATGGCCAGGACAAAAACCGTATTTCTTTTCCTGAATCCGAGGTTCAACCAACGGCCGGACTCTCCTCTCCAGTACTTTGTCATAGACCTTCCCAGGGAGGCTGAGGAGTGTGATCCCTCTAAAGTTGGAGCACACTCTCCAGTCCCCTTTTTTGATGAGAGGAACCACCACCGGTTTGCCATGCCAAAAGCACTGCCCCCGACCTCCACGCAATGTTGCAGAGGCATATCAACCATGACAGCCCTACAACATCTAGGGCCTTGAGATACTCAGGGCAAATCTCGTCCACCCCAGGGCCCGGCCATCAAAGAGATTTTTAACCACCTTGGCGACCTCAGCCCCTGTGATAAGAGAGTTGTCCCCCTCTTCCACAAGCCCTGCTTCCTCTGTGGAAGGCGTGTCAGAGGGTATTGAGGAGATCTTTGAAGTATTCCTTCCACTGCCCAATGATATCCCCAGTCGAAGTCAGCAGTGCCCCATCTGCACCATACACAGTGTGGACAGGGAGCTGCTTCCCCCTCCTGAGCCGCCGGACAGTTTGCCAGAATCTCTCCGAGGCCGACCAAAAGTCTTGTTCCATGGCCTCACCGAACCCTTCCCATACCCGAGTTTTTGCTTCAGCAACAACCCGAGCTGCTTCGGGAGTCCCACAAGCCAACCAAGCTCGATAGGACTCCTTCAACTTAATGGCCCCCCTCACCACTGGTGTCCACCACTTAGTTCGGGGGTTGCCACCACAAGATGCCCTGAAGACCTTGCGGGCGCAGCTCTGGACAGCCGCTTCAACAATGGAGGTGGAGAATATGGCCCATTCAGACACCATGTCTCCAGACTCCCTCGGAATGTGGTTGAAGTTCTTCCGGAGGTGGGAGTTGAAGACCTCCCGGACAGGGGCCTCAGCCAGACGTTCCCAGCACACCCTCACTATACGTTTGGGTCAACCAGGTCTGAATAGCATCCTCCCCTGCAATCGGATCCAACTCACCATCAGGTGGTGATCAGTTGACAGCTCTGCACCTCTCTTTACCCGAGCGTCCAAGACATACGGTCGCAGGTCTGATGACACCATAACAAAATCGATCATCGACCTGCGACCTAGGTCGGGTGTCCTGGTGCCAGGTGCACATATGGACACCCTTATGCTTGAACATGGTGTTCGTTATGGACAAACTGTGGTTAACACAGAAGTCCAATAACTGAACACCACTCGGGTTCAGATCGGGCAGGCCGTTCCTCCCAATCACCCCTCTCCAGGTTTCACTGTCGTTGCCCATGTGTGCATTGAAGTCCCCCAGAAGGACAATGAGGTCTCCAAGAGGAGCACTCTCCAGCACCCCAGGCAGAGACTCAAAAGGGTGGGTACTCTTAACCATCATTTGGTGCATAGGCATAAATGATGTTCAGGACCCATTTCCCAACCCGAAGGCACAGGGACACAATCCTTTCGTCCACCGGGGAAAACACCAATATAGAGGCAGCAAGGTGGGGGGGGATACAAGAATACCTACCCCTGCTCGTCACCTCTCGCCCGGGGCAAATCCAGAGTAGGCCAAGCTCCAGCCCCTCTCCAGGAGACTGGTTCCGGAACCGGAGCTGTGTGTTGAGGTGAGGCCGACTAAATCTAGCATGTATCTCTCAACCTCATGCACCAGCTCAGGCTCCTTCCCCACCAGAGAGGTGACATTCCACGTCCCAAAAGCCAGTTTAGGAAGCTTGGGATCAGACCGCCAAGGTCTCCGCCTTTGACCATCACCTGATCCACATAGCACCGGACCCCCATGGTGCCTCCTGCAGGTGGTGAGCCCACTGGAGGGCGGACCCATGTAACTCCTTCGGGCTGAGCCTGGCCGGGTCCCATGGGCGGAAACCCGGCCACCAGATGCTAGCCATCGAGCCCCTCCCCCAGGCCTGGCTCCAGGGTGGGGCCCCGGTAACCCCACACTGGGCGGGGTACAATGAATCCTTGTTCTAGCATTCATCATGAGAGTCTGTTGGATCGTTCTTAGTCTGGCGCTTCACCCAGGACCAGTTTGTCTTGGGTGACCCTACCAGAGGCAAATTGACCTGGACAACGGACAGCATGGTGATGCAGTGGTTAGCACTGTCTAACAGCTAGAAGGTTCCAGGTTTGAATCCCCAGGCTGGCAGGGGTAGGAACCTTTCTGTGTGGAGTTTGCATGTTCTTCCTGTGCTACGTGGGTTTACTCCGGGGGCTCCAGTTTCCTCCCACAATCCAAAGACATGCATGTTAGGTTAACTGGTTGTTCTAAATTGTCCCTAGATATCCGTCTCCTATAGGCCATTAGAATAGAGGGTTAGTACTAGTGAAGTGCTGTGAGTGGTCTTTGAGACTAGAAAAAGCGCTATATAAGCACAGGTCCTTATCCTTTATCCCAGCTCCTGGGATCACTAGGGCACGCAAACCCCTCACCACGATAAGGTGACAATCCATGAGGGGTACGCATGGATCGTCTACTTCTTTTTACTAAAATAAACAATGAAACTTGGGAGCTGCCATTAGGTTATTTTGCTATTATTTTACTGGCCTGGCCCACTTGACATTAAATCCGGCAGTATGTGGCCCCTAAGCTAAAATGAGTTTGACACCCCTGCTCTAGAAGATACTCATGCTCGGAGCCTCCAAAAACACCTCCCTGAATGTTTGTACTGGAAGATGCCAATGTGACCAAAGATTATATTTTTTCTTTTTAATAATAAACTAACTCATCCAAAGGGTTATCCCATCCCTCTTCACACCTACTGGCTATATCAAAGTCTGAACTGTAAATTCATGGTAATGGTGAAGCATATGCATTAACCCAAACACTCTTTCTGACAGAGACCCGTATGAGTTCCAGCAGTTTTACAAAATGGGAGAAACAGGAAAACACTCACTTCCAGGTTGTCTCTGAGGAGCTGCAAGATGAGGGCTGTGTCTTTGTTGGAGTCTTCATTCTTTCCACTTTGAATGTCTTTTATTGCTTCATCAGACGCCTGTAAGAGCAAAGGGCAAATGTTAACACTTTTGAGTATAAAATCCCTCCGAAGTTTACAACTGTGGGTGATTTTTGTTTTCATATCCAGACCTCTTTGGCCAGTTTGCAGGCTTCCTCTGGATTATTTAGGATCTCGTAGTAAAAGACAGAGAAGTTAAGTGCCAAGCCCAAGCGAATGCAATCTGTAGACGGCATTTCGTCTTGGCTAATTTTAACAGCTTTCTCATATGCATCCCTTGAGTCCACAACATACTCTGGAGACAGGGGAAGAAATAAAACGGATCTTGTCAATTATGTATACAGTTGTCAAGTTTAGTACGGGTTATTCATTCATTCATCTTCCGCTTAATCCTTTTCGGGCCGCGGGGGGGCTGGAGCCTATCCCAGCATCTTTTTGGGCGAGAGGCAGGGTACACCCTGGACAGATCGCCAGTCCATCGCAGGGCCAACACAGAGAGACAGACAACCATTCACTCTCACAGTCATACCAAAGGACAATTTGGAATCCCCAGCTTGATGCCAATTAACCTAACTTGCATGTTTTTGGCATGTGGGAGGAAACCGGAGAAATCCCGGAGTAAACCCACGCAGACACGGGAAGAACATGCAAACTCCACACAGATCACTGTTGGTCAGGGGCTGGGATCGAACTCAGGATCCCCCGGCCAAGGATGAGTTGCTGTGCTGCCGCAGTGCTAACCACTCCGCCACCGCGCTGCCCTAACGTATTGCATATCAGTTGACTAAATGTGTCCAAACATGACAGCTTAGAAATTAACATATTTTATAGAATTAGTGATTATGATCAACGTTGCAAAATATACACGCCCAAGTTCGCTGACACGACCAAAGAATCCCACAATGGACTGCCAAACAGGAACAGTGATCATTTATAGGATTTTTTAAAACTAATCTTTAAGAAAACCCAGTAGAAACCAAACAAAGCAAATATTTATTGCAGAAGAAAAACTTGCACCACTGTTACAAATATTTCACGTATCCAAATTAATTTGGAGGAAAATTGGCTATTCTAATGAATCAGCATTGTGAACCAGACTGTCAATGATAGCTCATTCCAGCTTGATTAGATCACCCTGAGAGTGCTCAGATCTCCTGACTATTGACCTTGAACTTAAGCACAGCCAAGATGCAAACCCACCTGTGGATCATTGTGTATGAGTCTGCCAAACATTGGGGCAATTGAATAGGAGGAGTAATGATTTTTGTGAAACTATAACCCAGGATTTACACTGACTCCGGATGCAGTCTATTGCACATGCAGTGCAGATGGCCCCTTGCGTTCATCCCTACCAGCTCGGTTTGTGTTTTGTAGTCGCATGGATGAGAACAGATTTAAGGATCATCTGTTATTTTCTGAGGTCTACTCCTCCACCACTGTGTCAGAGAAGGTAAAAACTTTGACATAACATACAAACACTTCATAGAATTAAAATTAACGGGCTACCTACGTTTTATTTAGAGCCCAAAAATCCAGGTGGGGGAGCCACTACATCACACCTCCTTGCTGTTATCACGTGATCGCGATCGGTTCATCTCGGTCACTCCCAGGTCTTTCTCAAGCTCTTGCATTATTTTGTATAATTCTCGCGATCTTGTATTTTAAACTCTGTTCTCGTCCATGCCACTACAAAACACAAACAGAGCTGGTAGGGATGAATGCAAGGGGCCATCTGCACTGCATCTGCAACACACTGCAGAGCTCAACCTGGATGCAGGCCTACCTGAGGATCCTTGCGAGTGAGTTTGGCGGCATTGAGGCAATTGCCTAGGAGTAGTGATTTTTCTGAAATCACGCAAGTACCTAGATCACCTGATTGTTCACTGTGACTTTGCCCTTGACAACAACCTGGATGGAGACCTACCCGAGGATTCTTGTGAGTGAGTTTGTTGATCACTGGAGGCAACTGTCTAGGAGGAGCAGCAATTTTCATGAAATCCCCTACTGTAACACTACATGTCCACTGGTCTGTTTTTTTTTCCCTGGAAGAAATCTGTCACTGGAAGCGGTCAAGTGCAGGCAGGGGGTGTGGCCATGGGGCCGGTATAGTTCTCGGATAGGTGGAGTCAGAGCAATGCGGGAAGAAATACTGGAATAGCCATTATTAACCATGAGCAGATTGATAAGGCTGTTTTTAATAGTGTTGGTATATTTGTGCTATAAAAGGCGATTACTTCGTCATCGCTGACAGTTTTGGGTTCACCCAATCCTACAGACCTGCAAAATGCATGACGAATTTTACCACCTGGTTCGTGAGCTTCGACTGGATGAGCCCATGTTCCACTGCTCTCCACGCCTCGTTCCTTTGTATGCTGTTTCTATATGATGGCAAGGACTGGTCACATAGTATCAGGTAGCCTGAAACAGCGGTTATTAATTTCTCCTCCATGTCTTCACAACAACAGGTAATGTACAGATCTGCTCCTCATCTGCCCCTTCCTCTCTCGTCTTCTCCTACAGCAGAGCACTAGTTCCACTGGATTGGTCGACGGATCCGTCCGTGGGCGGTCTTCAACTCCCGGCTGCTACTGGACAATATGACGTCGTTGATCTCCATATATTTAAAACAAACCAGTGAAAAGTGTTTCTAATATCACTTCATGCAAGAAATAATAGGTTCAGTTAATGAATCTGTTGTTATTTCACATCAAAACCCAATGGTTTAAAAGTTCAGGACAAGAGTGTTGCCTCCAGTGCATGCTGCTATGGGAAAAATCATTACCGATTGAAATGTTTATGCAAATGAGCGGCACACCGCAGCTCGATTTTCACCATTCCAGAGCCAAATGCAATTACGTTTCCAATACACAATGAATGGGAAGCGGAAAAATGGCAGAACTAGTGGACACGTAGCGTCCACCAAAGGTCCACCAAAGTCAGTTTGGTGAGAATCGAGGCAATTGCCTAGGAGGAGTAGTGTATGGATGGACGACGGACACTGTGCCATTGCATTAAAGGCAGCAAAATATTTTTTCCACAGTTTCCAGAATCTGGAGTGCATGGAGGCCCATTTTCCTAAAAAGGGGAACCTAAAGACACTTTCTAAGACAAGCAAAAAATACCTGAAACTTACTTTCTCTTTCTTCTCCTGTGGTGACTTCGGCAACATATCTGAAGTAGTCTCCTTTCATCTTTAGGTAGAAGACTTTACACTGTGCAGTTGTAGCATTTTTAATTAAATATTTATCCAACAGACACTGAAGATAAAAAAAAAAGTTACATGTCAGACTGATATGCAGAGTAGACATTTCACATAATAGTTTATGATAAAGCCAAGGGTCCATTTTAACAGAGTGTTATGGTTCATCTTCATGTAATTTAGTAATTTATTTAGCAATTCTGTTTGTAAAAAAAAAAGCACAACAACGGCTCCACCTGCTGAGGAAACTGAGGACTTTTAATGTCAGCAGACACATTTTAACTGGTTTACACTTCATTAATTGAATCCATTCTTACTTTTAACATTTCATGCTGGTACACCTCCCTCTCCATCAAGCACAAAACAAAGCTTTCCCATATAGTTAAGCAGGCTAGCAAAATCATTGGCTCCCCACAGACACCACTGTCTGAACTGTATCAGCGCTCTGTGATCAGGAAAGCCACCCTGATCACAGAGGACCCATTTCACCCCCTTCATCACGCTTTTCAGTTACTGCCATCAGGCAGATGATATAAAGTTCCTTTGGCCCATAAAAACATTTACAAGAAATCATTTATTCCCTCTGCAATAGCCATCCTGAACAAAATCAAATAGCTATCATGCTCCACATGATTTTATTTGTTGCTGTCCCCTTTCTAACCATGTTTACTTTTTAATTGTTTTTATCTTGTGAGTTTGAACATGTTTTGATTGCTGAATGTGTTGTATTGTTGTAGCTGTGTCAAAAAAGAATTTCTGTCACCGACTGGGGACAGACAATAAAGTTATCTGTCTATCTGGACTTTTTCTAATAAACATATTTTTAAAGGCACCTGCTGCACAGTGCCAGAGGTGGTACCTCTTTAATTTTTTGTAGTTTTGAGCCAAAGTTCAAAGCCATTTGTACACAAATGCGGAATAAAATGCCAAAGCAACCATCTAAAAGACAGGCATTTAAAATAGCTACAACTGGTCTCTCTTTGAGCACGTGGGAGTGGCTATTTCTTTTTCCTGCATGCATGCTCTGCAAAATTGACAAGTGCTACCTTGCTCTGAGAGCGTTTACACAAAGCTCCAATTTCATTCACTCACAATAAAGCAAAGTACTGCTGCATGATAGACTGGGTGGGGTGTGTGAGAGCGTCTTTGCATCTCTAATAGGACCAGATACAGTTTCTCAAGCCATAGACTGATCTCTTATAATCAGTTTGATTAGCTCCATGGTGTTTGCCATATTTGCTGACTAAAGAAAACTGCAATCAGACAATAATCAATGGCTGTATAATACCATTAGCGTAACAGACAAACCTTAGGTACAAATTAAACTTTGACAACTTAATTCTAATTTTATACACTCTTTGGTACTGATGCAAAAAGTTACCCATCCACCATTTAATCTTCAAAAGATTTCAGTACTTCCTCTCTGTTTAGCTAGCAATACAACAGAGGGGTTTCAAAGTCCTATTTTCACATCCTGTATAAAAACAAAAACAAACAAACAAAATTGAACCAAGCAACCAGCTTGACTCAACAGTTTCCCCATTTTAAGAGCATGTGGTTTCACTGCACAGGAAACCACGACAGAACACACAATCAGCTCGTATATGCAAGTCTCTGTTCCGTGTATGGACACATTACTAACTTGTGAGGCTTCTACAGACAAGTTAAGGCACGAAAAGCTGACATGCCCTCTGCTGACAAACAAAAATCACTGAAGAGACTGAAAGATGAGTCACTGCCATTCCAGCACAGCCAGGATGTTGGTGGAAAAGTTTTGACAGGAAAATATCTCAATAATAGAGCTAAGGCTCCGCCCCGATCTCCTCTAATCCAGCACCAAATTGGGCTAGAGGTGTACAAAGCCTCAATATGTGCTACTGCAGAAGAGTGACAAAAATGCAAGTTTTCCTAAGTATTTCAGTGGAGCGAAGCCTATAAATATGACTAATGATGTTGGACAATTGCAGTGTGTGGTTCTCCAGAAAGGGGCGTATTTATGTTCATAAAGCCTTTCACTTGGCTAAAATACAGGTCTGCATGACTTTTCACACATAAACTATTGCTCTAAAACAAGGCTTCTGCCAAACAGGATTCAGAAAATACCTTCGACTTGCATCTACTGAATGAGTTTTCTAAATGTGTACTGGGTTCAGTCCACCCATTCAGACACACCTTAGTGTGTCAACTCCAACTTATCAGTCAACATGTTTACAAAGTTTCAAACCCAACTTTTAAAACCAGAGTCCAAAAAGACAGAGATGGTGGGAAACTAAGTATTTTACAGAGGATAAAGCTTTTATTAAAAAAAAAATGTGATGTATGAACTGTTGGAATACAACAGCTGTGTTAATACCAATTTTGGCACAGGCAAATGTCACAGCAGTAAAACAACCAATGGGCACACAAACTACTAACATAGGTCCATGCAATATGCTTTAAAGGCAAATTACCTGAACTTCATCACAGACGTCCCGGATCTCCTGCTCCACCTGCTGCCTGTAGATGCTGTATAGCTCCTGATACTTCTGTTCTTTTTGCATTTTTTCATTTCCTTCACATCCGACTAACATCCTCCAAGAAGACCGCCTTGCCCCGACTACATTTTTGTAAGCCACGGACAGCAGGTTCCTCTCCTCATCTGACAACTCTTCGTCACGCTCTGCAGCTTTCTTCATCATCTCTCTCATGTCATCATAGCGCTCAGTCTGCTCTGCCAGCTTGGCTTTGATGACAAGACTGTCTCTCTCCTTAGGGGAGTTAGCCATAGTACTCTTAACAAGATGGGGATGAAGATATGAAAACTCTGAGGGGTATAATGACAGACTGTGAAATTGAAGGATGGGAGTGGAAATGCACAGTGCTTTCCCAACAAGCTGTGAAAGGAAATTAATAATAATTAGCAGGTGAATATAACAATCATTTGGAAAGCAAACTAATCACACTGACAACAGATGTGCACAAGCCATATTGCCTGGGATGTACCTAAAACAAGCTTAATACCTAGGCAGTGGCTATGGGTATGGAACCGTACCTATAGAATTCTTGCTACAGATACAGCTCTAATCTGATTGGCCATACGTTCCATTAATGCTATATCTTAAAGGCAGAAGGCTACAGGTACGGAAATCTGAGGCATTTGTTTGTTTCAAACTTTTAATTAATATCTATTTACTACCTTTTTAAGCTTACCCATTCCTGAATCCTATGGCTAACCTCTTAATTTTAAATCTAAATTTCATCTCATGCAAAATGGTTTGGACAAGATGTGAACCAGAAGCCTTCTGATCACATGCCTAACTCACTATCTATCCAAGCCACAGCAACAGCTGGTTTAGAGTTGATCTGAAAGGATTTTGTGGAATTATCAACTCTTCTATACTGATGGAGATTTCATATAGGGATACAGCTTCCGTATCCATACTCACTGCCAAAAGGTAAAGCTATTTTACAGACAAGTGAGTTTGAGAACGAGCAGCCAGACCAATACTGTGATCAGGCTCAGCTAACTTATAAGAAAATTGTATCTTGACACCTGAGTTTTAAGGATAACTGCTTCACAAAGCCGTCTACTAAGCCCCATCTGATCAGTTGACCAATTATCTCGCAACATTTCATTTGAAAGGCCAAGTTAAATCACTACTAACCTCCTTGAAGTCCGAATCTGATCCTCCACAGTGACTTCCTCACACAGGTAAGTGCAGCGAAAGAACGAAACTCCGACCGACCGTGCTCAAACAACGGGTGGGCGGGAGAACGGTTTTCTGGGTGTCAACTTTTTCTGCGTCATTTGATCGACAGACGTATCAACCAGTAGCGTTTCAGCTCGGGCCAACGAGGCTGGAGTTACACCAATCAGAGCAAGGAGTGAAGACGTCATTGCATTTCCATGGAAACGGTTAACCAATCACCTTTTGATTTCACGCGCAGTTGCTACCATGTAGGAGGGTGTGGCTCCCCCTCATTGAGCATAGACTTTTGTCTTAAATTAAGGAATATATTTAACATTTTTGTTATTACCAGCAATTGATACTGTTGATTATATATGAAAGGGGAAAAACTGTAATTTCTATGGCTAGATTGTCTGTGGCACGGACTGTTCAAGTGACATGACACCACAAAAAGGTGAAAGTTAGATTGTTTTATAGTTTATTGGAGGTTGATCTATATCAGAAACTGGTATGTTGCGTAACAAAGCCACAAATGAATTTGCATGAAAAAAAATCAAAGTTTTCATGCATGTAAAAATCCTAATTGTGACATTAAGCAACATTAATTTGATTTAAAGTTGTGTGAAATAGGTCTTTATATTCCATATTGTTTAATGTTCATCCATGGCAATCAGTCAACCCATTTGCAATTTGAATATCAAACATTATTATAAGGACATAAAACTCATTATAATGTCAACGTTACCAAATAAAATGATTTAGCACTTTGTTATATATTTTGTCCAAGATTGCCCTTAGGAATTTATTGATTTATTTTTATTTGTGCTGTTTTTATTTAAATAAAAAGTAACATGCAAAATGTACTTTATGCATAAAGGAATAGTTTACCCTGTCATGCATTGTACTTCTCTCTACCAATAATGAAATATAATGATCAACACAGGTTATTACATATAATAATTAATCCAGCAATTACACTATCTGGGAAAATGCTCTTTGTGGACATTTTTAATTTACTTTTTTAATTTAACCCTTTTGATGTAGGCTTTTTGAATGCTTGATCCCCACCCTCAGACACAGAACATGCCAAACAGGTAAAGCCATGAAAGGCCTCTCAGCTTGCATAATGCTCAGAAAAAAATCTTGGGTGTAGCTAGTAGCTGTTGATATAATGAGTCAACAGCAAACAGTTATTTCCCTAATGCTATAAGCACTGCTTATAGCATGCTATAAGCAGTTCATCCATGCGTGGATGAACCACACTATGCTTATAACTTATTTGTAATACCCATTTTTTTCTGAATTGATCCTGTGCACTTAACACGTCAACCAAAAGATTATACTATGGGGAACCCATGCTGTGATATTCATCTCAGACTGGAAGGAAGGGAGAGGCAGTAAATTCCTCTGCCGGAAGAGCATGGGGGATTAAGCAACTGGGGGACAATAGGAATTGTGATGGGAGAATGTATTGTGATGCAAGACCTCAGGCAGAAAGATTAAGCAACTGGGGGACAATAGGAACTGTGATGCAAGAATGTATTGTGATGCAATACCTCAGGCAGCAGGGGGAGTGAAAGTTGTAATATAAAGGACACACCCTGCAGCATGAGGTCAATGCTTTTTCTGATTCTGAGAGATGTGAGAGAGTGAATAGAGTTTGTCTGCTTGGAATGCTTTGCTTGATTATTCCTCTCTCCAAATTGGTGACCCTTGACAAATAATGGAACACGAGGCAAACACCCCGGAGATGACCCGGACAGGAAGCCCTAGTAACGTGTGTGCCGTTTCGGTCAAACTACCAGATTTTTGGCTGCACGACCCAAAGTCTTAGTTCCTCCACACCGAGGCCCAGTTTGCGCTCCGGGGAATAACAGCAGATGACACCAGATATTACTATGTGGTCGCAGCAGTGGACACTTGCACGACTGAGCAAGTAGCGAGCCTGCTCCAACAGCCCCCAGCCCGCGACAAATACAGGGCTCTCAATGCTGCACTGACCCAGTGCTACACGCTCTCGGACTGCGAGAGAGCAGAGAAGCTCTTGACACGCTCCGAGTTAGGAGATGGGTCGGCGGTCGAACTGATGGAAAAGATGTTGGCGTTGATGGGCACGGATGACGGGCATTTTCTATTTGCCTACCTTTTCCTTCGGAACCTCCCAACGGTGGCCAGAGCGGTCCTTGCCAACTCGCCATTGCTGGCCGTGCGTGACTACTGTGCGCTAGCTCAGGAGGCAGATCGGATCATCCTCACCACCAGAGCCCTCACAGTGAATGCAGCGGCGTCAGAACCCAGCTAGATGGCCAGTGGAAGCGAGGAGCCAGCGATGGTAGTGGCAGCGGGGGCCAGAGAGACGCTCTGCTCCTACCACCACCATTTTGGAGAGGACGCACGCCGATGCATGCCATCGTGCTAATTCAAGCATTCGGGAAAACACCAAGGCCGGCAGTCGGTAGCAGCTGCGACCGCCGGTGAAGAAAGCAGGCTGCTCTACATGGCAGATCGGATCGTCCTCACCACCAGAGCCCTCACAGTGAATGCAGCGGCGTCAGAACCCAGCGAGACAGCCAGCGAAAGTGAGGAGCCGGCGATGGTAGCGGCAGCGGGGGCTAGGAAGCGCCAGAGAGACATTTTCTGCTCCTACCACCGCCGTTTTGGAGAGGACTCACGCTGATGCGTGCCACTGTGCCAATTCAAGCGTCTGGGAAATGCCAGGATCGGCAGTTGGTAGCAGCTACGACCGCCAGTGAAGAGAGCAAGCTGCTCTACGTGACAGACTCGCGCTCGGGGAGACGGTTCCTCGTGGACTCGGGCTCCCAAAAGAACCTCATCCTGCCGTCCTACGCCGACCGGCTAGCGGGTGCTAGCGGCCTCGAGCTGACGGCCGCAAACGGCTCGGACATTAAGACTTTTTGTGAAAGGACCCTGACTGTATCCCTACACGGCCGTACATACCAGTGGACATTCGTCATAGCGGCATGCAGTTTCCCAATCTTAGGCGCTGATTTTTTGTGTGCACACGGACAACTAGTCGATGTTGCTATCAGACGCCTGATTAATGCAATGTCTTTTGATTCTCTCCCCTGTACAGCTCGAGGAGCCGGGCCAACAACGCTAGCCAACATCACAGCTCCAGGTGGTAAGTTCCACACACTGCTCACCAAGTTCCCAGCACTCACGGTCCCGACGTTTTCGGCGGCCATCACTAAACACGGGGTGGAGCACTTTATTACCACCACTGGGCCAACCGTTTTCGCACAACCTCGGCGCCTGGACACAGCTAAACTGGCCATAGCACACGAGGAGTTTGCCAACTTGGAAAGGCTGGGCATCATCAGGCGCTCAAACAGCCTGCACGGGCTGCACGGTGGCGCAGTGGTTTAGCACTGTGGCAGCACAGTTTTACCCTCGGCCGGGGGATCGCGGGGATCATGAGATCGTGGGTTCGATCCCAGCCCCCGACCAACAGTGAGCTGTGTGGAGTTTGCATGTTCTCCCCGTGTTGCGCGGGTTTACTCTGGGATTTCTCCGGTTTCCTCCCGCATACCAAAAACATGTAGGTTTAGGGCGCTCGCGCACGCAGCGACCAGCAGCCGGTGGCTTGTCACCAGACTGCAAACCAAGTCTACCTACGGGTACAAATAAGTAACAAAAAAAAAAAAAAAAAAAAAAAAAAAAAAAAAAAAAAAAGCCCATGGGCATCCCCACTACATATGGTCCCTAAGGCCGAGGGATCGTGGCGACCTTGCGGAGATTTCCGCAGATTAAACAACGCCACAGTGTACGACTGCTACCCGATCCCCCATATTCAGGATTTTTCCGTTCACCTCTCCGGGGCACGTATTTTTTCTAAGATAGACCTGGTCTGTGGTTACCACCAGGTCCCGGTGCGCGTGGAGGACATACCTAAAATGGCAGTAATAACCCCGTTTGGTCTGTTTGAGTTTTTACGCATGCCTTTCGGATTAAAAGGCACGGCACAGACATTCCAGCGTATGATGGATGCGGTGTTGTGCGATCTGCCGTTTGTGTTTGTCTACCTAGATGACATCCTGGTGGCCAGCGCATCCGAGGACGAACACGTAACCCACCTCAGGACGGTTTTCCAGAGGTTAGAGGAGCATGGGTTAATGATCAACCCGGCGAAATGCCAGTTGGGCATGGCGGGGATCGATTTTTTGGGACACCGCATCTCACCAGAGGGAGCGATACCCTTGCCGGACAAGGTGCGTACAGTGGCGAATTTTCCCCGGCCTCCGACGGTCAGGGTGCTGCAAGAGTTTTTGGGGATGGTTAACTTTTATAACCGTTTCCTCCCTTGCACAGCCCAGCTCATGCAGCCATTGTACGCCGCACTCAAGAAACGGAAACCGGTGGACAGAGTCAACTGGACTCCTGAGTGGGAGCAGGCATTCTCTGAAGTTAAAACAGCCCTGGCGAACGCCGCACTACTGGCGCACCTAGACCCGGCGGCTCGGATAGTGCTCACTACCGACGCTTCGGACGTGGCCATAGGGGCCGTCGTGGAGCAATGCGTCGCCGGTTCTTGGCAGCCGCTCGCCTTTTTTAGCAGGTCTTTGTGCGACATTGAGCGTAAATACAGCACGTTCGACAGAGAGTTACTGGCTCTCCACCTGGCCATACGCCACTTCCAGTTCTGGCTGGAGGGGCGCAACTTCACTGCGTTCGTGGACCACAAGCCGCTAACGTACGCGATGGCCAAGGTTTCAGAACCATGGTCGGGCTGGCAGCAGAGACAGCTGGCCGCGATCTCGGAGTTTACGACCGATATTCAGCATGTGGCTGGTAAACTTACTGTGGTGGCGGACTGCCTCTCGCGTGCAGTAGTGGCCCCAGTCTACGTAGGGATAGATTACATGGCCATGGCCGCAGAGCAGATTGGCGATGCAGACGTGTGCGCACTCCAGTCGGGACCAGCAGGGTTAAGGCTGGAGAGCAGGGAACTGCAAGACGGGCCCCCCCCTAATCTGTGACATCTCCACAGGATGCCCGCACCTGGTGGTCCCATGCGCTTGGCGCCGCCGCATTTTTGAGTCCGTTCACTCCCTGGCACACCCAGGAGTGCACGCGTCAGTCAAAATGGTGGGAGCGAAGTTCGTCTGGCCGAGTCTACCCAAACAGGTGAAAGAGTGGGCTGCAGTCTGCGTAGCGTGCCAACGAGCCAAAGTGCACAGGCACACAAAGGCCCCTTTGGAGCCGTTCTAAATCCCGGCTAAGAGGTTCGACCACGTTCACATGGACCTCGTGGGCCCCCTTCCGCCATCGCAGGGATTCACGCACCTCCTGACAGTGGTGGACCGCATCACACAATGGCCAGAAGCAGTCCCGCTAGCTTCCACTGCTTCCGCAGACGTGTCACACGCCTTTTTGACAACATGGGTGGCACGTTTTGGCACCCCTTTGGACATTACGTCTGATTGGGGCCCTCAGTTTGTTTTCAACCTCTGGTCTGCGATGGCCCATAGCCTGGGCGTCGCAATTCATTGCACAACCGCATACAACCCACAGGCCAATGGGTTATGCGAGCGTTTCCATAGGTCACTGAAAGCAGCACTCAGGGCTTCGCTTACAGATGCAAATTGGGTGGACTGGTTGCCGTGGGTTCTATTAGGGTTGCGTTCTGCACCAAAAGAGGATTTGGAGGCTTCCCCAGCAGAGATGTTTTTTTCTCAGCTGCTGCGGCTCCCCGGGGAATTTTTACCAGATAACCCCGCGCCGAACACCCATCCGTCCCCGCGTTCACGGCATAGCGCTGACGCAGGCACGCTACCTGGCCCGGCCCACCACTGTTTTCCATGTGCTTTTGTGCCGAAAACTTTGAAGAATGCGGCGTTCGTGTTTGCCAGGCACGATGCCCACCGGCCCCCATTGCGCCCACCCTACGATGGCCCATTTAGAGTGCTGGAACCAGGGGACAAACATTTTGTGTTAGACTTGGGGGGTCGCCGGGAGAAAATCTATATAGACAGGCTTAAGCCCGCCTTTGTGGTGGCAGACGAGCAGGTGATGTTGGCTCGAGCTCCTAGGCGTGGAAGACCCCCACTGAGAACTCCCCAGGTAAACGATTCATCAGAGCAGTCACACGAGCATGCTGAAAGTCCCCCCCCATTGTCCACCCACAGATGGACACATCCCCAGAAACCCCCCCACCGGCACAGCGGTGCCGCGGAGCCGAAGACCCCTCGTTACAGCAGATATGGGAGGAGGCTGAAGCCGAGAGGACGTGAGAGTTAATGCTCATTCTGAGACTGGGGGGGCAGTATGGGGGACCCATGCTGTGGTATTCATCTCAGACTGGAAGGAAGAGAGAGGCAGTAAATTCCTCTGCTGGAAGAGCATGGGGATTAAGCGGCTGGGGGACAATAGGAATTGTGATGCGAGAATGAATTGTGATGCAAGACCTCAGGCAGCAGGGGGTGTGAGTGTTGTAATATAAAGGAGAGGCCCTGCAACATGAGGTCAATGTTTTCTGATTCTGAGAGATGTGAGAGAGTGAATAAAGTTCGTCTGCTTTGAATGCTTGGCCTAATTATTCCTCTCTCCACAGTGGAAGCGATGAAGGTACATGAACACAATGACAATCAAGACAAACAGGAGCTTTTGCTGTTTAGTGGCAGAGGAAGAAAACAGACGGGCAAAAAGACGGACATTTGTTCACCCAGTATTGGCGAATTGCTCAGTACTTTCCTCTGGCGGGAGTTTCCAGGCGCATGCACAGTTTACTGTGACTGTTTATGGGCGAGGAATGTTGGGAGTTGTACTTTGGACAGTACAGGTGAGTTAAATTTGTGTTTATTTAAAAACAAAGCCTCATCTCAGAATTCTAGCAAATTAAAAGTTTAGAAAATATGGCGATACAATGACACAAGCCTTTAGCTCCACTTAATTTTGACTGGGTGAGCTGAAACAGACAGGCGGACAGAGCCACACACACACAAACACATTGCGCGATATTACTGTATGCCTCCGTTTTCACTGAGGCATAATTATAAACAAGTGCAAACTAGGGTTACTCAAGTAGTCAACTGAAACCTTGTTGTATGAGCAAAGTATTGTGTGGGGATTTATTGTGAAATGCGGTGTAATGACGCCGCCTTCCTGTTGCATCATCACACCGCCCTATATTAGGGGGCAGCCGCTATGAGGACTTCCTCTTGGGGTGGATGACTCCGCTAGGTGCAGTCTATGTGTGGTGCTCCTAAATCTCAATGAAACACGCGTTCATTGATGTGTCTCTGTCAGCCTCATTCTTCACCTGGTTTGTGGATATAACATTTGGCGTTTGAGGATTAACGTATGGAGACGTGCGTCACACCACTCCGTCCCTTCCTTGAGCTCCCGGGTGAGCCACTGGTGCCATGACCTCGTTGGTTCAAGGCCTTTCAAATGTACATCACGGCGCTGGACCTCGGGAAGCTCGATAAGGGGAGGGCACATGCGCTTCTCGTCCACAGCCTGGGGTCCTGCGGACACTCGGCACATCGGACTCGTTCAAGGATGTCGTGGAGCTGCTGGCTAATCATTTCACCATCCCAGACAGCGTGACTTTTCGGAGAATTTGCTTTCACCAGAGACACCAATGTGTCGATGAGCCTATCCACCAGTATATCGCTGATTTGAGGCAGCTAGCTGGTGAGTGTCATTTTGGGCCGCTGGAAAACGAGATGGTGCGTGACCAGTTGGCTGAGCACACGTGCAACACTGGACTGCGTGCTAGGCTATTGACGGCGCCTAATGACTTGATGCTAGCTAGGGCTGTCGAGCTAGCTTTCCAGTTGGAGGCCGCAGATAAGCTAGCTTCGGCGCTAAACTGGTGCCAGTCACAGAAACCGCCAGAGCTGCCCACCTCAGCTAATGTTGCGGACCCTGATAGCAAGGATAGCTTGGATGATGATGATTATGAAACCAATGGTGCCAGCCGAAGGTCTGCCCCGGGAAACCCCGTTTGCAGGGATTGTGGGTCTGCAATGCACTGCTGTAAAGCGAGAGAGTGCCTGGCAAAAGGGAAATGATGCAGTAGATGTGGATGCTTGAATCACTACACCAGGGTGTGCCGTCTGTCTGACCCATAGGGCCCACGGAAGAAATCACCCCACCCGCCCCCGACAACCATCCACTCAGTGAGTCCCAGCACCAACGGGTATACGTATTGTGCGATGGAGTTAGACAGCGTGGAGGTGCCACTGTTACTCAACACAGTGGCGGTGCGGTCAATGCTGAATTGGGCCACGGTGAAGAAGGTTTTCCCCCACCACAGGATTAGGAGTAACCCAGTGCCGTTGTATGGCTATGGTGGTAGCAGGCTGTGCACTGTCAAGACGGTGGAGTTGACTGTTTGTTACAAGTCTGCTGCTATGTTCTTAGAAGAGGGCAGGGCTACTAACTACTAACTAACTAACCTGCACTTATATAGCGCTTTTCTAGTCACAAAGACCACTCAAAGCGCTTTCACTAGTACTAACCCTCTACTCTAAGGGCCTATAGGAGACAGATATCGAGGGACAATTTAGAACAACCAATTAACCTAAGATGCATGTCTTTGGATTGTGGGAGGAAACCGGAGCCCCCGGAGTAAACCCACGCAGCACAGGGAGAACATGCAAACTCCACACAGAAAGGTTCCAACCCCTGCCAGCCTGGGGATTTGAACCTGGAACCTTCTAGCTGAGGGCATGACCGACGAGCATGGAGTTACCGCATGCTTAGTAGCAACATGTCATGCTGAGTAAGGTCCCACTTTGGGTTATGGACTGGGTTCAGGTCCGGGGTGACGAACAACCACGGTGAAGTTGGGCCAGACGACAGCCAGCGAAACATCAAGCACGCCTGAGGATAGTGGCAAAGTTGGGAGTGGCGTGCTTCTGGTTGTCTGACGGCTCGATGAGGCACGCTAACCAGCTGCAGCGTGTCCAGGAGGATGCTCCAGATGGTGAGGCTGGATGGGAGTCGGTGAAGGAGGTTTGGGATCTGGGCTCCAGCATTCTGAAGATTAGCCCTTGACCTGGGGGCCTGTCGCCTCCAGGGGTGCGCCTGCTGCAGGGCTGCCCAGGGCCCCCCCTGCCTGTCCCACCATTCTCCTAAGTGACTGTGCTGACGGACTCAATGTGTTTATAGTTCTGTTTTGGTTCTGTATTTAGTTTAGGAGTACGGCAGTTTTTTTTAGCTGTTCAATAAAAACTTTTAGTGATATCAGTGGCAGAATAACCCACTGTGCCGTGCGAGCCGTGTGGTTGTCCACCCACTGGCCCTATTTTAGGATTTTTTGTGCAAATGTGATAGACCTTAGTTTTACTTTAGTTTAGTGTGACTGGGGTTCTAAATTAGGGTGGATTCGATTTGAGTGAGTGGTTTTGGTCCTTGTAAAGGGGGGGTTGTTGTGTGGGGATTTATTGTGAAGTGCGGTGTGATGACGCCGCCTTCCTGTTGCGTCATCACACCGCCCTATATTAGGGGGCAACTGCCATGAGGACTTCCTCTTGGGCCGGATGACTCCGCTAGGTGCAGTCTATGACCGGTGTTCCTAAATCTCCATTAAACACATGCTCAGTGATACGTCTCTGTCAGCCTCATTCTTAACCAGGTTTGTGGACATAACACAAAACAATTAAATGGACTGCAATAATAAAATGCCCTACATGCATCTTCTCCATATGTTGGTTAAAGTTACAACTTCATTTGATATATGCAATCAACGGAGCTGTCTTGTTTTATGAAAAGAAACACAAAAGTGGACAGTTCACTTTGTCCAGTAAGTTACATAAAATGGCTGTTGGCATCCCTTCAACACTCACTTTGATTTTTTTCAAGAAACACCTGCAACATGCTCAGACAGATGGATGTAACATTGGCATGAAAAATCATGTTTTGTACAAAAACAAGTTATGAAATGAGGTTGCATTTAGCTCGGACAAAATGTGTATTTTTTTTTCCTTGCAGCAGTGGATGTACTGTAGAGGGTAAAAGGGAAGGATGTGGAGCGAAGGCACAAGCGTAGGTCGACACATATTCTTTATTGACCCTCTAACATATGTACAGTCTATGGACCCCAGCGTGGCCCGCTGGGGCTGAGTCATGTAGAAACCTTTTCCCAGTCTCTCTGCATTCTCTTTATATAACTTTATTACCTTGCATAGAGACTGGGGCTGGCGCATTATGCATGGGTTGTGTGTGGCGCGATTATCATAACACATGTTACATTCACATACATTCGCCTCCCTGCGCTACATGCTACAGTATGGAGCAGCAAGGGGTGAAGGCGCCTCATAGCCTGGTCTAATTAACCCACTGGGGGGCTACCCCCTTCAGTCCTTTGTTCAGCCCCTTTTCCTGTTCTGGGTGTGAAAGAATGTCCACCCACTGTGTCAGGTGTCCACCACACAGCCCCCCCCCCCCCGAACACCCAGAAGGGGCTGTGACCCACCGGTCTTTTGGGCACAAGTCGGCACCTCTGGTGGCTGCAGCGGGAGGTTGCCACTCCGGTTGAACTGTCCTGCTGGTGAGGTTTGTCAGGGGGCATGTCAGTCCGTGGGGGGAAAGGGAAGGGGTGAAAAGCATTTTCTGCTCCGCTCCAAGTTCCAACAGGTAGAACGGCCGTGGTTCGCTACAGCATGGAGCAGCAGGGGGCAAAGGCGCCTCAGAGTCTGGTCTAATTACCCCGCTGGGGGGATACCCCCTTCAGTCCATTGTTCAGCCCCTCTTCCTGTTCTGGGTGTGAAAGAATGTCCACCCACTGTGTCAGGTGTCCACCACAGTACAGCCTTTATTTAGCTCAAGTTTAAGGTGCCAAACAGGACAAAGTGTATCATCTAAGCCTGTAAGCCAACGTCACAGGTTTTTAGGAAACATTCAGCCCAAAAACTATAGCAAAATATTGCACATTATTTTTAGACTGCACATGAACTTCCTCCAGAAGTCCCACATTCACACACTTAATTTATGTAGCACCTCCAAGTATGCCTCTCAGACCATAAGGTACCCACCTGTCACAACAGCGAGGTGGGGCCAGATTTCAGTTTTCAATTAGTCAATTTTTATTTTCAATAACTCACAAGTAAATAGTTCCAGAAACATCCGACACGATTCTCAGCAACAATCCACAAAAGAACGAACACACCCTTTATCAATCATCACACCTGTTTTATACTAACTGGAGATAATTAGGGCTGATAAGCCCCTACCATAATCCCAGGTAAAACAATAAACCTTCCATCGTTTACACATACCCACTAATCTCTAAAATACATAAATATTTTCCCAACTATACAATATAAATAACATATAATAAATAACAATCAATAACAACAATAACAATATAAATAATTCAATAAATTCAAAACCCTTATTTACAAAGCTAAACCACCCCTCTAACTTACCATACATGCTTCCTTCCTGCTGGTGTCCTATATAAGGCCCTCAACCCCTAACGGAGTCTTTTGCCCTGACACCCACAGGAAGGATGTTGGCAAAGGTATGTGAAATAAATTATCATCAATTATTTTACCAAATACTTAACCATACAATTATCTCCCAAGGGCATTCAAATTAAACAAAAGACAGATCCCAAAATAATGTGTGCAACTTTTACAAACAATCATAATAACATTTACCATATTATAAATACAACACAATCACACATACAACAAGTCATACAGTGGTGACACTCCATCATCACATTTCCTCCCCCCTTTCCCGAGAGTACAGTACTCTATGAGTCATGTACTCTTGAGAGGCTATCAGCTACAAGGTTGGTTTTCCCTGCCACATACCGAACAGTAAAATTACAAGGTTGGAGGGACACATACCACCCTTTGAGACGACTGTTTACGTCCTTCATTCTGTCCAACCACTGTAGGGCCCGATGATCTGTCTCCAATACAAAATGACGCCCTAGTAAATAGTATTTAAGAGACCCTATTGCCCATTTCATGGCAAGACATTCTTTTTCTATTGTGGAGTATCTTGTCTCCCGATCCAACAACTTACGGCTCAAGAACAGCACTGGGTGTCTCTCTCCCTTGTCCTCCTGGAGAAGTACTGCTCCAATGCCAACCCCTGAAGCATCTGTCTGTAAAATGAACTGGCGAGCAAAGTCTGGACTGTAGAGAACCTTCTCCCCAGAAATAGCCCTCTTCAGATCCTCAAACGCTCTGTCACACTCCTGTCCATTTTACCTTATTTGGTGCCGAAGCCTTAGTGAGGTCAGTCAAAACTGCGGCTTTTTCAGCAAAGTGGGGTATGAACTTGCTGTACCATCCTACCATTCCCATGAACGATTGTACCTTCTTCTTAGTGGTAGGTACAGGATAGGTCTGGATCGCATCCACTTTACCTACTCGTGGTCTAATAACCCCCTGACCAACCACATGTCCCAGGTACTCCACCTGCTGCTGTCCGAACGCACATTTGCGTGGATTGATTGTCGGTCCTGCCCTCTTAATTAACTGAAGGACCTGCCTAAGGTGTAACAAATATTCTTCCCAAATCTGACTATAGATGACCATGTCATCCAGATAGGCAGCCGCAAAGTTTGATACTCTCCTTAACACTTGGTCCATCAGCCACTGGAAAGTTGCAGGTGCCCCCTGAAGGCCAAATGGCATGACCCTAAATTGGAAACTGCCATAAGGTGTTTTAAAGACTGTAAGTTCCTTTGTTTCCGGTGCCAATGCCACCTGCCAATACCCCTTGCATAGGTCCAGAGTAGAAATAAACCTAGCCCTGCCCACTTTCTCTAACAGTTTGTCAATCCGGGGCATGGGGTATGACTCAAACTTAGATACTGAATTAAGGTATCTGAAGTCAATACAAAATCTTAATGAGCCGTCCTTTTTGGGGACCAACACAATCGGGCTACACCACTCACTGACTGACTCCTCGATCACTCCCAGCTGCAACATCAAGTCAATTTCTTGCTTCATTTTTGGGACCAATTGCTCCGGGATCCTATAAGATTTTCTACGTGGAACAGCTTCCTCTTTCAAATAAACCTTATGATGCACCAGCGTGGTGAAACCAGGTCTCTCCTGAAACAATTCTGGATCTAAAAGTGCCTCCAACTCTCTCTGCTGATCCACCTGCAAATGAGACACTTGAAACAAATAAGGCTCTGACACATTTGTGGGAAAGGACTGCTTTCTCTCCTCATCCACTTCCGTCGCACAAATCAAGAGCTGATGTGTCTCCTGAAGAACAGGTTGCTGCTGCTGATGACCAGGCTGCTGAAACTCTTTCAACAAATTAATATGGAAGGTCTGATATTTTACCTTCCTGTCAGGCATATATACGTAGTTCATATGTCACTGAGCTTAGTTTCTTAGAAATTTCATATGGCCCCTGCCATCGAGCCAGCAGCTTACTGTCACACGAGGGCAGCAATAACAAAACCTGTTGTCCTGGGTGAAAAACTCTTTTTCTGGCCTTCTTGTCATACCAAGTTTTTTGTTTGGCCTGCGCCGTCCTCATGTGCTCCTGAGCCAAAGCAGTCATTCGATCCAGTTTCTCTCTCATCTTAACATAAGAGACCACATTGTCCTGATTATTCGGTGGACTCTCCCAATGCTCCTTTAATAAGTCCAATGGGCCCCTCCCCTGACAACCATACAGTAGTTCAAAAGGTGAGAACCATGTTGAAGCCTGGGGCACCTCCCAATAAGCAAACAATAAATATGGTACCCATTGGTCCCAATCCGAGCCCGTTTCAGAAACAAATTTCTGCAGCATGTTTTTTTAGAGTCTGGTTAAATTGTTCCACTAGTCCATCAGTCTGAGGGTGATATGGGGTGGTCTTAATACCCTTAATACCCAACAGCTTACAGTATATACCTGCTGCAACAGTTTTGACAAGAAATTTGTTCCACAGTCTGTCAGGATTTCTCTGGGTATGCCTACCCTTGAAAACAACTGGATAAGGCAGTTGGCAACCTGCCTAGCCTTAATAGATTTTAGGGGGAAGGCTTCTGGGTACCGAGTAGCATAGTCACAAATTACCAGAATGTATTTATTACCAGAGGAGCTTCTCTCTAGGGGGCCAACTACATCCATCCCTATTCTATCAAAAGGTATTCCAATGATTGGTAATGGTTGCAGTTGGGCACGGGCTACTCCCCTAGATGATGTAATCTGACATATTGAGCACATTGTGCAGAACTCCTTTATCTGGGTATACATTCCCGGCCACACAAACCTTCTAGCAATTCTCTGCAAAGTTTTTTGAAATGCTAGATGACCTGCCCAAGGGATAACATGTCCCAGTTCCATAATCTTTGGTGTGAGGTCCTGTGGCAAAGCTATGGCCATAACTTCACCTTGTTGCTGGTACAAAATGTCCTTTTTAATGACATATATGGCCTCAGCCAAACAATCCATTCTACCCTGTTTCACACCCTCAATCTCCGAGACTTTATCAAACCATGGTCTAAGTGTTGGGTCAGCTTTCTGCAATGCAGCTATGTCAGGAGGGATGTCAAACTCTACTGACTGATTTAGCTGTGGTGTTTCTTCACCCAAGTTCTTTGCTGACGCTAACACCTTATCTCTTCTCTTCTGAGCCTTGGATTTGGGTTGCTTAATAGGGCCTGCCTCTATCTCAGAATCATAAAATGGTAGCTCCTGAAGAACATTGGCAGCCCTCTGTGCTCTCTGTGCCCTGGTTGTCACCATATTACAATTTTTCACCACAGGTGTGTTTACTCTCTGCTCAACAGCGCCACCTGCCTGTCTCTCCTCCGTTTGCTCCTCTCTAACCTGTTGTATGATGTCCAACAAAGTTGGAACATCATTGCCAAGAATAACTGAATAAGGCAAATCAGGCACAAGAGCTACAGGAAGGAGATAAGTTTGCCCCCCCACTGTTAAATAAACCTCAGCGGTCGGGTACAGTTTTTTATCCCCATGGACACAACTGATATTTATTTTAGACTCATTCCACAAATCCCTAGGGACCAAACTAGGCAGCACAACCGTTTGAAAACAAGCAGAATCTAACAGGGCCTCTTCACACTGACCATTAAGCAACACCTTGGTTTTATACACTCCACTGTGCACTGGGGCTGAAAAAGTGGGTCTAGGAACTGAACATAATAATGATGGTTTCTCATTCTTTATGGCAGGGCATGAATACTGGGTGTGACCAATTTTATTACACTGATAACAGCGTGCATCTTTATTTACAACAACATGTGACTTTTTGCTATTATCATATCTGCTATATGTGATCTGACTGGGCCTGGAATACTGCCTATTTCGAGCTGGACCACCCCTTTCACCCTCATTAAACTCACTCCGTGTGGTGAAAGATCTGTCACGGCCAAAAGTAGGTCTCCTGCTCCCAGACCTGGCTGACAGAAAAACCTCCGCCAGACGAGTAGCGTCCTCTGCAGTCTTCGGGTCCCGCTCTTGTATCCAGACTCCCAGTTCCGGGTTCACCATGCGCAAAAACTGTTCCAAAATTGTTCCATAATGTCTTTTATAGTTAGGGACTCTGGTTTAATCCATTTACATAACAGGTCTTTTAAACGTACATAAAGTTCACGAGGGGTTTTGTCCTGATGAATGTCCAGGGACCGAAACCTCCTCCTATATGTGTCAGATGTAATTTCATATTTACTCAAAATTGCTTCCTTGACTTTCCCATAATTGTTCGTGTCAGCAATACCCATAAGTACATATGCGCTCCGCGCTTTACCTGTAAGCAGAGGAGCTAGCTGGATAGCCCACTCTTCTTCATGCCAGCGGCAGACTGTAGTGATCCTCTCGAACGTCGTCAGGTAGTGCTCAATGTCATCTTCGGGAGAGAGACGATTCAGCCTGGGCTCGTGGTGCGTTCGTGGCCTCCTTGGCTGCACCTGCAGCGGCAAATCATCCTCCTGTGAGCCGACCCGACTGGCCGTCACCCTGGGATCCTCCCTCGAAGCGCCGTCGTCACCACTACGCTCAGCCCGGCTCCCATACTCCTCTCTCAGCTCTGCAACCTGCGACTCCATTCAATGAATGTGATTCTCCATAGTCTGCCACTTTTGCTCCTGACGAGCGGCTTCTTCCTCCAGCTGGCGATCTCTGAGAGTCAGCGAACACACCAAAGATTTCACCAGGCACGTTAGCAACTCGAGCTCGCCCAGTCCGCTGACTCCCAGGTCCTCAGCCGCCATACCTGTGTCCAGGTCAGACTGCTCCTCCTGCCTCACCTTCCTTCTGGCCATGAGTTCTTCCGTCCCCCAAACGCTACGACGTCCTGGGAACGGACCACCGCTGCCACCAAATGTCACAACAGCGAGGCGAGGCCAGATTTCAGTTTTCAATTAGTCAATTTTTATTTTCAATAACTCACAAGTAAATAGTTCCAGAAACATCCGACACGATTCTCAGCAACAATCCACAAAAGAACGAACACACCCATTATCAATCATCACACCTGTTTTATACTAACTGGAGATAATTAGGGCTGATCAGCCCCTATCATAATCCCAGGTAAAACAATAAACCTTCCATCGTTTACACATACCCACTAATCTCTAAAATACATAAATATTTTCCCAACTATACAATATAAATAACATATAATAAATAACAATCAATAAAAACAATAACAATATAAATAATTCAATAAATAATTCAAAACCCTTATTTACAAAGCTAAACCACCCCTCTAACTTACCATACATGCTTCCTTCCTGCTGGTGTCCTATATAAGGCCCTCAACCCCTAACGGAGTCTTTTGCCCGGACACCCACAGGAAGCATGTTGGCAAAGGTATGTGAAATAAATTATTATCAATTATTTTACCAAATACTTAACCATACAATTATCTCCCAAGGGCATTCAAATTAAACAAAAGACAGATCCCAAAATAATGTGTGCAACTTTTACAAACAATCATAATAACATTTACCATATTACAAATACAACACAATCACACATACAACAAGTCATACAGTGGTGACACTCCATCGTCACACCACCCATCTTTAGAAAGCAATAATGTGAGAGACACATGCTCCATTGCTGCCTGCTATTTCTCAAGCAAGACATGTTATAACTGAAAGGGGTGCTGACAGAATGTAGAGAGGGTCTGAGAGAAATATTCTTTGATGTGTTGAATGTTTAGGTCAGGGATGGGCAACTGGTAAAAACCCCCTCGTCCACTGCAGACCGCCAGTCCATTTCCAAAAATCAATTATTTATATCACGTTTGGAACCGCATTCTTAAATGCAATTATAGAGTCCGCCAGCAGAGGGAGCTCTAATCGAAACCTAGTGCCGCTCTCTGCAAGTGATAGCGCATAGAGCAAGAGTGAGGGAGCCACTAGTGGGAGCTGCAGTGACAGTGTGCACTGGAGAGTTGTCAGGTATGTTTTGCATGGTAAGACCGCATTAATAGGCTTTAAGCAGTACTAAATGTACAAAGTAGGCTGCTTTGAAACAAGAATAAATTGTACAGCTGAGGAGCTGTAGCATTTATTCTTGTTTGGCAGGTGAAGCCCATATCGGCAATAAAAGTTCAGAGACTGGCCGTTGTAATCTGCTGATTTTTTTTTTTTTTTTGGTTCATTTATACCAGTGACTCTTAAACTTTTTTTAAATTCCCCATTTTGGGGAGCTAGACATTACCAAGCCCACACAGCTATTTATCTGTCCCTCCACAACCACAATTAATCCATGAGCAAGCAAAGCCTTGTCATATTTCCTTTTCTTCTTGGCCTCTTTTGTTAATTATCATCTGGAATTTATCTTTGCTCATTATTTTGATGGAGAGAGTTTTAAAAATTAGATCATGATATATGTATATGTATATGTATGTATGATGATGATGATATATTTTTATATATAATTTTATCCATCCATCCATCCATCCATCCATCCATCCATCCATCCATCCATCCATCTTCTGCTGCAGGGCTATTCCACTACAAAATCAGTTGGGCCACAATTTGAAATCAAGACATGAAACTGGGCCGCACATGTTCAGTGATCTGTTGAATATGACAAATTTCAAACCAACACAGAGCAAAATGATGAAAAATATGAACTTTTTATTCACTGGCTTGGTTTTAAATGTGTGCTTGGCACATGACAAAGGCACATCAAAAGTGCATAAAAACACAATAACAGTGCTGGGGTTGAGCAGACCTTGAAGTAGTAGAAATATTTTTCATCTTGAACAAGAATTAAATAAATGGAATGAAAAAAATAAAATTGTGTAAATAACCATTTTGGTGACATCTTACTCAGGCATATCTCAAAGTGCATAAAAACTCAATGTACGCTGTTAGTAGCATTAGCATTGGTTTCCCTTTTGAAATAAAATATACTACACATCCTGGTCATAAGTGACCTTGGCACATCACAAAGTGCATTTAGTTGAATAAAAAAAGAACTGTCAAACACTTCAGTGCACAAACCCCCCAAGAAAAGATTGATAACATTAACAAACAGTGCACATCCATTATTGTGGTTTATTTTGTTTTAAATCACCACGTGTGAGTAGGAGCCTCAGGGTACACGCTGGACAGATCGCCAGTCCATTGTAGGGCAGATATAATTTTAACCTCTTGCACTCCGGTGTACCGCGG
The DNA here is from genome assembly GCA_020510985.1 of Pholidichthys leucotaenia. Classification (NCBI taxonomy): domain Eukaryota; kingdom Metazoa; phylum Chordata; class Actinopteri; order Cichliformes; family Pholidichthyidae; genus Pholidichthys; species Pholidichthys leucotaenia. The sequence continues at coordinate 142,547,998 of CM035842.1, read as the reverse complement.
ACAGGCACGTCTCTGTGTCCTAGAGCGCACGAGGGCGCACGAGAGTGCCCTCATGCGCTCTAGGACGCACGAGGGCACTGCGTCCAAGCGCGCACTGAAAAAAAAAAGCTGCATTTCCGTTCTTCCACTACAGACATAGCCGCGAACAGATCAGATATGATTGACGTCTCATTCGACTAATAAGAGCCTTGAATTGGGTTTCCGAAACCTTGAAGAACCAATGACTGAAAACCTAGCAAGAAGGACCCGCCGACCAACGCTGTGAATGCAGCGAGCCAATTGAAGCACGGAAGTTCGCAAGCTGTTTTGTGTAAGGCTGGGTGAAGAGAGACTGACTGCTGCAGATGAAAAAAGGACCCGCAGGAAGAACCGTCACAGACCCAGCAGCACGGAGACCACCCACAAGTGCGACCTGTGTGACAGGGACTGCCATTCGCGCATCGGCCTGTTCAGCCACAGGCTGTGCTTTTTTTTTTTTTTTTTTTATTCCAGCAGAATAGACGTTTAGGATTCTCTTCCATGGTCATCATAGACCGACGGAGGCTGACGACTAAGGTCGTAAATCATTCGCCAAAACCGCAATCATGGAAGCGCAAAACCGCAATAATGGAATTATGTTTTGACCGGGTCGCGAGACCAGAACCACGAGTCCGTAATAAGCGGACCAGCGTGGCGTTCGTCTGACAATGAGGAAGAAAAGTTCGCCAGGTACGCTGCTGCTGTGAACAGGTAAGTGTTATAAGCTAAATTATTCTTTATCCCTGAAAATTGTAATCAAAAATGACTTTTGACCGACGGTAAATTACAACTGTGCGGCGCACGAAGTCCAAAGTCCGTGCGCCGCGGTACACGGCCCCCCCGCCCCCCCCGCTACAGAAGAGTAGCGGGGGGGGCGGGCGCGGTGACCACGGGGACTGTGCGCCGCGGTACACGGTTCGTGCGCCGCGTCCGGACTGTAAACGCCCCCCCCCCCCCCGCTACTCTTCTGTAGCGAGGACCGCGGGGACTGTGAGCCGCGGTACACGGTTCGTGCACCACGTCCGGACCGTGAACGACCCCCCCCCCCCGCTACTCTTCTGTAGCGAGGGGGGGGGGGACCGCGGTGACTGAGCGCCGCGATCGCCACATAACTATTCCGTCATGTAGCGATGGCCGATGTCCGTCCTCTGTAGCGGGGTGGGGTGGGGGGGGGGGAGTTGTTATCTTCTACATTACAAATATTTTAGAATAATTTTTAGTGCACTGTAGGTTATTTTTTCTTGTAAAAAAAAGCCACACATTTTTTATGTGGCATGCTTCTTTGTGTGTGGGGGCTTGTTTGTTCATTCATTCATTCATGAATGAATAAACAACCCCCCCCCCCACACACACACACACACACAGCCCTGAGTGTCACCTTTCATTAGAGCCCAAGATGAAGCTTCTATATTGAATCATTCAAAAGTTACAGTCGTTTTTCCAAACTGTGCCATTTGGCACAATTTGGCACAGTTCAAAAACGCCTGGGAACTACCTTAGGAAAAAGCTATGTAATCTATTCATTTTTTGTGGTATTGTTACAAAATTTTGACCTCAGCTGGATAACACTTGGTTCTACATTTCTGTTGCATTTTCCAGCCCTGATCTGAAGCTGTGTGTTATTTGCAAGCATTTGTATCCAAAAAAACACCCAGGCGAAATTTATTTTCTTCAAGTTCAGTATGTTTAGATGACTGTTACTCAGTGGCCGGAGCACTTAGAGAGATTATGACTGTTTTGCCAAAAAATTCAAAGTGTTTTCTTTTAAATGAGACCAACCCCATGAAGATGCTGCAAAGGGCTGAAGAACAGCTTTTGATTTACTTTGGGCACGTTTTTTTTTGCGTTTTTAGGGAAATTGACCGGCGTGCAAGGGGTTAACAGTAATTTTAATTGTAACTAGAAAAGCACTCGGAGAGCGCAGACCTCCGCCAAGCGGCACAGTTCCCCCCATAGAGTGTTTGTGTGTACGTTTTCAGATTCCCTGAGCATGAAAAGATATGAGTAGCAATTGGATTCACAATGATTATTTGTTTATTTGACATGGACAGTGCAATAAACAGACAATTAATGAATGACAATCAATGTGATAGTGATAGGATTAGTGGTTCAGTAGTGTAAAATGGGGCTATAAGGGACGACGGGTTAATAAGGGACACTTTTGTGGGAAATATTTTAAATGTAATTCTGCTTTTTTTATTTTGAGCAGGACGCTGAGTTGTGTTGTTATTGTCAAATATCCATGAATCCTTCATCAAATCTAGGCGGAAGCAAAATTAAAAAAGCAGAATTACATTTAGAAAAGTGTCCCATATTACCCCGCCGTCCCTTATAGCCCCATTTTACGGTTGTAAAAGCATTGCCTCCTTGGCGGTGGTGTGTCCATCTCCTCCACTGACGGATGCAGATTGGTTAGACAGGTTGCCGTGGGTTTTATATTATATTGGGGTTGCGGTCCGTGGCAAAACAGAATTTAGAGTCTTCCCCGGCAGAGAGGTCGTTTTTACGCAGCGCCTATAGCTGGGCGGGGAATTTGTGGCAAATAATGGGGCGGCGGACAGGTGTCCGTGTCAGGTTTTGCAGCGTGGCGCAAAAGCAGTCACGCTGGCGGGCCCAGGGCAGCAGTGTTTTCCGCGTGCTTTTGTGCCTAAAACGTTGATGAACGCAGAGTTTGTGTTGGTCAGACACGACGACCAGCGCAATGTGCGCAGCGCCTATGGCTGGCACAGGCACGCTGGGGGTCCGAGGCCAGCAGTGTTTTCCGCATGCTTTTGTGGCTAAAACGTTGACGAAGGCGGAGTTTGTGTTGGTCAGACGACGCCCAGCGGCCTCCATTGCGCCTGCGCACATGTTGAAAATGGCCCTATGTCACAGTGTTGAAAAATGCTTTAAAAAAATTCCTGTATCCAGACGGTGAACCGGATCACCCCCAAAATTTAATCAGTTCTTCCTTGTACCATTTCCAACAACGCCTGAAAGTTTCATGCAAATCCGTCCAAGACTTTTTGAGTTATCTTGCTAACCAACAGACAAACAGACAGACAGACAGACAAACAGACAGACAAACACACAAACACACAAACCCTGGCAAAAACATAACCTCCTCCTGGCCTTTTCGGCCTGGCGGAGGTAATTAGTGGTGTTGGCGTTATTGCGTTAATCACCCGTTAATGCTTTGCCCCCCCTTAACAATGCCAAATTTTGTGATCGCGGTTAACGGCAGTTAACGGCAGAAGGTGTAAACAGTACTTTTTGGCCTAGCGGCTGTCCGTACCAAGGCCGCTCTGGCCACAGATACTGCGTATCATGCAGACATTGCAAAGTCAAACAAGCTGGATTACAGCCATGGAAATCCCCAAAGTGCTTTCATGTTTAAGTTTATAATGTTATCTGTTGGAGCTCTCACCTGGATAACTGTTACAGCCTCCTCCAAAACTTGGCCTGGACGTTGTGTTGTTCTTCTTCTGTGGAAGCATCTTCGAAATCTTCGAGACCCAATGCTGCAAATTGTACCAAGAATACGCTAACTTTGTTAATACATAAATTATCACATACTGTATAGAACTGACCCAAAATCAGTTACAATAATGCACTTTTTATTATTTAACTTGTGATTTCATAAAGTGCTCACATCCTTGAACCGCTGGCTGTCTGTGTGGTGTCCTGCAAATAACGTGGGCTACATTGACAATTGGAGCTCATTTTGGGGAAAACCTGGTCTTATGAGACGAGACAACATTCATCCCACTTTGGATGGTGCTTCTCATTTATCTAACAATCTGGCATCTTTTTTATCCAAATTTCCAAAACCCTGAATACTCAGAGTTGGGACCAGGAAGCAGAGTCGCAGTCTTACACGCCTCTCTGCAGCTCCTCTTCATCCGCCACCCCTCAGCTTAGCCCCTGTCTTCCCCATCAGAGAATCGTTGTCTGCTCCCTCCAAAGTAAATAAAAATATAATGTATAAGCATCCCAAAGTGATAAAGCAAAATATTGGTAAAACTCAAATTAAACATAAAGCCTCTAAATTGAATGATTTGGCCTCTGTTCCTCCTCATAATTTAAAAATTAAATGTGGTTTATTAAATATTAGGTCTCTAACGCCCAAGTCTCTGTTAGTCCATGATCTGTTAATTGATCATCAGATTGATTTAATTTCCCTTACAGAGACTTGGTTAGGGCAAGAGGATTATGTTGGTTTAAATGAATCAACTCCCTCTGGTTATTTAAACTGTCAAAATCCCAGAAGTTCTGGTCATGGAGGAGGAGTAGCAACAATTTACCATTCCAAATTACTAGTTAATGTAATGCAAAAAACATGTTATAATTCCTTTGAGGGCCTGGTCCTCAGTATTGGGCACTTTAGCAATTTTAGGTTAAACCCAATTTTATTTGCCATAGTTTATCGTCCCCCATCAACCTACTCAGAATTTTTATCCGAATTTGCTGATTTCTTAGCTGATTTAGTGCTGAAATCTGATAGAATAATTATAGTAGGGTGTAGAAGAGCTTGAAATGATGAGGCGATTTGATATATAAACCAAAGTTTATTTATCAGCTCTCCTAACAAGTCTCATTCAGTGCAGAGGTAGCAGAAGGAAAAGAGACTGAATATCTCCGGCTCACTGACTTTATACTTGCACATAACAAAAGACATGCATAACAAAGGCTGACATCCCTCATTATCTTAATCCCCCCATTGTCTTGGTATTTCCTCTCCTCGCCCAGGGGGTGAGGGTAGCTCCTCCGGTCTCCACCGCAGTGTCTGGGAACGTCTTTGTTCTTCACTTGGCGGTTGAGAGCCGTTGTCCTTTCAGAGGTGTGAAGTTGCTTTACATATGTAATTACCAAACATTTCCACATGCTTCAACATATGTAGGTTATGGAATATATGATTAATATAGCCCACAGCCCCCCCCCCAAACGACTAAGAAAGGACAATAGAAAGGTTTACAGTCTAAGATAATTACTATGACATACTAAGTGTTACATCTCTTGCCACAGAAGAAACTTTCCAGCAGCCATGCCCCTAAGAGAGTTCAGTGGTAATCATAACAGCATAATAAAATCATAAGTCAGTCCTAAACTGTTGCAGCACAATTAGTGAACAATTGTGGAGTAGTTTGCATCAGTCCCTGTGCTGTCTGGGTTTTAATCTTCTCCCAGAACTGCTGTGGGTTCATTTAGGCGTCCTGCTGGGACCTTCTTGTGAGGAATCTGCAGCGTGGGAAGGAGAGTGGTTAATTGTTCCCTGCAGGGGGGCCGAGTCTTTTCTCTTGGGGGGTCTACCCCGCCGAGGTGCTCTCGCCAACTGTGCAGGCTCGTCTTTCAACAAGAAGGCAGGTTTAAGTCTGTCAATGCTGACTGTTTCTTTTCTATCCCCAAAATCAAGCACAAAGTGTTTATCACCATGTTCCAGCACTCTGAATGGCCCATCGTATGCTGGGCGGAAAGTTGGTTTTAAAGCTTCATGCCTAACAAAAATGAACTCAGCGTTTTTTAAAGCTTGAGGGACAAAAACCCGTGGAAAGGAGTGATGAGCTGGACCGGGGAGAGAGTCCGGTCCGTTGCTGCCTAAAAACCTTGGGACTGGAAGATGCCCTGGCTCTGGGTTCTCTGGTAAAAATTCACCTGGGAGCCTGAGAGGTTGTGCAAAAACTAATTCTGCCGGAGAGGCGTCTAGATCCTCTTTAGGCGCAGCACGCAACCCCAATAAAACCCAGGGAAGTTTATTTACCCAATTTGTATCCGTTAGTGAGGCTCTGAGGGCAGCTTTTAAAGACCTGTGAAAACGCTCGCATAACCCATTAGCCTGAGGGTGATAAGCGGTGGTGCGGTGAATTGTTGCCCCTAAGCTGCTGGACATGGCTGACTAAAGCTCTGAGACAAATTGAGGCCCCCTATCAGACGTGATGTCCGATGGGACGCCGAAACGTGCCACCCAGTTTGTCAAAAAGACGCGAGCGACTTCCTCCGCTGTGGTTGCCGCGAGAGGGACTGCCTCTGGCCAGCGTGTGGTGCGGTCTATCATTGTTAACAGGTGTGTGAAACCTTGGGAGGAAGGTAGTGGCCCCACGAGGTCGACATGAACGTGGTCGAACCTTCTAGCAGGGATTGGAAAAGGCTCCAGAGGGGCTTTTGTGTGTCTGTGTATTTTGGCGCGCTGACAAGAAATGCAAGTTTTTGCCCATTCTTTTACGTTTTTGCGCAGGCCTGGCCACACAAACTTTTCGGTGACCATTTTAACCGAAGCGCGCACACCTGGGTGCGCGAGGGAGTGAATTGCGTTGAAAATACGGCGGCGCCATGTAGCTGGTACTAACGGGCGAGGTCGGCCGGTTGAAACATCGCATATTAGGGGGGGCACGCCGTCGCGTAAACCCTTTTTCTCCAGCCTTAACCCTGTTGGTCCAGACAGGAGTGCGCGCACGTCCGCGTCACTGCTTTGTTCCTCTGCCATGGCTGCATAATCTATCCCTGCATGGATAGGTGCTGCGTATGTGTCTGCGTTAGTGAAGAGTTCTGCTGCTGAGGCAGTATAATCTGTCTCCTCGCGCTCTGGTGATGTCACAGCGCGAGAGAGGCAGTCTGCTACCACGTTAAGTTTGCCTGCCACGTGTCAAATGTCTGTGGTGAACTCTGAAATTGCAGCCAGCTGTCTTTGTTGCCTGCCGGACCATGGTTCTGAAATTTTAGCCATAGCAAAGGTGAGCGGTTTATGGTCTACAAAAGCCGTGAAACTCCGCCCTTCTAACCAGAACTGGAAGTGGCTGATGGATAAATGAAGCGCTAGCAGCTCCCTGACAAAAATGCTGTATTTACGCTCAGTTTGGTTTAGCGATTTGCTAAAGAATGCTAAAGGTTGCCAGATCCCGCTGACATGTTGTTCTACAACTGCCCCTATAGCCAGGTCCAAAGCGTCTGTGGTTAGCGCTATGCGGGCCGAGGGATCTGGGTGAACTAACAATGTGGCGTTAGCTAGAGCGCTCTTTACTTCCGCGAAGGCGTGTTTGCGCTCCGGGGTCCATTCGACCGCGATGGAAGCTTTCTTTTTTCTGAGCACGTCATATAGGGGCTGCATGAGCTGAGCAGCGTGGGGGAGGAAACGGTTGTAAAAATTAACCATTCCTAAAAATTCTTGTAGCGATTCGACCGTCTGTGGCCGTGGGAAACTTTTTATCGCGTGAACTTTGTCTGGAAGTGGAACTGCCCCTTTTGGAGAGACTTTGTGTCCTAAAAAATCAATTTGTGACACGCCGAATTTGCATTTGGCTGGATTGATTATTAACCCGTGCTCTTCTAGCCTCTGAAAAACCGTAGTGAGGTGCTGCTCGTGTTCTTCCTCAGACGAGCTGGCTACCAGCATGTCGTCGAGGTAGACGAAGACAAAAGGAAGGTCGCGTAAGACCGCGTCCATCATTTGTTGAAAAGTTTGAGCAGCGCCTTTGAGGCCGAAAGGCATTCGCAGAAATTCTAAAAGGCCGAAAGGGGTTATTACAGCTGTTTTAGGAATGTCCTCCGCTCGGACTGGGACTTGATGATAACCGCGGACTAAGTCTATTTTTGAAAAAATGCGCGCACCTGCCAGATGTAGTGAAAAATCTTGAATGTGAGGAATTGGGTAACGGTCATGCGCTGTAGCATTGTTTAATCTGCGGTAATCTCCGCACGGTCTCCAAGAACCGTTGGATTTTGGAACCATGTGAAGTGGTGAGGCCCAAGGGCTCTTCGAGCGTCTAACAATGCCCAATTTTTCAAGGGTCGTAAACTCGTCCTGTGCTATGATGAGCTTGGCCGCGTCTAAGCGGCGAGCTTTGGCAAACACGGGTGGGCCCGTTGTGGGAATAAAGTGTTCAACCCTGTGTTTAGCCACAGTGGCTGAGAATTTGGGAATTGTGAGTGCTGGAAATTGGGTGAGGAGTTGCTCAAACTTACCTCCTGCCGTGGTGACGTTAGCCTGCACAGGTGGTGGAGAAACTCGAGCTGAGCATGGAATAGAAGCAAAGGACAGTGCATTAACCAAGCGCCTATTTGTTAGATCCACTAATAACCCATGTGCACACAAAAAATCTGCGCCTAACAAGTTAAAACTCACCGCCGCTACAACAAATGTCCATCTGTAGTTGCGGCCGTGGATGTGGAGGTGCAGACTCTTTTCGCCGAAAGTGTCGATGTTAGAGCCGTTGGCTGCCACCGCTCCGTTGCCCCGGGTGCCCATGGCTCGATCTGCGTGGGAGGGCGTGACGAAACTCAGCTGAGCTCCTGTGTCGATGAGGAACTGCTTGCCGGTGTGTCCATCCGTCACACACAACAGCTTATTCTTCTCGCCGAGAACCGCTGCCGTTAACGGCTCTCGGCTTTGGCGTTTCCCAAAATCATAAATCTGCAGGGGGGAACGCATTTGCGGGCCTTCTCGGCGAAACGGTGGTGATAATAACAGACGTCGCTCTGTCTGTTACGTTTTGGCCGTGTCGCTGTCACCGTGGGCTGGATCTGCTCAGTGGGTTGTGGCTCTTCGTGGTTCCGGGCATCGGCGTTGAGGTCTGCGGATGCTGCTGTGGGTGTCAGCTCCTTGCAGGCGTTGACGAGCCGATGAGCTTCATTGGCCAGCACGCGGAAGTCTTGGTGGTTGTTGCATCTCATGTTGGCGAGCGTCCCTCTCATGTGTGGCGGCAGCGTGCTGAGGAATATGAATTGGAAGAGAAAGTTGTCATTGTCCTCTTCTTTAAGCTGTAGCAAATCCTCCATGAGGGCTTTAGGTTTGCACCCTCTGTGGCCGTAGACCGCCAGGATCTTCTCGGCTCTCTCTTCAGCTGAGGGGACGTAATTCGCCACGATGGTTGCTTTAAGAGTTTCATATTTGTCTTGGGCCGGCGGCCGCCGGATCATGCTCCGCACACACTTCGAAGTGGCGGCGTCGAGTTTGGAGACGATATGGTAGAATTTGGTATCGTCAGCTGTGATGCCCGCCAGTGTAAACTGGGCTTCAGCTTGCTGAAACCACGAGGCGGGGTCTTCTTGCCAGAAGTCTGGCAGCTTGACAGCGACGGCATTCGTGTATACCATCACTGCTGTGTCCGCAGGGTGAGAGTGCCTTGCTTCGACTCTCACAGCGGTGCTGGTGCTCGGTTGAGCCCTCTCAATCCCTTCTGCCGGGGGGGACAGTCGTCCATCTGTTCCCCCGTCTGCGTGGTCGCTGGCGTCTGCCTGGGTCGCCACGGATGAGTCGATTGCGGGGGTATGCCTCAGGACCATACTCGCGTCAGGGGTCACCAGTGTAGAAGAGCTTGAAATGATGAGGCGATTTGATATATAAACCAAAGTTTATTTATCAGCTCTCCTAACAAGTCTCATTCAGTGCAGAGGTAGCAGAAGGAAAAGAGACTGAATATCTCCGGCTCACTGACTTTATACTTGCACATAACGAAAGACATGCATAACAAAGGCTGACATCCCTCATTATCTTAATCCCCCCATTGTCTTGGTATTTCCTCTCCTCGCCCAGGGGGTGAGGGTAGCTCCTCCGGTCTCCACCGCAGTGTCTGGGAACGTCTTTGTTCTTCACTTGGCGGTTGAGAGCCTTTGTCCTTTCAGAGGTGTGAAGTTGCTTTACATATGTAATTACCAAACATTTCCACATGCTTCAACATATGTAGGTTATGGAATATATGATTAATATAAGCATCCCAAAGTGATAAAGCAAAATATTGGTAAAACTCAAATTAAACATAAAGCCTCTAAATTGAATGATTTGGCCTCTGTTCCTCCTCATAATTTAAAAATTAAATGTGGTTTATTAAATATTAGGTCTCTAACGCCCAAGTCTCTGTTAGTCCATGATCTGTTAATTGATCATCAGATTGATTTAATTTCCCTTACAGAGACTTGGTTAGGGCAAGAGGATTATGTTGGTTTAAATGAATCAGCTCCCTCTGGTTATTTAAACTGTCAAAATCCCAGAAGTTCTGGTCGTGGAGGAGGAGTAGCAACAATTTACCATTCCAAATTACTAGTTAATGTAATGCAAAAAACATGTTATAATTCCTTTGAGGGCCTGGTCCTCAGTATTGGGCACTTTAGCAATTTTAGGTTAAACCCAATTTTGTTTGCCATAGTTTATCGTCCCCCATCAACCTACTCAGAATTTTTATCCGAATTTGCTGATTTCTTAGCTGATTTAGTGCTGAAATCTGATAGAATAATTATAGTAGGGGACTTTAATATACATGTGGATGTAGATAGTGACTGCCTTAATGTGGCATTTAATTCAATATTAGACTCGATTGGGTTTTCTCAGAAAGTAGGAAATTCTACTCATTACCTCCACCATACATTGGACCTTGTTCTGACATATGGCATAGAAATAGAAAATCTTGTAGTGTCTCCTCATAACCCTGTACTGTCAGACCATTGTCTGTTAACCTTTGATTTTACTATTTCTGACTATTTGGCTCCTAAAGAAAAATATTATTACAGTAGATGCCTCTCAGATGATGCTGTTACCAAATTTATGCAGATTGTTTCCTCTATGCCATGTGTCAACACAACGGAAATAAGCTATAGACAGCTTGCTCCTTCTGTAATTGATAACATGGTGGATAGTGTTACAGCTTCTCTGCATCAGACTGTAGACTTGGTGGCCCCCTTAAAAAAGAAAAAGTCTAATCAGAGATTTCTAACTCCTTGGTTCAACACAGAAACTCGTAGCTTAAAACAGAAGACTCGTCAATTAGAAAGAAAATGGCGCTCCACTAATTTAGATGAAATCTATTTAGCTTGGAGAAATCATCTTTTAATTTATAAAAAATCTCTTAGAAAAGCTAGAACGAGTTATTACTCTGCATTAATAGAAGAGAACAAGAATAATCCCAGGTTTCTTTTCAGCACTGTAGCCAGGTTGACAAAGAGTCAGGACTCTGTCAATCCTAGCATTCCCTTAGAGCTTACTAGTCAGGACTTTATGAACTTTTTCAATAATAAAATTTCATCCATCAGAGATAAAATCAATCAGATTCTTCCCACAGTTAACTTAAATACTGTAACTTAACAGTTAACTTACTGTAACTCTTCTTCTATTGATGTCTGTCTTGATGAGTTTACTCCAATCGACCTTTGTGAGTTAGACAAAATAGTTTTCTCATCCAAACCTTCAACTTGTCTTTTAGACCCTATTCCTACCAGGTTATTTAAAGAAGTCTTCCCACTTATTGGTAGCTTTATTCTTCATATAATCAATTCTTCATTAACTTTAGGCCATGTACCGCAGGCTTTTAAAATGGCTGTAATTAAACCCTTACTCAAAAAGCCAACGCTAGATCCAGGAGCTTTAGCTAACTATAGACCAATCTCTAATCTCCCTTTCATTTCAAAAATCTTAGAAAGAGTTGTTGCTATGCAATTATTTGACCACCTACAGGGAAATGGTTTACTTGAAGAGTTTCAATCTGGGTTTAGAATCCATCATAGTACTGAAACAGCCTTAGCGAAGGTCACTAACAACCTCCTCATTGCATCTGATAATGGACTAGTTTCTGTACTTGTCCTTTTAGACCTTAGTGCAGCTTTTGATACTATCGATCATAATATTCTACTTGATAGATTAGAACACTATGTTGGACTTAATGGAACTTCGTTGCAGTGGTTTAGATCTTATTTATCTGATAGGTTCCAGTTTGTTCATGTAAATAATGAGTTTTCTTTCAACTCAAAGCTTAGTCATGGAGTTCCACAGGGATCTGTGCTAGGCCCTACTCTTTTTAGTTTACATATGCTTCCGTTAGGCAACATTATTAGAAAGCACTGTATACATTTTCATTGTTATGCAGATGACACACAATTATACCTGTCAATGAAGCCAGATGATAGTAATCAATTAGCCAAGTTAGAAGCCTGTCTTAAGGAAATCAAAGCTTGGATGACTTGTAATTTCCTGCTATTAAATTCAGATAAGACTGAAGTCATTCTTGTTGGTCCAAAAAACCTTAGAAATTCCTTTCCAAATCAAACTTTCAGTTTGGATGCGGTTACTCTTTCTCTTAATTGCTCTGTGAGGAACCTTGGAATTATTTTTGATCAGGATCTGTCCTTCAATTCACATATTAAATTTGTTTCTAAGACTGCCTTCTATCATTTGTGTAATATTGCCAAGATTAGGAGTGTCTTGTCTCAGAGTGATGCTGAGAAACTGATCCACGCTTTTGTTAGCTCGAGATTAGATTATTGTAATTCTTTATTATCAGGCTGTCCTAAAACATCTTTAAAAAGTCTTCAGCTGATCCAAAATGCTGCAGCAAGAGTTTTAACAGGTACTAGAAAGAGAGATCATATAAGATAAGATAAGATAAGATAAACCTTTATTAGTCCCACAATGGGGAAATTCCAGGATTGCAACAGCATAGGGATAGCAACACAGAGCAACAATCAGAAGGCAAGAAAAAACAACATCTAGTAAACATATGTCCATATTACTATAAATGTATATATATAGACACACAGTGCAGAGCATTATGGCTGGTGAATGTGCAGCAGAAAGTCTAAGCTCTCTCTCCGCGGATGCAGCGGGCCAGCTGGAAGTCTTTGGGCATGATGGTGACCCCCTTAGCGAAGAAGAGACCACCAGGTGGGCCTCACTGGTCTCCTGCAGAGCCATGACGGCGAAGCTCAGGAAACGCAGGACGGTCTTGAAGTCCTGAGCGATCTCCCTCACCAGGCGCTGGACGGGCAGCTTACGGATGAGCAGCTCCGTGGATTTCTGGTAGTGACGGATCTCTCTCAGAGCCACGGGCCTGTGACCTGTGACGGCGAGGCCTCTTCACTCTGCCGGTGGCCGGAGCGCCTCTCCGAGCAGCCCTGGTGGCTAGCTGTCTCCTGGGGGGCTTCTTCCTCCAGTAGATTTTACGGGCAGTCTGCTTGGTTCTTGCCATCAAGACCATATCTCTCACCATATCTCTCCAGTTCTGGCCTCCCTTCATTGGCTTCCCATAGAGTTTAGAATTAAGTTTAAAATCCTTCTTCTTACTTACAAAGCTCTAAACAATCAGGCTCCTTTTTATTTAAAAGATTTGATACTACCGTATTATCCTAACAGAGCACTACGCTCCCAAAATGCAGGATTACTTGTAATACCTAGAATCTCAATCAATATATCAAGCTCCTCTCCTGTGGAACCAGCTGCCAATCTGGATTCGGGAGTCAGACTCGATCTCTGTTTTTAATAGGGCTAAAACCTACCTTTTTGATGTAGCCTACAATTAGGGAGGGATCATGTGTTTCTGAGCCCTCCCTTAGTTATGCTGCTAATAGGTTTAGTCAGCCGGGGGACCTCCAGTAATGCACTGGGCCTCACTCCTTTCCTCACTCTCAATGAAATATTTTTTTTGCTGGTCATTAACATCTGTTTGTTCTCTCCCATAGATTGAGTCCCCATCGTGCTGTTTGCTCTCTACATGTCTGTTCTTTTCTTCTTCTCTATCCCCTCACCCCCCAGCCAGTCGCAGCAGATGACTGCTCCTCCCTGAGCCTGGTTCTGCTGGAGGTTTCTTCCTGTTAAAAGGGAGTTTTTCCTCTCCACCGTCGCCAAGTGCTTGCTCACAGGGGATCGCCTGATTGCTGGGGTCTTTCTGCAACTGTGGGGGTTCCCCCTACAGTTGATAGTGCTATGAGATGACTGTTGTTGTGAAATGGCGCTATATAAATAAAGTTGAATTGAATTGAATTGAAATGAATTGAATTGACAAGTGCTTTCTTTAGGGCTAAGGGTGTGTAGTGTCAAGTTAACAACCCAGAGCAAGTAAACAAATTCAATGCATGAAGCATGTATACATATTCTCACTGTATTTCAGTCCCTCCAGGATTTCGTTGGCTCTTTTTGTGATTGTTGAGGCCCAAAAAGCCTGAATTTGTGGGAGCTTTTTCAAAAAGTTGTGACATTTTTTAGAGGGTTTTTGCAATGAAAGCTGTGTGAGGAAGTACAGATTTTAGAGTAGCTGCTTTTTCCATAGTTTACAGTGATGCTGTTCTACGCAAAACCACAAGAAAAGCACAGGATTGCCCAAAATTTCCTGTTAAACAGTAAAGTTGTCAGAAAATAACCAACATTGTATTCTTGCTGAGAACTTAAATTTTAAAAAGAAATAAAAGAATTAGTCATTACAACAACTAAATTGCATTGAATGCATATTAGAATGCGGTGAAAATTATGGCAGCATCTTTTTGAATCTTGAATTTACAAACTAAGACACCTGAAAAAATTAAGGTCTTCTTCTGTGCTGAAATCCACAAGGAAGCAAGGATTGCTCCTCCACTGACAACCTCTTCCCTTCAGAAGGTTTCAGCGCAGGATGGACCTTGGAGTGGAAACCCAGTCTTCACAGATCTGAAGTGGAGATGAAAAGAATAGATTTCACAGTAAAATTAATAATCATATTTTTAAATCTCCACACCACAGAAGGGTTTAATAATTTAGTTTCTTTTATTTTTTGTTGTTTATATTTTAAATACAAATTAACTTTAAGCAGACAGTGAGCAGCTGAGGGAGTGTCTGGAGAAAGAGGAAAGGCTCTATCACAAAACCAAGAAATATAAAGAAACTGACAAATTGATAATAACAGACATAAAATGCTCAGAATTAAATTAGGAGTCTGAGCTCTGAAGGTGCTGAGCTCAGGCTCATGACAGTTTCAGTACATTTCCTGGGAAGATTTGTTCATTTCAGTTTTGTTCTACTGAATAAAAATTACGCATACTGCAGCTGTTATTAATTCTGCCATTTTCATTTTATTGTGATTCATTAGTATCTTCAAATCTCTCACTTAAGTGCTAGAAGTCCATAATCTCATAAAATATACCTTTATTCTGCATTTATTCACAGCTGTTAACCAACAGTTAACTACTGTATCCATAGTTTGAAAAAGAAAACACCATCATGTCGGATGAATTATTAATTTACGACACAAATATTAAAACAAACAAATGATGTTTTACTTACAATCTCAGCAGCTCCAAGTCTCCCTCTCTGTTTACGGGTTTCAGCCAGTCTCTGTGCGCTCTCCATTTATCAATCGTCAACTTTGCGTTCTAACACAGCGCTGCACGTAGAACAAAACCGTTTATCCCTGCTTTATGAAAAATGTTCGGAAGCTGTTGAGGATAGTTTTTACGGTGACTTTTGTTGATAAATTAAGAGACAAGCACGTTAACAACTCCCCTCATGTAAACACAGAAGTAAAGACATGTGCACGCGCTGCAGGGAACTCTTGGTGGATAAGAACTGTTTTAACACCACAGAAGAAGAACTAGCGCATCCTTTAGCTTGTTAGCTGTTAGCTCCGTTAGAGCTCTGGGTGTTTCTGGTTCTTGGCCATGGTTCCTGGCTCATTGACCCGGTTTCGACCTGATCAGACTCAGCAGATGTTCACAGACATAAAAGCATTATATTAAGATAAGATAAGATAAGATAAGCCTTTATTAGTCCCACAATGGGGAAATTCCAGGATTGCAACAGCACAGGGATAGCAACACTCAGAGCAACAATCAGAAGGCAAGAAAAAAAAAAAAAAACAAGCAAGCAAGAGCAGCTAATATACATATGTACATATTACTATAAAATATATATATACACACACACAGACACACAGTGCAGAGCATTGTAGCTGGATGGAATAAATATATGAATATGTAAACACACAGTGCGGAGCAATGTAGCTAGATGGAATAATATGTAGATATATAAACACACAGTGCGGAGCATTGTAGCTAGATGGAATAAAAGATAGATTAAAAGATTAAAAGATCGATCTGCGGATTTTATGGATCAATATTGGCTCAGTCAAACATGGATCGATCCAAATCATTGTATCGATCTTTTGAACCCACCCCTAGCGATAAACATGTTATTAATCGCGATTAACTCAACATTCCAAAAGATTAATTGTGAATAAGTTTTAGTTATCCAACACCACTAATTCTAATATGATATAACACTGAGTAGCTTTTATTTTCATTTGCATTTTCAGTTTTTAATTGTGAAACTTTTAACTTTGCAGGAAATAATACCTCCCCAGTCATAAGCGGCCCTTTCAAAGCAGGAATCAAGACCCCACTCGCGAGCTGTGAGTTTGTGTATTTAATAATAGAGAACAGAAATTAACCCCCGCCGAGGACACAATTCAAGGATGGATAATTTTTTCACACATGGGGAGTTGTTCAGAACTCCTTATACAAAGATATATAGAGTGATGATATAGAGTGAAGTACGTGGCGGTAATGCACCTGTACCTGGTTGCCAACCGCCAATCAAATCTAAAAGAAGAAGAAGAAGAAGGGCAACATACAAAAGGCAATCAATGAAAACCACGAAGAGCAACTTACAATTATTCAGGTGAGGCAGAGTACTGAGCTGAAAAATAAACAGGAATCTGTCATGGGCAGCGAGAGCACGCCTCCTCCTTCCCGTTCATCTCTCCTCAGCTCATCAGCACGCCTGAGTGAGAGGACACACCCATGCCCTCTAATCAGTCAGCGTTCTTAAGGAGGCATCCTTCAGTGATTCAACGCTGGCTCATCTGGGTATACTGCCATAAAGACAGCAAGTTGTGTTCACACTGGTGAAAGAAAATTATTAACCTATATGCTTTTTCTCCCTGTTCAGGGTGCTGCCGTCGTGCGGGTATGTCGCTGGGACTACGTGTGCTCTCCTGCCACATCTCCACTCATCATCAGCTAACCTCCACCTGGTTAGGCACTACCAGCTCCATTCCCTACACCCTGTTGGTTTGTCTATTCCCCGCTGGAGTCCTGTCAGTGCTCCCTCGGAGTCCACGAAAGTGGTAATTTGGCTTGCCCATTTCCCCTTACTCCATTCTTCCTCTCACAGCTCTTGTCTTCTCTCCACAGGCTCCTTCCTCTGGTGAGTGACTGTTTCTATAGCTGTGCGAGGATTTTGCTATTTAATAAAGAAACCTCAAACGTGTATTATTGTTTGATTGTCTCTTTGTTGCTGCATCTCACACATGGGCTGAATCACTATATCAGCCGTGACAGAACGAGCCAGCCTGAACCTCGGCTCAGCAGGTGCAGCAGCGGGACAATCTGCTCTGGATCGCCTAGAGGCAACCGAGCAACAGATAAACGTGATGGGCCAGCAGCCGCAATCAATGATGCGGCAATTGGGCACCATCGCGCAGCATTTGGCTGGGGCAGCTCCTCCGGCTCCTCCTCCTCAGTCTGCTCCCATTGTTCAACCACTGGTGCGCCGTACTACCTCCGTTCCTACACCTGACCCGTACTCGGGGGAGGTGGGGAAGTGTAAGGAATCTCTCCACCAGGTACGAATGTATTTGGAGCAGGTTGGGGGGGGGAGTACCTGGGGGATGTCGCAAGGATTCAATTCTTCACCTTACTGCTGCGGGACCGAGCCCTTAGTTGGGCTTGGGCCACAGCAGACAGCCTGGAGGGGCGGAACTATACGTTTGAGCAATTTGTGGTCACTTTTTCCCATGCATTCGACCACACTGAGTGTCAAGGGAACATTATGAGCTGCCTAATGACTCTCCGCCAGGGTGCTCGGTCCGTGGCCAAGTACTCGATGAAGTTTTGGGTCGATGCGGCGGACTTGGGGTGGAACGAGGTTGTGTTACGCAATGCGTTCCTCCACGGGTTAAACGCCCACCTCCGCGATGACCTGGCGGTTTATGCTGTTTCCAACACTCTCCATGGTCTTATTGATCAGGCTGTGGGGTTGGACAACCGCTACGAAGGAGTGACAGGCCTTATCTTGCCTGTCCGCCGAGCAGGTGCCCGCTGCGGGGACTGACACTGGGGGGAGGCCGGTCCACCTCCCGAGCAGATGGATCTCAGTGGGTTTCAATTAACCGACGATGAGTGTCGGCGAAGAAGGAGGACTGGCGCGTGCATGTACTGTGCCTCCCCGAGGCACAGTCGGGATGAGTGCCCCCAGCGGCCAAAAGACGCAGCCCGTCAGTAACCATGGGGGGCCTGGTGGGCAGGTCCAAATGAACTCCCCCTGGCAATTTCTCTTTTCCAGCCCTCGTGCAATTGCCGGGGATCGAGAGGAGGGTTATGGTGTTAGTGGATTCAGGGGCAGAGGGCAATTTCGTGTCGGCCAGGTTCGTTCGGGACCTGGGTATTCCCACACTTAAAGTATATCTATGGTGGTCGTGAAGACGCATTTAACTTGAAAACATTAGGAAGAGGTATTTGTTATTTGGGTAAATAATTGTTGCCAGCCATATACCACCTGAGATATATTCAAATAGGACCGCGGGCATGGCCAGCCAAAGAAAACTATGGGCGCAGCCATGACATATGCGGAAGTGACGTCATAACGTTGCTAGTGAAAAGACAATACTCAGCGTTTCCCCGCAACTACGGTGCTGTTGCCCGTTGTTTTTGTTCTATTATGGCTGAATTTTCTGACTCTGAGGAAGAATTCGGGCGACATGGCTACATGTTTGAGCCATGTTTGTTCACCTACAGCATGATACAACGATTTGTGCGGGGCCCCGCACCTGCTCATCTGTCAACTCGGTAAGCCTACCATGCATGTATCTAATATACAATGCAACCTGTATTTAAATATAAATATATAAATATCTAATATTATAAATATATATTACCTGTATTTAGGACCCACGCTATAGTAACCACAGTGTGTGTCAAGGTGCTGGGGTTTTTTTTTGGGGGGGGGGGTTACGGTGATACTTTCTGAGTGGCCTTCACACCAGGGTTACGACCGTTACGAGCTCAGATCAGACGAGACGACCCGCTGAATTTAAGCATTTATTTATTTATTTTCTACTCGTTTTAGTTCTGCATTAATATGAACCCTGAGTTTGAAATAAATGTTTGAATTTTGGTCCTCACACACACCGCAACGCGCCGAGTGTCTGCTGCTCTGTATATAGTTTTAGCGGCGAGGGAGGAGCCCAGCCGGTCTCGCAGGCGTTATGAGCTCAGATCAGACGAGACGAACCGCTGAATTTAAGCATTTATTTATTTATTTTCTACTCGTTTTAGTTCTGCATTTAATATGAACCCTGAGTTTGAAATAAACGTTTGAATTTGAATTTGAATATCCCGAAAGCCACTGCTCATCCGGGCACTCCAGGCTCAGCCAATATTGATCCAGATCGCGGTAGCCACGATATTATGTCACAGGAAGCGTCCTGGCAGGCCATGTAGCCGCTAGTATGGCTGCACCCATGTTTTGCTGACATAGCTGAACCAGCACATCAGCAATGGATTTATATCAAATTGCTTTGAACATGAATTTCAACTTAAACTTGAACTAGAACGTGAGACAGGGGCTCAATATAATATCTTTTTTTTCACGACCACCACAGGTACCCTTTAAATTGCCCCATCTCCAATGTATCACCATCATATATGGCTGTGAGGTTGCGGTAGTCGCCGGACGCACAGTACCGGTCACCATCCTCCTGTCCTGGAATCATCGGGAGGAACTCACATCCATAGTTCTCCCAGTTTCATCTTTCCCGATGATTCTAGGTTTTCTTTGGCTCCAGAAGCACAGCCCCATTATTAACTGGAAGCGTAATTCCATCTCCTCCTGGAGCCCATTTTGTTTGGCCAACTGTCTCTGTTCAGGTGAATGTGCTCCTTCTCTCCCTGTCTCTCTCCCTCCGCTTGAGCCGCCGGACCTCAGCCTTGTTCCCCGGGCATACCACGATTTGGGAGAGGTCTTCAGTAAGTCAAGAGCGCTGTTGCTTCTGCCTCACTGCTCTTATGACTGTGTTGTGGACCTCATCCCGGGGGCAAGGCTGCCGTCCAGCCGGCTCTACAGCATTTCTGGTCCAGAGAGGGAGGCAGTGGAGAAGTATGTTAAAGAGTCGCTGAATGCCGGCCTCATTCGGCCATCTTCGGTTCTTCTTCGTCGGTAAGAAGGATGGCTCACTGCGCCTATGTATCGACTACCGCAAGCTTAATGCTATTACAGTGAAGGACAAATATCCTCTGCCCTTGAAGAATTCTGCATTTGTGCTCCTTCAGCACTCATGGGTATTCACCAAATTAGACTTACGCAACATGTACCATCTGATCCGCATTCGTGAGGGGGACGAGTGGAAGACAGCATTTAAAACCCACCTGGGGCAGTTTGAGTATTTGGTGATGCCGTTTGGGCTCACCAACGCCCCTGCTGTTTTCCAACAGTTGATTAACGACGTCCTCCGCACCATGCTTTATTATTTTGTGTTTGTCTGTTTGGATGACATTTTGATTTTCTCCCGCTTGCCAGAGGAACACGAAGGCCATGTAAGAGCAGTCCTACAATGGCTCTTGGAGAACGAGCTCTACGTTAAGGTCGAGAAGTGTGAGTTCTCCACAACATCTACCACCTCCTTGGGCTTCATAGTGGTTGAAGGGAGACTGATTGCTGACCTGGCCAAGGTGAGGGCAGTACTCGATTGGCTAACACCCCGCTCCTGCAGGGAGCACCAACGCTTCCTCGGGTTTGCAAACTTTTATCGCCAGTTCATCAGGAACTATAGTGGGGCAGCACTGCCCTTGACGCAGCTGACCTCTGTTAAGGTCCCCTTTCGGTGGACTGAGGCAGCTGAGCAGGCCTTTTCCAAATTGAAGGGCCTGTTCACTGACACACCTATCTTGGCCTAGGTCGACACACTGCTCCAGTTTGTCTTTGAGGTGGATGCATCTGATTCGGGGGTGGGCGCTGTCCTTTTGGAGCGTGTATCCTCCAACCATAAGCTCTACCTGTGCGCGTATTTCTCTCGTCGGCTGACGCCGGCCGAGAGGAATTACAGCATGGGGGACAGAGAGCTGCTCACCATTAAAATGGTGCTGGAGGAATGGAGACATTGGTTAGAGGGGGCTGTTCACGCCATTGTCATGTGGACCGACCACAAGAAACCTCCAGTATTTGCAGTCGGCCAGCCGACTTAACACCAGGTAGGCTCGTTGGGCCCTGTTTTTTCAGCGGTTCAATTTCACCATCACTTACTGGCCTGGCTGTTGGAACACCAAACCAGACGCGCTATCGCACCAGTTTGATTCCAAAGACATAGCGCCCCTTTCCCACCCCCAATCCATTCTTCCCTCTTCTTGCGTCCTCGGTGCCCTTACATGGGCACCGAGTGGAGGGTCCGTCAGGCCCAGTCTCGGGAGCCTGTGCCAGCCGGATGCCCCTGGAACCGCCTGTATGTCCCCGCTGCCCTCCGCAGTGACGTCATCCAGTGGGGTCACACCAGCCGCTTCGCCTGTCATCTTGGGATCACCCGCACTACGGACCTTGTTCGGCAGGTATTCTGGTGGCCCACACTGCGGCGGGCTGTGCGGGAGTATGTGCAGGCCTGCCAGACCTGTGTCCGGGGCAAGTCTGATTCCTCCGCCCCGACTGGACTTCTCCATCCCCTTCCCATTCCTGGTTGCCTGTGGTCTCACATCGCTGTGGACTTTGTCACTGGACTTCCCTCCTCCCATGGAAAAACAGTGATTCTGACCATTGTGGACTGCTTCTCCAAGGCTGTGCACCTGGCGGCGCTTCCTAAACTCCCCTCGGCCTTGGAGATGGCCACCCTCCTGACTGATCACGTGATCTGCCTCAATGGGATCCCTGTGGACATTGTGTCTGACCGGAGCCCGCAGTTTACGTCGCAGGTATGGAGGGCCTTCTGCCACAACCTGGGGATGACGGTGAGCCTCTCCTCTGGGAATCACCCCCAGAGCAACGGGCAGGCAGAGCATGCCAACCAGTCCTTGGAGGCCACCCTGTGATGCGTGGCAGCCGAACATCTTTCAGCCTGGAGCACGCATCCGACCTGGGTGGAGTACTCCATGAATTCGGCTATTTCCATGGCAACTGGTCTCACTTCATTCGAGGCGTCGCTAGGATACATGCCTCTGCTGCTACCAATGGCTGAGAGGGAGGTCGCAGTTCCCTCCGCTGGGGCTCATGCTCGCTGGTGCCGGCGTCTCTGGAGATCCAAGTGCACTGCCCTCACCCACTCTGCCGAGAGCAACCGCGGTAAGGCGGACAGACGACGGGTGCCTGCCCCGAAGTACATGGTGGGGCAGCAAGTTTGGTTGGTGGCCAGTCAGGTCCCCCTGAAGACAACATTGAAGAACCTGTCTCCTCGCTTCCTGGGAACCTTTCCGATCTCCAGAATCATCAACAACGCTTCGGTCCGGCTCAAGCTTCCACCGACCCTATGGGTGAACCCAACCTTCCATGTGTCCCATATAAAGCCCCTCTCAGTCAGTCCCTTCCGCACCCCCCCCCCCCGAAACCACCTCCTCCTCCCGGATAATTGACGGCCACCCTGCCCACATGGTCCACCGGATGCTGGCTGTTCGCTGTCGAGGCCGGGGTCTCCAGTATTTGGTTGATTGAAAGGGCTATGGTCCAGAGGAACGTTCCTGGACTCCCACATCCCAGATCCTGGACAAAGAGATGCTCTGGTCCTATCACCAAGCCCATCCCAACAAACCTTATGGACCGCCAGGAGGTGCTTCTAGAAGGGGGGCCCTGTCATGGGCAGTGAGAGCGCGCCCCCTCCTTCCCGTTCATCTCTCCTCAGCTCATCAGCACACCTGAGTGAGAGGACACACCTGTGCCCTCTAATCAGTCAGTGTTCTTAAGGAGGCATCCTTCAGTGATTCAACGCTGGCTCATCTGGCTATACTGCCATAAAGACAGCAAGTTGTGTTCACACTGGTGAAAGAAAATTATTAACCTGTGTGCTTTTTCTCCCTGTTCAGGTTGCTGCCATCATGTGGGTGTGTCGCTGGGACTGCGCGCGCTCTCCTGCCACATCTCCACTCATTATCAGCTAACCTCCACCTGGTCAGACACTACCAGCTCCATTCTCTACACCCTGCTGGTTCATCTATTCCCTGCTGGAGTCCTGCCGGTGCTCCCTCTGAGCCCACATAAGTTGTAATTTGGCTTGCCCATTTCCCCTTACTCCATTCCTCCTCTCACAGCTCTCTTCTTCTCTCCACAGGCTTCTTCCTCTGGCGAGTCACTGTTTCTGTAGCTGTGCGAGGATTTTGCTATTTAATAAAGAAACCTCAAACGTGTATTATTGTTTGATTGTCTTTTTGTTGCTGCATCTCGCACTTGGGCTGAATCACTATATCAGTCATGACAGGAATCAGACAGGGGGATTCCTGTCTGAAAACAGAGTGAGGTTGCCGTGAGGAATGAACCCCGCAAACGAGCTTAAATAACAATAAGGGGGAAACCCAAATGTGAATCAGGTGTGGATGCATGAGTGAAAAAGTAATTAAAAACAACTAAACAGCTGTGACAACCCATGGAAAGATTTGATTGGCGGAAGTAACATACGGAGCTGTCAAATAAAAGCACAACCATGCTGGATGAAAAACTCCGCCATTGCCTGGTCCCAAGTCCAGGATGCGAAAGGAGGAGGGTTGTGCGTTGGGTTAGCAGCCCACCACGTAAAAAACGCTTGCTACAGAAACGCCAACAAGATCAACAAAAAGTCATCAAACCTTGGCCGATGAGCTGAGGACTAAGGCAGCAATGTCTTATATGAAGAGCAGGGATGAAAGCCGAAAGGAAGTTTCTGTTCCGATGGAATCCTTGGCGAAACCCAAACAACGAGTGAAAGTGGGAGCATGGAATGTTCAAACGATGTACGAAACTGGAAAAACAGCACAGGTTGTGAAAGAGATGAAGAGATACAACATCAACATTCTTGGAATCAGTGAAATGAGATGGACAGACTCGGGAACCATGACCCTGAACACAGGAGAGACAGTGTACTACTCGGGAAGAACAGACGGCCAACACCAGGAAGGAGTGGGCATCATTTTAGACAAGAATGCCAAGAGGAGCTTCCTGGGCTGGGAGCCAGCCAATGCTCGGATCATTAGAGTGAGGTTTTTCTCAAAGTACGCAAAGACCACCATCATCCAGTGCTATGCACCAACAGAACAATCATCAGATGAAGAGAAGGACCTTTTCTATACAAACCTCCAAGAGCAAATAGACAAGACACCACGGCATGACATCCTCATTGTGATGGGGGACTTTAATGCCCAGGTTGGTGCAGGAAATATGGGATACGAATCATGCATGGGAACCCAAGGAACAGGTATGAGAGGCGACAACGGTCAGAAACTTGTGGACATGTGCCTGGAGAATGGGCTAGTGATAGGAGGCACCATATTCTCACACAAGACAATTCACAAACTGACGTGGGTGTCACCGAATGGGAGAACCAGGAACCAAATAGACCACATAGCCATCAACTAGAATTGGAGAGGGTCTGTGACTGATGTCAGAGCACTAAGAGGGGCTGACGCCGGCAGCGACCACCACCTTGTTCTGTGCAAGCTACAGCTGAAGCTGAAGAGGACCAACAAGAAGACTAGTGAACAGTCTTTGACTCAAGCAGACTGAAGGATCCTACAGTGGAGACTCAGTTTGTACTCGAGCTGTCCAACAGATTCCAGGTCCTGGAAGACACACCAGCAGACGACATCAACACCTTGAGCAACACTGTCCAGAAGTTGTTCCTCGACACAAGCAAAGAGGTGCTGGGCCACAAGAAAAGAGTGAGGAAAGAATGGATCTCTGAAAACACCTGGCAACTCATAGAGGAGAGAAGGGCAACAAAACAGTGCATGCTAGGGGGAAGCACGGAAGAGAGGGAAGCAGCTGCTGAAGCATACAGACAGAAGAACAACGATGTCAAGAAGAGTGTCCGCAAAGATAAGAAAGAGTACACGGACAGCCTGGCTCAGGAGGCTCAGTCAGCAGCAGAAAGGGGAGACACAAGAACGGTCTACAAAATCACTAAAACCCTCACAGAAGGTTTCACTAGCAAGTCAACAGTGGTTAAGGACAAAGACGGGAAAGTTCTCATGAAGGAAGAGGACCAACTCAGTAGATGGGCGGAGCATTTCAGAGAGGCTCTGAATAGACCAGACCCTGAGGAAGAAGCAGTGATAGAAGACACAGGCTTTCACATAGAAATGAAGCGGGGGCGCATCACCCAACAGGAGAAGAGGCCATTAAGCAGACAAAAGGAAACAGGGCACCTGGCGAAGACAGGATTACTGCAGACATGCTAAAAGCAGATCCAAAGGCAAGTGCAAAAGCTCTGACAGAACTTTTCAACAAAGTGTGGGAAGAAGAAAAAGTCCCTGTTACTTGGAAGAAAGGCATCATAGTCAAGCTGCCAAAGAAAGGTGACCTGTCAGCATGTGGGAACTGGAGAGGCATCAACCTTCTGTCTGTGCCTGGGAAAATCTTCTGTAGAGTTCTATTGATGCGGATGAGGCAAGTCATAGAGAGGGTCCTGAGGGAGGAACAGTCAGGATTCAGAAGCGGTAGGGGCTGCATAGACCAAATCTTTGTCCTGCGTACCATAGTCGAAAAATCACTGGAATGGAACTCCTCACTGTACATAAACTACATTGACTTTGAAAAGGCCTTTGACAGCATCCACCACCCATCCCTCTGGAGGATTCTGACAGCGTATGGATTTCCAACAAAAGTAGTCAACATCTTGAAGGACATGTATGCTGACAATCAGTGCTGCGTACGCCACAATGGCCAGGAGAGCGAGTGGTTCCATGTAAAGACCGGGGTCAGACAAGGCTGCGTGATCTCACCGATCCTCTTCCTGGTCGTCATTGACTGGGTGATGAGGAGAGCCACAGGAGACCGACCTAGGGGACTTGTCTGGGGACTACCGGCCAGACTGGAAGACTGCGACTTTGCAGACGACATCGCTCTGCTATCACATACACAGAGAGACATCCAGGAAAAGACAGACAAAGTTGACCAGACAGCAAAAACTATTGGGCTCAGGATTCACCCCAACAAAACGAAAGTGATGAAACTGAAAAACAAGAGCACACAGAAAACAAAGGTACAGGGCGAAGATCTTGAGGAAGTACAGGACTTCAAATACCTGGGAAGCTACATCTCAGCTGACAGTAACATTGAGAGAGAGATCTCCACAAGAATCGGTCTTGCGGCACAGGCTTTCAACAGACTGCGAAATGTATGGAAATCGTCAGTCCTGCAGAACAGTACCAACAGTACCAGTACCAAACTGAAGATCTACAAATCAAACGTTCGCTCAGTCCTCCTATATGCCTCAGAGACTTGGAGAACAAACAAGAAAATTGAAAGCCGCCTCAGAGGTTTCAAAGGACGGTGTCTACGTTGAATCCTCAGATTCGCACTGCTCACTGCTCCACTGGGAGCAGTGCGTCACCAACAAGGAAATCAGCAGATGCACAGGCATCAACATCATCGTGGACGAGGTGAAGCAGAGATGCTGGAGGTGGCTAGGCCACGTTCTGTGCATGAACAAAGCCAGGCATCCACACGCAGCACTCAGATGGGCACCACCGGGGAAAAGGAGGAGAGGCAGACCCCAGGGCACCTGGAGGAGGACAGTGGAAGAGGAAATGAATGCGGAGGGCAAGACCTGGAACAAAGTCAGCTGGCTCGCCCAGGACCGAGATGGCTGGAGGAGACTCATTGGCGCTTTATGCCCCAGCCGGGGCGAAGAGGATTAAGTAAGTAAGTATGCTGGATGAAAAATCAAGAACAAATACATAAACAGAAAATCACCAGCAACCTAGAGACCTGAGCATGGCTGTGACCCACGCTCAGAATCATGACAGTGCCCCTCCCTTAAGGGGTGGATCCAAGACACCCTAATGTAATATCAAAATGGAAAGAAAGTACACCCTACCCCCGACAGGAATAACCCCAAAAACAGACTCTGGGAGGGTGGTGGGGGGATCCAGGCCTGGAGGGAGAGACACAAAAAACAAACAAAACAAAATACACATGACCCACAACACTGACCAAATAAAGTGCTAAGAAAACCTTGTAATACTGGGTGACTGAGGGAACAGTTCAGATTGCCTTCCAAAGTCCCAGCTCCACCCAACCATCAGATGGAAAGGGTCAGGCGGCCTACTAGGTCTCCTGAGCCATCAAAATGGAGGAAAGAGTTCATCGGGTGGTCATCCAGAATTCAGAAGCCACCCAAGCAAACAAGAGAGTTCGTCAGGCAGTCTCCCCTTCCTCTCTGGGCCAACGGGCACCATGCACCTCCCCCCCGGAGGTGGCAGTTGGAACCCATGCTTATCACGGATCACGGAAGCCAGGAGATGGGCACCCAACGAAGGGGATGGCGGAGAAGGAACCACGATGGAACCAGATGAAGATTGAGGACCTGCAACGACCTTGGGCATAGGTGCAGCACCCCCGGTGGCCCCGGACTGGGGTGAAGCAGCACCCCCGGTGGCCCCTAACTGAGGCGAAGCAGCATTCCTGGTGGCCCCAGACAAAGGTGTAGCAGCACCCCTGGTGGCCCCGGACTGAGGCATAGCAGCACCCTCAGTGGCCCTGGACTGAGGCGTAGCAGTACCCTCGGTTGCCCCAGACCGAGGCATTGCAGCATCCTTGGTGGCCCCGGACTGAAGCGTAGCAGCACCCTCGGTTGCCCTGGACTGAGGCTTAGCAGCACCCTCGGTGGCCCCAGACTGAGGCGTAGCTGCACCCATGGTGGACCCAAACTGGGATGCAGCAGCACTCGTGAAGACTTTAGCCAAAGAGGCAGCACCCACGGAGACCTTGGACAACGAGGCTGGACCCACGGAGACCACTGGTGATGTTAGGTGACGCTTGGTGACCCTGAGGAGAGGCTCCGACAAGGACAAAGACACAGAATCAGGGTCACTGGTGGCAGTGAAGCATGGTGAGGTGAGCTCAGGTGCAGCTGATGGCTGCACATGGCCCTCCCCAGCAAGAGCCAGGCAAGTTCTCTCCAAAACAGAAAAAGTTAAAACAAAGAAGAGCATTTGCCTGAGCTCAAGCTCCACCACCATCCAGGACTCCGTCGATCCAGGCGGGGACATCTCATGCCAGGTCCTCTTGAGGCCCAGCTTGGACTCTGTTGCGGCGGCCCCTACAGCAGGCATGATGGTTAGTGCAGTCCTAGGACCTCCAGGGGAAGACACAGGTAGCTCGTCCAGCGTGGCAGCTGGAGGACGTCTCAAGGGGATGCTCAGTCTTTGGCACAAGCTTCAACTCACAGGCAGCGCTCCCCCGCCCCTGTCCGGGCTGTGGCTGCGGGGCTGGGGCCAGGTCCTCCAGGACCGTAGGCTCCTCCATCGTCCGGCTGCTCGATCCTGGGACCAGCGGACACTCAGGGGAAATTGGAGGACACACAGAGGGAGCAGGTGAAGGAAAATTATCTGCAGCAGGGGGTGAGGACTCAGTGGACTGCAATGACTGAGCCTCACCACCGGAAATCAGGCAAGGTGATTCATATGTTGGTGATAAAGAATGAAAAAGCACTTGCCTGTTTTCCTGGGAAAAGTAATTAAAGACAACTAAACAGCTGTGACAACCCATTACAAGATTTGACAGGAGGAAGTAACATATGGAGCCGTCAAAATAAAAGCACAACCACGCTGGATGAAAAATCAAGAACAAATACATAAACAGAAACTCACCAGCAACCTAGAGACCCGAGCACGGCTGTAACCCCCACTCGGAATCATGACACCCCCCACAGTAGGTTTACATGTAAATCTGGCCCTCAGGAAGTGAGGAAAAAATTTTGTGGCCCTCACTACCACCAAAGTTGCCTATCCCTTGATTAAGTGTTTTCTGTGTGATCAGAGCTTAGTGCTTCAGTCTAGCTGTCATAGGGTGAAAGGCAGAGTACATCCTAGTTGCCAACCCATCACAAGTCGAACAGCCAATTTTCATCAAAATGCATACAAATACCACTCAATTGATCTCCACCTTATGGTGTTGGAGGGGTTTGTGTGCCGTTATGATCATAGGACAGTCCCTCCACGATTTCGCGGGAT
Source organism: Pholidichthys leucotaenia (assembly GCA_020510985.1). Classification (NCBI taxonomy): domain Eukaryota; kingdom Metazoa; phylum Chordata; class Actinopteri; order Cichliformes; family Pholidichthyidae; genus Pholidichthys; species Pholidichthys leucotaenia. The sequence goes on along the minus strand of CM035842.1, from coordinate 142,519,105 downwards.
ATTTTTATGATTGTTGCAGCCCAAAAATCTTGAATTCGTGGGAGGTTTTTTCAAAAGTTGTGATACAAGTTGCAATGTTTTGAGAGTTTTTTTGTACTAAAAGTTGTGGGAAGAATTACAAACTTTAAAGCAATTTTTTTTTCCAGTTTGCTGCAGTGATATTCTATATAACAATACAAGAAAAGCACAGGATTGTCAAAAACTTCTGATTAAACAGTGATTTGTAAATTAAGAAGAAACCTGCTATACAGAGAAACTCTTTTGTGCAACAGCAAATACAGACTTTAACATAATATCCATTACAATGTGGGGGCACGGTGGGGGTTTCTCCACCCAGAGAGGGTGCCCCGGAGACTGCCTGGAGGGAGAGCACCGGCGCCGTGTGCACAGGCTCATTCAAGCTCCCAGACTTCTGGCTTCACAACCCGACTGCGTGGTTTCTGCACATAGAAGCCCAGTTCACACTCCGGATGACACAAGATACCCTTTTTCCCTCCACAGACTGATGTGCCCTCCTGTACACTTCGCCAGCAGGGCGGTTCGACTGGACCGGTGACCCCCCGCTACAGCCATTATGGGCCCCAGCTCAAGCCCAAAGGACGGGGGGGTTAGTGCCCCTTCTGGGTGTTCGGGATGGGGGGGGTGTGGGGGCACAGTGGGGGTTTCTCCACCCAGAGAGGGCAGGGGGAAGGGGGAACAATGGACCGACGGAGGAGGTGTCACCGGGGGGTATCAGACGGGGCTGTTAGGTCAATGTGCCCCCTGGGGAGAGTCAGAGTTGTCGGAGCCGCTGAGGGTAGAAGGGTGTAAGAGTGGCCCTGGAGTAATGTCATATTAATGTGCCACAAATTCCTTTGTTCAAATGACAATGTGTTATGGTCGGAAGTTATGGGTCTCGATGCATGGAAATAAAGAGATAAAAGTGGAATGCACAGAGACCGGGATCGCTGTTTGCTGTACTTCATGTTGGAGAAAGAATAAAGTTTCTGTGTCATCCAGCTCATTGCCTCGCCTGCCTCCTTTCTCCACAACAGCAGCTAAATTGCATTGAATGCATGTTAAAGAGTACAGAGGGGTTGCACGTGACGTCAGTGGTCACGTGCCACATTGTGTTTCTGCCATTTTGGATGGCAAATAGCTGTAGACCCTGTGTTGAGAATAATAATTTCACTAGCGCCTATTCAGCTCGACTCAACACGGTGTTGTTCGTTATCCATTATGACACGTTAAGTGAGTGAGATCTTTACGGCAAGGCAGCCGACTCTCCTACGACATCATTTGTATGTGACAAGCAAAACACGAGATGGATATGGAGGCGAGCCTGCTGCTCGCTGGCTTTTTGTCAGAGTAAAGGCAAAAAAGGAGAGCCAGAGAAGGCTACAGGCAGTGAGACAAAACTCTGGAAAAGTGCTGAAGAGAAGCCATGGGGCAGCGGAAGACATGAGGATACAAACTAGATCACATATGAAGGTAAGCTAATGATTGCTAATGCTAGTTAAGCACTAATAAGTCCTCCGTACTACATTGTAATCGCGGCAAGCTATCGCTATTAGGTACTAAAATATATATACTTTGTGTGTGTGTTTCAGATGGCTCTCTTGTGGCAAAATTATTGCTTCAAACCGTTGGTCTGGGCTTTCAACCAAGCCTCCCAGTGATGGAATGTCATTCCAGCTTCACGAACCACAGTGATTTCAGAGCTTTAGAATGTCTGAAGAAACGTTTAGCTTCCTGTGCTACAAATTGCTCTGATCTGTGTGAAAATCATGGAGAGACTTTTGAGACATCATGGGATGTACCTGCTCCAGCCGGTGGTGTTGTGGCAAAAAGTGATCAGCTGCCAAAAACTGATTGCCAGGTGCCATATTGTAGTTATGGGGCTATATTAGCTATAAAATATATATTTCAACAGTTAAACAGTACTGAGTTAGGTAGAAATAAAATATATTATAAGCTAGATGAACAAAGAGCAAGGATTGAAGACCAGCGGGAGACAAGAGAGTGTTGTGCCCTAATATTCTGTGAAACTTGGCTTTCAAACAGAGTCCTGGAGAATGCTATTCAGCTCCAGACCCACTCAACACACCGGGCAGACAGAACAGGAGACTCTGGTAAGACGAGGGGTGGGTGTGTGTGCGTATTTATAAACCACTCATGGTGTGGAGATGTACAGATCGTTTACAAGCACTGCTCGCCCAACATGGAGTTTTTACTGCTGAAATGCCGCCCCTATGGCTGTGTAGTTGCGCATGCAGATGTGGGACACAGGCATATTTGATTTAACCTCACGATGAAGGAGAGCCGGACCCCCTGTGGTGGACAGAAGACTTCCTGGCCTCTGAAGGAGAGCCGGACCCCCTGTGGTGGATAGAAGGCTTCCTGACCTCTGAGGCTCAAACCATAGGTGTGAACAGAAGGCTTTCTGACCTCTGAGGCTCGGGAGGAGAGAGGGGGGGGGTTATGTAAATAAAAGGTTGATGTCCATCCATCCATCCATCTTCTACCGCTTAATCCTTTCGGGTCGCGGGGGGGCTGGAGCCTATCCCAGCATCTTTGGGCGAGAGGCAGGGTACACCCTGGACAGATCGCCAGTCCATCACAGGGCCAACACAGAGAGACAGACAACCATTCACTCTCACATCCATACCTAAGGACAATTTAGAATCCCCAGTTTTGATGCCAATTAACCTAACTTGCATGTTTTTGGCATGTGGGAGGAAACCGGAGTGCCCGGAGTAAACCCACGCAGACACGGGGAGAACATGCAAACTCCACACAGAAGGGTCACTGATGGTCTGGGGGTGGGATCGAACCCACGATGATCAAGGGTGGAATCGATCCCATGACCTTCTTGCTGTGCTGCCACTGTGCTAACCACTGCGCCACCGTGCTGCAGGGTTGATGGTTGATGTAGGGGATGTAGAAAGGTTGATGTAGGGGAATAAATTGATGTAGGGGAATAAAGGGAGATTCTTTGATGTGAGATGCTTTGATGTGAGAATGTTTAAAGGTGAGGACTGGGGTGTGTGTCTTCCTCTTGTTTTCTCTGCTCAGGGATGAGAGCAGACTGTGGGAATGTTGCTTGAAATAAACTTGAATTAAATGCAACTCAGTTTCGTTATTCAAGGCTCCCCACACCCCTATTATTTACTGAGGGAATTTACCGCTGTGTTCTTGGCCGCTGTATACATCTGTCCACAGAGCAGCTACACAGTAGCGCTAAATAAACTCCACGTCATCAATGCAGTAGAGACGAAACATCCCAATGCTGTTTTTATTGTTCCTGGCGACTTTAACCAGTGCAATTTACCGACCGTACTCCCCCAAATATTACCAGCATGTGGACATTCCCATCCACGATAAAAACACATTGGATCATGTTTATTCCAACATACGTGGCGCCTAAAGAGCGGCACCCCGCCCCCACTTCGGACAGTCAGATCACATCTCACTGTTTATGTACCCAGCCTACAGACAAAAGCTGAAACAAACAAACCCAATTACTAAGCAAATTAAGCGCTGGACTCCAGAGACTGAGAACATCCTGCAAGACTGTTTTGCCTGCACAGACTGGGATGTATTTAAAGCTGCAGCCACTCAGGAGGACTGAGGAAGGCTATAACAACAGCCAAGAAGCAGTACAGAGAAAAGCTGGACAGCCTCTACTCCACTCCTGACCCGGGGCGCATGTGGCAAGGCCTGCAACACATCACAGACTACAAGAAGGCTGCACGGTGGCGCAGTGGTTTAGCACTGCGGCAGCACAGTTTACCCTCGGCCGGGGGATCGCGGGGATCGTGGGTTCGATCCCAGCCCCCGACCAACAGTGAGCTGTGTGGAGTTTGCATGTTCTCCCCGTGTTGCGTGGGTTTACTCCGGGATTTCTCCGGTTTCCTCCCGCATACCAAAAACATGTAGGTTTAGGGCGCTCGCGCACGCAGCGACCGGCAGCCGGTGGCTTGTCACCAGACTGCAAACCAAATCTACCTACGGGTACAAATAAGTAACTGAAGAGGATGATAAAATAAAGGCAGCGTTGGATTTTTAAATAGCTTTATTATCATCCGCCTTCATCAGAACTCGGCTCCAGCCCCATAGTGTGAGCAGGCTGAAGCCTCATTCCTCCAGCTCTCAAAGAGGAGAGAGGACACACGGTGTGTGTGTCCCGCAGTTGCAGAAGTGAGAATGAGAGGCAGATTTACAGCACAGTGCAGCATATATACTCAACTCAAACAATACATCAAAGACATTCACAGCAGTCGATCTGGGCATTTGCATATCAGAGGTACAGACAGGATGCATGAACACAATGCATGGATGACACTTTAACCTCACAGCCGTAAACGCAGCATGCAGCGGAAAAAACCCAGGAGTGCGAGCTGACTGTCTCTATGTTCTGTCTCTGTGTTGTGGGGGTTAAATCAAACCGCTACATAAAAAAAAACAAAAAAAAACAAAAGAAGACCAACACCAGCACCGCTAGCCCTACAGACAGCCTGCCGGATGATCTCAACATCTTTTACAGCTGCTTCGAGACCATCAGCCACAGCACAGAAAAGAGACACATACTCATTCACCCCCCACCCACTAAGAGTCTCACCAGACCAGGTAAACAAATCACTGAGAAATATCAACCCCTGCAAGGCAGCAGGACCAGACAACATTCCTGGGCGGGCCCTCAGAGCATGTGCTGCAGAGCTGATTGATGTTCTCACAGCAATCTTCAACATCTCCCTCAACCAGAACATAGTCCCCTTGTGTTTCAAAACAACAACTATCATCCCCGTCCCCAAAAGGAGCCCGCTAACCTGTCTGAATGATTACAGACCAGTAACACTCACTCCAATCATCATGAAGTGCTTTGAGAGAGTGGTGCTGCCCCTCATTCAGGACAGCATACCGGGCACCCTGGACCCCCTGCAGTACGCCTACCGGCCCAACAGATCCACCTCAGATGCCATCACTACAGCATTCCATTATTCTCTCTCCCACCTGGAAGATAAAGACTCCTACATTAGGATGCTCTTTGTCGACTACAGCTCCGCCTTCAACACGGTCATCCCCCACAAACTCACCAACAAACTGTCTTCACCTGGCTTGCACCCCACCCTCTGTGACTGGATACTGGACTTTCTAACTGGCAGGCCCCAGTCTGTCCGGATGGGTAACAGGACCTTAGCCAGCATCATTACAAACACAGGTGTCTCCCAGGGTTGTGTTCTCAGCCCCATCCTTTACAGCCTCTTCAGCCATGACTGTGTTGCCTCCCACAAAGACAACATCATCCTAAAGTTTGTGGATGACACAGCAGTGATAGGACGCATCACTGATGATGACAAAGCATCCTACAGGGGGGAGGTGGCCAACCTGGTGTCATGGTGTGAGGACAACAATCTCACCTTCAACACGGACAAGACAAAGGAAATGATAGTGGACATGAGGAAAGGGAGGAGGAGACCCCATCGGCCACTGTTCATCCAGAAGCTTGAGGTGGAGAGAGTGAGCAGCTTTAAATACCTGGGCATCCACATCAGCGAGGACCTTAAGTGGACACATAACACCACAGAGCTGGTCAAGAGAGCTCAACAGCGACTGTACTTTCTGAGGAGGCTGAAGAAGTTCGGAATGTCTTTCAGGATCCTCAACAATTTCTACAGCTGCATCACTGAGAGCATCCTGACCAACTGTGTGGCACGGAAACACCACTGCCCTGGAGCACAAATGCCTGCAGAGAGTGGTGAAGACAGCGGAGAAGAACATCAGGACTCCACTCCCCTCTCTGCAGAGCACCTACCACTGCAGAGTCCAAAAGAGAGCTGACATCATCCTCCGGGACCCCACCCACCCCCAACACAGACTGTTCACACTTCTACCCTCAGGTCGGAGGTACAGAAGCGTGAAATGCCGGACAACCAGACTGGAAAACTCCTTCTTTCCCACTGCCATCAGACTCATGAACAGACAACAACTCCCAAAACTCTAACACAGCTTTGCATATAGGAACTCACACACTGGCTGCTAAATTTGCACACTGCTCATCTGTACAGTAGATATAGTATCACCTGTCTGATGTCCATATCATCTCTGCTGCTACTTACCAATAATTTGTAATTATACACTGCTTGTTGCACAATGCTCATTTGCACACTGTACATAAGTCTATGCCATGTCAGGTTCACATCAGGTTGCACACTGCTCATTTGCACACTGTACATACAGTGGGGCAAAAAAGTATTTAGTCAGCCACCAATTGTGCAAGTTCTCCCACTTAAAAGATGAGAGAGGTCTCCAATTTTCATCATAGGTATACCTCAACTATGAGAGACAACATGAGAAAAAAAAAATCCAGAAAATCACATTGAAGGATTTTTAATGAATTAATTGGTAAATTCCTTGGTAAAATAAGTATTCGGTCACCTACAAACAAGCAAGATTTCTGGCTCTCACAGACCTGTAACTTCTTCTTTAAGAGGCTCCTCTGTCCTCCACTCGTTACCTGTATTAATGGCACCTGTTTGAACTCATTATCAGTATAAAAGACACCTGTCCACAACCTCAAACAGTCAGACTCCAAACTCCACTATGGCCAAGACCAAAGAGCTGTCAAAGGACACCAGAAACAAAATTGTAGACCTGCACCAGGCTGGGAAGACTGAATCTGCAATAGGTAAGCAGCTTGGTGTGAAGAAATCAACTGTGGGAGCAATTATTAGAAAATGGAAGACATACAAGACCACTGATAATCTCCCTCGATCTGGGGCTCCACGCAAGATCTCACCCCGTGAGGTCAAAATTATCACGAGAACGGTGAGCAAAAATCCCAGAACCACACGGGGGGACCTAGTGAATGACCTGCAGAGAGCTGGGACCAAAGTAACAAAGGCTACATCAGTAACACACTACGCCGCCAGGGACTCAAATCCTGCAGTGCCAGACGTGTCCCCCTGCTTAAGCCAGTACATGTCCAGGCCCGTCTGACGTTTGCTAGAGAGCATTTGGATGATCCAGAAGAGGATTGGGAGAATGTCATATGGTCAGATGAAACCAAAATAGAACTTTTTGGTAAAAACTCAACTTGTCGTGTTTGGAGGGGAAAGAACACCATACCTACTGTGAAGCATGGGGGTAAAAACATTATACTTTGGGGCTGTTTTTCTGCAAAGGGACCAGGATGACTGATCCGCGTAAAGGAAAGAATGAATGGGGCCATGTATTGTGAGATTTTGAGTGAAAACCTCCTTCCATCAGCAAGGGCATTGAAGATGAAACGTGTCTGGGTCTTTCAGCATGACAATGATCCCAAACACACCGCCCGGGCAACGGAGTGGCTTCGTAAGAAGCATTTCAAGGTCCTGGAGTGGCCTAGCCAGTCTCCAGATCTCAACCTCATAGAAAATCTTTGGAGGGAGTTGAAAGTCCGTGTTGCCCAGCAACAGCCCCAAAACATCACTGCTCTAGAGGAGATCTGCATGGAGGAATGGGCCAAAATACCAGCAACAGTGTGTGAAAACCTTGCGAAAACTTACAGAAAACGTTTGACCTCTGTCATTGCCAACAAAGGGTATATAACAAAGTACTGAGATGAACTTTTGTTATTGACCAAATACTTATTTTACCGAGGAATTTACCAATTAATTCATTAAAAATCATTCAATGTGATTTTTTGGATTTTTTTTTCTCATTTTGTCTCTCATAGTTGAGGTATACCTATGATGAAAATTGAAGACCTCTCTCATCTTTTAAGTGGGAGAACTTGCACAATTGGTGGCTGACTAAATACTTTTTTTCCCCACTGTAGGTTCATGCCATCTCAGGTTCACATCATCTCTGATATCAATATACTACTATCACTTTAGTCATCCGGTGACTTCATTTTCATTCCTCTACAGCCTAACTGTGTGTTGGTGTATATGTCTTAGCATCCATCAGTACTAGGATTGAGTTACTGTGTTCGTGTGTCATGACCTAATAGAATTGTTGTTTCTGTACCTTTAACTTGGCATTCGTTCAGAGAGCAAAGTAAGAATTTCATTGCTCAGGAAATGTAACATTTCTTAACTGTGCACATGATAATAAAGCCTTTGAATCTTGAATTTAACAATTATGATGCATTTTAAACCCAAAACAAACTTCATCTAGGATTAAAAGCAATTAAAATAATACAGTTACAAGGTTACATGGAAAATACATGGATTTACTGGATATATACATGTACTGTATAAATATACTGTATATTCTATGTGTGAATAATGTACTATGTACCTACTCCTTTTGTATTGCACTAGGAATTTTTACAATAAACTTCTGTGACTTTTGCAGATATGTCTCAACTTTTGTTTATGTTTTATTTGTAAAGGTTACCAAGATTTAGTGACATAAATTAAATGCTAATAGATTAGAGAAGCTGTCTATATAGTCCAGCATGTCATGATTTGCTGCCTCTCAGAGGGAGAAGAGACAAACACCCAAATGCAGGATAATGTTGTGTGTGTTTATTGAACAAAAGCCTTAACAAAAACTTCAACAAACAAACTAAGCAGGATAACAGGGAAACACACAGGACACTCTCCAGCTCACTGATGAGTAGAACATGAAGAAGAGACCCAAGGCGCCCACTGACGAGACAGATGACCGGGGGGAACAAAAGAGAAAACCCAAGGCACTTCCAGACGAAACTGAAGAGCAGGAGGAACAAACAGTACTCACAGGGCTAGAGTTGAGTAGTCCGTGGAGGTGACAGTCCAATAATCTGGAAAATTACAAGTGAGCAGCCAGAGCTTAAATGATACAAGACATAATGAACAGAGTGATAGCAGGTGGTGTGTGTGTGTGAGTGTGGGCTGTGCTTGAGTGAGCACAGGTGTGAGTGAGTGTGTGCGTGTGTGTGTGTGTGTGTGTGTGTGTGTGTGTGTGTGTGTGTATGCGTGTGTAAGAATGTGAGTGTGGGCAGGGCTGAGCAGGAGAGGCAATCAGTGATTGGAATCAGCTGTCATGCAATGACAGGAGAGGGAGGCGTTGTTGTCAGCAGACAGGAAGCAAGACAAGACCAAAACCCCTGACCGCTGGGAGTCACAAAATAAATGTACACTAACCAAAAGCAAACAAAGAAAAACTTCAAAAGATAATCAAAAACCCAGAAACATAAACAGACAAATCAAGAGCACCAGAAATACAACAAAGCATGGCAAAACAAGCAAGCAATGACAAGGAAAAAATGAAAAACAATATGAAACTCAAAAGGTATCACAAAACACAGATAAATATGAAAACAGGAAAAAAGCCATGAAGCCGAGCTCGGGAGGATCCCAAGCCCGGTTCATGACAGAGTCCTCCTCTCAAGGGGTGGATCCAGACACCCAGAAAAACATCAATAGAACAAGAAAGACCCCCCCCCCCCCCGCCAGCAGGAACTGCAACAAACTACCCAGGGTGGGAGGTGAGGGGAACAGGCCAGGAGGGAACAAAAAACAACCCCACTCAGGGTCCACACCAGAAAAACACAAAATAAACCTCCCCAAAACCCAAAAAACATAGAATTAAGCCCACAAGACCAAGGAGTGCAAGGGTTCAGGGGGCCGACCAAAGTCCCTGGCCCAAAGGGCGGCAATATGAGACCGGTCGGGTGGCCTGCCAAAGTCCCAAGCCAGCCGACCCGCCAGGTGGAATGTGTCGGATGATCCGCCAGGGAAAACAGGCCATCCAACCCAGTGGCTCAGTCTATTGGGCGGCCGGCCTGAGTTCTTCAGCCACCACGACTGGAGGAGAGACCCAGGAGGTGGCTCCCTCACCGGAAGGCCCAAGGGTGGAGAACAGGGCCTTAGGTGAGGGACCACAATGGTGACTAGAGGCGAAGGAAGGGGAACCAAGACGATGCTGGATGGGGAAGAAAAAGGAACCACAATGGCGTCAGGTAGGGAAGAACAGGGGACCCCGATGGCATCTGGCAGCGACGAGGGGGGAAGCACTAAGCCCCCCGGGGGGCAACTGCACCCGCGGAGGTCCCGGTCAGGTACATTGCAGCACTCACGGCGCCCTCAACAGGAAGAGCTGGACCCTGAGCGGCCTTCGGCGGCAACCCTGGACCCTCGGAGACGTCTGGCAAAGGAGGAGGAACACCACCTCCACCGGTCCCAGGAAGAAAAGAGGTTACACCCACAGGGGTCCTGGTCTGGGACATAGTTGCACCCACTGTGGCTCCGTGCTGGAGCTTAGCTGCACCTGCGGGGGTCCTGGTCGGGGACAAAGCTGCACCTGCGGGGGTCCCAGTTGGGGACATAGCTGCACCCGCGGTGGCTCCGGGCTGGAGCTCAACAGCACCCATGGTTGACCCAGGTTGGGCTAATGGTGCATCCATGGTGGGCCCCGGCTGGGCAACTCTTGCACCCGTGGTGGGTGTTGCACCTGCGGTGGGCCCTAGCTGGGCCAACGTTGCACCCGCAGTGGGCCCCGGCTGGGCCAACGCTGTGTCCTTGGGTAACCAGTCAACCAGGATGAGCACTAGACCAAGGAGGCAGTCTCCCGACGGGATACCAGGTGGGGATGATGGGGATGGACCCACGTTGACCATCACAGCAGGGAAAGCTGGGTCCTCTGCAACTTCAGGCGGCGACACAGGAACCACGGAGACCTCCGGTTGTGCTGGAACATCTCCGGCGATCCTGGACAAAGGCTCAGACAGCAAAAACAGAGAAGGAAGGTCAGGGTCGCCGGCAGTGGTGGAGCCGTGCAGGGCGAGGTCAGGTGCAGTGGGTGGCTGCACCTGACTCCCCCCACCATGACCCAGGCAAGATTTCTCCAAGGCAGAAAAGAGAAAAACAAAAGAGATCACTCGCCTGAGCTAAAGCTCCACCACCATTCAGGACTCCGTTGATCCAGCTGGAGACGATGGTTCGGGCTCAGTCGTCTGAAGGTCTAGCTCAGGTGCTGACTCTGCTGTGGTGGCCTCCGCAGCAGGCATGATGGTCTTCGCAGTCCTAGGGCCCCCAGGTGATGTTCCCCACTCTGGTGAGTCATCCAGCATGGCGGCTGAGGGCTGCCATACTGCTGGCCCTGGAACTGGTTCGTCCAGGGCCTCAGGCTCAGAGAAAGGTGGAGGAGACATGGAGAGGGCAGGTGAGTAATCTGTTGCTGCAACGGGTGGTGAGGACCCAGTGGACTTCATGAACTGGGCTTCACCCCTGGGTGCCAGGCAAGGTAATTTATCAGATGAGTGAACAGAATGAAAAAACACTTGCCTGTTCTCCCTGGGTGTGATGGTTCCCACTGCAGCAAGGCCAGCTTCTTCCATCTTCATGTCTGTGGTGAGCTTGGGCCCCTTTGGAAAACCTGAGGGAGCCACCCTTGCAAACTGGATGACGGGCGGGACCAAGGGATGATCAGCTACACACTCAGCGGTCGAAGCTGGCGCCATGGACGAAGGGGAATCAGCTGCGATGACCCCAGGAAGAAAAGCTGACGAAACAACAGGAGAAGAGACCCAAAGGGCTGACGCTACTGGAGTACTTCCCAGACATAGTGAACATGGAACGGCAGGCTGAGGAATGGAGGAGTTCAGTCTATGGCCCGTGGCTGGGTTTCAGCGCCGTGGAGTGGATGAAGCCGGTGGAGCAGGGTTCGGCGCACTGGAGACGAAGCTGGGCGTCACATGCTGAGCTCTCTTCCATGCGGACATCGGCCTTGCTGTACTAGGCGAGGAGGTGGCTGGAGGCAGAGGTGGTAGTGGAGGGAGTGAGAGTGCGATTACCCGGGGATGGAGGCATCGCTAGGTCTCACCTCTACCAGGTTAGCTACTCTTCCCCAACAATCCATCTCATCTTCCCGGGAGGAACAGCTCCGTGCACTGACTGCCAAGTCTTCAATCATGGCAACAAGCTTCAGTTCCTCCCGGCTCCACTTCATCCTCCTCCTGACAGCTTCACCTGCTAGGGGCATGATGACTCCTCAAAACAGGTGAGTGGAAAAAGCACAAAAAAATGAAAAAAAAAATCGCACACACAACACCTTTACTGGGTTTTCACCAGCCGGATTATTCTGTCATGATTTGCTGCCTCTCTGAGGCAGAAGAGACAAAAACCCAAATGCAGGATAATGTTGTGTGCTTATTGAACAAAAGTCTTAACAAAAACTTCAACGAACAAACTAAGCAGGATAACAAGGAAACACACAGGATGCTCTCCATCTCACTGATGAGCAGAACATGAAGAAGAGACCCAAGGCGCCCACTGATGAGACAGATGAGTGGGGGGGGGGTCAAAAGAGAAAACCCAAGGCGCTCCCAGACAAAACTGAAGAGTGGGAGGAACAAACAGTACTCACAGGGCTAGAGTTGAGCAGTCTGTGGAGGTGACAATCCAATAATCTGGAAAATTACAAGTGAGCAGCCAGAGCTTAAATGATACAAGACATAATGAACAGAGTGATAGCAGGTGGTGTGTGTGTGTGTGTGTGTGTGTGTGTAAGAATGTGAGTGTGGGCAGGGCTGAGCAGGAGAGGCAATCAGTGATTGGAATCAGCTGTCATGCAATGACAGGAGAGGGAGGCGTGGCTGTCAGCAGACAGGATGCAAGACAAGACCAAACCCCCTGATTGCTGGGAATCACAAAATAAATATACACTAACCAAAAGCAGACTAAAGAAAAACTTCAAAAGATAATCAAAAACCCAGAAACATAAACAGACAAATCAAGAGCACCAGAAATACAACAAAGCATGGCAAAACAAGCAAGCAATGACAAGAAAAAAATGAAAAACAATATGGAACTCAAAAGGTATCACAAAACACAGATAAATATGAAAACAGGAAAAAAGCCATGAAGCTGAGCTCGGGAGGATCCCAAGCCCGGTTCATGACATAGCAGTTTGAGAAATCACTTTTGGTTTGGTGTAAGTCTGTCAACAAAATTATGAACCATTAAGTATTTTGTGTTAAAACATGTTAAATCCCGTTAAACCCTAACCCATTATAAGGAAATACAGATGTCAATATGGCCCAGAATTCCTCCATATACTGGTACTATCACTAAAGTACTACAACACTACAACAAAATGTAATTACAGAGTTCATGAATTCTATGTACAGCATGAGTCTATATCCCACAATAACACATCCCAGTAGAATCACAGTTCACACTGCTACACTTATTGACAACCTGTTTGTTAATATTATTCATAAGAAAATAGAAAGTGGATTATTGATAAATGATGTAAGTGACCATTTGCCAACCTTTGCACTTATCCATGGCCACACGGGGGTCAATACAGAAATTTTTTTTAAAATCGTTCAGATACAAATCACAAAATGCAATCAGTTCTTTTAAAGAGGACTTGCTGAAGCAAGACTGGACAAAAGTCTATGTATCAGATGTAAATGAAGCCTATGACACATTTATAAACATTGTAACCACTCTTTATGAAAAAAATTGTCCATTAGTAAAGAAAAAGCCTAAACATAAATTTGCCGATAAGCCATGGTTAACCAAAGGATTACAAAAGGCGTGCAAAAAGAAAAAATTATTATATAAAGCTTTTCTAAAGAAAAGGACAAAAGAAGCAGAGCAGCGGTATAGAACATACAAAAATAAGTTAACATGTATAATAAGATGTAGTAAAAGAGACTATTACAGTAAAGAACTGGAGAAAAACAGAGACAATATTAAAAATACATGGACAATACTTAACAATATTCTTGGAAATAAAAACAGAAATACAAGCTACCCAACCAATTTTTCAAAAAATAATAAAACGACTCAGAGTGTGAATGCAGCTTCACCTGCAGATGAATTTAATAACTTTTTTGTTAACATTGGTCCTAATTTGGCTCGAGAAATACCTTCTTTTGGAGGGCCATAAATTCACCGCTTTTGTGGACCATAAACCCCTCACGTTTGCCATGGCCAAGTCCACTGAACCTTTGTCAGCTCGGCAACAACGGCAACTTTCGGCTATTTCCAAGTTCACTACAGACTTTCAGCATGTGGCTGGTAAGACCAACTTGGTGGCGGACTGTCTTTCTCGTGCACCAGTTGCTGCTGTTCATTTGGGCATGGACTATGCTGAGATGGCTGCCGATCAGTTGTTGGACCCGGAGGTGCAGGTGCTTCGTTCCACGGAGTCCAGTTTGCAGTTGGAGGATGTCTGCTTTCAAGACAGTGGCGCCGCTCTTCTATGTGATACCACATTGGTGACCCCGACGTTTGAAAAATGTCTGTTCAGGCGACCTCTTCTGATATGGCCGCCACGGCGTCTGTATCCGCCGCGGCTCCCGCACCGGCTGTTTTTGCGGCCACCATTAAATTACCGGACTTTTGGCAGCACGACCCAGAGCCCTGGTTTCAGCATGTCGAGGCTCAGTTCCATCTGCGCGGAATAACTACAGATGACACAAAGTATTTCCATGTCGTCGCAGCTTTGGATTCTGCCACTACTCGTCGTTTGATGGGACTGCTCCGGGACCCGCCTCACGCTGACAGGTACGTCACTCTGAAGAGGGCTCTTCTGCAGCTGTACCAGCTCTCTGATATAGAGCGCGCTGATCGTCTTCTGTCTATGACTGGTTTGGGGGACAGCAAACCTTCTGAGCTGATGGAGAATATGTTGGCACTTCTTGGTTCAGGAGACAGCTCATTTCTGTTCACCCACCTGTTTCTGCGTCAGCTTCCACCTCCAGTGCGCACTGTCCTGGCCAGCTCGCCCCTCATTTGTACTAAGGATTATCGAGGTTTGGCTGGAGAAGCGGACAGGCTTTGGCTGGCTTCTCGTCATTTGTCGGTGCATGCATTGCTGCCTGGGCAGTCTGATGGAGAAGTCTCGGTGGATGTGGCCGCAGTATCGGATCGCTGTAAGAAAGAGAGTGGCCTATGTTTTCACCACCGCCGTTTTGGACCGAAGGCTCGGCGCTGTATTTCACCGTGTTCTTTCCAGCCACAGGGAAACGAGAAGGCTGGTGCTCGCTAGCAGCTGCGTGCACCGGCACCAGCAATAAGCTGCTTTTTATTGAGGACTGCGTGGCTGGACGTCGTTTTTTGGTGGATTCAGGAGCGCAACGGAGCATCGTTCCCCCCTCTTCGGCTGACGTCATGGGATATGAACATGGACCTCCACTGGACGCTGCTAATGGTACTCCTATTCGCACCTTTGGCACCAGGCTCATTACTGTCTGTTTTTCTGCAACTTCTACATTGGTTATTGGTATTGCTTATTGTATCACCCACAGGTGATACAATAAGCAAAAACTGTTATGACCCGAGCACCAATGTTATTTGCGCTCGGGCTATTCCTGTCAGGTCTTGACAGCGGCGTTATTATTTCGGCTCTCCGAGCTCTTATTGTGACAGCGCTCGGGGAGGCTTCCGCTCAGCTGTCAAGACCTGAACAGCTGTTCTGCATTTGCAGTTGTTAGCGGCCGGCTTCTTAAGCCGACACTAGCGGCTGCATCCTTGCAGCAGTGTCCGTCGCTGTTCGTCAGAGCGATCATACTATTTGGGTTATTCTACATTGCCCGTCTGTGGTGCGACCGTCTTATCCTGTGGACCCGTGAATGAGCTTGTTAGCCTTATGCCTCCCTGCGTGTAGACTTGCTTGTGTCATAGCCTCAGCGGCTTGTATTATTGTGATTTCACCGTGAATAAAGACTCTAACACAACTCTCTGGTGACGATGTGGCATCTTATGGTGGCTCGCGAGGGCCACCGCATGACAGTACACTGCTGCCAAAAACGGCGTTTTTATGGCGACGCCAACCCGAGACGCCTTTCGCCAGTGAGGTTGTGTTAATTGGTCATTGCCCTTTTTTCTTGTCTGGGTACGGAGTGCTGGAGGAATGGCGTCGTGGAAGGAAAACCTTCTGTGTCTGTAAATTATGCTCTGTATGGTTTGTGCCCGTGTATTGTAACTCTTGCCCTATTTGTTTCGTTGTTTTCTGTGGGAATGTGATGGGTATGTCAAGGGATGTGTTTTTTTTTCTGGGGCCTTGTTGGTGTTTGTTTCGCTCCCTCCTTGCCTGTTCCTCCATTCACTCGCCCTGCGGGTGGGTGGGTGGGGTGGGGGGCTAGGTGTTACAGGGCGTTCGGAGCCCGCCTTTGAGGGAGGGGTACTGTTATGACCCGAGCACCAATGTTATTTGACAGCTGTTCTGCATTTGTGGTCGTTAGCGGCCGGCTTCTTAAGCCATGAGTGAGCTTGTTAGCCTTACGCCTCCCTGTGTGTAGACTTGCTTGTGTCATAGCCTCAGCGGCTTGTATTATTGTGATTTCACCGTGAATAAAGACACTAACACAACTCTCTGGTGACAGTGTGGCGTCTTATGGTGGCTTGCGAGGGCCGCCGCATGACAAAAACATTGCTATAAAAGACTCCATTTTCATAAAGAACACAGACGAGAGAGAGGTCATTGAAATTGTTAAATCGTTTAAAAGTAAAACATCTACGGACTGTGATGGTATTGACATGCTCTTAGTCAAAACTATTATTGAATGCTTAGTGAAACCACTGATGTATATCTGTAACCTGTCTCTTCAAACAGGTATATTTCCCAATGCAATGAAAATAGCTAAAGTAATTCCGATATACATGACGGGTGACAGAGGGGAACTTTCAAACTATAGACCAATTTCACTATTGCTGCAATTTTCCAAGATACTTGAAAAAATATGAGAGAATTGACAACTTCATACTGAAGAATAATTTATTGTGTGAGCAGCAATATGGGTTCAGACACAAGAGGACAACTGCATTTGCTCTAATGGAATTTATAGAAAAAAATATCAACTGTCGTTGAAAATAAAGAGTATTCAGTTGGGGTATTCCTGGATCTTATAAAAGCATTTGATACAGTGGATCATAATTTATTATTAAAGAAACTACAAAATTGTGGTATTAGGGGGGTAGCACTGTCCTGGTTATGTAGTTACTTAAAGAATAGATATCAGTATGTATGTGTTGGTAACAAAAACTCGCAGTTACTGTAGGTTACTTGTGGAGTCCCACAGGGTTCAGTTTTGGGGCCATTGTTATTCAATATGTATATAAATGATATATGTAAAGTTTCAGAAAAAATGCATTTAACATTGTGTGCCGATGACACTAATTTATTATGCAGTGGAAGCAATTTGGAACAACTTTTGGATACACTCGGAAAGGAATTAGGAAAGCTTAAATTGTGGTTTGATTCAAACAAATTAACGCTCAATTTAAGTAAGACAAAATTTATAGTTTTTAACAACCATCACAACTTAGTATCTAAACTCAGTGTAAATGGTGTAGAGATTGAAAGGGTATCCGAAACTAAATTTCGTGGTGTAATAATTGATAATAAACTGTGTTGGAAGTCACATATTAATTATATTAAAGGTAAAATATCCAAATCAATTGCAATACTACACAGAGTGAAATATTTGCTGAATCAACCCACACTATATACCTTGTATCATCCATTAATAGTCCCATACATGACATATTGTACTGAAGTATGGGGAAATACATATAAAACAAACATATATCCAGTCTTTATGCTTCAGAAGAGAGCTATTAGAATAATAAACAAAGCTGCTTACAGGGAACCAACAAACCCACTTTTCTTAAATTAAAAGCTCTCAAGTTGAAAGATCTGGTTGACTTTAAAACTGCAGTAATAATGTTTAAAGTGAAAAATCTATCACTGCCCGCAAATATCCAAAAGCTGTTCCAAATAAGGAAGAAACAATATCATTTCAGAGGAACATGTATATTTCAAAAATCTTCAGTGAGAACTACCAACAAGCAACACTATGTTTCAGTGTAAGGAGTCAGATTATGGAACAATTTTGGACCTGAATTAAAATCATGTACAACACTTGGACAATTTAAACAAAAACTAAAGGAAGAAATACTCCAAACATATATATACAAGATGACATACAAAATCACATAAGGATTGTCATATCCAGTCTGCGTTGTGTTGTTGCTTAGTTTTTTTTGTCACATTTTGTCTTAGCTTTGTTCTGAATTGTAATCGCTTTTGTTTGTTTTTCTTTTGAATTCTTGGATGGAATATGGGTGGGCAATATAAGCTGCGGCTTCAGCCATCACCCATTTTGGATAACTTATGTTGAACTGTTTAATCAGAGGAGTTATTGTCTAATTTGACCTTGTTGTTTCTTTCCCCCTTTGTTATATTATTCTGTTTCTTTTAATCTGTACTTTTAATCTATCCGAAATAAAGATTGATTGATTGATTGATTGATTGATTGATTGATTGAAAGTCTGCAGTGTTTTCTGCACTGGCACATCCAACGGTGCAGTCTTCAGTAAATAAAATAATTGTTTTTGGTTACTTTTTCTTTAAAATGAGCCATTATTTTCAATGTCATTGATAAATGTTTGGTTTGTACTGTAGACTCTTCCCACTGGTGTCTTAACAGAAAAATAGAAAATCATGATGCAAACACATAAGTCACAAAATTGTTTATTACAATCACTAGCAAAAGAATGTGCAAAATTCAAACTTTAACCTGTAAAAAAAACTCAGAATGGGTCACACACGCTGGCCACACACGCTGACTCCTCACCTTCGCAAAGTGGCCCAGCACACCAAGGAACGCTTGACTGAAGGCAGCATTCTGAGCCGTCTTCTCCCTTCACAAGGTAGTTTCATGGGATACAAGTCAAGTGGACCCTTGACCAAGTGAACACTCCCAAGTGAGCACCCCAAGTGGACCCCAGGATCCAATCTGTACATGTACAAGTACATTCTCAATCCAGTGATTTGTAAATGCGAAGAAGGAGAACAACAACAAGAATTTGTGTAAAACTGTTGGAAAAACTTTTTCTGGTCACCAAGAAGTGTAAAAAAACAAAAAAAAACAACAAATTATATATATATATATATATCGTCGTTGTTGGCTCCAGCTCATGTCCGAGCATTGGTTTTGTCTTAGTTTTCAGGACGTTGCCATCTGTGATCGATGTCAATGGCGGATGTGGCTCTGAAGGCCCAGCCTATGATAGAACTGTCGTGGGCAGAAGTCACATTTTATTGTGGGTGGGGGACGTGGTTGGTTTTGTTTTTCTTGTCTTTGGTTGTGTTTATCATCATCCTGTTGTTTTCTGTGCCTCTCAAATGAGTCTGTGCCTTCCCAAGTTCTTCTTCTCCAGGCTGCTCTGTTGGTGGCAAGTTGTTCCCAAGATCTTTTGTCTATGTTGGCTTGCTTCAGGGAACATTTTAGCTGGTCCTTGTAGCGCAGTTTTGGCCTACCATGTGGTCTTTTTCCTGTCTCAAGCTCCCCCTGGAGCATGATTTGTGGTAGTTTGGTGGGGTCCATCCGTACGACATGTCCTGTCCATCGAAGGCGGTGCTGCAAGATGGTAGCTTCCACACTAGGCAGCAGAGCATGCTTGAGAATCTCATTGTTTGAAAGTTGATCCTCCCAACGAATGCCAAGTATTTGTCTGAGCTTTCTCTGTTGGAAGTTCTCAAGGCGCTTGATATCGTGACGATACAAGGTCCAGGCTTCACAGGCGTAAAGAAAGGTGGAAAGAACAACGGCCCGAAAAACCATGATTTTGGTGCGGATGGTTATTGCATGATTATTGAAGACTCGATGACAAAGGCGTCCATATGCGGAGTGTGCAGCTTTTATGCGGTTTTCGATGTCCTTTGCACAAGTTGGTATTTTTGAGAGGATGCTACCAAGGTAAGAGAAATGCTCCACTTCATCGACAGGATTTCCGTTAATCTTAAAGGCCAAATGTCACGTAACAGGGTACTTTAAATATCTTGAAACTAGATATAAAAGGGAACCGATCCGTTCGGGTCTTGGTGCATATGCTTCAGTAACAACGGAATATTCGTTAATTTAAAACTGCCGCGCTTGGCCTGATACGGCCCCTGGAATCGCCTGGGGAAGAAGGCGGAAGTGACGAAATCGATTGTACCCTAGTTTGATGCTTGGGGTATTTCAATTGATTGTTTATATGGAGACTGGAAGGTTGAAGTGAGCAACAAGAAAGAAAAAATTGGATATTTCACCCATACCTTAAAACGGGACTATCAGGGACAGCTGGGTAATAAGGGACACTTCTCTGGGAAATGTTTTCATACCTGTCAAGTGAGACGTTTTCGCCGTACTTCAACACCGTAAAAAATGGCTATAAGGAACGGCGGAGCAACAAGGGACACCTCTCTGGGATCTCTGTCTGTTCCGCAACCGCTGCACAGCTCAACGTGTTAAACCATTGTCCTAATGACTTCTCATTGTAGTGAAAACAGCTCAAGCTGAGCGATCAGCCCGCCCAGACAATTAAACTAATGAGTGACTCCACACTTCTCATGGTAGTGCGAATAGCTGACGCTGAGCGATCTGCCAGCACCAGCTGTGGCTGATCACACACAGGAGTGCTCCGCAAAACACTCAATTTTTTTTCCAGTATATTTTTCCTTTTGGGCGTACAGAAATGGCAATACGCCCGTTTTTGCTAAAATTGCATTTTCCCCGTATTTTCCTTCAAATATTTGACAATAACAACACGAACTACATTTAAAACATTTCCCAGAAAAGTGTCCACCACCACTCCGCCCACCAAAATACGGCGAAAACGTCTCCCTTGACAGGTATGCGCCTCCATTTTCATATTGATCTGGTCAATTTCTTGACAGCAGCGGCTCTCCTCCACTGTAATAATAATGGCTTCCGAAAAATCAATATTTATGGGGCGCCCTCGACAGACCCCCTTCGGCTTCGCAATTCTGGAGGCGATTAATGTCCAGTTCAATGACATTTTCCACTGGTTCTGCTCTCTGGTCATCGGTGGAACTGTTGTCATCAGACAAAGCATCTGATTCCGTCTCGGACGGCTTGAACCTGTAAGGTTCTATGCCTCTGTCACTGTCTGAACCACTGACAAAAAAAAAGACAAAACTAAACTAATTTGTTCACAATCGCTGTCACTTTCCGTCATGATTGTCCAATGTTGATAAGTGTGAATGTGGATAGGCAGGGCAGCCAGGGTACAACTGGTGATGTCAAAAACATGGGCGTGGTCTGGACTGGCTGTCACAAGCCAGCAAGCAAGGTGGGGCCTTCATCTGGTGTATTTTGTGCAATTATGTAAATACAGGTGGGTGATATGGTCTCCGGTATGAATATTTGGTTTAAGCTATGTGTATTTTATCTAAATTCGTTGTCATTTAGAAAAAAAAATTACGTGACATTTGGCCTTTAAGGTTGATCCTTGAGGAAGTTTCACCAGGTGCTGGTTGGTTGAGGATTTTGGTTTTGTCAGTGTTAACTTCCATTCCAAAATGCTCATAAGAGTCATTATAAATGGCAGCTATCCTCTGGAGGTCATCAACAGTCTGAGCTGGTGTGGCATTATCGTCTGCAAATTGCAATTCATGAACACTGGTGACTGAGGTTTTGGATTTTGCGCGAAAGCGAGCAAGATTAAAAAGCCCCCCATCCAAGCGGTATCGCAGATTGATACCAGGGGTTGTTGGTGATATTTCATTTAGCATTGCAGCCATATACAATGAAAAGCAGGTTGGAGCAAGGACACATCCTTGCTTGAGACCACTAGTGATGGGAAAAGGGTCTGAGAGGGTATTCTGGTGGCAAACCCTACCAACCATGCCATCGTGGAGAGCGGGAACGAGAGCGATGAAATCATCTGGACATCCAAAATGAGCAAGAACAGCCCACATAGCAGGGCGAGGAACTCGATCAAAGGCCTTCTTGAGGTCCCAGAAAATGAACATAAGTGATTGTTGTTGTTCTTGGCTCTTTTCCTGGAGTTGTCGAGCACAGAATATCATATCTACTGTACCACGAGAGGGTCTAAAGCCACATTGGGACTCAGGAAGTACATCCTCGGCTTCTACAAAAAGATGGTTGAGAAGGATACGAACAAAGATCTTGCTTGCAATGCTCAGCAGTGAGATGCCGCGGTAGTTACTGCAGTTCTCTCTATCTCCCTTCTTGAAAATGGTGACTATATTTGCATTTTTAAAGTCACTTGGTAACGTCTTGGTTTCCCATATTTTAAGTAGAAGCTGCATTAGATAGTTTTTCACCTCGGGACCTCCATGAAGATAGAACTCCAGCGGGATGTTATCTGGTCCTGGTGCTTTGCCTGTCTTCATGTGCTTAATAGCTTTATTTAGCTCATGTAGTAAAGGTGGTGTAGACATCCACTCGCGAGTGGGGTGTTGTGGGGTCTTGCAGAGGAGATCACTAGGGGTGCAAAAGTGACTATTTAATAGACTCTCAAAGTGGGACTTCCAATGGTCAAGGATCCCCTTGGTGTCTGTGATAATGGTGGAGCCATTTGCATCTTTTAGGCTGCCCACAGATGATCTGGTGGGGCCAAAGATCTCCTTCGTTGTAGCATAAAAACGGCGCATATCCCGTTGGTCGGCATATTTTTGCAAATCTTCTGCTTTTTGCTGCCACCAAGTGTTTTGGGCTTTACGAATCCCTCTCTGGCATGCCACTTTTGCTTGCTGGTGTTTCTGTTGATTCTTTGCAGACGGATCATTTTCAAACGCAAGACGTGCATGGCGTTTAGCCTCTATGAGGTTAGTGATTGTTTCATCATTCTCGTTGAACCAGTCTTGGTTTTTCTTGTGTTTGTGACCAATCTTTTCTTTGGCGGCAGCAGTCATTGCATCACGGAGAGTGGTCCATTGGTCTTCAATTGAGGCATTGTCTGGAAGGCTCAGTTCATTCATGTTTCTACCAATGGCCTCTCTAAAGGACTGCAACATTTGGGGATTGCGGAGCTTGTCACAGTCAGAATCAGAAAAGATTTCAGAAAAGATTTATTGCCAAGTACATTAACAGATCACTGATAACATACGAGAGAATTTGACTTGACACAGTAAATGAACCTGCATTTCCGTGCCGCGGCGCATCTGAAACGTGCCTATCAGCAGGAGGGTACAGGTAGCATAAGGATAATACAATAGGAAGGAGCAAAAAAATCATTGATTCAGAATACTGGTTGCATAATCAATCAATATTATGATTACAAGGAAAAAAAAAAGCTCTCAATGCACATCAGCGGACAAGATTTCACAGGACACAAAGAGAGCAGTGTGTGGATCTTTATTTATCAGTTCGTGGATCAATATGTGTGCACTGTTGAAGCAAGTGTTGTATCAGAAGAACAACAAGGGCACTTGGCAGGAGATGTTTTGTCTGGCTGCTCGTCATCGTCCTTGCGATTATCTGAGCAGCTGCTGTCCAAGGCCTTGTGCTCAATGTTTTGAAAAAACAGACTGCAGACAGCCAGGAGGAATTTTTATGGGGAAATTGAGCCAAATAGAACTGATCACAGAGAAGGAGGTTTTTATTTCTTCTGTAGATTCAGTACTTAATCCTTCATTGCGGGGCGTTGAGTCCGTCGTGGATAGACCTAAGCGTGACCATGATGTAATCCACCTTCCGAGACAGTTCTCCATTTGTCGCTATCAGGGTCTTCTCCAATTTTTCAATTTGATGGATGCACCTCGCCTGGCCAGCATTTTGATAGGTTGTATCCATCTTCAGCAATTTGCGGTACACCAGGACAATCCCAGTTCCAATCAGAACGATCCCGATCACCATTATTACAAAGACATACAAATCTTCAATATCTTCGATAGAGAGATTAGTTAGACACAAGATCCTCCAATTACTTGTGTCCCATAAATAGCCCGCTGGAGCCGTCCCTGCGGGGCAGACAGCTTCCCCCAGAGCACTTTTCCTTGTTGAAAAAATAGTGTCAATTGTGTTCAAAGCCCAGCTTATTAATTCCATAATTTCTTTCGACGGTCGGCAGTTAGACGCAGACAGACAACAGCAAGCTGGGATCCAGTAGTTGGGGGGGAAGGAAAAAAAAGTCAGAGCAAGAGAGAAGGAAAAGGCGTCTGCTCTCTTTGGAGGCGGAAGTGAGAAAAGCGATGGTGAGGAACATTTGCCAAAATGCGCTTTGGTGGTCGCCGGATCATAATATTGAGTTGTCATATCAGGAGGCGGTGATCTGTCCAGCAGTCATCTGCTCCAGGCATGGATCGCGTGATGTGGACATAATTTCGGTCTCTTGTTTTTGTGAGGACATAGTCGAGGGTGTGCCACTTTTTGGAGCTAGGGTGTTTCCAGGTCGTCTTCTGGCGATGGGGGAGTTGGAAAAGGGTGTTTGTTACAATAAGATTGTGTTCGGCACAAAGGCCCAGTAAAAGTTCCCCATTTGCATTGCATTTTCCCATACCATGGTGGCCTATGATGCCTTTCCACACCTGGTGGTCACTGCCAACTCTGGCATTGAAGTCACCCAGAATAACAAGCTTGTCAGATTCTGGGACTATCAGAATGGTATGTGTGAGCTGTTCATAGAAGGAGGTCTTGCTTTCATCTTCAGATGTAAGTGTAGGCGTATACACTGAGATCAGAGTGAGGAAACGTTTTTGGGTGAGCGGGATTCGGATGGTCATTATTCGCTCATTGGTTGCAATTGGGACAAGATTGTGTTGGTCCACAAGCTGGGATCGGATGGCAAAGCCTACACCATGGATACGTAGATCTTCTGTATCCTTTCCCTTCCAGAAAATGGTGTAGTTTGATCCAGTTTCCTTGATGTTGCCTTCCTCAGTAAGTCTAGTCTCACTTAGAGCCGCTATGTCGATGTTAAAGCGTGCAAGTTCTTTACATACCAGAGCTGTACGACGTTCTGGGCGCTCGCTGCTCCTCGTGTCCTGCAGTGTGCGGATGTTCCAAGCACCCAGGATGAAGGGTTTTGTAATGAGAGATCCAATCGGTGGTTGAGAATCCAGGCGATGGTCGAGAGTGGTTGAGTTTGAGTTTTTATGGTTTTGATATGTAGGTCGACCGCTGTGATGGGTAATCTGCCAGCCGCGGCATGCTAGCCAGATAAGTCTGCAGTGCCTGATGTTTACCCCACCTTTTCTAGGGGCCTCCCCATATGGGGTGGGCTGCGGGAGTCCTAACTAGGCCAGCCCAGTCGCGGATCCAGCTACCGAAATCCAATGTCACCGCAGAGTTCATTGGAAGGCGATCATCTTAGATCCGCCGTCAATGTGTGGCTGCGAGCTAGAGGCTTCCAGTCATACCAAACCTGCCCCCGTTACTCGCAGTTCAATCGCCATCGGGCTTGAAGGGATCGTCCGAGTTGAAGATGAAGGCCAATCGCTTGTGAATTTGTTTAGGGTGGTCGTGGCTGCGCGAGGGCCACGCACACGGTCTTGGCCATCAGCATGTCCAACGCGGTTTGGCAGGCCGAAATGTGCGATTTTCATGAAGTTGGCTGCAACGGGCTGCTGGGTGCTTTGTTTATCAAGGCCCACCTCTCTAGCACCTGCCCGCCAGGCACTGCCCTCATCCGCCGAAGTAGTAGACTACTCGCCGTTGGGGACTTTCCTAATGGACTATGTAGTCCGTATACTATTTAACCCATAGTTGGGGATTTGGTTCATGGGTATCAGGGCATGGCCACACGCTGGTGGGCTGTGAGTACCACAAGTCTCGGGGCCAAACCTCCTCCGAGTCCCTGCATTTTAGCCTGGGGCCTCACGGTACCCAGTTTCCATCCATTACCACAAGGAGGTACGCATGGGGCTTGCTGTGGAGAGGCTATGTACTAGCAGAGGAGACTTACGCACTCGGCTCCCTTTTCGCTTGCTGTAAACAGCAGGCTAGCTAGCGGCGGGACAGAAGTGTACACTTCTATAACGCACTAGACACATCACACAGCCTTTTAATGGACATATATATATATATATATACACTGCTCAAAAAAATTAAAGGAACACTTTGAAAACACATCAGATTTTAAAAGGAAAAAATAAGCTGTATATCTACACTGATATGGACTGGATAATGTGTTAAGATGGAAATGAAAACACTCCAAAACTTAAAGTGAAGAAATTGTGGCAGGCTAGTCCAGTTTACTCAGATTAAAAAGTGTTCCTTTAATTTTTTTGAGCAGTGTATATACAGTATATGTGTGTGTGTGTGTGTGTGTGTGTGTGTGTGTGTGTGTGTGTGTGTGTGTGTGTGTGTGTGTGTGTGTAAGATGACAACTAAGCTGACCCGGAGAAAGTTTTGGCTCTGTTTCTGCTTTCAAAAGACTTTTCTTCTCCATCACTGCTGCTTGTCACCGCCAGCTGCCCGCAGATGAAAATCCACAGAATAGGTATGTGGGACTATAATGTTCTGAATGAGGCTTCAGAAAGCTCTGAATCAGTTTGTAAATCACTGTATTGAAAATGTACTTGTACATGTACAGATTGGACCCCGGGGTCCACTTGGGGTGCTCACATGGAGTGCTCACTTGGTAAGGGGTCTACTTGACCTGTTTGTTATGTCAGTAATCAGAGTCTGGAGTCTGTCTTATGCCATGCAGTGAACTCACTCTTTACTGAACACTCACTGAACTATACAGTATCTCACAAAAGTGAGTACACCCCTCACATTTTTGTAAATATTTTATTATATCTTTTCATAGGACAACACTGAAGATACAGTATGACACTTTGATACAATGTAAAGTAGTCAGTGTACAGCTTGTATAACAGTGTAAATTTGCTGTTCCATCAAAATAACTCAACACACAGCCATCAATGTCTAAACCGCTGGCAACAAAAGTGAGTGCACCCCAGAGTGGTGCACTCACGGTGGCTCTCACTCACTCACTCACTCACCATGGCTGCACGGTGGCGCAGTGGTTAGCACTGCGGCAGCACAGTTTACCCTTGGCCGGGGGATTGTGGGGATCGTGGGATCGTGGGTTCGATCCCAGCCCCCGACCAACAGTGATCTGTGTGGAGTTTGCATGTTCTCCCCGTGTTGCGTGGGTTTACTCCGGGATTTCTCCGGTTTCCTCCCACATGCCAAAAACATGCATGTTAGGTTAATTGGCTGTTCTAAATTGTCCCTAGATATCTGTTTCCTATAGGCCCTTAGAATAGAGGGTTAGTATTAATGAAAGCGCTTTGAGTGGTCTTTGTGACTAGAAAAGCGCTATATAAGTGCAGGTTAGTTAGTTAGTTAGTTAGAGTGAAAAGGTCCAAATTGTGGCCAAAGTGTCAATATTTTTTTGTGGCCACCATTATTTTCCAGCACTGCCTTAACTCTCTTGGGCATGGAGTTCACTAGAGCTTCACAGGTTGCCACTGGAATCCTCTTCCACTCCTCCATGACGACATCACGGAGCTGGTGGATGTTCGAGACCTTGCACTCCTCCACCTTCCGTTTGAAGATGCCCCACAGATGCTCAATAGGGTTTAGATCTGGAGACATGCTTGGCCAGTCCATCACCTTTACCCTCAGTTTCTTTAGCAAGGCAGTGGTCATCTTGGAGGTGTGTTTGGGGTTGTTATCAAGTTGGAATATTGCCCTGTGGCCCAGTTTCCGAAAGGAGGGGATCATGTTCTGTCTCAGTATGTCACAGTACACGTTGGCATTCATGGTTCCCTCAATGAACTGTAGCTCCCCAGTGCTGGCAGCAGTCATGCAGCCCCAAACCATGACACTCCTATCACCATGCTTGACTGCAGGCAAGACACACTTGTCTTTGTACTCCTCACCTGGTTGTCGCCACACACGCTTGACACCATCTGAACCAAATAATTTTGTTTTGGTCTCATCAGATCACAGGGCATGGTTCCAGTAATCCATGTCCGTAGTCTGCTTGTCTGCAGCAAACTGTTTGCGCGCTTTCTTGTGCATCATCTTTAAAAGGGGCTTCCTTCTGGGATGACAGCCCTGCAGACCAATTTGATGCACTGTGCGGCATATGGTCTGAGCACTGACAGGCTAACCCCCCACCCCATTCAAAATCTGCAGCAATGCTGGCAGCACTCATACATCTATTTTCAAAAGAAAACCTCTGGATATGACACTGAGCACGTGCACTCAACTTTTTGGTCGACCATGGCGAGACCTGTTCTGAATGGAACGTGTCCTCTTAAACCGCTGTATGGTCTTGGCCACTGTGCTGCAGCTCAGTTTCAGGGTGTTGGCAATCTTCTTATAGCCCAGGTCATCTTTATGTAGAGCAACAATTCTTTTTTCAGATCCTCAGAGTTCTTTGCCATGAGGTGCCATGTTGAACTTCTAGTGACCAGTGTGAGAGAGTGTGAGAGCGATAACACCAAATTTAACACACCTGCTCCCCATTCACACCTGAGACCTTGTAACACTAACAAGCCACATGACACTGGGGAGGGAAAATGGCTAATTGGGCACAATTTGGACATTTTCACTTAGGGGTGTACTCACTTTTGTTGCCAGTGGTTTAGACATTAATGGCTGTGTGTTGAGTTATTTTGAGGGGACAGCAAATTTCCACTGTTATACAAGCTGTACACTGACTACTTTACATTGTATCAAAGTGTCATATCTTCAGTGTTGGCCCATGAAAAGATATAATAAAATATTTACAAAAATGTGAGGGGTTTACTCACTTTTGTGAGATACTGTATACAGTGGTGCCGTAACTCACCCGACGTCACACCACACAAAGTAGCTACGGCAAGCCATAAGGGCCACACACACACTCTACACACAACATTCCCCTCCCCCTTGTAAAAGTTCAAAACACATACACACAATTCAGACCCACCCCAATTTAGGACTCGAATCATGCACTTCGGGAAATAACGGGGACAATGAGCTGGAATGGCCTTACACATTCACACAAAAACAACTAAAATAGGACCGTGTCTCTAAAATACGTAAAATAATCCCATATCACCACAACCATTCACATGCACACCATATGAACATATTTACAACAAAGTCATTTATGTTACACCAATGTCCACTGGCAGCCAAGGGTAAAATCGGTTTGGAGGCCCAGGGCAGCCCCACGGCATGCGCGCCCCTGGAAGCCGCCTGCCCCCAGGGTCGGCGCTGACCTCCCCAGTGAGAATGTCTCCTCCTACCGCCGACCACTTCTCTTGTCTGGACCCGCAGTGCTGCTGCCTGGCATGCAGTCCCTCTGTGCCTGTCGGTCTGCCCCCGACCGTCTTTGAAACTGCCGCAGCTGCCGCCGTTGTAGCCCCAGACACTCCGCCCCCCTGTGGCCGAACTCTGGGAAAGACTGTAGCCCGCTACTCGGCATCGCTCATCAATCCAGGCTCCTCGCCGCTGTGTCCAGCACCCTTGTCCAAGGCGCTCCGCTGCGCTGCCTCTGTGCCCGGCTATCACTGCTCTCTCCCGGGGCTTTCAGTGTCACTCTTGTCAGCATCACCCGTCGACCCAGGCACCTCGCCACTGCGCCCAGCACCTTAGCCCAAGGCGCTCCGCTGTGCTGCCTCTGCCCCGGCTGTTTCCCGGGGCTTTCAGCATGCTTGCTCCCGCTCTCCCACTGCCCAGACTCCAGCTGCAGGGAAGACTCAGTTGAGTCCGGTCACTGCTCTCCCTCCATGCTTCCATTGCTTGCTGCACTGTCATCACCATCAGTGCTACGGCCATGCATTGTGTTGAGCTCCTCAGTTGACTTGCTGTTCTTGATGACTGGGGGCTCCCCCCCTCGTGGCTCCAGTCCCCCCTTGAAACCTAGCTGGTAGCTTGTAGCTTGGTTTTGGTGCGCACCTTCCCTTGGTGCCAACAGCCTCACTACCCACCGCTTCGTGTCCCTTGTATGTTCGGCAAAATCCCCAGCCAGCCGCTCGACAGCATTCGCATAAAGCTCCATCTCTTCCAACATGCCGAGAATTCTCTGACCCTCCACGCCGAGACGACTGACCAGGACCACCCATCTTCAGTCTCCGTCGAGTCTACCCAGGCCCAGCCCAGCAATGTATACCCCAAGCATGGCCATCCAGTCCGGCCACAGGATTGCTGGCTCTCCCGGACACTACAGAAATGACGGCAGAGGTGGCGGTAGCCCACACACCTCCATAGTTTATTCTCGTTGCCAAAATGTTATGTTGGTAATCAGAGTCTGGAGTCTGTCTTATGCCATGCAGCAAACTCACCCTTTATTGAACACTCACAGAACTATATATAGTGGTGCCGTAGCCCGCCTGATGTCACACCACACAGGGCGGCTACGGCAAGCCCAAAGGGCCACACACACACTCTACACACAACACTGTTCCTGTTTCATGCTCTCTTGCCTCACTGAGAAGCAACTGGATGTGCTGCTGGTCCCGGATCAGCAGATCTTCAGCTTGCGGTGGGACTGTAGAATGAAAATACACACACAACTTAAGTACATCCACAGTACAAAAGTGCAACATGTAAAAAACTACCTTTTAACTAGGAATAACACTAGCTTATTTCATCAGATGTTGTCAACACAAGCTCAAAATACAAGCAGAGCATGGAGTTAGCATTGATGGCTAACTAGCTAGCTCATTGTCTGCATACAGGAGACAACGGTGTTGTTTGTTCAAAGTGAGCTTTCCACCACTGGGATAAATAACGACAAAGATGCATAATATCACATCACTCACCATCCTCTATCACTGTTTTCAACAATGATGATGCCGTCATCAGGTTGATGCCACTCTGCCTCCCGTCTGCCTTCGCCATGGCTATGAATTCATTTCAGGTCGCTCCGTCCAGCTCCCTCTGGATTTCTTTAGTCAGCTACCAAGCACAGAAAAGTCTGTGCCTCGTTGCTGGACCATGGTGTTGATTTGTGTGTAGTCATTTATCTCGTTGATTACACTCACTCGTGCTTGCTGTTGGCGATTTGACTGTTCGTTACTGTCTAAAATGGCGCAGTAAACAAAACACACGTGACCCATGTGACGTCGGTGCAACCCTTCTATAGATTTGGAAATTATTGACAACACCTTTATTTGAAACTCCCTACAGTTCCCAACCACTCAGTACCGAGTGGCGAGGAAAAAATTATTAATTTATTCTGTTGCTCTGTAATGTCTGTCGGAGTCTGTGTTTTTCTGAAAAAAATTATAGACAATATTCTCTCTTTCCATGCCTAACTCTTACCTGTCTATGCATGTCTTGACACTCACCTGTCTCATCAGACACTCACTTTTCATTTCCGGGGGGGGGGGGGGGCTGTACAAAAGGATCAAACACTGGCTGTAGTGTTAGATTTGTTTGTTTTGTTTGTGGTTTTATGGCATTTCTCCTCATGCACGCTTCCGTGACGAGGTGCTTTTGGGGCAGGCGGACATTTTTCAATACAAACCCAGCACTTCGTACATGTGGTCAGGACAGAGATGTGGTGAGACGTCCATCGGCAGGCTGTGGGAGACGGAGGAAGGGATGGTGTTGGAAACCTCGCTGGTGAGCGTTTTTTCTAAAATCACACATTCTGTTTTTGCTGATGTGTTCAGTTAATACTCACTGTAAACACAGAAGTGAATGCAGTGCAGCGACGCATTTGATTGGTTAGACTGAGCATTTGAGCGCCACTCAGGGACAAATTTGATTGGTGAAATTTGCGGAAGTTGACGAGGATTGACCAGAATTGCGGGAAAGTTGCGGTGATTGGACAAAATTGCAATGTTGTGCAATAGTCACGCTGACTGGCTGATTTCACGTGAATTGACACGATCACAGCATCGCGAAATCCTGGAGGGACTGATAGGAGCTATATTGTCATGGCAACTTGCCCCTGGTGGGCAATTGATCCCCTTGTTATTTTAGCTGTTTAAAGTTATATAATCAATACGGCCTTAAAGTGCAGACTATCAGCTTTAATTTGATGGTGTTCATATCTAAGTTGGAGGACCATTCTAGGAATTGCAACCATTTTTACAGAAAGTTTCCTCATTTCAGGGGCTAAAAAGTAACTGTCCAAATTAACATGCCCATAAATAAAATATTCATTTTTTTTATACTTTGTTGAGAATGCTTTGAAGGTAATGACTACCTGAAGCCTACAATCCATTTACATCACAAAATGCTGGTTTTCCTCTTTTGCGATGCTTTTCCAGGCCTTTACTGCAGCTGTCTGCAGTTGTTTCTTGTTTGTGAGTCTTTCTGCCTTAAAGACATACTGCAGTGGATATAAATCCTCTAAAAAACAAATCTACATGATCTAAAATGGTATCTTATGCCCCTTTTTCTCAAAAAACTTTCATTTTCTTACAGGGGCTTGTAAAAATCTTTTTCTTTATCCTCCTCCTTTCAAATGACAGGATCTAATTAGGCCCATCCACATCCCACCCACCAGGACACAGAAGTCTGCAAGCTGGCAAATTTGAACAGCCAGTGCTTAGTCCTAATTGACTCACCAATAGATTCTTCCCACCTAGACCTAGATTCTAGATTTTTCCCACCGTTAACTTGAATACAGTAACTACTACAACTCTTTCAATTGATATCTGTTTGGATGAGTTTACTCCAACTGACCTTTTAGAGTTAGATCAAATAATTTCCTCATCCAAGCCTTCAACTTGTCTTTTAGACCCTGTTCCTACCAGGTTATTTAAAGAAGTCTTCCCATTTATTGGTAGCGCTTTTCTTCAAATAACACAACATAACAAAAATAATTTTTTTGTAAGTTGTCTGTGTTTTTTCGACTGATTTAAGACAATTTTGCACTGCTGAATCTGAAAATGACATCCATTCCTCTCGATCAGGTCAGGTTTTTATGCTAAGTTGTAAGCAGTTGTACAGCAGTTGTACAGTTGTACTGTAAATTGAATAGTAAACATT
Source organism: Pholidichthys leucotaenia (assembly GCA_020510985.1). Lineage (NCBI taxonomy): Eukaryota > Metazoa > Chordata > Actinopteri > Cichliformes > Pholidichthyidae > Pholidichthys > Pholidichthys leucotaenia. Next base: position 142,486,494 of record CM035842.1, on the reverse strand, counting down.
GATAAAGGTAAGTACATGTAAATTGAATGTTACGTCATCATTGTTCAAAATTCAGAGAATTTCAAGAAATAAAAAAGAATTTTGCATCATATAAAGTGAAAATACCCATACATGTAAACAAAAATGTAAAAAACATGTGGCCATAGTTCAAAAAGTTGACCTGATTGAGGAAAACCAATGTGATTTTTGGATTCAGCACATCAAAATTGTCCTAAATCAGCTAAAAAAAACTTAGACAATAAATTTGGTGTTGACCAGTGTAATCAATTCTTCATTAACATTAGGCGATGTACCACAGGCTTTTAAAACTGCTGTAATCAAACCCTTACTTAAAAAGCCAGCGCTGGATCTAGGAGTTTTAACTAACTATAGACCATCTCTAATCTGCCTTTCATTTCAAAAATCTTAGAAAGAGTTATTGCTACGCAATTACTTGACCACTTGCAGGGAAATGGTTTATATTTGAAGAGTTTCAATCTGGGTTTAGAATCCATCATAGTACTGAAACAGCTTTAGTTTAGGTCACTAATGACCTCCTTATTGCATCTGATAATGGACTCGTTTCTGTACTTGTCCTTTTGGACCTTAGTGCAGCTTTTGATACTATTGATCATAATATTTTACTTGATAGACTAGAACACCTTATTGGACTTAATGGAACTTTGTTGCAGTGGTTTAGCTCTTATTTATCTAATAGGTTACAGTTTGTTCATGCCAATAATGAGTTTTCTTCCAATTCAAAGCTCAGTCACGGAGTTCCACGGGGATCTGTGCTGGTGTAGCGGGTTTGATTCAACCCCCCCACAACACACAGAGACAGTCAACTCGTTACTCCTGGGTTTTTTCCGCTGCATGCTGAGTTTACAGCTGTGAGGTTAAAGTGTCATCCATGCATTGTGTTCATGCATCCTGTCTGTACCTCTGATATGCAAATGCCCAGATCGACTGCTGTGAAGGTCTTTGATGTATTGTCTGAGTTGGGTATATATGCTGCACTGTCCTGTAAATCTGCCTCTCATTCATTCACTCTTCAACTGCTGCTGGACACACGCACTGTGTGTCCCCTCTTCTCTGAGAGCCTGAGGACATCACCTCAGCCCGCAGCACGAGGGCTGGGGAGGTGTTCTGATGAAGGCGGTATGATTCAATAAACCAACTTAAAACTCCATCGCTGCCTTTATTTTATCATCCGCTTTACTGATGACCCCAAGAACGCACACGTTTTGTGCAAACGCAACCTTCTGGTCTGGACGGCCACGCTGGCGACCCAATGCTGAAGAAAACGAGCTGCCGGCGAACGCAGCACCCGGCAGTGATGCTCCGCCGACGAGTGAACGCAGCAGCCTGACTGATCTGCCCTCCCTGCGGCTTCAGGGAGGCCTCAACGCAGAGCTCACGGCAGGCGAGCTACTCTCCGGACATCGCCCAAGACCGGGTAAACGGCAGTAAACGTCATGGCGCGACCCTCGCCGAGATCGGGGCGTCCATGCGGGACAGCCTGAGGGACAAAGATCGCCTATCTCCCCTCAACGCTCCAATGCACCATGACTAATCTGCAGCTCTTCATTGCCGGATTGAATCGCGAGAGGAATCAGAGACTAATTTTTCTTCCCACAGCCACGGACATCCCCCGGCACTTGCTACCCCCACCCTCCTCCCTCCCCCGGCACAGACCTTCCCAGCTGCTCGCTCCCAAGCTGGACGATCGAGGTCTCAGCTCCCCGCTAAGCCCTCTGGGGGGAGTGTATGGGGTAACCCCCACAAAAGCCACAGACAAACAGAGCGCTCAGCTGGGTCAATTAGCAGAGCTATGAGATGTGTGTGTTGAGATCAATAGGCAGCCTCTCCGTGTCTAGTTCAGGCGCCAGTATCCTGTGGATATGTATGACTCAAATGCAAACATTCATGCTTCCTGCTCTCATTGTGGTACAAATGTCACATGCCTGAATGCATTTCCTTTGATGATAAAATGCCTTTGATGTATTGTCTGTTGCTGGGTATTTAAGTGGCTGAATTCATATGTTCACTCTCTGTTCTTCTTCTGACTGCTTCTGACTACTGCTCATGAGAGCCTGAGAGTGATCCCCAGCATGCTTATACAGCAGCTGGGGTGAGCTCCGTGATGGCGATGATTTGATGAATAAACTTCCATTAAAACTCCAAACGCCGTGCCTTATTTTAACATCGCCACACTAGGTCCTATTCTTTTTAGTTTATACTGTATATGCTTCCGCTAGGCAACATTATTAGAAAGCACTGTATACATTTTCATTATTATGCAGATGACACACTTATACTTATCAATGAAGCCAGATAATAGTACTCAATTAGCCAAATTAGACTCTTGTCTTAAGGAAATCAAAGTTTGGATGACTTGCAACTTCTTGCTATTAAATTCAGATAAGACTGAAGTCATTCTTGTTGGTCCAAAAAACCTGAGAAATACCTTTCCAAATCAAACTCTTAGTTTGGATGTGGTTACTCTTTCTCTTAATAGTTTTGTGAGGAACCTTGGAGTTATTTTTGATCAAGATCTGTTCTTTAATTCACATATTAAACTTGTTTCTAAGACTGCCTTCTATCATTTGCATAATATTGCCAAGACTAGGAACATCTTGTCTCAGAGTGATGCTGAGAAACTAATCCATGCTTTTGTTAGCTCTAGAGTAGAATATTGTAACTCTTTATTATCAGGCTGTACTAAAACATTTTTAAAAAGTCTTCAGCTGATCCAAAATGCTGCAGCAAGAGTTTTTACCGGTACGAGAAAGAGAGATCACATCTCTTCGGTTCTGGCCTCCCTTCACTGGCTTCCCATAGAATTTAGAATTAAGTTTAAAATCCTTCTTCTCACTTACAAAGCTCTAAATAATCAGGCCCCTTTTTTATTTAAAAGATCTTGTAGTACCTTATCATCCTAACAGAGCACTACGCTCCGAAAATGCAGGATTACTTGTAATACTTAGAATCTCCAAAAGTACAATGGGAGGCAGAGCCTTCAGTTATCAAGTTCCTGTCCTCTGGAACCAGTTGCCAATCTGGATTTGGGAGTCAGACTCTATCTCTGTTTTTAAGAATAGGGTTAAAACCTTCCTTTTTGATATAGCCTATAATTAAGGTGGGATCAGGTGCCCCTGAACCCTCCCTTAGTTATGCTGCTAATAGGTTTAGACAGCCGGGGGACCTCCAACAATGCACTGGGCTTCATTCCTTTCTTCATTCTCAACAAAATATTTTTGCTGGTCATTAACATCTGTCCCATAGACTGAATCCTTGTCGTGCTGTTTGCTCTCTACATGTCTGTTCTTTTCTTCTTCTTCTTCTTCTTCTCTATCCCCTCACCCCCCAGCCAGACGCAGCAGATGACTGCCCCTCCCTGAGCCTGGTTCTGCTGGAGGTTTCTTCCTGATAAAAGGGAGTTTTTCGTCTCCACCGTCGCCAAGTGCTTGCTCACAGGGGATCAACGGATTGCTGGGGTCTTTCTGCAGTTGTGGGGGTTTCCCCGGCAGTTGAAAGTGCTATGAGATGACTGTTTTTGTGAAATTGCTATATAAATAAAGTTGAATTATAGTGACATCATAAAAATGTTCCATCTAAACTTTCCCCTTTCCAAGGGGAGGAGCTTAACTGAGCTTTCACAGCAAAAAAAACCCCAAAAAAACAAACAAAAAAAACCCACAGACATGACACATAAGAGTGATTTTGCTCTTCATACAGTATGTCTTATAAGTTATAAAAAACATGTTACAGACATGTTAAGAAAAAAAACCTTTATTTTCACTGGTGTGTCACTTTAAGCTTTGTCTTTAGCAAGAGAAATGCCTGTTTGATCAGGTTGAGAGCTGGTGATTTACTGTACTTGGCCATTGCAGAATATTCCACTTCTTTGCCTTAAAAAAACTCCTGGGTTGATATTGCAGTCTGTTTTGGGTCACCCGTGAAGTGCCGTCCAATCAACTTTGCTGCATTTGGTTGAATCTAAGCAGACTGTATATCCCTATACACTTCAGAATTCATCCGGCTGCTTCTGTATTTTGTCACATCATCAATAAACACTAGTGACGCAGTGCCACTGGAAGCCATGCATGCCCATATATCACACTGCCTCCACCATGTTTTACAGAAGATGTGGTGTGCTTTGGATCATGAGCTGTTCCAAGCCTTCTCCATATTTTCTTCTTCCCATCATTCTGGTGCAGGTTGATCTTGATTTCATCTGTCCAATAAATGTAGTTCCAGAACTGGGTTGGCTTCTTTAGATGTTTTTTGACAAAGTCTATTCTGGCTTTTCTATTTTTGAGGCTGATTACTGGTTTGTATCTTGTAGCAAACTCTCTGTATTCGCTCTTGTAAACCCCTCTCTTTATGGTAGACTTAGACACTGATATGCCTATTTCCTGGAGAGTGTTCTTCACTTGGATGAATGCTGTGAAGGGGATTTTCTTCACCGTGGAAAGGGTCCTGTGATCATCCACCACTGTTGTCTTCCGTAGACATCCAAGCCTTTTTGAATTCCAGAGCTCACCGGTGCACTCTTTCTTCTTAGAATGTAACAAACCGTTGATTTGGCCACTCCTAACACTTCCACAATCTCTGACGGATTTCTTCTTTTTTTATTTCAGCTGAAGGATGGTCTGTTTCACTCCCATTGAGAATGCTTTTCACTGCATATTGTGGGCTTAAAGCAACAGTTTCTAAATGCAAATTCCACATGTGGAATCAACTCCAGACCTTTTACCTGCTTAATTAATGATGGATTAATGGGGGAATAGCCCATGCAAACCATGAAATAGTTTTTGAGTCAATGGTCCAATTTCTTTTGAGCCACTGAAATGAAGAGACTTTGTAGCAAAATGGTTGCAATTCCTAAATCGTGACTCCAATTTGGATGTGAATACCCTCAAATTAAAGCTGAGAGTCTTAACTTTAAGGCTATGTTGTTTGTCCATTGTTTTTGACGATGACCAAAGACATCACAGGGAAGAGGACTGGGTGCGTTGTGTCCGGCTGTGGCTGATCAGGCCGATGTGGGTGCAGAAGGCTCTGCTGGAGGTCGGGCACAGGCGGTCTGCGTGGGCAGAAGATACAGGGGTGGCTCTGGACTTGCAAAGCTCACATTTTCTCTGGGCCTTGGCAAGCTTGTTGAGCTCAAAAGAGGCAGTGCCTTTGCTGGTACGGCTACGCCAGTCTGGTCGGTCTAGTGCTAGGGTCTCCCAGGTGTCAGGATGGATGTCAAAGCTCTTCAGGGAGGCCTTAAGAGTGTCTTTGTAGTGCTTCTTCTGACCACCTTGTGAGCGCTTGTCCTCTGCTAGTTTGCGGTGGAAAAGTCTCTTTGGTAGGTGTGAGTCAAGCATACGAACAAGGTAGCCAGCCAACCTAATTTGGGCTCTCTTGAGCAGGGTGTGGATGGTAGGCAGCTCAGCTCAGGAGAAGACCACTGTCTCAGGGATTTTGTCTTGCCAGGTGATCTTAGGAGCTTTCTGAGGCAGTTCAGGTGGAAGCGGTTTAACTTTCTGGCATGGCGCTTGTAGAATGTCCAGGTCTCGCAGGTGTACAGTAGGGAAGGCAGGACAACTGCCTTGTACACCTTCAGATTTGTGGTCAGCCTGATGCCTCTCCTTTTCCACGTAGCTTGCACGTAGCTCCCAAATGCTGAGCTTGCCTTGGCAATGCATGAATCGACCTTGTCGTCGATGTTGACAGACCTGGAGAGTGTGCTGCCGAGGTACGTGAACTTGTTGACAGCCTTGAGGGTCTCCCCATTGACAGTGATTGCTGGTTCCACGTAAGTCTTCTGTGGTGCAGGTTGGTGCAGGACCTTGGTTTTCTTCGTACTGATTGTGAGCCCAAAGTTGTCGCAAGCAGTGGAGAAGCAGTTCATGCTCTGCTGCATCTGGGCCTCTGTAGCGACGTTGAGTGCGCAGTCGTCTGTGAATAGGAAGTTGCACACTGAGTCCCCTTCCACCTTGGTTTTGGCTTGGAGCCTCTGCAGGTTGAAGAGCCTGTCATCCATCCTGTACCTGATCCTGATGGCACGTTCTTCATCATCACGGAAGGCATTAGACAGCATGGCTGTGAACATAATGTTGAAAAGTGTGGGTGCGAGTACACAGCCCTGCTTGACCCTGTTGGTGACTGGTCAGGCTTTGGAGGAGTCTCTATCATCCAGTACTTGAACAAGCATGCCGTCGTGGAACTGGCGCACCATGCTGATGAACTTGTCAGGGCAGCTGAACTTTGCCATGATCTTCCACAGCCCCTCACGACTGATGGTATCAAAAGCCTTGGTGAGTTCTACAAATGTTGTATAGAGGTCCTTGTTCTGCTCTTGACACTTCTCCTGAAGATGGTGTGTGGCAAAGATCATGTCAGCAATTCCACGACCCTCTCTGAAGCCACACTGGCTCTCTGGCAGGTCCTGTCCCAGAAGAAAATGTTGAGAAGAACTCTTGCGAGGATGTTGCCAGCGATGGCGAGGAGCGAGTTCTCACGGTGGTTGTCGCAGGACTACCTGTTTCCTTTTCTCTTGTAGAGATGGACAATGGAGACATCCTTGAACTCCTGGGGAATAACTTCCTGCTGCCACATGGTCTGAAAGTGCTTGGCGAGTTTCTGTATTAGAACTGGTCCTCCTGCCTTGTAGATTTCAGCTGGGATGGAGTCAGAGCCTGGTGCTTTGCTGTTCAAAAGGAGTTTGATCACTTTTTGAACTTCTGATTCCATTGGAGGTTTTGCCAGAGACATGTTCACCTCTACTTGGGGCATGTGAGTGATGGCTTCTGCATTGATGGACGAAGGTCTGTTCAGGACGCTGTGGAAATGTTCTGCCCATCTTTCCAGGGTTGTGTTCTTGTCGGTGAGGAGAGTGGACCCATCAGCACTGAGCAGTGGTGATGTTCCAGAAGACTGAGGCCCGTAGATGGTCTTAAGGGCATCATAGAAGCATTTGGAGTTGTTGCTGTCAGCATACTGCTGTATTTCATCTGCCTTTTTGCTGAGCCAGAAGTCCTGCATCTCTCTGAGCTTTGCCTGCACCTTTCCTTTGATGGAGTTGAAGGTTACCTTCTTAGAGGCAGATCTGCTATCTTGCTGATACACTCTGTGGGCTTCACGCTTCTCGTCAAGCAGCTTTTGGATGTCCTCATCGTTTTCATCGAGCCAGTCTTGGTGTTTGTGTGTGTTCTGGCCCAGATGAGTGAGTGAGGTGTTGTACAACGTGTCTCTGAAAGCTGCCCAGTCTTCTTCTGCTCCGAATGCCCCGAGGTTGAGCTGACTAAGCTTGCTGTCCAGGTCCTCACTGAGGTTCTGTCGCACAGAGTGCTGTTCCAGCTTGCTGACATTGAGTCACTTGTTTGCCTTTTTCCCCTGTGGGCGCCGTTTGGGCTGGATGTGCATGTTGAGCTTTGAGAGAATGAGCCTGTGATCCGTCCTGCAGTCTGCACTACACATCATCTTCGTCACTCTAACGTCCTGGCTGTCTCTCCTTCTCACAATGATGTAATCGATCAGATGCCAATGCTTGCTGCGTGGATGCATCCAGGAGGTCTTGTTGTGATTTGGCAAGCGGTAGAAAGTATTAGTGATCAGAAGGTCATGAGAGGCGCACATCTTCAACAGGAGGAGACCATTGCTGTTATACTTTCCAACTCCATTTCTCCCAACGACTCCCTCCCATGTCTGGTAGTCTGTACCAATTTTGGCATTAAAGTCTCCAAGAACAATGAGTTTGTTCTCCTTCGGTACTCCGTCAATGAGAGTCTCTAAGTCCTCGTAAAACTTGTCTTTGATCTCATCTGGGTTCGTCATGGTGGGGGCATATGCAGTGATGAATGTGGCATGGCGTTTTCCTCGGAGGGAGAGCCACAGGGTCATGAGGCGGTTGTTGGTTCCTTTGGGGGAGCTGGTAAGCTTGCTGATCAGATTGGATCTGGTCACAAAACCCACTCCTCCTTCACGGCGTTCTTCACTGCCTCGGCCGCTCCAGTAAAAGGTGTAGCTGGCTTTGACTTCTGTCAGCTGACCTTCGTCTGCAAACCTGGTCTCGCTCAGAGCTGCGATGCGGATGTTGTACCTGCTGAGTTCTCTTGCGACAAGTGCTGTCCGTCTCTCAGGTCTGTCCGCTTTGGAGCTGTCCATGAGCGCTCACACATTCCAAGTGCAAATGGTGAGTGATGTCACCTTAGTCGATTTCTTCTGAGAATTTCGACCGCTAGGGTGGGATCCCTGCCAGCCAGGGTGTAGCAAAGCAGGCTATGTTTAGGGCACCTTTTCTAGCCCCTTCCTCAGGCCATGGAGGTGAGCAGAGTGAATCCTAAAGAGGGCTGCTCAGACATCCAGGGGGCTGCCGAACTCCACTGCTGCTTTGGTCCAGTAGAAAGCGACCCAATGCCCTGGGCCTCCTGTGTGTGGGATTGTGGCTATAGCTTCCAGTGTATCTGCACCTGCTGCTTTGTCACTTGTCCATCACCACAGGACTTGGGGGGAGGGGTGAGAAGGAAATTGGGGGGGGATGATGTCTTGACTTGCGCGTGAATTTGATTTAAGTGAAGTAGAGTTGCGCAGGGTCATCGGCCTTACTCTCTCGTCCCAGCCTATCTGGATCCAGTGGCAAGATGTAGTCAAGATGGCTGGAGATAGGTTAGGGTGCAGTGGATGGCCAGCAGTATCCTATGTGTCTCACTGTGCCCTAGTTGCGCTCCACAACGCTTTGCTGGGTCTGCCTTCCTGCCCGTTGAACCAATCTGGTGGTTTCCTCCGTGCAGTCTGCCAGATCCAGTCTACACATGCGTAGGTAGACAAGCCCTACCTCACTGAGGGTTTCAAACCCGCCGGCTACCCTCATCTGGTTTTGCCCGCCAGTCGGTGGTTTAGCAGGGTGTGGCCACTGTTGCATGCAAACACCTATTTGGAGTCACAGGTGAGAGTTGAGTGACAAGTAGGAACCAAAGCAGACTGACCACCCAGAGGTGCGACTGTTGCCTCGTCAGAGGTACTATTTCTCCCTGACACTCTCTACACACCACTTTAAGGCTATAGTGATTATATAACTGTAAAATGAATATGTTTTGGTAAACAACTAAAATAGCAAAATTTGTGTCAGTGTCCAAATATATATTGGCCTAATTGTATATATGAAAAATGCAAAAAAAAAAAAATGCATGCACTGGATAACCTTAGACAACTTCTAATCACTGAGTAACTGAGTTGCTAAACCAACCAGTCTACCTGCAACTAGCTAGCTAAACAGTTCATCTGTTGGTGTAATCACAGCTGATAGTAGAGTGCTAGTTTGTTGCTGACCTCGGCAGTATGAGAACTCAGTGGAAGAAGACCACTACTTGCCCTTGCTCCATGGATAGTGACTATGAAGTTGTGAGTGGGCCATGAAGCCTGTCCTGGTCATGTGGGTCTGTTCCATGTGCATGCAGTACTCAGGAACCTCAGATGCTTCCTGTGTAGCGAATTATGCCGGTTAACCCTAGAGACATGAATGTTGTTTGTTGAGAGGACCCTGGGAACAGTGAAGATCACTCCCAGGAGCTGCCCAAACCACTCAAAGAGTCAGCACTATCCTATTCAGACAAAGAGGATTTCCCAATTGAAGGCCCCATGGAAAGCTGGGTGAACAACTTTGGAGACCTTGGAGCTGTCACCAAGGAAATGGTTTTTTTTTTAATAACATAATAATGTTAATCTTGTGTTAAAAAGTCTTGGACAATTAACTGACTGCTCACAATTGGGTATCTTATTCACTGAGGAGCATGTGGGAGGTAGCATAAAACAGCAGGACAACCTAAATTACCTTTTCCATGAAGACAAAAGCTGCTATAATTCAGCCTTGCTGATATTAAGATTCATGTTGAGGCGGAAGAAAAAGGTTACACAACAAGCAGGGTACCAATACTCCCACCCAGGCCACTAAAGCCCCTTTTCCACTAGTACCTCTTTGGCTCTATTCATTTCATTTCAGCATGCTTTGTAGGCTTTTCCATTAGGAACTGTAATGGTTTTGGTCCCAATTTTTCAGGACTGCTCAAGACTGGTTCTAAGCGTTCCGTTCCGACCTGAAAATGTGACATCAAAAGACTGCAGGCCACTGATTTGTCCAGGCGTAACGTCATGAGAGCAATGTATGGGCTGAATTACAGAATCTCGAGCTGCCATTTGCAAACTAGATTCGTCCGTGAGCCACCAAGCAAGTGTCAGTATCAACAACAGCGATAGAATGGCTTCACAGAAATCAGATCCACAGAAATCAACATCGCGGTCCAGCAGAGTTTTCTGTGCCTTTTGGCTGATGAGAGAATCCAGAAGGAACTAGACGGAGCCACCTGAAATGAATTGACGGCCACGGAAGCACCCAATTTCAGCAGTTGAAAGCCATGATATTTGGATATAGAGGATCGTGAGTGATGTGATATGATGTGATATTATGCATCTTTTATGTTATTTATCCCAGCAGTGATAAGTTCACTTTGAACAGACAACAACGTTGTCTCCTGTATGTAGACAATGAGCTAACTAGTTAGCCGTCAATGCTAACTCCATGCTCTCCTTGTTTTTTGTGCTTGTGTTGACAACATCTGATGAAATAAGCTAGTGGTAATCCTGGTTAAAAAAAAATGTTTTTTTTACATGTTGCACTTTCGTGCTGTGGATGTACTTAAGTTGTGTGTATTTTCATTCTAGAGTCCGACCAGCATCTGCTTTGACTCCAGCAATGCAGCACGACACAGCAATGTGTTATGAGTGGTAAGTCATATTAAAGTTGCACACCTCATTGTTTTTAGTAGTGGTGAACAAAGTACTCAAATCCTTTGCTTTTTAAGTTAAAGTATAGCTAAAGTGCCAAAACTAAAGTAGCACAATTTCCTCTTAATATGAAAGGGACTGAACTGAGATTTATTTGATTGTGTGAATATTAATTACAGAATAATTGAAAGTGAACGGGACATCCAATATTAGTCATTGTTTAAGAACCGCTTGCTTATTTTTTGTCAGATCACTTGTGTGATCCTTTATGAGTTATATTCATAATAGTGTATCTTGCACTTTGGGGATTGGCAGTTGTTCAGTCACCATTATAATTTAGTTTATGTCATGATTTATAAGCAGAAAGTTCACGTGCACGATGCAACAGCACAGGAAAGTAACAACATGAAGGGGCACGTTTGACAGTTTTATTAATTTGCAAAACAAGTGCACAGCTAGGGAAACAGTCACTCGCCAGAGGAACCACTCTGTGGAGAGAAGACGAGAGCTGTGAGTGGAGGAACAGAGTAAGGGGAAATGGGCAAGCCAAATTGCCACTTACTTGGATATCCAGGGAGAACCGGCAGGACCCAGCAATGAATAAATGAACCAGTAGGGTGTGGGGGATGAGCTGATGGTGCTTGACCGGGTGGAGATACGAAGCTGATGAAATGGTCAGATGTTGCAGGAGAGCGTGCACAGTCCTGGAAACACACCTGCACGGTGGCAGCAACCAGAGGAGAGAAGAGCACAAGGTAAGACAATGTGTCTATGCTTGTTAAATTATACTTGCTTGTCTGTAGACGGGCAGTATACCCAGACGAGCCAACGTTGAATGCGCGGAGAGAGCCTCCTTAAGTACGCTGGCTGATGATCAAGGGCAGGTGTGTCTTCTGCCTCAGGTGCAGTGATGAATTGATGAATGTGAGACAGGACGGGAGGGGCGCGCTCTTGCTGCCCATGACAGTTTATATGTGTAGTTTATAGTCTATCGTCAATAAACACATGCAGTCCTATAACAGGACACATTACAAATATTTGAGACTCACTGTAGTGCATCTTTTTATAGTTTAGCAATACAAGTACAAAACACCGCCCACACTTGAAGCCAGGGCAAGAAGAGACACAGCGGTGACAGAGTGGTGGCTAAACTTTTATTGATAAAAATTACATATTTTGACTGAGCGACTCCATACTCGGGGATGCACACCCTCAGTTAAAGTACTAGAATCCATTCAACTGAAGGTGTCAACTGATTCTGATTGCTGAGGCCACAGTAAAAACAAATGATTTTAAACGTAACCCAATCCTTGTAAAATCTACTTTACTGAAGTGCAGCTACATGAAAATTGTGGTTAAATACAACAAAATTCTTTTTTGTCATATTCCACCACTGGCTTTTAGCAACAAGTGTACTTCCCAATTGTGTTTTAAACTTGCTTTAATTAACCACCACCCATTTCTGTCTTTCATCTAGGCAAGAAGAAAACGATCCACCCAAACAGGACATTGTGTCACTATTTACAGAGATGCAGGCTGAAGATCTGGTGAAGATCTGGTGAACTGGGACCAGTGTGAGCGGCACATCCAGTTGCTTCTCAGTGAGGTAGCATGGCCGGCGTATGTGACCCATTCTGGGGTTTTTTTTGTTTTTTTTTAACAGTTTGAATTTTGCACATTCTAAATAATCTGGAATTTGCTGCTGATTGAAATAAACAATTTAGTGACTTATGTGTTTGCATCATGATTTTCTATTTTGCCTGTTAAGACACCGGTGGGAAAAGAGTCAACAGTACAAACCATTTATCCATGACATAGAAAATAATGGCTCATTTTTTAGAAAAAGTAACCAAAAACAATTATTTGATTTACTGAAGACTGTATTGTTGGATGTGCCAGTGCAGAAGACACTCCACACTTTAGCACCAGTATATGGAGGAATTCTGTGCCATTTTAGCATCTGTATTTCCTAATAATGGATTAGGGCAGGGGTGTGTTCCATAGACTCAGCCAAATGAAACAATAAAAAGAAGTGTTCCTCTGTCTTTCTCAATTGCTATCTGTCTCTTTTGCTCGTACTCATCCACTTGTGTATTTTTTGCTTTGAGCTGGCCGCTTACAAAGTTAAGGGCCTTTTCCATTAGCCCCGCTTAGCCCAACACGGCACCACTCAGCACGCTTTGTAAGTCTTTCCACTAGCCCCAACACGGTTTAACAGCCGCGATTTTCGGCCCCGCTCAAGGGCAGGGTACAAGCGTGCTGAGTCGTGCCGTGTTGTGACGTCAAAAGACTGGTCGCCGCTGATTGGTCAGGTCGTAACGTCCCGAAAGCAACCGTCTTCTGATCAATCTACACATGACCGCCATTTGCAATATTTCACGGACTAACTCGGTCATGGAGTAAATACGATATTAATACAGACAGCGTTGTAGGTTTTGCGGAACTCTACACCGTGGTCCAACGAAGAGGTGCGGAGTTTTCTCTGCTTGGTGGCAGATCCACAGTGAGGGGTGACCCGGACCGATACAGATGGCTGCCCAGCATAGAACCAAACTATGGACAAGCTGAAGACAAACGTGAGAGAACCATCGATGGTGGGTGATTTGTAATAATGTGCATCTGTTCGCTTATTTATCCTGTTGGTGGTAAGCTCACTTTTTTTGAGCCATACAGCACCGTTTTGTGCTGGCTAACTCGTTTTAGCTAACGATTTTTAGCTAGTAGCTAGCTAGTACCAACTGCTGATTCGCGCTTGTTTTCTCCTAAATATTCACTTGTGAGAGCAAAACGATGAAATATGTTAATCCTGGTTAAAGTCCTGCTTTGTGTTTTGTATTGCACTTTGGTGCTGCGCATTAAATTGTGTGCAATTTAATGCTAGAATGTGTTTCCACATGCCAGGGGTTAGCCTCCCTGTTGTGGATACTGGTGAAATGAACCTCAGGAGCCGAAATCTCGTCATATTAAAATTGCTTTTTCAAACCAGTGATTCATAAAGTCATTCATATAATTTTCTAAAGCGTCAGAATAGACCCACACACCTATTCTGTGGATCCTGCAGTGCTTGTCAGGGAAACGAAGCCTTTTTGTCACATCCCACCACTGACTTTCACAGGTGTATTTCCCTAATACAGATACATCTCCAAAAATTAGAATGTCATGAAAAACTTCAGTATTTTTTGTCACTCATTTCAGAAAATGAAATCCGTATATTATATAGATTCATTACACAGACAGTGATATATTTCAAGCGTTTATTTATTTTAATTTTGATGATTATGGCTTACAGCCCCTGAAAACCCCAAATTCAATTTGGCAAAAAATTAGAATATTCCATAAAATTAACTTTAAAAAATACCATAAAACGGGGCTATAAGGGACGGCTGGGTAATAAGGGACACTTTTCTATCTACAGGAAAGCAAAAAGAAATATGCAACATACCATGATTTGTTTAAGGATTCATGGATATTTGACAATAACAACATAACTCAGCGTCCTGCTCAAAATAAAAAAAGCAGAATTACATTTAAAACATTTCCCAGAAAAGTGTCCCTTATTACCCAGCCGTCCCTTATAGCCCCGTTTTACGGTAGTTTTTAAATATAAATGTTGGCCGCTGAGGTGTTGGTTAATATGGGCTGTAGCCGTAATCATCAATATTAAAATAAACACTTGCAATATATCACTGTCCCTGTAATGAATCTATATATGGGTTTCACTTTCTGAAATGAGTGAAAAAAATATTGAATTTTTTCATGGTATTCTAATTTTTGAGATGTGCCTGTACAGTGATCCCTCGCTACTTCGCGCTTCACCTTTCGCGCCCTCAGTGCATCGCGGATTTTTCAAAAATATTCATCAAAAATTCAAAATTGAGAAATAATGGGCGGGCGCTAGCAGAAGGCAGGGAGACTACATTAGACCATCAGGTATCAACACGGAGAGCCGCACAACTCAAAAAATCCACCTCTCTGTTCGCTGTTCTCGTGTTGGCTCGGCTCGGAAATCTCGCAAGCTGATTGGCCGAGACGTTTCACCCCGCAAGCTGATTGGCCGAGACGTTTCACCCACCTCCTCTCCCTGCCGAGCGGCCATGAAGGGAAGGAAGACCGCATTCATTGCTCTTTATCGCTCGTGTTACTTTTAGTCTCGCCGCGCGGAACTTTTTGCTGTTCTCTTGTGCCTTTTTGTGCAAAATAGTCTTCCCGTCGAGCCACTACGCCGCCTCCTGCAGCTTCTCCAGCTCTATCGGAAGCTGCCCTCGACGATCCTGCGCTTCTAGCACCTGACGATGAGGCATCACCTGAGGAGCAGTAAAGCTCTCATTAACCTGTGCAGTAAATCATTTTCATCTTGAGTTACGTATCTTGTTATAAGAATAAAAGAGTTCTAAAAACACATTTATGTACACTTTATTTACATCTACGTATGTATGTACACGTACACACACACACGCACGTATCATATGAGAGAGAGAGAGTGAGAGAATGAACGTACGTATTATTTATGGATGACGTCATTAGGGGTGACGCTACTTCGCGGTTTTTCACTTTTCGCAGTCGGTTCTGGAACCCATTAACCGCGATAAGTGAGGGATCACTGTATATGTGTTGAACTTGCTTGAAACTAACCACCATCCATTTCTGTCATTCATCTAGGCAAGAGGAAATCAGCCTCCCCACAACCTACCTCGCCACTGTGGAAAGAACTGAAATCCTTTGCTTTTATAGGTAAAGTGTCAAAACCAAAGTAGCACAATTTCCACTTAATATAAAAGGGACTGAACTGAGATTTATTTGATTGTGTGAATATGGCACATCAACTGTAAAATAAACCGATATTATTTTTTTGTCAGATCACTTGTGTGATCCTTTGTGACCTATGTTCATAACTGTATGTTTTGGTGAATGTGAGATGTTCAGTCGTCAATATAATTTACTTTATATGTGTAGTTTATAGTCTATCATCAATAAACTCATGCAGTAACAGGACACATTACAAATATTCAAGACCCATTGTAGTGCTTCCTTTTATATTTTAGCAATGCTAGTACAAAACACCACCCACACATGAAGCCAGGGCAACAAGAGACACTTTTACAGACAAGACAAACTTTTATTGATAAAAACTTCATATTTTGACTGAGCGACTCCATACTCGGTGATGCACACCTTCAGTTAAATTACTATATTCCATTCAAGTGAATGTATTAATTCATTCTGATTGCTGAGGCAACAGTAAAAACAGATGATTTTAAATGTAACGCAGCCCTTGTAAAATCTACCGAAGCGCAGCTACATGAAAATTGTGGTTAAATACAACAACTAAGTACTTTATTGTCACATTCAAATTGTAATCCCTCCTGTTTTGTTTTTCTTTTGAATTCTTTGATGAAATATGGGTGGGCAATATAAGCTGCAGCTTCAGCCATCACCCATTTCAGATAACCTGTGTTGAACTGTATAATCAGAGGAGTTATTGTTTAATTTGACCTTGTTAGATTTTTTCCCCTTTGTTATATTATTCTATTTTCTTTTAATCTTTACTTTTAATCAATCCGAAATAAAGATTCATTCATTAATTCACATTCCACCACTGGCTTTTAGCAACAAGTGTATTTCCCAAATATGTTTTAAACTTGCTTTAATTAACCACCACCCATTTGTCTTTTGTCTAGGCAACAGGGAAACTGTCCACCCCAACTGGACCTTGCCTCACTATTTACAGAGATGCAGGCTGAAGATCTGCTGAACCAGGACCAGTACGAGGGGCCGATCCAGTTGCTTCTCAGTGAGGCAGCGTGGCTGCCGTGTGTGACCATTCCATTTTTTTTTTAGTTTGAATTTTGCACGTTCTGAATAATCTGGAATTTGCTGCTGATTGTAATAAACAATTTAGTGACTTATGTGTTTGCATCATGATTTTCTATTTTGTCTGTTAAGACACCGGTGGGAAAAGAGTCAACTGTACAAAGGATTTATCAGTGACCTTGAAAATAATGGCTCATTTTTAAGAAAAAAGTAACCAAAACAATTATTTTATTAACTGAAGACTGTATTGTTAGAAGACTGTACAGAAGACCCTGCCTACTTTAGTGACAGTGCCAGTATATGGAGGAATTCTGGGTCATATTAGCATCTGCTCTTCATCATAATGGGTTTGGGCGGGGGTGTCTAATCATGTGCTATGGAGGGCCAAGACCCTGCAGGCTTTACCTCCAACCAGTGTCTTCAACAGCAGATTCCACTGAACTTCTTCCACTGACTGATCAGTGAGAACACCTGCTGAAGAGACTGGGTAGAAGAGAGAACCTGCAGGGTCTTGGCCCCCCATGACACATGATTGGAAGCCCCCGGATTAGGTTTAATGGGATTTAACATTTTAACACAAACTGCTTTATGGTTCATAATTCTGTTGACAGACTTACACCAAACCAAAAGTGATTTCTCAAACTGCTGGATTATTCTTAGCTTTTCCAATCTTTCAGTATTTAATTTATGCCACATGGTGGTAACCTTCACATATAAAAAAAGAGACATCTGCAAAAACTTCAGAGGTTTATTGTCAGTGCAATTCCCAGTGCAATACTACATGAATGCATGTCTAGTACATTGTTGATGCAGAGAATATATATTTCTACAGTACATGTATCTAGTAAATCAAGTATTTTCCATGTAACCTTGTGACTGCATTATTTTAATTGCTTTTAATCCTAGATCAAGTTTGTTTTGGCCTAAAATGCACGATAACTGTCAAATATATCTTATTATACCTAGCTCAGTACTGTTTACTTTTTGAATATATATTTTGTGGCTAATATAGTTATTAACATGGCGATCAAGTTGTGTCAGCTGATCATTTTTTTCTATAACACCACCTCAGACTCGGTTCTGCAGAAGCAGGTACGTCCATGATGTCTCAACAGTCTCTCCATGATTTTCAAGCAGATCAGAGCAATTTGTTGTACAGGAAATAAACGTTTCTACAGACATTCTTAAGCTCTATAACCACTGATCGTTTGTGAAGCTGTGCTGACATCAGTGACAGGCTGATGACATCCGTGACAGGCTGTGCTGAACGCCCAGACCGAATGAAGCAGTAATTTCCCCACAACAGAGCCATCTGAAACACACACAGTGTACATATTTTAGTACCTAACAGCGATAACTTGCAGACATTACAGTGTAGTACGACGTACTTATAGCAAACTAGCATTAGCAACATTAGCTTACCGTCATATATGACCTAGTTTGTATCCTCACGTCTTTGGCTCTCCCAGAAGCTGCAGAACTATTCCAGAGTGTTTCATCTCACTGCCTGTACCCTTGTCTGGCGGTCCTTTTTTGGCATTTACGGTGAAAAAAGCCACAGACCGAGGAGTGGCCTTATACAGCCGCATGTATTTATGTTTTGCTTGGGTCGTGTGTTTTACGTCACGGGAGTGTGGCGCCGCCTCGCTGTTATAGAAATCCCACCCACCCCAGCTTAACACGGTTGTAATGGAGACAGAAGCGAGCCGAACCGTGTCGAAGTGAATCGAGACGTGCCGAAGTGTGCTGGGCTAATGGAAAAGTGCCTGATGCACATAGTACGCAGGTGGAGTGGTGGCCTAGAGGTAGAGCATCCGCCCAACAACTAGGAGGCCGGGGTTCAAATCCCGGCTGGGTCATGGCAAAGACCATATAAAAACAGAACTTCCTGCCATCCAGCTTGGTGCTCAGCAAAAATGCAATGGAGGAGGGAAATGTTGGTTACCCAGCCACAGGGGGTGCATAAGCCAGTGTACTCCCTGTGCTGGTTCCAAGCCCGGATAAATGGGCAGGATTGTGTCAGGAAGGGTATCCGGCATAAAAATCCTTGCCAAATCTACATGCGGATCATCACAATATTCAGGTGATGATACGCTGGGGCAAACCCGAAAGGGAACAGCAGAAAGACCAAAAAAAAAAAAAAAAAATATGCAGGTGAAGACTGAATTGAACTGAATTTATTTTATTCAGTAATAATAATAATAATAATAATAATAATAATAAACATATACAATACAATAAGAACACACAAAAGAACAACCAAAAGGGTGTAGGCTGAAGCTAGTGCTTATATAGTGCCTACCCCATTACAATTTTAAAATCAATAACATAAAATTTAAGTCTTACCTAAAATCGACAAAGAAAATCAAATAGAACAAGTAGACAAAAAACAAAAACCCTTTAAGTTATTACAAATTTATCTCCCAGCATTTACAGTGAGATACTGGGAGATTTTCTCATCTTTGTACAATTTTTTGAATTGCTTCAGAGTTGAACAAGTTTTAATATTTTCAGAGCAACAGTTCCACAGTTTAACTCCAGTGACAGACACGCAATGATACTTTGTATTTGTTCTAACCTTTGGCTTATTAAAAACAGAGTCACCTCTTAGCTCATATTTGCTTTCCCTTTTTTTTTAAACAGTCTCTGAATATTTACAGGTAATTGGTTATTATTTGCTTTGTACATGATTTGAATGACATTATAATCTACCAGATCTCTAAATTTAAGAGTATGTAGTTGAATGAATATTGGATTTGCTGGTTCACTGTAAGGTTTCTTTGATACAATGTGTACAGCTTTTTTCTGTAGTAAAAAGATTAAGTTTGTTTGTTTTATATGTGTTTCCCCAGATCTCCACACAGTATGTCATAAAAGGAACCATCAGTGAATTATATAAAATGCAAAGAGATTTCTGACACAGGAGATCCTTAACTTTATACAGTACGGCAATGGATTTAGACATTTTAGTTTTGACATAATTTATGTGTGATTTCCAGTTTATTTTGTTATCAACAATGACCCCTAGGAACTTGGTTTCGAAAACTGTGTCAATTTCAACATTGTTTATTTTAATTTTTCTGTGATTATATAATTTGTGGTTTCCAAATATTATACATTTTGATTTTTCCAAGGTGAATAGATAATTTATTGGCAGTGAACCATTGATTGATTTGTTTACTGTAAGTTCATTTTCTACTAAATCTAGAAGTTGCTTAAGATTTTCTCCACTACAAAAAAAATTGTGTCATAGATAGATAGATAGATAGATACTTTATTTCGAACAAAAAAGTATAACAAAAACAAAACAAATGACAAATGCAATAAAGTAACAGTATACAGTGTTCGAAAGGGAGAAGGAAGAAGTGAACACTTACTAATTCCGTCTCCTCTTTTCCATAAATACACTCATGTGAATTATATACAAATTAACACATTTAAGACCCCAAGTAAACAATTAACTGTATTTTGTACATATCAACATTAACACCCATCCATCCTAGCATACATTGATGTCCATACATCAAAACCAGCCTCAAACAACACAGATATACACAGTGCTGTCCCACCCACCATTCCATAGTGTCCCATAGTGTCCCAGAGTGAGCATAGTGAATCGTACATATAAATACTACCCTTCTAACATATATCCTTTCAGCAAATAATGTTTGTACCTCTTTTTGAATTGATTTCTGTTTGTACATAGTTTCAGTTCCGGCTCCAGACTGTTCCACAAATCCACCCCACAGACAGATATGCACATACTTTTCTTGGTTGTTCGTATCTTGGGTTTTGTAAAGTTTAAGTCTCCTCTCAAATTATGATCATTGTCTCTTTTTTTTAAAATATTATTTGTATATTAGTTGGGAGTTGATTATTAATTGCCCTGTACATTGACATAACGTTCGGCTCAGGAGACGCACACACACAGGCTCAGAATAGTTCAAATAGTTTATTAGCAACAGGAGTGAATGGATGTGTGTCTGCAAAATGTTAATGTGTTGGTGGCGGCGTCTGCTTCAGGCACAGAGGCAGGAGACCGTACAGCCGGCAACCCTATGGGAGAGAACACAGAGACACAGGGTGACGGGCACACACCAACACAGGAGGAGAATAGGCGAGGGAGAAACTTACTTGCTAGGGACAGATGACTGGCACAACAAGGACGGAACCTGGGAGACAGCCACCTGCAGGGCTCGGTGCAGCAGCGAGGAACGACGAGGGAACGGGGTTGTCCGCCGCCGAGGAATCCACCTGTGCACAGGGGAGCAGACTGGAAAAGATGAGGTAAGGATTTCTTACCACACAGCGTCGTGCTGAAGAGTAGATTGCTTCTCGTTGAAGGGGGGAAGAAGTCTGACGGCTTCAGGCCGAAGCTCAGGGCGAGGCGGCTTATATCCCTCGCCGCTGACGATGAACAGGTGTGTGAGCAGGTGGCGCCGCTGATGAGCGGTGCGGCGTGACAGTACTCCCCCCTCTAGCAGCGCCTCCTGGCGATGGCTTCTCTGGGTGCGCTCGGTGGAAGTCAGCGATGAGCGATGGGTCCAACACGAACGACGAGGGTACCCACTGTCGATGCTCGGGCCCATAGCCCTCCCAGTCCACCAAGTACTGCAACCCACGACCCCGGCGCCGGGAGTCCAGGATGGAGGCGACGGACCAGGCCGGATGGCCACCAATCATCCGGGGCGCGGGTTGCGCAGCAGGAGGAGGGCAAAGGGGGTCGGTGACTGCCAGCTTCACCTTAGACATGTGGAAGGTGGGATGGATGCGGAGGGAGGGGGGAATAGCCACGCGCACAGCCACCGGGTTGATGATCCGGGTGATGGGGTAGGGACCCATGAATCGCTGTGCCAGCTTCCTCCTCTCGCCTTTTAAAGTTATGTCCTGGGTTGACACGTAGATACGTTGCCCAACTCTGTACGCCGGGGCAGGTCTTCTGTGCCGGTCCGCCACAGTTCTGTTGCGCTCCGCTGTGCGTAAAAGCGCATTGCGCGTGGCAGCCCAGATGGAGCGGAACTGCCTGAGATGCGCCCTAACCGAGGGGACAGTTACCTCACTTTCCTGCACCGGGAACAGCGGGGGGTCATAACCCAGGGACGCCTTGAAGGGGGACATCCCTGTAGCAGAAGAGCGAGCGGTGTTGTGGGCGTATTCAACCCAGGCAAGATGGTTACTCCAGGACGTGGGTTTAGATGCTGTTACATAGCGGAGCGCAGCCTCCAGCTCCTGATTGGTCCGCTCACACTGCCTGTTGGATTGGGGGTGATGGCCGGAGGAGAGGCTCACCTTGGCTCCGATGGCGTTACAGAACGATCTCCAAAACCTCAGAAGAAAATTGGGGCCCCCGGTCCGAGACCACGTCCACCGGAATCCCGTGCAGCCTGACCACGTGTTGGACGAGGAGATCCGCCGTCTCCAGGGCAGTTGGAAGACCTCGCAGGGGGACGAAGTGCACAGCCTTGGAGAAGCGGTCCACGATGGTCAGGATGGTGTCATAGGAATTGGAGGCTGGGAGTCCGGTGACGAAATCCAAAGCGATGTGTGACCAGGGCCTGCCAGGGACGGGCAGGGGCTGGAGCAGACCCGCTGGGGGGGGCGTTTCCCGACTTGTTGGTGGCACAAATTGGACAAGCCCGGGCGTAGCGGGCTGCGTCCCTCCGCAGGCCCGGCCACCAAAAGGACCGCTGGAGGAGGTCTATCATCCGGGAGGAGCCAGGGTGACAGGTGAGCTTGGAGGTGTGCAGCCAGTGGATGACCTCTCCACGAACCGCGGATGGCACGAACAGCCTCCCCTCCGGTCCGCCGCCAGGGTCAGGTTCCACTTCCTGCGCCTTCCAGATCTTGCCCTCTATGTCCCAGGAGATGGCTCCCACGACGCACGACCTGGGCAGGATGGTGTGGAGCGTCTCCTCCGACTCCTCGGGGGTGAACTGCCTAGAGAGGGCATCAGGCAGGCCGTTCTTGGAGCCAGGCCTGAAGGTGATGGAGAACTGGAACCTGGCGAAGAACAAGGACCAGCATGCCTGGCGGGTGTTCAGACGCTTGGCAGATCGAAGATATTCCAAGTTCTTGTGGTCCGTAAGGACCACGAACAGCAGGTCCGCCCCCTCTAGCCAGTGGCGCCATTCTTGCAGCGCGAGCTTGATGGCCAGTAGCTCTCTGTCCCCCACATCGTAGTTCCTCTCCGCCGGGGACAAGCGCCGGGAGAAGAAGGCGCAGGGCCGTTTGGCGCCATCGTCAGGTGACCGCTGAGATAGCACCGCCCCCACTCCTGTGTCCGAGGCGTCCACCTCCACGATGCACTGCAGCGCGGGGTCGACCTGGAGAAGGACCCGGGAGGAGGAGAACTCCACCTTCAGCACCTGGAAGGCAGCAGCGGCCTCCTCGGTCCACCGGAACGGGACCTTAGGGGAGTGAGACGGGTCAGTGGTCCGACGATGGAGCTGAAATTGGGGACCAAAGCGGCGGTAGAAATTTGCAATCCAACGAACTGTTGCAACCTGCTTCCGTGACGCAGGTGTAGGCCATTCTACCACCGCCTTTACCTTCTCTGCGTCTGGGAGCACCTGGTCCTGAGAGATGACGAAACCCAGGAAGGACGTCGTTCTGGCGTAAAAATTCACACTTTTCAGCCTTCACGTATAGCCGGTTCTCCAGCAGTCTTTGGAGGACCGCCTCACATGGACTGGTGCTCGTCCCTGGACTTGGAGAAGATGAGAATATCGTTCCAGGTAGACGAACACGAAGAGGCCGATGAAGTCCCGGAGGGACGTCATTAATGAGGCGCTGAAAGACGGCAGGAGCGTTGGTCAACCCCGAACGGCATTACCAGGTATTCAAAGTGGCCGTTCGGGGTACGGAAGGCTGTCTTCCACTCATCTCCCTCCCGGATCCGGAAGAGGTGGTATGCGCTGCGTAGATCCAGCTTGGTGAACCAGTTCGCCCCCCTGGGAGGGAGTGGAAGGCAGTGTCCATGAGGGGCAGGGTGTAACGGTCCTTCTCAGTGATGTCGTTGAGAGCCCGGTAAGTCTATGCAAGGGCGGAGGGATCCATCCTTTTTCCCAACGAAGAAGAAACCCTGCCCCCACGGGAGATGACGATGGGCGAATTATCCCAGCGCTCAGTGATTCTTTTAGGTAGGCGTTCTCGTTTTCCTTCTCGGCGCTGACAGGCTGTAGGCCGACCAGAAGGTAAGGGAGCCCCCTGGCGGAGGTTGATGGCGCAGTCATAGGGCCGATGAGGGGGGAGAGACGTAGCTTAGTCTTGCTAAACACCATACCCAGGTCATGAAATTCCGGAGGCACAGAGACAGGTCCGGGTTGCAGCGTCCGTAGCAGGGGGAGAAGCGGACGAAGAGCAGGCAGCGGACTGAAGGCAGGTGCCCATGCAGAACGTGCTCCATGCCGATACCCCAGTGACTTCCAATCCAGGACCGGGTTGGGGAGGCGTATAGCCAGGGATACCCCAGGATGACGGGCGACACAGAGTTGGGCAGGACGAGAAAGGTTATCTCCTCCCGGTGGTTTCCAGAGATGATCACCGGGACCGGATGGTCTGGTGGGTGACTCTCCAAGGGCATAGCAGGGAGAAGGTGACCAGGGAGAATGGGGCTTTTGAGCGCCTGGCAGCGGTGCCCAATCGGGTTGCCAGGCTTTGTGAAATGAAGCTGCCTTCTGCGCCCGAATCCACCAGTGCGTGGGTGAGGTGCCCAGTGGGGTTGTGGCAGAAACGGATGGGCAGCATTAATTGAGTGTGTGAGTTTAACCGATTGAGATGCCGCAAGGCCCCCTACAGTGACTCGCGGACCCGCCGACTGGCTTTCGTGGGCAAAGCTTCACCGTGTGTTGGTCATCTCCGCATACATGCAGAGATCCAACTCACGGCGGCGTTGTCTCTCCGCAGGTGAAAGCTTTGTCCAGCCCCGTCCCATCGGCTCGACTCCTCGGGGCACGATGGTGGCGGCGCCGCAGGGGGCGCGCTTGGAACAGGGCGGCGAGGCTCCACGAGGGCGAGAAGAGACGACTTCCGCCCTGAGGAGCGCTCGCGCAGCCTGTTATCCAACTAATCGCTAGGATGTCAGCTCCGCTAGCATCTCAGGAATCTCCGCCCAGCAGTTCATCCCTCAGATCATCATTGAGGCTGCGGAGAAAAAGGCCGCAGAGGGAGCGTTCCTCCCAGCCTACTTCCTCCGCCGCTACCCCCGGAAGTCGACTTGCGTAGTCCGCTGCCAACCGGCTTCCCTGCTGGAGGGCGAGAAGCCGATCGACCTAGACCGTCTCGGTTGGGTATGGTCAAAGACCTCCAGGAAGCGCCTCACGAATTGGTCATATGTGAGGGCGGCATAACTGGGCCTCGCCATTACGGCGTAGGTCCCACGTTAAAGCTGCCCCCCTCCAGGAGATTCCCGATATAACCAATGGCTATGATCCTGAAGGGAAAGTCTCCCGGCACCCGGTGGAAAACGGACTCACACTGCATAATAAACCCCCGCGCTCCGCCGAGCTTACCGCTAAAGCGGGCGGGGGTTGGAATGGGTGTGAGCCGAACCGGTGCACTCGGAGCCTGCTGGACGGCCACTGGAGCAGCAGGAGCCGCGCCACCCTGACGAGCCGGGTGGGAACGACTGCTGGGGTGTCCCAGCGGCCCCAACGGTTAGTTCAAATTTAATAATTGATTGAAAATCACCTGTTGCTGATAGGCTAATTGATCCACTCGAGCCTCGAGAGTGGAAAACCGGTGTGCGAGCCCGCCGTCTGCCGAGCCGCTCTGCCTGAAGCCATACTGACATAACGTTCGGCTCAGGAGACGCACCACACAGGCTCAGAGTAGTTCAAATAGTTTATTAGCAAACAGGAGTGAATGGATGTGTGTCTGCAAAATGTTAATGTGTTGGAGCGGCGTCTGCTTCAGCACAGAGGCAGGAGACCGTACAGCCGGCAACCCTATGGGAGAGACACAGAGACACAGGGTGACGGGCACACACCAACACAGGAGGAGAATAGGCGAGGGAGAAGCTTACTTGCTAGGGACAGATGACTGGCACAACAAGGACGGAACCCGGGAGACCAGCCACCTGCAGGGCTCGGTGCAGCAGCGAGGAACGCGAGGGAACGGGGTTGTCCCGCCGAGGAATCCACCTGTGACAGGGGAGCAGACTGAGGGAAAAGATGAGGTAAGGATTTCTTACCACACAGCGTCGTGCTGAAGAGTAGATTGCTTCTCGTTGAAGGGGGGAAGAAGTCTGACGGCTTCAGGCCGAAGCTCAGGGCGAGGCGGCTTATATCCCTCGCCGCTGACGATGAACAGGTGTGCGAGCAGGTGGCGCCGCTGATGAGCGGCGCGGCGTGACATATATGACTTGTGCTGTCTTAAATTTAACTAAATCGATGAACTTTATGACATATGACTTTAAAAACAACGAATTGGTATGGTCTCTATATCCTACATTATTTATTATCCTTATAGCTCTTTTTTGTAATGTGCATATTGACTGTAGGTTGGTCTTGTAGGTGTTTCCCCAGACTTCTACACAGTAGTTAAGATAAGGTAGAAACAGTGAATTGTACAGTAAGAACAATGATTTATAGTCCAAGATGTGTCTTGTCTTCCCCAGTATCCTTATACATTTTGCCAGCTTGGCCCGGATGTGACTGATGTGAGGTTTTCAGCAGATTTTATTGTCTAGCGTCACCCCCAGAAACGTATTTTCCTGTACTGTTTCTATTCTGGTATCATCTATTGTTACCATTATTTCATGATTTATTTTATAATTTCCAAACAACATAATCTTTGTGGGTTTTTTTTTTTTTAGATTTAGAGATAATTTATTTTTGTTGAACAACTGCGTTAACTTTTTCATTTCAGTTGTGACCACCTCTAAAACCTGCTGCAAATTCTCACCAGTGCAAAGGATATTTGTGTCATCCGCAAACAAAATAAATTTCAGAATTTTTGATACTTGGCATATGTCATTTATATATAAGATAAAGAGTTTGGGTCCCAAAACTGACCCCTGGGGCACACCACAAGTGATGTCCATGAAGGGTGATTTGTGCTCACCAATTTGTACAAATTGTTGTCTGTTACTTAAATAACTTTCCACCCAACTCAGTCCGACCCCTCTTATCCCATACCTTTCCAGTTTCCTTAGTAGTATTCTGTGGTCAGTGGTGTCAAAAGCTTTCTTTAAATATATAAATACTCCTACAGCAAAGTTTTTTTTATCTATACAACTAGTAATTTCTTCTATAAGTTCGATCAGTGCCAAAGATGTAGATTTATCTGCTCTAAAACCATACTGGCTGTCTGTAAGGAGATTGTGTTTTTCCAATGAAATCATCCAGTCTCTTAGTGAAGATTTTTTCAAGTATTTTGGAGAATTGTGAGAGTAAAGAGACTGGCCTGTAATTTGTGAAACAATGACTGTCTCCTGTTTTGTATAGAGGTATTACTTTTGCTATTTTCATTTTGTTTGGAAGTTTACCAGTTTGAAATGACAGGTTACAGATGTGGGTGAGTGGCTTAACAATTCCTTCAATTACTTTTTTCACTATTGTCATGTCAATTTCATTCCAGTCCGTTGATTTTTTGTTCTTTAATTTACTCACAGTCTCGATAATTTCCTTTTCAGTAACTGCACCCAAAAAGATTGTGTTTGGATTTCTATCTTCTATTTCATTTACAGAACCACTGTAGTTTGTTTCTGTTGTCACTATTGATTTTGCTAATTCAGGACCAACGTTTACAAAAAATTTATTGAAACCACTGACCACATCCTCCATATTATTTATCAAATTGCCATTTTCAATAAAATATTCTGGATAATTAGCATTCCTAGGTCGATTACTAATAATCCCATTGAGTACTTGCCATATTCCTCTTAAGTTATTTTTATTATCCTCTAATATTCTGTTGTAATATTCTTTCTTACAGGTCCTCATTATATTAGTAAGCTTATTTTTATATCTTTTATATTTGATCTCAGCCTCCACCATTCTGCACTTAATGAATTGTTTATATAATGTATTCTTCTTTTTACATGCATTTATTAACCCCTTGGTGACCCAAGAATATTTTTCTTTTGTTGTCTGTCACTGTATTGTTTTATAGGACAGTTTTTATTGTACAATGATTGAAATATTTTTAAAAAATTTATCATATGCTTTATTTATATCATTTTCATCATAAACTATCTTCCAATCTTGTATTAATAATTCCTTTGTCAGTAAATACATAGATTCTTTGGTTCTTATTCTTTTATATTTAATATTTTTGGTATACTTTTTCTTCCTATAATCACATTGATAGACAACAAAAATCAGCAGGTGGTCACTGATATCATTCAATAAAAGCCCACTCCTGATATTATTTTCCATAATGTTTGTGAATATGTTATCTATTAGTGTGGCACTGTGTGACGTGATTCTGCTAGGTCCAGTAATTGATGGATGTAAGCCCATACTGTACATTGTGTTGATAAATTCTTCTGTCAAACTATGTTGTTTTTAATTCATCAGATCTATACTGAAATCCCCACAGATGAACATAACTTTATGAGTTAGTTTTGCATACATTTTTTCCATCCAGTCCTTAAATAAGTCAATGTTTGATCCAGGTGTTCTATATACAAAGCTCACTACTATATTCTTCACATTGTCCAGACAGATTTCTATTGTAATACATTCAAATAAATCATCCACAGTTACTGACAGATTTTCAACAACCTTGTATTTCAAGCTCCTGTCAACATAACTTGCAACTCCTCCTCCTTTTTTCACTTTTCTATTTATATAATTTAATTCATAGCCATCCATGGTAAAATCCACTCCTTTCTCTTCACCGAGCCACGTCTCTGATATTGCCACAATATTGAATGGCTCTTTAAACTGATGTAAATAATCTTTAATGTTATTAAAGTTGGGATAGAGACTTCTGCTGTTGAAGTGGATCATAGAAATATTGAAATCAGATGTGACCATTGTGTTAAACTGTTCATCCGTGTAGTAACTACAGTCATTATTGATGGGGCTAAATAAATTATTATCAGGGTCTATGTTATATATTACGTCCTGTGGGTTGTGATCTGTATATTCAAAACCTTTCAGTTCCTGTTGTTCCTGTTTGTTGATCTTTTGTTTCATGTTGTTAAATGTCTTGTAGCAGATGAGTATATCCCTTCAGTGTCCTACAATTGTCTGTTGTTGCTGTGACTCCAGTTCATAACATTCATTGATATTTGTCCAGTTCCATAATATTACGGATGTTAATGACCTTGGCTTCTTCAGGTGATCCGTTTAATTTGATGTAGTATATTTTACAGTTTGATGTCCAGGTGTTTTGAATCTTTTTCTGCTTCCTCAGGTATCTTGCTTTTCTGGCTATTTCTGCGTTTTCTTTTGTGAGGTGCTCGTTTATGTAAATGTTCGTTCCTTTCAGTTTCCTACCTTGTTTTAACAGTGCAGTCTTGTGTTTTCTGTTGACAAGCCTCATGATCACAGCCGGTTTGTCGCCGTTTTTCCTGGGCAGAGGGTGGCAGGTCTCTATGGTGTTACAGTCCAGCTGGTTTCCTTTAGACTGCATGAAGGCCGCCACTTGTTGCTCCGTGGATTCGTCTTCCAGCACGTTGAGCCTCCCTCTGCTGTCCGCGGCCACCGCTCGCGCGTACGATCGTGGTTTAATGTGGAGCCCCGTGATGATCACGTCGTTCACCCGGGTGTTCTGCTCCAGTTCCGACACTCTGCTCTCCAGATACGCCAGCCTCTTGTCCTTCTCGGCGTTCTGGATCCGCAGCGCTTTCACCTCCTCGACCAGGTCCAGGATGTTTCTTTGCTGCAGCTTAACAGCAGAAATCTCTTCCGCCATGAAGTCCAGCGCTCTTTTAATGTTGTCCACCTCCTCAGTCTGCTGAGCTTTCTTGGGACCCATGATCCCAGCCGATGTACGTTGATTGTGATCGTAGGAAAAAAAAAAACAAAACACATGGGAGAAATCCCTTTGTTCTCTCTGAGTGTGAGGGGACTGATTTCTTCACCAGCCACCACAATATTAAGTTATGAGACTGGCAATTTCTCTTTTTTTCGCACGAGCAGGTTCACTCTCCAGCGGTAGTTACAAAGCAACAGCTCAAAACGCCAGCTCTAAACTGAGTTTTAAAGCAAGAATGAACCGGGAGCCTTTACCTGTGCGTCCTCACCTTACATGCCACAACCGGAAGTGTATCTGCAAATAAAATATCTGCAAATAAAATACACTTGAGCAATTTAGATACAGAACATAAATCATTAATATACAAAATAAACAGCAATGGACCAAGCACAGAACCCTGTGGTACCCCACACGTCATCTTCAGCAAATCGGAGTCTGTATTATTCACATGAGCATGTTGATATCTGTCTTCTAAATAGCTGTGTAACCAGTCAAAAGCAATTCCTCTGATGCCATACTAATGTAATTTACTGAGGAGTAATTTATGGTCAGCTGTATCAAATGCCTTTTGTAAGTCCAGAAATATTCCAACTGTGTATTCTCTTCTATCTATTGCATCTGTAATCTGTTCAACAAAGTCCATGAGTGCCAGTGAGGTGGTCCGGTTCCTCCTGAATCCATACTGTTGTTCACAGAGTATATTGTGCTTATCAATGAAATCATTTAGTCTCTTAACAAATACTTTTTCCAGTATTTTGGAGAACTGAGGTAACAAGGAGATGGGTCTGTAGTTTGACAATGAGTGTTTGTCACCAGTCTTATACAGAGGAATGACTCTTGCTATTTTCATTTTCTTTGGAAATTTACCAGCAGTAAATGACATGTTGCATATGAAAGTGAAGTGTTTAACAATACAATCAATAATACATTTAACCAAGAACATACTGACATCATTACAATCAGTTGTTTTTTTGTCTTTGAATTTGTTAACAATGTCAAGAATTTCTTTTTCATCTGTTTCTTTCATAAACATTGAGTAAGTGGTTATGTTGACGACTTTGTCAGCGCCACTTTATTTGCTGATGATACAGTGGAGTTGGCAATCTTTTTTCCTATATTAACAAAATATTCATTAAACGTGTTGGAGATCAAGCTGGTGGTCTGCACGGTGGCGCAGTGGTTTAGCACTGTGGCAGCACAGTTTTACCCTTGGCCGGGGGATCGCGGGGATCATAAGATCACATTCAACACACAGAGCGGAGTTTTCCAGACTCGCTGATTATTGTGGCTGGCGACTTTAATCAGTGCAATCTGAGCCACGATCTCCCCCGCTACAAACAGTTTATTAAATGCCCCACCAGAGGATTAAACACACTGGATCACTGTTACACCACAGTGAAAGACGCATATCGCGCTGTCCCTCGAGCTGCGCTGGGATTATCTGATCACGTGATGGTTCACCTCATTCCCACATACAGACAGAGATTGAAGCTCACTAAACCTGTTGTGAGCACTACGAAGATACGGACCAGTGATGCTGAGGAGAAGCTGGAAACGTGCATGGAAATATCTGACTGGGGCATGCTTAAAGGAGCCACGCATGATCTGGATGAGTACACGGACACTGTGAACTCATATATCCACTTTTGTGAAGAGAACATTCTTCCATCACGCACCAGGGTGAGTTACTCTAATGACAAACCCTGGTTCACAGCTAAGCTCAGACAGATCAGGAAGGAGAAGGAAGCAGCGCTGAAAAGTGGAGACAGGGACTGCTACAGGGAGGTTAAATACCGGTTTAACAGAGAGCTGAAGAGGGCTAAATCTGTGTACTCAGAGAGACTCCAGCAGCAGTTCACTGCTAATGATTCGGCTTCCGTGTGGAGAGGACTGAGGCAGATCACCAACTATCGGCCTCAGGCTCCTAAAGGTCAGGATGACAAAGCCCTTTGTCAGAGACTGTCCCAACACTATGCCCGTTTTGACACCTCGTCATCTGTGTCCAACTCCCCCCCTCCCTCCAGCTCCACAGCCTCCACATTCCCTACTTCATTTAAGGCACCCCCCCCTCCTCCCCCCCTCCCCTTATCATCAGTGAGCAGGATGTGCTCAAACAGTTCTCCAGACTGAACCCGCGCAAGGCCCCCGGCCCAGACGGCGTGTCTCCCTCCACCCTGAGACTCTGTGCGAAACAGCTGGCTCCTGTATTCACAGACATTTTTAACACCTCCCTTAAGTTATGCCACGTGCCATCCTGCCTCAAATCCTCCACCATCATCCCTGTCCCCAAGAAGCCACGGATCACTGGACTTAATGACTACAGACCTGTAGCGCTCACCTCTGTAGTCATGAAGTCCTTTGAGCGCCTGGTCCTGTCCCACCTCAAGTCCATCACCACCCCTCTCCTGGACCCGCTGCAGTTTGCCTACCGAGCCAACAGGTCTGTAGACGATGCAGTCAACCTGGCCCTCCACTCCATCCTGCAGCACCTGGACTCCCCGGGAACCTACGCCAGGATCCTGTTTGTGGACTTCAGCTCCGCATTCAACACCATCCGCCCCGCTCTGCTCCGGGACAAGCTGTCCCTGCTCAACGTGCCTGACTCCCTCTGCAGGTGGATCATCGACTTCCTGACGGACCGGAGGCAGCATGTGCGGCTGGGAAAGACTGTCTCAGACTATACTAGCATCAGCACCGGATCACCCCAGGGCTGTGTACTTTCCCCCCTACTCTTCTCCCTTTACACCAACTCCTGCACCTCCAGCCACCAGTCTGTCAAGTTGATCAAGTTTGCGGACGACACCACCCTCATCGGGCTCATCTCCAACGGCGACGAGTCCGCCTACAGGAGAGAGGTGGCCCAGCTGGCGTCCTGGTGCAGCAATAACAACCTGCAGCTGAACGCTCTGAAGACAGTGGAGATGATTGTAGACTTCAGGAAAGTCACTACTCCTCTGCCCCCCCTCACCCTCTCAGGCTCTCCCATCACCACTGCTGATTCCTTCCGCTTCCTAGGCACTACCATCACCAGGGACCTCAAATGGGAGCTGACCATCAGCTCACTCATCAAAAAAGCCCAGCAGAGGATGTTCTTCCTGCGGCAGCTGAGGAAGCTCAAGCTACCCACCAAGATGTTAGTGCAGTTCTACACAGCCATCATCGAGTCCATCCTCACCACCTCCATAACCGTGTGGTACGCAGGAGCCACTGCCAGGGACAGACTAAGGCTGCAGCGCGTCGTGCGCACTGCTGAGAAGGTGATCGGCTGCAAGCTCCCATCTCTCCAGGATCTGTACATCTCCAGGACCCGGAGGCGTGCTGGCCGGATCATAGCCGATCCCTCACACCCTGGTCACGTACTGTTTGCCCCCCTCCCCTCTGGTAGAAGACTTCGGTCCATCCAGACTAAAACCTCCCGTCACATGAACAGCTTCTTCCCCTCTGCCATTAGACTGCTGAACACTAAGTGACTCTCGTGCACCATGTACAGCAGCTCAACCAGACTCATGTCAATCATCACTGTTTTCTTCCTGCATTACCGACTGCACTATATAGTTCTCCACAGTATCTGCTGCTGGCTAATATATATTTTAACTGTTGACCAGTATCACTTAATCTTATCCTACACTTTATTACATGTATAGTTTATTTCTCTTATCTTATCATGTTTAATGTTGCAGCATTGTACCGAGACAAATTCCTAGTTTGTGTACTACATGAACAATGGCAATAAACCTGATTCTGATTCTGATTCTGATTCTGATTCTGATTCTGATCGTGGGTTCGATTCCAGCCCCCGACCAACAGTGAGCTGTGTGGAGTTTGCATGTTCTCCCCGTGTTGCGTGGGTTTACTCCGGGATTTCTCCGGTTTCCTCCCGCATACCAAAAACATGTAGGTTTAGGGAGCTCGCGCACGCAGCGACCAGCAGCCGGTGGCTTGTCACCAGACTGCAAACCAAGTCTACCTACGGGTACAAATAAGTAACAAAAAAAAAAAAAAAGCTATTTTCATTGATTATTCTATTATCTGAATTTAAATAAGAGATGTGGTTGGAATTTAGTTTTCCTCTCTTTGTTATATTATTTAACACCTTCCATATATTACATATATTAGTTTTGTTATTTTCCAATAATTTACTGTAATATCTTTTTTTACTCGATCTTAAAATACTAATGAGTTTATTTTTATAACTCTTGTATTTCTTTTCTACTTCCACAGTTCTTAATTTCAGAAACGTTTTGTATAACAAGTTTTTCTTTTTACAAGCATTTTGCAGGCCCTTGGTGATCCAAGGCTTATCTCTGTATTTAACTTTAGTTTCCTTTACCACTAGAGGGCAGTGTTTATTATATAGTTGTGATAAAATAGAGACAAATTCTCCATATGCTGTATCAATTTCGTCAACATAAACACCGCTCCAGTCTTGTATTTTTAGATCATTTCTAAGATTGTTGATTGCGGTTTCTGTTACAAGTCGTTTAAAAACCTTATCTATTTCAACGTTATGTGTTACACCAGTGTGTGAAGAAACAAAAACAGGCAGATGGTCTGTTACATCATTGATAATAAGACCAGCAGTTACATTCCCCTCAGTGACATTTGTGGAAATGTTATTAATAAGCGTTGCTGAATGTGTTGTTATTCTAGTGGGGTATGTTATTGAAGGGTAGAAACCCATACAAAACATGGAATTTATGAATTCACTTATTTGGATATGGTCATTTGGATTTAATAAGTCAATATTGAAGTCTCCACAAATAAATACCAGCTTCTTATTACCTACTGCACTGAAGCGCTCAGACAATTTTTGTTTGAAAATGTCAATATCGGTACCCGGTGCTCTATAAATGCAACTTACAGTATTATGATGTTTTTTGTAGTTGCAATTAATTCCACAGTTACACACTCCATGATGTTTTCCATTTCAAAAGACATATTTTCTACAACTTGGCTTTGGTAGCAGGACCTGATATCTAAAGCAGCACCACCACCCCTTTTTTTTGACCTGCTTGTGGTATATAAATCATAGCCTCTCATTTGCACTGTATGAAGTTGGTCATTTTTTAGCCAAGTCTCAGAAATTGCAACAGCAGAAAAATTTGTGTTATATTGCAACAAACTGTCCTGGATTTTGGAAAAATTCATGTTCAGACTTCTACTATTAAAGTGTATTATTGACAATGATTGGTCAGAAATTGTATTTTTTAGTTGGTCTGAGCTAAAGTATTTACACTGATGTTTTATACTGTTGAAAAAGTGATTTTCAGGATCGGTTTCATATTCAACACTGTATGGCTTATGCTCAGTATATTCATACCCTTTAAAAATGAGGTTGTTTCCTATAAAAGTTTGCATCTGAATTATTCCAGTCAATGGAAACAAATGCACAGTTTATATCTCTAAGTTGATAATGAATGTCAATCATTTCTGGTTGATTTTGGCTCCATTGATTTGGTGTACTGTTACGGGGATGGCGTGGGTGAATAATGAGTCTGTCATACCTTAAGTAGGCTATGTCCCCCCCGTGCTCTTGCAGCTTTCAGCTCTGGCATTAATTCATTTCTCTTCCTTCTTACCAAATCAGTGAAGTCCTCATTGATGAAGATTTTTGTTCCTTTGAGTGACTTGGCTCTTTGAAGAATGGTCATCCTGTCCTTGTGCCGCAGGAACTTGACCACAGTGGGCCTTGGTCTTTCTCCTCCAGGTTTCCCGGTGTGGTGGGCTCTCTCCATCTCGATCCCTGGTGGTAACTGTAGTTTCTCCGTGAGAATATTTTTAATCTTCTCCTCCGTGTCAGCCAAGGTCTCTCCTGGTGCCTCCACAACACCATCAAAGACTAGATTATTTCTCCGGGATTGTCCTTCCAGATATTCAAATTTGTCGGTGATAGTCAACAGACTGTCACACACTTTAGAAACATCTGATTGCAGCACATTGTTGCGGCCTGCTTGTTTAGACAAATCGGCTTTTATGTCATCTACGTCTTTTTGAGTGAACTGTAGACTGGTTTTAATGTCCTGCAACTCTCTCGTCATCGTGTACACTCTTGCTTAGCTGAGTCCATGATCACTTTGGTGAGGCTTTTGAAAGTTTCCTGTTGTTGTTTAACAGTGCAGAAACAGTTCTTTTTGCTGTTGCAGTAAGTCATTTACCTGTGCGAGGACACATATTCCTCCTTGGATTTGGCCTCTGCTTTGGATTAAGTGGCATTTTGCTGCAGTTTTGCAATAATTTGCAGTGGACAAGGGAGACAAGAGTCTGTTTCCCAGACTATTTCAGTGCTTGATGAAAAATTCAAGCAGCAACAACAACAGGAATGTATGTAGGCCTGGTGCCAGGCCTGAGCCTGATGGAGGTGGCTGCAGGGCCTGGTGTGGGACTGCCTGTGAAGCCTGGTGGTGGCGGCTGCTGGCCTGTTGATGGTGGCTGCTGTAGAGCCTGTTGTTGGTGGCTGCCTGTGAGGCCTAGTAGTAATCATTACTAGGATACTAAGATAACACTGAAACCGGTTAGTTTGCATTGGTCCACTTGTCGTGCAGTGCATACACAGCACTCAGCATGAATGTTGTCAGGAGAGGAGGCATGAAAACTCGTGGGTTCCTGTGGCAACTTGCAGAGATGAAAAGCAGTGACTCTGCAAAGTAATGCACCCAAGAATGACGCTTGGGGAGGGTATTTAAAAAAAGAAAAAAAAAAAGACTGTGTTATTTCCATCCATCTTCTTCCTTTTAATCCTTTTCCTGGAAAATTGGAGTATGGGGACATCAATCAAAAATATAGTTCACACTTTCTCAGCTTTGATAGTGCAGGTAACTTTTGGTGTGGTCACTTTCAACAATGTAATTTTACATATAAAACAGAAACTGTCAAATCACTCACATTCAGAAAGGGAATATTAAATTAAAGGTTTTGTTTCTTGTTCCAAGGCAAATGTTATGTATATACTTACTTGTCCTTGTGGATTAGCATGTATTGGTAAACTAGCCGACCACTGAAGACTCGTATTTCTGAACAGCAAAGCACAATTAGAAATAATGTCAGTTCAAGTTGTGTAGCTTTCCATTTTCAACAGAGAGAAATATAATGCTTCTACCAGACGCTTTATTGTATTTAAGCAGTTAAACTTCCAGGCAGTGGGTGCGATTTGAATTCTTTCACTCTTAAACTGAATTATTTTGGATTATACTTGGCTATATTGGTTCCAAAGGGCTTAAATGAAGAGTTTGATACTTGGCCATTTTTTTATGAAGCTCTTCATCTCAGTTACATTATATTTTTGCAGATCAGTGTGGATACACCACTGTCATTCTTAGGAGTAGAGTGATCCATACTTTTCCTTGATTTTTATAAGTGGTCCTATCTACTGAAGATGTCACCTGTGATATTTTGAAATATGAACAATTTGATGGAAGTGTTGTTTTTTTTTAACAACTTTAATCTTCTTGGATAGATAGGTTCAAGGTGGGAGTGGGGTTACATCAGGGATCAGCTCTGAGCCCCTTCTTGTTTGCCATGGTGATGGATGTGATGTTTGGACATGGTGGCTTGCCGTAGATGACGTCATCACGGGGCGAACTGGCCGTGGCGCCACCCATCTGTAAATGTTCAATTGTGTGTTGAATAAAGGAGAGTTTGGTTCGCGTCCACACCTCATTCTTAGACACAACAATGGCGACGAGGATAAAAACAGCAATATTACAACCTGGGCAACCGTTCCTTGCTCTACCAGTTGAGCCACCGATCCCCTGGCTCCGCTGGCACAAGGAATTCCAGGCTTTTATCAATGCTGCTGGTTTAAACGATGCTAGCGATGAGAAGCTAAAGGGGGTGCTGATCCACAGTCTCAGGAGTGAGGGGCAGCGTGTGTTCCACTCTTTCAGCCCTGTGAGCACATACAAAGACTGTGTTGCTGTGATGAACAGACATTTTGCTGATGTATGTAATCTCATAGCACAAAGAATCGCTTTCAACCGGCGCCGTCAATGGGCGGACGAGACAGTTCATCAGTATTTCACCGAGCACCGTTTCCTGGCGAGCATGTGCGCCTTTGGCCACTTAGAGGAAGAGCTGGTACGTGACAAGCTAGTGGAACATGTTAGGAGTGATTGGCTGCGGGAGCAGATGATATTGGCGGGGGACGACCTGAAATTAGACGAGGCTGTGAGGATGGCATCCCAAACGGAAATGGCCAGCCAGGAATCAATGCAGCTAAAGTCGCCTAATCAGCAAGCCCCCTATCTGGCCCCACGAGCACAGGCCATCACCACCACCGCCCAGAGGTCTGACCCCGCATCTCCCCACTTCAACCAGAAGAAGAAGGGTGACATAACGCACGGCTCGGGAGACACACACGCAGGCTCAGGGTAAATTTAACAGCTTTATTCAACAACAGGAATGTGTGGTTGCGTGTCTGTGATATGTAGATGTACTGGTGGTGGATGTCTGCGTCAGGCACGGGGGCAGGAAACCGTGCAGCCGGACAACCCTGGGGAGAGAGCACAGGGAAACGGTAACGGGCACCACCAGTACAGAAGGTTAATAAAGGTTTGTTGGCTTACTTGGTAGGGCAGGTGGCAGGCGTGCACAAGGGCGAGCCCGGGAGACAGCGACCTGATGCACCTGACAGCAGCGGGGAGACGGCGATATAGAGGCGAGGTCCGCCACCAGGAAATCCACCTGTGGCAGCAGCAGGCAGGCAGCGATGCAGGAGCGAGGTCCACCGCCGGAAAATCCACCTGTGCACAGGGGAGAGACTGGAAAGACAAGAGTAAGGTTGCTTACGTCGTAGATCTTGCAGATAGATGAGGGGGTTCCTCTGCAGCAAGTTGGCCGAAGGAATCAGACGGCTTCAGGCCGAAGCCCAGGGCAGAGTGGCTTATATCCCACACTGCTGACGAGGTGCAGGATGTGCGTGCAGCTGGCGCCGCTGATGAGCGGCGAGTTGTAACAGTACTCCCCCCTCTAGCAGCGCCTCCTGGCAATGGTTTTTCAGGGTGCGCCCGGTGAAACTCAGTGATGAGGGAGGGGTCCAAACACAAACGAGGGACGCACCCACTGTCTCCATTCTGGGCCATAGCCCTCCCAGTCCACCAAGTACTGTAACTGCGACCCCCGGCGCCGGGAGTCCAAGATGGTGGAGACTGTCCAAGCCGGATGGCCATCTATCATCCGGGGAGCGCGGGCGGCGCAGCAAGAGGAGGGCAGATGGGATCAGACACCACCGGCTTCACCTTGGAGACGTGGAAGGTGGATGGATGCAGAGGGAGGGGGAATAGCAACACGCACAGCCACCGGGTTGATAATTTTGGTAACGGGGTATGGGCCCATGAAACGCTTTGCCAATTTCCTCCTCTCACCCTTCAGGTTCACATCCTGCGTGGAAACCCAGACTGGCTGGCCTACCTGGTAGGCAGGAGCGGGCCTCCTACGTTGGTCCGCCCGTGGTTTTATTGCACTCCGCCGTGCGTAAAAGCGCATTGCGCATCGCGGCCAGATAGAGCGGCACCGCCTGAGGTGAGCCTGGACTGAGGGACTGCCGACTCGCTCTCCAGCGAGGGGAACAGAGGGGGGTCGTAATCCAGGGACGCCTTAAAGGGGGACATCCTGGTGGCGGAGGAGCGAGCGGTGTTGTGAGCGTACTCCACCCAGGCGAGGGTGTTTACTCCATGACGCAGGCTTGGAGGCGGGTGACACAGCGGAGAGCAGCCTCCAGCTCCTGGTTGGTCCGCTCACACTGCCCGTAGATTGGAGAGATGGCCGGAGGAGAGGCTTACTTGGGCTCCTAATGCTTTGCAGAAACTCCGCCAGACGTCCAAGGTGAACTGGGGACCGCGGTCGGAAACCACGTCGACCGGTATTCCCGTGCAGCCTGACCACGTGTTGGACAAGAAGATCTGCCGTCTCCAAGGCAAGAGGGGAGCCCCTGTAATGGCACGAAGTGGGTGGCCTTGGAGAAGCGGTCGACGATGGTCAGGACAGTGTCGAAGCCGTTAGAGACGGGGAGACCAGTGACGAAGCCTAATGCGATGTGTGACCAGGGCCTACCAGGGATGGGTAGGGGCTGGAGCAGGCCCGCGGGGGGAGCGTTGCCAGACTTACTGGTGGCGCAGACGGGGCAGGCCCGGGCGTAGCGGGCGGCGTCCTTACGCAGTCCCGGCCACCAGAAGGAACGTTGGAGAAGATCGATCATCCGAGAGGTCCCAGGATGGCAGGCGAGCCTGGATGTATGGAGCCAATGGATGACCTCCCCCCGGACGGAGGATGGAACGAAGAGCCTCCCCTCCAGTCCGCCGCCAGGGTCCGGTTCCGATTCCAGCGCCCTCCGGATCTTATCTTCGATCTCCAGGAAACGGCCCCCACGACGCACGACCTGGGCAGGATGGTGTGTACGGCGTCCTCAGATTCCTCAGGGCGAACTGCCTGGAGAGGGCGTCAGGGAGACCGTTCTTGGAGCCCAGCCTGAATGTAATGGTAAAACAGAACCTGGCAAAAAACAAGGACCAACGCGCCTGGCGGGCATTCAGACGCTTGGCAGTTCATAAGTATTCCAAGTTCTTGTGGTCCGCTAATACCACCAATGGCAGGGTGGCCCCCTCCAGCCAATGACGCCACTACTGGAGCGCGAGCTTGATGGCGAGGAGCTCTCTGTCCCCCACATCGTAGTTACGCTCCGCCGGGGACAAGCGCTGGGAGAAGAAGGCACAGGGCCGTTTGACCCCGTCGGCAGGTGACTGCTGTGATAACACCGCCCCCACCCCTGTATCCGAGGCGTCGACCTCCACGATGCACTGTAGAGAGGGATCGACCTGGCTGAGGACCCGGGAGGAGGAGAACTCCGCCTTCAGTGCCTGGAAGGCCGCTGCGGCCTCTTCAGACCACTGGAACGGGGTCTTAGGGGAGGTGAGGCAGGTCAGAGGACCGACGATGGCTCCAAAATTGGGTACGAAGCGGCGGTAGAAATTGGCAAAGCCGATGAACTGTTGCACCTGCTTCCTGGATGTGGGAGTAGGCCAATCTACCACCGCTTTAACTTTGGTTGGGTCTGGAAGCACCTGGTCATGGGAGATGACAAATCCCAGAAATGACATCGTTTTGGCGTAGAATTCGCACTTTTCCGCCTTCACATACAACCGGTTCTCCAGCAGCCTCTGGAGGACCTGCCTCACGTGCACCCGGTGCTCGTCCCTGGATTTGGAGAAGATGAGTATGTCATCCAGGTAGACGAACACGAACAGACTGATGAAGTCCCGGAGGACATCATTGATCAGGCGCTGAAAGACGGCTGGAGCGTTGGTCAACCCGAACGGGCATGACCAGGTATTCAAAGTGGCCGTTCGGGGTACGGGAGGCAGTCTTCCATTCATCTCCCTTCCGGATCCGGACGAGGTGGTACGGCTGCGGAGATTCCAGTTTGGTAAACCAGGTCACCCCCTGGAGGGAGTGGAAGGCAGTGTCCATCAGGGGCAGGGCGTAACGGTCCTTCTCCGTGATGTTGTTAAGGGCACGGAAGTCGATGCATGGACGAAGGGAGCCATCCTTTTTGCCCACGAAGAAGAACCCTGCACCTAATGGAGATGAGGATGGACGAATTATTCCTGCACTGAGCGACTCCTTCAGATAGGTATTCATGGCCTCCTTCTCCGGCGCTGACAGGCTGTACAGACATCCCGAGGGAAGAGGCGCCCCCTGGCGGAGATTTATAGCGCAGTCGTAAGGCCGGTGTGGGGGGAGAGACATC
The DNA here is from genome assembly GCA_020510985.1 of Pholidichthys leucotaenia. NCBI lineage: Eukaryota > Metazoa > Chordata > Actinopteri > Cichliformes > Pholidichthyidae > Pholidichthys > Pholidichthys leucotaenia. Next base: position 142,445,264 of record CM035842.1, on the reverse strand, counting down.
GCCTTGGACTTACTGAAGACCGCGCCCAGGTCGTGGAACTCCGTGGGCACCAAGGAGAGGTCTGGGGGCGCGGCATCCTTGGCCACGGGAGGAGAGGATGGGACGCAGGCAGCAGATTGGAGGCAGGTGCTCATGCAGAACGTACTCCAGGCAGTCACCCTTCCGGTCTTCCAGTCCAGGATGGGGTTGTGGAGGCGGAGCCACGGGTAACCCAGAATCACCCGGAGGACACAGAGGATGGCAGGATGTAGAAGGATATATCCTCCCGGTGGTTTCCAGAGACAATGACTGAGACGGGGTTCGTCCGGTGAGTCACTTTCCCCAGGGATGCACTGGAGAGATTGATGAGGGCGAGAGGAGTGTTAAGGGGCTGGCAACGGATGCCCAATCGGGTTGCCAGGCTTTGAGAAATAAAGTTTCTCTCCGCGCCTAAGTCCACCAGTGCGTGGGTGAGATGCCCTGTGGTGTTATGGCAAAAACGGATGGGCAGCGACAAATGTGTGAGGGGAGTTGACTGGTTAGCGTCCGCGAGGCCCCCTACAGTGACTCGCGGACCTCCCCGTTTGGCTTCTCCGGGCAACGCTCCACAGTATGCTGGTTGCCTCCGCAATACATGCAGAGACCCAACTCACGGCGGCGTTGTTTCTCCGCAAGGGGGAGCTTTGCCCGGCCCGTTACCATGGGCTCCGACTCCTCGGAGGACTCTGGTGGCGGTAACGCCAGGGGGCGAGCTTGGGACGGGCGCGACGAGGCAACCCGCGAGCGAGAAGGCAACTTCCGCTCCGAGACGCGCTCGCGCAGCCGGTTATCCAAGCTGATGGCGAGGGAGATTAGCTCCGCTAATGTCTCAGGGATATCCCGACCAGCCAGCTCATCCCTCAGACCAGAGTTTAAACTGCGGAGGAAGATGCCACAGAGGGAGCGTTCCTCCCAGCCAACTTCCTCTGCTGTTACCCGGAAGTCAATGGCGTAATCCGCGGCCGATCGGCTCCCATGTTGCAGACTGAGGAGACGATCGACCTGGACACTATCAAAACGCGAGTGATCAAAGACCTCCAGGAACTGGTTAACGAACTGGCCATAGGTGAGGGTGGCGTAGCTGGGCTTCACCATTACGGCGTAAGCCCAGGTGAGTGCACGACCCTCCAGGAGATTTCCTATATAGCCAATTCGGCTGTGGTCTGAGGGAAAATCTCCAGGGACGCGCAGGAACACCGACTCACACTGCATAATGAACCCCCGCGCTCCACCGAGCTTACCGCTAAAGCGGGCGGGGGTCGGGATAGGTGTGAGTCGGGCTGGGGCACCCAGAGCAGGCTGAACGGCCGCTGGAGCAGCTGGAGCTGCACCTCCCTGACGAGCCGGGGGGAACGGCTGATGGGGGTCCAGGCGGTCTAACCGGTCAGTAATCAAGGTTAACTGTTTGAGTATCACCTGTTGCTGATGAGCTATTAAATCCACCTGAGCCTCGAGGGTGGAAAAACGGCGTGCGAGCCCGCTGTCCGCCGAGCCGCTCTGCTGAAGCCGTGCTGACATAACACACGGCTCAGGAGATACACACACAGGCTCAGGGTAAATTTAACAGCTTTATTCAACAACAGGGATGTGTGGTTGCGTGTCTGTGATATGTAGATGTACTGGTGTGGACGTCTGCGTCAGACACGGGGGCAGGAAACCGTGCAGCCGGACAACCCTGGGGAGAGAGCACAGGGAAACGGTAACGGGCACCAAACCAGTACAGAGGGTTAATAAAGTTTGTTGGCTTACTTGGTAGGGCAGGTGGCAGGCGTGCACAAGGGCGAGCCCGGGAGACAGCGACCTGATGCACCTGACAGCAGCGGGGAGACGGCGATATGGAGGCGAGGTCCGCCGCCGGGAAATCCACCTGTGGCAGCAGCAGGCAGGCGGCGATGCAGGAGTGAGGTCCGCCGCCGGAAAATCCACCTGTGCACAGGGGAGAAACTGTTAAGACAAGAGTAAGGTATGCTTACGTCGTAGATCTTGCAGATAGATGAGGGGGTTCCTCTGCAGCAAGTTGGCCGAAGGAATTAGACGGCTTCAGGCCGAAGCCCAGGGCAGAGTGGCTTATATCCCACACTGCTGACGAGGTGCAGGTGTGCGTGCAGCTGGCGCCGCTGATGAGCGGCGAGTTGTAACAAAGGGTAAGAAACGGGACAACACGGGTGAGTGCCTACCCTGCAATGACTGTGGTTCATCCAGACACTAGACTCAATCACCTGCCTGCCCAGCCAGTGGGCTGAAATGTTACCACTGTAAGAAGCTCAACCACTTTACGAGAGTTTGCCTCTCTACCTTCCCAAATTCAACGGCCTGCCCAATCAGGCCCAACTGCCATTCATGCAGTCGGCGCCACAAGCTGGCCATTCAAATGGTACACAGTGGAGCCGGACGGTGCTGATGTGTCACGGCTACTGTATACAGCGGCCTCGAGGTCTCTTCTGAGCGAGTCTATGGTCAGGAAGCTGTTTTCCCGGAAGGCCATCACAGCTAATGCGAAGGACTTATTCAGCTACGGGCACGTCAGAATTGGCATGGTAGGGACAATCGCCTTTCTGTATGCTGCAGCCCTAAAACTATTCCGTTGTTCACCTTCCATGTAACACACCGGGGGGCTGACCTGCTGGGCATTGACCTGATCAGCGAGTTGGGTTTCTCCATCACCGACTCAAGGGGCTCTGCCATTCAGACAGATAACTCATCCTGGCAGCACCGTTAGCCGGCGCTCTTCACGGGACTGAGATGCCTCACCTCTTTCAACCACTGACCACTCATTGATCCGACGGTGTCACCAAAAATTCAACCTCTCCGCCGACTTCCCCTTGAATTGCCAGACAACGTCACAGTGGAACTGCAGAAGCTTTTGGACGCTGGCATCATTGAGCGGGTCAATGCTTCCCCCCTGGATCTCCAACTTAGTGGTGGCAAAGAAGAAGACGGGTGGCCTACTACCATGCATTGATCTCAGAATGGTGAACAAGGTGGTGATTCCCGACAAATATCCCCTGCCCATGATGGAGGAACTGACGGCGGAATTCCATGGCTCGAAAGATTTTTCCAAACTGGACCTCCACCAAGGCTACCTGCAGGTTCCCCTTCATCCAGACAGCCGCAACCTAACAGCCTTCATCACCCACATGGGAGTGTTCAGTTACACCCACATGCCTTTCGGCCTCAGTTCTGCCCCGAGCTGTTTTCAAAAAATCATGGCTACCATCTTTGCCGGTCTTCCAGGGGTGGTGGTACACTTGGATGACATTGTGGTGCACAGCACAACACTGGCTTCCCACGACGCTCGCCTTGATAAGGGAATGGAGTTTCTAGCAAAACATGGCCTCACACTCAACGGGGAGAAGTGCATCTTTGGAGCAATGACCATCGAGTCCGTGGGTTTCTGCCTGACTGCCGAGGGCCTGAGCCCCCTACACTCAAACGTCGAGGGGGTACTGCAGCTACCCAAACCATCATGCCCCACACAGCTCTCATCTTTTTTGGGCATGGTGAACTTTTATGAGTGCTTCATTCCCCATTACTCGGAGATGATAAAGCCACTGCGCACACTCCTGAAGCAGGATGCACCCTGAGTATGGACCCCAGTGTGCTACACCGCCATCAGCCAATTGAAGACATAGCTCACCTCTCCACCAGTACTCGCCCACTTCAACTTACAGGGCCCTATGTTTTTGATGTGCAACGTTTCCAGCACAGCAGTAGGAGCCATTCTGTTGCAACTTCAAGGGAAAACCAAGCGCCCAGTGGCGTTCGCCTCAAGGTCACTCACTTCGGCAGAGCAGAAGTACTCAGTGGAGGAGAGGGAGGCACTGGCATGCGCTTGGGCGTGTGAATGCTGGCACATGTACCTGTATGGACCACACTTCACACTGCAGACAGACCGTAGGGCCCTCACAACACTGCTGGAAACATCAGGGTTGGGGCACAAACCTCTGCGCATCTACAGGTGGACAGAAAGACTACAAGCATAAAACTTTAACACCCAGTTTACGCCGGGCAGAGAAAACGTAGTGGTGGATCTCTTGTCCCGGGCCACACCTAACCCCACGCTGTACAGCGACCGAGACCCCATGGAGCTGGAGCTGATCCACATACTGCATGGGCCACTCCAAAATGCTGTCTCCCTGCAAGAGTTCCAGGCGGCATCTGAACAGGACCTGACACTGACCCAGCTGTGCACCTTTATTCACAAGGGTTTTCCTGCCAACGTGCCGGGGGAACTGGCACCCTTCCACAGAGTCAGGGACAATTTATCATGCTGGAATGGTGTCTGCGTGGCAAGAGGGCACTGCACAGTGATTCCAGAGGCACTAAAAGGCGGCATCCTGACCATGGTGTATGAGGGCCACCTAGGCTTTGTTAGAGTCAAACAGCGGTGTAGGGGCTCAGTCTGGTGGCCAGGCATTGACGAGGACATGGAGATCATGGTGAAAGACTGTATGTCCTGCCTAGCCAGTGGAAAAACCAGTGCGCCACCAACCCTGCTTCTGCAGCCACTGTCATGGCCATTGGCCCCATAGAAACACATCCAATTGGACGTATGCAGTGAACTGCATGGTGTCCCCTCGCACCAACGGTTTCTATTAATGGCCTACGATCTCCACTCAAAATAGCCCGAGGTGTTGCCCACCGGCTCAGTTACAGATTTCCTCACCTCCCTTTTCGCCCGCTGGGCCATGCCAGACACAATCACAACAGACAACGGACCGCAATTCACTTCAGTGGACTTTGCGGCCTTTGTGGGGGAAAGTGGCATCACACACATAAGAACTGCCTTCTACCACCCTCTGGAGAATGGGGTGGTGGAGAGGTTCAACCAGACCCTCAAGAATGGTCTCAGGGCACACCTAGCAGATGGGCTTCCATTTTCAGCAGCACTACAGAGCATCTTGCTACATTACAGAGCAACGCCTCAGACCATGATGGGCAGCTTCCTGGTCCTACTAATGCTAAGATGTGAGATGTGCCTTCCCCTGGACCGACTACGCCCCCCGTCGAACACTACCCTGACACCTGACAGAAAGGCTAGGGGGGAGGGTGTTCAACCACCTAGGGGGAGGGTGGTTGAACAACAGCAACGTATGAAGGAAAGGTTTGACAGGAAACACTGGGCGAAGTGACCCAGGCCTGCAGTACTGGATTGGGTCTGGATCCGGCGCCCCAACTGTGACCACAAGCTGCAGTCATTTTGGACAACGCCAATGCAGATCACAGCGCAGTTGGGCCCAGGCACCTTTTGTCTCACTGATGGGTCATGATGGCATGCCACTCGCCTCAGAAAAGTGACACGACTTTGGCCCTGGATCAGGAGATGGCTTCGGTCACGACAGGTGCAGGCTGGGACTTGGGTGACACGAAACCCACAATCCCCGAAGAACGTCCACCAGAGCCTGCAGTGCAGACACAGCCCGAGTGCCGCTCAGCCCGGGTTCAGCAGAGACCCTGCCACTTAAAGGACTTTATGACTGTTTTTGTCAGAAACTGAGCCGACTTGGTTTCGACTGAGCCGGGGGAAACCAAGCCGGAAACCAAGCGCTCACTCCAGGGTGAGCGCTGTCTAACTGTCTGCTGGTCGGACCATGCCCCCTCTCTATTACTGCTAGCTGTTCCCACTCCCGTGTGCCATCTCCCCGCTCCTCGCCCAGGTGTGATCAATTTGTGGATCCAGCAATGCATGTACTTAAGGAGCCTTTTTCCAGTCATGCATTGCTGGGTCATTGTACTTCATTAACGATCAGCACTCATCGTATGAAGTCTCATCGAAAGGACTGTGTCACTCGATGCTGTTGGACTTACTCAGACAGGCTCCAGTCATGTGAGTATAATCTGTGTGTGTGCTTTCCTCGATATTCTCACCTCTGACTGTTGAGCGTCCTGGAGGACTACTGAGCCATAGTGATTTGTAGACACTGTAACTGTGTATCAGTGTGTTGAACTTAATAAATGTGTGTGTGGTGTAACCCAGCGCATAAATCCTCGTTCTTTTTCCCCTCCTCCGTGCGCTGTGGAAAAGCACACGAGGCATTCATGACAGTTTAAAGAATTTGGACTCTTGTGTGTAGTCAGGACGTGACCAACAACAGCGGTAGGCCGTGAGTAGCTCCCTCAAAATGTGGCTAGAAAAGGATTTTCGTGGCACCCAACTGGGAACTACGGGATCTTTGATGATTTCTATGTAAAAAAACCTGCTGAATCCGAAAATCGATGTTCCCACTGTCAAAGGTGTGGATAACTATGTCAAATTTGCATAAATCCAAGATGGCTGCCACGACTAACCAAGGGAATGAATGGCCTAACATTTCAACCAGTCTACCTAGAAACACGTTTGAGGCCTCTTTTTCGGATAATGTTGAGCCAAGGAATCGATTTCTGAGGTCGACTGTATGATTGAGGGTCAAAGAACCACGCTAATTTGCATAAATCCAAGATGGCTGCCATGGATGGACTAACTTTTTAGCCATTCTACCTAGAATTACGTTGGAGACGTCCTTTTCGGCTAATGTTAACCCGAGGAATCGATTTCTGAGGTCATTAGTGTGACTGAGGGTCAAAGAACCCCGCTAATTTGCATAAATCCAAGATGGCCACCATGGGTGAGGATGGACTATATTTTGAACCACTCTACCTATAATCACGTTTGAGACGTCTTTTTCGGATAATGTTGACCCGAGGAATCGATTTCTGAGGTCAGATATGTGATTGAGGGCTCCACTAATGTTCATAAATCCAAGATGGCTGCCATGAATGGCCTAACTTTTTTATCAGTACAACTAGAATCACGTTTGAGACATCATTTGCCGATAATGTTATGCCCAGGAATCGATTTCTGAGGTCACTTTTGTAATTGAGGCTCAAAGAATTCCACTCATTTGCATAAATCCAAGAAGGCCGCCACAGGCATGGATAGTCCAACTTCTTAACCATTCTACCTAGAATCACGTTTGAGACGTCTTTTCTGCATAATGTTGACCCGAGGAATCGATTTCTGAGGTCAAAAATGTGATTGAGGGTCAAAGAACTCCGCTTATTTGCATAAATCAAAAATGGCCGTCATGGATGGATGAACTTTTTTAATCAGTCCACCTAGAATCACGTTTGAGACATCATTTTCGGATAATGTTATGCCCAGGAATCGATTTCTGAGGTCACTTGTGTGATTGAGGGTCAAAGAACTCCACTCATTTAAATAAATTCAAGATGGCCATCATAGGCATGGATAGCCTACCTTCTTAACCACTCTACGTAAAATCACGTTTGATACATCTTTTCCAAATAACGTTGACCCGAGAAATCGATTCCTGGTCAGTTATGTGATTGAGTGTCAAAGAACTCTGCTAATTTACATAAATCCAACATGTATAGCTGTCATATCCTGATACAACCTGTATTCAACCTCCACTTTATTCATCACCAGAATCATCTCCTTCATTTTCTTCCTCCTCTGCTTCCACAGATCTTTCAGATTCTGTAAGAACACGATTCACGCAATCGATGCAGGCACATAGATCAGTGCAGCTGAGATCCGATGCCTTGCATGTACATCTGCTGGCCTCGCACCTACTCCGCTTGCATGAACAGTGCACATAGTTCAAGATCTCTTCAGGCGCCGGACCAGTTGCAATCCAGTCTACAGCCAGTTCTTCCTGCAACAAAATCCAGCCATGGCCCACTGGACTGGGGGCAGATATTGTTTGCTGAACGGCACGGCGATGAATGGCTGCTTGATAATTTGACCTCTCCACATGTTTTCGAAGAGCATCCTGGTTGGGTGGTAATGCATCATCGCAGGAGGCATTGATGCAGAACAGACGGTAGCGAGCCTCATTCACATCATTTGTATTTTGACCGTACAGATCACATACAAACTTTTCGAGTGAAGACTGAAGAGAAGAAGCCACATCAAAGTCTCTCCCAAGCTGTGTGAATACCTCCTGGAATTCAGTGTTTTTCAGGACAAGGTCCAGTGGACGGCGTTTCCCTTTTTCATGAAAGGCACTTGTGGAGTCGCATCCTGTAAAGACATGTAACCCTATCAATGACCGACAGACAGTGTCACCAAGTGACTCCCGCACATTTTGTAGAGCAAGAATCCTTCTTCTTTTTTTGGTACCAGTCAGAAAGTAAATGTCCGATCCAATGTCTGCCATCAGAGACAGAAGGATGATGGCCACATCAGTATCCAAACTTTTGTCTGCAATGTTCGCATAGGTGTTACTGGCATGACAGCAGTGGAGCGCAATCCTGGTATCAGCTTCCTCATGGTCGCAGGTCAACTCTGGTACTGACATCACTGATGTAGCAGAGATCAGGTGACAGGATTCGCCATGTGCCATGTAGAGGTCAATGCCTTCCAGATCTACTGACATAGTAGACCAAGCACGGAAGAAGAACTCGATCAACTCCTCCTTATTCTTTCCATGATTGAGGAAACTGTTCCACTGAATTGGGAGTTCCTGTTCCTCAGACAAAACTCTGCGCAACTGGCTTCCCGCTGCTGCCCTTCTTGCGTGTTCTCCTCCCTTGATGCTGACGGGGGGATATCTGTCACCAATGAAGTCGACACGGCTACACTTCAGCATTTTTGCCAGGCACACGATATGACGAAGAACACACTCTGCAAGTTGTCTGAATGTGGCTGGGAGTGGCCTTGATAGGCCATGTACAACACCCATGCCATCAATGACCAGTGCTGATTTGGCCGGGATGTGGTCCACCGTGATAGATGGGCATTTGGACTCAATGTACTGTAGCAGCATGGCTTTGTTTGTTTTTGCCAGTGATCCATCAGGTGAAGCCAATGAGGAAGGTACAACACTTAAGGGATACGACAAGACTTCTTTCATGTCTACTGATCGACTCCTGCTAATGATCACCAACCGGGCAAACAACTTCCAGTCACTCTTCAAGATAACCTCCTTTCCTGTTTTCGTTGTTGTCTTTGTTTTGCAGGGATTTGAAAACGTTTTGAGCTTTGACTGTTTGATTGGTTTGTGAAATCCAGTTGTGTGGATAATCAATCTAGCTGTCAGAAATTCAGCTGCTGCAGATTGTCCAACATCTCTTGCTCCAAGCAAGTCAGTCCTTACTTCTGTAGTAGCCACAACCCCGTTACTGATGTTCAGCAACTTGTCGCCTTCATGGGAGAATGGATTTAACATTTCATTCATGCAATCCATGATGGCCTGGACACCTTCCTCATCCTTTGCACGCCTTGTGTGGTCGAGGTCTTTCCTCGTCCTGCCATCTTGCCTACAACCAGCCAGAACTTCACACTGTCTTGTAATGCCCGCTCATTCGCTTTGTGATAGAACCCATCGATTCACAGCATTCCTCCCAAGTGTCAATCCTGTGATTCCTCCCATGGTTTTGCAGTCCCGGTTACAGGTCTGTTCAATCACCTGGTCACATGCCGTTCCTGAGAATCCATAGCGATCCTGCTGTTGGACAGTCCATTTGCCAGAAACAAACTGGTCAAAAATGGCAGGATGTGTGTGCGACAGGCTCATCATCTCAATCCAGTATGCTGACAGATAGTGAGAGTAATGTGTCTTATCATAGGCGAAGAACCACAGCAACATGGAACGAACAGCAGCAAGGTGGAGATCCCAATTGGATTCCCTTGTAGCTCGAATGAACCACAGAAGCAACTCCACCATGTCAAGATACGAAGACCACAAGGCAAACGTTGGGCTCTTCTGAGACTGGTTGCGTCGGAATCCCTCATACAATGCTACAACGTCACTGCGTTCTGGGCCTAAACATAAGTCTCGAAAGAGCTGAGATGGGTAGGCCTGACTCATATGGTTGATGAAAATTTGCAACTTGTCACTCATCTCGGGAGACAATGTTTCGGTGAAGCACGTGAAGAGTAGGCGATGCAGGGCCTCAAACATAAACTTGTGAGTGCGCACCGATCTGTTGTAATGTTTTCCCTCCATTACACGATGGATTGAACCTGCTGCCACAACTCTCGATTCTACCAGAATATCCATGAGGCCTGCGTTGCGGAAGCGCTTCCCCAGAACAGACAGGAATGACATGCAGGTGTGAAACGCACCCAATCTCACAACAATACGATCACGATAGTTATCGTTCTTCCAACGTATTTCTTGGGCCTTGGCATAAATTGCCTGATCAAAGACAAGTGTCACGGTATTCAGATCCAGCTTGTCAGCCATCTGTAAGCTTTGGCTCAAGATAGTGTTGACGGTATCCAGCTCTGTTGGAGAGGCTTCTATGGTCGGTAAGTAGGCCACGTGAGACAGATGAAGTTCATCACGGTCATGTAGTTGTGTGTTGAATCCTGTCCATCCAGGCAATTTATGTTCTCCTCCATCCACGAACTTGACAAAGACATAAGCCATATCTGAAAGGTGAGCTGATCGATGGAACTTGGCATACATCTTCTCGTCAATCTGTTCAGCAGAAATCACCCTTGTGGTGGGACCAGTCCTCTTAATTGGATGATAGTGGACAAGGGTTGATGGAGGTACATCCAGGGTTCGCTGGCTCTTCTTTATTGTTGGCCGTTGACTGTACACAATGTTTGAAGGAAGGTCACCACTTGACTCTTGTATAAGGATGCCATTTGTATGGTGAGTGGTTCCATGTCCTGAGGCTGTCTCCTCACCAAAATCTATATTATCCCAAACAAGGATTATAGGCACTGACTTCTGGATTCCTGCTGGGATGGAAATTTCTCCCTGTACGAGATGCAGCTGAGCAAGGGCCCTATCAAATCGTAAGATACTGTGGTAGGATGCACAGTGTCCCAAACTGCTGAGCAGCTGCAACACTTGTGAAGATCTTGTGAGGTGCCTCATGGTCAGACCCAGACACAATGTCTTCGGGGTCTGCTTCAAGCCGTTGGACTGCAAATAAATGACGTCTTGTAGTATTGACAACATTTTCAAGTGGAATGCATCAGACACCTCCACGTAGTCAGCCAGTGTTGCGTCATCAGAGGCACCGATGATCCAGGCAAGCATATTGAAAAGGGCAACTGGGATGAGTTCCTTTGCCTTTGCTTAAGCCGCTCCTTTAATCTGCTGGACCTGTGGAACAAAGAAAAATTAGCTTTAACTGAGAAATCTTGGCTTCCATTTCATGTAGACACCGCCAATATGCAAAGTTCTTCAGGTAATTTTGATTTGTCACTAAATATATGATTATTGCCAGTTTTTGTCATTTCAATCTTCTTTATTGGTAAGAATCTCAAGATTTTTTTAAACATCTTCGGTTGAAATTGTATATATGTAAGCCATGGAAATCTGTCCCGTACCTGTAGCTTGATGCATCAAGTCTTTCATGCTTTTTGGCCATTGACACAAAAATGCCCAACAGCCTGTTCAGTCTTAGGATTTCTTGGTTTTGCATGATGCGCTGCTTAACCACCTCCTCACAAAATAGGTCAAAGGTTTTCTGGAAACCAAGTCTCTCACTGCTCGATGATCTGGAAATAAAATAAAAAATAATGCTATCTGGAGTAAAACTACACAATATTATATAAAAATATAAAACTAGTGTTTCAGTGAGTTTGATTTAGCAGAGACCTATTGTGGAAGTTGTGTTCAATGACGAGACTTGAGTTTATTTCTCAGGTTCCGCTTTATTGCAGAACACAATCATCCAACATTCTCAAAAAGCAAGAAGAGGCAGAATCATGTTACATCACATTCTTATACCTCCGGGGGATTAAGAACTCAAGTCACATGGTGCTTCTGCAAACATTTAATCACAATGCAAGTCTCTGAAGATTCACCATTGTCTCTTATTCTCTGCTGTTCCGGGGATCCCCCCAGGGCCTCCTCTCTGGGACAAGGGTCCGACTTCACACCTCCTCGACATCTCCTGTCGGCCCCCGTCGATCCAGACTCTTTGTTCCTCCAGACGTGAAGCCCCAATCCACATAAGCCATACATTTGTGGGAGATATGAATCAGACATATGTGCCACACTCTTGTGGGAAATATGAACCAAACATATGTGCCACACTATGACATTTTCCCTTTTGACATTTTGACAACCATGACTTTACTCATTTGTAAGAATTTGTATAGCCCCAAAAGGATCTCTGAATTCATATATTTGAAAATAAAAAGGAATAAATTACAACCTGGAGGATTCAGACTGACTCCGTAAAAATCTTGTATACTGACGATAGCAGCTGCCATGGTATTTGACCTCAATGGCAGCACATTCACGGTCTCTTATGTGTCTGAGAATGGTTTCATCTGCTTTCTCAGTAGCTGCTTGTCTTAAAAGACCTGTGTGCAAATAAATCAAAAGACATTAAATTAATAGTAAAACTCAGTCAACCTCCCTGTTCTATTCCATCACTAATGGCTCACAAGTATTTCAGTATCAAAGATATGAGAAATAACATACCAGTAATATAATATGTGTTAAGATTAAATAGACATTATTTTTCTTTAAACTTTCACCACTCCAAATTGTAAGATCTACCAATTTTCTTACCAGCATCACATGTCTCAGCTTGCATCAGTTTTACAGTGACACGATTTGTCCGTGGCCCTTCTCTGAGCGTTTCCTTCTTGCATATGATGCAGATGTTTGGCAACACATTGCTTGACCTTGCAGATGCTTGGCTGATGGTTGCTGCAGCATGGTGAGATTGCAGTCGCTTTTTAGGAGATGGTGTTGGGGGACTAAGTTCTGGTCCGCTTTGCTCCTGAGGCTCAGGAATGTGGGCTTCGGCCAGTCATTTTTTACGAGCTTCAGCACGTTCCACTCTTGTTTTGTCCGTAAAACAGCTATAGCACACACGATGGTAGCCAAATGTTGGATCAAGGTTGTTTAGATCTGAAAACACATTATATGGACCATAGGGTATTATAACATTAGGCCTACCTTGTACCCATATAGATATAAAACATATATAGATTGCAGATAATTTTCACATTAACAGTGAGCTTATAATAGAGACCTTGTGCAACCTAGTCACTGCTCAATGTAAACTTGCAAAATGGCAAGCACAGACCGTGTGCCCATATTTATTGAGAGCATAAAGTATACAGGCGACTGCTGCTGCCATGAGTTTAACCTTTCTTGGGTGACACATCACAAACATATGGGCTTTCCTTAACAGGCCATTTTCCATCCACCTAAGGCTTGATAGTATGGGTGTGACTAACTATATAAATGTATGCCCAAACTTGTTCCTCCCTCACCTAACTAGTACACTGCACCCCTTGGGCTTGGGCTGAGAAGTACATCCAACCCTCAGACTCAGAGTTAAGCTCATTGGGATTGCTACCCTTTTCCCATTTGAGCTACTTTGTGGTAGTGGTATATTTTGACTACAATTCAGGTCCAGGGTGGGTTCTGGGGATAGATGCATCATCAGAGTGAGTCGATCTGCATCATCTAGATCTATACTAGGACTGTGTTACCTGGCACCCAGAGTCCCTTGGTTATTAGCCTCCACACCCCCAGATCGGCCTACTCGGAGTCTTAGACCAGGACTAGGTCACCCTGTGAGCGGTTGACAAAGGTTTTAGACATCTAGGGTTCCATTTTAGTTCATATTTAGAGTTACAAATGATCGGAGCCAAACGACTCCAGGGCACACGCAGTACAACCATAAACAATGGCTGCCACTCACCTTTCTCGAACAAGTCGCAACGTTGTTCTGCTACTTTCTGTTGGGGTCCGTTAAGTACAAGCCATTTTTGGGCACACTCACGTACTTTTGCCCACGATGCTTCAGTAAAACGAGTGATACTGCCCGAAAACTTATCAGAAATGTGAATAACACAGGAGAGGCTTTCAGCGCACGCTACCCCTGTGGGTGCTGCCATTTTGTTGTCACATGACCAAAGGGACGACGCTGATTGGTTAAAACGTCCTGGACTGGGCCATGTTTAAGGTAGCCAGACAATTATTACCGACTGACTTCAATCGCATTTTTCATACAGCTATCCACACCTTTGGAAGTGGGAACATCGATATTTTGTCTTACAATAATGTAATCTTAATTTAGAAACACTAAAATTTTAGTTCCCCGTTGGGTACCACGAAACTGAACGAAAAGTGGCAGCTGTTCACGGCCTATGGCAGAGTAATCCACTCAGTCACGTGGGCATGCTGGTGGTCTACCCGGGTGCCCAGTTATTTTGGTTTTTTCAAGGGGGGGGAGATAAATGTGATGTTTGGACGTGGTGGCTCGCCATCGGTGACATTATCACGTGGTGAACTGGCCGTGGCACAGGGCAGTGCCACCCATCTGTGAATGTTCAATTGTTTGTTGAATAAAAGAGAGTTCGGTTCATGTCTGCTGTCAGCACCTCATTCTTAGACATAACAATGGACAGGCTGACAGATGAGGTCAGGCAAGAGTCTCCGTGGACCATGATGTTTGCAGATGACATTGTGATCTGTAGTGAGAGTAGGGAGCAGGTGGAAGAGAACCTGGAGAAGTGGAGGTATGCTCTGTAGAGAAGAGGAATGAAAGTCAGTAGAAGCAAAAGGTCTAAAGGATAATTTAGCATATGTGGAGAACACCAGGTGCACGGGGGGTGGGGTGGGGGGCTGGCGGGGACCTGAAGTGCCGCAAAGGACAGTGGTGGCACATGGATGAAGCAGCAACTGAGACTACCGTTAACCGGGCAGGCTGGGCTTGGCTCCCTGCGAAGGACTGCGATCCGCCGGTTCAGCTGCTGCTTCTCTAACACTGGTGTCCAACCGGGCATCCACCTGGATGGATGAGGCAGCCAAGGTGTGGTGCCAATCCCTTCACCATTCACACGCACATTCACACCTAGGGCCACTTTAGAGTCTCCAGTTAACCTAATTTATGTTTTTGGCCTGTGGGAGGAAACCAGAATACCCAGGGTAAACCCACGCAGACACAGGGAGAACATGCAAATTCCACACAGAAGGGTCACTGATGGCCAGGGGGTGGGATCGAACCCATGATGGTCAGGGCTGGAATTGATCCCATGACCTTCTTACTGTGCTGCCACAGTGCTAACCACTACACCACCGAATTGCCCCATTTTGTTACATGTTCTGCAGACATAGTAGGTCTGTTTGGGCAAGCACAGTTCCTTGCCATCGATGTTTTCATTTTTCCTCCCATCTGGTCTCTGCTTCTCGCTCACCAGTATCCCTGTCCGGACTGCCTTCCTCCAGCAACTGTATACAATGTCTAAGGTCTCCCAGCTTTTGGTATCTATCTGTCTATCTCTCTCTCTCTCTCTCTCTCTCTCTCTCTCTCTCTCTCTCTCTCTCTCTATCTATCTATCTATCTATCTAGCTGGCTAGCTAGCTATCTAGCTATCTATCTATAATCTCACAAAAGTGAGTACACCCCTCAGATTTTTCTAAATATTTTATTATATCTTTTCATGGGCCAACACTGAAGATATGACGCTTTGATACAATGTAAAGTAGTCAGTGTACAGCTTGTATAACAGTGGAAATTTGCTGTCCCCTCAAAATAGCTCAACACACAGCCATTAATGTCTAAACCACTGGCAACAAAAGTGAGTACACCCCTAAGTAAAAATGTCCAAATTGTACCCAATTAGCCATTTCCCCTCCCCTGTGTCATGTGACTTGTTAGTGTTACAAGGTCTCAGGTGTGAATGGAGAGCAGGTGTGTTAAATTTGGTGTTATCTCTCTCTCACTCTCTCATACTGGTCACTGGAAGTTCAACATGGCACCTCATGGCAAAGAACTCTCTGAGGATCTGAAAAAAAGAATTGCTGCTCTACATAAAGATGGCCTAGGCTATAAGAAGATTGCCAGCACCCTGAAACTGAGCTGCAGCACGGTGGCCAAGACCATACAGCGGTTTAACAGGACACATTCCACTCAGAACAGGCCTCACCATGGTCAACCAAAGAAGTTGAGTGCACGTGCTCAGCATCATATCCAGGGGTTGTCTTTTGAAAATAGACATATGAGTGCTGCCAGCATTGCTGCAGAGGTTGAAGGGGTGGGGGGTCAGCCTGTCAGTGCTCAGACCATATGCTGCACACTGCATCAAATTGGTCTGCAGGGCTGTCATCCCAGAAGGAAGCCCCTTTTAAAGATGATGCACAAGAAAGCACGCAAACAGTTTGCAGAAGACAAGCAGACTAAAGACATGGATTACTGGAACCATGTCCTGTGGTCTGATGAGACCAAGATAAACTTATTTGATTCAGATGGTGTCAAGTGTGTGAGATGGCAGCCAGGTGAGGAGTGCAAAGGCAAGTGTGTCTTGTCTACAGTTAAGCATAGTGGTAGGAGTGTCATGGTTTGGGACTGCATGAGTGCTGCCAGCACTGGGGAGCTACAGTTCATTGAGGGAACCATGAATGCCAACATGTACTGTGACATACTGAAGCAGAACATGATCGGAAACTGGGCTGCAGGGCTATAGGACCACAAGGCCACAGGGCCACAGGGCCACAGGGCAGTATTCCAACATGATAACGACCCCACACACACCTCCAAGACGACCACTGCCTTGCTAAAGAAACTGAGGGTAAAGGTGATGGACTGGCCAAGCATGTCTCCAGACCTAAATCCTACTGAGCATCTGTGGGGCATACTCAAACAGAAGGTGAAGGAGCGTAAGGTCTCTAACACCATGATGTTGTCATGGAGGAGTGGAAGAGGATTCCAGTGGCAACCTGTGAAGCTCTAGTTGTCATGATCCTGGGGCACAGGTTAGAGCCGTGCCCAGTTTCACTGCCCAGTGAGCATTTTTCTGTTTGTTTACTGTCATCTATAAGATTATTATGATGGTTTTGAGTTCTGTTGTATTTGTATCCTTATGGTTTCCGGTTTGTTGATTTTGACAGCGCTGTGCAGCTTCCGGCTGTCAATTCCTTCGGGGCTGCACAGCTGGTGTCCATTTTGCTACTCGGGTTTCCGCCCCCACCATAGCACCGAAACTGCCCTTCTGAAAATCACTAACGACCTCCTCATTGCAGCTAATTCTGATTTTTTTTTCTGATTTTTCTTTCTATTCTCATTCTCCTTGACTTGAGTGCGGCCTTTGAGACAATCTCCCACTCCATTCTCCTCAACAGATTGTCTTCCATCGGTATCACTGGCACTCCCCTTGACTGGTTTCATTCTTACCTCTATGGCCTCACTCAGTTCATCCAACTCAAATCCTTCCGTTCTCAACCCTCCCCCGTCTCCTCTGGTGTGCCCCAGGGCTCAGTCCTGGGGCCTTCCCTCTTCATCATCTACCTCCTCCCCCTCGGTTTTATTTTCCGTAAATACAATATTCTCTTCCACTGCTTCACAGATGACACTCAGCTCTACCTCTCCACGAAACCAAATTCCACCCTCCCTCCCTCCTCCCTGACCAGTTGTCTTTCTGAAATAAAAACCTGGTTCACCGCAAACTTTCTCAAACTCAACAGTGATAAAACAGAAATCCTTTTAGTCGGCACCAAATCCACATTATCAAAAGTTGATAGTTTCTCCCTCACCATTGACGGCTCCTCAGTTTGCCCCTCCCCTCAGGTCAAGAGTCTGGGTGTCATCCTCGATGGTTCTCTTTCCTTTCACTCCCACATCAATAACATCACCCGGTCTGCTTATTTTCATCTTCGCAACATTAATCGTCTTCGCCCTTCGCTCACCCCCCATACTGCCTCTATTCTTGTACACAGTCTTGTCACTTCCCGTTTAGATTACTGCAACTCCCTACTCGTTGGTCTCCCTCAGAAATCCCTTCACAAGCTCCAGTTGGTCCAGAATTCAGCTGCCCGCGTTATCTCCAAAACCCCCTCCTTCCTTCACATCTCTCCTGTTCTCCTGCAACTTCACTGGCTCCCGGTCAAATTTCGCATTGATTTCAAAATCCTCCTTCTTACTTTCAAAGCCATCCATAACCTCACGCCTCCTTATCTGGCTGACCTCCTTCACATTGTCACCCCTACCCGCTCCCTCAGATCCTCCTCCTCTGTCCACCTCGCTGTCCCTCCTGCTCGACTCAGCTCCATGGGGAGTAGAGCCTTCAGCCGCTCTGCTCTCAAACTCTGGAATTCACTCCCACCTGCCATCAGAAACATTGACTCCCTCCCTCAGTTTAAATCCGCTCTCAAAACTCACCTGTTCAGATTAGCATTTTCATTGTAACTGCCATGGTTTTTTATGATTGTCGTTTTTGTGTTTTTGTTGTTAATTGATACTGTGTTTTATCTATTTCTGTAAAGTGTCCTTGAGTGTCTTGAAAGGTGCTTTTAAATAAAATGTATTATTATTATTATTATTACTCATGGATTACACCTGTCTCTGATTATGTGTTGGTATTTAAAGGCCAAATGTCACGTAACAGGGTACTTTAAATATCTTGAAACTAGATATAAAAGGGAACCGATCCGTTCGGGTCTTGGTGCATATGCTTCAGTAACAACGGAATATTCGTTAATTTAAAACTGCCGCGCTTGGCCTGACACGGCCCCTGGAATCGCCTGGGGAAGAAGGCGGAAGTGACGAAATCGATTGTACCCTAGTTTGATGCTTGGGGTATTTCAATTGATTGTTTATATGGAGACTGGAAGGTTGAAGTGAGCAACAAGAAAGAAAAAATTGGATATTTCACCCATACCTTAAAACGGGACTATCAGGGACAGCTGGGTAATAAGGGACACTTCTCTGGGAAATGTTTTCATACCTGTCAAGTGAGACGTTTTCGCCGTACTTCAACACCGTAAAAAGCGGCTATAAGGAACGGCGGAGCAACAAGGCACACCTCTCTGGCAAATGCCCCAAATGCAACTCGTGTTGTTATTGTCAAATATTTTAAGGATTCATGGATATTTGACAATAACAACACAACTCAGCGTCCAGCGCAAAATAAAAAAAAAAAAGCAGAATTCTGTATTTGTCAGGCGATCTCTGTCTGTTCCGCAACCGCTGCACAGCTGAACGTGTTAAACCATTGTCCTAATGACTTCTCATTGTAGTGAGAATAGCTCAAGCTGTGCGATCAGCCCGCCCAGACAATCAAACTAATGACTGACTCCACACTTCTCGTTGTAGTGATAATAGCTCAGGCTGAGCCAGCACCAGCTGTGGGGGATCACACACAGGAGTGCTCCTCAAGACACTCAATTTTTTTTCCCATATGTTTTTGTTTTGGGCGTACAGAAATGGCAATACGCCCGTTTTTGCTAAAATTGCATTTTCCCCGTATTTTCCTTAAAATATTTGACAATAACAACACGAACTACATTTAAAACATTTCCCAGAAAAGTGTCCACCACTGCGCCGTCCCCCACAGCCGCGCTTGGCACCAAAATACGGCGAAAACGTCTTACTTGACAGGTATGAAAACATTTCCCAGAGAAATGTCCATTATTACTCCGCTGTCCCTTATAGCTGCGTTTTACGGTATTAAAATACGACGAAAACGTCTCACTTGACAGGTATGCGCCTCCATTTTCATATTGATCTGGTCAATTTCTTGACAGCAGCGGCTCTCCTCCACTGTAATAATAATGGCTTCCGAAAAATCAATATTTATGGGGCGCCCTGGACAGACCCCCTTCGGCTTCGCAATTCTGGAGGCGATTAATGTCCAGTTCAATGACATTTTCCACTGGTTCTGCTCTCTGATCATCGTTGGAACTGTTGTCATCAGACAAAGCATCTGATTCCGTCTCGGACGGCTCGAACCGGTAAGGTTCTATGCCTCTGTCACTGTCTGAACCACTGACAAAAAAAAAAGACAAAAAAAAAAGACAAAACTAAACTAATTTGTTCACAATCGCTGTCACTTTCCGTCATGATTGTCCAATGTTGATAAGTGTGAATGTGGATAGGCAGGGCAGCCAGGGTACAACTGGTGATGTCAAAAACATGGGCGTGGTCTGGACTGGCTGTCACAAGCCAGCAAGCAAGGTGGGGCCTTCACCTGGTGTATTTTGTGCAATTATGTAAATACAGGTGGGTGATATGGTCTCCGGTATGAATATTTGGTTTAAGCTATGTGTATTTTATCTAAATTCGTTGTCATTTAGAAAAAAAAATTACGTGACATTTGGCCTTTAAGGAACACGACAACCTCTGCCCGTAGTTGTGTCCTTCTTCTTCCATGTATTCCTGCCCTCTGGACTGCTACTACCATGGGTTTAGGTTCCACTGTCGAGGTGAGTGGAGTGCTCTGTCCTGGTGCCTTTTTTCTCCCGGTGTGTCAGCCGTCAAGCCCCACAGCCCTCAGGGTCCTCCGGCTGAGCTTCACCCTGGTCAGGCAATCCCTGACTTTGTACTTTTGGACGTTGAGTCCCACTCTCCTTCAGCGTTGTGTTTACATTTCTTAATTATTATCTTGCACTTCATTTGTTGTGTTTGTATGAAACGTTCCTTGTTTGTGTTTCAGTTAATAAATGTGCCAACCTACAGTGAGTGCTTGGTGTCCTATTTGCGCCTGTGAAACGGGCACGCTATGACACTAGTGAACTACATGCCCAGGAGAGTTAAGGCAGTGCTGGAAAATAATGGTGGCCACACAAAATATTGACACTTTGGGCACAATTTGGACATTTGAGGTGTACTCACTTTTGTGAGTCAAGCTGTATACTGACTACATTGTATCAAAGTGTCATATCTTTGGTGTTGTCCCATGAAAAGATATAATAAAATATTTATAAAAATGTGAGGGGTGTTCTCACTTTTGTGAGATACTGTACACACACACACACACACACACACACACACACACACACACACACACACACACACACACACTTCACAAAAAGTTAGGGATATTTGGCTTTCGGGTGAAATTTCAGGATGTACCTAAAATGCACTATAACCTTTCCAGGTGAATTAATTTGACCTTGTCTAACCTTCTGAATGCACATGTCCAACTGTTCAATGTTTCAGTACTTTTTGGATAACTTGCTATTCTCTAACAAGATGCTTCACGCCAAAATTCACAACAGGTGTTTGATCCATGAATCAACCAATAAATTTTCTGGTTCAGTTAGAATTGGTATTTAAAGAGTTCTCTTCATCATGCTGTTCACATTTTGACATCATGCGACCAAGACAATATCTCACAATTGATCAGCAATACCTCGCCATTGCAAGGCTTCAAACAGGATGTTCTAAGAGGAAAGTGGCCACTGAGCTTGGAGTGTCACAGACTGTCATCAGCAGGTTGCAACAGAGATACAGAGAGACTGGAAGAGTCACAGAAAGGCATAGAAATGGACATCCTTTGGCCACATCCCACACTGATGACCACTTCATTGTAAACAATGCCCTGCGGAACCGGATGATGAATGCCACTCACTCCAGGCACATTTAAGGGAGGTGAGAGGCACCCAAGTGTCATGTCAGACCATTCGAAACCGTTTACATCAGCGTGGTCTGTGTGCTAAATGACCTGCAAGGGTACCGGACCACACCAGGAACAGGCGTCATCGTTTTGCATGGGCCAGGAAGCATTTATGCTGGACAAGGGACCAGTGGGCCTTAGTGCTGTTCTCTGATGAAAGTCGATTCACGTTAAGCAGAAATGATGGCGGCCAATGATGTTGGAGACGTCAAGGAGAGCGCTATGCATCAGCCACTGTTGTGGTGGCATTACTCTCTACGCAGGTGTGTCTAGTCCATACAGACCTGCCCTACACCTTGTGAATGGTACAGTGACAAGCTGATACTACCTGAATAACATCATTAATCCAGTCATTGTGCCCCTGCATGAACAACACAGGCCTAATTTCATTTTCATGGAGGACAATGCTCCAGCTCATCGAGGTTGCTTCATTAGGGAACGGCTGCTAGAGGCTGGGGTAACTCAAATGGAGTGGCCTGCACTTTCTCCAGACTTGAATCCCATAGAAAACCTATGGGATCAGCTGAGTCGCCGTGTAGAGGCTTGTAACCCTGCACCCCACAACCTCAATGACCTGAGGGCCGCCCTTCAAGAAGAGTGGAATGCCATGCTTCAGCACACAATAAGGCAACTTGTGAACAGCATGAGACGTCGTTGTCAAGCTGTAATTTTTGCTCAAGGGTACATGACAAGTTATTGAGACACTGACATTTTTGTTGTGGTATACCCACTACTGTTGTTGGCTTTTGTTTCAATAAATTGTTTAAAATGAGGAAATCACCATTGCATGCTTCTACTTAAATGCCCTACTTTCATGATATAATATCACTATAGCATGAACTTTTTACATTTTCCATAGATAGATAGATAGATAAATAGATATACTTTTGGTGCTATATAAATAAAGTTGAATTAAATTGAACTGAATTGAATTGATCCCAAACTGGGAAATTCCAGATTTGACCCAAAAGCCAGATATCCCTAGCTTTTTGTTAGTGTATATACAGTATATATGTATGTATATATAAATATGAAAATTTTATATATACTGTGTATATATATATATATATATATATATATATATATATATATATATATATATATATATATATATATATAGTATATATATATATATATATATATATATATATATATATATATATACGTATATATATATATATATATATATATATATATATGAAAATTTTACTCATCCTTCTCTATGCTGAGTGACATGAAAAGCTGAAATGGAAAGTTACTAAAACTTCCTTTTGAATGTGTCAGCCACTCCCTGTGGTTTACCCAAAGGTGATGTTAGTGCCTTTCTCACAGTTATGCTTTGCTACCAGGGTCTGTCTCATAACTACAAGCTGAACAACAGTAAAACCATTTAAAAAAAAAAAAATTCTTCTTGAAATAAAAAAAAAAAAAAACAGCTTTCGCAAAAGATAGGCATAATTGCAGAGTGCAGAAGCCTGTAGAGAAGCCCTCTTTTTTTTTTTTTTTTTTTAACTCTGTTGAGTATTTTTGTGAGTCATCTGAAGGTGCAGCTCAATGGACCAGTAGGAAAATAGGCACTGCCCCAACAATGTTACAACATGCCCGAAGAGAAATTTCCTGCTGCTAAACCCAAGGCACATACAGTAACTCTTTTGCTTTCAACTTTACTATAGAGATATATACTCTTTTCTTTTAAGTTTAAGAGTGAATTAGACCATAAAAATCATCTGTTTTGTCATTGTTTTATTTTTATTTCTGTTCTGACATCTCTTGTTTTCATCTTATAGAATAGAATAGAATAGAACAGAACAGAATAGACTTTATTGTCATTGTACAGTTGTAAAGTAGGCTACAATGAAATGCTCCACCCGGCTACTGTGCAGTAAAAGTATGAAAAAAATATAAAAACAGAGATATAAAACATACATTTGAATAAAATAACATACATTAAGTGGAATGACAAGAAGTATAAGAAATACATGGAATTTCTGGAATTTCCCCATAGTGGGACTAATAAAAGCTTATCTTATCTTATCTTATCTTATCTACATACATTTGTAGTGGCTTTGTGGATGGATCAATGTACTGAAAATTGCAGAGTTTATTTATTTATTTTTGTAAATTTAACTTTTATTTAACCAGGCAGGACAGATTAAGAACACCCTCTTATTTACAACTGTGGCCTGGGGGGAAGGGACAACTCACATTCATACCTCCCCAGTTGATGCCAATTAACCTAACCTGCATGTTTTTGGCTCCTGCGGGAGGAAATCAGAGAAATCCTGGAGTAAACCCATGCAGACATGGGGAGAACATGCAAACTCCACACAGAAAGATCACCATTGGTCAGGAGGTGGGATTGAACCCAAGATCCCATGGCCAAGGGTGAGTTGCTGTGCTACGCCACCGTGCTGCATCAGGTGACCGTTTTTTTTTTTATTAAAAGGTCCTCAGTTCTATACGTGTGAGCGTTGTGGGGGAAGGCTGATGGAGCTCTGGCTGTTTGCAGTCTGGATGGCCCAGGGAAAGAAACTGTTTGTCAGTCTGGAGGGGTGGGACCTGATTGATCTGAACCGTCATCCAGAGGGAAGCAGGTCAAACAGGCGGTGGGCGGGATGTGAGGGGTCTCCTGTGATGGCCTTGGTCTTCCTGAGACAGGAGGATCTGGAGATGTCCTCCAGGGAGGGCAGAGGGCCGCCAATGATTTTTTGGGTGGTGTTGATAACTCACTGCACAGTCTTCCTGTTCTCAGCTGGAGAAGCACCGTACCACACATGCAATAGGTGAGCACGCTATCCACTGAGTAGTGGTAGAAGGCCAGCAGCAGCTTCTGGTCCAGGTTGCTCTTTCTCAGGACACGGAGGAAGTGCAACCACTGCTGGGCTTTTTCATCAGGGCCTTGGTGTTGTCAGTCCAGGAGAGATCGGAGATGATGTCGGTACCAAGGAACCTAAAGGTGGTGACAATTTCCATACGGTATCCATTTATGAGGAGAGGGTATGGTGCTGTCTGTGCTTCCTGAAGTCCATAATGAGTTTTTTGGTTTTATGAACATTCAGTTTCAGATTGTTTTTTGAACACCATCCGGGATGATGGTGTTGAATGCTGAGCTATAGTCCACAAAGAGCATCTTCACATAGTTACAGTTTTAGTCTTAGTTTATTGGTTTATTTGTCAGGGACCATGTACAAAAAAAAAACCCAAAAAACATTAAACACAGGGTAAAGATGCTCTGTACCAGATTATAGTGTTCTCACTAATTTCCATCCCTAAGGCAGGCAAGAAGATATTAAAAGAAAAACAGCACATATAGAAAGCAACTCAGGTTGAATTTCAGAATCTGTTGTCCCTGAAACAAGTAGGGAGTAAGTTTAAAATGTAAAAAGATAAGAGAACAGCGCACATAAAAAACAATTTAAAAGTACAATTTCGAAGATGACAGAGAGACAGAACGCTTAAACAGAGAGCTCTCCCTAGTCGGATTAAAAATCATTGGTAAATGGCCAACTCGACATAAACGGATCAATAAACCAAGGGATGAAAACACGAAGGAGCCGGGCACACGGACAAGAGCAGGGTAAAATTAAAGAATCCCTCTTCAACAACGCAGGAGAAATCGCTGAACACGAGGCCCAAAAAAACGAGGTGACTGCAGCAGGGAAAATGGAGGACACCAAACTCGATACCATGAACACTGGCATCGCCAATTTAGGTAAAGAGTTAAAAGACTTCAAGCGGCAACTCCAACAAGATTTAGCGGCTCTTAAGGAAGAGCTGAAAAAAGAGATGAAGGAGGAAATTATGGGCCTCCGAAGAGAAATGGAGCGCAAGCTAACAGAAAACATGGAGGAGCTGCGCTCTCAACGGGCGTGTATGACAGAAGCACAGGCCCGAATATCGGAGTTGGAAGACTGGAAGACCGAGGCAAGCGAGCGGCTGCAGACCCTGACGACGCAAACACAGAGGATGCAGGAAAAAATAACTGACCTGGAGAGCAGGTCCAGACGGAGCAATATACGCATCTTCGGGATCCCGGAGGGCATTGAAGGCAACTCGATGACGAAATTCATGGATCATTTCTTAAAAAAAGAGCTGGAGCTGCCTGGTGAAGCGGATCTGCAGATTCAACGAGCGCACAGAACCTCGGCACAGAACCCAAATCCAAACTCTACACCCAGGTCAGTTGTGGTGAACTTTCTGAAATATGACATAAAGGAAAGAATCCTGACCAAAGCGTGGAAAAAAAAGATACGAATCGGCGACAAACAGATATTCTTTGATCATGACTACCCGACAGAAATTGTGCAGCAGCGAAAGAAATATGCCAACATTAAAAAAACGCTGAAAGAGAAAAAAATTAGATTCCAAACGCCGCTAACGAAGATGAGGATTCATTGGGATGACGGCGTAAAAACGTACAACACGGCCAGAGAGGCAGCGCGGGACTTGACGGAGCGAGGCTTTGTGGTGAGCGTACCCGAGGAAGGAGCTGAAGCAGCGGCGGCACTGAACGCATCACGACAGCCGGAGTGGAGACAAGTGAGCGGCAGAAGACGGGGGAGAGACATGGCGCAGCGGGCCCAGGAAAAGCTGCAAGGCTTTCAACTGAAAGCCTAGATCATAACAAAGATTAAGAAAGACACAGAAGAAATGAAGGCCAAGAAGACAAGGTAAAAGAGAAACAAACGGCTAGGAGAGGTTTAAGTGATTTTTGTTGGACATTTCTAGACTAATGACTATTACTTGGATAGTAAATACAGGTCTAGGGAGGGCCCCTCACTCAGTGAGGACATTCCCTCCACCCACCAACAGGGACCAGTGGGCAGAAGAAAGGCCCAAAGTACGGAGGTCGAGATTTGTTAATGTGTTTTTATATAAATATGTGTTAGTTTTGATGTTAAAGGGGTTAGGAGCACAAGTTAAAAAAATTGAAAAACATGAATATGGGTAAAAATCTTAAGATAATGACACTAAACGTGAATGGTCTGAACTCACCTGTTAAAAGGGAAAGAATAATAAGAAAATTCAAGAAGGAAAAAGCCGAAATTATATTTATGCAAGAGACACATTTGAGCAAGACAGAACATGAGAAACTAAAGAGATTTGGCTATAAGAACTCCTACTACAGTTCATTTAAGGGAGGAACTAAAAAGGGGGTTATGATACTAATTTCAAATAAAATACAATTTGAATGTGAACAAGAAATCCAGGATAAAGAAGGCAGGTATGTAATAATAAAGGGAAGAATAGATGGTATGCAGATCACATTAGTGAACATCTATGCCCCACCAGAAAGTGACAAGGGTTTTTTTCAACATCTGTTTGATCTCATAGCAACACATAGTGAAGGAGTCCTAATTTGTGGAGGAGACTTAAATGCCGTCATGGATCATGAAGTTGACACAACAAGTGTTAAGAAGACAAAAAAACATGTAACAAAGTTCATAAGAACCTCACTGGCAGAAATGGGTATGGTAGACATTTGGAGGGACCTGCACCCACTCGAAAAAGACTATACACATTATTCAGCAGTCCATAAAGTACACTCTAGAATAGATTACTTCCTTATGAATGAAGATGACAGACACAGGGTGAGAAATTGTCGGATTGGAGGGGCAGAAATATCAGATCATAATCCTATATACATGGAAATATATTTAATCAATAGAAAATGACAAACAACATGGAAACTTAATGTAGGACTGTTAAATGATGAGAAAATGAAAGAAAGAATAAAAGTAAACATAAACGAGTATATCCGAGAGAATGACAATGAAGAAGTGGACCCAACAATACTATGGGATGCACTAAAAGCCGTGTTAAGAGGTAAATTAATTGTTGAAACAGGAAAAGCAAATAAGTCTAAACTGGAAACATATGAACAAAGATGTGAGAGACTGAGGGAATTAGAACGTAAACATCAAAGCACAAATGACCCAAAAATATACCAAGAAATTAAAGAAGAAAAAAATAAAGATAAAAGAAGCACAAATAGATGAAATTGAAAGGAAAAATAGATATCTAAAGCAAAAATATTATGAAACGGGGCCAAAAGCCACAAAACTGCTGGCAAAACGGTTAAGAAAACAACAAACAGTGAATAATGTATATAAGATTAAAGACCCCATCACAAATAAAACCACAGTTAACCCAGAAAACATCGAAGAAATATTCCATAATTTCTATCAAGAACTATACTCGCAACCTGAAGAAACAAATACTAAGGATATTAAAAAATTTCTATGCACATTGGACTTGCCATCAATAGGAAATCAACAAAATGAAAAGCTAACAGCAGAAATAACAACACAAGAGATTAGAGATGTGATTAAGTCACTTAAAAACGGTAAATCACCAGGTAGTGATGGGTACCCATCTGAGTTTTATAAACTGTTTATAGAAGAACTCACGCCACAGCTCCTAAAGTCATTTAATTGGACATTGAACAACAACAAAATACCTCCATCATGGAACGAAGCCATTATTTCAGTTATTTTAAAGCCAGGGAAAGATAGAGAACAATGCGGAAACTATAGGCCAATCTCTTTATTAAATGTGGATTATAAAATATATACAACAATTATATGTAAATGAATAAAAACATTCTTGACGGAATTGATAGAAGATGATCAAACTGGTTTCATAGAGGGACGCCAAACACATGACAATATCAGGAGAACAATACATATAATTAATCAAATACATAAAGAAAAGAAAAGCGCAGTAATAATGAGTTTAGACGCAGAAAAAGCATTTGATAGGGTTAACTGGAAATTCCTATATAGTGTGCTGGAACGCTTTGGATTTAACGAAAAATCAGTACAATGCATAAAGACGCTGTATCAAAAACCTGTGGCAAGAATCAAGATAAACGGTAGCTTAACAGACAAAGTAAATATACAAAGATCAACCAGGCAGGGATGCTGCCTATCGCCCACCTTGTTTGCTCTGTTCATAGAGCCACTGGCTCAAGCGATACGACAAAATAAGAAATTAAAAGGTGTAACAATAAAGGGAGCGGAACACAAGATTGGGCTATTTGCAGACGATATTATAGTTTACCTTGAACAACCAGATGAATCAATAATGGAAATGATGAACTTGATAGAAAATGTTGGAAAATTATCAGGATACAAGATAAACATAACAAAAATACAAATACTGACATTCCACTATAACCCTCTAAACCAGATAACTGATAAGATCAAACTAAACTGGAAACAAAAAGAAATAAAATACCTTGGAGTGAGCATACCTAAAGATCTAAGCAAAATCTATAAAGCAAACTATGATAGGTTGGAACAAGAAATAAAAAAAGATATTGATAGATGGTCAATCTTAAATATGGATCTGAATTCAAAAATTGAGAGTCAAAATCAGCATACAACCTAGATTACTTTACCTCTTCCAGGCTCTACCAACAGAGATTCCAGGTGCCCAGTTCTCAAAGTGGGACAGGATGATATCGAGATTTGTTTGGGGAGGTAAAAAACCAAGAGTGAAATATAAAACTCTCCAGTTACCAAAAGAGAAAGGAGGCATGGGCCTACCGAGTCTAAAGGAATATTACTACTCAGCACAAATAAGATATATCATATGTTGGTGCGACGAGGGATATGAGGCAAAATGGAAAGAAATGGAAAAGGAAATTGAGGGACTCCCAGTACAAAGCATAATAGGAGATAAAGATGCATATAAGCAAATCAAACAAATAGACCCAATCACTAAATTTACTTTGGAACTGTGGTATAGAATAGTACAAAAGTATAATATAAAGGAAGACATAAAACTATTGAAATGGGTAGCATTTGACAGTCAGTTTGAACCGGCAAAGCAAGATGGGGGATACAAAAATCTGGTGAACAAGGGAATCACAGCATGGGGCAATATCGGAAAAAAAGATCTCGGGAGCTTTGTAAACATCAGAAGAAAATTTAAACTAGAAAAATCGGAATTCTTCAGATATCTGCAGATGAGAGACTATTATATGAAGAAGATTAGGCATAACCTCCAAACAGATGTGAGATTATACAATTCATTTTAAGCTCATATGCAGGAAATAAAATAAGAATTATTTCAAAGCTATATCAGAAACTTATGGCAAACAAACATTCAAGTAACTATATAAAGGAGAAATGGGAGAAAGAGCTAAATTTAAACATAACAGAAGAAAGCTGGCAGGAAATATGGAAAACACAACACACATCAATAAATTCAAGGACATGGAGGGAATTTGGATGGAAAAACCTGATTCGCTTTTTCATTACACCACAGATTCAAAGAAAATATACAAATACCCAATCTTTATGCTGGAGGGGCTGTGGGGCTCAAAATGCAGACCACTCACATATGTTTTGGAAATGCTGCAAAATCTCATCATTCTGGAAATCTATACATGTGACAATACAGAAGATATTAGGATATAATATACCAATGAACTGTAACCTGATGTACTTATGTGATCTTAAAAGAGACAATGTAACACAGGCTGAGGACAGATATCTAGTTAAAATCTTGTTGATTGCATGTAAAAAAACAATCACAAAAAAATGGCGATCAGAAGTTCTTCCTGACCAAGAACAATGGACTGACATTGTTGAGGATATACGTATGATGGAAAAACTAACATATTGACAAAGAATGCAAGAAGGACTATATGAAAAAAAATGGCGGAAATGGACACACTACAAAGTGCAACAACGAGACAGAAATTGAAAGAATAACCAAAGACACTGGAAAAACCAGAAGAATTAAGAGATGGAAACTAAAAACTTGATGCTCCAACATTTGTCCCCCCCCTTTTTTTTCTTTTGTTTTTTTTTTCTTTCTTACTCTAGCTCCTTTTTTTAAAATGTAGACTGTGATCTGAATGTAATGATGAAAAATGAATAAAAATCTAAGTTACAAAAAAAAAAAGTACAATTTCAAATCCCATTTAAGGGAGAGAGTCAATGTTGGCAGGCTTGATTACTTACTTACTTACTTACTACTTCTGCAAAGTGAGGGCTGGGTGGCCATCACCATCTGTAGAGCCAATCAGGTTAACTAGTGCATGCCAACACTGCTGGTTTTGGGCCAGTTCCTCTGTGTCGTCAACAACGTTTCTGAGCTGTTGGAGGTCTCTCTCCACCACATCGAACCATCTGGTGCGTGGCTTGCCCCAAGGTCTTTTCCTCCCTGGGGCCCTGGGGTCGAACATGAGGATGGCTTTTGTCGGGTGTTCTGGTGGGAGGCAGAGGACATGGCCAAACCTGTGGATATGCCGCTGTGTAATAAGGTGGGATGCTGCAGGCTGATGTGTGCGGGCTCGGAGCATGTTATTAGAAGTGCACTGGGGCCACCTGATGTTCTCGATGGTTCTGAGGGCCTGACTATCAAACCCGTCCACTCTCGAGGCCAGAGTCTTATTCAGTGGCCATGTCTCTGACCAATAGAGTAGGATGGAGAGGACTGACACATCGTATTATGTGGAGCTTCGTGGATCGGAACGTAGCTTCTGTGTCTGCTGTGGCTGCCCCCTCTCCCCCTCGCTCTCCTGTTGTTCCTTGAAACATGATGCCGGCTTTGAGTGTGACTGGCTGGATGACTGGCTTTTCTGCCTTAAGTACCACTTCTCTTGCAGTGTGTTTGTTTATTGTTCAACTCATGCTGAGGAGGCGAGAGGAACAAGCTAGGTTCATAGTTTACACCAGCACATTATCCACTCAAAAGGGGCTTATTTGAAGCCTAAATATTAATTTTGTAGATGTGCTTGAGCAAGTAAGCAAAATATAGCAGTTTCAGTCCTGTCAATCAGACCTATGTAACTATCAAGCTTATCACTGTCTTTTTGCCATGCAGTATCTTTAATATGCAGAAAAGAAAAAGGCAGGAGAGACGAGTGACACCCTTTTCAAGAGAAATCATGCAAGTGATGTTGAAATCTGAAAGTTGAAAAAAGTTGACATTAAAAAAAAGTAACCTATTTCAATTAGATATTCTTTACATTTATTTCATATTATTTTTCAGTATTCACTGAGGTTTGCTTGTGCCACAGCTGTAAAATTTCTTAAGCTACGTTCCGATCCACAGTGTACTTCAACTATAGTCCCTACTCCTTGCTCCGTCTTCAGGGAATATCAATTAACTGCCCTTCACAAAATTTCTCCATTTGAAACACCCTGTAACCGTTGGCTCCCTCCTCCATGCATTACCACAGTAACCATACACGTACTGATACTATGGTGGATAATTTATATTTCTTAAATAAAATATTAATACAAATATATTTTTTATTACAATCAGTTCATATAAACAATAACCAACATCAATTTAGCTTGTTAATAACGTTAGCAACAATATTTTGTTTTACTCATGTATTTTTTTTAATCCTTTTATTAGTCCCACAACGGGGAAATTACAGGGCATCCACATGGATGGATGAGGCAGCCATGGTGCGGCGCCAAGCCCTTCACCATTCACACACACATTCTCACCTAGGGCCACTTTAGAGTCTCCAATCAACCTAACTTACATATTTTTCGCCTGTGAGAGGAAACCAGAGAAATCCCAGAGTAAATCCATGAAGACATGGGGAGAACATGCAAAGTCCATACAGATCACTGTTGGTCAGGCGCTGGGATCGAACTCGGGATCCCCTGGCCAAGGGTTAGCTGCTGTGCTGCCGCAGTGCTAACCACTGTGCCAACGCGCTGCCCATTTGAGGCACAATGGCTTATGGGTAATCTTCCTGTCAACTTCCGGTGAAGTGATGTACAGTTGTTCACTTCTTCCCTGCCCAGTTCTCAGTTCCCTTTGAACCGAAGCCCGTTCGCTCCCTTCAGTTTGGAATCTCAGTTAATATGGTGGAATACCCTGTGCAGTGCACTTCGGAGTACACTACTGGACATCGGAACACACCCTCTATGTTCTGTAAGTGGATATTAATCGAGAGCCTAAGTCACGCCCCCGCTACTTCTGCACATGGGACATTAGATCGGAAAAAATCTCTACTGAAATGAATGGCAAGAGTGATATTATCTTTTGAGCCCAATCAAATTTTGCCATGAGTTACACATATGATGTTTGTCAATTTAAAAGATAATTTTCCACATAAATAACAGTGTAGGTTGTTATCTAACTGTTAAGGTGCCTTCACACCAAATGCGAATGGGCAGCGCGAATACATACAAAGTCAATGGAAAGAGGCGAGCACACGTGAATCTTGCACATTCACGACTGAGGGATAGCGCTAGCTAGTAATGGCTTTGAGATTCTGCCCTCACCGGGAATAAAAGTATCAACACTGGAGAGTAAACTAGTTTGAAAATGAGACTGACACTCACCTGGAGACAGATGAACCCAGAGCTATGCATCTGAATCAGAGTGTCAGAGTTTTTTTTTTTACCCATGGATTCCTGCCATGGATGTGCTAGCAAGGCTAGCAGGCTAGCAGTGTAAACAACCCATCATCCAGGTAAAATTTTGGAGACAGAGACAATTTTTTCAAGTGAGACCCCGTCGGATAATGTAAACCTAAGCATGATGGTATTTTGGGAATTTCCACAGCAGGTTGAACACAGCTGCAGAAGTTATAAAGGCAACTTCACCTGTCTGCATCTCACTCAGACAGTGATTTATGTCTATTTGCGTGTTTACATTGAGTTATAATGTAATCGCGTCACGTGAAAAATTTGCCTGTTCGCATTTGGTCTGAATGCACCTTTAAGGTATAAGGTTGTGAAAATACATAAATGAAGACTACAACCACAGAGGCCTCCGGATCAGCTCCAGCTCTCAAAATACAAAACAGTACGTTGGTGTTGTTTTTCTTGGTCAGAAAACAGGAGGTGAGTTTTGAGAGGGAGGCTGCCATGATTGTGTTTGGTGATGTGGGATGATGGGAGATGTAGTTCACTAAGTGTTTTCACAAAAGCTAAATATTACTCTGTTATTATATGACAGCCGATGTAGGGAGCTTGAAATGAAGAAGCGATGTGATTTTATAAATCAAGATTTATTATCAGCTTCACCTCCCAAACATGTCTCATCTCGATGCAGAAGCAGAATCAAGAGGTCGAGTGCAGTCAGACCTTCATACTTATACCCACACTCAACAAAAGACATTGCATATCAAAGCTGACATCCCACATTAACATAATCCCCCTCCATTGTCCTCCATCTCCTCCACCTGACTCTGGGTGGTCAGGAAGTTCGATCCGGTCTCCACCGCTGCGACTCAGTCTGTTCTTTGATCCTCGCCGGTGGTTGAGACCTCTTGTCCTGTTCTGAGGCGTGAGGTCATTCCACATATGTAATCACTGAACATTCTAATATGTCTATACATATGTAGGTATGGAATATATGATTAATATAAGCCACAGCCCCCCCCCCCAAACGACTAAGAAAAGGACAATCAAATTAAGTTTACAGTTTAAGATAATCTCTATGACATATTATACTGTTAAACATCTTGACAGGGAAAACAAGGAAAAAATCTTTCCAGCAGTCATGATCCTGTAGAAGATTCAGTGGTAACAACAACAGTATAGGTAATATCACAAATCAGCCTTAAAACTGTCACGGCACAATCTGATAACATAGTTAACAACTCTTTGTCAATTTTGCATCAGTCCCTGTGCCGTCTGGGTTTTAATCTTCTCCCGAATCTGCTGTAGGTCCGCTTTGGCGTCCTGGTGGGACCATCCTGTAAGAAATCTGCAGCTTGGGGAGGAGAGTGGTTATTTGTTCCCTGCAGGGGGGCTGAGTTTTTTTTCTTGGGGGGTCTACCCCGCCGAGGTGCTCTCGCCACCCGTGCAGGCTCGTCGCTCAACAAGAAGGCAGGTTTAAGTCTGTCAATGCTGACTGTTTCTTTTCTGTCCCCTAAATCAAGCACAAAATGCTTATCACCAGGTTCCAGCACTCTGAATGGTCTGTCGTATGGTGGACGGAGGGTTGATTTTAAAGGTTCGTGTCTAACAAAAACGAACTCTGCGTTTTTTTAAAGCTTGGGGGACAAAAACCCGTGGAAAAGAGTGA
The DNA here is from genome assembly GCA_020510985.1 of Pholidichthys leucotaenia. NCBI lineage: Eukaryota > Metazoa > Chordata > Actinopteri > Cichliformes > Pholidichthyidae > Pholidichthys > Pholidichthys leucotaenia. The sequence goes on along the minus strand of CM035842.1, from coordinate 142,410,901 downwards.
TGTGCCAGTCCGGGGAGCGTGTCCGGTCCGGTGCTGTTAAGGGCCCCAGGGCTGGAAGATGCCCAGGCTCTGGATGCTCTGGTAAGAACTCACCTGGGAGTCTGAGAGGTTGTGCAAAAACTAATTCTGCTGGGGAGGTGTCTAGATCCTCTTTAGGCGCAGAACGCAACCCTAATAAAACCCAGGGAAGTTTATTCACCCAATATGTAACCGTTAGTGAGGCCCTGAGGGCGGCCTTTAAAGATCTGTGAAAATGCTCGCATAACCCATTAGCCTGAGGGTGATACGCGGTGGTGCGGTGAATTGTCACTCCTAAGCTGCTGGCCATGGCTGACCACAGTTCTGAGACAAATTGAGGCCCCCTATCGGACGTGATGTCCGATGGGGCGCCGAAACGTGCCACCCAGTTTGTTAAAAAAACGCGAGCGACTTTCGCGGCTGTGGTTGACGCCAAAGGGACCGCCTCAGGCCAGCGCGTAGTACGGTCTATCATTGTTAACAGGTGTGTGAAACCTTGAGACGAAGGTAATGGCCCCACGAGGTCGACATGAACGTGGTCAAACCTCCTGGCTGGGATTCGAAAAGGCTCTAGAGGAGCTTTTGTGTGTTTGTGTATTTTGGCGCGTTGGCAAGACATGCAAGTCTTTGCCCATTCCTTTACATTTTTGCGCAGGCCCGGCCAAACAAACTTTTCCGCGATCATTTTAACCGAGGCGCGCACCCCTGGGTGCGCGAGGGAGTGAACCGAGTCAAAAATGCGGCGGCGCAATGCACCTGGAACTACCGGGCGAGGTCGGCCGGTTGACACGTCCCAGATTAGGGGGGGGTACACCGTCACGTAAACCCCTTTCCTCCAGTCTTAACCCTGTTGGTCCAGACTGGAGCGCGCGCACGTCCGCGTCACTGCTTTGTTCCTCTGCCATGGCTGCGTAATCTATCCCTACGTGAATTGGGGCCGCGTACGCGTCCGCGTTGGCGAAGAGTTCTGCGGCTGAGGTAGTATAATCTGTCTCCTCGTGCTCTGGCGATGTCACAGCGCGAGAGAGGCAGTCTGCTACTACGTTAAGTTTGCCTGCCACATGTCGAATGTCTGTGGTGAACTCTGAAATTGCAGCTAGCTGTCTTTGTTGCCTGCCTGACCATGGTTCTGAAATTTTAGCCATCGCAAAAGTGAGTGGTTTATGGTCTACAAAAGCTGTGAAACGCCGTCCTTCCAGCCAGAACTGGAAGTGGCGGATGGATAAATGAAGCGCTAGCAGCTCCCTGTCAAAAGTGCTGTATTTGCGCTCGGTTTGGTTTAAAGATTTGCTAAAGAATGCTAACGGTTGCCAGGTTCCCCCAACGTGTTGTTCCACGACTGCCCCTATGGCCAGGTCTGAAGCGTCTGTGGTTAGCGCTATGCGGGCCGAGGGATCAGGGTGAACCAACAATGTGGCATTCGCTAGAGCACTCTTTACTTCCGCGAAGGCGCTTTCGTGCTCCGGGGTCCATTCAACCGCGTTGGAAGGTTTTTGTTTTCTGAGTGCAGCATACAGGGGTTGCATGAGTTGAGCTGCGCGGGGGAGGAAACGGTTGTAAAAATTCACCATTCCCAAAAATTCTTGCAGCGATCTGACCGTTTGTGGTCGTGGAAAATTTTTTACCGCGCGGACTTTGTCTGGCAATGGGACTGCCCCCTTTGGTGAAACTCTGTGTCCCAAAAAATCAATTTGTGACACGCCGAATCGGCATTTGGCTGGGTTGATTATTAACCCGTGCTCTTCTAGTCTCTGAAAAACTGTAGTAAGGTGTTGTTCGTGTTCTTCCTCTGACGGGCTGGCTACCAGCATATCGTTGAGGTAGACGGACACGAAGGGGAGGTCGCGTAATACCGCGTCCATCATACACTGAAAAGTTTGAGCAGCGCCTTTGAGGCCAAACGGCATTTGCAAAAATTCAAAAAGACCAAAAGGGGTTATTACAGCCGTTTTAGGAATGTCTTCCGCTCGAACGGGGACTTGGTGATAGCCGCGGACCAGGTCTATTTTAGAAAAAATACGCGCACCCGCCAGATGTAGTGAAAAATCTTGGATGTGAGGAATTGGGTAGCGGTCATGCGCTGTCGCATTGTTTAATCTGCGGTAATCGCCGCAAGGTCTCCAAGAACCGTCGGTTTTCGGGACCATGTGGAGTGGCGATGCCCAGGGGCTTTTTGAGCGCCTAATAATGCCTAATTTTTCTAGGCTGGCAAACTCGTCACGTGCTATGGCAAGCTTGGTCGCGTCTAAGCGCCGAGCTTTGGCAAACACGGGTGGGCCTGTTGTGGGGATGAAGTGTTCAACCCCGTGTTTCGCTACTGTTGCTGAAAATTTGGGAACTGTGAGTGCTGGAAATTGGGTGAGGAGTTGGTCAAACTTACCTCCTGCTGTGGTGACGCTGGCCTGCACGGGTGGTGGAGAAACACGAGCTGAGCAGGGGATAGAAGAAAATGAAAGTGCATTAACCAAGCGTCTATTTGCAAGATCGACTAACAACCCATGTGCACACAAAAAATCGGTACCCAACAAGTTAAAACTCACCGCCGCTATAATAAACGTCCATCTATAGTTGCGGCCGTGAATGCAAAGAGGCAGGTTCCTTTCACCGAAAGTGTCGATGGTCGAGCCGTTGGCTGCCATCGCTCCGTTTCCCCGGGGTCCCATGGCCCGGTCTGCATTGAAAGGGGTGATGAAGCTCACCTGAGCTCCGGTGTCGATAAGGAACTGTCTCCCGGTGTGTCCGTCAGTCACATAAAGCAGCTTATTCGTCTCGCCGAGAGCCGTAGCTGCTAACGTTTTCCTGGCTTTGGCGTTACCCGAGTTTTTGAAATTGCAGGGGGGCACGCATTTGTACGCCCTCTCGGTGAAACGCTGATGATAATAGCAGAGGTCGTTCCACCTGCTGCGCCTTGGTCGTGTTGCTGCCATGGTGGGCGGGCTCTGCTCTGTTGTCTGCAGTTCTCCGCTGCTCTGGGCTTCCGCGCTGAGATCTGCAGATGCTGCTGTGGCCATCTGTTCGCCGCAGGCATTGATGAGCCGCTGCGCTTCTCGGGCCAGCGCGCAGAAGTCCTGCTGGGTGTTGCACCGCATGTTGGCCAGTGTCCCTCTCATGTGTGGCGGCAGAGTGCTGAGGAAGATAGGCTGGAAAAGGAAGTTGTCGTTGTCTGCTTCCTTAAGCTGCAGCATGTCCTCCATGAAGGCCTTTGGTCTGCATCCTCTGTGGCCGTAGATCGCCAGAATCTTCTCCGCTCTCTCCTCGGCTGAGGGGACGAAGTTCTCTATGATGGTTGCCTTTAATTCTCTGTATTTGTCGTGGGCGGGCAGTTGTTGAATTATGCTCCGTGCGCATCTTGACGTGGCGGCGTCGAGTTTGGCGACGATGTGGTAAAATTTCGTCTCGTCCGCCGTTATGCCCGCCAGTGCAAACTGAGCCTCAGCTTGCAGGAACCATGAGCTCGAGTCGTTTTGCCAGAACTCCGGCAGCTTGACGGTGACGGTGCTTGTGTGGGCCGTCTCTGATGTGTCCGCCGGGTGAGGACGCCTTTCTTCTGTCCTCACGGTGGAGCTGGGGATGGTGCTCGGTTGAGCCCTCTCTGTGGATTCTGCCGTGGGGGAACATCTTCCATCCGTTCCTCTGTCTGCATGGGCGACGGCGCTTGCCTGGGTCACCTCCGATGAGTTCGTCGCGGGAGAACGTCTCTGTTCCATCCTCACGTCTGGTCACCAGTGTAGGGAGCTTGAAATGAAGAAGCGATGTGATTTTATAAATCAAGATTTATTATCAGCTTCATCTCCCAAACATGTCTCATCTCGATGCAGAAGCAGAATCAAGAGGTTGAGCGCAGTCAGACCTTCGTACTTATACCCACACTCAACAAAAGACATTGCATATCAAAGCTGACATCCCGCATTAACATAATCCCCCTCCATTGTCCTCCATCTCCTCCACCTGACCCTGGGTGGTCAGGAAGTTTGATCCGGTCTCCACCGCTGCGACTCAGTATGTTCTTTGATCCTCGCCGGTGGTTGAGACCTCTTGTCCTGTTCTGAGGCGTGAGGTCATTCCACATATGTAATCACTAAACATTCTAATATGTCTATACATATGTAGGTATGGAATATATGATTAATATAAGCCACAGCCGACAGCTTTAATTACATAGAAAATTGTGTTTTAAATTGACAAACCTCATATGTGTAACTCATGGCAAATTTCAATCAAGATCAAAAGATAATTTTGCTCTCTATTGCGGGAGCTTAACTTTGAGCCTATTCTTTACCACTGCACCCTGTTTGTATAGGATTGGCCAGGAGTCTGCAACCCGTGGCTCTGGGGCCACATGTGCCTCTTTTGCCCATAGATAGTGGCTCCCCAAGGCCTTGGAAAAAAAACCCTCATACATTTCCAAGAAAAGAAGCCATAAATTTACAAGAAAAAGGTTGCACATGAGAAAAAACATCCTAAGAGGCAGAAAATCTGAAAATCTGAAAACTTAAGCAAAAAAAAAAAAAAAAAAAAAAAAAAAAATCAGAGGAAAAATTACAATTTTTTCTGAGAAAAACATACCCATGAATTTGTAAGAAAAGGACACAAAATTTCTGGAAAAGAAATCACAAATTTACTGGACAATGTTGGAGTTTAATGAAAAAAATGTGAGAAATTTATGTAAGAAATTCTGCAGTTTTGCCCATGAAAGCTAATACATTTAAAAAGAAAAATATAAGAAATTTATGAGAGCACGTGAAAATTTATGAAAAAATATTGAAATTTAAAGAACATGTTGCGATTTTATGAGGGGAAAACACCCACAAATTGGCAAGAAAATGGTCATAAATTTACCTGAGAAAGCTACTTTTTTTTTTTAGAAAACTTGCAAATGTATATGAAATAGGCAGAATTTTTAACAATCAGATAAAACAATCTTATGAGAAAAGCAGAAAATTATGGCAAAAATATCAAAATTTATGAAAAAAGCTTACAACTTGATTGGAAAACAATGTCACAAATTTACATGGAAAAAGTCTTTGACTTTACTCAATGAAGATTTTAAATTTACAAGGAAAATATGCCAGAAATACATACAGTGGTGTGAAAAAGTGTTTGCCCCTTTCCGATTTCTCATTTTTTGTATGTTTGTCACACTTAAATGTTTCAGATCATCAAACAAATTTAAATATTAGACAAAGACCATTATTCCCCAGAGACTGATGGAGAAATTACTCCTTCTCGGTCTGAACACCGCCACATGTCTCTGGATCCTGGATTTCCTGACTGAGAGACCTCAGTCTGTCCGGGTTGGAAACAACATCTCCAACTCTGTCACGCTGAGCACCGGATCCCCTCAAGGCTGTGTACTCAGTCCACTGTTGTTTACACTTCTAAATTCTTCTTCTAGGGAAATTTGTGGCGGCGCCTTGCATGGCAGCAGCCCTCTGATTCTGCACTTGGGGTGTGTGTGATTAACACAGTAGATAGGTAAAACACAATTTCATTCTACTGTACATGATTGGTTGTACAGTTGAATGACAATAAGGGTGATTTAATTTAATTTAATTTAATTTAATTTTAACACATGACTGTGTATCCAGACATGAGGGGAACCAGATTATTAAGTTTGCAGACGACACCACAGTGGCGGGACTTATTCAGAGGGATGAGGAATCAATGTACAGGGAAGAAGTGATACACCTGGAGGGCTGGTGCAGGGAGAACAATCTGGTGCTCAACGTGGACAAAACAAAGGATATGATTATCGACTTCCGGCGGTCACAGCCTGAGCGCGTCCCCCTCAGCATCGGCGGCCGTTTAGTGGAGAGAGTGGAGAACATCAAGTTCCTCGGAGTGCAGATCTCGCAGGACCTGACCTGGAGCAAGAATTCCTTGGGGATCAGGAAGCGGGCTCAGCAGAGACTGCACTTCTTGAGGAAACTCAGACAGGCCTCTCTCCCCATCTGCATCCTCAGGACCTTCTACAGAGGTGTGGTGGAGAGTGTTCTGACGTACTGCATTGCTACATGGTACTCCAGCTGCAGTATGTCAGACAAAAAAGCCCTGCAGAGGATAGTCAAGGGGGCTGAGAGGGTAATTGGAGTCTCCCTCCCCTCTGTCCAAGAACTTTTTCAGAACCGTTGTAGGAGCAGGGCACTGAACATTGTCAAGGACCGTTCTCACCCTCTGCATAAACACTTTGAACTTCTTCCATCTGGTAAACGATTCCGGAGCATCAGAGGCAGAACCACCAGCCTGATCAACAGCTTCCTTCCACAAGCTGTCAGGATGCTGAACAGTTGACCCGGAATCTCTCATACACACTACTGCACCTACGGACATTTTGTATATTATTTGTATATTATAGTTAGTTAGTTTTTTCCCAAGTATGTCTCAAGGATGTGTGAACGGATGGGGTGGGGGGGTGGGGGTGGGGGTGGGGGGTGAAGCTATGTGTGAGTGTGTCTTAAATCATGCTGCTTCTATTTATATGGATGCCGAGAGAAACGCAATTTCATCTTGCCTGCACTACAGTTGTATGTACAGCAATATGACAATAAAGTTTGATTTGATTTGAAGATAACACAAGTAAACACAAAATGCAGTTTTTAAATGAAGGTATTTATTCATTCATTCATCTTCTCTCTTTTCAGGTTGTGGGGGGGCTGGATCCTATCCCAGCATCTTTGGGCGAGAGGCAGGGTACACCCTGGACAGATCGCCAGTCCATCGCAGGGCCAACACAGAGAGACAGACAACCATTCACTAAGGGTAAAAAAAAATCTGAACCTACATGGCCCTGTGTGAAAAAGTTATTGCCCCCCGTTAAAACATAAATTATGTCATGATCCTGGGGCACGGAGGGGGGGGGGGGTGCCCAGTTTCCTGTCTAGTTTAGTGTTTTTCTGTCCGCTTGTTCCTTGTTTTCATGTCTGTTGTATTTTGTTCCTGTTTTTATTTTTGTCATTTTGCATCTGTACTATTATTATGTACATTTTGGGTTCTGTTGTGTCTGTATCTTTATGGTTTCCGGTTGTGTCTTATTTTGACAGTGCTGTGCAGCTTCCAGCTGTCAAACTGTTTGGACCTGCACAGCTGCTATTCTTTCTGTTACTCATGGATCCACACCTGTGTCTAATTATGTATTGCATATAAGGGCACGGCAAACCTCTGGGGTTTGTCGTGTCCTTCTTCCATGTTACCCTGTCCTCAGGAGCAGAGCTGTCTGTCCTGAGTGTGTTTGGGGCCGCTGTTGAGGAGAGTAGGAGAGCTCCGCTGCATTCTGCCCCTTGCTCGGTGTTCTCGGCTTCATGTCCCTCTGGACATTGAGCCCCACTCTCCTCTGGCATTTGTCATTGTGTATCTATTTGTTAGCGCCCCGCACTTTATTATTTAGTATTTGTATGTTAACGTTTGTGTCTGTTTTTACATTAAAAAATGTGTAGAAACCACAGTGTGTGTTTGGTGTCCTTCAATAGCCCTTGAAAAGGGCCATTCACGACTGAAGGACACAACCAGGGTGGACACCAGCCACTGTGCGTTTCTGCTGTTTTGTTTTTTCCCTTTTTCTTTCTCCCACTTTTAGTCCACTGTTGGCATGACTGACCGCACGGACTACGGGAGTTTTGGACTGGATGAGGAGGCGTGTGGGGCAGTGGAGCTGTTGGAGGACATCGTCACAGACGCTCACTCCTGCCACACTCCTGAGGAGGTGCTGCAATGCTGGGACGGGGCGGCTCAGCTCATGGAGGCATTTCCCCATTTATGGAGCTGCCCGAAGGTTATAGTTCTCCTCGTTTCGGTGACCAACCTGCGACACTTGCCCCATGGGCTGGTAGGAAGCTCATGTCCATCTGTTCCTGAGCCGACGGTACGTCCCCAGGATCAGACATGCCCAGCCTCTCACCGCCACCAAGCTGCTTCATACCAGAGAAGGAGGAGAGACTCCCCCGCTACAACAGCTGATTCGGCCGGAGACGTGTCTGCAGGGCTGGCTCCTCCATCTTCTTCAGGGGGCCACACCCGCTGCAGCTACTGAGAGGAAGGACTCTAGGCTTACAGCAGCAGCAACCGTCGTGCCCCGGGAATGCAGGCAAGTGATTTTTCATTCTCCCTTACCTGAAAATGAGTTATCTTGCCTGATTCCCGGTGGTGTGGATCAGCAACTGCAGCTCACTGAGTCCTCACCACCTGCTGCTGACACTATTACTTCACCTGCTACTCCCATCTCTCCTTCTGTTTTCCCTGGGTACCTGCCGGCCCCAGAGCAGACCCGCCGGGTGACAGAGGAGCCTGCAGTCCTGAAGAGCCCTGTTCCAGCCCCGCAGCCATGTTCCGGATGGGAGAAGAGTGTTCCTCATGACCTGAAACCTGTGCCGACAACGCGGTGTCCCCGGGTTTCAGCTGCACAGGACTTAGCGCCACCGGTGAGACAACCTCCAGTTCCAGCAGCCATGCCAGAGAAGCCCCCTGCGTCAGTTGCCGCATCTGGAGGTCTGTGGGCTGCATCCACCACCATGCCTGCTGCAGGGTGTTGTGTATAGTTTATGCTCTTATTTGTGAGGTACGGGTGGCGGCTCCATCTTCCGGTTCCGCCACCACCCGTGGCTATAAGAGGGCTGTGGGCAGGAGGGGCAGTCTCTTTGCCACCTCTTCTGCCTGACGTTTGTGCCTATATTGTATAGTGTGCCTCCTTAATAAACCTGTATTCAGTTCGACACCTGGCCTTGTCCTTGGCTCCATATATAGACATAACATTTGGCAACAAATATAAAAGTGGATTAAAACAAGGTATGGAAGCGTGTGGGTTTGTAATTCAGACATTTTCGGAGCTCTCCGGCAAGCCACCGGTCCCCTGGCTGAGGTGGTGTGCCGTTTTCTGGACATACATGGTGGCACTGGACCTTGGGAAGCTGAGAAGTTGTGGGCACGTGAGTTGTTGGTGCACAATCCTGGATTCGAGGAACAGCGTGTTCTGAGCACACTGAGTGACTGTGATAGCTTGGCTGCAGTGGTTGAGCTAATGTTGTGCTATTTTCACACCTTGGAAAATGTCATGGTTTGCAAGATTCGGTTTCGACAGCGCCACCAATGGGTAGGCAAGTCTATTCAGCGGTTCGTGACAGACTTGGAGCTGTTGGTCAGCGGGTGCCAGCTTGGACTATTGGAGAAGGGGATGACTCGCGACCAGTTGGTGGAGTACACCAACAGCACTGCAATAGAGTCGAGGTTGCTTATGTTTTTGGGTGAACTGACGCTACCCACAGCCATCGACTTAGCTCAACAGCTGGTAGCTGCAGATAAACTGCCACGGAAGCTGAGTGACTGCTTATCACACTGACATTTGGGATCACCGCCGACCGTGCATGCAGTGGACCCGGTCAGCGTGGAAAACGTGGAGCACAATGCTAGCGCTGGGAATGTGAGGTCCGCCCCGGAAGAGCCCAAAGGTGAGGGCTGTGGGTCCATGAAGCACCGTTTCAGAGACAGACATTGTTTGGCAAGAGCGGAGTGCTGCGGCACGTGTGCCCACTTGCTTCATGTCACCAGGGGATGCCACAGATCTGAGCGAGGAGGTCCTTGGCACAAGGAGGACTCTCGCACCCTCACAGTTGTTCATGCTGTGTCTCCGATCACCAATGGTCATGCATACTGTATGATGGAGTTGGACGGGATGGAAGAGCCGTTGTGGTTTGACGCGGGAGCGATGGGCTCCGTGCCTGATTGGATGAACGTGAGATGTTTTTCCCCGCACGTCAGAATTGAGAAGGACCCGGCGCCACTTTGTGGTTGTGGAGGAGGACGGCTGACCATGGTGGAAACATTGGAACTGATGGCTCGGCACAAATTGGCCAAGACGTGGCACTGTTCAATCCTGGGTGTGGTAGACAGCGCAGTGTGGGATAAGGAACTGTCTGGCACCCTGGAGAGTGAGCAAGACCAATATCACCAAGGGCCATCACAGGAGGGTTCCTGTGCCAGAACCCAAGTAGCCCTGGATGAGAGAACTGGGCGGCACGGCGGCACGTCTGTGACGGCGGGTGGCACCGAGTGGCTGGCTCCATCTGTTCCCAGATTTTGGCTGGAAGGTACTGGAAGGAACAAGGGGCCACAACGGCAATGGCTGCGGTGAAGTTAAAAGAGGTCTGGGCAGGACTGGCTGGCATGGTAGAACGATGTGCCAAGCAGAAACACTGTGAGCCGAACAAAACCCCTCTGGGAGCCGTGGACTGGATTTGGGGTTGGGGAGTGGTGAAATCACGGCAGTTTAGGACCAAACGGCAGGTGAAGGAGCACCAGTGATGGCTGTGTGTCGTAGCCAGACGGGGGGACGCTTCTCCCCAGCTGTGTGTGCTGGGGAGGAGATTGTGAGTGGTGGGCCTGGATGAGTGGAATATTCGATGGTGAAGAAGAGGTGGCGCACCGGTGCCGAGGCAACTTGCTGTGGCCCGGGAGGCAGTCCGCTTCCAGGGGTGGACTAATGAAAGGACTGTCCAGGGGGGGCCCACGGGCTTATTTATCCTTCAGCCTTGTGTAGTGTTGTAGTCAAGACCTCATCAAGACCTCACCAAGACCAAGACCAAGACCAAGACCGAGAAAAAGTTGAGACCAAGATCCACATACAAAGTGGTCTTGACTTGGTCTCAGTCTTGGGATTCTGGTCTTGGTTTGCTCTCGACTACAACTCTATTTCCAAGTAACTAGTTACTTTAATCATGCAGTAATTGGTAAAGTAGCTCAGTTACTTTTGAAAAGAAGTAACTAGTAACTGTAATTAGTTACTATTTTTTAGTAACTTGCCCAACACTGGTTATATGAATACTGCATATAAATGTGCATGTCTGCAATACCCGCATATTATTTATGCATTCTTCACAATAAGCGATGGCAATGTTTGCTCCTTTGCTTCCCATAGAGTTGTAGTCGAGAGCAAACCAAGACCAGAATCCCAAGACTGAGACCAAGTCAAGACCACTTTGTATGTGGGTCTTGGTCTCAACTTTTTCTCGGTCTTGGTCTTGGTCTTGGGAGACTCTGGTCTTGATGAGGTCTTGATGAGGTCTTGACTACAACACTAGCCTTGTGTATATAGTTTAATTATTGTGCATGTGTTTGGTGTATTATTGTGTATATAGTTTGGGATTATTTTTTGTATTTTATTTTAGTTTAGGAACGTCCATCCATCCATCCATCTTCTACCGCTTTTCCGGAGGTCCGGGTTGCGGAGGCAGCAGTTCAAGCAAAGAAGCCCAGACTTCCCTCTCCCCAGCCACCTGCTCCAGCTCCCCAGAGAGGACACCAAGGCGTTCCCAGACCAGCTGGGAGACATAGTCTCTCCACCAAGTCCTGGGTCTGCCCCGGGGTCTCCTCCCAGTGGGACTTGCCCGAAACACCTCAAGTGGGAGGCGTCCAGGAGGTATCCTAATCAGATGCCCATACCACCTCAACTGACTCCTTTCAATGTGGAGGAGCAGCGGTTCTACTCTGAGCCTCTCCCGGATGACTGAGCTCCTCACCCTATCTCTGAGGGTGAGTCCAGCAATCCTACGGAGAAAGCTCATTTCAGCCGCTTGTATCCGCGTTCTTGTTCTTTCGGTCATTACCCAAAGCTCGTGACCATAGGTGAGAGTAGGAACGTAGATTGACTGGTAAATCGACACCTTTGCCTTAGAACTAAGCTCCCTCTTCACCACAACAGACCGGTACAACGTCCGCATCACTGCAGATGCTGCTCCAATCCGTCTGTCAATCTCTCGCTCCATTTTCCCCTCACTCGTGAATAAGACCCCAAGATACTTAAACTCCTCCACTTGGGGCAGGAGCCTGTCCCCAACCCAGAGAGGACAATCCACCTTTTTCCAGCTGAGGACCATGGACTCGGACTTGGAGGTGCTGATTCTCATCCCAGCCACTTCACACTCAGCGGCAAAACGTCCCAGCAAGAGTTGTAGGTCATTGCTGGATGAAGCCAACAGGACAACATCATCTGCAAACAACAGAGATGAGATCCTGTGGTCACCAAGCATGACACCCTCCATTCCCTGGCTGCACCTAGAAATCCTGTTCATAAAAATTATGAACAGGATCGGTGACAAAGGGCAGCCCTGGCGGAGTCCAACTCTCACAGAGAATGACTCCGACCGAGTGTTGGCAATACGAACCAAACTCTCATAACGGTCGTACAGAGACCGAATAGCTCGTAACAACAAGCCCGATACCCCATACTCCCGAAGCACCCCCCCCATAAAAAAACCACGAGGGACGCAGTCAAATGCCTTCTCCAAATCCACAAAACACATGTAAACTGGTTGAGCAAACTCCCACTAACCCTCAAGAATTCTCGAGAGGGTAAATAGCTGGTCCATGTGCCATGGCCAGGACGAAAACTGCATTGCTCCTCCTGAATCCGAGGTTCGACCAAAGGCCGGACTCTCCTCTCCAGTACCTTGGCACAGACCTTCCCAGGGAGGCTGAGGAGTGTGATCCCTCTAAAGTTGGAGCACACCCTCCGGTCCCCTTTTTTGAAGAGAGGAACCACCACCCCAGTTTGCCATGCCAAAGGCACTGCCCCCGACCTCCACGCAATGTTGCAGAGGCGTGTCAACCATGACAGCCCAACAACATCCAGGGCCTTGAGGTACTCAGGGCGAATCTTGTCCACCCCCGGGGCCCGGCCACCAAGGAGATTTTGAACCACCTTGGCGACCTCAGCCCCTGTGATAGGCGAGTCATCCCCCTCGTCCCCAAACCCTGCTTCCTCTGTGGAAGGTGTATCAGTGGGATTGAGGAGATCCTCGAAGTATTCCTTCCACCGCCCAACGATATCCCCAGTTGAAGTCAACAGTGTCCCATCTGCACCATACACAGCGTGGACAGGGAGCTGCTTTCCCCTCTTGAGGTGCCGGACAGTTTGCCAGAATCTCTTCGAGGCCGACCGAAAGTCTTGTTCTATGGCCTCGCCGAACTCCTCCCATACCCGGGTTTTTGCTCCAGCAACCACCCGAGCTGCACTCCGCGTGGCCTGCTGGTACACCTCAGCTGCTTCAGGAGTCCCACAAGCCAACCAAGCCTGATAGGACTCCTTCTTCAGCTTAGTGGCCCCCCTCACCACTGGTGTCCACCACTTGGTTCGGGGGTTGCCACCATGAGATGCACCGACCACCTTGCGGCCGCAGCTCTGGGCCGTCGCTTCAACAACAGAGGTGGAGAACATGGCCCATTCAGACTCCATGTCTCCAGACTCCCTCGAAATGTGGTTGAAGTTCTTCCGGAGGTGGGAGTTGAAGACCTCCCGGACAGGGGCCTCAACCAGACGTTCCCATCACACCCTCACTATACGTTTGGGTCTACCAGGTCTGAATGGCTTCCTCCCCTGCCATCGGATCCAACTCACCACCAGGTGGTGATCAGTTGACAGCTCTGCACCTCTCTTTACCCGGGTGTCCAAGACATATGGTCGCAGGTCTGATGACACGATAACAAAATCGATCATCGACCTGCGACCTAGGGTGTCCTGGTGCCAAGTGCACATATGGACACCCTTATGCTTGAACATGGTGTTCGTAATGGACAAACTGTGGTTAGCACAGAAGTCCAATAACCGAACACCACTCGGGTTCAGATCGGGCAGGCCGTTCCTCCCAATCACCCCCCTCCAGGTTTCACTGTCATTGCCCACATGCGCAATAAAGTCTCCCAGTAGGACAATGGAGTCTCCAAGAGGAGCACCCTCCAGCACCCCAGTCACAGACTCCAAAAAGGGTGGGTTCTCTGAAACATCATTTGGTGCATAGGCACAAATGATGGTCAGGACCCGTTTCCCAACCCGAAGGCGCAGGGAAGCAACCCTTACGTCCACAGGGGAAAACTCCAATATAGAGGCAGCAAGGTGGGGGGATACAAGAATACCCACCCCTACTCGTCGCCTCTCGCCCGGGGCAACTCCAGAAAAGGCCAAGCTCCAGCCCCTCTCCAGGAGACTGGTTCCGGAACCAGAGCTGTGTGTTGAGGTGAGACCGACTATATCTAGCCAGTATCTCTCAACCTCGTACACCAGCTCAGGCTCCTTCCCCACCAGAGAGGTGACATTCCATGTACCAAAAGCCAGTTTAGAAAGCTTGGGATCAGTCCGCCAAGGTCTCCGCCTTTGACCGCCACCTAAACTACATAGCACCGGACCCCCATGATCCCTCCTGCAGGTGGTGAGCCCACTGGAGGGCGGACCCATGTAACTCCTTTGGGCTGAGCCTGGCCGGGTCCCATGGGTGGAAACCCGGCCACCAGACGCTAGCCTTCGAGCCCCTCTCCCAGGCCTGGCTCCAGGGTGGGGCCCCGGTAACCCCATACCGGGCGGGGTACACTGAATCCTTGATATAGAATTTATCATGAGAGTCTGTTGGATCATTTGTAGTCTGGCCCTTCACCCAGGACCAGTTTGTCTTGGGTGACCCTATCAGAGGCAAATTGCCCTGGACAACATAGCTCCTGGGATCACTGGGGTATGCAACCCCCCCCCCCCCCCCCCCCACCACCACCACCACCACGATAAGGTGACAATCCATGAGGGGAACATGGCAGTTATTTTAGTTTATAAATGGACTCTTTCTTATTTAGTACCTGCGGCAGAATAATCTGCCTGGCCGTGTGGGGGGTAGGACAGCAGTCCACCCATTCCCCCTAGTTTTAGTTGTTTAGGTGTTAATGTGTTAGGCCACTTATGGTATATTGTTTTAGTCATTTTAGTGCGTGATTCAAGTCCTAAATTGGGGTGGGTTTGAGTTGTGTACGTGTGTTTTGGACTTTTGATGGGGGAGGGAGAATGTTGTGTATAGTTTAGGCTCTTATTTGTGAGGTACGGGTGGTGGCTCCACCTTCCAGTTCCGCCACCACCCTTGGCTATAAGAGGGCAGTGGGCAGGAGGGGCGGTCTCTTTACCACCTCTTCTGCCTGACGGTTGTGCCTATACTGTATAGTGTGCCTCCTTAATAAACCTGTGTTCAGTTTGATACCTTGCCTCATCCTTTGCTCCATATATAGACATAACACAGGGGTCATCGCAGCAGAGTCATCGGAGTCCTGGACGGCAGTGGAGCTCGAGTCCAGGCAAGTGCTCAGTTCTGTTTTAACATCTACAGATATTGAGAATTCTTGTCTGGCTCAGGGTGAGGACAATCGGTTGCAGATATCCTCTGCTCCTGAGCTCTCCTCACCGGGCTCCACTGCTGCTGGTGATTTCTCTCCGGTGTTTTTCCCCTTCCCTTCCCCTGAGGTGACTGTTCAGGGTAAAGACGCTCAGACGGAGAAGGCCGAGACGCCCCAGCCTGGCTCACTGGAGTCCTGGATGGTGGTAGAGCTCAAGATCAAGCAAGTTCTCTTTTTTGTTTTCACATTTTCTGTCTGAGAGAAATCTTGCTTGGCTCTTGGTGGGGCGGGCCAGATGCAGCCATCCGCTGCGCCTGAGCTCTCCTCGCCAGGCTCCACTGCTGCCGATGACTCTGACCTGGTGTCTGTGTTTTGTGTGTGTGAGCCTTCTCTCGAGATCTCCGTGGGTGCTGCTCTCCCTCCATCCGAGGCCTCTGTGGGTTCTGCTCCCCCTCCATTCAAGGTCTTCATGGGTACTGCTCCCCCTCCGGTCGAGGTCTCCGTGGGTGCTGCTCCCCCTCTGTTTGAGGTCTCCGTGGGTGCTGCTTCCCCTCCGTTTGAGGTCTCCATGGGTGCTGCTCCCCCTCCATTTGAGGTCTCCGTGAGGGCTGCTCCCCCTCCATTTGAGGTCTCCGTGGATGCTGCTATGCCCCAGTCCGGGGCCTCTGCGGGTGCAGCCACGCCCCAGTCTGGGGCCTCAGTGGATGCAGTCATGCCTCAGTCCAGGGCTACTGTGGGTGCAGCGCCTCAGCCTGGGGTCCCGTTGGTTGACCGCCTCTTTGGCTTGGTGCTTTTTTGGGTCAGCCTGGGTGTCGTGGGTGCTACACCCCAGTTGGGGGCCACCATGGGTGCTACACTCCAGCCGGGGCTGCCATGGGTGGTACGTCCCAGCCTGGGTCTGCCGTGGGTGCTACATCCCAGCTCAGGGCCACTGTGGGTACGTTGCCCCAGTCCTGGGCCACCGTGGGTGCTGCACCTCAGCCTGAGGTCATCAGGGACTCCCCGTCCTCGCTGGAGGTCCCCATGGCATAGCCTCTTAACTCTTTCGGCCCCCTCGCTGGCCAACTACCACCATCACTGGTCCCCACTGTTGGCTAGCAGTTTTTGTTGAAGGCCAATCCACTACTGCACCATTCCGCCTTCCCCATGCTGATGACCAGGCGAGTCGCTGGGAGCCTGGGTTCCAGCTGTCGCCTCCTGGGGAGGGTGTGTTGTACTTGGCGGACAGGTGGCTCATGTACTCTGGGAGGCCACCTGACGGGTTTTGTCATCCGGTCGGGTGGTTCTGGCATTCTGGGCGGCCACCAGATGCATTTTGGCCTGCGCTCCGGTGGTTTTGGGACTCTGGTAGGCCACCCGAACTGGGCCACCGCAGTGTTCAGGTTGTGGATCTTGAGTGTTTTCTTTTGGTTTGTTTTTGTTGTTTGTTTTGTCTCCGTCCCTCCGTGCCTGGGTTCTCCCCCCCCCCGCCGGGGTGGGTTGTTTTTCTGGTTATTTCATGTTATATGTTTTTCTTTTGATGCAATGTTTTTTCTGGGAGACTTTTTGCTGAAAATGCATAGTTCTCATTTTCTCTTTGCCTATGACATGTAGAATCCCTGCTAAGGACATTGAACTTTTTGTTTTAGTTTGTTCTTGTTGGAGGGGTCTTCTCTGTGGGGGGGGGATTGTTTTTCTTTTGATGTTGCCCTGGGGTGTCTGGGTTCCACCCCTTGGGGGGGGGCACTGTCATGATCCCTGGGCAAGGGGGGGGTGCTGTGCCCAGTTTCCGGTCTAGTTTAATGTTTTTCTGTCCACTTGTTCCTTGTTTTCATGTCTGTTGTATTTTGTTCTTGTTTTTATTTTTGTCGTTTTGCATCTGTACTATTATTATGTACATTTTGGGTTCTGTTGTGTTTGTATCTTAATGGTTTCCGGTTGTGTTTTATTTTGACAGCACTGTGCAGCTTCCGGCTGTCAAACTGTTCGGAGCTGCACAGCTGCAATTCGTTCTGTTACTCATGGATCCACACCTGTATCTATTTATGTATTGCATATAAGGGCACGGCAAACCTCTGGGATTTGTTATGTACTTCTTTCACGTTACCACATCCTCAGGAGCAGAGCTGTCTGTCCAGAGTGTGTTTGGGGCTGCTGTTGAGTCGTAATCCCCCGCACCCTTCGGGAGAGCTCCGGCTGGTTTCCGCCCCTTGCTCTGTGTTCCCAGCTTCATGTCCCTCTAGACGTTGAGTCCCACTCTCCTCCGGCATTTGTCGTTGTGTATCTAGTTGTTAGCGCCACACAATTTATTATTTAGTATTTGTATGTTGATGTTCGTGTCTGTTTTTATGTTAATAAATGTGCAGAAACCACAGTGTGCGTTTGGTGTCCTTCAGTACCCCTTGAAAAGGGCCGTTCACGACAAATTAACTGTGGTTTATCACGTCTGTGGAAAGCTAAGTTCAATTTCTCCAGCCACATCCAGGCCTGATTACTGCCACACCTGTTCTCAATCAAGAAATCACTTAAAGAGGACCTGCCTGACAAAGTGAAGTAGACCAAAAGATCCTCAAAAGCTAGACATGCTGTGATCCGAAGAAATTCAGGAACAAATAAGAAACAAAGTAATTGAGATCTGTCAGTCTGGAAAAGGTTATAAAGCCATTTCTAAAGTTTTGGGACTTCAGCGAACCACTGAGAGCCATTATCCACAAATGGTGAAAACATGGAACAGTGGTGAACCTTCCCAGGAGTGGCTGGCCGACCAAAATTACACAAAGGCTACGGTCACGCTGCAAGTCTTGATGCTCAATTCCGATTGTTTGCTGAGATCCCATTTTTTTGTGTGGGCATTCACAACTTAGATGCAACCCCCATCAGACTCCAGTATGAACAGTCTACAGCTATGAAGTGACCTGCATGTGCAGAAAAAAATGTAACGTCAGACACAGCAGAATCAAAATCAGAATCAGATTTATTGCCATTGTTCATGTAGTACACAAACTAGGAATTTGTCTCGGTGCAATGCTGCAACATTAAACATGATAAAATAAAAGAAATAAACTATACATGCAATAAAGTGTAGAATAAGAGAGTAATACTGGTCAGCAGTTAAAATATATTAGCGAGCAGCAGATAATGTGGAGAACCATATAGTGCAGTCGGTAATGCAGGAAGAAAACAGTGATGATTGACATGAGTCTGGTTGAGCTGCTGTACATAGTGCACGAGAGTCAATAAGTCACTTAGTGTTCAGCAGTCTGACAGCAGAGGGGAAGAAGCTGTTCATGTGACGGGAGGTTTTAGTCTGGATGGACCGAAGTCTTCTACCTGAGGGGAGGGGGGCAAACAGTACGTGACCACGGTGTGAGGGATCGGCTATGATCCGGCCAGCACGCCTCCGGATCCTGGAGATGTACAGATCCTGGAGAGATGGGAGCTTGCAGCCGATCACCTTCTCAGCAGTGCGCACGACGCGCTGCAGCCTTAGTCTGTCCCTGGCAGTGGCTCCTGCGTACCACACGGTTATGGAGGTGGTGAGGATGGACTCGATGATGGCTGTGTAGAACTGCACTAACATCTTGGTGGGTAGCTTGAGCTTCCTCAACTGCCGCAGGAAGAACATCCTCTGCTGGGCCTCTTTGATGAGGGAGCTGATGGTTGGCTCCCACTTGAGGTCCCTGGTGATGGTGGTGCCTAGGAAGTGGAAGGAATCAGCAGTGGTGATGGGAGAGCCTGTGAGGGTGAGGGGGGGCAGAGGGGTTGTGACTTTCCTGAAGTCCACAATCATCTCCACTGTCTTCAGAGCGTTCAGCTGCAGGTTGTTGTTGTTGCACCAGGACGCCAGCTGGGCCACCTCTCTCCTGTAGGCGGACTCGTCGCCGTTGGAGATGAGCCCGATGAGGGTGGTGTCGTCCGCAAACTTGATCAACTTGACAGACTGGTGGCTGGAGGTGTAGGAGTTGGTATAAAGGGAGAAGAGTAGGGGGGAAAGTACACAGCCCTGGGGTGATCCGGTGCTGATGCTAGCAGAGTCTGAGACAGTCTTTCCCAGCCGCACATGCTGCCTCCGGTCCATCAGGAAGTCGGTGATCCACCTGTCCATCAGGAAGTCGGTGATCCACCTGCAGAGGGAGTCAGGCACGTTGAGCAGGGACAGCTTGTCCCGGAGCAGAGCGGGGCGGATGGTGTTGAATGCGGAGCTGAAGTCCACAAACAGGATCCTGGCGTAGGTTCCCGGGGAGTCCAGGTGCTGCAGGATGGAGTGGAGGGCCAGGTTGACTGCGTCGTCTACAGACCTGTTGGCTCGGTAGGCAAACTGCAGCGGGTCCAGGAGGGGGGTGGTGATGGACTTGAGGTGGGGCAGGACCAGGCACTCAAAGGACTTCATGACTACAGAGGTGAGTGCTACAGGTCTGTAGTCGTTAAGTCCAGTGATCCGTGGCTTCTTGGGGACAGGGATGATGGTGGAGGATTTGAGGCAGGACGGCACGTGGCATAGCTTAAGGGAGGTGTTAAAAATGTCTGTGAAGACAGGAGCCAGCTCTTTCGCACAGTGTCTCAGGGTGGAGGGAGACACGCCATCCGGACCGGGGGCCTTGCGCGGGTTCAGTCTGGAGAACTGTTTGAGCACGTCCTGCTCACTGATGACAAGGGCAGGGGGGGAGGAGGGGGGGGGGCGCCTTTGATGAAGTAGGGATCGTGGAGGCTGTGGAGCTGGAGCGAGGGGGGGAGTTGGACACAGATGACGGGGTGTCAAAACGGGCATAGTGTTGGGACAGTCTTTGACAAAGGGCTTTGTCATCCTGACCTTTAGGAGCCTGAGGCCGATAATTGGTGATTTGCCTCAGTCCTCTCCACACAGAAGCAGAGTCATTAGCAGTGAACTGCTGCTGGAGTCTCTCAGAATACACAGATTTAGCTCTCCTCAGCTCTCTGTTAAACCGATATTTAACCTTCCTGTAGCAGCCCCTGTCTCCACTTTTCAACGCTGCTTCCTTCTCATTCCTGATCTGTCTGAGCTTAGCTGTGAACCAGGGCTTATCATTAGAGTACCTCACCCTGGTGCGCGATGGAAGAATGCCCTCCTCACAAAAGTGGATATAAGAGTTCACAGTGTCCGTGTATTCATTCAGATCATGCGTGGCTCCTTTAAACATGCCCCAATCAGTTATTTCCATGCACGTTTCCAGCTTCTCCTCAGCTTCACTGGTCCGTTTCTTCGTAGTGCTCACAACAGGTTTAGTGAGCTTCAATCTCTGTCTGTAGAATGATTGTAGAATGATGGGGGGGGGGGAGAAACGTTTATCCCTGATGCAGCGCAGCAAAATAAAACGTTAAAATCATAAATATGAGACCAGCTTCATTCCTCTACAGGCTCGATGACCGCTGTGATCAGCTCTGCTTTAACAGAACTGATCTCCTCTGACAGCCCTCTTTAAAATGAGTAAATGTGCCGTTACTGTGCACCTGTAATGTCTGACAGTTTCAGCTGCCCCCCCCCCCGAAATTTTGAAGTTATTGTGCAGTTGGAGCCGACAAAAATTACAATCCAGTAATAAAGGGAAGGAGAATGATTTAAAAGACAGCACAAATCAGCTGTGTCTGCCATGTTTGCTGTATCCTTCACCACAGATTTGTAGTGTCTGTCTCACTTCATTGAGGAAAAATTCAGATGAAATGCGACATGACCGTTCAGATGGAGGTCGCTTTGGAAAATATCAGATACTTATCTGAATTAGGACCACATATGAAAATGGTCTGGGTCTGGTGTGAAAAAATCGGATATGTGTTGTTCAGACTGTCATTAAAAATCAGATATGGGTCACATTTGTGCAAAAAAAATCGGAATTGAGCATTAAAACCTGCAATGTGACCGTAGCCCAAGAGTGCAGCGACGACTCATCCAAGAGGTCACAAAAGACCACACAACAACATTCAAAGAGCTGCAGGCCTCACTTGCCTCAGTTAAGGTCAGTGTTCATGACTCCACCATAAGAAAGAGACTGGGCAAAAATGGCCTGCATAGCAGAGTTCCAAGACAAAAACCACTGCTGAGCAAAAAAATCCAGAAAGACTCATTTCAGTTTTGCCAGAAAACATCTTGATGATCCCCAAGACATTTGGGAAAATACTCTATGGACTGACATGAGAAAAGTTGAACTTTTTGGAAGGTGTGCGTCCCATTACATCCAGCGTAAAAATAACAGCATTTCAGAAAAGGAACATCACATCAACAGTAAAATATGGTGGTGGTAGTGTAAGGGGCTGTTTTGCTGCTTCGGGACCTGGAAGACTTGCTGTGGTAAATGGAACCATGAATTCTGCTGTCTACCAAAAAATCCTGAAGGAGAATGTCTGGCCATCTGTTCATGACCTCAAGCTGAAGCACACTTGGGTTCTACAGCAGGACAATGATCCAGAACACACCAGCAAGTCCACCGCTGAATGGCTTATGAAAAACAAAATGAAGACTTTGGAATGGCCTAGTCAAAGTCCTGACCTGAATCCGATTGAGATGCTGTGGCATGACCTTAAAAAGGCGGTTCATGCTCAAAAACCCTCCAGTGTGGCTGAATTACAACAATTCTGCAAAGATGAGTGGGACAAAATTCCTCCACAGCGCTGTAAGGACTCATTGCCAGTTGTTACAAATGCTTGATTGCAGTTGTTGCTGCTAAGGGTGGCCCAACCAGTTATTAGGTTTAGGGGGCAATCACTTTTTCACACATGGCCATGTAGATTTGGATTTTTTTTTTCATTTAATAATTAACACCTTCATTTAAAAACTGCATTTTGTGTTTACTTGTGTTATCTTTGTCTAATATTTAAATTTGTTTGATGATATCATACATTTAAGTGTGACAAACACAAAAAAAATGAGAAATCAGGAAGGGGCAAACACTTTTTCACACCACTGTATGCATGCCAAAAATATAACAAATTTTGAAAAAAAACAAAAAAAACAAAAAACCTACAGTTTAATGAAGAAAACACCAAAACAATTTTGCAAGAAAAAAAAGACAAACTTTTTGCAAGTAATCAAAAAGTTACCAAAAAAGTAACAATTTTGTGAAGAAAAAAGTAACAAATTTACAATTTCAAAAACTGCTAATTAATTTAAAAAAAACCCTCTTAATCCTCATGTTGTTCAGCTAGATTGTAGTTGTAATTCTACTATTTTACCTTAATTTTTAGGCTCAGATATTTTTGTGGCTCCATGCAGAGTTTTTTTTAATACAAAAATCACTCACAGTGGCTTTCTGTGTAGTGGCAAGTCCTGTCATTTGGAAATCAAAGCCCCAGAGTCTGAAAGAAGCATGTAGTCACAGAATCCAAGCTGCTTGAGGTCCAGTGTGAAATCTCCACTGTCAGTGATGATTTCGAGCCATGTCATTTGCTGGTGTTGGTCCACTGTGTTTCATCAAGTCCAAAGACATCACAGCCGTCTACCAGGAAATTTTTAGCGCACTTTATGCTTCCCTCTGCTGATAAGCTTTGTAGAGATGCTGATTTGATTTTCCAGCAGGACTTGGCACCTGCTCTCATTGTCAAAAGTATCAATACGTGATTTCATGACCATGGTGACTCTTTGCTTGACTGGCCAGCAAACTCTCCTGACCACAGAGAATCTATGGGGTATTGTCAAGAGAAAGATGAGAGACACCAGACCCAACAATGCAGACGAGCTGAAGGTCGCTATTAAAATAACCTGGGCTTCCATAACATCTCAGCAGTATCACAGGCTAATCGCCTTCATGCCAGGCCTCAATGATGCAGTAATTCATGCAAAAGGAGCCCTGACCAAGTATTGAGTGTGTACATAGACATACTTTTCAGTCAGTCAACATTTCTATTAAAAATACACTTTTTAAAATTGATCTTTTGTAATATTCAATTTTTTTACGAAACTGAATTTTGGGTTTTCATTAGCTGTAAGCCATCCATCCATCCATCCATCCATCCATCCATCCATCCATCCATCCATCCATCCATCTTCTACCACTTTTCCGGAGGTCTGGGTCACGCAGGCAGCAGTTCAAGCAGAGAAGCCCAGACTTCCCTCTCCCCAGCCACCTGCTCCAGCTCTTCAGAGAGGATACCAAGGCATTCCCAGACCAGCTGGGAGACATAGTCTCTCCACCGAGTCCTGGGTCTGCCCCAGGGTCTCCTCCCAGTGGGGCATGCCTAAAACACCTCAAGTGGGAGGCGTCCAGGAGGTATCCTAATCAGATGCCCATACCACCTCAACTGACTCCTTTCAATGTGGAGGAGCAGTGGTTCTACTCTGAGCCTCTCCCAGATGACTGAGCTCCTCACCTTATCTCTGAGGGTGAGTCCAGCAATCCTACGGAGAAAGCTCATTTCAGTTGCTTGTATCCGCGATCTTGTTCTTTCGGTCATTACCCAAAGCTCGTGACCATAGGTGAGAGTAGGAACGTAGATTGACTGGTAAATCAACAGCTTTGCCTTAGAACTAAGCTCCCTCTTCACCACAACAGACCGGTACAACGTCCGCATCACTGCAGATGCTGCTCCAATCCGTCTGTCAATCTCTCGCTCCATTTTCCTCTCACTCGTGAATAAGACCCCAAGATACTTAAACTCCTCCACTTGGGGCAGGAGCCTATCCCCAACCCAGAGAGGACAATCTACCTTTTTTCGGCTGAGGACCATGGACTCGGACTTGGAGGTGTTGATTCTCATCCCAGCCGCTTCACACTCAGCAGCAAAACGTCCCAGCAAGAGCTGTAGGTCATTGCTGGATGAAGCCAACAGGACAACATCATCTGCAAACAACAGAGATGAGATCCTGTGGTCACCAAGCATGACACCCTCCATTCCCTGGCTGCGCCTAGAAATCCTGTCCATAAAAATTATGAACAGGATCGGTGACAAAGGGCAGCCCTGGCGGAGTCCAACTCTCACTGGGAATGACTCCGACCAAGTGTTGGCAATACGAACCTAACTCTCACAACGGTCGTACAGAGACCGAATAGCTCGTAACAACAAGCCCAATATCCCATACTCCCGAAGCACCCCACATAAAAAATCACGAGGGACGCGGTCAAATGCCTTCTCCAAGTCCACAAAACGCATGTAAACTGGTTGAGCAAACTCCCACGAACCCTCAAGAATTCTCGAGAGGGTAAAGAGCTGGTCCGATGTGCCACGGCCAGGACGAAAACCACATTGCTCCTCCTGAATCCGAGGTTCGACCAACGGCTGGACTCTCCTCTCCAGTACCTTGGCATAGACCTTCCCAGGGAGGCTGAGGAGTGTGATCCCTCTAAAGTTGGAGCACACCCTCCGGTCCCCTTTTTTGAAGAGAGGAACCACCACCCCGGTTTCCCATGCCAAAGGCACTGCCCCCGACCTCCACGCAATGTTGCAGAGGCGTGTCAACCATGACAGCCCAACAACATCCAGGGCCCTGAGGTACTCAGGGCGAATCTCATCCACCCCCAAGGCCCGGCCACCAAGGAGATTTTTAACCACCTTGGCGACCTCAGCCCCTGTGATAGGTGAGTCATCCCCCTCGTCCCCAAACCCTGCTTCCTCTGTGGAAGGCGTATCAGTGGGATTGAGGAGATTCTCGAAGTATTCCTTCCACCACCTGACGATATCCCCAGTTGAAGTCAACAGTGTCCCATCCGCACCATATACAGTGTAGACAGGGAGCTGCTTTCCCCTCCTGAGCTGCTGGACAGTTTGCCAGAATCTCTTCGAGGCCAACCGAAAGTCTTGTTCCATGGCCTCACCGAACTCCTCCCATACCCGGCTTTTTGCTTCAGCAACCACCCGAGCTGCACTCCGCTTGGCCTGCCGGTACACCTCAGCCACTTCAGGAGTCCCACAAGCCAACCAAGCTCGATCGGACTCCTTCTTCAGCTCAATGGCCCCCCTCACCACTGGTGTCCACCACTTGGTTCGGGGGTTGCCACCACGAGATGCACCGACCACCTTGCGGCCGCAGCTCTGGACCGCCGCTTCAACAACAGAGGTGGAGAACATGGCCCATTCAGACTCCATGTCTCCAGACTCCCTCGGAATGTGGTTGAAGTTCTTCCGGAGGTGGGAGTTGAAGACCTCCCGGACAGGGGCCTCAGCCAGACGTTTCCAGCACACCCTCACTGTACGTTTGGGTCTACCAGGTCTGAATGGCTTCCTCCCCTGCCATCGGCTCCAACTCACCACCAGGTGGTGATCAGTTGACAGTGCTGCACCTCTCTTTACCCGGGTGTCCAAGACATATGGTCGCAGGTCTGATGACACCATAACAAAATCGATCATCGACCTGCGACCTAGGGTGTCCTGGTGCCAGGTGCACATATAGACACCCTTATGCTTGAACATGGTGTTCGTTATGGACAAGCTGTGGTTAGCACAGAAGTCCAATAACCGAACACCACTCGGGTTCAGATCGGGCAGGCCGTTCCTCCCAATCACCCCCCTCCAGGTTTCACTGTCGTTGCCCACGTGCGCATTGAAGTCCCCCAGTAGGACAATGGAGTCTCCAAGAGGAGCACCCTCCAGCATCCCGGTCACAGACTCCAAAAAGGGTGGGTACTCTGAAACATCATTTGGTGCATAGGCACAAATGTTGGTCAGGACCCGTTTCCCAACCCGAAGGTGCAGGGAAGCAACCCTTTCGTCCACCGGGGAAAACTCCAATATAGAGGCAGCAAGGTGGTGTGATCTCTCACTACAGATCACAATGTCATTTGGAAACATCATGGTCCACGGAGAATCCTGTCTGACTTCGTCTGTCAGCCTGTCTATCACCATGGCAAACAAGAAGGGCCTCAGAGCCGATCCCTGATGTAATCCCACCCCCACCTTGAACCCATCCGTCACTCCTACAGCACACCTCACCACCGTCTCACTGTGCTCATACATGTCCTTACATACTTCTCTGCCACTCCTGACTTCTCATACAGTACCATACTTCCTCTCTTGGCACCCTATCATATGCTTTCTCTAGATCCACAAAGATGCAGTGCAACTCCTGACCTTCTCTACGCTTCTCCATCAACACTCTTAGAGCAAATATTGCATCTGTAATACGCTTTCTCGGCATGAAACCGTACTGCTGCTCACTAACTGTGACCTCGTTTATTAAACTGGCTTCAACAACTCTTTCCTGTTATGGTTTGAGCGCCGATCTCGTTCGCGCTTGAGCCATGCACCATTTCCGGCCATCTGGCGGCTGTGTGCCCCTTTTGCTCTCCGAGCTTTTATTGTGACAGCACTCGGAGGGGCTTCCGGCTGTCAAAGCTGTCAGCTGTGTCACATTTCGTCTCATCAGCGGCTCCTTACTTTAGAGGGCAGTTGGGAGCGAAATGTGTGGCAGTCTCGTCAAGAACCGGTTCATGGTCAGACGGTATTGGAGCATCCCTCTGTTCATTCGTTGACCATTCCTCTTCTGTGACTGTAAGTGTGTTATCTTATGTTCCCATTATTCCCTGTCTTCGATGGTTATTGTCACAGTGTGTTTTAGCCCCCTGTGGCTGGTTATTTTGTCCCTTTTTCTGTTCCTTTAATAAACCGTGCAAACTCACCGGTGACTTATGCGTCTTATGATGGCTCGTGAGGGCCATCCATGACATTTCCCATGTCTTCATAGTGTGGCTGATCAACTTTATGCCGCTGTAGTTATTACAGCTCTGAGCATCACCTTTGTTCTTGAAAACTGGTACCAAAACACTTCTCCACTCTGAGGCATCCTCTCACTCTCAAAGATTATGTTAAACAATCTGGTTAAAACGTCCACCGCCATCTCTCTTAAACATCTCCATACCTCCACTTGTATGTCATCTGGACCAACCACCTTTCCATTCTTCATCCTCTTCAAAGCTGCGCTCACTTCTGCCTTGCTAATCCTCTGTACTTCCTTGTTCACCATATTTCCTTCATCCATTCTCCTCTGTCCCTCATTTTTTTCATTCATCAGCTCCTCAAAGTACTCTTTTCACCTTCTCAACACACTCATCACTTGTTAATACATTTCCATCTCTGTCCTTAATCAACCTAACTTACTGCGTGTTCTTTCCAGCTTGATCTCTCTGTCTAGCCAGTCGATACAAGTCTTCTTCTCCTTCCTTAGTGTTCAACCTCTCATACAACTCAATATATGCCTTTTCCTTGGCCACCTCTCTCTTTGCCATGCACCTAGATTCCAAATAGTCCTGTCTACATTGTTCATCTCCCTGACTATCCCACTTTTGCTTTGCTGACCTTTTCCTTTGAATACTTTCCTGTACCTCCTCATCCCATCACCAAGTCTCCTTGTCTTTCTTTCTCTGTCCACTGGATACACCACATACTGTACCATTCTACCCGTTTCCCTCAATACTTTTGCTGTACTTTCCCAGTTATCCATTAATTATTCCCACCAGAGATAGATAGATAGATAGATAGATAGATAGATAGATAGATAGATAGATAGATAGTGTCAGGAATTGCCCTCGGGGCGGAACAAAGACCCAAATGCTGAACTGTGAGTTGCAAAACGTTTAATCAAAAACACAAGGTCCAAATGAGAACAAAACTTACAGGTTGCAGGGAACAAGCAGGATAACGAGAATGTAGAATAACTCAGGAGGCTGAGGCGTGTGGAAATGCTGGATTGGTAAACAAGACGTGGAACTCATGTCTGGAGACACAGAGTTAAGCGTGGGACTCAGAGTGAAATACGCCACTCTGAGCTGCGGAGTGGCATCCCTTAAATAGGCAAAGAGAAATTACACAAATGATGACAGGTGTGGATAACAGAAGCGAGGATAATAATTAGAATGATAGACAGCTGTGGCAAACCGTGAAACTAGCTAGAAGCAATGGAAGTAAATAAAGGATGCTGTCAAAATAAAGGTACAGGAGAATATGGCAAAGGGTAATTGATTACAACCAAGAAATGTTTACACGAGATTCAGACCAGAGAATACAAAAAGTTGAAAATAACCCACTAAGGTGAGGACAACATAAATACAAAAAACAAGAGATGCAAATACTGAAATACTAATAAATACCACATTAAAAAAAGAGAGCTGAAGGCAAAGGTGAGGGTAGGCTCAAGATCAAAACAGACAGATATCATTAATAAAACAAGACTGGATGGCCATAGGCACATAATCTTAAAGAACAAGACTATAATGACAAAAC
The DNA here is from genome assembly GCA_020510985.1 of Pholidichthys leucotaenia. Taxonomy (NCBI): domain Eukaryota; kingdom Metazoa; phylum Chordata; class Actinopteri; order Cichliformes; family Pholidichthyidae; genus Pholidichthys; species Pholidichthys leucotaenia. The sequence continues at coordinate 142,382,614 of CM035842.1, read as the reverse complement.
TAAGAATATAGGACAACTCATAAACAAACGGTGACAAATGGTAACCTCAGAAGACATAATACAGACAAAACCAAACACAAAATCAGTAATAAAACGTGGGGAAAATACAGAAAATAACCTAAATAAACTGAAAGCATGAGCAAGGTTCCCCAACCGTGCTCAGCATCATGACAGTGCCCCCATCCAAGGGGTGGATTCCAGACACCCCAAAGTAAAATCAAAAAGAGAGAGAAAAACAAGCCCAAATCCCTCCAACAAGAACAGAAATATCACTCTACCAGGGAGGGCGGTGGGGGAAACCAGGCCAGGTGGGACACAACAAAACACTCACCTCCATAGCTACCCACAAACCTAGACAGATCAGGTGGCCAACTGAAAACCTAGGACCACCGGATGAAAAAGTAAGGCAGTTCAGGTGGCCTACTGGAGTCCCAAGACCACCAGATCAGGAGTTGAAAGGTGTCAGGTGGCCTCCCAGAGTCCCTGAGCCACCCAAGCAGAAGACATAGTCCATCGGGTGGTTTCCCAGCATTCCAACACCAACGGGCCAGAGGACACAATCTGGTGGGTGGCCTCCCAGCGTCCCTAAGCCATTGGACTGCAGAGTACAATGCATCCCTTTCAGGAGGCAGCATCTGGAAAATGTGCTTTTTGCAGACCACAGGAGCTGAGGCGTGGATCCAGCGGGCCAGTAACTGAAGAATGTTGATACCCGACAATGACTGCTGACCAGCAGCGAACCCAGATGGCGATAGCAGCTCACCATCGGGGAAACCCGATGACGAAGATGGCTGACCAGCGAGGAAACCAGGCGACGAAGATGGCTGACCAGCGGGGAAGCCAGATGAGGAGGACTGCTGACCAGCGACAAAACCAGATGAAGAGGACTGCTGACCCTCGGTAAAGCCAGATGAAGAAGATCGCTGACCATCGGCGAAGGCAGACAGAGACAGCTGGTGACCATCGGCAAAGCCAGATGGAGATGGCTGATGACCATCGGTGGAACCAGGCGAAGTGGATTGATGACACTCGGCGGAACAGGTGATGTGGACTGATGACCATCGGTGAAACCAGACGAAGTGGACTGACGACCATCGGCGGAACCAGGCGAAGTGGACTGATGACCATTGGTGAAACCAGACGAAGTGAACTGATGACCATCGGCAAAACCAGACGAAGTGGACTGATGACCATCAGCAAAACCAGGCAAAGTGGACTGATGACCATCAGCAAAACCAGGCAAAAACTCAGACGGGGAAGAAGAGACAAACACCAGGTCACTGTCACTGGCAGCAGTTGAGCCCGATGGGGAAAACTCAGGAGTAGATGGCAGCTGCAACTGGATCTCCCCGCCAAGAGCAAGGCAAGATCCCTCTAATCCTGATAATGTAAAGACAAAAAAGAGTACTTGCCTTAACTCTAGCTCCACCGCCAACCATGACTCTGGTGACTCTACTGCTGTAGCCAAAGCAGTAGGCATGACAGCAGGTGACACCTCAGCCGTGACGACAGGAACTGGCAAAAATTCTGGCTTGATGGCAGGGACTGGTGGAACCCCAGATGTGGCGGCTGAAACTGGCGGAACACCAGATGTGGTGGCTGAAGCCGGCGGAACCCCAGACGTGGCGGCTGAAACTGGTGGAACCCCAGATGTGGTGGCTGAAGCTGGGGAACGTCCCACCAATGGTGCCGGGTCCTATGATGCCGAAACCAGGGGACACTCCATTGTCGGCTCAAGCTTCGGGATGCAGGTGCCGCTCCTCTCCTATCCATGATGTGGCTGCGGGGTCGGAACAGGAACCTCCGGAACAGCAGGCCCCTCCATAGTCCGGCGGCTCCCTCCAAGGACAGGTGGACGCACAGAAAGAACAGAGGGGGACACAGGAGAAGCAGGCGAGGAAACATGGATGACTGCAGCAGCAGGTGGTGAAAGCTCAGCCAAAGTGTGCGGCTGCTTCTGAGCCCTCCCATCGGGAATAAGACAAGGCATTTCATCATCACATGTTAGAGAATGAAAATGTACTTGCCTTAATTCCCGTGGTGTGATAGCAGCTGTTGCAGAAGGCCCAGATGAATCCCTCTCCATGGCTACAGCAGGCAAGGGCACCAATGTAGACACAGGAGGAGCCGGCACTGCAGGCATGTCAATGGCCAAAACTGCGGTGAAGGAGTTCTTCTGGTGTGAAGCAGCTGAGTGGCGGCAAGAGGCTGGGTGTGTCTGTTCTAGGGGAGGCCTTCTCGCTGGCTCAGGAACAGGCTGTGAACAGTGTGGAACGGAGGCAAGCACTAGAGGACGGCATCCCGAAACTGGTGAGCGGTGAGAGGCTGAGGACGTCTGTACCAGGGGACGCTTCCTTGTCGGCACAGGTACAGCTGAGAGTGAGCCTCTGACCAACCCTCAAAACGTCATGTGGAGGGTGGAGACAGTCGTCAGGAGCTACGCATACTTGTGGTAATTCCTCAGGCCAGGATGTGCCTCCACTATCCCAGCTGCCACCTCCACGTTCTCCAGGACCTCCTCCGACATAGGGAGGCGAGCGCTTCAGTGATGAAATCATGGATGAATTGGCCTGCTCATTTTTCATCCATGCTGGGGCCTCTGGCTGCCAACCTCTCTCTGTTTGCAGAGCCCCGGTGTGCTGGTGACATGCTGTCCACTCTTCCTCTGGTGAAACACAAAAACAGGTGGGGAAAAATATGGCAAATGGTAATATACTACAACCAAGAAATGTTTACACAACGAGATTCAGACCAGAGAATACAAAAAGGGGAAACTAACCCACCAAGGTGAGCATCCCAACCATGCTCAGCATCATGATAGATAGATAGATAGATACACATGTGGACAAAATTGTTGGTACCCCTCTGTTAATGAAAGAAAAACCCACAATGGTCACAGAAATAACTTGAATCTGATGACAATCTTGGAGATGGTCTTATAGCCTTTACCTTTAACATGCTTGTCTATAATTTTCTTTCTAATCTCCTGAGACAACTCTCTCCTTTGCTTCCTCTGGTCCATGTTTAGTGTGGTACATACCATGTCACCAAGCAGCACAGTGACTACTTGTCACCCTTTAAATAGGCCAACTGACTGATTGCAAGTTTGTAGACACCTGTGATGTTAATTAGAGGACACATCTTGGTTGAACATGTCCCTATGGTCACATTATTTTCAATCTTTTCTAGGGGTACCATCATTTTTGTCCAGGCCTGTCTCATGAGTTTGTTTTTTAAAATAATTCTGTTGAACCACAATTCAAAAGCATTGTCTGATTTTCATTGGTTAATTTTCATAGAATTTTTATTTATTACCACTTTTGTCAGAGTCAAGTTATTTCTGTGACCATTGTGGGCTTTTCTTTCATTAACAGAGGGGTACCAACAATTTTGTCCACGGCTGTAGATAGATAGATAGATAGATAGATAGATAGATAGATAGATAGATAGATAGATGTACTTTCTTGATCCCAAACTGGGAAAATTACAGTGTAACAGCAGTATGACAGTAGACAACCAAAACGACAGAAACACACAGCATTCAAGAAAAAGGGATTACCCATGGAAAGTAAAACTGCCTAAATAACTTATATACATCACAGATGAATAGATGATGACCCATAAGGAAACATGAATCGTGCTTGCTGTACAATGCAGGACTATCAGGCGCAGGGTGCAATGTGAGGTACCAATTAGACTGCAAGATCCAGTATGGCAACATAGTTATGACCAGAATTCAACATTAGAGTGAGTTATTGTACAGTGAAATGGTATGTGGCAGGAAAGATTTCCTGTACCTGGCCGTTCGGCAGCAAAGTTGTAGCAGTCTGCTGGAGAAAGTGCTCCGTTGTCTGTCCAGTGTGTGGTGGAGAGGGTGATCAGGATTGTCCATGATGGATCCCAGTTTGTTCAGTGTTGTCCTCTCCACCACAGTCTCAAAGGTCTCCAGCCTGAGACCAATTGCAGAGCTAGCCTTCTTGATAATCTTATCAAGTCTGTTGGTGTCAGTGGCTCTGATACTGCTACCCCAACAGACAGCAGCAAGAAGATGGTGCTAGCGACAATGCAGGTCCTCAGGATCCTGACAGAGATGCCATCAGGGCCTGCAGCCTTCTGCTGATGGAGTCTCAGTTGTTTCTTAACCTGGTCTGTAGTTACAGTGATGTTGGCGGGGGTGGGGTGGGGGCTGGTGCTAATATTCTCAGAGGAGGGGGAGGGGATGAATGAATGAATGAATGAATGAATGGATGAGAGGAGAGAGAGAGAGAGGTGCTGCACAGGAAGGGGAGGGGAGGGGTGTGGGGGGGTCTGGCTGTATTGTGGGGTGACAGTCGGTGAGCTGAATCTATTAAAAAACAGATTCAGCTCATCAGCTCTCTCAAGGCTCCTCGATGTCTGTCTGTCTCTCCCCTTACACCCAGTGATGTGTTTCATTCCCGTCCAGATATCCTTCACATTGCTTTGCTGTAGCTTATCCTCAAACTTCCTCCTGTACTGGTAATCCATGGTTTGTTGTTGGGGAAACAGTGCACGGTCTGAACTGGCATGGTTGTGTTTTCACAGAATCTGATGTATTCTGTGATGCAGTCGGTAATATTGTCTATGACCACCCCATGTGGTTCACAGAGTACGTCCCAGTCCGTTGTCTCGAAGCAGTCCTATAGTATTTTTTTTTTGCAGGCGCTGTAAGGCAAGGCGGCTGTAACAGCAGCAGTTCTCATGTCTTTGTGTCTTTATTAGCTTATTCTTGTATATAGAGGGGTTGTATTGACATCACACGGGTGACGTGTCTTTTGTTTACTGCGCCATTTTGGACGGCAACGAATAGTCAAATCACCAACAGCAAACGTGTGTGAGTGTAATCAGTGAGATAAATGGCTACACACAAACCAACACTGTGGTCCAACAACGAGGTGCAGACTTTTCTGTGATTGGTAGCTGAATAAAGAAATCCAGAGGGAGCTGGACGGAGTGACCTGAAATGAATTCACAGCCACGGCGAAGGCAGACGAGAGGCAGAGTGGTGTAGACCCGACCACAGTTTCATCATTGCTGAAAACAGTGATAGAGGATGATGAATGATGTGATATTATGCATCTTTGCGATTATTTATCCCAGTGGTGGAGAGCTCACTTTGTTTTTTTTTACATGTTGCACTTTCGTGCTGTGCATGTACCTAAGTTGTGTATGTATTTTCATTCAAGAGTCCCACCACAGGCTGAAGATCTGCTGAACCGGGACCAGCAGCACATCCAGTTGCTTCTTAGTGAGGCAAGAAAGCATGAAACGGGAACAGGTCAAGTGGACCCCTGACCAAGTGAGCACCCCATGTGAGCACCCCAAGTGAACCCCGGGGTCCAATCTGTACATGTACAAGTACATTTTCACTCCAGTGATTTACAAACTGATTCAAAGCTTTCTAAAGCCTCATTCAGAACATTATAGTCCCACATACCTATTCTGTGGATTTTCATCTGGGGCGGCCAGCGGTGACGAGCAGCAGCAGTGGAGAAGAAAAGTCTTTTGAAAGCAGAAACAGAGCCAAAACCTTCTCTGGGTCAGCTTAGTTGTCATCTTACATATATATATTTTTTACACTTCTTGACGACCGGGAAAAGTCTTTCCAACAGTTTTTCACAAAAAATTGTTGTTTTCCTTCTTCGTGTTTACAAGTCACTGGATTGAGAATGTACTTGTACATGTACAGGTTGGATCCCGGGGTCCACTTGGGGTGCTCACTTGGGAGTGCTCACTTGGTCAAGGGTCCACTTGACCTGTATCCCATGAAACTACCTTGCAAAGGGAAGAGATGGCTTAGAATGCTGTCTTCAATCAAGCATTCCTTGGTGTGCTGGGCCACCTTGTGAAGGCGATGAGTCAGCGTGTGTGGCCAACGTGTGTGACCCATTCTGAGTCTTTTTTACAGTTTAAAATTTGAATTCTGCACATTCTAAATAATCTGGATTTTGCTGGTAATTGTAAAAAACAATTTAGTGACTTATGTGTTTGTATCGTGATTTTCTATATGTCTGTTAAGACACTAGTGGGAAGAGTCAACAGTACAAACCAAACATTTATCAATGATGTTGAAAATAATGGCTCATTTTAAAGAAAAAGTAACCAAAAACAATTATTTTAATTACTGAAGACAGTGTTGTTGGATGTGCCAGTAGAGAAGACACTGCACACTTTAGTGATAGTGCCAGTATTTGGAGGAATTCTGTGCCATATTAGCATCTGTATTTCCTAATAATGAGTTAGGGCTTAATGGGATTTAACATGTTTTAACACAAACTACTTTATGGTTCATAATTCTGTTGACGGACTTACACCAAACCAAGTGATTTCTCAAACTGCTGGATTATTTAGATAGCTTTTCCAAACTTTTAGCATTTAATTTATGTCTTGGTAACCTTCACAAATAAAACATAATCAAATGTGGAGACATATCTGCAAAAGGCACTAAAGTTTATTGTAAAAATTCCTAGTGCAATACAAAAGGAGTACATAATATATTATTCACATATAGAATATATATTTATACAATATCTACATGTATATAACCAGTAAATCCATGTATTTTCCATGTAACCTTGTGACTGCATTATTTTAATTGCTTTTAATCCTAGATGAAGTTTGTTTTGGGTTAAAAATGCATCATAATAGTTAAATGTATCTTATTATACCTAGCTCAGTTACTGTTTACCTGTTGAAAAATATATTTTATGGCTAATATAACCCCATAACTATAATATGGCACCTAGCAATCAATTTTTGGCAGCTGATCACTTTTTGCACAAGACCACCAGCTGGAATGCTTCTGGAGCAGGACAGGTATATCCCACAATATTTCAAAAGTCTTTCCATGATTTTCACACAGATCAAAAAACAAACAAAAAACAAACTCTGTCTACCCCATGTGGTTCACAGAATACACCCCAGTCAGTTGTCTTAAAGCAGTCCTGTAGTGCATCAGCAGCCTCCTTTGTCCACCTCCTCACATTCCATGTATAAGCAGGCTGCCTTTGCACAAGGGGGACATACTTGGGAGATAACAGGACCAGGTTGTGATCTGATTTGCCAAGAGGGGGTAGGGCTGTGACACCGTATGCATCTCTTGCATTGGCACATAGTAGATCCAGTGTTTTATTTTTTCTGGTGGGACAGTCAACAAACTGGTGGAAGTTTGTTAGTATTTTTCCCAGTGAGACGTGGTTAAAATCACCTGTGATGGCCATAAATGCATCAGGGTGCTGCGCCAGTAAAGTGGCAGTAGTGGAGCTGATGACGTCACAGGCCACCGCTGCATCAGCTGCCGGAGGGACGTAAACAGTAATCACAATGGCACACCTGAACTCTGGTGGCATATAATAAGGTCGCATACTCACAGCAAGCACTTCAATGTCCGGGCTGCCAGCGCCATTCCTTCACATAAATGTGTCCAGGATTACGTCACCTCTCATTCACAAAAAGTGTCAATCCTCCTCCCCTTCTTTTCCCGCTACTTAAAACATCCCTGCCCCACTGGATAGTCTTAAAGCCAGGTATCGCTACGTTGTTGTCCAAAGGTAGGATTAAATCTAGGATTAAAATAGCTACATACTGTTTTGGGTTTTTTTGTTACAGGTTGTGAAAGCGGTCTATTGAAGGAAAAGCGGCCGTGTATGTCTCAATTTGAAGCTGATAACATTGCAATGTGGCATATTCAATCCAGTGCTTAATGGCATAATTAGCAGAAATTACATAAAATAGTTTGACAGTTTGTTTTAATTAAGTCAGATTACTGCAAAGTTGTTGTGAGCAAGGCACATAGTCCTCCTAACAAATAAAAATACTCTCATATCATTTCTGAAACTAATACTTCCTTCTGTTATGTAATGCAAATAGCCTCTTGTGCCAAACAATCACACACCTACATGCTCAAAAAAAAAAAAAAACCTTGCATACATGCTGCCCACTGTCCCTCACTGTGTAATCGATTGCATCTGACTGCAGCTCCTGTAAAACAAAATAGACAGTCAGGAGTTTTTTCATTTCTTCTCCCTTTCTTGCCTCCTCCCTCCCCTGATCAGTGATAATTCACTATCTTTTCTGTTTTTGCCTCTGGCACGCACTGTTGACACAAACCTAACAACATCTAGCCTAAAAAAAATTTCAGCTTTCTTGGATTGCACTACCAACCTTCATGTGATGCACACAAGCATGAAATTTAATAAGAATGGGTACCACATGTTACTTTGCAGGAGGAAAACTTGTGATCATAACCTTTTCATATTGGTTCCATTAAATGAACAGAAGAGAGGCAAAATTGAATACGTACTACACAGCAAATTCCATTACCATGACACTTTTTTTTTTGATGAGCATATGATCTCAATCACTAGTTTCACATCATACTGAAACAATTTAAGATGATTTTGTAAAATTTATAAAAATTTCTATCCACAGGTCAGTAAAATGCCACCCAAAAAAGAGGAAATGGAAGAAATTAAAAAAACTCTGAACTTTGTGTTAGATGAACTGGCCAAAGTGACTAGCCAGCAGGACAAAATATTAGACCTAATACAGGAGGTACAAGCCCTACATTCAATAATAAAAGAAAAAGACAAAAAAATTATGGACCTGGAGCAACACGGGCGTCTTTTGGAGCAACACGTTGAGGATCTTGAACAAGGTTCTCGCATTGATGACATAGTTATAAGTGGACTAGACATCAGATATCAGTCGTACGCCCATGCCGCTACAGGACTGAGTGGTGAACATGCTTCCATAAGTGAATCAATGTCCTTAGAAAACCAAGTGCTTCAGTTCCTTAATGATAAAGACATTAAGGTAGAAGCCAATGCGATCTCAGCCTGTTATGCTTTACCGAAGAAAGATAACAAAACAAAGAAATCAATTGTGATGCGCTTTGTGAACAGGAGGGTGAAAAATGACATACTGAGGCAGGCCAAAAAACTAAAGGAAACTCAAGTTTACCTAAATGAACACCTGACAAAAAAAAACGCTGAATTAGCACGGCAGGCACGGATGCTAAAGAAACATAATAAGATACAGTCAACCTGGACAAGAAATTGTAGAATTTGGATTAAACTAAATGGAACACCTGAGCAAGCAAAAAGTATAATGATCAGAGATGCTACTGACTTAGATAAATACAAATGAACACTGACTATGAAACACAGAGTGAGGAAACTCAAACTCTAAAAATATGCCACTATGCTGAACATAAACCACAAGAGATGGAGAATGATATTGATCCTGATAACCACTTTTTCAATAATATTCATAACCACTGTGAATATTACACTGAAAAGCAATTCAAAAGTCAAGTGCAATTAGATGGTAAACTGTCAATAATACACTTCAATAGCAGAAGTCTTAACAAAAACTTCTCACAGATTCAGGACTATTTAAAACAGCTAAACAGAAAATTCACAGCTATAGCAGTCTCTGAAACCTGGCTTAATGCAGACCAGGCTCCCCTGATGGCAATAGAGGGATATCAGATGTTTAACATTAACAGATCTCAAAAAAAGGGTGGTGGTGTTGCACTGTATATTGATGACCTATATAGATGTAAGCTTGTAAATGAAATGTCCTCAGCACTACCAGGGATTCTGGAATGTGTTACTGTTGAGATTGACCTAGACAAAACAAAAAATCTAATCATAAGCTGCATATACAGAACGCCGGGAACTTGCATTGAGACATTCAGAGATAAATTAGTCGAGCTGTACAATAATATTACTAGTAAGAAAATGGTAGCAATTTGTGGAGATTTCAATATTGATCTACTTAATCCACATCAACAAAATGTAGTTACAGAGTTCATGAACTCTATGTACAGCATGAGTCTATATCCCACAATAACACATCCCAGTAGAATCACAGCTCACTCTGCTACACTTATTGACAACCTGTTTGTCAATGTTCTCGACAAGAAAATAGAAAGTGGATTATTGATAAATGATATAAGCGACCACTTGCCAATCTTTGCACTTATCCATGGCCACACGGGGCCCAACCCAGAAAAAATCTCAAAATCGTTCAGACACAAATCACCAAACGCAATCAGTTCTTTTAAAGAGGACTTGCTGAAGCAAGACTGGACAGAAGTCTATGTATCAGATGTAAATGAAGCCTATGACACATTTACAAACATTGTAACCACTCTTTATGAAAAAAACTGCCCATTAGTTAAAAAAAAGCTTAAACACAAATTTACTGACAAACCATGGCTAACCAAAGGACTACAAAAGGCGTGTAAAAAGAAAAATTTATTATATAAAGCTTTCATAAAGAAAAGGACAAAAGAAGCAGAGCAGCGGTATAAAACATACAAAAATAAGTTAACATATATAATAAGATGTAGTAAAAGAGACTATTACAGTAAAGAACTGGAAAAAAACAAAGACAATATTAAAAATACATGGACAATAATCAACAGTATCCTTGGAAATAAAAGCAGAAATACCAGCTACCCAACTAACACTCCAAAAAATAATAAATCGACTCCGAATGTGAATATAGCTTCACCTGCAGATGAATTTAATAATTTTTTTGTTAACATTGGACCTAAACTGGCCCGAGAAATACCCACTACGGTGCCAACAGGTGATTCAATATGCAATAACACTGCTGTAAAAGACACCATCTTCATAAAGAACACAGACGAAAGAGAGGTCATTGAAATTGTTAAATCGTTCAAAAGTAAAACATCTACTGACTGCGATGGTATTGATATGCTACTAGTCAAAACTGTTATCGAATGCATAGTGAAACCACTGACGTATATCTGTAACCTGTCTCTCCAATCAGGTATATTTCCCAATGCAATGAAAATAGCTAAAGTAATTCCGATTTACAAGACAGGCGACAGAGGGGAACTCTCCAACTACAGACCAATTTCACTATTACCGCAATTTTCCAAGATACTTGAAAAAATATTCTATGAGAGAATTGACAACTTCATACTGAAGAATGATTTATTGTGTGAGCAGCAATATGGGTTCAGACACAAAAGGACAACAGCATATGCCTTAATGGAATTTACAGAAAAAATATCAACAGCCATTGAAAATAAAGAGTATTCTGTTGGAGTATTCCTGGATCTTAAAAAAGCATTTGATACAGTAGATCACAATCTATTATTAAAGAAACTACAAAATTGTGGTATCAGAGGGGTAGCACAGTCCTGGTTAAGAAGTTACTTAAAGAATAGATATCAGTTTGTATGTGTTAACAACAAAAACTCAGAGCTACTGAAGGTCACCTGTGGAGTCCCACAGGGTTCAGTTTTGGGACCATTATTATTCAATATGTATATAAATGATATATGTAAAGTTTCAGAAAAAATGGACTTAATATTGTTTGCTGATGACACTAACCTGCTATGCAGTGGAAACAACTTGGAACAACTTCTGGATACACTCGGAAAGGAATTAGGAAAGCTGAAACTGTGGTTTGATTCAAACAAATTAACGCTCAATTTAAGCAAGACAAAATTTATAGTCTTTAACAACCATCACAACTACCCAGTACCCAAACTCAGTGTAAATGGTGTAGAGATTGAAAGGGTATCCGAAACTAAATTCCTTGGAGTAATAATTGATAACAAACTGTGTTGGAAGCCACATATTAATTATATAAAAGGTAAAGTATCCAAATCAATTGCAATATTACACAGAGTGAAAAATTTGCTGAATCAACCCACACTATACACCTTGTATCATTCATTAATACTCCCATACATGACATATTGTAATGAAGTATGGGGAAATACATATAAAACAAACATATATCCACTCTTTATGCTTCAAAAGAGAGCTATTAGAATAATCAACAAAGCAGCTTACAGGGAACCAACAAACCCACTTTTTCTTAAACAAAAAACTCTCAAGTTGAAAGATCTGATCGACTTTAAAACCGCAATAATAATGTTCAAAGTGAAGAATCTATCACTGCCCGCAAATATCCAAAAGTTGTTCCAAACAAGGGAGAAACGATATCACTTCAGAGGAACATGTATATTTCAAAAGCCTACAGTGAGAACAACCACCAAGCAACACTGTATTTCAGTGCAAGGTGTCAGATTATGGAACGATTTTGGACCTGAATTAAAATCATGTACAAAGCTTTGACAATTTAAACAAAAACTAAAGGAAGAAATACTCCAAACATATTTACAAGACGACATGTAAACTCACATAAGGATTGACATTTCCAGCCTGTGTTGTGTTATAGCTTAGTTTTTCTTTTTTCTCTGTGACACTATGTCTTAGATTTGTTTTTGAATAGTAACCGCTTAACTTAGACTAGCTCAGTTTTCTTTTTCTCTCAGTCATATTTTGTCTTAGCCTTGTTTTAAATTGTAATCGCTCTTGTCTTGTTTTCTCTTTTTTCTCCTTTGAATTCTTGGATGGAATATGGGTGGGCAATATAAGCTGCGGCTTCAGCCATCACCCATTTCGGATAACTCACGTGGAATTGTATAGTAGAAGGAGTCTTTGTCTAATTTGACCTTGTTATATTATACAGTTTCTTTTAACCTGTAATGTACTATCCGAAATAAATAAATTCATTCATTCATTCATTCATTCATTCATTCATTCATTCAATTCATTCATTCATTCATTCATTCAAAATAGTTTTCCGGATTTGTCTATAAAAAAATTAAAAATTAATGCATAATCGGCTGCACGGTGGAGCAGTGGTTTAGCACTGTGGCAGCACAGTTTTACCCTCGGCCGGGGGATTGCGGGGATCATGAAGTCGTGGGTTCGATCCCAGCCCCCGACCAACAGTGAGCTGTGTGGAGTTTGCATGTTCTCCCCGTGTTGTGTGGGTTTACTCCGGGATTTCTCCGGTTTCCTCCCGCATACCAAAAACATGTAGGTTTAGGGCGCTCGCGCACGCAGCGACCAGCAGCCGGTGGCTTGTCACCAGACTGCAAACCAAATCTACCTACGGGTACAAATAAGTAACAAAAAAAAAAAAAAATAATAATCCAGTGAACGTCAACTGGCGGCCCTTGGGCCACAGCCAGCTTGCGGGCAGTGTTGCCCCACCCCCAAAAACTTTTATTAACTCTTCCAGTTGGGGTAGAAGCTCATCCCCAACCCAGAGAGGATAATCCACTTTTTTCTGGCTGAGGACCACAGACTTGGACTTGGAGGCGTTGTTTCTCAGCTTGGCTGCTTCACATTCAGAAGGAAACTGCCACAGCAAGATGACTCGATAAAGCCAACAGGACCATGTCTTCTGCATAAAGCAGAGATGATATCCTGTGAACACCGAACATGACACCAACAGTTCCCTGGCTGCACCTAGAAATCCTGTGCAAAAAAAAAAAAAAAACAGCGAGGAAAATAAGTATTGAACACATCAACATTTTTCTCATTAAACATATTTCTAATGGAGCCATTGCCCTGAGATTTTCGCCAGATATCAGTAACAACCCAAGTAATCCATACATACAAAGAAATCATGGCAACTGTGTTCACAAAACAAGTTATATTTAATAAAATGGAATGACACAGGGAATAAGTATTGAACACATGAAGAAAAAGAAGTGCAGGATTACGCAAAAACTACTGAATGGATTTGGATGAAATTCTCACTGCAAGTGGATCTTGGCCTAAGGCAGGCATATTCAATTAGCGGCCCGCGGGCCACATGCGGCCCAGGACCAACCTCCGAGTGGCCCAGGCCACACCAAGGAAATATAAATTTAAGAAAAAAATATGAAGGAATGATGGTCCGCAAGCGCAGACACGAACAGTGCGCGTGGCTGTCAACTGCATGGAGTTCAGAAGCGCCTCGCCCACGTGAGCTTTCCATTCGGCAGACAGGCAGGGTGTCTTTCTAGCATTGCTTTCTGAGAGAAGCATGAGCTTATTAACCTACTTTAAAAGTGGAAAAAACAGAAGAGGTATGTAAGCAGTGAAGGTATTTATGGTGGTTTTAACCCGCTGGTAATGGGAACAATAAGAATCGTTTAGCAAACAGGTGTGGTTTTAACTTCATACTGTATGCAGGGAAAGGCAAGAGTGACTGAATCACTGAGGATTGACTTTATCAGCTACTACAATATCCATCCATCCATCCATCCATCCATCCATCAATCCAAAGATGGAGGAATGGATGAATGGATGGATGGATGGATGGATATTATGTACCTGGCAAGTTAAGATCACCAAAAGTCAATGACTTTAATCCGTCCACAGCCTTCAGTCAAACTAAACATGCCAACGTTTGGATTTCAAAATAAGGGAGGCTTTTCCTGCTGTCTGGGTGGCGAGGAGAGTTCTAAAAAATTATAAATATATAGAAATATTATAATTATGCATATATTATATTATAATATATGCAGAACTCCAGCCCGGTGCCACCACGGGTGCTACATTATCTCCGTCCCAACCCGGGACCTCCGTGGGTGCAGCTCCGACCCAGGCCAGGTCCTCCGTGGGTGCAGCTTCCCCTCTGCCAAGGCCGTCATCTGGGTTCCACCTCCTTGGTCCAAGTCCTCATGGGTGCTGCATCTTGGTCGAGGATCCTCATGGGTGCTGCGCCCCAGCATTAACCCAACGTGGGTGCTGCGCTCCAGTATGGGCCCACTATGGGCATGACCCCCCAGCCCCGGGCCCACTGAGGGTGCAGCTTTGGCCCAGTCTGGGCCCACCGAGGGTGCAGCATTGGCCTAGTTCGGGCCCAACGAGGGTGCAGCTCCACTACTGCCCGGAGCCATTGCAGGTGCTGCAGAGTTCCAGCCCGGAGCCACCACGGGTGCTACAGAGCTCCAGCCCAGAGCCACCGCGGGTACTACATTATCTCAGACCAAGACCATTGAGGGCATTGGGGTCCCCCTTCTGCTTCTGCCAGACGCTGTTGGGGTCCCCCTTCCCCCTCTGCCAGACGCCGTTGTGGTCCCCCTTCCTCCTCCACCACTGGACACCGTCGTGGTCCCCCTCCTCCGGTGCTGCTTCCCGCCATTGGGCCTTCTGGTGGGGGAATCACCTCCTGGATCACCTCTATGGTCTTGGTGGCTCAAGAATGCTGGCCGGCCACCTGAAAGACTGGATCGCTGGGTCGGGTGGTCATATTTTCTCTGGCAGGCCACCTGATTCATTCCGCCTGGTTGTCTGGCTGGCCTGGGACTTCGGCTAGCCACTGGAACTCTGGAGCTGTGGGACCTTGGGGGCCTAGGGGTCTGACCTGGTGCAGGTGCGGGTCACGAGCAGAATTGTGCCTTCCCTCCTAGCCTGTTTCCCCCACCTCCCTCCCGGGGTGGTTTTGCTGTACCTTTTTCTCTTGGAGGGGATAGGGTCATTTGGGTGTTACTTGGGGGTGCCTGGTCTCCACCCCTTAAAGAGGGGGGTCTGTCATGTGTCTGAGCTCATGATTTACTGAGCTCAGACCCTCACTTTATTTCTAAGCATTGTTTGTCTTTTAGTTGATTTTTGTCTATTTCTGTATTTGCTTTGTGGGTTGTTTACCTTTGTGCCTCCTCTTCCCAGACACTCCCACCACTGCCCACAGGTTGTCTCCTGGTCATCTCAGCTGTGGGCAGTTGGCTTGATTAGGTCGCCGGCTCGCTCAGCCTGCCCGCACCTGTGCCTTATTAAATTGTATGGTATTTTAGCACTGCTGATTCACTGTTGCAGTGTGGCTATTTTGGATTGTCTTCTCTTTATTCCACTTCTCCCAGCCTCTGAAGTTTTACTTCTCCTGAGCACTCCCTGCTCTGAGGCTCTACTTGTAAGTTATTCTTGTTTGCATTTTTGTATTGTACTGTACTGTATTCAGTCTCTCCATTATTAACCTTAGAGAAATCTTGTCTTGCTCGTGGCAGGGCGAATCAGCTGCAGATGTCCTCTGCTCCTGAGTTCTCCTCGCCGGGCTCCACTGCTGCCAGTAATAGTGTTCCAGTGTCCATCTCTTCCTCCCAATCCAAAGTGGCTGTGTCGGGAGTGGATGCTCAGAGGAATGGATTCAAGATGCCCCAGCCTGGATCACCAGAGTCCTGGACGGCAGTAGAGCTCAAGTCTAGGCAAGTACTCTGTTCTGTTTTCACATTTGCAGATTTAGAGAAACCTTGTCTGGCTTGGGGTAAGGAGAGCTGGTTGCAGATGTCCTCTGCCCCTGAGCTCTCCTTGCCGGGCTCCACTGCTGCCGGTAATGTTCCGGTGTTTTTCTCTTCCTCCCCATCTGAGGTAGCCGAGCCGGGGTTGGAGCACCAGATGACTGGATCCGAGACATCCCAACATAATTTGCCAGAGTCCTGGATGGCGGTGGAGCTCGAGCTAAGGCTCTTCTTTGTCTTCACATTATCATTATTAGAGAAATCTTGCTTAGCTCTTGGTGAGGAGAACCAGTCGCAGTCGCCGGCTGTTCCCGAATTCTCCTCGCCGGGCTCCACTGCTGCCAGTGGTAGCAACCTGGTGTGTGTTTCTCCTCTTCTGCTTGAATCTTCGTCTGGGTACGTTGCTCATCATCTGCCGTCACCTGAGATCACCATGGGTCAGCCATCTCCGTCTGGGATCATCACGGGCCCCTCATTTTCGCCTAAGGTCATCATAGGTCCTCTATCTCCACCTGAGGTCACTGTGGGTCTTCTACCTTCACCTGGGGTTGCTGTGGGTCCTCTACCTTCGCCCGAGGTCATTAAGGGTCCTCTACCTCTGCCTGAGGTTGCCGTGGGTCCTCTACCTCTGGCTGAGGTTGCCGTGGGTCTTGTACCTCTTCCTGAGGTCGCCGTAGATCCTCTACCTTTGCCTGAGGTAGCTGTGGGTCCTCTACCTTCGCCTAAGGTTGTTGAGGGTCCTCCGTCTCCACCCGGGGTTGTTGAGGGTCCTCCACCGTCGCCTGAGGTCGTTGATGGTTTCCTGTCTCCCTCTGAGGTCACTGTGGGCTCCCCACCTTCACCTGAGGCCCCTACTGAGCACTCTCTCTCCTCATCTGGTCCTCTCATGGGTCAGCAACCCTCTTCACCTGCCTTCTCTGTTGGGCAGTCGGCTTCTTCACCTGGTTTCCCTGCTTGTTAGCCATCCATTTGTCTGGGTTCTTTATTGATCAGTCATCCTCTCCATTGTGTGTCAGCGCCCCGCTATCGCTGATCCACTCCATCCACACCGTGGTCTTTGTGGTCCATGGGAGGCATGGGTTCCAACTGCTGTCCCCGGGAGGGGATGTGTCGTGGCCTGTGGTCCGTCGGCCCAGGGATGCTGGGAGACCACCTGAGGGACTATTTTGCCTGTTAAGGTGGCTCAAGGACTCTGGGAGACCACCTGAACTGTGTTAATTTTGCACTTTGTATCATTGGTATTCTATTGCTGCCTGTTGTCAGTGTTGTGGGTCATGAGGGTTTTTTTTCCTTGTTTTTCTGGTTTGTTTCGGTCCCTCCGTACCTGGGTTCTCCCTCCTCCCTCTTGGGGTGGGTTGTTTTTTCTTGTTGGGGGGGTCTTCTTTGTGGGTGGGTCCTTTTTCCTTTTTTTGGTGTTACGTTAGGGTGTCTGGTATCCACCCTTGGGGGCACTGTCATGATCCTGAGCATGGGTGTGAGCCGTGCTCAGCCTCTAGTTTAGTTTAAGTCCTTTTCTGTATGTGTGCATCTCTGTGTATCTTGAATTTACTATGGTTAGCTTAGTTTGGGTTTTTTTTTGCATTTTTATATCTTGTCTCTGTTTATTCATTAGTTATCTTGCATTCTTAGTTTTGTCATTATAGTCTTGTTTATGTATTTGTGTTTCATTTTGGATTTATTGCATTATTTGCATCTCGTGGGTTTATTTTCATTCCAGTCTCTGTAACATTAGTTATTCACTCTGGTGCTTTTATTGTGACAGTACCCCGTGTATGTCTGGCTGTCAAACACGGGGGCACAAACGTGTTTCACGGGCTGCACAGTTGTCACTTGTTGTATTAATTATTTCCTCATTCTTGTGATCCACACCTGTCATTCTCTGATTCATTTCCCATCTACCTATTTAAAGAGACAGCAATGTTTCTCATTTCCGAGTCCTACTGTTAGCTGCCTCAAAGTGTACGTGTTTTTCCCCGCAGAAGTGAACGGGTGCGCACCACCCTGGATTTATCCTTTTCCCATTTTCCTTAGCCGTGAGCCCCGTTTCTCTTCGGGTGTGACTCCAGCTAGGGTTTGTCTCTTTTTCCCCAGCATGTCCGAGCATCTCAGCCTAAGTCTGTCCAGGCTGTTCTCGTTTTCCCATCGGTGTGAACCCTGTTCCCTTCCAGCGCTCCATTCAACATTCCCTTGTATGTAAGTGTAGTGTTTCTGTAGTGTTCGTCTTTTGTTAATAAATGTTGCAAACTTACAGCGTGCATTTGGTGTCATCTGCCTGCCCTTGAAAAGGGTGTTTTATGACACTTTTTGGATGCCACAACACACAGCATGTTTGGAGGAGAAATGGCACTAAACATCAGCCCCCAAACACCATACCAACAGTGAAGTTTGGAGGTGCGAGCACCATGGTGTAGGGGTGTTTTCTGCACATGGTACTGGCAAACTTCATATAAATGAAGGAAAGCTGAATGTACAAATGTACAGAAACATCCTTGATAAGAACCTGTTGCCATCTGCCAAGATGCTGAAGATGAAACAAGGGTGGACATTTCAGTAAGACAATGATCCCAAACACACAGCCAAGGAAACTCTGAACTGGCTCCAGAGAAAGAAAATAAAGCTGCTAGTGACATGAATGCCCCTTTCAGGGCATTAATGAGGCGCCAGAAGCCAGCAGTAAGTTTGTCTGTTTATTTAACAAAAGAATAAAGTAAAGAGCCACGTGGGGCAAAACACATACATAAACTAGAACGCAAAATAATAAACGCTGACATCAAACGTGAAGGTGTAGCGAGGACGGAACCTACTCTGTAAAAAATGCACTTACAAGAGTCGAAGCAAAGATGAATCCAAACACAGAGGGAAGACTGGAGTCGAGGTTAGGAACTTCAGTCCAGGAACACGAGTGTAGGCCACAGCAAGGAGTGAGCCTCAGCTGCTCCCTTAAATACTGAACACAAAAGTAACAGAACTAAACAGGAAAGGGGGAGCGTAATTGCCGAAATAAAGAACAGCTGTGACAACGCTGGCTCGGCTTTGACAGCCGGAAATTTGACTGCGGCACTGTCACAATAAAAGCCCTGGAAAGGCACTAATAACAAACCCGACATAATATAGGAGAGAAAAGGGAAAATACTGAGCAACCCGAGCGCGGATGGGATCAGCGCTCGGATCAGCGCTCGGATCATCACAGTAACTCCCCCCCCCCGTTCAAAGGGCGCATTACAGGCATCTAATGTAACACCCAAGGAGCCCCCCCCCCCCAACCCAGAAGGCTACCAGGACCGACCTAGGGAGGGTGGAGGGGGAAACAGGCTAGGAGGGAGAGAAACAAAAAACCAAAAAATGTCTAAAGTGACACACACCGCGAGAGAGGGGAGAAACCCCCCCCCCCCACCAAGAACAAATAACAACATGGGTAAACATAAAATGGCATGGCTTAAACACAGAAATGACCAAAACTAAATAAACACTTCAACCAGAAAAATGCTCAAGTACGATAGAATAAATATACAAAAACAATATATGTAAAGTACTACCCAGTAAGAAAAACAAGAGAAAACCAAAATACAGGTACACTTCAAAATACATAAGTACCACATAAACACTTCAACTAGAAAAAGAATAAGCAAACAAAAAAAATATATGCATAGTACATATGGTAATCCGGGCAAAGAAGAGAGAATCCCTTCAATACACATGAAAAAAAAAGCGCAACTACAAGAACGCTGGCAGGTAGAGAGCGGAGGGAAAAAAAGGCAGTTCAGGCAGTCTACCCTCATCCAGATTCTACATAACAAAAAGAAAAAAAAAAACCAGTTCGGGCGGCCTACCCAAGTCCCAGACCTGGGGAAACAGAACCTCAAGTGACCGGCCCAGGTCGCCAAACCAACAAAGCAGCCCTTCAGGCGGCTGACCTGGGACGCAGAATATGAGACAGTCTCTCAGGCAGCTGACCTACATCCTTTGACCACCAGGACTGGAGGGGGGAACTTGGAGTCGGCTTTCCTACCGAGAGACACAGCGAGGGGAAGCTGACCCGAGTAAAGGAGACCCCAGCGGCATCCGGTGGAGGAGAATAGGGGGGAGGACGAAGAACCAGTCCGGTGTCGGGCAGAAGGGGATCTGTAGCTCCCTCACCGGCCTCAAACTGAACTGGCACAGCACCCTTGGTGGACCCGGACCGGGCCCGCGCAGCACCCACAATGGATCCGGATTGGGCCAGCGCAGCACCCACGGTGGACTCGGATTGGGCCAGCACAGCACCTGGGATGACCTCCAAACATGAACCAGGAGCCTTGATGACCACAACCGGAGCCAACTCCTCTCCGGTGACCCTGGAAGAAGGCTCGGACAGACAGGGAGAACAGGTGTCAGGATCACCGGCAGCGGCAGAACCCGGCGAGATAAGCTCGGATACAGCGGTCAGCTGCACCCGGCTCCTCTCCCCAAGAGACAGGCAAGAATGCTCCAGAACAGAAAGCAAGAAGACAAAATAGAGTACTTGCCTGATCTCGGGCTCTACCGCCGTCCAGGACTCCGACGATCCAGGCTTGACGATCTGGAGGTCCGTTCAAGGTTCCGACTCAACTGTGGTGGGCTCTGCAGCTGGCATGATGGTCTCCACAGTCCGGGAACCCCCTGGCGCTGAAACCCACACCGATGGCCCACACAGCATGGTAGCAGGGCATCCGTAGCCTGCTGAGGCCGACTGCTGCTCCATGGAGACCCGGGGATGCTTAATCGTCGACACAGGCTCCAAGTGATGGTCAGCCCTCCTCCTCTGTCTGTGACATGGCTGCGGGGCCGGAACCAGGCTCTCCGGGCCCTCAGGCTCCTCTTCTGTCCGATGGTCTACTCCTGGCAACGGGGAACACAGAGAAGGAGAGGAAACACAGAGGTAGCAGGTTCAATGTTTATGGCTGCAGCAGATGGTGGGAGCTCAGAGGACTGTGAATCCTGAGCTCCACCCCCAGGAGTCAGACAAGGCAATTCATTGTATTGAGATTTAGAATGAAACAACACTTGCCTGTTCTCCCGGGGAACAATGGTGGCTGCTGCAGCGGGCTTGGTTCTCCCCTTTCCCCGAAGGATGGTGACGGAGGGCCCCCCAGGAAGACGAGAAGGAGCCGCTCCTACAGGATCGATGACGGGCACAGCCAGAGCAGGATTCGCTGGGCTCACAGCAGCTGAAAGGAGTGCCGAGGAGGAGGGAGGAGCAGCCGAGGCAGTCTGGGGACAAGGAGCTGACAGAGCAGTGGGAAGAGGTGACCCGGAGGCTGGGGCTGCTGTCTCTATCTTCTGTCATGGCACAGGACAGGATCTGGATGGGGATCTCGCAGAGGTTGATCACAGGCAGGACGGTGGCATCTTCCGGCAGAGGGCGAGGCTAGATTCAAGTCTGGAAAGCGCCGCTGTGCAGAAATTGAGGCCAGCAGCTCGGCATTCTCAGGATAATTCCTGAGTTTGGGATTCGCCTCCACCAGTCTAACTGTTGCCACTACATTCCTTAGGATTCTGCTGGGATGGGAGGAAGAGCGTGCTTCAGCCACGCGGCCCCTGATGAGCTCAGCTGCCCACTGTGCCTCTTCACAGGGGGCCCTGGCTGTCCTCTTCCTCTGCTGCCTCTGGAGACAGCCCTTCAGAGACGCAGAACTTAGGGCTGGATGTGTAGTAGGAACCTGATCCCGAGGTGAGGAGTGGGGATGCCTCACCGTTGACCACGACTTTGGCTTCCTGCTGGGACTCTTCACCAGCCCATGGTTCCTCCGCTGAAGTGCTGCGAGTTTGGCCATCCTCTCCATGCCCTCGACGTACTCGGCCAGGTGAGGATGGAGCCTTACAGCAGCCTCTGCGAGGTCCAGGTACCATTGTGTGTTTACGTAGGTGGCAAACATACGGGCGTTGGACAGGAGACCGTCTATTTCCCCAGGCTCATCGAATATCTGGTCCTAGATGCCACCATAACTCCAATCACACGGGTACCCAGAAAAGGGAAAAAACTCAAGCCAAAAAACAAACTTACCGAGGCTGGCATCTCTCTTGGCTGCAACCCACTGACATGAATGCCCTTTCAGGGCATTAATGAGGCACCAGAAGCCAGCAGTAAGTTTGTCTGTTTATTTAACAAAAGAATAAAGTAAAGAGCCACGTGGGGCAAAACACATACACTACCGTTCAAACGTTTGGGGTCACCCAGACAATTATTTTGTGTTTTCCATGAAAAGTCACACTTATTTACCACCATGAGTTGTAAAATGAATAGAAAATATAGTCAAGACATTGACAAGGTTAGAAATAATGATTTGTATTTGAAATAATAATTTTTTCCTTCAAACTTTGCTTTCGTCAAAGAATCCTCCATTTGCAGCAATTACAGCATTGCAGACCTAACATGATTGCACAAGGGTTTTCTAATCATCCATTAGCCTTCTGACGCAATGAGCAAACACATTGTACCATTAGAACACTGGAGTGATAGTTGCTGGAAATGGGCCTCTATACACCTATGTAGATATTGCACCAAAAACCAGACATTTGCAGCTAGAATAGTCATTTACCACATTAGCAATGTATAGAGTGTATTTCTGATTAGTTTAAAGTTATCTTCATTGAAAAAAAGTGCTTTTCTTTCAAAAATAAGGAAATTTCTAAGTGACCCCAAACTTTTGAACGGTAGTGTACATAAACTAGAAGGCAAAATAATAAACGCTGACCTCAAACGTGAAGGTGTAGCGAGGACGGAACCTACGCTGTAAAACATTCACTTGCAAGAGTCGAAGCAAAGATGAATCCAAACACAGAGGGAAAGACTGGAGTCGGGGTTAGGAACACCAGTCCAGGAACATGAATGTAGGTCGCAGCGAGGAGTGAGCCTCAGCTGCTCCCTTAAATACTGAATACAAAAGTAACAGAACCAAACTGGAAAGGGGGAGCGTAATTGCCAAAATAAAGAACAGCTGTGACAACGCCGGCTCGGCTTTGACAGCTGGAAATTTGGCCGTGGCGCTGTCACAATAAAAGCCCTGGAAAGGCACTAATAACAAACCTTACATAATATGGGAGAGAAAAGGGAAAATACTGAGCAACCCGAGCGTGGGTGGGATCAGCGTTCGGATCACCACAGCTAGAATGGGCCAGTCAGTCACCTGACCTGAATCCAATTGAAAATCTCTGGAAATCAGAATCAGAATCAGGTTTATTGCCATTGTTCATGTAGTACACAAACTAGGAATTTGTCTCGGTACAATGCTGCAACATTAAACATGATAGGATAAGAGAAATAAACTATACATGTAATAAAGTGTAGGATAAGATTAAGTGATACTGGTCAACAGTTAAAATATATATTAGCCAGCAGCAGATACTGTGGAGAACTATATAGTGCAGTCGGTAATGCAGGAAGAAAACAGTGATGATTGACATGAGTCTGGTTGAGCTGCTGCACATGGTGCACGAGAGTCAATAAGTCACTTAGTGTTCAGCAGTCTAATGGCAGAGGGGAAGAAGCTGTTCATGTGACGGGAGGTTTTAGTCTGGATGGACCGAAGTCTTCTACCAGAGGGGAGGGGGGCAAACAGTACGTGACCAGGGTGTGAGGGATCGGCTATGATCCGGCCAGCACGCCTCCGGGTCCTGGAGATGTACAGATCCTGGAGAGATGGGAGCTTGCAGCCGATCACCTTCTCAGCAGTGCGCACGACGCGCTGCAGCCTTAGTCTGTCCCTGGCAGTGGCTCCTGCGTACCACACGGTTATGGAGGTGGTGAGGATGGACTCGATGATGGCTGTGTAGAACTGCACTAACATCTTGGTGGGTAGCTTGAGCTTCCTCAGCTGCCGCAGGAAGAACATCCTCTGCTGGGCTTTTTTGATGAGTGAGCTGATGGTCAGCTCCCATTTGAGGTCCCTGGTGATGGTAGTGCCTAGGAAGCGGAAGGAATCAGCAGTGGTGATGGGAGAGCCTGAGAGGGTGAGGGGGGGCAGAGGAGTAGTGACTTTCCTGAAGTCTACAATCATCTCCACTGTCTTCAGAGCGTTCAGCTGCAGGTTGTTATTGCTGCACCAGGACGCCAGCTGGGCCACCTCTCTCCTGTAGGCGGACTCGTCGCCGTTGGAGATGAGCCCGATGAGGGTGGTGTCGTCCGCAAACTTGATCAACTTGACAGACTGGTGGCTGGAGATGCAGGAGTTGGTGTAAAGGGAGAAGAGTAGGGGGGAAAGTACACAGCCCTGGGGTGATCCGGTGCTGATGCTAGTATAGTCTGAGACAGTCTTTCCCAGCCGCACATGCTGCCTCCGGTCCGTCAGGAAGTCGATGATCCACCTGCAGAGGGAGTCAGGCACGTTGAGCAGGGACAGCTTGTCCCGGAGCAGAGCGGGGCGGATGATGTTGAATGCGGAGCTGAAGTCCACAAACAGGATCCTGGCGTAGGTTCCCGGGGAGTCCAGGTGCTGCAGGATGGAGTGGAGGGCCAGGTTGACTGCATCGTCTACAGACCTGTTGGCTCGGTAGGCAAACTGCAGCGGGTCCAGGAGAGGGGTGGTGATGGACTTGAGGTGGGACAGGACCAGGCGCTCAAAGGACTTCATGACTACAGAGGTGAGCGCTACAGGTCTGTAGTCATTAAGTCCAGTGATCCGTGGCTTCTTGGGGACAGGGATGATGGTGGAGGATTTGAGGCAGGACGGCACGTGGCATAACTTAAGGGAGGTGTTAAAAATGTCTGTGAAGACAGGAGCCAGCTGTTTCGCACAGAGTCTCAGGGTGGAGGGAGACACGCCGTCTGGGCCGGGGGCCTTGCGCGGGTTCAGTCTGGAGAACTGTTTGAGCACATCCTGCTCACTGATGATAAGGGGAGGGGGGGGGGGAGGGGGTGCCTTAAATGAAGTAGGGAATGTGGAGGCTGTGGAGCTGGAGGGAGGGGGGGAGTTGGACACAGATGACGAGGTGTCAAAACGGGCATAGTGTTGGGACAGTCTTTGACAAAGGGCTTTGTCATCCTGACCTTTAGGAGCCTTAGGTCGATAGTTGGTGATTTGCCTCAGTCTTCTCCACACGGAAGCCGAATCATTAGCAGTGAACTGCTGCTGGAGTCTCTCTGAGTATAGAGATTTAGCCCTCTTCAGCTCTCTGTTAAACCGGTATTTAACCTCCCTGTAGCAGCCCCTGTCTCCACTTTTCAGCGCTGCTTCCTTCTCCTTCCTGATCTGTCTGAGCTTAGCTGTGAACCAGGGTTTGTCATTAGAGTAACTCACCCTGGTGCGTGATGGAAGAATGTTCTCTTCACAAAAGTGGATATATGAGTTCACAGTGTCCGTGTACTCATCCAGATCATGCGTGGCTCCTTTAAGCATGCCCCAGTCGGATATTTCCATGCACGTTTCCAGCTTCTCCTCAGCATCACTGGTCCGTATCTTCGTAGTGCTCACAACAGGTTTAGTGAGCTTCAATCTCTGTCTGTATGTGGGAATGAGGTGAACCATCACGTGATCAGATAATCCCAGCGCAGCACGAGGGACAGCGCGATATGCGTCTTTCACTGTGGTGTAACAGTGATCCAGTGTGTTTAATCCTCTGGTGGGGCATTTAATAAACTGTTTGTAGCGGGGGAGATCGTGGCTCAGATTGCACTGATTAAAGTCGCCAGCCACAATAATCAGCGAGTCTGGAAAACTCCGCTCTGTGTGTTGAATGTGATCCGCGAGCACGCGCTGAGCTTCGCGCGTGTCCGCGTCGGGAGGGGCGTACACAGCGATCATTATGAAAGAAGCAAACTCCCGCGGGGAATAGAAGGGCTTGCAATTGATAACAAGAAATTCCAAGGCAGGAGAACAGTGTTTGGAAATTACCGTTACATCAGAGCACCAGCTGCAGTTGATGTAGAAGCAGACACCGCCTCCTGTGGTCTTGCCGGAAAGCTCTGTGTCACGATCAGCACGGAAGAGCTGAAAGCCGTCGAGGCGCAGCGCGCTGTCCGGTATATTTTCCCGGAGCCAGGTCTCAGTAAAGCAGAGGACAGCTGAGGAGGCGAGGTCCTTAAAACGCATCAGCAGTCTCAGTTCATCTACCTTGTTAGAGAGAGAGTTGGTATTGGACAGAAATATGCCAGGCAGCGCCGTTCGCGAGCCTCTCCTGCGAAGCCGCACGAGAGCGCCCGCTCGTCTACCTCTCTTTCGCCGTCTCACTTTCCGAGCCAAACAATAAACCAGATCGGCGGCAGGGGCTAGAAAAACTGGGAGGAGGTCCGTGGGGGTGAAAGTCCTGATATTTAGAAGTTCTTCACGGGTATAAGTGCAAGCAGACACACAATTGACAAACAAAAACAAACAAAGAGCGCAGCGAAGCACCATGTCGACCGCTGTGGGCGCCATCTTGGATCTTGGAATCTGAAAGAACTGAAGATCACAATTCATAGAAGACACCTACAGAACCTTCAAGATTTGAAGACAGTCTGTGTGGAAGAATGGGCTAAAATCACTCCTGAGGAATGCCTGTGCCTAGTTTCTCCATACATGAGGCATCTGGAAGCTGTTATTACCAACAAAGGCTTTTCTACTAAATATTAAATAAATTTCCCCAAGTGTGTTCAATACTTATTCCCTATGTCATTCCACTTTATTAAATACAACTTGTTTTGTGAACACAGTTGCCTTGATTTCTTTTTATGGATGGATTACTTGGGTTGTTACTGATATCTGGTAAAAATCTCAGGTCAGTGGCTCCATCAGAAATATGTTTAATGAGAAAAATGTTGACATGTTCAATACTTATTTTCCCCACTGTATAGCAGAATCAGTGGCAACCCTGTTCATTGACCAAACAATTAAAATCAATTCAGAGTTAACTTGCATCCAATAGATCCACCACTTTCGTGAACAGGTCACAATTCCATATTTATTTCCAACCATGTACAACTTTAGCACATTATGAACTGCAGCTCCTTGTTGGTCTAAAAATGCATGGCTGCTCTAGCACTCACCACCTTTGGGCCCTATTATGAAAGTCTAGTCAACAGTCTATTGTCTAAGGTGCAGAGTGCATTTATCAGCTTTTAACTGTATTCAGTCACAGATCCTTCTTAACAAAATGATTCAGTTGCCTGTGAATCCTTTTTTTAGTCAGGTGGTACCATTCTTTCCTGTCAAATAGGTCACAGCAGGTGAAGTTTGGACTGGCGATCTGTCCAGGGTGTACCCTGCCTCTCGCCCAAAGATGATGGGATAGGCTCCAGCCCCCCCCCCCCCGCAACCCGAAAAGGATTAAGCGGAAAAAGATGGATGGATGGATGGATGAAGATGGATGGATGGATGGATGGAGGTGAAGTTTGGATGTGGTTTGGATGACAGCGATGGATTGCAAGTATTGCTGTGGACAAGGAGGTTTTTGTTTTGATTAAAGCAGAGCGGAGGAGCTACTGAGGTCCTGGCCGGAGCAGAGCTCAACTACAGTGGCGGAGCCCAGCGGAGGAGCTAACTGAGGCCCCAGCCGGATCTGAGGTCAGCTGGACCAGATACCGACAGCACCAGCAGAAATTATTCTGCTATCATCAGATACCCGCTACCAGGCTACGACCCAAGCTAACGGTCTCCATTAGCCACCAGGAGAGTTTCGGATTCATCGCCAGATATGATAACTCTAGCTAGATGCCTCCACTAGCTACCGAGGGAGCCTTGGCTTCCTTGGCTTCACCGGCAGATCCAGCTACCAGATGATGACGCCAGTTAGCAACCTTCACTAGCCATCGGGAGAGCTTCGACCTCACCACCGGATAACAACTATAATTAGATGACAAGACAGCTGACAGCCTCCACTAGCCCTCGGATGTACTTTGGCTCCTGTACTAGCCAACAGGTGAGCCGCTCCTTTGATCCCAATCAGACTAGTCATTATGCCTCCGAAAAAGAATCAGACAAATGGAGAGGAGTTGGAGGAGATCAAACTCTCACAAAATTTTATGTCTGAAGAAATATCTAAAATAGCAAAACAACAAACTCTGCTTATTGGCCTTATGGATCAAGTGCATGAATTAAAGGCTGAAATTATGGAAAAAGACAAGAAAATTAATTTCTTAGAAAGTACGTGTGGATGAATTGGAACAATATACAAGAATGGATGATGTCATTGTGAGCGGTCTTAACACCAGACACCGCTTCTATGCACGTGTGACAGCTAGAGTTGATTACCAGGATGGGGAGGATGAGACATTAGCAGAATCACACACTCTTGAACAGCGGTTGTTAAATTTTTTCAACTCTGTAAACATTGTTGTGGACAAAAAGACTATTTCGGCTTGCCACACGTTACCTAGAAAAGACAGTAAAGGAAAACCAGCGATCATCATCCAATTTGTCAACAGGAAAGCAAAAACTGATCTTCTGTGACAAGCAAGAAAACTGAGAGGAACGGCTGTCTATGTAAATAGACAGCCAATATGACTTGTCAGTTAGAAAGAAAATGGTGCTCCACTAATTTAGATGAAATCTATTTAGCTTGGAGAAATCATCTTTTAATTTGTAAAAAATCTCTGAGAAAAGCTAGAACGAGTTATTATTCTGCATTAATAGAAGAGAACAAGAATAATCCCAGGTTTCTTTTCAGCACTGTAGTCAGGCTGACAAAGAGTCAGGACTCTGTCAATCCTAGCTTTCCCTTAACGCTTACTAGTCAGGACTTTATGAACTTTTTCAATAATAAAATTTCATCTATCAGAGATAAAATCAATCAGATACTTCCCACCGTTAACTTAAATACAGTAACTACCACAACTCCTTCAAATGACATCTGCTTGGATCAGTTTACTCCAACTGACCTTTTAGAGTTAGACAAAATAGCTTCCTCATCTAAGCCTTCAACTTGTCTTTTAGACCCTATTCCTACCAGGTTATTTAAAGAAGTCTTCCCATTTATTGGTAGCTTTATTCTTCAAATAATTAATTCTTCATTAACTTTAGGCCATGTACCGCAGGCTTTTAAAACTGCTGTAATTAAACCCTTACTCAAAGAGCCAACGCTGGATCCAGGAGTTTTAGCTAACTATAGACCAATCTCTAATCTCCCTTTCATTTCAAAAATCTTAGAAAGACTTGTTGCTACGCAATTATTTGATCACTTGCAGGGAAATGGTTTATTTGAATTTTCAATCTGGGTTTAGAATCCATCATAGTACTGAAACAGCCTTAGTGAAGGTCACTAATGACCTCCTGATCACATCTGATAATGGACTTGTTTCTGTACTTGTCCTTTTAGACCTTAGTGCAGCTTTTGATACTATTGATCATAATATACTACTTGATAGATTAGAACACTATGTTGGACTTAATGGAACTTCATTGCAGTGGTTTAGATCTTATTTATCTGATAGGTTCCAGTTTGTTCATGACAATAATGAGTTTTCTTTCAACTCAAAGCTCAGTCATGGAGTTCCACAGGGATCTGTGCTAGGCCCTACGCTTTTTAGTTTATATATGCTTCTGTTAGGCAACATTATTAGAAAGCACTGTATACATTTTCATTGTTATGCAGATGACGCACAATTATACCTGTCAATGAAGCCAGATAATAGTAATCAATTAGCCAAGTTAAAAGCCTGTCTTAAGGAAATCAAAGCTTGGATGACTTGTAATTTCCTGCTATTAAATTCAGATAAGCCTGAAGTCATTCTTGTTGGTCCAAAAAACCTTAAAAATACCTTTCCAAATCAAACCCTTAGTTCGGATGCAGTTACTCTTTCTCTTAATAGGTCTGTGAGGAACCTTGGAGTTATTTTTGATCAAGATCTGTTTTTCATTTCACATATTAAATTTGTTTCTAAGACTGCCTTCTATTATTTGTGTAATATTGCCAAGATTAGGAGCATCTTGTCTCAGAGTGATGCTGAGAAACTGATCCACGCTTTTGTTAGCTCTAGATTAGATTATTGTAACTCTTTATTATCAGGTTGTCCTAAAACATCTTTAAAAAGTCTTCACTTGATCGAAAATGCTGCAGCAAGAGTTTTAACAGGTACTAGAAAGAGAGATCATATCTCTCCGGTTTTGACCTCCCTTCATTGGCTTCCCATAGAGTTTAGAATTAAGTTTAAAATCCTTCTTCTCACTTTCAAAGCTCTAAACAACCAGGTCCCTTTTTATTTAAAAGATCTGATACTACCCTATTATCCTAACAGAGCACTATGCTCCCAAAATGCAGGATTACTTGTAATACCTAGAATCTCCAAAAGTACAATGGGGGCAGAGCCTTCAGTTATCAAGCTCCTCTCTTGTGGAACCAGCTGCCAATCTGGATTTGGGAGTCAGACTCGATCTCTGTTTTTAAGAATAGGGTAAAAAACCTTCCTTTTTGATATAGCCTACAATTAGGGAAGGATCATGTGTTTCTGAACTCTCCCTTAGTTATGCTGCTAATAGGT
The DNA here is from genome assembly GCA_020510985.1 of Pholidichthys leucotaenia. Lineage (NCBI taxonomy): Eukaryota > Metazoa > Chordata > Actinopteri > Cichliformes > Pholidichthyidae > Pholidichthys > Pholidichthys leucotaenia. The sequence goes on along the minus strand of CM035842.1, from coordinate 142,352,123 downwards.
TTAGACAGCCGGGGGACCTCCAATAATTGCACTGGGCTTCACTCCTTTCTTCACTCTCAATGAAATTTTTTTTTTTTTTTTTGCTGGTCATTAACATTTGTTTGTTCTCTCCCATAGATTGAGTTCCCATCATGCTGTTTGCTCTCTACATGTCTGTTCTTTAATTCTTCTTCTCTATTCCCTCACCCCCCCCAGCCAGTCGCAGCAGATGACTGCCCCTCCCTGAGCCTGGTTCTGCTGGAGGTTTCTTCCTGTTAAAAGGGAGTCTTTCATCTCTACCGTCACCAAGCGCTTGCTCACAGGGGATTGCCTGATTGCTGGGGTCTTTCTGCAATTGTGGGGGTTTCCCCTACAGTCGAAAGTGCTATGAGATGACTGTTGTTGTGAAATGGTGCTATATAAATAAAGTTGAATTGAAATTGAATTGAATTGAATTAAATGAACATTTAGCAAAAAAGAACTCTGAAATAGCTAGACAACCCAGGGCTCTCAGAAAACAGGGAAAAATACAATCGACATTGTCACGCCTGAGCGCTGATTGCTATCCGCGCTCAGGCTGTCCAGTTTTGCTCCAGCTCCTTCCCATTCCGGGCCTGGTCTTACGGCCTCCTCCGAGGCTCATAGCTTTGACAGCATCTCAGACTTCCGGCTGTCAAGCCCAGCTGCTCCTGGACAGCTGTCTGTTATTATTATCAATTACCTTCTCCGCTCCTGATTGGGTTCTGTCCCTCATTTAAGGGAGCAGCTGAGAATCACTCCTCGCTGCGACCTAAACTGAGGAAAGACGTTCATCGTGTTTCCACGACTGGAGTTCCTACGTCCAACTCCAGTTCTCTCGGTGTTTCTGCTCCTCACTCACCTATAAGTGTTACCGCTCAGCGTGGATTTCTTCCTCGCTGCACTCTTTAGCCTCTCACCCTAGTTGGAGTCTGCCTTGTGTATGTGCGTATTTTTGCCTCTCGTGGCTCTTTACTTTGCCATTTGTGTGTATTGTTCCTTTGTTAATAAAGTTACACAAACTCACTGGTCGCCTATAGCGTCTCCTTTATGGCTCGCGAGAGCCATTCTTGACAGACATGGACAAAGAACTGTAAGGTGTGGATAAAACTGCTTGGCACTCCAGAAGAAGCTAAAGTCATAATGATTAGAGAAATGGAGAAATTAGACAAATTTAAACTTTGGCTCTTACGCATGAATAACAGTGCAGTAAGATTATGAGTGGAATTTTTTTTGTTTTTTTTCTTTTTAGTGTACATTGTTGACACAACTTATGATCAGCACTTTAATCCTTCCTCATCCTTCCTCATTTAATAATGGAAGTGTATTAGGTCAAATTAAAGCTGAAACCTTTGTAAATAGTGAACAGCAACCACAACATATTTTAGGTGACATTGATCCAGATAACAACTACTTTAATCATATTAACAATAAGTGTACTTATTATGATGAACAACTATTAAATGGAATTATGAACTCGGATCAGACATTGACAATAATACATATTAATAGTAGGAGTCTCTATGCCAACTTTGATAGTATTAAGGAGTTTTTAAATCAATTTAACACCACATTTAGGATTATAGCAATAAGTGGAACATGGATTAATGAAGAAAAAGATGTAAATTTTGAACTACATGGATATGAGATGTATACACAAAATAGGAAATGTAAAAGTGGTGGTGGGGTAGCACTGTATGTTGATAGAAATTTAAAAAGTAAAAAAGTGAACAGCATGACATCAACAGTGAATGAAATTATGGAATACTTAACAATTGAAATTATGATGAAAAATAGAAAAAAAAATAGTAAGTTGTATATATAGAGCACCGGAATCTGATATGGAAACATTTAGAAATGGTATGGAAAAGATGTACTGTATACAAAAATAAGACAAAAAGATATCTTTATTTGTGGTGACTTTAATATAGATTTAATGAAAACAAAACAACATAAACCAGCTGAAGATTTCTTAGATACAATATATAGCTTAACCTTATTTCCAAAGATTACAAAACCTACGAGAATAACGACACACTGTGCTACCCTGATAGACAACATTTTTACCAATGTTATTGAATATAATATGGTGAGTGGTATACAAATAAAGGACATGAGTGGCCTTTATTTACCTTTTGTTCTTATTAAAGACAACAAAAGTAAGATGTTGATGAAGGCTGCAGTGAACAGTCAAAACATGTAAAGAAGGTAAAAACATCTTTCTTTTTTGTCTTTAATAAGAACAAAAGGTAAATAATTAAAAGAAGACAAAATGAACCTACTTCAGACATTAATGACCACCTGCCTGTATTTGTTTCTTTAGATGTTAATTATGGGGTTAATGAGAGTATGAATAATAATAAACCATGTAAAAAGATTATTTATAAAATAATATGAACAGAAGATACAATCAGTGTTTTAAAAGATGACTTAATGTTACAGAATTGGGATGTTGTCTATAGAGAGAAAGAAGTGAACATGGCATATGATAAATTTGTTGATATATTTAAATCATTATGTGATAAAAACTGTTCTATTAAAGAAATTAATAAAAAAAAAACATAAATACAAAAATTACCCATGGTTAACCAGGGGGCTACAAAATGCTTGTAAAAAGAAAAATGATCTCTATAAAAATGTTATTAAATTAAGAACTAAAGAATCTGAAAAAGGGTATAAAACATAGAAAAATAAAATAACTAAAAATAATACAAACTAGTAAAAAATTATACTATAGGAAAATGTTAAATGAAAATAAAAAAGATATAAAAGGAGTCTGGGACATATTAAATAAATTAAGGAAAATTGGAACTAAGAAAACAATATATCCAGATTATTTTACTGATAATTGCGATGATAATTATGATAAGAACATGGTAGTAAATAGAATGAATTTTTTTTTGTAAATATTGGACCAGAGTTAGACCTTCCCAGAAGGTCTATGCCAAGGTACTGGAGAGGAGAGTCCAGCCGTTGGTCGAACCTCGGATTCAGGAGGAGCAATGTGGTTTTCGTCCTGGCCGTGGCACATGGACCAGCTCTTTACCCTCTCAAGAATTCTTGAGGGTTCGTGGGAGTTTGCCCAACCAGTTTACATGTGTTTTGTGGACTTGGAGAAGGCATTTGACCGCGTCCCTCGTGGATTTTTGTGGGGGGTGCTTCGGGAGTATGGGGTATCGGGCTTGTTGTTACGAGCTATTCGGTCTCTGTACGACCGTTGTGAGAGTTTGGTTCGTATTGCCAACACTCGGTCGGAGTCATTCCCAGTGAGAGTTGGACTCTGCTAGGGCTGCCCTTTGTCACCGATCCTGTTCATAATTTTTATGGACAGGATTTCTAGGCGCAGCCAGGGAATGGAGGGTGTCATGCTGGGTGACCACAGGATCTCATCTCTGTTGTTTGCAGATGATGTTGTCCTGTTGGCTTCATCCAGCAATGACCTACAGCTCTTGCTGGGACGGTTTGCCGCTGAGTGTGAAGCGGCTGGGATGAGAATCAGCACCTCCAAGTCCGAGTCCATGGTCCTCAGCCGGAAAAAGGTGGATTGTCCTCTCCGGGTTGGGGACAGGCTCCTGCCCCAAGTGGAGGAGTTTAAGTATCTTGGAGTCTTGTTCACGAGTGAGGGGAAAATGGAACGAGAGATCGACAGATGGATTGGAGCAGCATCTGCAGTGATGCGGACGTTGTGCTGGTCTGTTGTGGTGAAGAGGGAGCTTAGTTCTAAGGCAAAGCTGTCGATTTACCAGTCAATCTACGTTCCTACTCTCACCTATGGTCACGAGCTTTGGGTAATGACCGAAAGAACGAGATCGCGGATACAAGCGGCTGAAATGAGCTTTCTCCGTAGGATTGCTGGACTCACCCTCAGAGATAGGGTGAGGAGCTCAGTCATCCGGGAGAGGCTCAGAGTAGAACCGCTGCTCCTCCACATTGAAAGGAGTCAGTTGAGGTGGTATGGGCATCTGATTAGGATGCCTCCTGGACGCCTCCCACTTGAGGTGTTTCAGGCACGTCCCACTGGGAGGAGACCTCGGGGCAGACCCAGGACTCGGTGGAGAGACTATGTCTCCCAGCTGGTCTGGGAATGCCTTGGTATCCCCTCTGAAGAGCTGGAGCAGGTGGCTGGGGAGAGGGAAGTCTGGGCTTCTCTGCTTGAACTGCTGCCTGCGTGACCCAGACCTCTGGAAAAGCGGTAGAAGATGGATGGATGGATGGACCAGAGTTGGCAGCAAAAATTCCAAACTAAGGAAGAGACACTGTGAGTGAAACATTGACTGGAAATAACCCTCGGTCAATCTTTCTCTCAGCGGTGGATGAACTTCAGGTAAAATCTGTTGTTGAAAAGAGTAAAAATAAATTATCTACTGATTGTGATGGTATTGATATGGTACTAATAAAAAGAACTGTTGATGGCGTATTAAAACCATTTACATATATTTGTAATCTATCATTATAAATATATCATACAAACATCCATATATTTAAATCAACATATAAAAAAAATGATTTTTCAACAATATAAAAATAAAGGACAGTAATATTGCAATGTGTCTTCAGTGAAGAAAGGTTGTTGTTGAATATACTGTATATGCTGAGTACTATTATCATTGATATCATTATTACTAGAATATTACAACGGTATTATAGTATTATGATTGTTGTTAGGATGGAATTATTTAAAGTATTATATTGGCCAGGTGGTATTATTATTATTATTATTATTATTATTATTGTTGTTGTTGTTGTAACTACTATATGGCTACCTATTATTATGGTTATTATTATTATATGGTGGTATATATGGTGATTATGACGATGATAATATTGTCTATAATTATATTAAATATACCAGAAGCATTTATTTATTATTATTACAATTATTATTAGATGCTGGTATTATTGTCACTATAAACTATCATTGTTGTATCATTTCTATTGCATATTTTAATTATAAGATGTATTATACAGTATATTATGGTATTGTACAATGAATGTAATTGTGGGATGGATAATGACTGGAATGATAGTATAATTTATTGGGTATGGAGAAGGGGTGGGACTATATAAGCGCTGGCTTCTTCCCACTCCTTTTGAACAAGGCATTATATTTTGTTCTATTTTTTTGGTTTTGGTTTTTGTTTTAAAATTTTTTTTGTCTTGATGTTCAAATAAAATCACTCACTCACTCACTCACTCACTCACTCACTCACTCACTCACTCACTCACTCACTCACTCACTCACCCACTCACTCACCCAATCAATCAATCAATCAATCAATCAATCAATCAATCAATCAATCAATCAATCAATCGGTGTCCTAAAGGCTATTTTACTACTACAATAGAAAACTTATTTTGCACAAAGGAGCTGTGCTAATTATCTTGATTATTCAGAGTTGTGTTTTGGGCATAACATGCATTAAACCAATTATAGTCTTTGTTTTCCTTGCCTTTAATTGGCAGGGGTGCATATTGTCAGGTGTAATACTGATATGACAGCGTTTAAATATAAGGACAAATCTGTTTCGCACTGGAAACACTGCATGCTCATTCACAAAGTAAAAGTGTGTTTAAGGACCATCCACACCGCTAGCCTGATTTACTAAAATACCAAAAAGTACTAAATGCACAAGCAACATGGAAAATTGTGTGTTTTCTTAGTGGGCATTTTACTGGTGATTTACAGAGGAAAAATTGCATCTTTAGTCACAGTGGCAAACTTGTAGAGTAATGGTGTTTCTTCCCCGCTGTTTATCGGGGGAGAAATTTGATATAGTAAGATTTAATCAAACAAAGTGTGGTGGTGGCCTAGTTGATAGAGCATCTGCCCCACAACTGGGAGGTTGGGGTTCAAGTCCCAGCTGGGTCATACCAAAGACCATGTAAAAATGGTATCTTCCCACCTTCTAGCTTGGTGCTCAGCATAATTGAATGAGGGAAGGAAAAGTTGTTTGTGGCAGCGCCTTGCACGGCAGTGGCCCGTCTGATTCTAAATGTGATTAACAATGTAGATAGGAGAAACGTGATTTTTGTTCTACTGTACATGATTGGCTGTATGGACTGAATGACAATAAAGTTGACTTCTTCTTCAAAGGCACTTACCTGTACATATTTTTTAATTCCTGTTTTAGTCAGACTAACATTTTTTTTTCAAATGTCATATAAGCTTAGTGTGTTTTTGTACCAGTAAAACGTCAATATACACGTTTATCATTGATGTCATTAATAATAATGATAGAAGTGCTGGTAGATTGTATTGTATGGATCCAAGCCATTTGGATTTATCACCTACTTTCTCAGCAAACTGAACTTGTATATGCATACTACATGAGTGGTATATCATAAATGTAGCTCAGATAAAAAGGAATTAAGCTACAAGAGCCTCAACAGCTCTTATGCCGTATTGTGAGTCATTTCATATTCAGGACTGAAGCTCTGCTCTCCTTCCTCTCATGGTAGTGATTCCTACTGTACTTCTTTCTGTAATCATGTCACCATAGTAATGTAAGCTTGTTGCCCATGCTCTCTATTATCATGTAAAAACAATGACTTTGAACAATGGAAATGAAAACAGAAAAGACATCCAAGAACTCTTAACATAAACTCACAATCATTACAGTAATCAGAAAAAAGTATTTGGGTTATTTTGAGATGACTGTGTTTAATTGGACTAGGTAAATGTTCAAACTCTCCAGTATTTCAATTCATTTACTTTGTTAAATGCTATCTTTGGAACAGGACAGAGAGCCAGAGCTGGTACAAATATCTTGTGACCAGAAATATACATAAGGAAATTCCTGCAGGAAGTGCTGCTACACTGTCTTCCTGGAAACAAGGTTTCAACAGGAAGTGATTTATGGGACAAATTTTGAAAACCTGATGAGACGTTTTACCACAAAGTGCCAAATATATCAATATTCAGCAACTTTAAAAAAAAAAAAAAATTCTACATCAGGCAGTTGCTCCTTCAGTAGAGAATGCAACAAAATCAGAGTCAGCCAGAAGGAGATTGGCACAGTTTGTATCTCTTCCCTTTGTAATAAAATATTTTGTCTCCAGAAGCATAAAACTGTCAACACGATGACTTTGTTTCAGCAAAATAATCTGGCTGCAAGACTGTGGAGCAGATGGAGGAGGAGAGGGGGACACAGAGAGGTTTCAATTTACATCCAGGCCTCAGGTCATGTTATGCTCTGATGACAAGGCCATTGCTGTTGTTTCTATTTTCTCCTCTCCAGGTGACCCTGTTCTCTAATGGCATGGGAAGACACATTTTCACTTATTCATTTTACAACTTTCCATGTCCTAGAAAAAGGCCGATAATGGTTCTTTGGAGGTTCTTAAAAGGTAGTCTAAGTCAAACAAAGTCCCCTTTATTTATATAGTACATTTAAAAACAACCATGGTTGACCAAAGTGCTTCACAAATAACATTAAAAGATACTATGATGATAAATAATGCAACAACAAGTTAAAATAAAACACAAAAAATAAAAATCTAAAATGAGAAAAAATAAATACCACCCTAATTCCAGTGAAGTTGGGACGCTGTGTAAAACTTAAATAAAAACAAAATTCATTGATTTAAAAATCCTTTTCAACCTATATTCAATTGCATACTGACATGGTAAGTAGTATTAGACCCAAAAGCATACAGCAAAGGAGACCAAGGTTGCAATACAATAATGATTGTTTATTGAAGTGTACGCACAGAGAGTCTGGCAACCCTGCAACAGGAGAGAGGAGAGAAAGGGTAAGTTGCAGTAATTATAGGATGTAACCGACTGAAAATAATGTTCTCTTTTTCTTACAGGTTTAGTGAGGGAACCCAGCAGGTTTCTCTCTGCAACTCTTCGGCGTGATGGATGAGGCCCAGCAAGGTGAGTGGAATCACTGGGTGATGAGTTGTGCTTGGGGGAGAGAAGTGAGGGCATACATTTAGGTGCACATTGGTAAGTCAATTTACTTGGGGGTGGAGAGTGAAGGTGGGGAATCCGGATCCACTGTTCCGCCAAGGAGAGAATCCACTTCGCCAAGGTAGTCCTGGAGTTAATATGAAGAGGTTGTTAGGTGAAGATAGGTTGGATGCTTATGACTGTGTGGTAGGAAGGCATTCAGGCTGGAGGCTGCACACTGGGTGTCTGATCCCGAGGGAGCAGGTAGCAAGCCTGACGAGCTCCTGCAGTCTGCAGAGTGTTACTCCAGTTTCAAAAGTGGCACTGATTACAGTCAGGTGCGGGGTACGGCTGTGGGGAAAGAGCAGTTAGGAGAGAGGGAGACCAGTGTGCAGTCTGAGCCACTACAAATACACTACAAAGGCAAGATATTTAATGTTCAAACTGATAAACTTTATTGTTTTTTGCAAATATCCACTCATTTTGAATTTGATGCCTGCAAGATGTTCCAGAAAATCTGGGACAGGGGCATGTTTACCACTGTGTTACCTCACCTTTCCTTTTAACAACACTTAATAAGCATTTAGGAACTGAGGACATTAATTGCTGAAGCTCTGTAGGTAAAATTGTTTCCCATTCTTGCTTGATGTGCGACTTCACTTGCTCAACAGTCTGGGATCTCAGTTACTACATTGCCACGCTGTTGTAACACATGCAGAATGTGTCTTGGCATTGTCTTGCTGAAATAAGCAGGGATGTCCCTGAAAAAGACGTAGCTTGGATGGCAGCATATGTTGCTCCAAAACCTGTATGTACCATTCAGCATTAATGATGCCTTCACAGATATGCAAGCTACCAATAACACAGGCACTAACACACCCCCATACCATCACAGATGCTGGCTTTTGAACTTAATGCTAATAATGATGTGGATGGTCCTTTTCCTCTTTAGCCCAGAGGACACAACATTCATGATTTTTTTGGGGTGGCAGTGGCTCAGGAGGTAGAGTGGGTCCAATAACCGGATGGTTGGCAGTTTGAATCCGGCTCTCCCCAGCCATCCTGCTATTGTGACCCTGGGTAAGACACTTTACACACCTTGCCTCTAGTATCCATGACAATGAGTATTAATGTGTATAAGTGTTTGGTAGTGGTCGGAGAGGCCATTGGTGCGGATTGGCAGCCATGTTTCTGTTAGTCTGCCCCAGGGCAACTGTGGCTACAGTAGTAGCTTGCTACTATCAGTAACCTGTCTGTGGAGTGAATGAATAACTCATCCATTGTAACGCATCTTTGAGTGGCCAAGAAAAACACTATATAAATCCAGTGGAATTATTATTATTTTCCACTACTTGTAGTGATGAACTGTGTTAAATGACACTGGTTTTCCAAAGTGTTCCTGAGCCCACATGATAATGTCCTTTACAGAATGATGTTGGTTTTTAAGGCAGTGCTGCATGAGGGATCAAAGGCCATGAACATTCAATGTTGGTTTTCGGCCTTGTTGCTTGGATGCAGAAATTTCTCCAGATTCTCTGCATCTTTTGATGACATTATTGACTGTAGATGATGAAATCCCTAAATTCTTGTAATTGATCATTGAGAAATATTGTTCTTAAATTGTTGGACTATTTGCCCACGCAGATGTTTACAAAGTGGTCAACCTTGCCCCATCCTTACTTGTGAAGAGCTGAGCCTTTCAGAGATGCTCCTTTTATTCCCAATTCTGACACTCACCTGTTTCCATTTAACTTGTTCTCCTGTGGAATGTTCCAAAAAGGTGTCTTTTGAGCATTCTTCAACTTTCCCAGTCTTTTGTTACCCCTGCCTCACCTTTTTTGGAATGTGTTGCAGTCATCAAATTCAAAATGAATGACTATTTGCAAAACAACAATAAAGTTTATCAGTTTAAACATTAAATATCTTGTCTTTGTAGTGTATTCAGTTGAACATGGGTTGAAAAGGATTCATAAATTATTGTATTTTGTTTTTATTTAGGTTTTATGCAATGCCCCAACTTCACCAGAATTGGGCTTGTGTATCAATAAACATATAAATAAAGAAAAGTAAATAAAGGTAAATAAAAGCTGATTACAAAGATAACATTCTCAACTCATTAAAAGGCCAAGGAGAAGAGATGTGTCTTTAAAAGCATTTTAAAATGGACAATAGTGTCATAAAGCGCCCTCCAGGGCAAGAGTGAACAGAAGACTCCAAGCGCAAGCTGTGAGTTTTGCACATTTAATAATAAGAAACACAAATAACTAACACAAAATCTTACAAGGACAGGAAGGGTACTAAAGGCGCAGATGAATGGGGAACACCCGGGAATACAGAGAGACGGGGACTCCGTCTGAATACCAGGAGACGTAGAATAAACATCTGGAACCAGAAGGCTGCTGCGAGAAGTGAACCACGCAGCACGCTTTAAATAGGGACAAACCAAATTGAGATCAGGTGTGGGGAACATGAGTGAGGAATAATCAGGTTAAATACTGAACAGCTGTGACAGCCTGCCAACGGGGATTGACAGGAGGAAGTGACATCAGTAACTGTCAAAATAAAAGCACAATGGGGGATATGCTGGGATAGGCTCCAGTCCCCCCGCGACCCGAAAAGGATTAAGCGGAAGAAGATGGATGGAAGAAACGAATACAAGACAAGAATAGGGCTACACTAAGAATAATGAGCAAGTATAGACCAGATAAAAGTAAGGGACAAACTAGACATACACTTAAGGAGAGAACTGAGGAGAGGATGAGGATACAAAACTGAGGAAGGCTAATAATACAAACTAATAAATACTAAGACTGCAAAGGAGATCAAAGACAAGGACAAAAATATAAACACAAGAAAATAAATTGGAATACAAGATAATACAGAAATACATCAACAACCACACTAAGATAAAATAACAGGAAACTAAGACCAGAAATAAAAGGACAAACCCAGATAATAAAATAATAATAATAATAATAATAATAATAATAATAATAATAATAATAATAATAATAAGTTTATTTATAGAGCACTTTTCACAGACAGAGTCACAAAGTGCTTAACATGGTAAAAAACAAAATTAAAACACAGGCACATAAAACAGTAAAAAAAAACCAAAACAAAGTAGACAGTAAAAGCACATAAAAATACAATCAACACATAGTTAATTAAAAAGCCAGGCTAAAAAGGTGGGTCTTTAGTTGCTTCTTAAAAACACCAATGGAAGGTGCAGGTCTAAGTTCAAAAGGTAAGGAGTTCCACAGTCTGGGAGCAACAGCAGCAAAGGCTCTATCGCCTTACAACAACCCATACTAAATACAAAATAAACAGAGATGCAGAAATACAGAAAAATGACTTAAACAACGAGCAGCGCGGTGGCAGAGTGGTTAGCACTGCGGAAGCATAGCAACTCACTCTTGGCCAGGATTTTCAAGTAATCCTGGTTTAATTTATACTTGACTTGGTTGCATAAAAATACAATAAATGATGCCCAGCTAAGTTGCTATGGAGATTTTTTCTCTGGAGCTAGCCTGGTCCAGAGCAGGCTAAGAGTACAGCTAAGATTAATCCCAGTGACTTCTTTTGTCAGTGTAGGGGTCAATGTTATGAGAAATCACTGCTTTTCACTGTTATTCCATGGTCTACTGTAAATATTTTAATTATTTAATTATAAACATTTTAATTATCCTGCATTGAAAGAAACTCAAAGAGATAAAGAAAAATTAATTTAGCATTAAAATAATACAGATATATTATCATTCATTTAAGTATGCCCACTGTTATTTTAATTGTACCAACAATTTTCATAATCATCCATGTAGTAGTGATTATTACTATCAGGCCCAGCACTACACTTTTAATATTTCTATACATTTATATTACTGTCTGAGGTGTGATGATACACAGCTGATATTACTGCAGTCACTGACATCTTGAATATCTAGTGACATTCTTGTGTAAGTGCACAGGTAAAAAAAAATACAACTTTAATACTAAAAACATTGGGGGAAAGTGCATCTACAGTGCATCCAGAAAGTATTCACAGTGCTTCACTTTTTCCACATTTTGCTGTGTTACAGCCTTATTCCAAAATGGATTAAATTCATTTTTTCCTCAAAATTCTACACACACAATACCCCATAATGACAATGTAAAAAAAACAGTTTTTTTGAGATTTCTGCAAATTTATTAAAAATTCAAAAACTAAGAAATCACATGTACATAAGTATTCACAGCCTTTGCTCAATACTTTGTTGATGCACCTTTGGCAGCAATTACAGCCCCAAGTCTGACATGTTTGGACAAACCCAGATGCAGACACATACTCAGAATTATCTTTATTTGATGCGTGAGTGAGTGTGAGTGTGAGTGTGAATGTGAATGAGTGCAGGAGTGCAAGCAGAGCGAGGACAATTCTGGCAACCCTAGGAGAGAGGAGAGACAAGAGTATGAGCTCTCTGTGAATGGATTGCATAAACAAGTGGTTACTCAGTCTTACGGTGCAGGTGAGAAGTTGAAGCACTGAAGAACATCCAAGCTGCTCCGTATGCCTGTGCCTTGGTCCGTTGCGTGTTCGTGCTGGTGTAGATGATTCAGGTGCTGCAGGGGAGAATAGTTCATTTGTGGAAAACAGTGTATCCTCAGGGTGTAGGTGAAGGTCCCGGTCCGCCGCCAGGAGGAGGAAGTCTGCCCAGGGGAATCCACCAGTGCACAGGGGAGATAGAAGGAAGGAGCAGAGAGGAATAATTTCTTGAAAAAAGCTTACGTGTGTTGGGGAGACCAAACTCCCAGATGAACAAGCGTAGCAGGGAAGGTGAGGGAGGTGAGACTCCCTTGTAGAAGTAGAAGTAGACTCTTGCACAGAGTTCTACATCCAAATGGAGTGTTGATGTCGCCGTGCAGAATGATAGGCAGTGCTCCTTAAGAAGGCAGCCTAATAGAAGGAGCAGGTGTGCACGCAGCTGTGGAGACAATTAGAGCAGCAGGCACACAGAGTGGATCACCACAGTACTCCCCCCACGGGATGCCTCTCGGTGGCCGATCCAACTTACCCGGGTGCGTCCGGTGGAACTCCCTACTGAGCTGCGGATCCATCACGAAGGAAGGACGCACACAGGACCTCCACTCCTGACCATATCCCTCCCAGTCCACCAGATATTGTAGGTCACGACCCCTGCATCGGACGTCCAGAATACGGCTGACGGGATATGTGGGGCCACCATCAACCATCACCAGCGGAGGCGGAGTCTTGGGAGGGGGGCACAGAGGGCTGGATACAAAAGGCTTCACCTGAGAGACATGGAAGGTGGGACAAATGCAGAGGGAAGGGGGAAGAGCCAGGCGCACAGCCACTGGGTTGACAATGTGAGTGATAGTAAATGGACCAATAAAGCGCTGTGAAAATTTCCTGGATTCTGTCTTCAGGTTGATATTCTTGGTCGACAACCATACCTGCTGTCCAAACCGGTAAGGCGGAGCCGGGGTCCTGCGGTGGTTGGCGATATCGGAGTTACGGCTCCCTACGTGTTGCAGAGCAGCCCTGGTAGCCCTCCACAGCCGGCGACAGTGCTTCACGCTTCACGTGGGACTGGATTGACAGAACGGCAATGTCCTCCTCCTCCTCTGGAAATGGGGGGGGGGGGGGTTGTAACCTAGGGATGCTTCCAAAGGAGAGAGACCAGTAGCAAAGGAAACAGCAGAATTGTGCGCATACTCAACCCAAGGCAAGTAGGAACCCCAGGATGCCGGATTGGAGGCTGTGACGCACCTCAGAGCTGCCTCCAACTCCTGGTTAGTGTGTTTACACTGGCCATTGTTTTGTGGATGGTAACCAGAGGACAGGCTCACCATGGCCCCAGTAGCCTTGCAGAAGGCCTGCCAAACTTGAGAGATGAACTGGGGCCCATGGTCCAACAAGATGTCCAGTGGAATGCCATGAAGCCACACCACATGCAGAGCGAGGAGGTCCGCCGTTTCCTTGGCTGCAGGGAGCTTCTGCAGGGGAATAAAGTGAGCAGCTTTGGAAAACCTATCCACAGTGGTGAGGATGACAGTGTGACCTGCAGAGGGGGGAGACCGGTCACAAAGTCCAGGGCCACATGGGACCAGGGTCTGCTAGGGATGGAGAGAGGATGCAATAGGCCCAAAGGGGAAGAGGAGGACGACTTGCAGGTTGCACTCTGAGGACAGGCTCGGAAGAACTCATTGACATCCCTCTGCAACAAGGGCCACCAGAAGGCCCTCTGTAACTGGGCCACAGTACGCGCTACTCCAGGGTGACACATCATCTTGGAGGAGTGCAACCAATCAATGACTTCACCCCGGACTGAAAAGGGCACATACATCCGTCCTGCCTGCCCCCCGCCCGGGTCGGCCTCGGTCTCCTGTGCTCTCTTAACTCTCTCCTTGATGTCCCAAGAGAGGGCGCCAATGATGCATGAAGGTGGAATAATAGGATGCGAAGGCATCTCAGCTGCTTCAGGAGAAAACTGCCTGGAGAGCACGTCAGGCATGGTGTTCTTCGATCCTGGGTGGTAGGTGATGGTAAAGTTACTGTAAATCTGCCAAAGAACAGGGACCAGGGGGCTTGTCTAGAATTAAGTCGTTTGGCCGTCCTAAGATATTCCAGGTTTTTGTGATCAGTCCAAACGATGAAGGGCTGGGAGACGCCCTCCAGCCAGTGGCGCCACTCCTGCAAGACTAGTTTAACCGCCAGCAGCTCCCTGTCCCCTATGTCATAATTCCTCTCTGCAGGTGACAGACAGCGGGAAAAGAAGGCGTAGGGACGGATCTTGTCGGCGGCGGGAGAGCGCTGGGACAACACTGCTCCTACCACAAAGTCTGAGGCGTCCACTTTCACCAGGCATTGCAGGGAGGGGTCCACCAGAGCCAAAACAGGGGGAGAGGAAAACACCGATTTCAGTTTAACAAATGCGGCCTCTGCCTCCTCAGTCCAACAAAATGGCACCTTGGTAGAAGTGAGGCGGGTGAGAGATAGAGCAGTAATGCTATAGTTTTTGACAAAATGGCGATAAAAATTGGCAAAGCCCAAAAAACTGCTGTAACTGTTTGCGGGAGGATGGAACTGGCCACTCCTTCACCACCTTTACCTTCTCTGGGTCTGCTATGATCTTTTTATGGGAAATGACAAACCCCAGAAATGTGGTAGAAACGGTGAGGAACTCGCACTTTTCTGCCTTGACGTATAACTGGTTCTCTAATAGGCACAGCAGGACCCGTCTGACGTGCACCCGATGTTCCTCCAGAGACCGGGAAAAGATGAGGATGTCATCAAGATACACAAAAACAAATGAGTCCAGCAAGTCCTTCAGTATATCATTAATGAGATGTTGGAATACCGCAGGTGCATTGGTTAAACCAAAAGGCATTACCAAATACTCGAAGTGACCACTAGGGGTGCGGAACCCTGTCTTCCACTCGTCCCCCTCTTTGATCCAGACCAGGTGATAGGCACTGCAGAGATCCAGCTTGGTAAAAACCGTGGCACCCTGGAGAAAATCAAAAGCAGTGTTAATAAGGGGGAGAGTGTACTTGTCCTTGACCGTGATATTATTCAATTCCCTAAAGTCAATGCAAGGTCTGAGTGAGCCATCCTTTTTACTCACAAAGAAGAATCCTACCCCCACTGCCAAGGAAGAGGGCCTGATAATGCCAGAGTTCAAGGACTCCTTGATGTATTTGTCCATCGCCTCTTGCTCAGGGGCAGAGAGGCTATAGAGCCGGCTGGATGGTAATGGAGCCCCCGGCAGGAGGTTGATGGCACATTCATAGGGGCGGTTGGGGGGGGGGGGGTGACAGCGTTTTAGCCTTGCTGAACACAGGACCCAGATCATGGTATTTGGGAGG
Source organism: Pholidichthys leucotaenia (assembly GCA_020510985.1). Classification (NCBI taxonomy): domain Eukaryota; kingdom Metazoa; phylum Chordata; class Actinopteri; order Cichliformes; family Pholidichthyidae; genus Pholidichthys; species Pholidichthys leucotaenia. The sequence continues at coordinate 142,336,366 of CM035842.1, read as the reverse complement.
CACCAAAGAGAGATCAGGTGGAGGGGAATCCGGAGAGCAGAGGGACACAGATGGAGAACAGGCAGCGAGAGATCAGGTGGAGGGGAATCCGGAGAGCAGAGGGACACAGATGGAGAACAGGCAGAGAACTGCAGACAGGTACTCAAACAAAATGAACTCCAAGAGACAATACTTCCTGTCCACCAGTCGATTATGGGGTTGTGCAGACTGAGCCACGGATAACCCAGAATGACAGGGGAGGCAGATACAGAAAGCACAAAAAAACAAATTTGTTCCCGGTGGTTACCTGACAACCATTTTCCCTGGTTTATGATGTCTCCTGCTGCAGCTGGCGAGGTGACATCCCTTTCCGTGGTTATGACGGCCCTAGGCTTCTCCATAGGCTGCAGAGAAGCCTCCGAAATCCATAAGAAAGCAAAAAAATCACCAAGGATGCATATGATCACCTGATTCCCACAGCCAGCATCACCCCCCAGATCTATGGAACCCCAAAAATACATAAAAAGGATATCCCACTGCGGCCAATAATAGACAGTATCGGATCAGTCACGTACAACTTATCAAAAGCCCTGGTTGAAATCATCAAACCCCTCCTTGGACTATCAGATTTCCACTGCAAAAACTCAAAAGAGCTGACACAAGAACTCAAAAATATGAAAATAGGATCAGACGAGATCCTCATTTCACATGATGTCATTTTATTATTCACAAAGACACCTGTTGATGTCACACTACATATAGTGCAAGAACGCCTCAGTAATGACAGTACCCTTAAAAGATGCACCAATCTCACAGTTCACGACATATCCGAACTATTACAATTTGTTGCAAAATCCACCTATTTTCAATACAGAGGAAAAATCTACAGACAAAAAGAAGGATTTACAATGGGAGACCCACTATTAGCCATTATGAGCAGCTTTTTCATGGAGGATCTGGAAAACAAAGCCATCAGCACAGCACCCACACAATGCAAACCCACCCTCTGGAAGAGATACATGGATGACATTCTGGAGAAAATAAGAAAAGGGCACACACAAGAACTCACTGACCACCTGAATAGCACAGACAGCACTGGGAATATAAAATTAACATACGAAGAGGAGGAAAATGGCACTATAGCCTTTCTGGACATGAAAATCTACTACAACGATGACAGCAGCATAAAAATCACAGTCTACAGGAAACCAACCCACACAGATCAATACCTACTATGGACATCAGAACACCCCACAGCACACAAACTATCAGTTGTCAGGACGTTATATGAACGGGCCACCATCATCACAGACCAAGAACACAGACAGGAGGAGGAAAACCACATAAAACATTCACTTATACGCTGCCAATATCCAGTATGGGCCATAAACAAAGGGAAACAGCAAGTCAAAAACAAAGAAAACAAACAGGAAATAAGACACAGAACAAAAGCCGGAATCAAAAACAAGGACACCATAACTATACCATACATACGAGGGGTCACGGAACCAATTCAAAGGATCATGAAAAAATACAAAATAAACACAGCAGTAAAACCACACAAAAAATTAAGACAGTCATTAGTACACCCCAAGGACAGAATAGAACAAGACAAAAAATACGATGTAATATATGAAATATCATGCAGATCATGCAACAAAACCTACATTGGAGAAACTGGAAGATCATTCACCACAAGGAAAACAGAACTCCAGAAGGAATGTGAGAAGGAAACACAAGGACGACTCACAAGATCACAAAAAGAAAAGGCAGAATAAGAAACATTAAAATCAGCAATATCAGATCACTGCAAAAGAAATAATCACATCATGGACTGGGACAACGCAAAAATTATTGAATCGGAGAGCAACAGACACAAACGCTGGATCAAGGAGGCCATAGAAATCAGGAAGTGGGGAAAAGATACCATGAACCGAGATGAGGGGGCCTTTATGCTTTCCCACACCTGGGACCACATTCTCCAGAGACCATCTGACGGCGGAAAGCGGGGCCGGCTTGGTGGATCCGACAGGTCTGCTGGGTTGGCCCCACCTACGAAAGTCAGCTGATAAAATGACACCTGGCAGCAATCAGCTGACTCTTCTGACGAAGGCTGCAGTGCACAGTCGAAACATGTTAAGAAGGTAAAGACATCTCCTTTCTATTTTTGTCTTTAAGAAGAACAAAAGGCAAATAACTAAAAGAAGACAAAATAAACCTACTTGAGCGATTATGTAGAATTTGACAAATTAATAACAACGTGATCTTTTTCATTGGCTCACGATAGGCCCCTGATTTTCATAGGCCACTGGGCTTCAGCCCAGCCTAGCCTGTTCATTAAGGCGGCCATGCTTTTATTTAGACTGTCTGGTCTCTTTTTAGACTGTTGTTTTCTGTTGCTGCCTGTCGTGATTCACTACTGGGTCAGCACAGTAACAAAGCTCTGGTGGGCTCATGCTAAGGTCTCATTGGTGCAGTGATTCCACCGCTGATCGGAACTTATCGTCATCTGTTGCGCTATCCTGCACTGCGTGCCCATTCACCGGAGGCTCACATTGACTGGCGCCTAGCGGCTGCCCCGGCCTTGGATGCGCTCTGCAGAGCGTGCCCAAATGCCAAGTCACGTTTCGTTACCTTGTATTCATACATGTGTAATGACAATAAAGTTGAATCTCATCTCATCTCATTTTTAAAACTGTTGCTTTACCTCTTGGAAATTCACATTTTTGAGATTTATCTGTGTGAGACACACCTTGATGCTGGTGGTTTCTCATCCCATTTTAGAGGCTTTACATCATTAATTAAGGTCACTTCTATTTTGGGACTGGTTTGGAGGTATTGTTTTATTGGGGCTCATTGCCGTTCTGGCTCCTTTTAGAGGTTTTTGATATCATATTCCTTGAAGGTGCATCCTTTTTGACTGATTGTTCTGTATATTTTCTTTGGGTTGATTTTGTTCATTTGTAATTCTGGTATTTTTTTACATGCTTAAGGTACCTTCTGGGGTGTTAATGTGCACTATTTAATTTTTTTCAAGTTTTTTTGTTTAAATTTGTTTTAAATTTCTCCTCAGTAGTTTTATGTCTTTTCTTTTTAGAGCTGAAGGCCTACGGTCGTGGGGCTGGTTGCTGTTGGAGGTTGCATCCCTCTGTGCACTGTGTGTTGCACCTTGGGCTTTGGCTCTCACAGTGTGTATGTGTTTGTGTGTGTGTTGTGTGATTCGGGTTGCCTTATTTGATGCCACTCCCTTTGGCACCTGCTCATTACTGGTAGGCCTCACTTCATTTTATTGATGTTATTACTGGGCAGACCAATTAAGGTTTTTATATCTTACTATTGTGCTAATAAAAATTTCTGTAAATTTTGGAACACGTCTCTTGCCTCCTGAGTATAATGAACCTGTGTGCCCAAAGTTAAAGTTTGGGGAATAATTCTCTGGATGAAATTCCAAGGGTGGCGTTGTTATGTTTCCATTGTGGGACATTAAGGTTAGTACTTTGTACATCACCCCTTATTTTGGGGATTTTTGCAAAGCAGCAAACTTGGTGTTGTTGGCAGGACTCTACTCTGAGTAGGCAGAAATGTGTGTTCCATTGTTCATTGTTTCATTGTAGATCTTTTCTTTCTTTGTTTTTTCTTCCTCTTCCTCCTTTCTCAGGTCAGTTTTTTATTGTGTTTTGAGGTAAAGCAGCAGTGGATTTTTTTTTTTCATCTGGTTTCCCCTTGTAGCTTTTGAATTTGCAATTATGGAAGAACTGCAAGAATTAAGGGAATTAGTTGCCCAGTTAAAAGCAGATTAGATGAAAGGTTACATTAGGAACAGGCTACTGCCCTTTCTGGCCCTTCTGTCTCTCTTTTTGTATCACCTTCTGTGTCCACAACTAACACCCCTGTCACTGAGAGGCTTGTTTTTGTGCCACAAGATCACAAATGCCAATTAACAAATTGCCCTTAGGTATGACTGTGAGAGTGAATGGTTGTTTGTCTCTCTGTGTTGGCACTGTGATGGACTGGCAATCTGTCCAGGGTGTACCCTGCCTCTCGCCCAAAGATGCTGGGATAGGCTCCAGCCCCCTCGCGACCCGAAAAGGATAAAGTGGAAGAAGATGGATGGATGGATGGAGATCACAAATGCCCCATGTTCCGAGGAAAATCTGGTATTGGATTGATTGAATAGCTTGAGGAAGTACAGGCTTGCATGAGAGTGTGGCACTTGTCGACAGCTCATCAGCCATTTTTCCTGTTTGATCATCTCAAGGGTGAGGCCCGTGAACAAATAAAGTAAAGGCCTAGTGTGGTTCATGGCGACCCAGATCAGATAACTGCAGTATTACAGGAGCTCTGTGGGTGTAGTGAGTCATATGTTTCTTTGCAACAGGTCTTCTTTTCTAGGAGGCAATAGGAGGGGGAGACTTTGCAAGAATTCTCCCTCGCCCTGATGAGTCTTATGGCTTCTGTGAAACAGTGTGTGCCCAATGAAATTCCAAATTCTGAAGTGTTGCTGAGAGATCAGTTTGTTGAACATGTTTTTGACTGTGCTCTTCGCCGTGAGCTTAAACAGTTTGTGCATAGACAGCCCACTTCTTCTCTGCTTGATGTTAGGAGTGAAGCTATAAGGTGAGAGTGAGAAGGCCTTCCAGGTAGGGTTAGAGGCCATAGTAACTCTGTTCCGTCAACATTTGGTACTCGGTGTAGTGTACAGACTATCTCACAGGGGTCGGTTGGTTTGCTCTGGATGACTGAGATGAGTGAGATGAGGGAAATGTTGAAAGCTCAACAACAGCAGTTAAGTAAATTAACACAGTGGCCCGATTGTATGCAGACGTTGCCAACAACCTGGCCACTACGCAAGTGATTGTGATGGTGTGCATGTTGCGCATGGTCAGTCTCCTTCGTCTGTAATCCTGCGACCTGGACAGACTCATCCATCTCAGCTGTCGGGAAAGTAATGCCCACCAGACTGCAGAGCCACAGTTCGGGTAGAGTACCTACTGGCTCAAAGGTTGGTTTGAATAATGTTGGGGCTGCTTCTAAATTGGTGTTTTCATGCCCGTGTCTAGACATAAACATGGGTGGCGTAGCTGTACCTTGTCTGGTTGATACTCGGTCAGTGGTGTCCACCATTACAGAGAGCTTCTTTCGATAGAATTTTGAGTCCCAGGGCCTAGAGCAACTTCAGTCTTGTCACTGGTTGCGACTTAGAGCTGCCAGTGGATTAGCAATTCCTTGTATCGGCTATCTTGAGCTTGACGTTGCACTCTGTGGTAAGGTAATGAGCCGATGTGGTGTGTTGGTTGTAAAAGATCCTCTTGGTGATACGTCTTTTCAGACCTCTGGTGTCTTGGGGTTGAATATCATTCAGTGGTGTTACAGAGATCTCTTTGGCCAGCATGGTTTGGCTTTCTTTGAGTTGCCTGCTGAATCAGATGCCCCTGAGTTCATTGTGAGGGCTCTACAGACATATCATCAGTTAAGTATGCAGTCTTCCAATAATGCTCATTGCATGGTTAAGGTCCAGGGTAACCAAGCTGTTCGTATTCCAGGTAGCATAATGAAAACTGTTCTAACCACATGCTCTGAACAGTATGCTGGGACTACTTTGCTTTTTGAGCCTTTGGACACTGGTTTGCCAGCTTATTTACTTGCTTCACCTGCATTGGTTTGTGTGGAAAGGGGCACAGCCTTTGTTCCTATTGTTAGTGTAGGTGTCACGGATGTGTTATTTTCATCTCATAAGGGAGACCTGGGGTGCACGAACTTGGTGTCTCATGATATTCCTCTTTTGGATGAGGTGCCTGGTGAACAGCGTTACCGATGTATACCTCCGTCTGAGTATGAGGTTATAAAAGAGCATATTAACCAATTGTTGGAGACACAGGTAATCAGGGAGAGTTGTAGCCCCTATGCTTCACCCATTGTCCTTGTGAGAAAGAAGGATGGCAGCCTGTGGATGTGTGTCGAATATTGTCAACTTAACAGCAAGACCCGTAAGGATGCCTTTCCTCTGCCACATATCGAGGTGTCCCTTGATGCCCTCACTGGTGCATGCTGGCTTTCTACCATGGATCTGGCCAGTGGCTACAGTCAAGTTCCAGTCACTAAAAAGGACAGGCCCAAGACAGTCTTCTCCACCCCATTTGGGCTATTTGAGTGGAACCGGATGCCCTTTGGACTCTGCAATGCCCCCAGCACATTTCAACGTCTGATGCAGTGGCTAGTTGGGGATCAACAATGCCAGTCTGTGCTGTTACACTTGGATGACATTGTCATTTTCTCATCCACGGTTAAACAACACCGAGAGTGACTGGAGGTGGTACTGAGGTCACTGCAGCAAGAGGGGTTAAAGGCAAAGCTCACTAAATGTGCCTTTTTCCAGCAGGAAGTGCATTACTTGGGTCATGTAATTTCTTGTGCAGTCGTTTCTACTGATCCCTGAAAAATTGAGGTGGTATCAAACTGGAAGCCTCCCAGGACTGTTTCAGAGCTGCGGGCCTTTCTTGGGTTTGCCAGTTATTACTGTTGCTTTGTTGAGGGGTTTGCAAAGTTGGCTGCTCCCCTGCATAGATTGGATGCTGAACTGGGAGACGCACACTTTAAGAACAGGGAGAACACCATGGCTGCAAACTGGACTGAGCAGTGCCAACAAAGTTTTGAAGCTCTCAAGACCAAGCTAACTGCAGCCCCTGTTCTTGCTTATGCAAACTTCTCTTTGCCTTTTATCTTGGAGATGGATGCAAGTTATGCGAGCCTGGGTGCAGTATTATCCCAGGAGCAACAAGGAAAAGTGAGACCAATAGCCTATGCTAGCTGAGGTTTGAGATCCTCAGAATGTAGTATGACCAACTACAGCTTGATGAAATTGGAGTTCTTGGCCCTTAAGTGGGCCATGACCGAGAAATTCTATGAGTATTTGTTGGGTCATAAGTGTGTGGTTTATGCAGACAACAATTCACTTAGTCACTTGTCCTCTGCACAGCTTGGTGCGACAGAGCAATGGTGGGCAGCCCAACTCACCTCTTTTGATTTTGAAATCCAGTATCGTTCTGATGGAACAAACAGGAAAACAGATGCTCTGTCCTGACTGTATCCATCTGGGGCAGAGGATATAGGCCTTTTCGTTCCTGGTACTTCTGTCCCCAAGCCTCTACAGCAAGCTCTGCAGCCCAATAAGGTGGAAGGTATTCAACCTGCTGTATCTGTCTTGCCCTGTCACATTCCTTCTGATATACAGGAGCTTCAACAGGTTGATCCACTCATTCAGGAGGTTCTGGTGTTCTGGAGAAGACAGCAGCATCCCACGTCTGAAGAGCAAACACAGATGTCTCCAGCTGCCTTGGCCTTACTTCGTCAATGGAATTGGCTGTTTGAGAAGGATGGAATCCTTTATCGCAGTGTGTTTCACCCAGATGGTGGAGAGGCAGTTTTCCAGCTTGTCCTGCCCGCTGGATTGAAGGAACAGGTGCTGGTCTAGACTCATCAGGAACATGGCCATCAGAGAATGGAAAGGACTGTAGACTTGCTGCGCCAGAGGTGTTACTGGCCAGGTATCTCCTCTGAGGTAGCCAAATGGTGTCAGGCCTGTGAAAGACACCAACTTGCAAAAGACACCCAGCCTGCTATTCGCACATATATGGGCCACCTGTTGGCTTCACAGCCAAATGAGATCCTGGCCCTCGACTATACATTATTGGAACCTGCCCACAATGGCATGAAAAATGTCTTGGTCATGACTGATATTTTTAGCAAGTACACCTGGACAGTTGCCATCCGAGATCAGCATGCCTCCACGGTGGCCCAAGTTCTGGTGATGGAATGGTTTTTGAGGTTTGGTGTTCCCATCCGTATTCACTCCGATCAGGGCCGTAACTTCAAAAGCTCTCTTATTCAGCAGCTTTGCAGTCTGTATAACATCAAAAAATCTTGCACTACTCCATACCACTGTGAGGGCAATGGGCAGTGTAAGCGCTTTAACAGAACCCTTCACATCTTGCTGTGGGCACTGCCTGTGTCCCAGAAGAGAGACTGGAATGCCTGTTTGCCTCAGTTGCTGTATTGTTGTAATACTACCCCACATTAAGCCACTGGCAAGTCCATTCTTTTTGATGTTTGGCCAAGAACCGAGACTGCCCGTCGACTTCCTGTTGGGCAGAGTGCAGGACCCTTTTAGAGGAGAGGTCCATGAGTGGGTTCAAGAGCATCAGACCTGACTGCAGATTGCCTTTAAGGGGGCCCAAGAACACCTGAAGGCTGCTGCAGAACTCAGGAAGATGAGCCATGACCAGCAGGTGCGAAGCCAATCACTAAGAGAAGGTCAGTTGGTGTGACTGCGTGACTTCAGCACAAGAGGGTGGCATAAGATTCAAGATGTGTGGAGCTCTGTGGTATACAGAGGTCTGCAAGCGCCCCAGGATGGTGGTTCTGTGTAGACTATTGCACCGGTTCATGACCTGACTAAAAAGAGGCGTGTTCATCATACCCAGCTGAAGGCAGTAGTAGGGCCACATTCATCAGAATGCCCTACCGTGGATGAACCACGCCCCAATGTTGCCCCACCACTGGAGAATTACTTGTCTTGTGATGATGATTTACTGATCCTCAGTTATGAAACCCTTCAGGCTGTCCCCCTAAGGATTGGTACCAGGGAGGAAACAACCAACTTGCCTTACACGGACTCAAATCCTCCAACACTTAGTGTGTCAACAGGTTAGTGAGAGGCCTCCGCTGCTATATTGTCTACACCCCCTGATGGTGCCGTAATTGTACGACGAACAAATAGATCAACTGCTGGCCAGCAATCCAACGTCCACCATCTTCAAAGGGCACTGGGTCGTCTAGCTTGGGGAAATACAGCCTCTTCTGATCCTGTTTCAAATGCAGTTTCTGGGGTTTTTTTTAGGCCATGGAGTTAGTGTTGCTTGTTCAGTATCATTGGGGCGATAATTTAAGAGGAGGGGGTAGATGTAGTAGGATGGAATTTCTGAAGGGTCCCTGTGTCTTTAATTGGCAGATGCTCATGAATGAGTGATTTACTACAAAGGCAGGTGGGTGTGCCCGGTCTGCTGTCTCTGATACTCGGCGTGCATTGTGCTTCTTGGTCAGGCGTTACTGTCATTGCTGCTGCAGGTAAGCGTGTCAGCGGGGTTCTGATTCTTTTGTCAATTTAGCAGTTTGCTAGATTGTTTGGTCTCTCTTTAGGCTGTTTTCCCTGGTCTGCTTTCTCTGAGGCTCAGCGTGCATTGCACTTCCCTGTTAAATGCTGGTACCACTACAGCTGCTTGTAAGCATGTCGGCGAGGTTCTGATTTTCTTGCCAATTTTGCCGTTTGTTGCTTATTATTTAGACTGTTTGGTCTCTTTTTAGGCTGTTGTTTTCTTTTGCTGCCCGTTGTGATTCACTACTGGGTCAGCATAGTGACAAACCGCTGGTGGACTCATACTAAGGTCTCATTGGTGCAGTGATCTCACCGCTGATCGGAGCTGCAGGTCATCATCTGTTGCGCTATCCTGCATTGCGTGCCCATTCACCAGAGGCTCGCATTTTTTTTTTCCCACAATATCTTTATTGAACCTTTTTTTTTTTTTTTAACAAACATGATACAAACAATCAAACACTAACACTAAAGTACTACAAAAAAAAAAAATGCACTAAAAAACACCAACAACCACCAACAAAATCAAATCTTCAACAATGCTCCTCTGTTTAGTCTAGACAATCCAATACATAAGTATACATATTATGTTCACCAGTTTGGAATTTACAAGGTCCACACACATCATTCACCTTCTTCTTCAAGAGTTATGTTTAAATTTTTTACATAATCAATAAAAGGTCTCCATATATTCTCAAACACAATTTCCTTTGATTTCAGTATATATGTTATTCTTTCTAATGGAAGGTTTGTTAACATCTGTCTTAACCACTGAGTCACATCTGGTCTATGAGTCTTTTTCCATAATAGTGCAATACATTTTTTGGCATTAAGCAAACTGAGGTCTATGAATGTTCTTTCACTTTTATTAAAATTATGCTTTTCTGGGTACAGACCCAACAAAAACAGTTTAGGATTCAATATGATTTGTTTTGAGATTATTTTTTCAATTGTTACCCTCACCTCTTCCCAAAACATTCTTATTAATCTACATTCCCATACACAATGAAATAGGGTTCCTTTACTTTCCATGCATTTTGTGCATGTATCTGGTATATTTTTATTATATCTATTTAACTCCTCCGGTGTAACATACATCCGCATTAACCATTTGAAATGTATCAATTTAAGGCGTACATTTATTGATTTGGTTTGAGCTTCTGTACAAGCCAATTCCCATTGTTCCTCTGAAATTTCAGTTTGCAGATCTTCTTTCCAGTAGTTTAATCTTTTCAGTGAATTTTCACTTGAAAATAGTGTCAATGAGTTATAAACTCTGAAATAATACCCTTTCTTTTACTATCTTTCATCAACATTTTTTCCAAGGATGAATAGATAGGTCGAGTGAGAGCTTTATTTTGATTTGATCGAATAAAGTTTCTAAGTTGAAGATATTTAAAAAAATGTGTTCTATTGAGATTAAATTTGATCCTCAGCTCTTCAAAAGACATTATGTTTTCTGCACATGGCAAATATAAATCTTGAATCTTTTGTATCCCTTTTAAATTCCATACTTTAAATACAGCGTCCGCTCTCCCTGGTTTAAAATATTGATTACCCCATATTGGACTAAATTGTGACAATAACTGTGGTTCTTTTAAATAGTTTTTAGCTTCACACCATATTTTGATCATATGCTTTACAAATGGATTTTTAACTTGTTTTTGTAATTTTTTTTGCAGAATCTGAGTATACGAATATGGGAAGAGGTAAAGGCAAATTGTATGATTCCATTTCAGTCCAGTGAGGGAGATCATTTGATGAAAAATAATATGTCATAGACCTCAGTTGTGCCGACCAATAATACAACATAAAATTTGGACATTTCAGACCTCCACGATCAAATGGTAAATATAATAAAGACAGACGTAATCTAGCCCTCCTGTTGTTCCATATAAATTCCACTAACTTTTTTTTAATTCTTGAGAATAAATCTAAAGGTGGTGGTAAGGGAATGTATTGAAATAAATAAAGTATTTTAGGTAAAATATTACTTTTAAGTATATTAATTCTCCCGATCATCGACATTGGTAGTGACATCCATCTCTGAAGTAACTCATCAATATCTGTCATTAAGGCTTCATAATTGACACTGGCGATTGATTCTAGCTTAGGCACAATTTGGATTCCTAAATATTTAAACTGATTTACAACATTGAATTGATTTACCTCAGGGGCTGGGTAATTTCTCTGGGTCTCATTTAGCATTAATATTGAAGATTTAGTTTTATTTATTTTATATCCTGATATTTCCCCAAAATTCTTTATTAAATTCAACAAGGTCGGAATTGATTTTTTAAGATTCGACATAAACAAAATTATGTCATCGGCATACAGGGAGATTTTATGTTCTGTTGGTCCAACTTTAATTCCATATATTTGTGACTGTAGACGTATCGCCATCGCTAAAGGTTCAATTGCCATAGTAAACAGTAAAGGTGAAAGTGGACAGCCTTGTCGACATCCTCTATTGATTTTTATTGATTTTGAAATATTGTTATTTGTTAGGATTTCTGCAGTAGCATTATTATATATTATCTGAACCCATTTTATGAAATTATTTCCAAGTCCAAACCTTTGTAAGACTTCAAAAAGAAAGGGCCATTCAACTCTATCAAAGGCTTTTTCGGCATCCAGTGATAAGAGAGCTGTATCCGGTGCTTCTTTATTAGAATAAATAATATTAAAAAGTCTTCTTACATTATGGAAGCCTTGTCTTCCCTTTATCAAAGCCATTCTGATCTCAATTAATAATATTTGGTAAAATTTCTTGTATTCGTCTTGCTAAAATTTTACAGATTATCTTAAGGTCGGCATTTAATAGGCTTATTGGTCTCATATTTTCACATTTATTAGAGGGCTTACCTGGTTTTGGCAACAGTATAATTAAGGCATTATTCATATATGATGGTAAATTACTATTTTGAAATGCTTCTAAAACCATTTCCAAAAAAGGTTTTGTTAATTTATTTTTAAATTTTTTATAAAGGTCAACTGGAAGACCATCTGGTCCTGCACTTTTTCCTGATTTCATATTATCAATAGCTAGTCCAACTTCTTCTTGACTAATTTTAGACTCCAGTATCTCCCTATTTTCATGAGGCTCGCATTTTTAAAACTGCTGTTTACCTCTTGCAGATTTACATTTAGAGGCTTTACATTATCAATTAAGGTCACTTTTATTTCGGGACTGGTTTGGAGGAATTATTTTTTGAGGGGGGCCCATTGTCTTTCTTGCTCCTTTTAGAGGTTTTAGTTTTTTTATATATATATAATATTCCATGAAGGTGCATACTTTTTGGCTGATTGTTGTGCCTGTTTTCTTTGGGTTGATTTTATTCATTTGTAATTCTGGTATTTTGTTACATGCTTAAGGTACCTTCTGAGGTTTTAATGTGCACTATTTACTTTAATTATTTCTTTCAGGTTTTTTGTTTCTTTGTTTAAATTGTTTGTTTTTAAATGCCTTCTCAGTAGTTTTACTTCTTTTCTTTTTAGAGCTGAAGGCCTATGGTGGTGGGGCTGGTTACTGTTGGTGGTTGTATCCCTCTGTGTACTGTGTGTTGCACCTTGGGCTTCGGCCCTCACAGTGTGTATGTGTTTGTGTGTGTGTGTGTGTGTGTGTGTGTGTGTGTGTGTGTGTGTGTGTGTGTGTGTGTGTGTGTGTGTGTGTGTGTGTGTGTGTGTGTTGTGTGATTCGGGTTGCCTTATTTGATGCCACTCCCTTTGGCACCTGCTCATTACTGGTAGGCCTCAGTTCATTTTATTGATGTTTTTATTGTGCGGCCCAATTAAAGTTTTTATATCTTACTATTGTGCTAATAAAAATTTCTGTAAATTTTGGAACACGTCTCGTGCCTCCTGAGTATAACGAATCTGTGTGCCCAAAGTAAAGGTTTGGGGAATAATTCTCTGGGTGAAATTCCCAGGGTGGCGTAGTTGAGTTTCGACTGTGTAACATTAAGGTTAGTACTTTGTACATCATCCCTTATTTTGGGTATTTCTGCACCGCAACACTTATCTCCGTTGTGTTGATACATGGCATTGAGGAAACAGCCTGCTTAAATTTGGTAACAGCATCATCTGAGAGACATCTGAGAGACTAGTAATATTTTTCTTTAGGAGCCAAATAGTCAGAAATAGTAAAAGCAAAAGTTAACAGATAATGGTCTGACAGTACAGGGTTATGAGGAGACACTATCAGATTTTCTATTTCTATGCCATGTTAAGGTCCAATGTGTGGTGAAGATAATGGGTAGAACTTTCCACTTTCTGAGAAAACCCAAAAGAGTCTAATATTGAATTAAATGCCATATTAAGGCAATCACTATCTACATCTACATGTATATTAAAGTCCCCTACTATAATTATTCTATCCAATTTCAGCACTAAATCCGCAAAGAACTCAGAAAATTCAGATAAAAACTCTGAGTAAGCTGAGGGAGGATGATAAACTATGGCTAATAAAATTGGGTTTAACCTAAAATTGCTAACATGCCCAATACTGAGGACCAGACCCTCAAAGGAATTATGACATGTTTTTTTGCTTTACATTAACTAGTAATTGTCATGTTTGGGGTTGTTCACCCCGTCCATGACTTGTGGCTGTAGGTTTCGATTATTGCTTATTAATTCCAGCTGTCAGATTGAGCCTTGCTCACCCGGGCCTCTGGAATTATCTCCGGTACGCTGAACTATTGTCCTCCATCTGCGCGCTCGAGCAGGCTTTTCCCGACCTGAAGAGAAGGGCTTTCTGGATGAAACCGAAGCAGAAATGCTCTTCTCCGCCAGCAGCCATCTTCTCCTCTCCTCCATCACCCACTCCAAGATGGCAGCCACCAGGTCGGCATCGTCAGCATCACCCGGAATCCCAGAAGAACGATCCAGCCCTGCTAACTGCTCCAGCTCCAACACCGAGCCCTGTCACCCCCGCAGCGGATCCTCATCTCCAGTCCAGAGCAGTCCCGTCTGCAGGATCTCCCTCCGTATCCGCTGCGAGGTCTTCCTCCTCGGTTTGTTTGCCGGCAGCAGTGGGGCGCTTGCTTTTCTCACCGGGGTCTCCTGTTTCTGTGGTGAGAGGGGCAGCTCCCATATCTCTTACAGAGGAGCCTAACACCGCCTTTCCCGGACGGATGGGTGACGACATCCAAGTGGCAGCAACCAACACCATAAACTGGGAGAACGGGCAAGTTTGTTTTCATTTGACTTACTTTAATAATGAAATGTCTTGCCTGATTCCCGGTAGGGAGGCTCAGGGAAAGCAGTCCCCTGAGCTTTCCCCACCTGCTGCTGTTAAAAACTGTTCACCAGCCCTCTCTCCACTCTCCTTTGTTTGAACAAAGAACCAAGGAACCAGAGAACAAAGAACAAGGAACCAGAGCCGAGCAGTCAGGACCAGGAGGAGCCAGAGGTCCGAGAGGATTGTCCTCCCAAAGTAGCGGTGAACCAGGTCCCAGCCGCCACGCCGGAGGAGTCACCTGCGTGGATCATGACAACTGGGGAAAATAAGACTGCAGTGACCATCATGCCTGCTGTGGAGGCTGCCACAGCAGAGTCAGTGCCCGAGTGGAACCTCTTGGAGGCCAAACCTGGGAAGACGTCGCCCAGATCACCGAAGTCCTGGACGGCAGTAGAGCTTGAGCTAAGGCAAGTGCTCTCTTTTGTCTTTCTATTTTCTATTATTGAGCATTTTTGTCTAGCTTTAGGTGAGGAGAGCGAGCTGCAGCCAAACGCTGCACCTGAGCTCGCCTCACCAGGCTCTGCCACTGCCGGCAACTCTGACCTTTCCTCCTCTCTTTCTGAGTCCGTTTCCAGAGTTGCCGGAGAGAGTCCTCCATCGCCGGACAAGTCTGTGGACCCAGGTTCACAACCGGTGGTCACCGAGGTTCCAGTTGAGGTGGTGGTCGGGGGCACCCAGTACCAATCTAGGGTGCCTGTGATCGATCGCCTCCTCGCTTGGGTGCTCATACGGGTCGGCTGGCCCATGGCCAAGATGGCACTGGGGTCAGCAGTGGCCCAGCCGGGTCCCACCGCGGGTGCAGCAGGGGTCCAGCTGGACTCCATTGTGGGTGCAACCATGGCTCGGTCGGGGTCCACTGTGGGTGCAATATTGTCCCTGGCTGGGACCACCGCGGATGCAGCCATGGCCCAGCCCGGGTCCACCGCGGGTGCTACAGAGTCTCAGTCCCATGCCGGGACCACTGAGGATGCGACCAGACAGTTTAGGGACACCAGGGTCATCCCCTCCTTTCTGGAGGCCCTGTCGGTGTTCCTCCTCTTTCTGCTGGGCACCATCGTGGCCCTGTTTTCCTCACCACCTGTAACCGCAAGGGCTTCCCTTCCTCTGCCCGGCCCCCCTCCTCTCAGTTTTCCAGTGGGTAGGCCACTGCCTCATTTGCCCTTCCGGTCCTGGTGGCCTAATCATGCAGGCCGCCTGCTGGCCCTGGAATTTTGGTTGGCCCCCTGAACTTACGGCAACCTGCTGAGCTACAAGGGGAAGTAAACACAGGGCTCCGTCACAATGAAAGCACAAGAGGACATGACAAAGGCAACTAACTACAAACATAAAGTGATCACAGACCAGATAATGTAACCAGTGAGAAATGACCCATAAAAATGAAGACAAAACAAATACCAAAACTGGAATCAAAATACAAGAAAAGGACTGAGAGTAAAGGTAGGTCACGTTGCAACAGATAAATAATATTTACAATCTGAAACTAGACAGTTGTGGATGCATAAAGTAAATGACAAAATAATGATAAACTAAGCACAAGAACTTTCATAACCAAAAACAAATAGCAAACTCAAATAGCAATACATCCAAAACCAAGCACGAAGTTAATAGTAAGACAGAAATGAGGAAATACAGAAAATAATCTTACACAAACTGACATAATGAGCACGGTGCCCGCCCTTTCCCCCCCATGCTCAGCATCATGACACTCTCCCAGTGGACTGAAAAATTCCTGCTTGATGAATGGGGCGAAACCATCTGAGTACAGTGCCTTTGAGTCCAACTTTATTTTGAAGATGTGACAACAGGATACAGTATCAAAAGCTGCTGACAGATCTAAAAGCACAAGGATGTTTCCTGAGTCAACAGTTAAAATTAAATCATTAAAAACTCTTGAAAGTGCTGTTTCAGTGCTATGCCTGGGTTTAAAACCAGACTGAAACTTTTCATACAGATTATGATAATTAAAAAAGTTTGCATTTGTCTAAAAAACATTTTCTCCAGAATTTTTGGTAAAAAGGGTAACTAAGAAACAGGCCCTAAAATTGGAAAGGGCAGCTGGATTAAGGTTCTTCTTCTTTAGCAGCGGCTATACTACAGTGTGTCTGAAGGCAGCATGAATGTCCAGTGGACATCTAGAACTCTGATTTGAAAGAAACCTTTGGCCACTGTAGCCTCATTCACTTTTCACACACTTGTGTGGTTTGATTGACCAGGGACTACGAGAGGAAAATAGCAATTTGCTAAAACCTGGTACAATACATTTCTCCTTGTTTTAAGCAAGGTTAATGTTTTATTGTACCTTGTCCCTGTTTAAATAAAATAAAATTACAAATTACAAATTGATTTCTGATTGTCTTTCCAGGCCAAATGTGTTAATAAAGATAAGTTTACAATTTTTCCTTTACAGTGCTGTTTTGTTTAAACAGTCATCTTGTATCATTTTATCCTCTGAAGCTCTAGTTTGGTATAATCTTTGCTGTTCATATAATATACTACTTATATGAAATATCAAAGACTTTTTTTACAAGCTTTGTCTTGTTATTCTGCTTATCTAGTTTTATGGCAATTGTCTAGTCAGTATACATTCACTTAACTCTCCAGACCGGGATGACTTAGCTCCAATGAAACTTTCTTCAAGAAGGACTTTGTTTAGGGTCAGTCAACTTCTGGAAAAATTGCCTGTCACTTCAGTGCTAAAAGGGTAAATTGCATGCAAACATGTTGATTCAAAGAAACCTGATTTAAAAGGTATGAAACACTTTTTTGATAGCAAGCCTTTTCTGGAACAGAAAATGCACCTATAAAACCTGTATGCCCAGATTGTATGTCCCAGCGAGTATTATTTTGACATTAAGTGGCCTTTAGTGGCTCTACACCCTCCATAGATCGCTACCTTATTGTGGTGGAGGGGTTTGTGTGCCCTAATGATCCCAAGAGGCAAACTGGGTCAGACTAACAGTGGTCCAACAGACTCCCATGAAAGACTTCAACACAAGGAGTCAGAGTACCTGTTATGTCTGTAAATGATGGGGAGTGAGGTGAGGCTTCATGCAGCAAACAACTCTCTAACTTTATTACAGAACAGGGTTTATATACAGAATGGGCCGTGCCCACCTGACGTCACCCTGTTGGTGGGCACGGCATCCCAGACACACATATCCAGCCGCCCCCCCCCCCCAAAAAAAAAATAATCAAGCACACATGAAACCCACCCAAATCTGGTAACCCGACTCACACACTAAGAACAGGGAGAAAAACAGTAATAAAGCAACCTAACACATTCACAGAAACAATAGAACTGGACCTAGTCTCTGAAGAATAAAATTAATCCCTATTACCCACTCACATGCACACAGCATCAGATATATATACAGTATATATATATATATATATATATATATATATATATATATATATATATATATATATATATATCACTATTTACACAAATAAATAATTAAGTGACACCATAGTCTCTGGGCAGCCTCCATTCACATAGTAGCCACGGAGGGCCTGGGCACCCCCACAGCATCCTCAAGTTTGGCCGCTGTCCCCCAGGGTCGAAACACTCCTTTCTGGCCAGCCTGTCTCCACCTTTCCAAACTGGCGTCTTCTCTCTGGGCCGAACCCCGCTATCGACCCTCAGGGAAACCCGACCCGGTCTCCCGTGCTTGCCACGTCGTCTTTGGACCCCCATTCTGTGTCGCGTCGTCCCGCCGACCCAGTCCAAACTCTCGCTCTGACGATGGCGTTTGGCGCTCAGCAAAACTGCGCCAAAGTGTCCCCGTTCCGCATTCTTTTCTTCCAGCCTCGAACACTCTGAACTCCCATGGTCGTGCTCTGGGGACCGCCGAAACCCACTCTTCGGCGCCGTCCGCTGCCACCATGTCTTGCGGCTGCTGTCACTCCTCTCCTGGGCCCGCACCGTCACCTTCGCCGGGCTCGTTCACTGACCCGGGTTCCTCACTGCTACATCCAGCGCCTCTCAGTCCCAGTGGTCCGCTGCATTGTCATCATGCCCAGCTCTCGTTGTTCACTTTTGGGGTCCGCACCATCACCATAGTCGGGCCCGCTTACCGACCTGGGCTCCTCACCGCTGCATCCACTGCTTTCAGTGTTGGTGCTCCGCTGCGCCGCCATCATGTCCGGCTGTGGCTCTTCCTCGAAGTCCTCGGCCTGCACTGTCCCGCTTGCCCACTGTGCAGCTTCCAACCTCGGGACCAACTCCTGCTGCGTCGCCTCTCCGTCCTGCTGCATCACCTCTCCGGGACTCTCGACGTCACCCTCACCGGTCATGTCCTCCAACACCGGCTCCTGGTCATCTCTCCCAGCACCCCCGGTCTCGGTGCTTCTCTGTACCGTTACTGCATCAATGGACAGGGGCTCCTCCACATGCTGTCCCGGTTCTGCCTCGAGACCCAGTTTTGCGCCATTAGCCTCATTTTGGCGCGAAACTAGCTTGTCAGCTAGCCTGTCCATGGGGTCTGACCAAGCCGTTAGCCCTCCAAAGCTAGCTAGCTCCTGCTCGACCAACGCCATTAGCTTCTTCGCCTGGAACTCTCTGGTCCTTGACTGCTCCGCAAAGGGTGCCTCCATGAGCCCGACAGCCTCCATGTAGTCGTCACTCGTGCCCAGCGAGTCGAGAATCCTTCGGCCCTCCGTGCCAAGGTTACAAGCCAGGAGGGCCTGCCATTGTCTCCCATCAAGCCGAGGGAAACCCAACGAGGCGACGTACCCCTCGAAGTCCCGTCTCCAATGCGGCCACGAAATCAATGGCTCACCCGTGTTCTCTAGAAACGTCCACAGCCGTTGCTCAAACCAGCACGCACCCATTTTGCCCCTCGACACCAAATGTTATGTCTGTAAATGACGGAGAGCGAGGTGAGGCTTCATGCAGCAAACAACTCTCTAACTTTATTACAGAACAGATTTATATACATTTTAGGAAAACTTACTGAATCTTTGAGAAATTACTGCTTTAAACTATAGCATGTAGCTAAAATAAAATTTGCATGGACAATATGCATGCTTGTTGGCAGGACTGCAGTGTCAGAGTCCTGTTGTCAGCACCGCAAGCTAAGTAAGAATATATTGTGTATTGTAGAGACTTGGGTGTGTCATCTCAGACAGCGTCTCAGTCAGGATGCAGAGAGTAAACAGAGGAGGACAATAGTCAGGGAGATCATGGGGAGTTGGCAGGAAGAAGGAGTCGGGGGTTTAAGGGTGAATGTACCGTGATGTTAAATGTCATGCAATGTGATGTGAAATGTCATGCAGATGTGAGATGAGCGGTTGGGATAAAAGGAGAAACCGTGCTTGGTTGTATCATGCTTTTTCTGTGTATGACTGATGAGAGAGTGTAATAAAAGTCGTCTGTTCGTAAACCTGCCTCATTATTCACACTCTCCACAATGGTGACCCCGGACGAATTATGGAACACGAGGCAAGAACCCCGGAGTCTGCCCGGAAGGGAAGCCCCGGCGACGCGGCAAGCATCCTACAGACGGCCCGGACGGGAACCCCCAGCAACGCGTGCACTGTTTCAGTCAAACTACCGGACTTTTGGCAGCACAACCCGTGCTCTTGGTTCCACCACACCGAGGCTCAGTTTGCCCTCCGGGGAATAACGGCAGACGACACCAAGTATTACTTTGTGATTGCAGTGCTGGATGCTCGCACAGCTTAGCAGGTAGCGAGCCTGCTCGATCAGCCCCCAGCCCACAACAGATACGAGGCTCTCAAGGCTGTGCTGACCCTGCGCTACACGCTCTCGGACTGTGAGAGAGCAGAGAGACTCCTGAGGCGTTCTGAGTTAGGAGATGGTTCGGCCGTCGATCTGATGGAGAAGATGTTGGCATTAATGGGCATGGACGACGGGCATTTTCTGTTTGCCCACCTTTTCCTCCGGAACCTCCCAACAGAGGCGAGAGCGGTTCTTGCCAATTCACCGTTGCTGGCCGCGTGTGACTACCGTGCACTTGCCCAGGAGGCAGATCGGATCATCCTCACCACCAGAGCCCTCACAGTGAACGCGGCGGCGTCGGAACCCAGAGAGACGACCAGCGGAGGTGAGGAGCCACCGACGGTAGCGGCAGCCGGGGCCAGGGAGCACCAGAGAGACACGCTCTGCTTCTACCACCGCCGCTTCGGAGAGAACGCACGCAGATGTGCGCCACCGTGCCAATTCAAGCGCTCGGGAAACGCCAAGGCCGGCAGTCGGTAGCAGCTGCGACCGCCGGCGAAGAGAACAAGCTGCTCTACGTGACGGACTCGCGCTCAGGGAGGCGTTTCCTCGTAGACACCGGAGCCCAGAAGAGCATCATCCTGCCGACCTACGCCGACCGGCTGGCAGGACCTAGCGGCCCCGGGCTGGTGGCAGTAAACGGCTCGGACATTAAGACCTTTGGTGAGAGAACACTGGCTTTATCTCTACACGGCCGTACGTACGAGTGGACTTTTGTCATAGCAGCACTGAGTTTCCCAATCCTGGGAGCTGATTTTCAGTGTGCACATGGTTTACTAGTTGATGTTGCTAACAGGTGCCTGGTTAATGCACTGTCCTTTGACTCTTTCCCCGTACAGCTTGAGGGGCCGGGCCAGTAACACAAGCCAACGTCACAGCTCCAGGCGGTAAGTTCCACACACTGCTCACTCAGTTCCCAGCACTCACGGTTCTGACATTTTCGGCGGCCATCGCTAAACACGGGGTGGAGCACTTTATAACCACCACCGGGCCCCCCGTTTTCGCACGACCTCGGCACTTGGACGCAGCTAAACTGGCCATAGCGCGCGAGGAGTTTGCCAACCTGGAAAGGCTGGGCATCATCAGGCGTTCGAACAGCTCATGGGCATCCCTGCTACACATGGTCCCTAAGGCTGAGGGGTCGTGGCGACCGTGCGGTGATTTCCGCAGATTGAATAACGCCACAGTACATGACCACTACCCGATTCCCCACATTCAGGATTTTTCCATTCATCTCGCCGGAGCACGCATTTTTTCTAAAATAGACCTGGTCCGCGGTTACCACCAGGTCCCAGTGCGCACAGAGGACGTACCCAAAACAGCGGTAATAACTCCGTTCGGCTTGTTCGAGTTTCTGCGCATGCCATTCGGATTAAAAGGAGCAGCACAGACGTTCCAGCGCAAGATGGATGCGATGCTGCACAATCTCCCCTTTGTGTTCATCTATCTGGATGATATCCTGGTAGCCGGTGCGTCCGAGGACGAACACGTAACCCACCTCAGGACGGTTTTCCAGAGGTTGGAGGAGCACGGGTGAATAATCAACCCGGCGAAGTGCCAGTTCGGCGTGACGGGGATTGATTTTTTGGGGCACCGCGTCTCACCGGAGGGAGCGATACCATTGCCCGACAAAGTGCGCGCCGTGGCAAACTTTCCCTGGCTTCAGACGGTCAGGGTGCTACAAGAATTTTTGGGGATGGTTAACTTTTATAACCGGTTCTTCCCCTGCGCAGCTCAACTCATGCAGCCATTGTACGCCGCGTTCAAGAGACAGAAATCCGCGGATGGATCGAATGGACTCTGGAGCAAGAGCAGGCGTTCTCTGAGGTTAAAGCAGCCCTGGCAAACACCGCACTGTTGGCGCACCCAGACCTGGTGGCCCAGATAGCGCTCACTACCGATGCCTCGGACGTGGCCATAGGGGCCGTTGTGGAGCAATGTGTCGCCGGTTCTTGGCAGCCACTCGCTTTTTTCAGCAGGGCTTTGCACGACAGTGAGCGTAAATACAATGCATTCGACAGGGAGTTGCTGGCTCGCCACCTGGCCATACGCCACTTCCAGTTCTGGCTGGAAGGGCGCAGCTTCACCGCGTTCGTGGACCACAAGCCGCTGACGTTCGCGATGGCCAAGGTTTCGGAACCATGGTCGGGCCGGCAGCAGAGACAGCTGGCCGCGATCTCGGAGCTTACGACCGATATTCAGCATGTGTCGGGTAAACTGAACGTGGTGGCGGACTGCCTCTCGCGTGCGGTAGTGGCCCCGGTCTGCATAGGGATAGATTATTCAGCCATGGCCGCAGAGCAGATTGGCGATACGGACGTGCGCGCGCTCCAGTCTGGACCAAAAGGGTTAAGGCTGGAGAGCAGAGTACTGCAAGATGGCAAGCCCCCCCCCAATCTGCGACGTCTCCACGGGACGCCCACGCCTGGTGGTCCCGGTTGTGTGGCGCCGCCGTGTGTTTGAGTCAGTTCATGCTCTGGCGCACCCAGGAGTGCATGCGTCAGTCAAAATGGTGGGAGCGAAGTTCGTGTGGCCAGGCCTGCGCAAACAAGTGAAAGAGTGGGCTGCAGCCTGCGTAGCGTGCTAACAAGCCAAAGTGCACAGACACACCAAGGCTCCTTTGGAGCCGTTTAGTATCCCGGCTAAAAGATTCGACCATGTTCACGTGGACCTCGTGGGCCCCCTCCCGCCATCGCAGGGGTGCACGCACCTTCTGACAGTGGTGGACCGCACCACACGCTAGCCAGAAGCAGTCCCGCTGGCGGCAACCACGTCCGCAGACGTGGCACGCACTTTTTTGACAACATGGGTGGCGCGTTTTGGAATCCCGTCAGACATTACGTCCGATAGGGGCCCTCAGTTTGTTTCCGACCTTTGGTCCGCGATGGCCTGCAGCCTGGGTGTTGCAATTCATCGCACAACCGCGTACAACCCACAGGCCAATAGGTTATGCGAGCGTTTTCACAGGTCACTGAAAGCAGCACTCAGGGCTTCGTTGACAGATGCAAATTGGGTAGACCGGTTGCCGTGGGTTTTATTGGGGTTGCGTTCCGCACCAAAAGAGGATTTGGAGGCTTCCCCGGCACAGCTGTTTTTTTCTCAGCCACTGCGGCTGCCTGGGGAATTTTTGCCAGATAATCCTGCGCCGGACAACTGCCTGTCTCAGCGTTTGCAGCATAGTGCAGACACAGGCACGCTGCCCAGCCCGGCCCACCACTGTTTTCCACGCGCTTTCCTGCCAAAAACTTTGAAGAACGCGGAGTTCGTGTTCGTCAGGCACGATGCCCACCACCCTCCATTGCGCCCACCCTATGATGGCCCGTTCAGAGTGCTGGAAACAGGGGACAAGCATTTTTTGTTAGACTTGGGGGGTCGTCGTGAGAAAATATGCATAGACAGACTTAAGCCCGCCTTTGTAGTGGCGGACGAGCAAGTGCTGCTGGCTTGGGCCCCTCAGCATGGAAGACCCCCACTGAGAACTCCCCAGGCAAACGATTCACCAGGACAGCCACACGGGCAAAGCGGAGTCCCCCCCCCCCCCCCCGCCATGGCCTACCCGCAGTCAGACTCACTCCCAGCAGCCCCCTGCCGGCACAGAAACCCCCATTACAGCAGATATGGGAGGAGACTGAAGCCCAAAAGGCGTGAGGACTGAAACTCTGTCTGGGGGGGGGGGGGTGTAGAGACTTGGGTGAGTCATCTCAGTCAGGATGCAGTAAGTAAACAGAGGAGGACAATAGTCAGGGAGATCATGGGGAGTTGGCAGGAAGGAGTCGGGGGGGTTTAAGGGTGAATGTATTGTGATGTTAAATGTCATGCAATGTGATGTGAAATGTCATGCAGATGTGAGATGAGCGGTTGGGATAAAAGGAGAAACCGTGCTTGGTTGTATCATGCTTTTTCTGTGTATGACTGATGAGAGAGTGTAATAAAAGTCGTCTGTTCGTAAACATGCCTCATTATTCACACTCTCCACAGTATATCTTTAAAGGTGCATTCAGACAAAACGCGAACGGGCAGCGTGAATGTATACAAAGTCAAAGGAAAGAGGCGAGCACAGAGTGCATTATCAAAACTATCTGAATGCAGGGTCCTGGCATTGTATCTAACCCTTCATGTGTGCTCTGACTTGCCTGAGTGCTTAGCGCCAATGCCATTTGCACATATGCGTGGTATTGAATTTTTGCATACATCGGATATGCCAATATTGCAAACAAATTTTTGCAGACAGGAGGTATTGTTTTAATAATGATTTTTGGTATTATAACACTGTTGTTTGTTTTTCTTGGCTCTTTCTTCTTTTTTAATGTTATTTTATATTGTAACGTCGGGACCATGTTAAGGGGGCAGGGATTTCCCAGCATGCTTTACCAGCTGAAAATGTTACTGTGTGTGTGTTATTACTGAGTTATTATACTGCTGTGTCATTATAACTGTGTTATAATGACCCAGCAGTGTTTATAGGCAGGATTAGGGCAAGATGTATTCTGTGTTGTATAACCATGATTGAAACGGAGGTCTGGGAGAATGACCTCCCCTCCTGTCTGTGCTCAGGGTTGTTGGGGTTGGGTGTGTGAATAAAGCCTGTTCGTCACAACCATCTGCTTCTCTTCTTTGTGGAACCCTGCATACGTCACACTGGTGTCAGGAGTGGGGATGGGGCAAGATGTTGGCCAGGACCCGGGCGGAGGTCCAGCGGCTGGGGCGGTTCATCGTCCGGCTGGGAACGGAGCGCAGAGCTGAGACGCGGACTCCCAGAGTGGCTCGCTGCGATGGACAGACCAGCGCACCCCGCCTTCCGCCTTTTTCAAGGCAGAGCGGGCCAAGCAGAGCAAACCAGCCCCGCTTCCCGCCCTTTTCAGGGCAGGATGGGCTGGCGATTCCAGGGCGCTCAGGAGCGGCGATCGACCGGGAGGCGACCGTCCCATCCATCCGGCAGCGGGCCAAGATTCCCCGCTACAACAGCGAGAGCCTGTTGGATGGCCACCTGGCCCAGGTCGAGTTGGCTGCCGTGCTGAACGACTGGTCACTGGAGGAAACCGCCGTGCTGACAGCGAGGGGGAGGAGGAGTTTCGGCAGACCACAGCAATGCGTCCACGGAGGAGACGGCCGCGGCGATGCGAGGAAGGGTGCTTCCGCTGCGGAGAGCCAGGGCACATCGCACGGTACTGTCTCGCGCCCAACCCGTAGGAAACTGGTACCTCGCCGACGTTAAATTAGAGCGAGATGGCATGGACGGGGAAAGGCCGCCTCCCGCAGATGCTTCCCCCGGTGGTGACGTCACAGAAGCCCTCGGCGCGCAGCAGCAGCGGAGCGAGCAGGACAGATCCGGTCTTTTCCCAGGCTCGGCAGGGGCTGGACGCTTGGACACAGGCCAGCGGCCGCCTGGGAGGTCCTGGCAGCGGTGGGAGTCGTGACTCCCGCTTCCAGGGGAGGGACTGTGCATAGTCCTACTGAAGCTGTTGGATGTGCTGGTTGTCGGCATCGAAGCCGCCCCCAACACCTGGATTGATTTGCATTGGACTTCTGGGTTGGACTTTGATTTTTCTGGGGACAGAAACCAGTCCGGGGAGGGGGCAGTGTAACGTCGGGGCCATGTTAAGGGGGGCAGGGATTTCCCAGCATGCTTTACCAGCTGAAAACGTTACTGTGTGTGTGTTATTACTGAGTTATTATACTGCTGTGTCATTATAACTGCGTTATAATGACCCAGCAGTGTTTATAGGCAGGATTAGGGCAAGATGTATTATGTGTTGTATAACCATGATTGAAACGGTGGTCTGGGAGAATGACCTCCCTTCCTGTCTGTGCTCGGGGTTGTTGGGGTTGGGTGTGTGAATAAAGCCTGTTCGTCACAACCATCTGCTTCTCTTCTTTGTGGAACCCCGCATACGTCACAATATCATTGTCTTGTATGTCTTAGAAAAAATGCTGGTTCCTGTGAGGTTTATGCAGCAGCAGAAGTTTACAAAGCTGGATGAGGTTGACGGACAGTTCAGCTTTATGCAACTTCATGAACAAGGTGTGCAAGTGAATTTGCTTTAAGATTATGGTTAAGTTTAAAACTACACTCTTACCAATTAAACCTTATTGTGTAAGCTCTGTAATATTGTGTTGATTAAATATTATGCACATTTTTAGAAATCAGAGTTAATTGGTAAACTGCAATTTGTGCCTCCTCAAGAAAAGCGAACAATCTACCAAACAGGCCATTAATAATGCCATTCATTTTCAAATTGGGATTTCAGATGAAATGGGTTTTGTGACGTTTTCTTACCTTTTTCAGTGATTGAGAAATTTTGCTTACCCTCTGATGCAAAAGTTATATACAAGGATGCAACAGGGACAGAAGTTGATGCCGAAATCTTCAATGGCCTTATTAGACAACATGATGTGGTGCTGACAGCCTTCACTGATGATGGTGAGACTGGTACGGAAAAATGCACGGCACACTGCAAAATAAAGCTGACACACTTTTCATCTTTTAGAGTTCTCTGACTGGTCTTCTGCTTCTGAAGCATCTGACACGAGCTCCAGTGCAAGCACATCAGCTATAGTTGTCGATGATGTCCCAAGCAAGAGACAAAGAATTAAGTTAGAATACAGATCGAGGATAGAGGCAGAGGCTGCTGAACAGGTTGTAAACTCTTGAGTTTATTTACATTTCTCTAGATATGCTAACTCTCTGGAAACGGTGCTTATCATGTTTTTTCTTTATTAGTTAATTGAAACTGTGCTAAGAAGCAAATCTGGGGGTGAAACCGTGCTGCAGGAGTACCAAACAACAGGGACCCTAACGGATGCCAGACGAAGACAGATGGTCATCGTATTAGTGGCTCACATGACTGACAATCATGTGTATGTGTGCTTCATCCTTTTTAATTTTTGTCAAATAGTGATTGCACAGCAACTGATTGTAATTCATATACTTTGTCATTATTGAACAAAATGTCATTGTGTTGGCTTCAGCAGCAGACTTGTGACAAAATACAGACAGACTTAAGTAATATACAAATAAAAGTGACATAAATAATAACACTAACAATAAAACAACAAAGTGGTGCTTACTAGGGCTGGGAACGATCCCTAATTTCCAGAATTAATCGATTCAATTCTGATCCCAATTTGATCTGGGAAATTACCATGTTAATAACCATTTTACTTGCCAGGAAAAAAAATCTTCAAGACCTAATGCTGCAGATTGTACCAAGAATACTCTAACTTTAATACATAAATTATCACATGAAGAACTGACCCAAAATCAGCTACAATAATGCACTTTTTATTATTTATTATTAGGATTTCACAAAGTGCTCACAAGTGCCTTCATCAGTGCAAAGGGTGTGTAATGTTAAGTTAACAACCCTGAGTAAGTAAACAAATTCAATGCATGAAGCATGTAGACTTGATCTCACTGTATTTCAGTCTCTCCAGGATTTCGGCTGTTTTTGTGATTGTTGCGGCCCAAAAAGCCTTAATTTTTTGTCAGCTTTTCCAAAAAGTTGACATTTTTAGAGGTTTTTTGCACGGAAAGTTGTGTGAGAAAGTATGGATTTTAAAGTACTGTAGCTGCTTTTTCGTTTAGTGATGCTATTATACAGTGCATCTGGAAAGTATTCACGGCGCTTCACTTTTTCCACACTCAGTGTTACAACCTTATTCCAAAATGGATGAAATTCATTTTTTTCTTCAAAATTAAACACACAATACCCCATAATGACAACATGAAAGAAGTTTTGAGATTTTTGCAAATGTATTAAAAATTAAAAAAACAAAAAACAAAACTAAGAAATCACATGTACATAAGTATTCACAGACTTTGCTCAATACTTTGTTGATGCACCTTTGGCAGCAATTACAGCCTCAGGTCTTTTTGAATGTGATGCCACAAGCTTGGCTCACCTACCTTTGGGCAGTTTGGCCCATTCCTCTTTGCAGCACCACTCAAGCTCTATCAGGTTGGATGGGAAGCGTCGGTGCACAGCCATTTTCAGATCTCTCCAGAGATGTTCAATTGGATTGAAGTCTGGGCTCTGGTTGGGCCACTCAAGGGTATTCACAGAGTTGTCCTGAAGCCACTCCTTTGATATCTTGGCTGTGTGCTTAGGGTCGTTGTCCTGCTGAAAGATGAACCATCGCCCCAGTCTGAGGTCAAGAGCACTCTGGAGCAGGTTTTCATCCAGGATGTCTCTGTACATTGCTGCATTCATCTTTCCCTCTATCCTGACTAGTTTCCCAGTTCCTGCGCACTGAAAAACATCCCCACAGCATGATGCTGCCACCACCATTCCTCACTGTAGGGATGGTATTGGTCTGGTGATGAGCGGTGCCTGGTTTCCTCCAAACACGACGCCTGGCATTCAAGCCAAAGAGTTCAATCTTTGTCTCATCAGACCAGAGAATTTTATTTCTCATGGTCTGAGAGTCCTTCAGGTGCCTTTTGGCAAACTGCAGGTGGGCTGCCATGTTCCTTTTACTAAGAAGTGACTTCGGTCTAGGCACTGTATCATACAGGCCTGATTGGTGGATTGCTGCAGAGATGGTTGTCCTTCTGGAAGGTTCTCTCTCCACAGAAGAACACTGGAGCTCTGACAGAGTGACCATCGGGTTCTTAGTCACCTCCGTGACTAAGGCACTTCTCCCCCGATCACTCAGTTTAGACGGCCGGCCAGCTCTAGGAATAGTCCTGGTGGTTCTGAACTTCTTCCATTTATGGATGATGGAGGCCACTGTGCTCATTGTGACCTCCAAAGCAGCAGAAATTTTTCTGTACCCTTCCTCAGATTTGTGCCCCAAGACAATCCTGTCTCGGAGGACTATAATTCCTTGCAACCCTGAAGGTTCTGTGGGCAGCGGCGGAGGACGATGGCGGTCTGTGGCGTGGCTGAGACTGTTAACAAATCCTTCCAGTATTTCTTCGATCCAAGATGGCGCCCACAGCGGTCGACATGGTGCTTCGCTGCGCTCTTTGTTTGTTTTTGTTTGTCAATTGTGTGTCTGCTTGCACTTATACCCGTGAAGAACTTTTAAATATCAGGACTTTCACCCCCACGGACCTCCTCCCAGTTTTTCTAGCCCCTGCCGCCGATCTGGTTTATTGTTTGGCTCGGAAAGTGAGACGGCGGAAGAGAGGAAGACGAGCGGGCGCTCTCGTGCGACTTCGCAGGAGAGGCTCGCGAACGGCGCTGCCTGGCATATTTCTGTCCAATACCAACTCTCTCTCTAACAAGGTGGATGAACTGAGACTGCTGATGCGTTTTAAGGACCTCGCCTCCTCAGCTGTCCTCTGCTTTACTGAGACCTGGCTCCGGGAAAATATACCGGACAGCGCGCTGCGCCTCGACGGCTTCCAGCTCTTCCGTGCTGATCGTGACACAGAGCTTTCCGGCAAGACCACAGGAGGCGGAGTCTGCTTCTACATCAACTGCATCTGGTGCTCTGATGTAACGGTAATTTCCAAACACTGTTCTCCTGCCTTGGAATTTCTTGTTATCAATTGCAAGCCCTTCTATTCCCCGCGGGAGTTTGCTTCTTTCATAATGATCGCTGTGTACGCCCCTCCCGACGCGGACACGCGCGAAGCTCAGCGCGTGCTCGTGGATCACATTCAACACACAGAGCAGAGTTTTCCAGACTCGCTGATTATTGTGGCTGGCGACTTTAATCAGTGCAATCTGAGCCACGATCTCCCCCGCTACATACAGTTTATTAAATGCCCCACCAGAGGATTAAACACTCTGGATCACTGTTACACCACAGTGAAAGACGCATATCGCGCTGTCCCTCGAGCTGCGCTGGGATTATCTGATCACGTGATGGTTCACCTCATTCCCACATACAGACAGAGACTGAAGCTCACTAAACCTGTTGTGAGCACTACGAAGATACGGACCAGTGATACTGAGGAGAAGCTGGAAACGTGCATGGAAATATCTGACTGGGGCATGCTTAAAGGAGCCACGCATGATCTGGATGAGTACACGGACACTGTGAACTCATATATCCACTTTTGTGAAGAGAACATTCTTCCATCACGCACCAGGGTGAGTTACTCTAATGACAAACCCTGGTTCACAGCTAAGCTCAGACAGATCAGGAAGGAGAAGGAAGCAGCGCTGAAAAGTGGAGACAGGGACTGCTACAGGGAGGTTAAATACCGGTTTAACAGAGAGCTGAAGAGGGCTAAATCTGTGTACTCAGAGAGACTCCAGCAGCAGTTCACTGCTAATGATTCGGCTTCCGTGTGGAGAGGACTGAGGCAAATCACCAACTATCGGCCTCAGGCTCCTAAAGGTCAGGATGACAAAGCCCTTTGTCAAAGACTGTCCCAACACTATGCCCGTTTTGACACCTCGTCATCTGTGTCCAACTCCCCCCCTCCCTCCAGCTCCACAGCCTCCACATTCCCTACTTCATTTAAGGCACCCCCCCCTCCTCCCCCCTCCCCTTATCATCAGTGAGCAGGATGTGCTCAAACAGTTCTCCAGACTGAACCCGCGCAAGGCCCCCGGCCCAGACGATGTGTCTCCCTCCACCCTGAGACTCTGTGCGAAACAGCTGGCTCCTGTATTCACAGACATTTTTAACACCTCCCTTAAGTTATGCCACGTGCCATCCTGCCTCAAATCCTCCACCATCATCCCTGTCCCCAAGAAGCCACGGATCACTGGACTTAATGACTACAGACCTGTAGCGCTCACCTCTGTAGTCATGAAGTCCTTTGAGCGCCTGGTCCTGTCCCACCTCAAGTCCATCACCACCCCTCTCCTGGACCCGCTGCAGTTTGCCTACCGAGCCAACAGGTCTGTAGACGATGCAGTCAACCTGGCCCTCCACTCCATCCTGCAGCACCTGGACTCCCCGGGAACCTACGCCAGGATCCTGTTTGTGGACTTCAGCTCCGCATTCAACACCATCCGCCCCGCTCTGCTCCGGGACAAGCTGTCCCTGCTCAACGTGCCTGACTCCCTCTGCAGGTGGATCATCGACTTCCTGACGGACCGGAGGCAGCATGTGCGGCTGGGAAAGACTGTCTCAGACTATACTAGCATCAGCACCGGATCACCCCAGGGCTGTGTACTTTCCCCACTACTCTTCTCCCTTTACACCAACTCCTGCACCTCCAGCCACCAGTCTGTCAAGTTGATCAAGTTTGCGGACGACACCACCCTCATCGGGCTCATCTCCAACGGCGACGAGTCCGCCTACAGGAGAGAGGTGGCCCAGCTGGCGTCCTGGTGCAGCAATAACAACCTGCAGCTGAACGCTCTGAAGACAGTGGAGATGATTGTAGACTTCAGGAAAGTCACTACTCCTCTGCCCCCCCTCACCCTCTCAGGCTCTCCCATCACCACTGCTGATTCCTTCCGCTTCCTAGGCACTACCATCACCAGGGACCTCAAATGGGAGCTGACCATCAGCTCACTCATCAAAAAAGCCCAGCAGAGGATGTTCTTCCTGCGGCAGCTGAGGAAGCTCAAGCTACCCACCAAGATGTTAGTGCAGTTCTACACAGCCATCATCGAGTCCATCCTCACCACCTCCATAACCGTGTGGTACGCAGGAGCCACTGCCAGGGACAGACTAAGGCTGCAGCGCGTCGTGCGCACTGCTGAGAAGGTGATCGGCTGCAAGCTCCCATCTCTCCAGGATCTGTACATCTCCAGGACCCAGAGGCGTGCTGGCCGGATCATAGCCGATCCCTCACACCCTGGTCACGTACTGTTTGCCCCCCTCCCCTCTGGTAGAAGACTTCGGTCCATCCAGACTAAAACCTCCCGTCACATGAACAGCTTCTTCCCCTCTGCCATTAGACTGCTGAACACTAAGTGACTCTCGTGCACCATGTACAGCAGCTCAACCAGACTCATGTCAATCATCACTGTTTTCTTCCTGCATTACCGACTGCACTATATAGTTCTCCACAGTATCTGCTGCTGGCTAATATATATTTTAACTGTTGACCAGTATCACTTAATCTTATCCTACACTTTATTACATGTATAGTTTATTTCTCTTATCTTATCATGTTTAATGTTGCAGCATTGTACCGAGACAAATTCCTAGTTTGTGTACTACATGAACAATGGCAATAAACCTGATTCTGATTCTGATTCTGATTCGGTCGACAATTCCTTTGACTTCATGTTTGGTTTGTGCTCTGACATGCACTGTAAACTGTGGGACCTTATATAGACAGGTGTGTGCCTTTCCAAATCATGTCCAGTCAATTGAATTTACCACAGCTGGACTCCAATTAAGTTGTAGAAACATCTCAAGGATGATCAGTGGAAACAGGATGCACCTGAGCTCAATTTTGAGCTTCATGGCAAAGGCTGTGAATACTTATGTACATGTGATTTCTTAGTTTTTTTATTTCTAATAAATTTGGAAAAATCTCAAAACTTTTTTAATGTTGTCATTATGGGGTATTATGTGAAAATTTTGAGGAAAAATTTGAATTTAATCCATTTTGGAATAAGGCTGTAACATAAAATGTGGAAAAAGTTAAGCAGTGTGAATACTTTCTGAATGCACTGTATTGTACTGTATTAAAATTACTGTAATTGTACTGTATTAAAATTTCCCATTAAACAGTCATTAATTACCTCCACCAAGGAGGTTATGTTTTCATCAGCGTTGGTTTGTCTGTCTGTCTGTCTGTTTGTTTGTTAGCAAGATAACTCAAAAAGTTATGGATGGATTTTCATGAAATTTTCAGAGATTGTCAGAAATGGGGTATCCTACAGATGATTAGATTTTGGTGGTGATCCAGATCACCGGGGGAACTGTGGCACTTGGCGGAGGTCTGCGCTCTCCGAGTGCTTTTCTAGTGTAGAATTAAATGCTCAGTAAAGTTTTTTTTTTTTTAAAATGACCAACATTGTACTCTTGCTGAGGACTTAAAAATTAAAAAAAGAAATAAAAGAATTAGTCATTACAACAACTAAACTGCACTGAATGCATGTTAGACTATGGGGGAAATTATGTCAGCACCTTCTCTAATCTTGAATTTGAAAACTAAGACCCCTGAAAATTCTGAGGTCTTCTTCTGTGCTGAAATCCACAAGGAAGCAGGGACGGATCCTCCACTGACAACCTCTTCCCTTCAGAACGTCTCAGTGCAGGATGGACCTTGGAGTGGAAACCCTGTCTTCACAGATCTGAAGGGGAGATGAAAAGGAGAACAGATTTCAAAGTAAAATTAATCAGATTTTTAAATCCCCACACCACAGCAGGGTTTAATAATTTAGTTTTTTTTTTAAAAATTTTTTTGTTTATATTTTAACTACAAATTAACTTTAAATTATTGAAAAGAGTTTCAATTCATTTCCTGGGAAGATTTGTTCATTTCAGTTTAGTTCTACTGAATAAAAATGGCTCGTTGTACTACAGCCTTTATTAATTGTGCCATTTTCATTTTATTGTGATTTATTATCTTCACATCTCTCATTTAAGTGCTAGAAGTCCATAAGCTCATAAAATATACCTTTATTCTGCATTTATTCAGAGCGCTTAACCAACAGTTAACTACTGTATCCATAAAAGAAAACACCATCATTCCAAATAAGTTACTAATTTATGACACAAATGTTAAAACAAACAAATGATATTTTACTTACAATCTCAGCAGCTCCAAGTCTCCCTCTCTGTTCACGAGTTTCAACCAGTCTCTGTGCGCTCTCCGTTTGAAGTGTTTATCAATTGTCGACTTTATGTTCCAACTCTGTGCTGCACATAGAACAAAATCGTTTATCCCCGCTTTATGAAAAATATTTGGAAAATGTTGAGGACAGTCTTTATGGTG
This sequence comes from Pholidichthys leucotaenia, assembly GCA_020510985.1. Classification (NCBI taxonomy): domain Eukaryota; kingdom Metazoa; phylum Chordata; class Actinopteri; order Cichliformes; family Pholidichthyidae; genus Pholidichthys; species Pholidichthys leucotaenia. The sequence goes on along the minus strand of CM035842.1, from coordinate 142,302,450 downwards.
ATTTTTATTGATAAATTAAGAGACACGTGTGTCAGCAACTCCACTCACGTAAACACGGAAGTGAAGACATGCGCCACAGGGAACTCTTGCCAGATGAGAACTATTTTAACACCACAGAAGAAGAACCAGCATCTCCGTTAGCTTGTTAGCTTTTAGTTCCGTTAGCGCTCAGAGTGTTTCTGGTTCTTCGCCGCTGTTCCTGGCTCACTGACCCAGTTTCGACCCAATCAGACTCAGCAGACATTCACAGATGTAAAAGCATTATATTAAAAGATCGATCCACTGATTTTTTGGATTGATCCAGATCGTTGAATCGATCTTTTGAACCCACCCCTAGTGCTTATGTAAATTAATATTTCTTTATCGTTTTTCCTCATCAGGCACTTTCCCACCAAAGCAGTAAGAGAGGAGTTTGCTCTTGGGATAGTGACACTCTTCCCTTCCCTCAAGGATTCATATGCTGACAAAGGCTATGTATGTAATATTCATTCTTATTTTCAGACACATTTATAGATTACTTTAAATGCACATGATGGCAACTTTAAATTCTCTGTAATGTTCATGTTGAGTATGACAGCGCAAGTATTATCTTACATTAGGAACACTTCTATGATGCTGCAAGCAGCACCAGATACATTTCTTGGCATCTGAAAACTGTCCAAAGGAAGATTCACTGAGGATCTCCACTGTATTCAAGTAGTCCCATAGATGTTTTTCCAAGAGGCCCAAATTCCCAATGCTCTATTCAGGCTGAGAATCAGCTTGATGGGGATGCTTGCCAAGAGGCCATGGTTTTGCTCAGTCATACCACAGATAGGTCTGTGATTTTCCAAAGGATGAGACAGACCTTTCAGCATCAACAGAAGCTTATTAATGACCCCAGCAAAAGTGTTGATATCTTTTCCACCTTCCCAAGATTCCTGGAGACTAAAGGACTGGTGAGTTTTAAATGAATTGTTTTGAGTAGTTTAAAATTTTGAAACATGTCCTGTTAGTTTCTCATATTCTTTCTTAAAGGTGGACCAAGACTTCGCACTCCTATTTGATGATGAGACGTCCTCCAGGCTGCTTCAGAAATGGGATGTGTTCTTCAAGCCAAATGTCGTAAAAGAAGCTAAATGTCTTACTTCAACACCAGAGATGTGTCACTTGTTGCGGTCAGCAGAAAGCCCCCCAGGACATGATCCCCAGGCAACAAGTGAGTTTTGTTTTCTTTTTCTTTTTTATGCATTGGTATACTTATGTGACAGTTGCTCCCATCCATTCATTTGTTTGTTTTAATTTGTTTTTAAAAGATTATCTGCTTTTTGGAATAACTGCAAACAGGAGAGTGTAAATGGTTAAAAATCTCATGAGGTCTTTCCTTGTTTATTCAAACTGCAAATTGTGAAACCTGGGTTAATTTTTGTTCCGTCTTGTCCTCAGCCTATGATGAAGAAATGGCCTCTCTGTTGCTGTTGGTTCATCTCCTTCCACCAAAATCAGGCGGACCCAAGTCTCCAAAAATCAGCGCATGTGATGGGATGGAAAGACTTGTAGTCTTTCATAAGGTAATTACATTTTTAAGGTGGTTGTAATAATTTTCACTTCACCTTTACATGTGAAAATATGAGTTGTTTAAAGAGAATAACATGGAAAGTAAATGATGAAGATAAGCATTCTTATTTTGCACTAGCCAGTGAGAAATTACATTTTTCCTTTCATTCTCATGCATAAACTTTGGTTTTCTTATCTTAATTCCAGTCATGCTGCAGTTTGGAGGAGCATCTCCGCAACTATCCGGGTGGGCACCCGTACCTTCTTGCTGAGGGGCGACAGAAGAGCAAGACTGACAGCTTCTACATCAGCATTGATAAGCATCTCATCCCATGCCAGACAAACCGCTCCCTTGGGGCATTTGATGAACTTTTCAAAGCACACTTTGTTTAATTTGTGTTATGAGGGTGCATTAGTGAATTTCTATGCATTCTTGCAGACAACAGTTTATAACACTGATGTAGGGAAAATGAAGGAGTCACCCAGAGCGAGAGACTGCTTAACCAGTCCATGCCACTCTCATTCTGTGAGTAAGAGGTTAAAACTATGCTGACCTGTTTCATCTGTAAAAAAAACTGTTTGCCAGAAGTCTAAGGTTGATTTCACATTTAAGAGTTGAACATAGTTATTATCCTGGACCCACATTTAAGTTGTTTTGTTCTCAGCAAGGCTGTAGGCATCAGTTTTTAACATATGCAAGCTTCCAGAAGCACCTTAATAGTGTGCATAGCAATGATCAGCAAACTGCTCAAACGTCTACTGTTCAGTGTTCCAGTCGTGAGCCAGTTGTAAGTTAATCACAAGCACATGCATGTGAGGACCAGTTTAATCCTCTGAATGAATGTAGTTCTTCCAGTGTTTCTCCTGAGAGCAGTGTTTCAGTACAATGTAAAGATCCAACCAAAGAAATGTGTGCATCCATTGTGGCCAAATTACAGGGAAGTGGGACTGGCATCAGTTTAGTATCTTCAATTGTAGGCAACTTGGAGGAACTAACTTGTGAGCTTCATTCACAAGCAAAGTGTGCTGCTATTTCTGCTTTACCTCAAAGTGACCCCAACATTTCTGTCATAAATAAATGTTTTGAAAAAATTTGAAAACCCTTTTACAAATCTGAACACAGAATGGAAGCGAAATAAATATTTTAACTTAAAATGGGGAGTTGTTGAACCAGTAGAAATACCACTGGGAATGAGATATGACAGTAGGAGAACTAAAATCTCTGGAATGCATGAACAAATACCTGTGAAGGATACTTTTGTGTATTTGCCAATTTTAGAGACTTTGAAATTCATGTGTAGAAATCCTAAAATTTGTGCTTTATTAAAGACAAAATATAGATCAGATTCTTACACATACAATGATTTTTTTTTGATGGAAGTTGCTTTAAGAACCATCCTTTGTTTTCAGCAGAAAGATATGCATTACAAATTCAAATTCATTATGATGATTTCAAAACAGTCATCCCATTAGACTCCAAACATGGAATTCACAAAATTGGATGTCTGTATTTTATTATCCGAAATTTGCCCCCAAAATTTAATTCAATGTTAATGAACATACATTTGGTAGCACTTTTTCACACACAAGATGTGTAGAAGTATGGTTTTGATGCTATACTGTAACCACTAATAAATGATAGAAAAGTTCTTGAAACACAAGGACTTGGTCTTCCATTTTCTACTGAACCAGTCTATGGTAGAATCTCACAGATAACCGGGGATAATCTGGGGATACACACAATTCTCGGTTTTAATGAGTCATTTAGGAGTCGTTATTTCTGCCAACTATGTTTGATTGATAAGAATGATTCTCAAACAGTGTTCAGTGAGGATGATCCTAAGGTGATTCCTCTTGAAGATCTGTTTGAAATGCATTGCCAGTCCCTCCTGGAAAATCCACAACTGAAGTCAGTGTACGGTTACAAAAAAAAAATTCAGCGCTAAATTCACTGGCGTATTTTCATGTTTGTAATAACTACTCATTTGAAATCATGCATGAACTTCTTGAGGGTGTAGCTCAGTATGAGATGACATTGTTGTTTGGATATCTTACACAACACTTTACCTCAGAACAAGAGTTGCTTTCCAGGATTTATGGTTTTGATTATGGGTTTTTGGAACAGAAAAATCGTCCAACAAAGATTATTTTGGAGGGTGCTGGGAATGGCATTGGCTTGAATTCTATTCAAACACTGTGTCTTATCAAAAATATCCCACTATTGTTTGGTGACATTTTTCCTCCCGGCAACCAAAACTGGAACTTGTTACTCATGTTGCTTCAAATAATGAACATAATTTTCTCACCTTCTCTCACTCGAGGTATGACAGTTTATTTGAAGCATTTGACTGTTGACCACCACACATTATTTTAAGCACTTGTATCCACATAAAAACTTAATACCTAAGCATCATTTTATGATCCATTATCCATTTTCTATAAGGAAAATTGGCCCCTTGTTATTTATGTGGTCAATGAGGTTTGAAGCCAAACACAAGTTGTTCAAAGATTCTTTCAAAAATTTCAAAAACAACCAAATCACTTGCTAAAAAGCATCAGATGGCTATTGCTTATCACTGGGAGACACTCTCATCCAATCATCATGAATATGGGCCAATTAGGTCCTTTGTATTCAGAGATGAGAATGTGGTCAACAGTGACTTGTTTGAAATTATCTCGTCAAAAGAAGTTTTCTCATCTAGTTGGATTAAGGTTCATGGTCTAGAATAAGATAAGATAAGATAAGATAAGATAAGCCTTTATTAGTCCCACAACGGGGAAATTCCAGGATTGCAACAGCACAGGGATAGCAACACTCAGAGCAACAATCAGAAGGCAAGAAAAAAAACAAGCAAGCAAGAGCAGCTAATATACATACATATGTACATATTACTATAAAATATATATATACACACACACACACAGACACACAGTGCAGAGCATTGTAGCTGGATGGAATAAATATATGAATATATGAACACACAGTGCAGAGCATTGTAGCTAGATGGAATAAATATGTAAATATATAAACACCCACAGTACGGAGCATTGCAGCTAGGTGGAATAAATATGCAAGTATATAAACACACACAGTGCGGAGCAATGTAGCTAGATGGAATAATATGTAGATATATAAAAACACAGTGCGGCGCATTGTAGCTAGATGGAATAAATATATAGATATATAAATATAAACACACCCAGTGCTGAGCATTGTAGCTAGATGGAATAAATATGTAAATATATAAACACACACAGTGTAGAGCATTGTTGCTAGGTGGGATGAAACAGCATAACCGTCTATTTAGTTATCCTACATGGTATGATTATGTGCCCATACATATTCTCACCCTCCATAGCGACCGGTATGTTCCTAGTTGTATGCCGGAGAGGACCATTGTGTAAGTCTATTGCATCTTTTGCATTCAAAAAAAACTATTAGTTTGTTACGTCTTTTTGCTATCTCTGCGAGCAGCCCTGCTTAGGTTGTACAGTCTGACAGCCGTTGGTAGGAAGGACCTACGAAACCTCTCGGTTGTGCACCTGGGATGAATACAGGGCTGGACTTGTTGTTTGCAGTACAGTGATAGAAGACATGCCAGTTTTTTGTCAAATATGTGCTATTCTTTAGGTAGAAAACAATGTTTTTTGTTGGCAAACAAGGTATTTACAAAAAAAATTTGATGAGCATTATCATGCATTAAGAATTGTAAACACTGAGACGAAGTGTATTTTAAGAAAGTCTGAATCGAAGTTTCAAAAGCCATTCGACATTCAAAGTTCATACCGTGTTTCTGATGAAGGTTTGTATATTATACCAGCATTCACAATGTTTTAATTTGTGAAAAAATAAATGAGTCATGCAAATTGTTTTTGGTGGAATTTATTTTTACAATAATCAATAATTATTTAATCTAGAATTAATTTTAACCCTTTGCTGGTGTGAATGCCTTACATTTAATTTAGTCAAATTAACACTAGCCAGGATGTAAAAAGTGACTCTCACCAGTGTTATGGATTAACTTTAACTCTTTCTAAGTGTGAATATCTAACACTTAATTTAGTCAAACTAACACTTACTGGGATGTAAAAATGACTCTCAGCAGGGTTTCTTGTCAACTCGCTTAAGTGTTGCTTTAACTCTCCTTAGCCAGTCAAAAAAGTAACCCTGGCACAGTGTTAAATTTTTTAACCCTTTTAAAAGGGTCACTTTGACTCTGGTGAGTGTGGAGCTATATAGCATTTGGAAAAGTGTTAAAATTGACTCTGACAGAGTCAATTTAACACTGGACTTTTTGCTGTGCAGAGGAGGGATCATTTGGGTCTGGTGCTAAGCGGATTGGGTGGCAGTTGAAGATGGAGACCTTGGCAGTCCCATCCCCAGCTTCCTTAAACCCCAGCTTCCTTAAATAACTATGGTGATGTGAAACATTGCCTCTCTTGTGGGGACGGAGTTCAAGCTTGTGCCTGAGGTTGAGAGATCCTGGCTAGATAGAGTCAGGCTCACCTCAGAGCACGGCTTGGATTTCAGAAAAAAAAAAAAAGTTCTATAAATCTGCGAATATTGCTCCCACTCAGCAGGTGTCAAACTGCAGGGTGATGCTGAGTAATGGAGGTGATGTCAGCATTTCTCATTGAAAAACCAAAGAACCCTAAATGTCTCCTTCCTGTTGTGCATATCCTTTCTTTCACCTCCTGCCCAACTTTGACTGTTGCTATGGAGACCGAGGGCAGCCTGGGATCCAGATTCTACCGCTATGAGGTCATGTGATTCATATGAGAGACAGGCAGTCAAGCAGAGACGGAGATAGACAGGATTTGGTGGGAAGCAGACAGAAGGATTCCAGAGGGAGTGTGTCACCCTTGACTGGTCAGTGACGGTGCACAACTGTGACACACACAAAGGAAGTGTGACAGAATAAAAGATCAGTCAGTCTCTATTATGGCTTCTGTAATTGTAAGACTTGATGTGATTCTGACAGCTGGTTTATTCCTCCATGACATTGATCTCAGAACTGATAACTGCACTGAAACCCAGACAGGAGCAAGTTCTTGATGATGGGGTTAACAGACATTTTTCTGCATGAGTACACAAAAATGTTGAAGTGAAACATCCAATTATTTTAAATAGCTTTTCCATGGTCAGGGCCACCAGTCGAAGCAGAGATGCCCACTTCACTCACTACAGCTACCACCACATATGTCACCACAACCTATGCCAGCAGAATATGTTCATATGGCAAATGGAATGAATAGGGATTAGAAAAGCAAATTGCTGTGAGTTCATGTGGACGGAGTATTCAAGTTTTATCCATTTAATGATGTTTCACAAAAAAAAAAAGTCATTGTGATAATGAATGATTCTAACTGTGAAGAACCCTCTCTCTGCCTCTCCCAGTGGGTGGGACAGTCCTGCTTTCATAGTGAAAGTGCAAAAATGCATTTCAAGCAGTGAGACATGCAATGGTTTCCCTGTAGTTATCAGCAGCATGCCATTTTCCAAGTGCACAGGACTGGTAGAGCAGGAGGGCAACGGCATCACAGGAGCATGTGTTATAAAGAGGAGGAAGAGGATGTAGAACAACAGGGATGGGAATGATGTTGTTACTGCACTTCCTGTCACAATGTCCTATTTCCTGTGTGGAGTATACTATTCTTTCTCCCATTTCCTCTCTTTTTGCCTACTCATTGTCAAATTATTACAAAAATATCACAGCTGTACACTTCTATTTGGCACACTCATACTGACACGTGTAACATACAATGGATGCCTCATTGAATGCTCCCTTAATCTGAGGCTTGAGAAGCTCAGACGACAGACAAAAAAAGATGAAAAAAAAAAGATGAAGGAAAAACCTCTGGCAGCTCATTACTCTGCACCTCATGATAATAAATTCCTCATAATTATTATTTTTTCTTGACTCTGATAGATCATTTACCAACCACCCAATGACACACTTGATGGTAAAAGAGCTGGGAAGAAAAGGATGTGAGAAACGAGAGAGGCTGAAGAGATGCACCAAGGAGAAAAAACTCAACCAGGGAATGAGAACAGTGAATTATTCATGAAAGAGAGACAGGAACACAGAAAAACAGAGTCAGACCTAGTATGAGTGTGGGGAAAATGCATTATGCCCATTCAAAACCTCTCAGCTAAGAGGCCCCATAGCAAACACCACATTTTAACTGCAGCAACAGTTAAAGCCAGCTTCTGATTTCCATAGAGAAGAGCTTACTGTCCCACAGGAAGATATTTGCATAGAAACAGTGGGGTCTATGAAGGCTGCTGTTATATAAACCTCCTCTAGATGCTCAGGTGTTGACCTGTGAAGACAGAACAGAGAAAGAAGCTTGCTGAGGCAAATTCTGTAGAAAATTAATGGCATACAACATTTTTTTCCCCTTAAGAGTGAAATGAGAGAATTTGACTGGAGGGTCGTTACCCAAAGATGCTGCCTTGCACTGCCCTCTTTTGGTCATAACTTTATACTGTTGTCTTGGTGGGGAAAACGTTGGCTTCAACTACACCAGGTAGTTTTCTTTCTATTCCCCTTTTTCTTTAATGTACCTTCTATCAGATTTGCCATACAATACTTTTAATGTGTTTTACTGATGGATTAATAACATCCTCCCCAGGAGGCATTGTGACTGATTCAGTTTGTTGATTAGTTTGTCCTGTAAGGATTAGACAGTGATAAACTGATGATCCATTCCTTTTCCTAACTTTCAATTAGCAGAAGGCTAGCTGAAGATTCAGCCACTGCGGTTGCTTGTTTCTCTGTCTAATTAAATGTAATCTTCGGTCCAAATGTCAACATAGTAGTATGACAACGATACTCAAGCAAACTGATTTTAACACCCAGAATTAAATTAAATCAGGAGGTTGTGTGCAGACTGTATTGTGTCCCCCAACTAAGACTGTCTGGGAGAAACAGTTGTTCCACATTTCAAGTTCCACTGTAATAGGAAGTGCCTTGGGGGTGTTAATAAGTGTTATTTTGTTAAATCCATTAATTGGATTCCTGTGATTAACTGCATTAACACATTAATATTCCCAGCACTAGTGTGTTTTGCTATATAGCACTTGAGATGAGTTCTTTTCAAATGTAAAGTCCAATCCACCTTATTCCTGGGGGTGCCACTGTAGGAACAATTATGGGCGGAGCTTCCGGTTTTGGCTGACATAGTGTTAAATCAGTCAGTAAGAGTGGAGTAGCAGGGATATTTAAAATAGCATTTTCAAAAGTTTTTCAAATTCATTTTAATGTATAGTCCACATTGTTAGATATAAAGTTGAGTGTATTGTGACGTAGCTGGGTTCACACAAAGAAAGAGGAGCAAGATGGTTGTGATGAACAGGCTTTATTTACACACCACCAACCCCCAACCTCCACTTAGTACGCAGAGCAGTGGAGGTCATTCCCACAGACCTCTGTTTACATTACGGTTACACACACATGATACATCTTGCCCTAATCCTGCTAAACACTGCTGGGTCATTATAATGCAGTTATAATGACACAGCAGTGTAACCCAGAAATAACACATTTAACACACACAGTAACGTTTCAAACTGGCAAAGCATGCTGGGAAATCCCTGGCCCCCTTAAAATGGCCCCGACGTTACACTGCCCCCCCCCTGGACTGGTTTCTGTCCCCAGAAAAATTAAAGTCCAATTTAAAAGTCCAATACAAACTCATCCAGGTGTCGGGGCGGTCTTCGGTGCCGGTGGCCAACACGTACAGGCCCCCTAGTGTCCATCCGGGTCTCGGTCGGGGTATCGGGCCGGGATGGAAGCTCCGGTCCGTCCACCAGCGGTGCAGATGGCCGATACGGGGCGAGACGGTCACGATGAAGGACCACAACCCGGTCCCTTTTTCTAAGCCTCACCCTGTACACCACATCTGACAGTCTCTCCAGGACCACGCATGGCCCCGACCACTGGCTCGCCAGCTTCGGTGATCGTCCTCTCTTCCTCTCAGGGCAGAAAACCCAGACTCGATCCCCCGGTGCAAAGTCCCTCCCCTGGCAGCGGGAGTCGTATGCCCGCTTCTGCCGACCCCCTGCCGCTGCCAGGGCCTCTCGAGCCAGCTCGTGCACCGTGTGGAGACGTTCTTTCAAACAAAAAAAATAATCCAATCCGGGTTTTCCTTCCACCTCCGGCTCGGGGGGGCAACCGAATACCAAATCCACCGGTGTGCGCAGCTCGCGTCCAAACATGAGCGCCGCAGGGGTGCACCGGGTAGATTCCTGAGCTGCCGTCCGGTACGCCCACAAAACAAAAGGCAGGTGCAGGTCCCAGTCTCGCTGTCGCTGGTCCACTAGGATAGCGAGCTGGGTGGTGAGGGTCCGGTTGAATCGTTCGATCAGGCCGTCGCTCTGTGGATGCAGTGGGGTGGTCCGGGTCTTCCGGATGCCCAGCCGTTTGCAGACCTCTCCGAAGACCTCCGCCTCGAAGTTCCGACCCTGATCGCTGTGCAGCTCCTCCGGTGCGCCAAAACGACAGAACATTTCATCCACCAGCTTTGATGCCGTCGTAGTGGCGCTCTGATCCGGGACCGCGTACGCCTCTGGCCACTTAGTGAAATAATCCATCGCGACCAGCACGTAGCGGTTCCCCCGGTCCGTGGTCGGGAAAGGGCCCAGGATGTCCACTCCCACTCGCTCCATCGGTGCTCCCACCCGGTACTGCTGCAGGGGAGCGTGGGATCGCTGAGTTGGTCCCTTCTGAGCTGTGCATGTGTCGCAGCGATGAACGTGGAGCTCCACGTCCTGATGACAGCCAGGCCAGTAGAACCGGGCCCGAAGGCGCTGCAGCGTCTTTGTCACCCCGAAGTGGCCCGCTCCTACCGCCCCATGAACCAGCTGGAGTACTTTGGGCCGGAGTCGACGAGGAACCAGCAGCTGCCAAATGTGCCGCTGCCCAGCTGGAGTCTGCCACTGTCTATACACCACGCCCTCGTGACAGCGGAGGTTGGCCCACTGGGAGTGCAGGGCCTTAGTCTCTGGGTCCAGCGGTGACACAACCTCCCAGGCGGGCCGCTGTCCTGCGTCCAGCCACTGCCGAACCCGCGAAATGACCGGGTCTCTGTCCTGCTCGCTCTGCAGCTGCTGCGTGCCAAGAACCTCTGTGACGTCATCGCTGGGGAGAACTGCCTGATCATCTGAGGAGGGGCTGTGCGTCGCTGCGTGATTCCTGCTCGCAGTGGCTCGGAGAGCGGCAGCCCGTGGGGCGATTTGGTCCCGATCTTCAGCCCGTTGACAGTGACGACACTCCTCTGTCGCGCAGGGGCGCCGAGACAGCGCGTCAGCGTTGGCATGGAGGCGGCCTGCCCGATGCACAATCTGGAAATTATAATCCTGCAGTGCCTCCAGCCACCTCGCCAACTGTCCATCCGGTTCTTTGAAATTTAACAACCAGGTCAGGGAAGCGTGGTCCGTCCTGAGCTGGAACCTCCCCCCGTACACATACGGGCGGAAGTGACGCAGTCCTTGAATGACAGCCAGCAGCTCTCTGCGGGTCACACAGTAATTTCTCTCGGCTCTGCTGAGAGTGCGGCTGAAGAAAGCGACTGCCTGCTCTCCGTGTTCTCCCTCCTGGGATAGCACCGCCCCGATGCCCTGGTTGCTGGCGTCCGTGTCCACAATGAAAGGGCGGCTCGGGTCAGGATACCGCAGGACGGGGGCTCTGATGAGCGCTGCGCGAAGCTGGCAGAAAGCAGCAGCGCAGCTGTCACTCCACTGGAACAGGCGTCCTTTCTGCGTCAGCTGATGCAGCGGGCTGGCAATGGTGGCGAAGTCTTTCACAAACTTCCTATAATAGGAGGCCAATCCAAGAAAACTCCTCAGTTCTCCAACGTTCCGCGGCACCGGCCAGTCTCTCACTGTTGCCACTTTTTCCGGGTCAGTGGCAACCCCCGCTGCGCTGACGACGTGGCCCAAAAAGGTGGTCTCTCGCCGGAACAGGTGGCATTTCCTAGGGTGTAACCATAGCCCCGCCTGCTGGATGGCTCCCAGCACCTCTCGGAGATTTGACAGGGCGCTGTCAAAATCAGCTGCATGCACCAGCAGGTCATCCAGGTAAACAACGCAGCGACTCCGCGGCACGTGAGCCAGCACTCGCTCCATCAAGCGTTCAAAGGTGGCCGGAGCGTTGCAGAGTCCAAACGGCATCACTTTAAACTGGTACAGTCCCTGCCCGATGGAGAAGGCTGTTTTTTGGCGGGCCTCGGGTGACAGCTCTACCTGCCAATAGCCGCTGCGTAGATCCAGCGAGCTGAACCAGCTGGAGCCGGCGATGTGGTCCAGTGCGTCATCGATGCGGGGCAGGGGGTAGGAATCTTTCCTGGTGGCATCGTTCAGGCGTCGGTAATCCACACAGAACCGCCACGACCCGTCCTTCTTCTTGACCAGCACCACAGGCGCTGCCCAGGGGCTGTTAGAGGGCTCAATAACATCTGCCTCCAGCATTTCTCGCACTTTTTGTTCCGCCGCTGCCCGCCTTGAAAAGGGCAGCCGGCGTGGGTGGAGTCGAATCGGCCTGGCCTCACCGGTGTCGATCTCGTGCTGCACCAACCCGGTCCGGCCACATTCCTCATCCTTCGCAGCAAAAACACCCACGTAATAGTCCAATAGCTCCCGCAGCTGGCGTCTCTGTTCCGGGTCCAGCCCGCTGCAGCTCCGCTGAAATAATTCCTCCACTGCCTGCTGCGTCTCCGCTGACACGTTGACCCCTCCCCTTGCTGTCCCTGTGTGTGCTCGTGCTCCCTCTGTCCGCGCTGGTGACGTCATCGTGTCCAGTCCTCGCGGTGACCTGCCTGGTCCGGTCTGTCTTGGCGATCCCTCGATCGTGCGTGCCCCCGTGTCCCTTCTCTGGGTTCTGCTGTGGAGCGTGATGGTCCGGTTTCCCAGCTGGAGGGAAGGTCCGGTGGTGTCGATCTTGGCACGCCAGGCTGTGAGCAGGTCTAGTCCAATAATACAGGGGTCTTGGATGTCAGCCAGCCAGAACGGGTGTCTTATGTTCTGACCGGCCACCCCCACCACCAGCACTCTCCGCCCCTTCAGTCGGGCGCGCTCACCGGTAGCTGTGGTGACGCAGCGCTCGGTGGGTTCCCACCCCCGCGGAGCCGTCTTGCTCGTGCCCGGCAGTACGCCCGGTCGAACCAAGGAGATTGTAGAGCCGGTGTCAATCAGGGCCCGGATCGACGTCTTCCCCAAGCTGCACTGTAGATAGATCCCTGGAGAGTGTCCAACTCGGCCCACGCGCGGTGCCGGCTCCTCGGGGGAAACATCTGCTGGAGGTGGCCTGTCCCCGTTCATGCCACCTCGCTCTAGTTTAACGCCGGCGAGGGGCCGGTTTGTCGTGGGGTGGGTGCGGGGCAGTATCGCGCGATGTGTCCCATCTCTCCGCAGCGGAAGCACCCTTCCTCGCGCCGCCGAGGCCATCTTCTCCGTGGACGCGCCGCTGTGGTCTGCCGTAATTCCTCCTCCTCCCCCTCGCTCTCCATCGTAGCCTGGTAGGTTCTCCGGCTGTGCGTTGCTGCTTCAGCGGTGCGACTTATTAGCGGCTCTGCCCGCTCTGCTTCTGCCACTGCAGTCTTCCAGTCGCTCGCGGCGTGGAGCTGTACGTGGCTCTGGAGCTGGGCCGGGCGGAGACCTTGGATGAAGCTCCGGAGGGCGAGCTTCTCTACTGCCTCCGGCGCGAACTCTGGGTAGCTGCGCCGGGTTAACAGCCATATATCTGCAGCATAGGCTCCTAATATTTCCTGGTGGTTCCGGCGGCGGCGGGTCAGCTGTTCTTGGGCGTGCTCAGCGTCCGCTATTCTCCCAAATCGTCTCTGGAGCGCCCCTTGTAGTGCTGGCCAGCTGTGGTGCTCCCCGGGCCGGAGATCAGAGAGCGTGCAGAGGGCTTTCCCTTCCAAGGCCAGCGCGACCTGTACGGCGGTTTCCTCTGGTGACCAGCCGTTCAGCGCCGCAGTCAGCTCGACCTGTGTCAGGTAGTCATCTAATGTGGCTTCGCCGTTGAAACGGGGAATCTTGGCCCGCTGCCGAACAGGTGGGGTGGTCGTTTCCTGATCGATCGCCACCCTTGATCGCCGTGGGGTCGCCAGCCCGTGCTGTCCTAAGAAGGGTGGAACGTTTGCTCTGTTCTGCCCGCTCTGTCTTGAAAAAGACAGGAGGCGGGGTGCGCTGGCCCCGTCAGGTCCGCCGCTCCGTTCGTCCCGGCTCCGGGCTCCCGGTGGTGATGCCTCGGTCTCATCATCCATCATCAGCTGAGCAATGGCCTGCTCCAGCTGCTGGATCTCCATTCTGATCGCTTCCATTTGCTCCATCCCACTTCTGACACCAGTGTGACGTAGCAGGGTTCACACAAAGAAAGAGGAGCAAGATGGTTGTGATGAACAGGCTTTATTTACACACCACCAACCCCCAACCTCCACTTAGTACGCAGAGCAGTGGAGGTCATTCCCACAGACCTCTGTTTACATTACGGTTACACACACATGATACATCTTGCCCTAATCCTGCTAAACACTGCTGGGTCATTATAATGCAGTTATAATGACACAGCAGTATAACCCAGAAATAACACATTTAACACACACAGTAACGTTTCAAACTGGCAAAGCATGCTGGGAAATCCCTGGCCCCCTTAAAATGGCCCCGACGTTACAGTATCAATATGGCGGCACCCTGGGTGTAGTAGGAGGTGACGTCCCACCTTTCCAGTGGTGGCGACACGGGGAGTATAAGAGGCCATGGCGGAAGAGACTGTCTCTTTGCTGTGGACCCTTGACCTGTACGGAGTGACTCCTGTTTGGTTCCTGCTCTTATATAATAAAATACATAAACAGTCACCTCGCCTCCTCCTCCTTTTATGGACACATCACACATACATGTTTTGCACTCAAGTGGGAGCTAATTTCAGCACTTGTAATTTTTGTATTTTTGAATGTTTTGGCATAGTTCTGGTACTTGTTGCTGGTGTTCGTGGTTGTGCCATAGACTGTATAAATAGAGGCTTCTTTGTGGCTCTGACTAGATTCTACATCTGCTCTGAGGTAAACCTGATTATGTCCAACATATTTTAACAAAATGCAGCCGAGTTTATTGCGGTGGAGACATTGATATATGGGACTCGTGCTGGCAAAATGAGTTGGAATGTGCACCACGTCATTACGAGCTACAGGCAGAAAAGTCATAAATCATGACTCTGTTTGCTAGCGGCAAGACTCGGGAAAACCCCCACGAGTGCCTGGAATCACTGGAAAGCTTAGAAATCGCACTTTCTAAAAATACATATGTTTTTGCAGAAGACAAAACTCCCAACTGATCAAATGCAAGTTTTCAACTTAGCCAAAATGTAAACAAATCGTCTTTTTCCGTCCGTTTTTGCGCACTTCCTACAAATTAAATATCATTTCGAAGGTCTTTCAATACAGAATATGGAAATAATGTTACATCAGTTTTGGACATGTCCTCAAAGTGATTCATTTTGCCAGCATGGGTCATTTGTTTACAGCGTTAGCATCTTAGCAATGGCGCTAACTAACGGAACTACAGTCTGCCAGGGCAGTTTTTAAGGTCATCTTCTCATCTCTCGATAGTCATGGGAAGTGATATTGTGGAGGACGGAAGCAGACGAGACACGAGCTGACTACACAGAACTTTATTTCTCCTTCAACACAGAACAGACTAAGTCTGAGTGCCAAAGCGAACTTCTTTATACATTTTCTTCCCGCCTCTGGCACTCAGGGTAAACACATTAACATAAAAGTTACGAAGCGTGAACACACGTCAACATACACATTAACATACACTTCACAGAGCAAGGCTTAGTAAAATACATTCGTGCCCCTGCATCCTCAGGTGTGAGCCTGGCACGGTGGGGGCGAAAGGTACATCTTTATTTACTTCATACCCCCCAGCGCTCTGGCGCCCTTGGCTGGCCCCCCAACACCACGAACTACTGGGTAGAGTGTCATCTCCTTTGTTTCACCACACAGCACCCCCCCCCCCCCGAACACCCAGAAGGGGTCCTAACCCTTTGGACCTTTGGGCTTGAGCAAGCGCCCGTAACGGCTGTAACGTGGGCCAGTCGAAGTGCCTTCCTGGGTAGGAGAAAGACTTGGTCTCTGGAGGGGAAAAGGGTGGGGAGGGGAAAAAGTTAGTTTATTGAAAACAGTCCTCTGTAGGGGGAACACTAACCTGCGGACCCATTGTAGGTGGGCGCCCTCACCAGGGAGCTTAAGCCAACACCACCTGCTCATCTGCCAACACATAAGCGGGCTTCAGCCTGTCTATGCAGATGATTTCCTTATGCCCCCCTAACCCAAGTTTAACACAAAATGTTTCTCCCCAGTTTCCAACACTCTGAATGGGCCATCGTACTGCGGACACAGCAGGGTTCTGTGGGCGTCATGCCTGACGAAAACGAATTTGGCGTTCTCTAAGTGCTTTGGAACAAAAGTACGGGGAAAACAACGGTGCGCCGGGCCCATAACACTGGCAGCCCCTGTACCGGAAAAAAGGTGCGCAGACGGATTGGTACCGGGCACAGGGCTCTCTGGCAAAAATTCCCCCGAGATCTGCAATGGCTGAGAAAAAACGAGTTCTACCGGGGAAGCTGCCAAATCTTCCTTAGGTGCGGAACGCAACCCCAATAGGACTCATGGCAGGCAATTGACCCAATTTGCATCCGTTAGCGAGACTCTGAGCGATGCTTTAAGCGACCTGTGAAAGCGCTTGCACAAACCGTTAGCCTGCGGGTTGTACACGGTGGTGCGCTGGATTTTGACCGTCAGGCTGTCGGCCATCGCGGTCCAAAGTTCCGAAACAAATTGCGGACCCCTGTCAAAAGTGATGACTGACGGGGATCCGAACTGTGCAACCCAAGCTGACAAAAACGCGCAGGCTCCCTCGGCAGACGTGGTGGAACTCACCGGAACCACCTCTAGCCAACGTGTAGTGTGGTCCACGATTGTTAAAAGGTGTGTGAACCCCTGCAACGGCAGAAGGGGACCCACTAAATGCCTTGTACCACCCTGCTCTCGAGTTTTATGTCTGCATCCCCTGTTTGGTCGGCGGTCACTGCAGAAAAATCGATGCCCATGTATACCGGAGAGACCAGCCCGCGTGACAAGCAGACTGCTACAATGTTCAGTTTGCCAGCTACATGTTGGATGTCGGTTGTGATCGCCGACATCTGTGCCATTGTTGCCGAACTGACCACGGTTCTGAGACTTTGGACATCGCGTAGGTCAGTGGTTTCTGATCGACAATCGCAGTAAACTCATGACCCTCGAGCCAGAACTGAAAATGACGTGTAGTGAGGTGGAGAGCCAACAACTCTCTGTTGAAAATGCTATATTTACACTCGTTGTTGCACAAAGTACGGCTGAAAAAGGAGAGGGGTAGCCACAAACCGGAGCCATACCGCTCCACTACGGCTCCTACCGTGACGTCAGAAGCATCTGTGGTGAGCGCTATCCGCGCTGATGGGGCTGGGTGGGCCAGCAAAGCTGCGTTAGTGAGCGCCCTTTTGGCATTTGTGAAAGCCTGAACCTGCTTGGGGTTCCAGTCGATGCTATCTGCGGGCTTCTTTTTGTTGAGTGTGCCATACCGCGGTTGCAGCAGCTGTGCTGCCTGGGGGAGAAAACAGTTGTAAAAATTAACCATCCCCAAAAATTCCTGCAGCACCCTCACGGTTTGTGGACGTATAAAATCCAACACTACGCACACTTTATCCGGCAGTGGGATTACGCCATCTGGTGAGATGTGGTGGCCCAAAAAGTTGATTACTGGCAGCCCGAACTGACACTTCGCTGGGTTAACAATCAACCCATGCACTTCCAAACGTTGGAAAACTTGTTTGAGATGAGCGAGGTGCTCCTCCTCTGATGCGCTAGCCACCAAAATGTCGTCCAAGTAGACGAAAATGAACGGCAAGTCACGGAGCACCACGTCCATCATCCTTTGGAAAGTTTGTGCTGCGCCCTTTAACCTGAACGGTATGCGCAAAAACTCGATAAGACCGAAGGGAGTTAATACTTATATTATGTTATACGTCCTCTGCGTGCACCAGGACCTGGTGGTAACCGTGGACCAGATCCACTTTTGAAAAAATGCGCGTCCCAGCCAGGTGCACAGAAAAATCCTGGATGTGCAGGATGGGGTAACGATCGTGTTCCGTGGTGTTGTTTAAGTGTCAGAAATCACCGCACGGCTGCCACAACCCATTGGACTAGGGCACCATGTGCAGCGGGGATGCCCAAGGGCTGTTTGAGCACCTAACAATGCCTAAGCGTTCTAAGTTAGCAAACTCCCGAGGGCGCGCAAACACCGGCGGACTTTTCGTGGTGATAAAATGCTCGACCCCGTGCTTGGTTACCATAGCGGAAAAAGTGGGCACCGCGAGTGCTGGGAACTCGGAAAGTAAACGCTGGTACTTACCCCCTGGAGCTAGAATATTTGCGTGTGTTGGTGGCCCAACTCCCTGAGCTGTGCAGGGCAAGGAAGAAAAAGATACAGCGTCCACTAAACGCCTGTTGGCATCATCAACAAGTAGTCCGTGAGCACACAGAAAATCAGCACCTAAGATGGGGACCGAACATGCAGCTACCACAAAGTCCCACTGGTAATTGCGTCCATGTAAACATATAGTCACCATCCTTTCTCCAAATGTCCTGATGTGGGATCTGTTTACGGCCATTAAAGACGGCCCACAGCCTTCTGCCAGCTTGTCTGCGCTGACTGGCAAAATGAGGCTCTTCTGGGAGCCAGAGTCTACCAGAAAACATCTCCCCGAACATATGTCCATAATGAAAAGGAGCTTCTCCTTGCTGCCAGTGGTTGCAGCTGCTACTGACCGCTGGCTGTCCCATTTCCCAGCTTCTTGAAGTGGCACGGCGGCAGACAACATTGTGCTTCCTTACCAAAACAGCGGTGATAACAACATAGAGTCCCGGTCCTCTTTCTCCGGGTCTCCATCCCGGCCACCACCGTCGACTCCTCAACCTCGCTGGGCTCCGCCGGAGAGCCCAGTCTCACTGCCTGAACGCTGAAAGCCTTGCTTGCCAGGATAATGTGGTCTGCCTCCTCCGCCAGCACGCAGTAGTTCCTGGCCGCCAGCAGGGGTGAGTTAGTGAGAATCACTCTCGCAGAAGCCAGCAGGTTTCTGAGGAAGAGGTGGGTGAAAAGGAAAGATCTGTTGTCCGTACCCATCAACGCAAGCATGTTCTCCATCAGGTCCACAGTCGATCTGTCTTCTAGCTCTGAGCGGGTGAGGAGCTTTTCTGCCCTCTCTGCGTCTGAAAGGGGAAAATGGCGCAGCAGCAGTCACTTGAGAGTGCCATATTTTCCTTAGGCTGGCGGGCTCGGAGTACTCTCATGGCACACGCATCCAGTGATGCCACCACATGATGGTACTTTGTGTCATCTGCCACGACTCCACAGAGGGTGAAATGGGCTTCCACACGAATAAACCAAGCAGCCAGGTCATGAAGCCAAAAGTCTGGGAGTCTGACTGCAACGGTTCATGCAGCGGTGTGAGACTCCAGTGGGAGTGTCTCTGCGGTGGTGTTCGGTCCATTTTCCATTATACGTCTCTAGGTCACCAATGTGGAGGATGGAAGCAGACGAGATGCAAGCTGACGACACAGAACTTTATTTCTCCTCCAACACAGAACAGACTATCTCTGAGTGCCAAAGCGAACTGCTTTATACATTTTCTTCCCGCCTCTGGCACTCAGGGTAAACACATTAACATAAAAGTTACGAAGCGTGAACACACGTCAACATACACATTAACATACACTTCACAGAGCAAGGCTTAGTAAAATACATTCGCGCCCCTGCATCCTCAGGTGTGAGCCTGGCACAGTGGGGGCGAAAGGTACATCTTTATTTACTTCATACCCCCAAGCGATCTGGCGCCCTTGGCTGGCCCCTCAACACCCCAAAGTACTGGGTGGAGTGTCATCTCCTTTGTCACCACAGTATGATTATATTACTGTTTTTGAGGTGCAAAAGGCCGTGTTCCCGTATTTCTGTTGCCAAAGTTATTGCTTTTTAACAAGAAAAAGTGTCCGTTTCAGTGACAACCATACATTCTAAACTAGTACCAGAAGTTGCTACCATAATTCAAGCAAGGCATCACGGGGCCTAGGAATAAGGTGGATATAAATAAAATGTATTATTATTATTATTATTATTATTATTATAAATAACACAAGGATGTCATTCTGGATATGAGAGACAAATTCATTAAAGCACATCCAAATGAAAGCAAAATGTTTTGTAAGCGTGAGTGTTAAAAAAAAGACCAACAGTTACCGCTGAATTTATTTTGTGGATACATTGCAATAGTTTAACATTGATTGAATGATAGACACTTTAAAACAGTTTTTTTCCTCTATAAGTTCAGTAAGATTTCTGACAGATGTGCTGCAGTAGTCTGATGAGGCTGACTTTGATACAGTTTAAGACAAAAGTATGGCATGAAAAAATTGATGAATGACAGCATGTGTCAATTACATATCCTCGATATAGAAGACAACTCTTACATAAGATATTATAATGAGTACCATTCACTACTAATACATCAGATTTTTTTAGCAGATTGTCAGTATTATACACAAAAACACATTTATCCATGCCTAGGCTTTTGAGTTCCATCTGACTGTCCATTTCTGCACTCTAAATTAAACAAGAACATTTCCAGATATCAACACAAAACTTGGTGGTGGAATAGTCCATGGCAAGTTCTAGACAGGCATTAATTTTGTGGTTAAAAGGTTTAAGATCAAGGTCAGTGTGGACATGGGTCTGGATCTTGAGTATCTCCAAGTTAAATGTAAGATTGTATCTACTGTATATCTGCTGAATTAATTCTGTGCTATTCCACAGCCGAATATTGTGCCCATATCATCTAGATCTACTCACGCTTAGAAATTAGACCCTATGCTTAATGAAGCCTGTCAAATAATCACAGGAACTCTTCATCCAACTCCAACAAACTACCTATACAGGCTTTCTGGTATTGCCTCACCTAAAATTCAAAGAAAGACAATCACAAGAACGGAGAAAAAGAAACAAAAAAGTGATCCATGGCATCCACTTTATGCTCATAAAGCAGTTCTGACACATTTAAAATCCAGGAAAGGCCTCCTTACGATCATAACCTTGTCAATATAAACATAAGAGATTCAAAATAAACCAATGGAACAAAGTGGAACAAGCAACTATACAGCACCCAACCATCCCCACACCACAGGAAAATCTATCAAAAGGCACTACACTACAGAGCAGAGGATAGTGTGTGTTAAATCATGCAAGAACCAATGTTGGATGAACCAAAACCAACTTGGTGAGATGGGGACTTGCCGAAAATACGGCCTGTGAATGTGGACACCAAGAAGAGAATTTGACCTATTTCCTGACTACCTGCACCAAAAGTATTTTTTTTTTTTTTATAATCCTTTATTAGTCCAATGGGGAATTTACAGGGCATACACGGTGCGGGGCCAATCCCTTTACACACACATTCATACCTAAGGCCACTTTACAGTCTCCAATTAACCTAACTTGCATGTTTTTGGCCTGTGGAAGGAAACCGGAGTAAACCCATGCAGACATGAGGAGAACATGCAAATGACACAGAAGGGTCACCGATAGTCAGGAGTGGAATCAATCCCGTGACTGTCTTACTGTGCTGCCACAGTGCTAACCACTGCCCTACCGAGCTTGGTGTCGATAGAGTTGAGCGATTATTACATTAGAGATTACTGTGTAGAACTGTAGGAAAAGCAATGGAGAAAAAAACCCCTAAATATTTGTTGGTAGGATGTCTGAAATTCTTTATAAATTTTGTGTTCAGTCTTGTTTACAAATCCATCCATCCATCCATCTTCTTCCGCTTAATCCTTTTCGGGTCGCAGGGGGGCTGAAGCCTATCCCAGCATCTTTGGGCGAGAGGCAGGGTACACCCTGGACAGATCGTGTTTTCAAATCAAAAACCCCAAATCTGATTGATGCAAGACATCTTTAGAAATCAAGCTAAATATAAGGTAATGAATGCTATACCAGATTTCCACAAAAAACTGCATTTTCTTCTGTTTTCAAAGCTGAATGCATGCATTTTTCCCATATAAGTTAGAGAAATTGTATCAGCTGTGTTGGCAGCTGTCTTTGTCTCAGAACTAATTTGGAGCAGACAACAGACATCCTTAAAACTATAATACAGGGGCGTCTTCAGTAAAGATACAACATAATCAAATAGATAAACAGTGTTCTTAAAACAGGAGTGAATCACACACTAGCAAATCTGTCTGTGCAGCCCACACACACAGACGTATATTCACAGTGAAACCTCACAGCAACATACAGTATATATAAAAAAACCAACCAAACAAGCTTAAAACCCCCACAGGTGACAGTTGGTCCTAATCCAGCTCTCCAACTGCAGTGATTTGTGTCGGCTCCACCCTGGGATGGACTGAGGACGGGCGTGTTGCTAGTCTGACTGGTCTGCGGCTCACTTAACAAAAAACATGCAGGTAAAAGTGTTTTAGCCACAGTTTAAACCGCCCACTGACCCACGCAGTAGGCATACAATAAAACCACACAAAATGTGAAGTTATAAGCTGTCTGAGGGTTGATGCCTGATGGACGTAATCGTGACACCTACCTGTAGAAATCAGACAGAATGAATATTAGTGATATTTTTAAATAGTTTCTGCAGCTATCAGGACATTAAATTTAATATGTTTTAAGGCCATTCTTAATGCCACTTAAACAAATTTAGTCCTCATATGTTCACAAATTGGCACTTTCATTTAGTACTGTGACGTAGGCGAAGTTCACACAAAGAAGAGGAGCAGATGGTTGCGACACAACAGGCTTTATTAAAACACACCACTGAGCACAGACAGGAGGGGAGGTCATCCCCCCAGACCTCCATTTCAATCATGGTTACACACACATGATACATCTTGCCCTAATCCTGCCTATAAACACTGCTGGGTCATTATAACGCAGTTATAATGACACAGCAGTATAATAACTCAGTAATCACATTAAATACACACACAAAGTAACGTTCTCTGCTGGCAAAGCATGCTGGGGAAATCCCTGCGCCCCTTAACACAGCCCCGACATTACACTGCCCCCCCCGGACTGGTTTCTGTCCCCAGAAAAGTCAAAGTCCAACCCAGAAGCCCAACGCGAACCAGTCCAGGTGTCGGGGCGGCCTTTGATGCCGACGACCAGCACATCCAACAGCCTCAGTAGGACCACACACAGTCCCTCCCCTGGCAGCGGGAGTCATATGCCCGCTCCAGCCGACTCCCACTGCTGCCAGGGTCTCCCAGGCGGCCGCTGGCCTGTGTCCAGGCGTCCAGCCCGTGCCGAGCCCGGGAAATGACCGGATCTCTGTCCTGCTCACTCCGCTGCTGCTGCGCGCCGAGGGCCTCTGTGACGTTACTACCGGGGGAACCATCTACGGGAGGTGGCCTGTCCCCGTCCATGCCACCTTGCTCTAGTTTAACGTCGGCAAGGGGCCAGTTTGTCATGGGGTGGGCGCGGCGCAGTACCGTGTGATGTGCCCTGGCTCTCCGCAGTGGAAGCACCCTTCCTCGCATCGCTGCGGCCTCTTCTCCGTGGACGCATTGCCATGGTCTGCCGTAACTCCTCTTCCTCCCCCTCGCTCTCAGCACGGTGGTTTCCTCTGGTGATCAGTCATTCAGCGTGGCATCCAGCTCGACCTGGGCCAGGTAGTCATCCAACAGGGTCTCGCCGTTGTAGCGGGGAATCTTGGCCCGCTGCCTGATGGATGGGACGGTTGCATCCCGGTCAATTGCCGCTCCTGATCGCCGTGGAATCGCCAGCCCGTCCTGCCCTGAAAAGGGCGGGAAGCGGGGCTGGTTTGCTCTGCTCGGCCCGCTCTGCCTTGAAAAAGGCAGAAGGCGGGGTACGCTCATCCCTTCGGGTCCGCTGCTCCGTCCATCGCGGCGAGCCACTCCGGGGGTCGGTGTCTCAGCTCTGCCGTCCATTCCCAGCTGAGAGATGAACCGCTCCAGCTGCTGGATCTCCGCCCGGATCCTGGCTACCATCTAGCTCCATACCCACTTCTGACACCAGTGTGACGTAGGCGAGGTTCACACAAAGAAAGGGAGCAGATGGTTGCGACGAACAGGCTTTATTAAAACACACCACAGAGTACAGACAGGAGGGGAGGTCATCCTCCCAGACCTCCGTTTCAATCATGGTTACACACACATGATACATCAAATCAAATCAAATCAAATCAAATCAAACTTTATTGTCATATTGCTGTACATACAACTGTAGTGCAGGCAAGATGAAATTGCGCTTCTCTCGGCATCCATATAAATAGAAGCAGCATGATTTAAGACACCCTCCCACATAGCTCCACCCCCCCACCCCCCCCATCCATTCACACATCCCTGAGACATACTTGGGGGAAAAACAACCAACTAACTATAATATACAAATAATATACAAAATGTCCGTAGGTGCAGTAGTGTGTATGAGAGATTCCGGGTCAACTGTTCAGCATCCTGACAGCTTGTAGAAGGAAGCCCTTCTTGCCATCTTGCCCTAATCCTGCCTATAAACACTGCTGGGTCATTATAACGCAGTTATAATGACACAGCAGTATAATAACTCAGTAATCACATTAAATACACACACAAAGTAACGTTCTCTGCTGGCAAAGCATGCTGGGGAAATCCCTGCCCCCCTTAACACAGCCCCGACATTACACTGCCCCCCCCCAGACTGGTTTCTGTCCCCAGAAAAATCAAAGTCCAACCCAGAAGCCCAACGCGAACCAGTCCAGGTGTCGGGGCGACCTTCGATGCCAATGACCAGCACATCCAGCAGCCTCAGTAGGACCACGCACAGTCCCTCCCCTGGCAGCGGGAGTCATATGCCCGCTCCGGCCGACTCCCACTGCTGCCAGGGTCTCTCAGGCGGCCACTGGCCCGCGTCCAGGCGTCCAGCCCCTGCCGAGCCCGGGAAATGACCGGATCTCTGTCCTGCTCACTCCGCTGCTGCTGCGCGCCGAGGGCCTCTTTGACGTTACCACCGGGGGGAGCATCTACGGGAGGCGGTCTGTCCCTGTCCATGCCACCTTGCTCTAGTTTAACATCGGCAAGGGGCCAGTTTGTCATGAGGTGGGCACAGAGCAGTACCGTGTGTTGTGCCCTGGCTCTCCGCAGTGGAAGCACCCTTTCTCGCATTGCTGCGGCCTCTTCTCCGTGGACGCGCTGCCGTGGTCTGCCGTAACTCCTCCTCCTCCCCCTCGCTCTCAGCACGGCGGTTTCCTCCGGTGACCAGTCGTTCAGCGCGGCATCCAGCTCGACCTGGGCCAGGTAGTCATCCAACAGGGTCTCGCCGTTGTAGCGGGGAATCTTGGCCCGCTGCCGGATGGATGGGACGGTCGCCTCCCGGTCGATCGCCGCTCCTGATCGCCGTGGAATCGCCAGCCCGTCCTGCCCTGAAAAGGGCGGGAAGCGGGGCTGGTTTGCTCTGCTCGGCCCGCTCTGCCTTGAAAAAGGCAGATGGCGGGGTTCGTTGGTCCTGTCGGGTCTGCTGCTCCGTCCATCGCGGCGAGCCACTCCGGGGGTCGGTGTCTCAGCTCTGCCGTCCGTTCTCAGCTGAGCGATGAACCGCTCCGGCTGCTGGATCTCCGCCCGGATCCTGGCTACCATCTAGCTCCATACCCACTCCTGACACCAGTGTGACGTAGGCGAGGTTCACACAAAGAAAGGGAGCAGATGGTTGCGACGAACAGGCTTTATTAAAATACACCACAGAGTACAGACAGGAGGGGAGTTCATCCTCCCAGACCTCCGTTTCAATCATGGTTACACACACATGATACATCAAATCAAATCAAATCAAATCAAATCAAATCAAACTTTATTGTCATATTGCTGTACATACAACTGTAGTGCAGGCAAGATGAAATTGCGTTTCTCTCGGCATCCATATAAATAGAAGCAGCATGATTTAAGACACACTCCCACATAGCTCCACCCCCCCACCCCCCCATCCATTCACACATCCCTGAGACATACTTGGGGGAAAAACAACCAACTAACTATAATATACAAATAATATACAAAATGTCCGTAGGTGCAGTAGTGTGTATGAAAGATTCCGGGTCAACTGTTCAGCATCCTGACAGCTTGTGGAAGGAAGCCCTTCTTGCCATCTTGCCCTAATCCTGCCTATAAACACTGCTGGGTCATTATAACGCAGTTGTAATGACACAGCAGTATAATAACTCAGTAATCACATTAAATACACACACAAGCTGCTCCGTCCATCGCGGCGAGCCACTCTGGGGGTCGGTGTCTCAGCTCTGCCGTCCGTTCTCAGCTGAGCGATGAACCGCTCCGGCTGCTGGATCTCCGCCCGGATCCTGGCTTCCATCTTGCTCCATACTCACTCCTGACACCAGTGTGACGTATAGGCGAAGTTCACACAAAGAAAGGGAGCAGATGGTAGCGACACAACAGGCTTTATTAAAACACACCACTGAGCACAGACAGGAGGGGAGGTCATTCTCCCAGACCTCCGTTTCAATCATGGTTACACACACATGATACATCTTGCCCTAATCCTGCCTATAAACACTGCTGGGTCATTATAATGCAGTTATAATGACCCAGCAGTATAATAACTCAATAATCACATTAAATACAAACACAAAGTAACGTTCTCTGCTGGCAAAGCATGCTGGAGAAATCCCTGCCCCCCTTAACACGGCCCCGACGTTACAGTGCTGTCCAGTTATCCACCAGAACTGCAATGACTGAAAGGTTTCAGTCATCAATCCACCTCTAATTGAATTAGCACTTCCCCGGGATCATAATTAATTTATGCAGTTAAAATACATGAAACTAGCCTCTACCCCACACCCAAAACTGACAACTTAATTGGAAAAAGGCAACAAATTCACCAAAAGGCATCATGAATTCACAACAAAAAGGTCACAACTTCCCCAGAAAAAAAAAAATCACAAATTCACAAGAAAAAAAATCACAAATTTACACGAAAAAGAACATGTTAATTTTAAGAAAAATATCTACAAATTTACTAGGTAAAAGTTACAAATTTGGGAGGAAAAAAAAATGCCAATTCTCCAGAAATGTTACAAATTCACAAGAAAATAATCACAAATTTACAAGAAGAAACCAGACTGTCAATGACGGAGTCACTCATTCTGCCTTGATCTTGAGCACAACCTGGCTGAGACCCACTGTGCATGAGTTTGCAGAACTTTGGAGCTTTTGCCTATGAGGAGTAATGATTTTTGGTGAAATCATAAATGCCCAGGTCTCCTAACCTTTGACCCTGTAGTTGACCATGCACTCAATTTGGATGCAAACCCACCTGGGGATCATTGTGTGTACATTTTGTGACGACTGGAGCAGCTGTCTAGGAAAAGTAGAGATTTTTCTAAAACTCTCATAAGCGACTAGATCTTCTGACTTTTGACCTTTAGCACTTCTTGGCTGCAGACCCACCTGAAGATCATTGTGAACGTCAAGGAAATTGCCCAGAAGGAGTAGCATTTTTTTTTTTTTTTAAACACAGAAGAGCTCCAATCTCCCGACCTTTGACCTTGAACTTGAGCACAACCTGGATGCAGACCCACCCAAGGATCATTGTGAGTGAGCTTTGTGAGTATCAGGACAAATGGATACAAGGAATAGTGATTCCTGTGAACTGTAGACCAGTGAATGGAAGGATGGATAGATGATGGATACCACACTCCTTTTGGCTTCACCCGAATGATCTAAAAATCAACAAACGTCCTACAAAATGTTGAAAATTTAGAAGAAAAAAGTTACAAATTGAGGTAAAAAAAAGTTGCAGCTTTCCAAGATATTTTATTGCGATACTACGAGGGGGGGCTGAAAAGTTCATAGGCTGAAAAGTTCATAGTGGTCAAATTTGACCAAATGTGGTTTATTTTTCATTATACAACAGTTAGGCCAAATCTCAATCTCCTCTGTAAACCCTCAAGCCCTGAGCCCTTGCAGACTTAAGGTGCATTGACACCAAACGCAAACTGGTGCCGCGAAGCCATACAAAGTGAATGGGAAGACGCGAGTACACGTGAATTTGCGCAGTTGCACTTTTGCGTCCCAGGCTAGCTAGCTAGCTAGCTGCTAGCTTTGAGATTCTGTCATCACCGGAGTAAAGGTATCACCATTGCTGAGTAAACTAGTTTGAAAATTTGACTCACTCACCTGGAGACTCAGGAAGACCGGGAGCTTTTCAGCTCGAATACGCGTGAATTTGCGCAGTTGCACTTTTGCGTCCCAGGCTAGCTAGCTAGCTGGCTTGAGACAACATTTTCAGGTGAGCCCCCAGTTGGATAATGTAAACATAAGCATGACGTTATTTTGGGAATTTCCACAGCAGGTTGAACACAGCTGCAGAAGTTTTAAAGGCAACTTCGCCTGTCTGCATCTCACTCAGAAGGGGGATTCATGTCTGTTCGCATGTTTACGTTGAGTTATAATGCAATTGTGCCACACGAAAAATTCGCCCCGTTCGTGTTTGGTGTGAATGCATCTTTAGGCTGCTGCCATCAGTAGTGCTTGAGTGTGCGAGTCTGTGAGGGGATGAAGTGGCTCAAAATGGTAGAAATGGGACAAACTTTGTTACCTTAGCAACACTAAAAGTTTTTTTTATTTAATTTACTTTATTAAAAGAATAAGGAAACAAAAACAGTGTATATAAGCGATCACAAAAATAAAATCACAGGACAAAATCAAAACAGATTCCAGACAAAACTAAAATTAGAAACAAACAGGGAAACACTGACAAAGGATAAAAGAAAATGATCCTGAAATTTCAAGACTGTGTGTGTTTCAGGATCTTTGGAGGCTTGTTGAAATAAAGGGGATCAAACTATGTCTAATTTCATTTTCAGTGTTACCATTTTAATAAAAATCTATCTTTTTAACCTATTTATTTTAACCAAACCTTTAATTTGTGTGACATGAAAACATGTGACCAACTATTATGGGTCTCAGACTTGATTTCAGACTTTCTACTTGTTGGATATGAATATGGTGTATATAGTTAGGGTGTACCAATATGGCGGTGCCCTGGGTGTAGTGGGAGGTGATGCCCCGTCTTTCCGGTTGTGGCGTCACGGGAAGTATAAGAGGGCACAGCGGAAGGAGCTCTGGGGGTGTTTCCGGTGCCAGTGTTCACAGTACCCTGGACGAGGGACCCAAACGGCATGGTCGGACACCCGTGGGGCGAATAGAGCCAGCGAGCAGGCACAGCGTAGTTCCGGTGGCCGACTGAGTACCACCGTCGAACGGGGCACTGCCGTGGCTGATTCAACGCACCAAATGAAAGTGAACGGGGCGAGACCAAGTGGCACGATCCCTAGGCGTGCCCACAAGAGGGACCAAAGGCAGGCCTCAGACCGGATAGGCGGGACCCTGGAACACCATATAGGAACCCAGTCACGACGCCGTGAACCACGGAGGTCAGTGAGTACTCCCCTGGGTGTTGGTGATGAAGTTTGCCCTAGGGTCGAATCTCGCTTGGCGGGGTCCACAAATCACGAGAACAGCGGGATGACCAGGGTCAGCTGCGGATAGTGAGGACTCACGACGACGGTTACCTGGAGCTGACAGATGGATCCAGAAGGCACTCAAATGAGCTGCGGTGTTTTGGAGTGAGGAGACGCCAGAGCAGCCCGTCTCCGGTTTGGAATGACAATGAGATGACTATTGTTGTGAAATGTGAGGAATGACAATGATTTCATTGTCATTCCTCACATTTCACAACAATAGTCATAGTGAATGGCGAGGAATGACAATGAGATGACTATTGTTGGGATCCTTAGTGTGACTTTTAAGAGGGGCTGGCGGTGTGTTTTGTCAGGTTGTGTTTATGCTATTATTATTGTTGGTATTATTCTTTGTGCTTTTGAAAAAGAAAAGGGGGGAAGAAACCGCTAACCGCTTTTATGCAAGTTGCCCCTATGTGAGTGTGTAATGAATTAGGTTACATAGATGTGTGAGTGGATGAAGTAAACAATAGAGTGTGAAGTGCAAATTTTCCCCAGTACTGTTTGTCTTTAATGTGCCCATGTTGTGGGGTGTGGAGATCTGGGACTGCCATTAGGTTAGTGTGCATATTGTTTATAAGTGTTTATAGTTGTAAGTGTTTAAAATGTATGTGATATCAGTGGGATTAGGTGTTTTTTTGTGTGTGGTGTAGGGAGTTAGAAATGAAGAAGCGATGTGACTTTATAAATCAAAGTTTAATATCAGCTTCACCTCCCTAACATGTCTCATCTCGGTGCAGAAGCAGAATAAGAGGTCGAACGCAGTCAGACCTTCATACTTATACTCACACTCAACAAAAGACATTGCATATCAAAGCTGACATCCCGCATTAACATAATCCCCCCTCCATTGTCCTCCGTCTCCTCCACCTGACCCTGGGTGGTCAGGGAGATCGATCCGGTCTCCACCGCTGCGACTCTGTCTGCTCTTTAATCCTCGCTGGCGGTTGAGACCTCTTGTCCTGTTCATAGGCGTTAGGTCATTCCACATATGTAATCACTAAACATTCTAATATGTCTATACATATGTAGGTATGGAATATATGATTAATATAAGCCACAGCCCCCCCAAAACGACTAAGAAAAGGACAATCAAATTAAGTTTACAGTTTAAGATAATCTCTATGACATATTATACTGTTAACCTCTTGACAGGGAAAATGAGGAAAAGTCTTTCCAGCAGTCATGCTCCTGTAGAGAATTCAGTGGTAACAACAACAGTATAGTAATATCACAAATCATCCTTAGAACTGTCACGGCACAATCTGATAACACAGTTAACAAGTCTTGGTCAATTTGTATCAGTCCCTGTGCCGTCTGGGTTTTAATCTTCTCCCGAATCTGCTGTGGGACCGCTTTGGTGTCGTGATGGGACCCTCCTGTAAGGAATCTGCAGCTTGGGGAGGAGAGTGGTTATTTGTTCCCTGCAGGGGGGCTGAGTTTTTTTTCTTGGGGGGTCTACCCTGCCGAGGTGCTCTCGCCACCCGTGCAGGTTCGTCTCTCAACAAGAAGGCAGGTTTAAGTCTGTCAATGCTGACTGTTTCTTTTCTGTCCCCTAAATCAAGCACAAAATGCTTATCACCAGGTTCCAGCACTCTGAATGGTCCGTCGTATGGTGGACGGAGGGTTGATTTTAAAGCTTCGTGCCTAACAAAAACGAACTCGGCGTTTTTTAAAGCTTGGGGGTCAAAAACCCGTGGAAAAGAGTGATGTGCCGGTCCGGGGAGAGTGTCCGGTCCGGTGCTGCCTAAAGGCCTCAGGGCTGGAAGATGCCCGGGCTCTGGGTTCTCTGGTGAAAACTCACCTGGGAGTCTGAGAGGTTGTGCAAAAACTAATTCTGCTGGGGAGGCGTCTAGATCCTCTTTAGGCGCAGAACGCAACCCTAATAAAACCCAGGGAAGTTTATTCACCCAATCTGTATCCGTTAGTGAGGCCCTGAGAGCGGCCTTTAAAGATCTGTGAAAACGCTCGCATAACCCATTAGCCTGAGGGTGATATGCGGTGGTGCGGTGAATTATCGCCCCTAAGCTGCTGGCCATGGCTGACCAAAGCTCTGAGACAAATTGAGGCCCCCTATCGGACGTGATGTCCGATGGGACACCGAAACGTGCCACCCAGTTTGTTAAAAAAACGCGAGCGACTTCCGCAGCTGTGGTTGACGCCAAAGGGACCGCCTCAGGCCAGCGTGTAGTACGGTCTATCATCGTTAACAGGTGTGTGAAACCCTGAGACGAAGGTAGTGGTCCAACGAGGTCGACATGAACGTGGTCAAACCTTCTGGCTGGGATTCGAAAAGGCTCTAGAGGAGCTTTTGTGTGTTTGTGTATTTTGGCGCGCTGACAAGACATGCAAGTTTTTGCCCATTCCTTTACATTTTTGCGTAGGCCCGGCCAAACAAACTTTTCTGAGACCATTTTAACCGAGGCGCGCACCCCTGGGTGCGCGAGGGAGTGAACCAAGTCGAAAATGCGGCGGCGCCATGCAGCTGGGACTACCGGGCGAGGTCGGCCGGTTGAAACGTCGCAGATTAGGGGGGATACACCGTCACATAAACCCCTTTCCTCCAGTCTTAACCCTGTTGGTCCAGACAGGAGCGCGCGCACGTCCGCATCGCTGCTTTGTTCCTCTGTCATGGCTGCGTAATCTATCCCTACGTGAATTGGGGCCACGTACGCGTCCGCGTTGGCGAAGAGTTCTGCGGCTGAGGTAGTATAATCTGTCTCCTCGTGCTCTGGCGATGTCACAGCGCGAGAGAGGCAGTCTGCTACCACGTTAAGTTTGCCTGCCACATGTCGAATGTCTGTGGTGAACTCTGAAATTGCAGCTAGCTGTCTTTGTTGCCTGCCTGACCATGGTTCTGAAATTTTAGCCATCGCAAAAGTGAGCGGTTTGTGGTCTACAAAAGCCGTGAAGCGCCGCCCTTCTAACCGGAACTGGAAGTGGCGGATGGATAAATGAAGCGCTAGCAGCTCCCTGTCAAAAGTGCTGTATTTACGCTCGGTTTGGTTTAAAGATTTGCTAAAAAATGCTAAAGGTTGCCAGGTTCCGCCAACATGTTGCTCCACGACTGCCCCTATGGCCAGGTCTGAAGTGTCTGTAGTTAACGCTATGCGGGCCGAGGGATCGGGGTGAACCAACAATGTGGCACTCGCTAGAGCACTTTTTACTTCCACGAAGGCGTGTTCGCGCTCCGGGGTCCATTCGACCGCGTTGGAAGGCTTTTGTTTTCTGAGTGCGGCATACAGGGGCTGCATGAGTTGAGCTGCGCAGGGGAGGAAACGGTTGTAAAAATTCACCATTCCCAAAAATTCTTGCAGCGATTTGACCGTTTGTGGTCGTGGAAAATTTTTTACCGCGCGGACTTTATCTGGCAATGGGACTGCCCCCTTCGGTGAAACTCTGTGTCCCAAAAAATCAATTTGTGACACGCCGAATTTGCATTTGGCTGGGTTGATTATTAACCCGTGCTCTTCTAGTCTCTGAAAAACTGTAGTGAGGTTTTGTTCGTGTTCTTCCTCTGACGGGCTGGCTACCAGTATATCGTCGAGGTAGATGAACACGAAGGGGAGGTCGCGTAATACCGCGTCCATCATACGCTGAAAGGTTTGAGCAGCGCCTTTGAGGCCGAACGGCATCCGCAAAAATTCAGAAAGACCGAAAGGGGTTATTACAGCCGTTTTAGGAATGTCTTCTGCTCGAACGGGGACTTGGTGATAGCCGCGGACCAGGTCTATTTTAGAAAAAATGCGCGCACCCGCCAGATGTAGTGAAAAATCTTGGATGTGAAGAATTGGGTAGCGGTCATGCGCTGTCGCATTGTTTAGTCTGCGGTAATCGCTGCAAGGTCTCCAAGAACCGTCGGTTTTCGGGACCATGTGGAGTGGCGATGCCCAGGGGCTTTTCGAGCATCTAATAATGCCTAATTTTTCCAGGGTGGCAAACTCGTCCCGTGCTATGGCGAGCTTGGTCGCGTCTAAGCGCCGAGCTTTGGCAAACACGGGTGGGCCTGTTGTGGGGATGAAGTGTTCAACCCCGTGTTTCGCTACTGTCGCTGAAAATTTTGGAACTGTGAGTGCTGGAAATTGGGTGAGGAGTTGGTCAAACTTACCTCCTGCTGTTGTGACGCTGGCCTGCACGGGTGGTGGAGAAACTCGAGCTGAGCAGGGGATAGAAGCAAATGACAGTGCATTAACCAAGCGCCTATTTGCTAGATCAACTAACAACCCATGTGCACACAAAAAGTCAGCACCCAACAAGTTAAAACTCACCGCCGCTACAATAAATGTCCATCTATAGTTGCGGCCGTGGATGCAAAGAGGCAGGTTCCTTTCACCGAAGGTGTCGATGATCGAGCCGTTGGCTGCCATCGCTCCATTTCCCCAGGGACCCATGGCCCGGTCTGCGTGGGAAGGGGTGATAAAACTCGGCTGAGCTCCGGTGTCGATCAGGAACTGTCTCCCGGTGTGTCCGTCAGTCACATAAAGCAGCTTATTTTTTTTCGCCGAGAGCCACGGCTGTTAACGGTTCTCGACTTTGGCGTTTCCCGAACTTTTTGAATTTGCAGGGGGGGACGCATTTGTACGTCCTCTCGGCGAAACGGTGGTGGTAATAGCAGATGTTGTTCCGCTTGCTGCGCCTTGGTCGTGTTGTCGCCATGGTGGGCGGGCTCTGCTCGATTGCCTGTGGTTCTCCGCTGCTCTGGGCTTCCGCGCTGAGATCTGCGGATGCTGCTGTGGCCATCTGTTCCCCGCAGGCGTTGATGAGCTGCTGCGCCTCTCGGGCCAGCGCGCGGAAGTCCTGCTGGGTGCTGCACCGCATGTTGACCAGCGTCCCTCTCATGTGTGGCGGCAGAGTGCTGAGGAAGATGTGTTGGAAGAGGAAGTTGTTGTTGTCCTCTTCCTTGAGCTGCAGCATGTCCTCCATGAGGGCCTTGGGTCTGCATCCTCTGTGGCCGTAGATCGCCAGGATCTTCTCTGCTCTCTCCTCGGCTGAGGGGACGAAGTTCTCGACGATGGCCGCCTTAAATTCTTTGTATTTGTCATGGGCGGGCGGCTGTTGGATTATGCTCCGCGCACATCTTGACGTGGCAGCGTCGAGTTTGGCGACGATGTGATAAAACTTCGTCTCGTCCGCCGTTATGCCCGCCAGTGCAAACTGAGCCTCAGCTTGCTGGAACCACGAGCTCGGGTCTTCTTGCCAGAATTCTGGCAGCTTGACGGTGACGGCGCTTGTGTGGGCCGTCCCTGATGTGTCCGCCGGGTGAGAGCGCCTTTCTTCTGCTCTCACAGCGGGGCTGGGGATGGTGCTCGGTTGAGCCCTCTCTGTAGCTTCTGCCGTGGGGGAACGTCTTCCATCCGTTCCCCTGTCTGCATGGGCGCCGGCGCTTGCCTGGGTCGCCTCTGATGAGTTAATCGCGGGAGAACGTCTCTGTTCCATCCTCACGTCTGGTCACCAGTGTAGGGAGTTAGAAATGAAGAAGTGATGTGACTTTATAAATCCAAGTTTAATATCAGCTTCACCTCCCTAACATGTCTCATCTCGGTGCAGAAGCAGAATAAGAGGTCGAACGCAGTCAGACCTTCATACTTATACTCACACTCAACAAAAGACATTGCATATCAAAGCTGACATCCCGCATTAACATAATCCCCCCTCCATTGTCCTCCGTCTCCTCCACCTGACCCTGGGTGGTCAGGGAGATCGATCCGGTCTCCACCGCTGCGACTCTGTCTGCTCTTTAATCCTCGCTGGCGGTTGAGACCTCTTGTCCTGTTCATAGGCGTTAGGTCATTCCACATATGTAATCACTAAACATTCTAATATGTCTATACATATGTAGGTATGGATTACATGATTAATATAAGCCACTTGTGGCCCTTTTACGTTTACAGACTGTATTGACTAAAATGGCGGAATAGTCCACTGGGCCTGTGTGGTGTGTATGGATAGCTTTTGTATTTATATGGTTTGCAGTGTTATTTAGAGTGTGTGTTGGGTTACCAAATTTGGGGATGGCATGATTAGTGTGCTTGCAATTTTCTTCGGGGGGGGGGGAGGATGTTGACTATGAATAAGGTGTATATAGTTAGGGCAGGGGTGGGCAATTATTTTTTCCATGGGGCCACATGAGAAACAGAAAATATTGTGGAGGGAGGGACCAAAAGTCTGAACTCAATTCTGCATAATATTAATTGTATTTCTTTATAAAAAGCAGCACATAGCATTGTTTTGACAAGCTGGTAAGACTGGTAAGAGTATATGTTATGATTAAGCAGTGAAAAAGTGAAGTTGCCTTACAAAAAATGTCATTTATTCAATCAATTTTCACAAAACAATGGTAAACTAAATGTGAACATTTTTACCATTGTGACTCATTATATTAGTGATCATTTTCAGTTGCACTCACCCCAAAACACATTTTGAGTTTCATATACTGTTGGAAAGAAGTTCTTAGCTTTCTAAAGACATCACCATATTGTCTTTGTACTCCAAATATTAAGCAAGATACATCATATTATAGTAATGATTGTCACTGAACTGTGATTTTCAGAAAAAGGCCTCCAAAGAAAGTGTCCCTGTTCACTGCTAGTTGGTGCATTTACATGCCTACATTTGTAGTCTAACCACCTCACTTGGTGTTTTTCAGTTCTTTTTTCTTCTTCAGTGAGAGAAATCTAGTCTCTGTTGGGCTTTAACGAGTGCATCAAAGTCAGGTTGAATGTCTGAGGTGGAGATGCGAAGCACAGCTGACAGATGATCATCAGTGAGAGAGGATCTATACCTGGACCTGGTAAACTTCATCACTGAGAATGTTTGTTCACATATGTAGGCAGAGCCAAAGAGAACCAATATCTTCTGAGCATGTCTCCTCATGTTTGGAAAGTTCCTTGAGAGAAGAGTAAAAATCCAGCAGTGATCCTGACTTAAAGTGCTCTGCCAGTATCGCATCAGACTGCAGATCAATTAGTTCCAGCTGAACATCACTGGGTGGAGAGAAAATCATGTGCATTTCATCTCGATTGTTCTGAGATTTTCAAATCGCCTTGAAAACTCACCATGCAGGGCTATTAACATGGATGAGTACCTGTGGAGGTGATCAGCTGATGGTGTGACTTCTTTCAGGGTTTGCATGTGAGTGAGAGTGTTGCTCTCCAGTTGGCTTGAAAGAAACTTCAACTTTCTCATGAAAGCCTTCACCAGGCTGTGCATTTCATAAACAAAAAGGCCCTTGCCTTGCAGTTTGGTGTTCAGTTCATTCATCAGTGCAGTCACATCAACAGCAAATGCAAAATTTGCCATCCAGTCCTCATCTGAGAGCTCTGGGATGCCTTTGCCTTTCTTCTCACAAAACTCTCGAATCTCTGCTTTCAGGTCCCAAACTCTTTTTAGCACTTTGCCCAGGCTGAGCCATGTGACAGCTGTGTGGCAGCTGATGTCACTATGTTCAGTCTCATGCTCCTCCAAAAGTGCAACAAATTGTCTGTGATTCAATGCTCGTGCCCCGATGAAGTTAACTATTTTAGTTACAACATCAGAAACATGGTTAATTTTTAGCACTGACTTGCACAACACATGCTGATGTATATGATCTGCGTCAATTTCAGTCACTTTATCTTGCATATGTTTCAAAAGTCCGACATTTTTCCCCGTCAGATTTAGACAACCGTCCGTTGTGACACCTACCAGTCTGTCCCATTTCAGCCTCAGTGTGTCCATACATGCATTTACCTCTGTCAACAGATTGCTCCCTGCTGTCGTCCCTTTCATTGACCGCATTGCTGCCAGCTCCTCTGTAATTTTGAAGTCCGTTATCCCACGGACAAACACGAGTAACTGGGTTGTGTCACGGACATCACAACTCTCGTCCATAGCCAAGTAAATAAATACTTAGCAGTCCATGTTTTGTTGAAAACCCTGCATTCGGCATCTACCTTTCTTTTTTTAGCGTGCGTGGGCATTTTTGAAGGCTAAAGTCATCTGTTTGTGACAAGGTAGATTCAATCATGCACAGTATTGATTTATGTATTGCATCTTTATGCACATGAATAAAAAACAACTTCAAAATAAAAGCCGTGCAGCTTTAGTCCATGCATTAGGTAAAATTAGAAAATGTGTTTATTTTGAAATTTACAATTAACCTCAGGCAGGCCAGTCAGAGTCAACCAAAGGGCCTATGCGGCCAGGCCTTACCAATGCCCAGGTCTGAGTTAGGGTGTACCAATATGGCAGTCCTGGGTGTAGTGGGAGGTGACACCCCATCTTTCCAGTGGTGGTGTCACGGGAAGTATAAGAGGGCACAGCGGAAGGGGCTCTGCCTCTTTGCTGTGGACTCTCATGCTAGTCGGAGTGACTCCTGTATGTTCCTTTTCACGTGTTAATAAAACTAGCAAATTGTCACCTCGACTCCTCCTCATTTCCAGACGTAACACTACTTTCTTCAGGAATGAACTGAATTAAATGTGCTGCAGCCTCTTAAGATGATTTAATTGATTACAACTGCAAATCATCTTTCTTCAAGCAGCAAAATTAACCAAAATGTAATTACATTCCTTAAATGGTGTGTAAGGCAGAATAAACTCAGTCTTTGTGCCATATATTTTTATTTTGGCAAAGATCTTAAATTCTTGTCAAGGCAGTATTTTTATTTTTTTGGTGGGGTGGAGCAGAGGTGAAGGGGTGGTCAATGATGAACAGGTGACCAGTCAGGAGCTTTCCCTTGAGAAACCCCAACACAGCGCTCTGAACTGTGGGTAATTCCCTTACCTTAAGTCAGTATAGCACGCTGACTTAGAGAAAGGGTCATTTAAGGACTCATAAAGTCAGTGAATGAGCAATCAGCCACTTCCTGATTTCAGATTGGGACAGTCCTAAATCCTGAGTCACTTAACGTGAAAAAGTTAAAGTCAACAAGTCTGCAAGGGAGGAGAATGAGATTCGGCCATTCCTTAAACGTAGTCTCCCCTTTGGTCCACACACGTCTTCCATTGGTGTTGCAGCGCATTGATCCCTGCAGTTGGAAAATAAACCACATTTGGTCAAATTTGACCACTATGAACTTTTCAGCCCCCCCCCCCCCCATATATGTTCCACTCATTTAATACATTCTATTATGTTAAGACTGTTTACATCTTTTTAAGGATCAGCAGACACGCTGCTTCATTTAACAGCCTCTATTTAGTTACATGCTCAACTTTAATTTCCTGCAAATTCAAGAACTGATTTCCAAATATGAATCTGTTTCATCAGCTAAGATTATTTTATTGATGTAAATTCAATTTTATTGGCTACTCTTACCAACTTTGCATATTATGTTGATGTCCTGGCTGTATAGTCTTAATCATAACACCACTAATAACCTTCATAGATGTTTGCACATGTAATGTGTTTGGGATCATTGTCAATATCACGGTTGCTTCTCATCCCCCCTCGGGCTCCAAGTCTTGGCCCCCATTCAAGTGAAACTCCTTCTTCTGCTCTCTGTCCAGGCATGACTTTAACTTTTTTTTGTGTGTGGCTGTCACTGGCCTCCAAAACATTTTTTTTTTTTTTCGGAGTTCACATTGCCAAGTGATGAAATCTCCTTCACTGTCATATACAGTGCTTCCGGAAAGTATTCACAGCGCTTCACTTTTTCCACATTTTGTTATGTTACAGCCTTATTCCAAAAGGGATTAAATTCATTTTTCCCCTCAAAATTCTACACACAATACTCCATAATGGCAATGTGAAAAAAGTTTTTTTTTTTTTAGATTTTTGCAAATTTATTAAAAATAAAAAACTAAGAAATCACATATACATAAGTATTCACAGCCTTTGCCATGAAGCTCAAAATTGAGCTCAGGTGCATCTTGTTTCTCACTGATCATCCTTGAGATGTTTCTACAGCTTAATTGGAGTCCACCTGTAGTAAATTCAGTTAATTGGACATAATTTGGAAAGGCATACACCTGTTTATATAAGGTCCCACAGCTGACATTGCATGCTAGAGCACAAACCAAGCATGAAGTCAAAGGAATTGTCTGTAGACCTCCAAGACAGGATTGTCTCGAGGCACAAATCTGGGGAAGGGTACAGAAAAATTTCTGCTGCTTTGAAGGTCCCAATGAGCACAGTGGCCTCCATTATCCATAAATGGAAGAAGTTGAGAACCACCAGGACTCTTCTTAGAGCTGGCCAGCCATCTAAACTGAGTGATCGAGGGAGAAGGGCCTTAGTCAGAAAGGTGACCAAGAACCCGATGGTCACTCTGTCAGAGCTCTAGCATTTTTCTGTGGGGAGAGGAGAACCTTGCAGAAGGACAACCATCTCTGCAGCAATCCACCAGTCAGGCCTGTATGGTAGAGTGGCCAGATGGAAGCCACTCCTTAGTAAAAGGCACATGGCAGCCCTCCAGGCATTTTCCAAAAGGCACCTGAAGGATTCTCGGACCATGAGAAACAAATTTCTCTGGCCTGACGAGACAAAGATTGAACTCTCTGGCTTAAATGCCAGGCATCACGTTTGAAGGAAGACAGGCACTGCTCATAACCATGCCAATGGTGGTGGCAGCATCATGCTGTGGAGATGTTTTTCAGTGGCAGGAACTGGGAGACTAGTCAGGATAGAGGGAAAGATGAATGCAGCAATGTACAGCGGCATCCTGGGTGAAAACCTGCTCCAGAGCACTCTTGACCTCAGACTGGGGCGAGGGTTCATCTTTCAGCAGGACAACAACCCTAAGCACACAGCCAAGATATCAAAGGAGTGTCTTCAGGACAACTCTGTGAATGTCATTGAGTTGCCCAACCAGAGCCCAGACTTGAATCCAGTTGAACATCTCTGGAGAGATCTGAAAATGGCTGTGCACCGATGCTTCCCATCCAACCTGATGGAGCTTGAGAAGTGCTGCAAAGAGGAATGGGAAAAACTGCCCAAAGATAGGTGTGCCAAGCTTGTGGCATCACATTCAAAAAAACTTGAGGCTGTAATTGCTGCCAAAGGTGCATCAACAAAGTATTGAACAAAAGCTGTGAATACTTATGTACACTACGTTCCAAATTATTATGCAAATAGGATTTTAATGTCATAAACAT
Organism: Pholidichthys leucotaenia; assembly: GCA_020510985.1. NCBI lineage: Eukaryota > Metazoa > Chordata > Actinopteri > Cichliformes > Pholidichthyidae > Pholidichthys > Pholidichthys leucotaenia. Next base: position 142,262,210 of record CM035842.1, on the reverse strand, counting down.
ATTTTTTTTTGTTTTTCAATTAAACTCATGGATGGTATTGTGTCTCAGGGTTCTTTGAATCACTGATATCAATCTCAGACACCTGTCATAATTAGTTTGCCAGGTGAACCCAATTAAAGGAAAACTGCTTCAGAAGGATGTTCCACATTATTAAGCATGCCACAGGTTTCAAGCACAATGGGAAAGAAAAAGGATCTCTCTGCTGCTGAAAAGCATCAAATAGTGCAATGCCTTGGACAAGGTATGAAAACATTAGTTATTTCACAAAAATTTAAGAGTGATCATCATACTGTGAAGAAATTTGTGGCTGATTCAGAGCACAGGCAGGGTCGTGCAGATAAAGGCATAATGAGGAAGGTTTCTGCCAGACAAATTCATCGGATTAAGACAGCAGCTGCTAAAATGCTATTACAAAGCAGCAAACAGGTATTTGAAGCTGTTGGTGTCTCTGGAGTCCCATGAACCTCAAAGTGTAGGATCCTCTAGAGGCTTGCAGTTATGCATAAACCTACTATTTGGCCACTCCTAACCAATGCTCACAAGCAGAAACGTGGCAGTGTGACCAGAAATACATGAAGACTAATTTTCAAACAGTCTTGTTTACTGATGAGTGCCGTACAACCCTGGATGGTACAGATGGATGGAGTAGTGGATGGTTGGTGGATAGCCACCATGTCCCAACAAGGCTGCAACATCAGCAAAGAGGTGGCGGAGTCATGTTTTGGGCCGGAATCATGGGGAGAGAGCTGGTAGGCCCCTTTAGGCTCCCTGAAGGTGTGAAAATGACATTGACAAAGTATATAGAGTTTGTGACTGACCACTTTCTTCCATGGTACAAAAAGAAGAACCATGCCTTCCGTAGCAAAATTATCTTCATGCATGACAATGCACCATCTCGTGCTGCAAAGAATACCTCTATGTCATTGGCTGCGATGGGCATAAGAGGAGAGAAACTCATGGTGTGGCCTCCATCCTCCCCTGACCTCAACCCTATTGAGAACCTTTGGAGCACCCTCAAGCAAAAGATCTATGAGGGTGGAAGACAGTTCACATCAAAACAGCAGCTGTTTGAGGCTGTTCTGACATCTTGCAAAGAAATTCAAGCAGAAACTTTCCAAAAACTTACAAGTTCAATGGATGCAAGAATCGTGAAGGTTATATCAAAGAAGGGGTCCTATGTTAACATGTAACTTGGCCTGTTAAGATGTTTTTGATTGAAATAGCTTTTGATTTCAGGAAATATGACCTCCTAATGTTTCAAATTCAACAAATGACCATTTTCAGTTCTTTACAACAATCAGTTAACACTTAAAGCCCTGAGTGTTATCTAAAGCCATTGTGCTATTCTTGGTTCATGTTTTTTCTCCACAGGAAAAGGAAAACATTAACCAACTCCCTACTTCTCACCAGGATTTAAAATAGGAAAGTCAAAATGTGAAAACATTGATTAGTCTGTAAATAAAAAACTTTATAGACAACAATCAAACAAATCACCATTAACTTTAATCCTAAGAAAGCCTTGGTGACAAAACACAAAAACAATTCACTTGTGTTTCCTAATCTGTAAATATTAAACATTTAAAAAGCTTTAAATGAGAATAGGCTTTAACAGTAAAGGCAAAAATCAATCTTGACTTTAAAAGAACGTAAAAAAAAATTATAACCTTAAATCTCTAAACCATTTAATATTTTTATTTTGTTTTTGTGTAACTAAAATTATCACTTTAAAGTGCCACTCCACAAAATTCCAAAGCTAGTTATTGATGATAATTCCAATACTAGGCTTTGAAAATCTAAATAAAGAAGTCAACCCACACAAATTTTAAGCTGCAAACCAAGATACAGTTTCCACAAACAATTGACACATCTCCCAATTTCTACAATAATTCCAAAAGTCTACCTCCCTTCTTACAAGCCTGTAAGTTGGGACAACTTCTAAAAGGAGCTTATTACTACCATCACTGTAAAATAACACTCAAGATTAACTCCTGACTAACAACTTTAGCTATAATCAACAAGCTGATTTCAAGTTAACTGTTAAACAAACGGTAAAACATGCCGGATCCACTTACCAAACTGGATGACCTTCAAGCAACATTGGAAGGATTGACTTCCGACCTTATACCTGACTTATCCACACATGTTCAAGAAACGCCCCCCAAAGATTTGAAGCAAATCACTGAAAAACTTTTGGATGAATTCACTAATAACCCACCAAATGCAAAGGAACTCCCCAGTGTGTTAGGGAAGTTCGCACTAGCATTAGTTGCAAGGTTAAGAGTAGCTGAATCTAAAGCATTATACGCCGAAAAAGAACTGATGAAACAACAATCAACAATTTTCTCTCTTCAGGAAGATAACAAATCACCAATGAGAAAGCAGGTACAAGCGTGTCAAGAACATGAAGATACCCAAGCTGAACTTGATAACCCGTTACTAGATTTGGACCAGGTAAACCATGAGAAGCAATGACTGAAGGATGACAATACCTCAATTCGGCAAGAAAACGAGGAATTAGGAACCGCCCTTTAGGTGACCGAGAACAAACTTAGAAGAGTTGAAGGTCAAGTAGACGACACAGAATCTGACTTCAAAAACTGCCAATTGCTCCTACAAGAAGCACAAGAAGGCCTTCAGGACACCAAAGAAGAGCTAGAAGAATACCGTAAACAAAGAGAACCAAGACCAGGAGCCACAAACAGGCTGGTTCCACCGACAAAGGAAGGCATCCCCTCATCGGACGGGGACTCCTACGGTGTGCGCTCACCTGACCCGAATGACAACATGAAAGACGTCTGCAAATCCCATCCGATAGAGACCTCAATAAGATGGCTTGCAACATCACCAAATTTGACCCCTCGACCAGTGGGTCACCTGATACCAAGGCTTATTTACAAGACATCGACTACTACTTGCTAAATACCCTGATGCTATGGTTGACGATCACATCTATTTGATCAAGCTAACATCTAACAGGTTGGTGTCAAAATTTATAGACAGACAGCCATTGGATACCAAGATAAACCACCGGAGACTCTACGAAGCCATCAAAAAGGAATTCTTCGATGACTGCCTGCAGTCAGGGCTAGTGACAGCCCTAGCTGTAAAACAAGGTTGCTCAGAGCCCCCACAGGCCTACTACCAGCAACTCCTTCTCACACATTTTGGATGTCAAAACATGCCAGGGATGGAAGAAGACAACAATTTTAAGGCTCTCTTCATTCAGAATCTCCATCCTACGGGCAGCCACCACCTTGGTGTCACTGCTAACCCAAGGTCAAGCTCAACAAACCAGCTGAGAGAATTCGCACATTATGCATTCCAAAAACAGTGACAAAGGAACCATAAGCATGCTGAGCCTACCATAGTACTAGTTGTCAACACCACCTCTGACTCTCTGGACCTAGAGGGTGCCCCGAGGCCAGCCCCTGTTCCTGCACCCCAGTCACATGTAAAACCGCAACAGTTATCTAGCCAAGCTAATTCGGGTCAGAACCCAACCAAATCTTCTACACCCAGTTCAAAATCAACGTCACCAAAGCGTGACTACCGTCGGAGGCCAAGCCCACCAGGTAGGTCATGAGAATATGGTACGGATACTTGGGATGACAGATATTGATTTCGAGACTCGTGTAACCGTGGTAAGTGGTCACCTCCCTCATACCGCCGTAGAAACTCAGAAAGAGAAACAAGACCTCCCTCTGGTAAGTTTGGCTCAAGAAGCTGGGAGAAGAAAAAAATGCCCACTTTCAGTCAAGAAGACATGGAAGCTCTCAAACGTCTACTAGACTAAGTGAAGAACAAGAAGGAGGACAAGAAGCCAGACATCCTAACCATAACTATCGTGACAACCCAAAACAATCCTTCAGGGCTGCCAAAACCCGACCATGAGGACCCCCCTACTGCATCAGTTGAGATAGACTGAACACAGCAGAGCATCCTCCACCTGAGGCTCCAGAAGGGCCTGAGAACCCAACGCCGTCCAGTGCCATTCTGGTAGTCCAGCTACCGGAAAAATTTCACTCGCCTGAAACAGATGGCTCCTTAATCCACATCGAACTGCCGGTCCAACAATTTCTGTGTGACTTGACCGAGAGGGGGGTGGCACATAAATTCTTTCTTTCATTGACCTTGGAAGATGTTATGATGCATGAAGCTCTACTGGATACCGTGATGGACATCGCTCTAATGTCGCAGGACCTTTTTGACCACCTATGTTTCGCTGCTAACCGCTCGCACAAAGGCTTAAAACTACGACCCTGTTCCTTAGCTGTTTGACCTTATGCACCCTCCAACACGACTCTGTCACACATGTCACTGGTAAAGATCTCCATTGGACCCATAACCTTGATCAATCCAGTCTACATGTCCAATCTCAACTCAATTCCATTGCTGATAGGCTAAGATCTGCTTAATCTCTTTGAGCCTCTGATAGATTTCAAGAATCTTAAACTCTGGGCTCAAGTTCGGCAACCTCACCCAACCACTCTACCAGAGGCAACCGAATCACAGTGCTACACTCTTCATACCTTGGACATTACAAGAGTCATTCCACTCGCACTGCTGACCCAACCAAGTTTGACCGAAGGTGACCTTGAGGACCGGGTCGAAACAGGCACCCCCTCCTATGTCACCACACCTGACAACCCGACCTTGAATGCACATGGTTCATTCCTTTGCACCCTAAAGCCAGGGGCAGCCGATGACGAGTACTGCCCCCAAGTGGTCAAAGTCCTGGTTGTCTAAAGCTCCCACATAGAAGATGTGGTACTTTCTTTCTGTGCTAATAAATCTGCCATCAGCCAGAAACTTTGATTCTCTGCATGAGAAATACCATGACCTCATGGTAACTAATAAGTCCTTCCATTTCCCTGCTGGGGCCAAATCAAACAAAACACTGGTCACCACAGGCATCTGTGCCCTCCACCTTCAGTGAACCCACAGATTGCTAACTAACCCTTTCTTGGTCATTCCTGACCTGCCACATGCAGTCTCCATTGGCAGCGACCTTCTTGTGACATTTGGAGCTCGGGTTGATACCATTAACAATGCTTTATGGTCTCTCACCCCAATCCGAGATGCTCACTCTAAACCAGATCTAAACACCCTAAAGTCAGGCCAGACCATCCCTGAAGCCTGCCAGGTACTGGACACTCAACACTGTGTCATACCTGCTAATGTCACGCGCTTCTCGGTCCAACTACGCATTCAGACCGGAAAAAAACTCATGCATCCTCAAGCATTTTTCCAAACAGATCCTTTGTTTGGCAGTCTGGGCTTAATTAACTCTGGAGGCCATGCCCCTTCTAAGCCGAGGATCTTGAACCACCACGTTGCCGGTAAACAATCCCACGGCTGAGACTATCATCCTGCCTAAGGCCACACCCCTCGGCTGGCTCATCACCACCAATTTCCATGGTTTTGAACTGACTGTTCCAGTGTTAGGTGGCTTCCCTGCTTATTTTTAGGCTGATTTTCTTGAACCTGCGGTCATATACATTAAGCCTTCTAAAGCCATTGCCCTTGTGTCAATGTCAACCCCTGACAAAGAGTCAGTGGGACAGATTGACTTGACCAATGATGACCAAATACTTGTCCAAGCCATTGAACTCCTCCCATCAGCGTCCAATCAGCAAACCCCTGACAATCCCAGTGATGCTCCGCCAAAACTGGTCACCACCATAGCCGAAGAGATTGTACAGGTGGTAACTGACGCTGATGCCCTAACCTCCGATGAAGAATGCCAAAAACTTCGTTGGGTTCTTCTTAAGTATGAGCCATCATTCTCCAAAGACTCCTTAGACTGTGGGGTAACCACAATCCACTCCATACGCATTCCTACACCACCTGATGCTCCTCCCACCTACGTCAGGCAGTACAAAATTCCCTTGGCTTCTTATGGCTCATTACAGGAAATAATCAACGACCTATTGGACCATGGCATAATTAGGCCATGCAACAGTACCTACTCCACCCCCTTGTGGCCGGTCCTGAAGCCCAGTGGTAACTGGCAGCTCACCATTGACTACAGGAAACTAAACACTCAAGTTTCTCTTTCTAGGTGGCTTATGACTCAACTGGAGTAAGACCTTCCTAGAGTCAAAGATGCCAAATACACCTCTGTCATGAATGGCCCCTACGGACAGAGACACAGACCCATGTGCTGAACTGCAGTTTGTGGCATTTACTAACAAAACACAAAGTTCCAGAGTGCATCAAAGCAAAAATCCAAACAGACGACAAGGTAAACTTACAGATAGAGTGTCAGCATGAACTCACCAGAATGAGGAAGGGGTTCTGGTGGCGAGGAGGAAGTATAACTAAGACTGTGGCAACATGAAATGAAAATGCTGTCCTTAAATAGGGTCAGAACAAAAACAGATGTAATGCCAGGTGTGGGGTCACATGAGCATGTAGAAGGTAGCAATGATTAATAATTTGGATCAGCTGGAAGTAATGAGAGGAGAGCAACCGGCTGACAGCTGACAGGGCTATGCCCACACGGAGCACCAACCAGGAAATGCCCTGACAGCTGTCAACCACAATAATAAGGAATTAGAAGAATAAAAAATAAACAAGTACAAACAGAGAAACAGATACCAATTGACACAGAATCAGAACATAGTAAAACTAAGACATAACAGGAAAATAAAAAAAACATTGCAGGGATAACTAAACCTATATCTATTCACAATTTCCCTATTTTTCTTATTTGTATATTATATTAATCCTATAGATTGTTGATGGTAAGCTAAACGGTTTCCTAGGTAAATGTTTGGTACTAATAATTTGGGTACTGTACCTAAATGTGACATGATTTGATTTACAAAGTGTATTCCATTAAATGCATTCTATTATCTAAGTAAATCATTTCAGCTATTTTAAATCTTGATATTGTTTCAGTTAAGGGTTTCAGTGTCACCATAGCAGTATTCAGATTAGTGCAGCGGAAAGCCTTTGTATATTCAATAAGTATGTCAATAATTTCTAAACATTTTTACCTTCACTCTTATTTAGCTCAATGAGATCCATGCAAAGGTTTTGAAAAGACTAAGTTTATGCAGGGAATGTAATGGTCTGAGCGCCGATATCATCCGCGCTCAGGTCATGAAGTATTTTCCTCCCGTTCTGGAGTAGTTTTCCTTATGGCCTTCCCGGGCTCTTATTCTGACAGCGTCTCTGCGGGACTTCCAGCTGTCAGAGCTGAGCTCCACAGTGACAGCTGTTTGCCATTTCAGCTGATGACATCCTCATCAGCTGATTAATCCTCCTGCCCTATTTAAGGGGTCAGCTTCTGTTACTCTGGGCTGCGACCTCACATATGGATAACGCTGGTTTCGTTCGGCTGAAGCTCCTAACCCTGGCTTCAGTCACTCCCTTGATCCTCCGTGTTCCCAGTAAGTTTCTCCTTGTTCTCAGTATATCCTAGTCATAGTCGTTATTTGTGTTTTGCCCCACAAGGCTCATTATTTTGTATCGTATGTCCTTCGTTAATAAAAGTGCAAACTCTACAGCTGCCTATAGCATTTCATTAGTGGTCCACCAGGACCGCGCCATGACAGGGAAGATCAAATTATTTTGCTTTGAGCTTCCTAAAGCATTGTTCTCTTAATTGAGTAAGAATCTGTATTGTCTTTGTAGTAGATTCTAAATTGAGTCCCACAGTAAGCCTGAATTCAGCATAAATTGGACTTTCCTTAGACATTTGGAACTTTTCTCATAAATTTGCATGGTTTTCTTCTTCCTTATCAGTTTACCTTGGTTCTTATAAACATATTTCTTTTTACAATAATCTGTAAATATTTTTCAGCACATGATTTTCTTAAATGCCTGAAAATCTATTGATGTAAATTTAACTTGTCCTATTGAATGTTGTGATTTCATTATCAAGCAGTTTCATCTATATTTTTTCTTTACATCATTGATCATTTATTGATCATTTTTCTGAGGATTTTGCTAATTATTTTTTGCTAATTAATTGTTGTGATCCCCCCCCCCCCCGATGCATGGAGACACACATGCATCAAAGTTACAGGGTATTTGCTTGATGGGTAGTGTCTTTTTACTAGAAGGAAACACGTTACCACTTTTTATGTGTTACACACAGTTAATTTAGATGAAAATTTATGAGTAGTGTAGCTCCTTCAAAATGAGGTTTCTATAATCATAGCTTCTTTTGTGTGTGTCATCCCTTGACCTAGTTTACAAATTCCATTTAGGAAAAAGTAATATAGCTGTCTGTGCAGATTTGATGTGATTTAGCATTTATAGCAACCATTCTGAGTTAGTCACTTAGACCACATCTGTCTGTCCAGTTGAACACAGACAGGTTGAATTTGTGTAAGTGAATCCTTGTGAAAGGTTGTGTCACAGTCCTTAAGTCAATGGACACGTGGACATATTTCCTAAATAGAATTTGGCTTAATTTTGTTCAAGGAATGTCTCATTTTATATGCCTTGGTAAATTATGGTGTGGACTGTAGTCCCGAGGCCCGGCTCGGCCGAGGCCAAGCACCGGGAGCACAGGCCAGGTCTGTAGCAGTCATCATCATACAACACAAGTATTCCTTTCTACTGTCACATTTCTGAAATGTGATACCGTCACACCATTACGTGGTGAGTGGCATCATTGCAAGGTGTGAGATTGCAACGTGTCAGATGTATCATGCAGTGTGAAGTCATATAAACACTACATTTTTAAAGTCAAAGTCATTTAAATTGATAGGCGTTATGCCATTGACAATGTCATTTGTTCAACTTAGCTTCGGCAATGCTTAGCCCTTGGCAATGCTTGTCAACTGTGAGGTCCTCCGTGAGGTCCTTTTCCCCCGTCACGCTGCCGCCATGCCCCAGCCAATGAGCCATGACCATGTCTGTCACATACTGTCCAGCCTCCCACAAAGATCAAATCTCGGTGTCATCCTGTAAAAAAAAAAAAAAAAATTGGGGGAAGCCTTAAGACTACCCCCGTCCGCACTTCAGGATTCATATCAACAGGAGTGCAAATTTTATCACCCCATAAATTCATTTTGCTAGTACTCCAGTTATCATCATTAGTTTGTGTCCCTTAAATGTTTCACATTGTTTATCCCACTGTTTATTATAATGTTTAATGTTAAGAAACACAAATGAATTATTGATTTTATTATTTTGTTACATATTGCATATGGTCACCAAGGATTTATTAAATTGAAGGATAATGGTGATGTTATGATTGCTATATTTTCACCTTGTTGATTTGGCAAATCTAAATCCTGGTGAAAGCTAAAGATTTTGTGAATGCTTAACTTTTCCTGTTGAAAAATGAAAACATGAACAGGAATGGAGAATAACATCACCATTATGAGAATTAACAATTGTTGTGTGTAACTTAAAAGATTAAAATCTGTAGTTACATACATGAGTAACTGCAAAGTGCAGGCCTAATCTCTTTCCTTGAGTGGAAGAGGTCATAGAACAACACTCTGTGTTCAGGATTTTATTGCACAGTAAAAAAAAAACCCAACATTCTGAGCCTGGACATGCAAGGTCAGAATGGTTGATACCCCAATCTGTTGGGTTTTTTTCCCTCTAAAACCTACAATCCTTCAGACCTGGTGCCTTCTTCTTTTCCTTTTTTTTACATGGACAGTGAAAGGATCAAAATGTAAATAAGCACACAGTCATTTATTAAAAAGTGAGTTTAGTGAGTTTTCCCTCATGGATCGTCACCTTATCGTGGTGGGGGGGTTTGCGTGCCCCAGTGATCCCAGGAGCTATGTTGTCCGGGGCAATTTGCCTCTGATAGGGTCTCCCAAGACAAACTGGTCCTGGGTGAAGGGCCAGACGAAGAACGATCCAACAGACTCTCATGATAAATTGTATATCAAGGATTCAGTGTACCCCGCCCGGTATGGGGTTACCGGGGCCCCACCCTGGAGCCAGGCCTGGGGGAGGGGCTCGAAGGCTAGCGTCTGGTGGCCGGGTTTCCACCCATGGGACCCGGCCGGGCTCAGCCCGAAGGAGTTACATGGGTCCGCCCTCCAGTAGGTTCACCACCTGCAGGAGGGATCATGGAAGTCCGGTGCTATGTGGATTAGGTGGCAGTCAAAGGCGGAGACCTTGGCGGACTGATCCCAAGCTTTCTAAACTGGCTTTTGGTACGTGGAATGTCACCTCTCTGGTGGGGAAGGAGCCTGAGCTGGTGTACGAGATTGAGCGATACCGGCTAGATATAGTCGGCCTCACCTCAACACACAGCTCCGGTTCCGGAACCAGTCTCCTGGAGAGGGGCTGGAGCTTGGCCTTTTCTGGAGTTGCCCCGGGCGAGAGGCGACGAGCAGGGGTAGGTATTCTTGTATCGCCCCACCTTGCTGCCTCTATATTGGAGTTTTCCCCGGTGGACGAAAGGGTTGCTTCCCTGCGCCTTCGGGTTGGGAAACGGGTCCTGACCATCATTTGTGCCTATGCACCAAATGATGTTTCAGAGTACCCACCCTTTTTGGAGTCTGTGACTGGGGTGCTGGAGGGTGCTCCTCCTGGAGACTCCATTGTCCTACTGGGGGACTTCAATGCGCACGTGGGCAACGACAGTGAAACCTGGAGGGGGGTGATTGGGAGGAACGGCCTGCCCGATCTGAACCCGAGTGGTGTTCAGTTATTGGACTTCTGTGCTAACCACAGTCTGTCTATAACGAACACCATGTTCAAGCATAAGGGTGTCCATATGTGCACCTGGCACCAGGACACCCTAGGCCGCAGGTCGATGATCGATTTTGTTATCGTATCATCAGACCTGCGACCGTATGTCTTGGACACCCGAGTAAAGAGAGGTGCAGAGCTGTCAACTGATCACCACCTGGTGGTGAGTTGGATCCGATGGCAGGGGAGGAAGCCATTCAGACCTGGTAGACCCAAACGTATAGTGAGGGTGTGCTGGGAGCGTCTGGCTGAGGCCCCTGTCCGGGAGGTCTTCAACTCCCACCTCCGGAAGAACTTCAACCACATTCCGAGGGAGTCTGGAGACATGGAGTCTGAATGGGCCATGTTCTCCACCTCTGTTGTTGAAGCGGCAGCCCAGAGCTGCGGCCGCAAGGTGGTCGGTGCATCTCGTGGTGGCAACCCCCGAACCAAGTGGTGGACACCAGTGGTGAGGGGGGCCATTAAGCTGAAGAAGGAGTCCTATCAAGCTTGGTTGGCTTGTGGGACTCCCGAAGCAGCTGAGGTGTACCGGCAGGCCAAGCGGAGTGCAGCTCGGGTGGTTGCTGAAGCAAAAACCCGGGTATGGGAGGAGTTCGGTGAGGCCATGGAACAAGACTTTCGGTCGGCTTCAAAGAGATTCTGGCAAACTGTTCGGCGGCTCAGGAGGGGAAAGCAGCTCCCCGTCCACACTGTGTATGGTGCGGATGGGACACTGTTGACTTCAACTGGGGATATCGTCGGGCGGTGGAAGGAATACTTCGAGGATCTCCTCAATCCCACTGATACGCCTTCCACAGAGGAAGCAGGGTTTGGGGACGAGGGGGATGACTCGCCTATCACAGGGGCTGAGGTCGCCAAGGTGGTTAAAAATCTCCTTGGTGGCCGGGCCCCGGGGGTGGACGAGATTCGCCCCGAGTACCTCAAGGCCCTGGATGTTGTTGGGTTGTCATGGTTGACACGCCTCTGCAACATTGCGTGGAGGTCGGGGGCAGTGCCTTTGGCATGGCAAACCGGGGTGGTGGTTCCTCTCTTCAAAAAAGGGGACCGGAGGGTGTGCTCCAACTTTAGAGGGATCACACTCCTCAGCCTCCCTGGGAAGGTCTATGCCAAGGTACTGGAGAGGAGAGTCCGGCCGTTGGTCGAACCTCGGATTCAGGAGGAGCAATGTGGTTTTCGTCCTGGCCGTGGCACATCGGACCAGCTCTTTACCCTCTCGAGAATTCTTGAGGGTTCGTGGGAGTTTGCCCAACCAGTTTACATGTGTTTTGTGGACTTGGAGAAGGCATTTGACCGCGTCCCTCGTGGATTTTTGTGGGGGGTGCTTCGGGAGTATGGGGTATCGGGCTTGTTGTTACGAGCTATTCGGTCTCTGTACGACCGTTGTGAGAGTTTAGTTCGCATTGCCAACACTCGGTCGGAGTCATTCCCAGTGAGAGTTGGACTCCGCCAGGGCTGCCCTTTGTCACCGGTCCTGTTCATAATTTTTATGGACAGGATTTCTAGGCGCAGCCAGGGAATGGAGGGTGTCATGCTTGGTGACCACAGGATCTCATCTCTGTTGTTTGCAGATGATGTTGTCCTGTTGGCTTCATCCAGCAATGACCTACAGCTCTTGCTGGGACGGTTTGCCGCTGAGTGTGAAGCGGCTGGGATGAGAATCAGCACCTCCAAGTCCGAGTCCATGGTCCTCAGCCGGAAAAAGGTGGATTGTCCTCTCCGGGTTGGGGACAGGCTCCTGCCCCAAGTGGAGGAGTTTAAGTATCTTGGGGTCTTGTTCACGAGTGAGGGGAAAATGGAGCGAGAGATCGACAGACGGATTGGAGCAGCATCTGCAGTGATGCGGACGTTGTACCGGTCTGTTGTGGTGAAGAGGGAGCTTAGTTCTAAGGCAAAGCTGTCGATTTACCAGTCAATCTACGTTCCTACTCTCACCTATGGTCACGAGCTTTGGGTAATGACCGAAAGAACGAGATCGCGGATACAAGCGGCTGAAATGAGCTTTCTCCGTAGGATTGCTGGACTCACCCTCAGAGATAGGGTGAGGAGCTCAGTCATCCGGGAGAGGCTCAGAGTAGAACCGCTGCTCCTCCACATTGAAAGGAGTCAGTTGAGGTGGTATGGGCATCTGATTAGGATGCCTCCTGGACGCCTCCCACTTGAGGTGTTTCAGGCACGTCCCACTGGGAGGAGACCCCGGGGCAGACCCAGGACTCGGTGGAGAGACTATGTCTCCCAGCTAGTCTGGGAACGCCTTGGTATCCCCTCTGAAGAGCTGGAGCAGGTGGCTGGGGAGAGGGAAGTCTGGGCTTCTCTGCTTGAACTGCTGCCTCCGCGACCCGGACCTCCGGAAAAGCGGTAGAAGATGGATGGATGGATGGATGGATGGATGGATGGAGTTTAGTGTTATTGAAATAAAGCAACAATATGACATAGAATTACCAAGACCTCTGTTTGATAGTCAGTAGTCTCTGGTAAATCATATGCACAAACACAGTATTTATCAACCTCTTCCATGCTTTGAATTATGTAATATAAGGTGTACATAAAGCTTTCAGTGATTGGGCATTATTAAGTGACAACATGACATCGTAATGTTCAGTTAATTTTATCATTGTCATACTGGTAGCATTGATTAAGATGCATGCAATTGTACTTAACTTATTGGTTTAGCCATCTTTGGTGTCGACAAGAGGGGCACGGACAGTGGTGAGGCGACGTTGTTTTGCTGGGTCCCAGAGGCTGGTTGTTTGGCAAGAGCGGGGAACAGAGGGAAGGAAAACCCCTTTGAGATTGTTAGTCCTGTGTCCTTTTTCCCTGTAAAGTTCACTGTCATATAGATTTTTTCTCTTTCACTCCTCTTTCTCTTCTTCTCACTCACTCACTGTTAAACACAAGGGCCCACACATACACCACACATACACACACACAGCGCAGTCCTGTTATCTCTCCAAGGTTACTTTCGGGCAGCTGGTCACGTAGAGCAACAGAATGATAGCCTTAAAACAAGCTTGAAATGGCAACCCAAAATACTTGAAAAACAAATCTGGCAACCCAACGTCCTCATGTCAACTTTTTTTCTACCGCAATGAAAACACAATACAATTTCTCACCCAAAAGTATAATTTGCAAACATCCACAATTTTAATCATTTCCCAAAAGGATAATAAGTAATTAACCAACTCTTTTATGCTCCACAAATACCAGAAAAAATGACAAACAACAAATTTACAGCTTCGTGCAACCTGCACCTTCCGCCTACGCGGAGACCTCCGTCTCTCTCACACCGAAGCAGATTTCACGAGACACAGAAACAAAAACAGTCCAACTGCAGTAACTTTTATCCAGCGCTACAACAACACTTTAAAAATAAAAACTTACCAGTATTTTTCAGTGGTCACGTGACCTCCCACGGTATGCCGAGAGCCCAGGTATTGAGCAATAAAGCAGCCGCGGTGAGGCACGAATTTTCCCTGAACAATTTACTTGCGTGCAACTTCCGAACCTTCACCATCGCTGACACAAAGTTTCAAGAGCAATGAATCCTGCCTCCACCTCCCAGTATTTTCACCATGGCAGGGGAACCAGCAATTTAGTCGCAATGAGAAACTTAACCTGGCTTTGCGGTGTCAAAGCTGTCCGGGTCAAAACCATAAAACATGATACGCCTATTTAACTCACTGGGACTTGAACCCAATGTCCATAAACACAACAACAAATGGATTTACATCCAAGCCACCTGTAGGATTCTCAGATCACCCAGTCAGTTCCAGCGCCCCGGTTCAAAATGCCTTCACTGCAGTAACACTGAGCCTTGTACCCAGCCTGGGAAGGTCTTTCATCGTGCAGAGGCGCTGGAAAGACAGGGATATGTGGATCCGCTGTTTGGAGCGCCAAAATGTTGACAGCTGTCAACCACAATAATAAGGAATTAGAAGAATAAAATATGAACAAGTACAAACTGAGAAATATATACCAATTGATACAGAATTAGAACATAGTAAAACAAAGACATAAACAGGAAAATAAAAAAAAACATTGCAGGGATAACAAAACCAAAAGGCACAAAAATACAACAAATATATAAATACAGAGAAAAAGCCATGAGACTGATCATGGCAGAATCTCCAGTGCTCAGCTTGTCACAGAGCCCCCCTCTCAAGGGGTGGACCCCAGACACCCCAGGGTAACACCAAAAGAAAAACAGGAGCCAACAGGAGTTACAATAATCCACCCAGGGTGGGTGGTGGGGGGAACAGGTTAGGAGGAAACGAAACAACCCCACTCTGGACCCACACTAGGCAAAATCAGGCCCCCTAGGCCAAAGAACTAAACAGTTCAGGCCGCCAAGAAAAGTCCCAGGCCTAATAGACGGCAAGGTGGTACGAGTCGGGTGGCCTACCAGAGAATATGGGCCACCAAACCCAACTGCTCAGTCCGTCAGGCGATCGACCAGAGTTTGTCAGCCACCTAAACAGAAGGGGTGGCCCAGGAGGCGGCTCTCCCATGGGGAGGCCCAATGAAGGGAAGGATAACAGAGGAGGGGGAACCACAACGCCATCTGGAAGAGGAGGGGGAACCATGACGGTGCCTGGCAGAGGAACGGGAACCACGACGGCGTCTGGCAGAGGAGAGGGGACTATGACGGCATCTGGCAGAGGAGAGGGGACCACGACGGCAGCTGGCAGAGGAGGGCTACCACGACGGTGTCCGACAGAGGAGGGGAAACCACGACGCCTTTGGACTGGCCAGCAGCACCCTCGGTGGTCCCAGACTGGGACATTGTAGCACTCTCGGTGGTTCCAGACTGGAGCGAGGTTGCACCCGCGATGGTCTCAGGCTGGGACATGGTTGCACCCATGGAGGCTCCGAACTGGAGTGAGGTTGCACCCGTGGTGGTCCCAGATTGGGACATGGTTGCACCTGTGGTGGCTCCAGCCCGGAGCCAAGCAGCACCGGCGGTGGCTCCGGGCTGGAGCAAAGCAGCACCCGCGGTAGCTCCGGGCTGGAGCAAGGCAGCTCCCGTGGTGGCTCTGGGCTGGGCCAAAGCAGCACCCACG
Organism: Pholidichthys leucotaenia; assembly: GCA_020510985.1. Lineage (NCBI taxonomy): Eukaryota > Metazoa > Chordata > Actinopteri > Cichliformes > Pholidichthyidae > Pholidichthys > Pholidichthys leucotaenia. The sequence goes on along the minus strand of CM035842.1, from coordinate 142,246,473 downwards.
GTGGACCCAGACTGGGCCGAAGCTGACAAGCTGACAAACAGATGACAAGGTAAACTTACAGATAGAGTGTCAGCTCGAACACACCAGAATGGGGAAGGGTTCTGGTGGCGAGGAGGAAGTATAACTAAGACTGTGGCGACATGAAATGAAAATGCTGTCCTTAAATAGGGTCAGAACAAATAACACATGTAATGCTAGGTGTGGGGTCACATGAGTGGGCAGAAGGTAGCAATGATTAATAATTTGGATCAGCTGGAAGTAATGAGAGGAGAGCAACCAGTTGACAGCTGACAGGGCTATGCCCACACGGAGCAACAACCAGGAAACGCCCTGACAGCTGTCAACCACAATAATAAGGAATTAGAAGAATAAAATATAAACAAATACAAACAGAGAAATAGATACCAATTGATACAGAATCAGAACATAGTAAAACTAAGACATAAACAGGAAAATAAAAAAAAAACATTGCAAGGATAACAAAACCAAAAGGCACAAAAATACAGCAAATATATAGATACAGAGAAAAAGTCATGAGACTGAGCATGGTGGAACCTCCAGTGCTCAGCTCGTGACATTCTCAACGCTGGACATTGCTTCTGGTTTCCGGACTATTCCTGTTCAAGCTGAAGACCAACACAAACTGGCCTTCACGCTTGCGAATCATCAGTACACATTCACCCGATGTCCATTTGGGTATGCTAACTCTCCTGCAGAGTTCAACATCTTCTTGAATAAGGCATGTCCAGATGCCAGAGACAGAGGCAATCTCATCTATGTCGATGACATTCTCATTCGGAGTCCAACTCTGAATGCCCACCTGACCGAAATGGATCACGTCCTTGGCCAGCTCACAAAAGCAGGAGCCAAAATTTCTCCTTCCAAATGCCAGTAGTGCAAAACCAGAGTTAACTATGTTGGTCTCTTGATGGGATCCAATGGGGTCCCACCGCAAACATCACGAATCCAAGGCATTTTAAACATCAAGACCCCTACTAACATCTCCAAACTCCGGAGCTTTCTAGGGGTATACAGCTACTCACGCCAGTTCATTGAGAATTATGCAGACTTGGCAAAACCCCTGACAGACCTCCTGTGAAAGGATACCCCTTTCATCTGGTCTGAGGCTCAAGAACAGGCTATACTAGCTTTAAAGCAAAAGTTATGCACAGCACCCTGTCTGGCCTAGTCCAACTGTGACCAGCCATTTTTCCTACAACTGGGGCTCTCTGCCAATTGCTTAAGTGCTGGATTATACCAAATCGACAACCATGACAAACAAGTCGTGGCTTATGCCAGCAAAACCCTTTCTCGTCTGGAACTGAAATGCTTAGACTGCGAAAAAGTCCTTCTGGCTACCGTATGTGCAATCAAACATTTCTCCAACTATGTGGGTGGCCAGAGAATCATGGTGGAGACTCTCCACCAACCAGCAGTTTTTCTTAACAGTCAATGCACCAGAGAAGGTGTTGTGATGAATGCCAGAATAGCTTCCTGGTTGATGGCTCTACAAAGCTTTGATGTTGAGGTCTGCTACACACAGAAATTAAGGAGCCCTCTTGGCATGGACTTGGCAGCCTGCCAACAGTGCTCTGAGGATGCTCCAGGACCATCTATTTGTGCAGAGCCACCTACAGTCAGTGAAGACCCTAACCATCACTACTTCAACAAGAACATCTGTCAAGATATGGTCACCGCTTATGTCGATGGTTGTTCTTTCCACCACGAAACCCACATTTGTGCCGGAGTGGGCGTGGCATGGTTAAACAATCAGCCTTGTGAACCCCGCAACTTTCAACTCCCAATCATCCCAATCATCCAATCATCACAATATGCAGAATTTGCAGGTGTGCTCATTACACTGCAACTTGCTGTAGACCATGGCATTCGCACATTGGTCATCTGCACCGACTCTAACTACAGTACATACGCCTCAGTTTCACGTGTCATCTGGCACTCTGGAAAGCTAAAGGTTTTGTAACCTCCAACCGCAAACCGGTTAAACATCAAGACCTTTTCTGGGAATGTGATCACCTGGTCACCTCCAACAATCTCCAGGTGTACTGGAAAAAGGTCAGAGGACACTCACATACACCAGGTCAGGACAAAGAATGGAATGACCTTGTGGACTCACTTGCGAAACAAGGAGCCACGCAAGGCACCCCCTGGTCCTTTGACCTTACTCTGGTGCCGACTGCAGAGTCCCACCCACCCACCCCTACAGTCTGTGTGGTCACTAGGGCCCAGGCAAACAAGGCCCAGGACCTGCCACAGCCTACAGGTCCTCTGGCGGTTGACCCTGCTTCCTCCGATGCTGATCTTATCTCTCTTCAGGCTCTTGACCCTGTGATCCATAAAATGATACAATATCTCTTGGATCCTGTATTCCATGCACCATCTGACTCAGATCTTGCTGACATTGTGGGATTGAAGCCACTTCGTGCCACACGATCTTCCCTGCAGCTGCACAATGGCATTCTGGTTCATGTTTCCGATTTACTCCCTGCGCCTGCGCTTGTGGTCCCGCGCAACCAGAGGGCGGTGATGATTGTTCAAGCCCACAATCTCCCAGCTGCAGGACACAAAGGCATCAAAGCGACGTACAAGGCTCTCAAACAAGTGGCATATTGGCCATACATGCGAAGGGATGTAGTGGACTACATCAAGGGATGTCTTGTCTGCTGCCAGTTTCAACCAACCAACCTAATTCACCGAGCACCCCTACAGAAAAGAGGCATCTCATTCTCATGGTCTGACCTCCAAATCAACTGGGTAGGCCCCTTCCATGGTCAGCCAGAGGTAACAAATACTTCCTCACGGTCACATGTGCCTTCACAAAATGGGTCGAGTGTTTGCCTGCGCCTAATGACACGACGGAAACCACGGCCTTCTTGTTGATGAACCATGTGTTCTGGAGATTCAGTTTGCCAAGCTGAATCAACTCTGACCGTGGCACCCATTTCACAGCTGAAGTCATGCAACAGCTGTGGAAAACCTTGATAGTTAAAGCTAACTTCCATATTAGCCACCACCCACAATCTTCTGGACAGGTTGAAAGAGCCCACTGAACTGTGATCAACACACTGAAGAAGTATGTTTCACCAGACCAAAAAGACTGGAATGTAAAACTCCCCCTGGTCTTGATGGCTATCCGAGCCACACCCCATGAAGCTGCTGGGGTCTCACCTTTCGAAATGATGACAGGCCGGCAAATGACTTTGCCCCTGCATTTGCCCATGCTTTTGCTCTACCAGCCTGGGGAGGCCAGTGTTGCCACAGCCTACACTACCCACCAATACATGACTGACCTGACCAGATATCTCCAACAGACTTTTGCATTTGCCCAAAAATATTTGGATCGATCGGCTGAAGAACACAAAGCATACTATGACCAGAAAGCCTCCCATGACAAACTCCAAGTGGGAGGCAAAGTTTTCTACTGCTTCGTCCCTCAGACAGGACAGACCAACTCATGGGCAGGGAAACTCACTTGAAAATTCCTTCCCAGGTGGACGGGTTCATGCACAATCCAAGTCAAGATACGTAAAGGTCGCCAGGACTCCATCTCCAAATGGGTCCATCGCAATCAGATCAAAGCTCACAATCCCCCCATGGGACTTGTCTGGGACAACACAGTCCCAGTAAGCCAATAAATAAGCTTAAAATCCAGCCTGCGCCCGATAGATAACTGTTAGCTATCAGCCCCAGGTATACTTGGGCACACTTCTCTACACCAATCAGTTAACTGCACCAGGGCCTCCAAAAGGAAAGTGTTAACCCAAAACTAGCTGACTTCCTTAAAAGCTAACCTCAAAATACCCTGCAAAGTTTCATTCAGTTTCATCAACTTACTATTTCAAAAATAGAATATACAGCACATCCACTCTCAGTAGCTGGAGTTAATAACATCAAAATCCCATTAAAGGTGATAAAACACTAAAAGCCTAGTGCTCAATTTCTAACAAAAGTTACACCACCTCTGACAACAGTCGTCATCTGACACTCAGGAGGGTAACGATAAAAGAAACCAACAGGGAAGTTAACATTAAAACCCCTCATTTCTATGTGTCTTGCCAGGATGATGGTCCTCCTGCTTTTTGATTTAACCCTCTGCCTAACCATCGCATCTACCTTCACTGACCTTGTGAAAGAGGGTCCCGAGTCTGGGATAACTTTGATCGACCAACCAGGACTCCTGATTACTGAATGTCAAATCCCCACTCAAAAGATCTTTGTGTGGTTTGATCCCTCCACAGTGGTCTACAGAAATCTTCCACTAAGCCCAGGCTCATCCTCCTTGGTCGGACGTTGTTGGATCCAGCAAGCCATAGACCATGCTGACTCAGATATCACACATGTGCTGGAACAACTTGAGAAGTTCATCATTACAAAGTTCAACTTAACCGCACCCAAAGCCAGAAACCGACGGGCCATAGGTGGATTCCTAACAGCTGCCTCAGATTTAGGATTGCTCTTTAGCTTATGTATGTCCGCCGTTAATTCGGTCAGTATCATTACCCTAAAACGTCAGGTAGGTGAGCTACAAACTGAGCTCCCTCGGATTCAGGCACAACTGGCAGCCCAGAAAACAAGCTTACAGGCTGTCAGCACCACCTTACAAGGTACGGTGTTAGTTGTGAACACTCACTCTCAAGCTTTGGTCAAACTCAACAAGTTGATGCAGTCGCTGTTCTCTGTACTTCAGGTTGACTTGGCCCAGGCACAGCTAGTGTCTGTTACTGTCAGACGTAATTAAGGACATTAGCTCTTCCGTTGACGCTTTGGCAATGGGCAGGATTCCACCCTACCTCGTCCCTATGTCAGTGGTCACAGACTTGCTTGTTATCGCCACTCAGAGAATTATAATACTGCTCCAAGCCCATTTAGCTTTTATCTTGGGCAACACTATCCCCATCTACTTTGACCCTGAAAAGCACCAGATGGCTTTCATTGTCAATCTACCAGTGATAACTTACAATAGTATCTACCGGTTGAAGAAGGTTGTCAGTGCTGGCATTTGGAAGCAGGACACTCATGTCATGGTCAAAACCCCTTCAGTGGTGGTGTACCATGGCAACAGCCCTGGCCTTTACTTCGTCCCAAACCTGAGAATGTGCACTCTCACCAGGAATGTCCACTAACTGTGCCATAGTAAGAGACATTTGTGGGATCCAAGCATCATCTCAGGACATGACTTGTCCTACTGTCCTCACCCCATGATCTCAAGTGACCACCACACAGGCCCACATCATTGGAAACCAGTGGCTTGTTAACACTCCAATGCAATTTGCTACCGTCACCTACGATCAGCACTACACATTTTCCCAGATCACACTTCCTCCCAACATTTTCTGGGTCCAAGTGCCTAAAGGCTCACTCTTCCATGTTGGCGATTTGGCCTTGTATCACTTCAACACTGACCAATACAATGGCAGTGTCAATGTGTCCAATTTCTTCTCTAAGCAAGTGCTTCAACTCAGTTCTGAGATCATGGATAAAGTCACCTTTGAAGGTGTTCAAGTCGTTGACTTAGCCCCAAAAGGGAATGAGCTCCAAGTCCTTAAGCCAAACCCTAACCCACTATGCCATCCCATTTCACACTCCTGGTCTATACCAGATGCAGTGCTCATGTGCATGGTTATTTTCAGGTACCTCCTGACATTTGCCGCAGCTGGCCTCTACCTCTGGTGAACTAGAGCCCTACAAGACCAACTCAACCATTTGATTACTAGTACGAGGCGCAGTTTTAGATGCCAAGACCTAGACCCGAGTCCCAATGTTGACAACCTAATTCCTCAAAATGAGATTCTTGGTCTAGACAAACTACCCATTAAAGTTGTAGAAGTGGAACCATAGGCGGGTCTGCTAAATGGACCCCATTTTAACCTCCTCAAGTTACCTCAATATTGCTTAGCCTAAACATCTACCTCAAATATAAGCAATTAAAAAAAATTGTTTGTACCTTTATTGTTGATCCTTACTCTTAGAATTTATGAGTCTATAAGCATGCTTATATACAAACATCTCTAGATTCTTTGCACTCTATTTAAATGTTTCTGCATATTCAAACTATTTTTTGAACAATTTTAGTAGCTGCTTTATGGTGAACCAAAACCAAAGATCTATACTCAGGAATAGATACTGTTTACAAGGTCAGTGCTTATGAACATCAAAACTATTAGCCCAGCAGTTGGGTCAAGAGTTGCGAATTAGAATCAGCTGCCAAGGATGTGTACCAAAGCTGACCGAAGCTTACCATTGATACAGAGGGGGGAGCTGTAGCATTACTTCTGAGTTCCAATATACATGAACAGTCTCTGTGAACAGGAGACCTCCAACTCACCCTGTTCCCTAAATAAAGCATCATAGTGCCACATTCCTTGCTTGACTTAAGACCCCAAGGATCCTCTTGGTGCCAGGAAGACGTGTGGACTTTTATCATAAATTCCCTAGGAACAATAGCCATTTGATACAAGCCAGAAGACATCCACTATATTCCTGAGACCTCCTACCATTATCCAAGGGCCAACAGTGCTCCCTTCTGTTCAACTCAGGAACATGTTGGATCTAATCAACATTGGTATTCTGTTTTATCTGCCTAAAATAATCCTTTCTCTTCAAGACTTTGATATTTTTCCAGGAAATACTGCTCAGAACACTGTTGAAGATGACCACCTCTGTGTTGGACAATGAAGGGTTTGAAATGTTTCATTAATCATTGATTTTAAATGTATTGCATGTCTGAAAAAGTTTAAACTGTCATGGGCAGCGAGAGCGCGCCCCTCCCGTCCTGCCTCACATTCATCAACTCATCACTGCACCTGAGGCAGAAGACACACCTGCACCCACTCATTAGCCAGTGTACTTAAGGAGGCTATCTCCGCGCATTCACCGCTGGCTCAGCTGGGTATACTGCCCTCTAATTGAGAAGCAAGTATAAGTTACAGGTTTCGACACGTCGTCTTACCTTGTTTCTCCTCTTTCCTCAGGTTGCTGCCACCGTGCAGGTGTGTCTCCAGGACTGCGCACGCTCTCCTGCCACATCTCACAATCCTTCAGCTTCCTACTCCACCCGGTCAGGCACCATCAGCTCATCTCCCCCACACCCTACTGGTTCATCTATTCCTCGCTGGGTCCCTGCCAGTTCTCCCTTGATTCCCAAGCAAGTGGCATTTTGGCTCACCTATTTCCCCTTACTCCATTCCTCCGCTCACGGCTCTCGTCTTCTCTCCACTGGTGAGTGACTGTTTCTTCAGCTGTGCGCTTGTGTTTTTGCAATTTAATAAACTTTCAAATGTGGCCCTTTGTGTGGTTACTTCCTGTGCTGTGGCATCGTGCATGTGAGCTGTCAAGCTTAATTAATCATGATATAAACGAGTTATAAAAGTGCATGCTCACTGGAAGTAGTCATGAAAGTCAGTCAAGAATCACTGAAGTTAGCTTAGATTTTATATATAAGTATATAATGTGAATTTTACAGTTAATGTGTGTTTGTCTTCTAAAAAACTTATGCCAGTCATCTGACTGGTACCAGCAAATCACCAGGCTGTCTCTGTTGGATGATGCCCCATTTCATTCTATTGGTCAGCTGCAGACAAAGGACCGCTTTCTTATTGGACCACAGTCCATTCAAATCTCCCATGATAGCGATAATTGGTTCTTCCTGCTGCCAGTAATATGTTATGACCAAAGAAATGCTGTCAGTTAAAAAGAGGGAAACACCTAGTAGTTCAGTTCTCTAAGGATTCTTTAAGTTTTTTCCGTTCTCTCTGAAGTCTTTTGTATCTTCTGTGTGAGTTTTTTTTCTCTGGTATCTGAGGAGGGATCATCTTTTCTTGTTGAGCTCAACCCCTCTTACTTGGAGTAAAACTCCAAAACTCCATTTTTCCCTCTCCTCAGACGTCATGTTTATTCTATTAAACTTTTTCTATTGATTTTCCTTAACTCACTGTTAAAGTGCGCTGATAGTGATTTTTGATCTTTTTTTTCCTCGAGCCTGTCTTACCCACGTACCACAATGCCAGAAGAACTAGGATTTCGTGGGTGGAACTGTTTTACATCCATTTTTCCTTCAGCCTGTGGTTCTTGTCGGCTAGTGGACATCCCAAAGTTGTGGGCCAGGGAAGGACCTGTTGCCTAGGAGAAGACGTCACCTGCCCCAGGGGCCAGCCACCCACTCTACTGTCAGCTCCACTCTACGGACTCCAGCTGCTGAGTCTGTAAGCTAGAACAACTGCAATGATCGGGAGTACTGTGGGCAGCCCCCCCCCCCCCTTTTGCCATCTGCTGGCATTCACCAAAGATCATCGCTGCACTCTGAAGACACAGCTGTTCATAAGCCAGACTCCAACTTTCTATTTGCTGGGCTAAATGTGATGTCTAATTCTGACTGAATATGACCAATTTTTCATGTTAAAAGTTAGTCCATAAACTACGACAGGAGCTATAAAGCTGAAGGAAAAAGAATATTCTTCTTTTCAATAACCTCTGTTTTTTTGTAGAGTAACTCAGAATTTCCTTTTTCATATAATCAGCTTTTTTCATTTTCTCCATTAAAATTGTGTCCAATTTTATGCATATTTTTGTTCCAGTTACTTCACAGTCTCCCACTGCATTACAGTTACAAATTCAAAATCTGGTTTCTCTGGTTTCCACAAAGGCTTAACTATATACTTTGGGCTCATTAATCTGTTACAAGTGATATGATGTTTGATACTTGTTGATCATTTCACATACTTACAAATCAATTGAATGTAATGTCATTTAGCTTGAGTTTTGATCATTAAAACTGTTAACGGTATATAGAAGTTTCAGCTTGATTTCTTTTGTGAGTCTGCTTTTCTGGGTCACGACAGAAAAAATCATGAATATTGAGACTGGTTATTGAAAGGTACAAGGATTAGTTATTAATAAATTGTCCAGGTTTGGACTGGTGCCCCTACGAGTTGTTTCCCTCTTGTTTGTATTTGTGATCACAAAGCAAACCTCCGTTTCCACACACACACACACACCTCTATGTATAAATTAAATAATCCTTGTACCTTATCACACTTATAACAAATTGGTCCTACAATGCACACACACACACACACACACACACACACACACACACACACACACACACACAGAGTGGTGTGAAAAAATGCTTGCCCCCTTCCTGATTTCTCCACATACATAACACAAGTAAACATAACATGCAGTTTTTAAATGAAGGTGTTTATTATTAAGGGTTAAAAAATCCAAAAATAGATGGCCCTGCGTGAAAAAGTGATTGCCCCCCTTCCCGTTAAAACATAAATTAACTGTGATTTATCACTTCTTTGGAAAGCTGAGTTCAATTTCTCTAGCCTCACCCAGGACTGATTACTGCCACACCTGTTCTCAATCAAGAAATCACTTAAATACGATGTGCCTGACAAAGTGAAGTAGACCAAAAGATCCCCAAAAGCTAGACATCATGCTACAATCCAAAGAAATTCAGGAACAAAGAAATTGAGATCTATGTCTGGAAAAGGTAAAGCCATTTCTAAAGCTTTGGGACTCCAGCGAACCACAGTGAGAACCATTATCCACAAATGGCGAATACATGGAATAGTGGTGAACCTTCCCAGGAGTGGCCAGCCGACCAAAATTTCCCGAACAGCGTAGCGACGACTCATCCAAGAGGTCACGAAAGACCCCACAACAACATCCAAAGGACTGTAGGACTCACTTGCCTCAGTTAAGGTCAGTGTTCATGACTGGCGTGCATGGCAGAGTTCCAAGAGGAAAACCATTGCTGAGCAAAAAGAACATAAAGGCTCATCTCAGTTTTGCCAGAAAACATCTTGATGATCCCCAAGACTTTTGGAAAATACTCCATGGACTGATGACACAAAAGATGAACTTTTTGGAAGGTGTATGTTCTATTACATCCAGCGTAAAAGAAACACAACATTTTAGAAAAGGAACATCATACCAACAGGGCAGCGCGGTGGCGGAGTGGTTAGCACTGCGGCAGCACAGCAACTCACCCTTGGCCGGGGGATCCTGGGTTCGAGCCCAGCCCCTGACCAACAGTGAGCTGTGTGGAGTTTGCATGTTCTCCCAGTGTCTGCGTGGGTTTACTCCGGGATTTCTCCAGTTTCCTCCCACATGCCAAAAAACACGCAAGTTAGGTTAATTGGCATCAGACTGGGGATTCTAAATTGTCCTTAGGTGTGACTGTGAGAGTGAATGGTTGTCTGTCTCTCTATGTTGGCCCTGCGATGGACTGGCGATCTGTCCAGGGTGTACCCTGCCTCTCGCCCAAAGATGCTGGGATAGGCTCCAGCCCCCCCCCCCCCCGCAACCCGAAAAGGATTAAGCAGAAGAAGATGGATGGATGGATGGATGGAGCATCATACCAACAGTAAATTAAAGCTGCGAGCAGCGATAAATGGGCCCTCGAGTCCTCGCTAGACCTCGGCCTCACCACTGGGAGCGCATAACTCCGTTCAGGCTCCATTCCTCCCTCCCCAACTCTTTCACCCCCACTCTTTGTCCATCCGTCCTTCCATAACGTCATACACCCATCCATCTGCCATCCATTCGTCCATCAATCCATTCGCCCGTCCATCCGTCCACACCGTCATCCATCATTAGTCCATCCATTTGTCCATCTGTACATTGCAAGGTAGCACCTTTGCAGAGGTACTGAATAAGCTCATGGATAATATATTAATCCATAGCCTAAAGGCCACTTCTGATGAAAATTTCAACCGGAAATTCGTTTGAATTTAAACAAGCTATGCCATTGCTATAAATGTTGTTTTTTTTGTTTGTTTTACCAAGAGTGCACTATAGCTATATGTGTTATAGTCATATAAATCTGTTCTGGGTGGTACTAGTACCATGTATGTCAAGTTTGGGTCCATTTGGACGATGTACATGTAAGTTATGACAACTTCCTGTCCATTGGCCGTAGGGGGCGCTACTGCTGCATCTCATTGTATATTATAGAAATATTCACCATTGGCTCCCTATTCAACACGCGAAATTTGGTTGACTTCGGACAAAGTATGCCAGAGTTATTAAGCTTTGATTTTCTGCTAGGGGACACTTGAGCTATGTGTAATTGTTCATTATAGAAAGGTTCAGTGTTAGTTAACCATGCACCACACAAAATTTGGCTGAATTTGGAATAAGTATTTCAGAGTTATAAGGCTTTGTTTTTTCTGCTAGGGGACATTATAACTATGTGTCATGTTTCATTATACAAAGGTTCAATGTAGGCTACCAATGCACCACACAAAATATGGCTGAATTTGGACAAATTATGCCTGAGTTATAAAGCTTTGTTTTTTTCCTAGGGGGCGCTATAGCTATGTTTGTTTTCATTACAACAATCTTTTCTGGGTCTGACTAGTATCATATATATAAAGTTTAGCAGCAATTGGACATTCTACATGTGAGTTATGGCAACTTCCTGTCCATTGGTGGTAGGGGGAACTGTTGCTATGTGTCATTCTTTATTATAGAAATTACCAGTATTAGCTACCTATTCACGACACAAAATCTGGTTGAAATCAGTCAATGTATGCCATAGTTAAAGCAATTGGAAGGGTGATGGCGATACTCCAAACTTGGCCACGCCCCTTCTGCCAAACCATCAAGCATTTGGAAAAGTTTTCAACAACTTTTGATGGCATATGTGCCTGCCAACTTACTTTGGCGTCCCTTTAACTCCCCAGCTGTAATATTGATTTGTACTGATCTGCCAGTTCAGAAGGTGACAGACACGGGTAGGAGGAATCATGGCTGACAAGGAATACACCAAAGAAGAAGAAATCCTTATTATTATTCTTCCTTTTTCCTTCTCTTACTGATTATTACTGATTATTATTATCCTTCCTTTTTCCTGCTCTCAAGACCAATACGGCTGCCAAGCATTGTCATCCATCGTCACATAAACGGCTTCATACACGAAAAATTGCCACGGGATACAAACGAAATTGACGTGGAATAATCATAAGGCTTTGTAGATGTGGGAGAGAGCGCAAATGACCGACAGAACGCAAAATAACAACCATGATGTACGAAAATGGAGCGACACCGCTAGCCAGCAAGCCCCCTTCGCAAACGGTAAGTGACAAATTTCTTTGTTTCTTTACATTGTACTGATTTTCTGGTTCATATACTTTGAAGAGAAGATAAAAACATACCCCTGTAGACAAAACGGTGTCAAAAAACAGAACCATTCTTTGTGTAAATATGTCCAAAGTCCATTTTTGACTGAGTTATGTAATTCGATACAGCTCCCGTGGCATTATGCAAATTAGATGCGTAAATTTATTCCTATCTGAAAGTTTGGATCATATTCTGCATCTTTCTAATTGACAGTAAGCCATTATCTCTTGCAACTTTAAAGTTATAGCCTTGGACATCTCACCAGAGGATCTGAATATTTCTTGACAAAAAGTCTATACCACTCTTTACCACTAGGGGTTATGTCACCAAACGGCACCTGGGCCAGTTAGAGGGTGGCACATGGGTATAGATGATTGTCACCACAATTGAGCTCAATCGGACTAAAACCCTAGAACGAGTTTGATCAAATGCGAGAGGTGGAAACCAGGTCACCGACACTTCCTGCCAAAATGGCCGACTTCCTGTTGGGTGTAGACCATCACTTCTATGGCGTTTTTTGCATGTCTTGACATGATCAACATCGCACCCAATTTTCATCTTTCTACACGAAAGTAAGTGTGTGCCACTCCCCTTGAATTCTCATGTTAGGTAGTGCTGTAGAGCAATTTTTGTGGGGTCATTCATATTTCCTCAAAAATATTAAATTTCACCAGTTTCACCAAATTTTACCAGTTTTGAGGTCCTTGCAAAAAATGGTGAGTTTTCGTGCACATTCACTACCCCAAAAATGAGATCTTAGATGGAGAAGAAAAAAGAATAAATAAATAAATAAATAAATAAATAATAATCAGGCCCTCACTAGACCTAGGCCTTGCCACACAGTGCATAACTCAGTGCAGGATCCATTCCTCCCTCCCCAACTTTCTCTCTCCCGCTCTTTGTCCATCCGTCCTTCCATACCGCCATACGCCCATCCATCTGCCATCCATCATTAGTTCGTCCATCTGTACATTGCAAGAGAGCGCCTCGGCAGAGGTACTATATAACCTCAAGGAGTACCTCAAAAATCTGTCAGTCCATAGCTTAAAGACCACTTCTGGTGAAAATTTCACCAGAGAATTTGTTTGAATTTAAACAAGCTATGCCATTGCTATAATTTTTTTTTTTTTTTTTAACCTAGTGGGCACTATACCTATATGTAGTATAGTCATATAACTCTGTTCTGGGTGGTACTAGTACCATGTATATCAAGTTTGGGTCCATTGGGATGATGTACGTGTGAGTTTTGACAGCTTCCAGTCCATTGGCGGTAGGGGGCGCTACTGCTGCGTCTTATTGTATATTATACAATATACACCAGTTCACCAATGTTCACCAGTGGCTGCCTATTCAAGACACTAAATTTGGTTGACTTCGGACAAAGTATGCCAGAGTTATTAAGCTTTGTTTTTCTGCTAGGGGCCGCTAGCGCTATGTGTAATTGTTCATTATAGAAAGGTTCAGAGTTGGTTAACCATGCACCACACAAAATTTGGCTGAATTTGGACTAAGTATTTAAGCGTTATAAGGCTTTATTTTTTTCTGCTAGGGGGCGCTATAGCTGTGTCATTTTTCATTATACAAAGGTTCAATGTAGGCTACCAATGCACCACACAAAATCTGGTTGAATTTGGACAAATTATGCCTGAGTTATAAAGCTTTGTTTTTTTTTCCTAGGGGGCACTATAGCTATGTTTATCATTACAACAATCATTTCTGGGTCTGACTAGTATCATATATATAAAGTTTAGCAACAATGGGGCATTCTACATGTAAGCTATGGCAACTTCATGTCCATTGGCAGTAGGGGGGCATTGTAACTATGTGTCATTCTTAATCATACAGATGATCAGTATTGGCTATCTATTCACCACACAAAATCTGGTTGAAATCAGTCGATGTATGTCATAGTTAAAGCAATTGGAAGGGTGATGGCAATACTGCAAAGTTGGCCACGCCCCTTCCGCCAAACCGTCGGGCATTTGGAAAACTTTTCAACAACTTTTGATGGCATATGGGTATAGATGATTCATTCATTCATTCATCTTCTTCCGCTTAATCCTTTTCAGGTCGCGGGGGGGCTGGAGCCTATCCCAGCATCTTTTGGGCGAGAGGCAGGGTACACCCTGGACAGATCGCCAGTCCATCGCAGGGCCAACACAGAAAGACAGACAACCATTCACTCTCACAGTCATGCCTAAGGACAATTAAAGGCGCTTTTCCACTTGGCCCACTTTGGCCTCGTTACACAGCTGTCCAGCAGAGTTTCCTGTGTGTTTTGGCTGATGAGAGAATGCAGAGAGAAGCAGACTGAGCTTGCAGTGGGGAGCACAAGCAGACCCACCACAAAATAGACGGAGACGCACCGGGAATTAGACCCAGCCACCTGAATTGAATTGAATGTACAGCCGCGACGCACCCAACTTCAGCAGTTGAAGCCGTGATATTGTGATATACAGGACGGTGAGTGATGTGATATTCATGTTTTACTTTATTTTTTCCAACAGTGGAAAGTTCACTTAGGACAGACGAAAACTTAATCGTGTTTAAACGATGACCTAGTTCAATGCTACGTCCGTCCTTGTATCTTGCTTTTTTGTGTTGACAATATCTGATGAAATAAGCTAGTTGTAATCCTGGTTAAAAAGGTGGGGGGGGGTGTTTTTTGTTTTTTGTTTTTTTTACTTGTTGCACTTTCGTGCTGTGCATGTACTTAATTTGTGTGTATTTCATTGTAGAGTCCAAACAGGATCTGCTCGGAATGGCGACGTTTTGACACCAATGTATTGTGACAGGTAAACAACACATTGTGGTGGCAAATAAAATAAAGGCAGCAAAGTGAAGGTTTTAAATAGGTTTATTATCATACCGCCGTCACAGGAACTCCGCTCCAGCCTTTGTGTGAGCAGACTGGAGCGGGTCCTCAGGCTCTCAGCAAAGAGACACAGATGTGTGTGTCAGCAGCAGTAGTCAAAGTCAGAGAGAGATTTACAGAATATTGCAGCTTATATACCCAACTACAGACAATACATGAAAGGCATTCACAGCAGTAGGTATGGGTATTTGCATTTGAGAGACACACATAACAACTAGAAAAGCACTCGGAGAGCGCAGACCTCCGCCAAGCACCACAATTCCCCCCATACAGTGTTTGTGTGTACGTTTTCAGATTCCTTGAGCATGTAAACACATGACTAGCAATTGGATTCACAATGATTATTTTTTGTTTATTTGACAGGGACAGTGCAATAAACACACAATTAATCAATGACAATCAATCTGATAGTGATAGGATTAGTGGTTCAGTAGTAAAAGCATTGCCTCCTTGGCGGAGGTAATAAAGTGAAGTGTTGCTGTTGTGTCCATCTCCTCCACTGACGGATGCAAATTGGGTAGACAGGTTGCCGTGGGTTTTATATTATATTATTTTGGGGTTGCGCTCCGTGGCAAACGAGAATTTAGAAGCTTCGCCGGCAGAGAGCTCGTTTTTGCGCAGCGCCTATGGCTGGCCGGTGAATTTCTGCCAAATGCGCAGCTCCTATGGCTGGCCGGGGAATTTCTGCCAAAGAATCCGTCGGCGGACAGCTGGCCGTGTGAGGTTTTGCAGTTGCGCGCAAACACAGGCACGCTGGCGGGCCCAGGCCAGCAGTGTTTTCCACGTGCTTTTGTGCCTAAAACGTTGAAGAACGTGGAGTTTGTGTTGCAGACACGACGACCAGCGCCCTCCATTGCGCCTGCGCACATGTTGAAAATGGCTGTATGTCACAGTGTTGAAAAATGCTTTAAAAAATTCCTGTATCCAGACGGTGAACCGGATCACCCCCAAAATTTAATCAGTTCTTCCTTGTACCATTTCCAACAACGCCTGAAAGTTTCATGGAAATCCGTCCAAGACTTTTTGAGTTATCTTGCTAACCAACAGACAAACAGACAGACAGACAGACAGACAGACAGACAGACAGACAGACAGACAGACAGACAAACAGACAAACACACAGACAAACCCCGGCAAAAACATAACCTCCTCCTGGCCTTTTCGGCCTGGAGGAGGTAATAAAGAGATTGCAAGCCAGGATTCTCCTCTGCTCCAGAACTGCAGGACAAAAGAGGTTACTAGAAAAGCACTCGGAGAGCGCAGACCTCCGCCAAGCGGCACAGTTCCCCCCATACAGTGTTTGTGTGTACGTTTTCAGATTCCCTGAGCATGAAAAGATATGACTAGCAATTGGATTCACAATGATTATTTGTTTATTTGACATGGACAGTGCAATAAACAGACAATTAATGAATGACAATCAATGTGATAGTGATAGGATTAGTGGTTCAGTAGTGTAAAACTGGGCTATAAGGGACGGCGGGTTAATAAGGGACACTTTTCTGGGAAATGTTTTAAATGTAATTCTGCTTTTTTTATTTTGAGCAGGACGCTGAGTTGTGTTGTTATTGTCAAATATCCATGAATCCTTCATCAAATCTAGGCGGAAGCAAAATTAAAAAAGCAGAATTACATTTAGAAAAGTGTCCCATATTACCCCGCCGTCCCTTATAGCCCCGTTTTACGGTTGTAAAAGCATTGCCTCCTTGGCGGAGGTAATAAACTGAAGTGTTGGTGTGTCCATCTCCTCCACTGACGGATGCAGATTGGTTAGACAGGTTGCCGTGGGTTTTATATTATATTGGGGTTGCGCTCCGCGGCAAAACAGAATTTAGAATGTTCCCCGGCAGAGAGGTCGTTTTTACGCAGCGCCTATAGCTGGGCGGGGAATTTGTGGCAAATAATCGGGCGGCGGACAGGTGGCCGTGTCAGGTTTTGCAGTGTGGCGCAAAAACAGGCACGCTGGCGGGCCCAGGCCAGCAGTGTTTTCCGCGTGCTTTTGTGCCTAAAACATTGAAGAACGCGGAGTTTGTGTTGGTCAGACACGACGACCAGCGCAATCTGCGCAGCGCCTATGGCTGGCACAGGCACGCTGGCGGGCCCAGGCCACAAGTGTTTTCCGCATGCTTTTGTGGCTAAAACGTTGAAGAAGGCGGAGTTTGTGTTGGTCAGACACGACGCCCAGCACCCTCCATTGCGCCTGCGCACATGTTGAAAATGGCCGTATGTCACAGTGTGGAAAAATGGTTTAAAAAATTCCTGTATGCAGACGGTGATGCGGATCATCCCCAAAATTTAATCAGTTCTTCCTTGTACCATTTCCAACAACGCCTGAAAGTTTAATTGAAATCTGTCCAAAAGTTTTTGAGTTATCTTGCTAACCAACAGACAAACAGACAGACAGACGAACAGACAAACACACAGACAAACCCCGGCAAAAACATTACCTCCTCCTGGCCTTTCGGCCTGGCGGAGGTAACAAGGCACATCTACATATTGTCATCAGTGTATAGACACAGTAAGGACAGGAAGCATGAACACAATGCATGAATGGCACATTAACATCACAGCAGTGAAACAATGCATGAATGGCACATTAACATCACAGTAGTGAAACGGAAAAAGCCAGAAGAAGCGGGCTGTCTGTAGACATTAATACACACATTGCTGTGCCTGTCCCAGTCTGTTGTGGGGGTTATCCCAAACCGCCACAACATATTTATAGTCAAATCTTTTGCTTTTTAAAGCGAGGTAGTCGGATACGCAAAAGCCGATGGTGTATAGAACACGTATATTAGGATTTGTATGTGAAATGTCGGCATCGAAACTGCTCCCGTTTAGCTGTAATTAATATTCAAAAATGATATTTTCAGGAGGAAAGAATTCAAGCGTCCCTGCATTTGTTTACTTCTCGGGGCTGCCACCTGAGAGCAAGCCGTGTGCAAAATGCGATCGTGTTGTTAATATAGCACATTTTTTGTGGAAATGTTACTATTTTTAGTTTTGAAATGTGTTATAAAACGATTAGACGAAGATACTATGGCTCTTCCTGCTGTTCCCGTTTCACTGTTTTTTTCCGGATGTAAAATACAGGATCCCTACGGCCCGTCGGCGCACGAAGTATCCTGTCCGATGTAAACAGCCACGGACCAAAAAACGTACATTTGCTCGTGGAACAGGTCATTCACACTCACAGACAATCGCGCTATATGTGTCTATAGGATTTTCTTTCCATGCACGCAAAAAAAGCATTTTTTTTCCCGGATCCGACTACCTCGCTTTAAGTTAAAGTATAGGTAAAGTGCCAAATTTAAAGTAGCACAATTTCCACTTAATATGAAAGGGACTGAACTGAGATTTATTTGTGTGAATATTAATTACAGGGTAATTGAAAATGAATGGCACATCCAATAGTAGCCAACATAAAATAAACCGCTTGTTTATTTATTTTTATCAGATCACTTCTGTGATCCTTTATGAGTTATAGTCATAATAGTGTATCTTGCACCGTGGGGAATGGGAGATGTTCAGTCACCATTAGAATTTAGTTTATATGTGTAGTCTATAGTATTTCATCTTTAAACTCATTCAGTAATAGAACACATTACAAATATGCGAGACCCATTGTAATGCTTCCTTTTATATTTTAGCAATACAAGCACAAAACACCACCCACACTTGAAACCAGGGCGACACAGCAATGGCTAAACTTTTATTGATAACGTTATTTCACACCATCACAACAACTCAGTGTAAATGGTGTAGAGATTGAAAGGGTATCCAAAATTAAAATCCTTGGCATAATAATCAATAAAAAACTGTGTTGGAAGTCACATTAATTATATTAAAGGTAAAATATGCAAATCAATCACAATACTGCACAGAGTGAAATATTTGCTGAATCAACCCACACTATAGACTTTGTATCATTCATTAATACTCCCATACATCGACATCCATCCATCCATCCATCTTCTACCACTTTTCCGGAGGTCCGGGTCGCAGAGGCAGCAGTTCAAGCAGAGAAGCTCAGACTTCCCTCTCCCCAGCCACCTGCTCCAGCTCTTCAGAGGATACCAATACCCATACATGACATATTGTACTGAAGTATGGGGAAACACATATAAAACATATATCCAGTCGTTATGCTTCAGAAGAGAGCTATTAGAATAATAAACAAAGCTGCTTACAGGGAACCAACAAACCCACTTTTTCTTAAATTAAAAGCTCTCAGGTTGAAAGATCTGGTTGCCTTTAAAACTGCAGTAATAATGTTTAAAGCTAAGAATCTATCACTGCCCGCAAATATCCAAAAGTTGTTCCAAATAACAATATCATTTCAGAGGAACATGTACATTTCAAAAACCTTAAGTGAGAACTACTACCAAGCAACACTGTGTTTCAGTGCAAGGAGTCAGACTGTGGAACGCTTGTGGACCTGAATTAAAATCATGTACAAAGCTTGGACAATTTAAACAAAAACTAAAGGAAGAAATACTCCAAACATACACACGTGGACAAAATTGTTGGTACCCCTCTGTTAATGAAAGAAAAACCCACAATGGTCACAGCACAGTGACTACTTGTCACCCTTTAAATAGGCCGATTGACTGATTACAAGTTTGTAGACACCTGTGATGTTAATTAGAGGACACATCTTGGTTGAACATGTCCCTATGGTCATGTTCATGTCCCTATGGCCTATTATTTTCAATCTTTTATAGGAGTACCATCATTTTTGTCCAGGTCTGTTTCATGAGTTTGTTTTTAAAAATAATTCTGTTGAACCACAATTCAAAAGCATTGTTTGATTTTCATTGGTTAATTTTCATAGATTTTTTTTTTATTACCACTTTTGTCAGATTCAAGTTATTTCTGTGACCACTGTGGGTTTTTCTTTCATTAACAGAGGGGTACCAACAATTTTGTCCACAGATGTATATACAAAACGACATGTAAAATCACATAAAGATTATCATATCCAGTCTGTGTTGTGCTGTTGATTAGTTTTTGTCATGTTTTGTCTTGGCTTTGTTCTGATTTGTAATCACTCTTATTTTATTTTATTTTTGAATTCTTAGATGGAACATGGGTGGGCAATATAAGCTGCGGCTTCAACCATCACCCATTTCGGATAAGTTATGTTGAATTGTATAATCCGAGGAGTTCCTGTTTAATTTGACCTTATTGGATTTTTTTCCCCCTTTGTTCTATTATTCTGTTCCTTTCTTTTAATCTAATCTATCCGAAATAAAGATTCATTCATTTCTCAAATATGTTTTAAACTTTCTTTAATTATCCACCACCCATTTCTGTCTTTCATCTAGGCAAGGGGAAAACGATCCACCCAAACCAGACCTTGCCTCACTATTTAGAGGTGCAGGCTGAAGAGCTGCTGAACCAGGACCAGTATGAGGGGCCAATCCAGTTGCTTCTCAGTGAGGCAGTGTGGCTGGCGTGTGTTACCCATTCCAGTTTTTTTTGTTTTTTTGTTTTTTACAGTTTGAATTTTGCACATTCTAAATAATCTGTAATTTGCTGCTGATTGGAATAAACAATTTAGTGATTTATGTGTTTGCATCATGATTTTCTATTTTGTCTGTTAAGACACTGGTGGGAAAAGAGTCAACAGTACGAACCATTTAACAGTGACTTTGAAAATAATGGCTCATTTTTAAGAAAAGTAACCAACACAATTATTTGCTGAAGATTGTAAAACAAAATAGAGACATCTGCAAAAGTACAAAGGTTTATTGTCAAAATTCCCAGGGCAATACTACATGAATAACATGGTAAATGTAATAAATGTTGTCTTTTTGAGGCGCTCGAGGCGAGGTTGTCTGATTTGGAATCCCGGCTCCGCTTCATTGAAACACCGTCTGCGCCAGTTACTCTTGACGGACGCCCCTTAGCTGCAGCGGAGCTAGCTAGCATAGCTGACCCTGTTAGCGGTCCTCCGGCTCTCCTCAGCAGCGAGGAGACTGGGTGGGTGACGGTGAGAAGGAAGCCTAGTCACAAAGCCCCGGTACACCACCAACCTGTTCACGTTTCTAATCGTTTTTCCCCGCTTAGCGACACACCCACTGAGGAAAAAACTCTGATCAATGGCGACTCTGTAGTCAGAAACGTGAACCTAGAGACTCCAGCGGCCATAGTCAAATGCATTCCTGGGGCCAGAGCAGGCGACATCGAGTCAAATTTGAAAATGCTGGCTAAAAGTAACTGTAAATACTCCACAATTGTTATTCACGCTGGCATTAATGACATCCATTTCCGGCAGTCGGAAGTCACGAAACTTAATGTAGAATCGGTGTGTGACTTTGCAAAAACGATGTCTGCCACTGTAGTATACTCTGGGCCCCTCCCCAATCTGACCAGTGATGACATGTTTAGCCGCTCGTCATCCTTGAACCGCTGGCTGTCTGTGTGGTGTCCTGCAAATGACGTGGGCTACATTGACAATTGGAGCTCATTTTGGGGAAAACCTGGTCTTATGAGACGAGACAGCATTCATCCCACTTTGGATGGTGCGTCTCATTTATCTAACAATCTGGCATCTTTTTTATCCAAATTTCCAAAACCTTGACTACTCAGAGTTGGGACCAGGAAGCAGAGTCGCAGTCTTACACGCCTCTCTGCAGCTCCTCTTCATCCGCCACCCCTCAACTTAGCCCCTGTCTTCCCCATCAGAGAATCATTGTCTGCTCCCTCCAAAGTAAATAAAAATATAATATATAAGCATCCCAAAGTGATTAAGCAAAATATTGGTAAAACTCAAATTAAACATAAAGCCTCTAAATTGAATGATTTGGCCTGTGTTCCTCATAATTTAAAAATTAAATGTGGTTTATTAAATATTAGGTCTCTAACTCCCAAGTCTCTGTTAGTCCATGATCTGTTAATTGATCATCAGATTGATTTAATATCCCTTACAGAGACTTGGTTAGGGCAAGAGGATTATGTTGGTTTAAATGAATCAACTCCCTCTGGTTATTTAAACTGTCAAAATCCCAGAAGTTCTGGTCGTGGAGGAGGAGTAGCAACAATTTACCATTCCAAATTACTAGTTAATGTAAAGCAAAAAACATGTTATAATTCCTTTGAGGGCCTGGTCCTCAGTATTGGGCACTTTAGCAATTTTAGGTTAAGCCCAATTTTATTTGCCATCGTTTATCGTCCCCCATCAACCTACTCAGAATTTTTATCCGAATTTGCTGATTTCTTAGCTGATTTAGTGCTGAAATCTGATAGAATAATTATAGTAGGGGACTTTAATATACATGTGGATGTAGATAGTGACTGCCTTAATGTGGCATTTAATTCAATATTAGACTTGATTGGGTTTTCTCAGAAAGTAGGAAATTCTACTCATTACCTCCACCATAAATTGGACCTTGTTCTGACATATGGCATAGAAATAGAAAATCTTGTAGTGTCTCCTCATAACCCTGTACTGTCAGACCATTGTCTGTTAACCTTTGATTTTACTATTTCTGACTATTTGGCTCCTAAAGAAAAATATTATTACAGTAGATGCCTCTCAGATGATGCTGTTACCAAATTTATGCAGATTGTTTCCTCTATGCCATGTGTCAACACAACGGAAATAAGCTATAGACAGCTTGCTCCTTCTGTAATCGATAACATGGTGGATAGTGTTACAGCTTCTCTGCTGCTGGACTTGGTGGCCCCCTTAAAAAAGAAAAAGTCTAATCAGAGATTTCTAACTCCTTGGTTCAACACAGAAACTCATAGCTTAAAACAGAAGACTCGTCAATTAGAAAGAAAATGGCGCTCCACTAATTTAGATGAAATCTATTTAGCTTGGAGAAATCATCTTTTAATCTATAAAAAATCTCTTGGAAAAGCTAGAACAAGTTATTCTGCATTAATGGAAGAGAACAAGAATAATCCCAGGTTTCTTTTCAGCACTGTAGCCAGGTTGACAAAGAGTCAGGACTCTGTCAATCCTAGCATTCCCTTAGAGCTTACTAGTCAGGACTTTATGAACTTTTTCAATAATAAAATTTCATCCATCAGAGATAAAATCAATCAGATTCTTCCCACAGTTAACTTAAATACTGTAACTACTACAACTCCTTCAATTGATGTCTGTCTTGATGAGTTTACTCCAATCGACCTTTGTGAGTTAGACAAAATAGTTTTCTCATCCAAACCTTCAACTTGTCTTTTAGACCCTATTCCTACCAGGTTATTTAAAGAAGTCTTCCCACTTATTGGTAGCTTTATTCTTCATATAATCAATTCTTCATTAACTTTAGGCCATGTACCTCAGGCTTTTAAAACAGCTGTAATTAAACCCTTACTCAGAAAGCCAACGCTAGATCCAGGAGCTTTAGCTAACTATAGACCAATCTCTAATCTCCCTTTCATTTCAAAAATCTTAGAAAGAGTTGTTGCTACGCAATTATTTGACCACCTGCAGGGAAATGGTTTATTTGAAGAGTTTCAATCTGGGTTTAGAATCCATCATAGTACTGAAACAGCCTTAGCGAAGGTCACTAACGACCTCCTCATCGCATCTGATAATGGACTGGTTTCTGTACTTGTCCTTTTAGACCTTAGTGCAGCTTTTGATACTATCGATCATAATATTCTACTTGATAGATTAGAACACTATGTTGGACTTAATGGAACTTCGTTGCAGTGGTTTAGATCTTATTTATCTGATAGGTTCCAGTTTGTTCATGTAAATAATGAGTTTTCTTTCAACTCAAAGCTTAGTCATGGAGTTCTACAAGGATCTGTGCTAGGCCCTACTCTTTTTAGTTTATATATGCTTCCATTAGGCAACATTATTAGAAAACACTGTATACATTTTCATTGTTATGCAGATGACACACAATTATACCTGTCAGTGAAGCCAGATGATAGTAATCAATTAGCCAAGTTAGAAGCCTGTCTTAAGGAAACCATAGCTTGGATGACTTGTAATTTCCTGCTGTTAAATTCAGATAAGACTGAAGTCATTCTTGTTGGTCCAAAAAACCTTAGAAATACCTTTCCAAATCAAACTTTCAGTTTGGATGCGGTTACTCTTTCTCTTAATAGCTCTGTGAGGAACCTTGGAATTATTTTTGATCAAGATCTGTCCTTCAAATCAAATATTAAATTTGTTTTGTAAATTTGTTTGTAGACTGGCTTCTATCATTTGCGTAATATTGTCAAGATTAGGAGCATCTTGTCTCAGAGTGATGCTGAGAAACTGATCCACGCTTTTGTTAGCTTGAGATTAGATTATTGTAACTCTTTATTATCAGGCTGTCCTAAAACATCTTTAAAAAGTCTTCAGCTGATCCAAAATGCTGCAGCAAGAGTTTTAACAGGTACTAGAAAGAGAGATCATATCTCTCCGGTTCTGGCCTCCCTTCATTGGCTTCCCATAGAGTTTAGAATTAAGTTT
This sequence comes from Pholidichthys leucotaenia, assembly GCA_020510985.1. Classification (NCBI taxonomy): domain Eukaryota; kingdom Metazoa; phylum Chordata; class Actinopteri; order Cichliformes; family Pholidichthyidae; genus Pholidichthys; species Pholidichthys leucotaenia. Next base: position 142,222,027 of record CM035842.1, on the reverse strand, counting down.
AAAATCCTTCTTCTTACTTACAAAGTTCTAAACAATCAGGCTCCTTTTTATTTAAAAGATCTGATACTACCGTATTATCCTAACAGAACACTACGCTCCCAAAATGCAGGATTACTTGTAATACCTAGAATCTCCAAAAGTACAATGGGAGGCAGAGCCTTCAGTTATCAAGCTCCTCTCCTGTGGAACCAGCTGCCAATCTGGATTCGGGAGTCAGACTCGATCTCTGTTTTTAAGAATAGGGCTAAAACCTACCTTTTTGATATAGCCTACAAATAGGGAGGGATCATGTGTTTCTGAACCCTCCCTTAGTTATGCTGCTAATAGGTTTAGTCAGCCGGAGGACCTCCAATAATGCACTGGGCCTCACTCCTTTCTTCACTCTCAATGAATTTTTTTTTTTTTTTTGTTGGTCATTAACATCTGTTTGTTCTCTCCCATAGATTGAGTCCCCATTGTGCTGTTTGCTCTCTACATGTCTGTTCTTTTCATCTTCTCTATCCCCTCACCCCCCAGCCAGTCGCAGCAGATGACTGCCCCTCCCTGAGCCTGGTTCTGCTGGAGGTTTCTTCCTATTAAAAGGGAGTTTTTCCTCTCCACCGTCGCCAAGTGCTTGCTCACAGGGGATCGCCTGATTGCTGGGGTCTTTCTGCAACTGTGGGGGTTCCCCCTACAGTTGATAGTGCTATGAGATGACTGTTGTTGTGAAATGGCGCTATATAAATAAAGTTGAATTGAACTGAATATATGTATAGTTCACTGTTGATGCAGAGAATATATATTTATACAGTATCTACATGTAGTCAGCAATATTCAGTACGATATATTTCCAGTTAATCCACGTATTTCTCCATGTAACCTTGTGACTGCATTATTTTAATTACTTTTAATCCTAGATCCATTTGTTTTGGCTTAAAATGCATCATAATTGTTAAATATATCTTATGCCTAACTCAGTACTGTTTACCTGTTGAAATATATATTTAACAGCTCATATGGCACCTGATCCATGTTTTGCCACGACACCACTGGCTGGAGCAGGTAAATCCCATGACGTCTCAACAGTCTTCCCATGATTTTGACACAGATCAGATCAATTTATTTCACAGGAAGCTAAACATTTCTACAGACATTATAGCCACTTGGCGTTCGTGAACTTGGGAGTCACATCACTATGTTGAACGTTAACGCCGACCGTTTGAAGCGATATTTTTGCCAGAAGAGAGCCATCTGAAACACATACACCGAATACATATTTTAGGACCTAATATCGATAACTTGCTGACATTACAATGTTGTACGGCGGACTTAAAAGCAAAGTAGCATTAGCAATCATTAGCTTACCGTCATACGTAATGTAGTTCGCATCCTCATGGCTTTTAAATGCTCCAGTACCTTTCCAGAGTGTGTCGTATTGCGGGTTTGCCTTCTGTTCTCCGTTTTTGCCTTTATTCTGGCAAAAACAGCCAGAGAACGCAGACGCCTCATATCCTGCCAACTTGTGTTTTGCATAACGTTACGCTTGATTTACGCCAGTTACGCTTGTTTTACGTAGCGGGAGGGAGAGGGTTGCGCTGCCTCCCTGTAACTATATTCCCACCCACTTCAAATGACACCCTAGTGCAGTGGAAAACATGCGGGCCGAACTGTACCGTCCCGTACCATGCGAAACAAGGCCAAACTGGGCCAAGTGGAAAAGCGCCTTTAGAATCCCCAGTTTGATGCCAATGATTGTCACCATAAATGGTACCAATCAGACTTTTTATTTCAGAGATGCTGAAGAAAAACTTTGGTGTAACCTTCATGTCTCCAAGAGAGGGCGCTATTGCTACTCATGAATATTCATAGCTATAATTGATCGGAGGCATACCCATATACTGTACATCATACCTCTCTTGGTGCCAATCCGACATTCCATTCCCGAGGTATTACAAAAATAACCAACATGATGCCAAACTTTCTGATGCAAAACTTTATGCCTCCTATAGGTGGCGCTGTAAATTTCTATGAATTGTTGTTCTATAGAGCTGTCTATGTCATGAATCTGGGTTTGGAAGGCAAACCCAGTTCTGACTCATTGTTATGTTTTGCCCTAGTTTTCCTCTGACAGCTCAGGCACGCCCCCTCCTCCTGTCAAGCACCGTCAGGTGCACTGTTACGGGTGCTCACACACATACACACACCCACAAGCACATGCACACACTCCATTCACTCTCATTCACACGCTCTCTCACACACCTGGTGTCAATCAGTTTTGCCCAAGCATTCTTGCACCGGCAATCTCTTTCCTCATTAGCTTCAGGAGTATATGTTTGCCACTTCTGAGTAGGACAATTGTCGGGACATTCGCCTCTATATGCGGCAGCTACTTCTCACCGTATATGATCCATTACCTTCGTTGTTCTCCAGCCCGTCACTGCAAACCTGTTTATTCCGTTGGTGTTTCGGCTGGCCATGCATCTCACCCCATCCTCCAGACTGCATGGTTCGCCCCGGATTAGCTCCAGCCCTGTAAGTGTGTTTTCGCCTTTCTTTCCCGTGCTGTTTGTAGCCCTGCAGCACTAGGCTGATAACCTTTCCTGTTTTGTGAGTAATGCAGCCCTGCAGCCCTAGGCTCCGTATACACCAGGCTGTAGAGCATTCGGCAGACATCTTGTATGTCTGGTAGCCTTTATTCCATCATCTCATCATTCTGTACCTTGTGGTTGAACTGAACTGTATTTTTGTGGTGAACTTAAATAAATATGGCACTCTCTACTCCTGCGATTGGGTTTTTCATTCTCTCCCTCGTGTGCCGTGTTATGGCGCACAGGGGTTTATGACAGTTTGTAATTGGACTAATATCCATAATATTGAATTTGGTTGAAATCCCACAATGCATACTAGAGTTATTGCCATCAGAATAGTCATAGAATGATCATGGCGAGGCATCAAACTTTGCCACACCCCTACGGCCAAATCGTCACGTGTCGTGAAAGGTTTTCAATAACTTTTAACCATTTAACTGGCCCAGGCGCCGTTTGGCACCATAACCCTTAGTGGTCAAGTAGTGGTAAAGATTTTTTTTGCAAGAAAATAGTTCAGATTTCCAAGGCTATAACTTGAAAGTTGCAAGAGATAATGGCTTACTATCAATTAGAAAGATGTAGAATATGATCCAAACTTTCAGATAGGAATAAATTTACGCATCTGATTTGCATAATGCCGCGGCAGCTATATAAATTACATAACTCAGTCAAAAGTGGACTTTGGACAAATTTACACAAAGAATGGTACTGTTTTTTGACACTGTGTTTTTCTACCAGAGTATGTTGTTATCTTATCTTCAAAGTATATGAACAAGAAAATCAGTACTGTGTAAAGAAACAAAGAAATTCTTCACTTACCGCTGGCGAAGGGGGGCTCGCACGCTTTCATGGTCGGTCTGTTTTCATCCATCGTGGTCGTTATTTTGCATTCTGTCGGTCATTTACGCTCTCTCCCACATCTACAAACGCTTATGATTATCCCACGTCAATTTCGTTTGTATTCCGTGGCTATTTTTCGTGTATGACGCAGTTTTATCTGACGATGCATGACAATGACAGCGGCCATATCTGCTTTCTTAACTCAAAGAAGGAAAACGAAGAAGAAGAATAAGGATTTCTTCTTCTTTGGTGTATTCCGTGTCAGCCATGATTCCTCCAACACGTGTCTGCCACCTTCTGAAGTGGCAGATCAGTACAAATCCTCAGTACAACTGGGGAGTTAAAGGGATGTCACATTCAGTTGACAGGTGCAGTTGCTGCGCTGTGCCACTGGGGGCACGTGAAATCTGATAGTTAAAGGGTGGCACATGGGTATAGATCAGAGGCGTCCAATCATGTGCCGTGGAGGGCCAAGACCTTGCAGGTTTTCTCTTCTACCCAGTCTCTTCAACAGGTGTTTTCACTTATCAGCAATCAGTGGGAAGAAATTCAGTGGAATTTGCTGTTGAAGACACTGGTTGGAGGTAAAGCCTGCAGGGTCTTGGCCCTCCATGGCACATGATTGGACACCCCTGGTATAGATGATTGTTACCACAAATGAACTCAATCGGACTAAAACCCTAGGACAAGTTCGATCAAATGTGTGAGGTGGAAATAAGGTCACCGCCAATTCCTGCCAAAATGGCCAACTTCCTGTTGAGTGTAGACCATCACTTCTATGGAGTTTTTTTACATGTCTTGACATGATAAACATCTCACCCGATTTTCATCTTTCTACGCAAAAGTAAGCGTGTGCCACTCTCCATTGACTTTACATGTTAGGTGGCGCTGTAGAGCAATTTTTGTGGGGTCATTCATATTTCCTCGAAAATAATTTTTTTGCCAGTCTTGAGAACCCTGCAAAGAATGGTGAGTTTTTGTGCACGTTCACTACCCCAAAAATGAGATCTTAGATGGAGAAAAAGAAAGGAAGAAAGAAAGAAAGAAAGAAAGAAAGAAAGAAAGAAAGAAAGAAAGAAAATACTAACAATTAAACCTGCTAGTAGCGATAAACGGGAACTCACGTCCTCGCTAGACCTTGGCCTTGCCACTCAGTGCACGTAACTCTGCACAGGCTCCATTCCTCCCTCCCCAACTCTCTCCCTCCTGCACTTTGTCCATCTGTCCTTCCCTAACGTCAAACACCCATCCAGCCACCATCCATTCGTCCATCAAGCCATTCGCCCGTCCATCCGTCCATATCGCCATCCATCATCAGTCCGTCCATCTGTCCATCTGTACATTGCAAGAGAGCACCTTGGCAGAGTTACTATATAAGCTTGTGGATTACCTCAAAAATCTAATATGTTAATCCATAGCCGCCACTTCTTGTGAAAATTTCACCATGAAATTTGTTTGAATTTAGACAACCTATGCCATCGCTATAAATGTTTTTTGTTTGTTTGTTTTTGTTTTGTTTTTTACCTAGCGGACACTATAGCTATATGTGGCATTATCTTCTAAATCCATTCTGGGTGGTACGAGTACCATGTATATCAAGTTTGGGTCCATTTGGGTGATGTCCATTGGTGGCAGCAACTGCTGCATCTCTTTGTATATTATAGAAATGTACTAAGATTCAATGTAGGCTACCGATGCACCACACAAAATGTGGTTGAATTTGGACAAAGCTTGTTCACCATGCTGCTTCAGGACCTGGAAGACTTGCTGTGGTAAATGGAACCATGAATTCTGCTGTCTACCAAAAAAATCGTGAAAGAGAAGGTCCAGCCATCTGTTTAGGCGCTTTTCCACTTGGCACACTTTGGCCTCGTTTGGCCTGGTACGGGACGGTACAGTTCGGTACAGTTCGGCCCGCATGTTTTTCTACTGCACTAGGTGTCATTTGAAGTGGGTGGGAAATAGTTAAAAGGGAGGCGGCGCAACCCTCTCCCTCCCACTACATAAAACAAGCGTAACTGGCGTAAATCAAGCGTAACATTACGCAAAACACAAGTTGGCAGGATACGAGGCATCTGCGTTCTGTGGCTGTTTTTGCCAGAATTAAGGCAAAAACGGAGAACAGAAGGCAAACCCGCAATACGACACACTCTGGAAAGGTACTGAAGCATTTAGAAGCCATGAGGATGCGAACTACATTACGTATGACGGTAAGCTAATGATTGCTAATGCTACTTTGCTTTTAAGTCCGCCGTACAACATTGTAATGTCGGCAAGTTATCGATATTAGGTCCTAAAATCTGTATTCTGTGTGTGTGTGTTTCAGATGGCTCTCTTGTGGCAAAAATATCGCTTCAAACGGTCGGCGTTAATGTTCATCACAGTGATGTGACCCCAAGTTCACGAACGCGAAGTGGCTATAATGTCTGTAGAAATGTTTAGCTTCCTGTGAAATAAATTGATCTGATCTGTGTCAAAATCATGGAGAAACTGTTGAGACGTCATGGAATTTATCTGCTCCAGCCAGTGGTGTCATGGCAAAACATGGATCAGGTGCCATACTGTAGCATATGAGCCGTTAAATATATACGTTAAATATATGTCGTATTTCAACAGGTAAACAGTACTGAGTTAGGCATAAGATATATTTAGCAATTATGATGCATTTTAAGCCAAAACAAATGGATCTAGGATTAGAAGTAATTAAAATAAAGCAGTCCCAAGGTTACATGGAGAAATACGTGGATTAACTGGAAATATATCGTATTGAGTATTGCTGACTACATGTAGATACTGTATAAATATATATTCTCTGCATCAACAGTGAACTATACATGTATTCATGTAGTATTGCCCTGGGAATTTTGACAATAAACCTTTGTACTTTTGCAGATGTCTCTATTTTGTTTTACAGTCTTCAGCAAATGATTGTTTTGGTTACTTTTCTTAAAAATGAGCCATTATTTTCAAAGTCACTGATAAATGGTTCGTACTGTTGACTCTTTTCCCTCCAGTGTCTGAACAGACAAAATAGAAAATCATGATGCAAACACATAAATCACTAAATTGTTTATTCCAATCAGCAGCAAATTACAGATTATTTAGAATGTGCAAAATTCAAACTGTAAAAAAAAAAAAGAAACTGGAATGGGTAACACACACCAGTCACGCTGCCTCACTGAGAAGCAACTGGTCGGCCCCTCGTACTGGTCCTGGTTCAGCAGATCTTCAGCCTGCACCTCTAAATAGTGAGGCAAGGTCCGGTTTGGGTGGATCGTTTTCCCCTTGCCTAGATGAAAGACAGAAATGGGTGGTGGATAATTAAAGAAAGTTTAAAACATATTTGAGAAATGAATGAATCTTTATTTCGGATAATTAGATTAAAAGAAAGGAACAGAATAATAGAACAAAGGGGGGAAAAAAATCCAATAAGGTCAAATTAAACAGGAACTCCTCGGATTATACAACTCAACATAACTTGAAATGGGTGATGGCTGAAGCCGCAGCTTATATTGCCCACCCATGTTCCAGCTAAGAATTCAAAAATAAAATAAAATAAGAGTGATTACAAATCAGAACAAAGCCAAGACAAAACGTGACAAAAAATAAGCAACAGCACAACACAGACTGGATATGATAATCCTTATGTGATTTTACATGTCGTTTTGTATATACAGCCATGGACAAAATTGTTGGTACCCCTCTGTTAATCGAAGAAAAACCCACAATGGTCACAGAAATAACTTGAATCTGACAAAAGTGGTAATAAATAAAAAATTCTATGAAAATTAACCAATGAAAATCAGACAATGCTTTTGAACTGTGGTTCAACAGAATTATTTTAAAAAACAAACTCATGAAACAGACCTGGACAAAAATCATGGTACTCCTAGAAAAGATTGAAAATAGGCCATAGGGACATGAACATGACCATAGGGCCATGTTCAACCAAGATGTGTCCTCTAATTAACATCACAGGTGTCTACAAACTTGTAATCAATCGGCCTATATAAAGGGTGACAAGTAGTCACTGTGCTGTGACCATTGTGGGTTTTTCTTTCATTATCAGAGGGGTATCAACAATTTTGTCCACGTGTGTATGTTTGGAGTACTTATTCCTTTAGTTTTTGTTTAAATTGTCCAAGCTTTGTACATGATTTTAATTCAGGTCCAAAAGCGTTCCACAGTCTGACTCCTTGCACTGAAACACAGTGTTGCTTGGTAGTAGTTCTCAGACCCCAGGGCAGACCCAGAACTCACTGGAGAGACAACGTCTCCCAGTTGGTCTGGGAACACCTTGGTATCCTCTCCGAAGATCTGGAGCAGGTGGCTGAGGAGAGGGAAGTCTGGGCTTCTCTGCTTGAACTGCTGCCTCTGCGACTCGGACCTCTGGAAAAGTGGTAGAAGATGGATGGATGTCATGTATGGGAGCATTAATGAATGATAGTGTGAGCTGATTCAGCAAATATTTCACTCTGCGCAGTATTGTGACTGATTTGCATATTTTACCTTTAATATAATTAATATGTGATTTCCAACACAATTTATTATCAATTATTACACCAAGGATTTTAATTTTGGATACCCTTTCAATCTCTACACCATTTATACTGAGTTTAGATACTGAGTTGTTGTGATGGTGTGAAATAACGTTATCATGTAGCCACTTGTGTGACTTATTTAATGCTTTTCATAAGGCCTCACATTTAGATAAGAACAAAGACAGAGTTTCCTTGGAGATAACAAGATACTGGGAAAGGGTAACCTTTGGTATGCAGAGACTGTGAGGGGGATGCTATGGGATTTAAGAGGAAAGGCATTGTTACTTGTTATTATAATGCAATGTGACTGGTGAGCTGTGAGAGTTGTTACTTGTGATTATAATGCAATGTGACTTGTGAGCTGTGAGAGTCCTGGGTATATAAGGGACGAGTTTTTTCTGTGATGTTCTCTTTTCCTACTTTGCTCATGTTGGAGCGTGCAATAAACTGCCTTAAGATGAAACTTGCCTCATTATTACACTCTCCACACTGGTGACCCAAGACGTAGCATGCAGCAAGAAGAGAATTCCCTGGGGCCAGCCTCGTTGGGAGCCCCCAGCCAAGCGTACGCCGTTACGGTCCAGCTACCGGACTTTTGACAGCACAACCCACGCTCCTGGTTCCACTTGGATGAGGCACAGTTTGCCCTCCGGGGAATAGCGGTAGATGACACGAAATTCTACCATGTGATCGCAAAGCCTGATAACCACACGGCGCAACACGTGGAGAGCCTTCTGGAGCAGCCACCAGCCAGCGACAAATACGACGCGTTGAAGGCTGCACTCATCCAAAACTACACCCTCTCGGTCGAGGAGAGAGCAGAGAGACTCCTGGCGCTGACCGAGTTGGGAGATGGCACGCCCATTGACCTGATGGAGAAGATGCTGAGGTTGAAAGGCTCGGACGATGACCACTTCATCTTTACCCACATTTTCCTCAGGACCCTACCGTCAGTGATGAGGGCGACCCTGGCCGGTTCGCCGTTGTTGGCCCAGCGGGACTTCCGCGCGCTGGCCCGGGAAGCGCATCAGATTCTCAATGCCAGCAGGCAGCGCGCGGCCACGACGGCAGCGACGGAGCTCGGCGCGACGGCCGGAGATGGCAGGGAGCCAAGTACAGCGGTAGCAGAGCCACCGACGACAGCGGCGGCGGGGGCCAAGGAACGCGGAGGAGACACCCTTTGTTTCTACCATCACCGTTTTGCAGAGAAGGCACGCAAATGTATACCACCGTGCCAGTTCAAGCGCTCGGGAAATGCCAAGACCGGGGGGTTGGTAGCAGCTGCGACCCTCGGGGAGGAGAACAAGCTGCTCTACTTGACGGATGCACGCTCGGGAAGGCATTTCCTCGTGGACACAGGCGCCCAGCTGAGTTTCATCACGCCTTCCTCCGCCGAGCGGCTGGCAGGTTCCAGCGGTCCCGAGATGGCAGCAGCGAACGGCTCGAGAATTAAGACCTTTGGTGAGAGGACTCTGCTTCTGTCTCTCCATGGCCGTACTTTTGAGTGGACTTTTGTCATAGCAGCATTGAATTTCAATATTTTAGGGGCTGATTTTTTGTGCTCACATGGTTTGTTAGTTGATGTCGCTAACAGGCGCTTGGTTAATGCACTTTCTTTTGATTCTATCCCCTGTGCAGCTAGAGCGGCCCGGCCAATGTCACAGCTGTAAGCGGTAAGTTCCACACACTGCTCACTCAGTTCCCAGCACTCACGGTCCCCACGTTTTCGGCATCCGTCGCTAAGCACGGGGTGGAGCATTTTATTACCACAACCGGACGGCCTGTTTTTGCAAAAGCTCGGCACTTGGACGCAGCTAAACTGGCCATAGCGCGCGAGGAGTTCGCCAACCTGGAAAGGTTAGTCATCGTCAGGCGTTCGAACAGCCCATGGGCTTCCCCGCTTCACATGGTCCTGAAAGCTGACGGCTCATGGCGACCGTGCGGGGATTTCTGCAGGTTGAACAATGCTACAGCGCATGACCGCTACCCAATCCCGCATATCCAGGATTTTTCTGTTCATTTGGCAGGGGCGCGCCTTTTTTCTAAAATAGACTTGGTCCGCGGTTACCACCAAGTCCCAGTGCGCGCTGAGGACGTACCCAAAACAGCGGTGATAACTCCATTTGGCCTGTTCAAGTTTTTGCGCATGCCATTCGGGCTTAAAGGGGCTGCACAGATGTTTCAACGCATGATGGACGCAGTGCTGCGCGATCTCCCTTTCGTGTTCGTCTACTTGGACGATATTTTGGTAGCCAGCGCGTCCGAAGACGAACACGAAAACCACCTCGCGGCAGTTTTCCGGAGGTTGGGAGAGCACGGGTTAATAATCAACCCAGCGAAATGTCAGTTCGGGGTGACGCAGATCGATTTTTTAGGACATCGAGTTTCCCCCGAAGGAGCGGTTCCGCTGCCTGACAAAGTGCGTGCGGTGGCGGATTTCCCCCGGCCGCAGACAGTCAGGGCGTTACAGGAGTTTTTGGGAATGGTGAATTTTTATAACCGTTTCCTTCCCGGTGCAGCGCAACTCATGCAACCGCTTTACGCCGCACTCAAAAAACAGAAGCCCGCAAATAAGATCGAGTGGTCCGCGGAGCGGGAGCGAGCGTTCTCAGAAGTCAAAACAGCCCTGGCAAACGCTGCGTTGTTAGCACATCCGGACCCAACGGCCTGCGTAGCGCTCACCACTGACACGTCTGACGTTGCCATAGGGGCGGTCGTGGAGCAGCAGGTAGCCGGAGCTTGGCAACCGCTCGCCTTTTTCAGCAGGACCTTGTGCGATAGTGAGCGTAAATACAGCGCGTTTGACAGGGAGTTGCTGGCTCTCCATTTGGCCATTCGCCACTTCCAGTTCTGGCTAGAAGGGCGCTGTTTTACCGCGTTCGTTGACCACAAGCCGCTAACATTCGCGATGGCCAAAGTTTCAGAGCCGTGGTCGGGCCGGCAACAGAGGCAGTTAGCCGCGATCTTAGAGTTTACAACAGATATTCAGCACGTGTCGGGTAAACTGAACGTAGTGGCAGACTGCCTCTCGCGCGCTGTGGCTGCCCCCGTCCACGTGGGGATAGATTACACAGCCATGGCCGCAGAGCAAGGTAGTGACGCGGATGTGCACACGCTCCAGTCTGGACCAACAGGGTTAAGGCTGGAGAGCAAGGTGCTGCAAGACGGTATGCCCCCCTTAATCTGCGATGTCTCCACGGGACGACTGCGTCCCGTGGTGCCGGCAGCATGGCGCCACCACGTTTTCGACTCGATTCATTCTTTGGCGCACCCGGGGGTTCGCGCGTCGGTCAAAATGGTAGCGGAAAAATTTGTGTGGCCCGGCCTTCGCAAACAAGTTAAAGAGTGGGCGGCAGCCTGCATGGCGTGCCAACGGGCCAAGGTACACAGACACACGAAGGCTCCATTGGAGCCATTTCTCATTCCTGCCAAGAGGTTCGACCACGTTCACGTGGACCTCGTGGGCCCCCTCTCGCCATCACAGGGGTACACGCACCTTCTGACAATGGTGGACCACACCACGCGCTGGCCGGAGGCGGTCCCTTTGGCGTCAACTACAGCTGAGGAGGTGGTGCGCGCATTCGTAACGACATGGGTGGTGCGTTTTGGAGTCCCGTCGGACATTACATCCGACAGAGGCCCACAATTTGTTTCCGAACTTTGGTCAACAATGGCCCGCAGCCTAGGTGTCACGATTCACCGTACAACCGCGTATAATCCGCAGGCTAATGGGTTGTGTGAACGTTTTCACAGGTCATTGAAAGCAGCTCTTAGAGCGTCACTGACGGATGAAAATTGGGTGGACAAGCTTCCGTGGGTTTTATTAGGGTTGCGTTCTGTGCCTAAAGAAGACTTAGAGGCTTCCCCAGCTGAACTCGTTTTTGCGCAGCCACTGCGGCTGCCCGGGGAGTTTCTCCCAGATAATCCTGCGCCAGGCAGCTCCCCGTCCCAGCTGTTGCAGAGTAGCATCGACACAGCTACGCTGCCGGGCCCTGCCCACCACAGTTTTCCGCGCGTTTTTGTGCCTAAAACTTTGAAGAACGCGGAGTTTGTTTTTGTCAGACATGATGCTCATCGCCCCCCACTGCGACCACCTTATGATGGACTGTTCAGAGTGTTGGAAACAGGGGACAAGCATTTTTTGCTAGATTTGGGGGGTAGGAGGGAAAAGGTTGGCATAAACAGACTCAAACCCGCTTTTGTGGTGGCGGACAAGCAAGTGCTGTTGGCAAGGGCTCCTCGGCGCGGCAGGCCTCCACGGGGTGCTTCCCAGAGTAATATTCCCCCAGAACACCCGCAGGGACTGACAAAAGGTTTTCACCCCCAGACAACAGCCCCCCAGCATGACAGCGCCATTGAGGAGGTGAATCCTGGTTACAGCAGATACGGGAGGAGACTGAAGCCCAAGCAGCATGTGGACTGATGTTTAATGATTCTATCATTGCATGCAGACTGTTATCCTCTTGTTCAATCTACACGTTTGGGGGGGGGGGGTGTAGCCACTTGTGTGACTTATTTAATGCTTTGCATAAGGCCTCACATTTAGATAAGAACAAAGACAGAGTTTCCTTGGAAGATAACAGGATACTGGGAAAGGGTAACCTTTGGTATGCAGAGACTGTGAGGGGGATGCATACCAAAGGGGGATGTGATTATAATGCAATGTGACTTGTGAGCTGAGAGAGTCCTAGTCCTAGTCATAATAATAGATACACTATTATGACTATAACTCATAAAGGATCACAGAAGTGATCTGATAAAAATAAATAAACAAGCGGTTTATTTTATGGTGGCTACTATTGGATGTGCCATTCATTTTCAATTACCCTGTAATTAATATTCACACAAATAAATCTCAATTCAGTCCCTTTCATATTAAGTGGAAATTGTGCTACTTTAAATGTGGCACTTTACCTAAACTTTAACTTAAAACGAGGTAGTCGGATCCGGGAAAAAAATGCTTTTTTTGCGTGCATGGAAAGAAAATCCTACAGACACATACAGTATAGCGCGATTGTCTGCGAGTGTGAATGACCTGTTCCATGAGCAAATGTATGTTTTTTGGTCCTTGGCTGTTTAAATTGAATTCTTTCCTCCCGAAAATATCATTTTTGAATATTAATTACAGCTAAATGGGAGCAGTTTCGATGCCGACATTTCACATCCTAATATACGTGTTCTATACACCATCGGCTTTTGCATATCCGACTACCTCGCTTTAAAAAGCAAAAGATTTGACTATAAATAAGATGTGTTGTTTACCTGTCACAATACATTGGTGTCAAAACGTTGCCATTCTGAGCAGATCCTGTTTGGACTCTACAATGAAATACACACAAATTAAGTACATGCACAGCACGAAAGTGCAACATGTAAAAAAAATAAAAATAAAATAAAATAAACTTTTTAACCAGGATTACAACTAGCTTATTTCATCAGATATCATCAACACAAAAAAGCAACATACTAGGACGGACATAGCATTAAGCTAGGTCATCGTTTAAACACGATTAAGTTTTCGTCTGTCCTAAGTGAACTTTCCACTGTTGGAAAAAATAACATAAAACATGAATATCACATCACTCACCGTCCTGTATATCACAATATCACGGCTTCAACTGCTGAAGTTGGGTGCGTCGCGGCTGTACATTCAATTCAATTCGGGTGGCTAGGTCTAATTCCCGGTGCGTCTCCGTCTATTTTGTGGTGGGTCTGCTTGTGCGCCCTACTGCAAGCTCAGTCTGCTTCCCTCTGCATTCTCTCATCAGCCGAAACGCACAGGAAACTCTGCTGGACCGCGGTGTTAGATTTCTGCTGATTTCTGTTAAGCCATTCTATCGTTGTGGTTTATAATATCACTTGTTCGCGGGCTCACTGATGAAAAATTGCAAATGGTGGCCAGCAAGCGATTCTCGAAAGTCAGCGTAACGCCCACTCTCATGACGCTACGCCCAGACCAATGAATGGCCAGCAGTGGCGTGACGAAACCGTGCCGGTACCCTTCGGACCTACTTTTATCGGTGCCGATAAAAGTGGAACAGTTCCGAAATAACGGAACTGTTAGGCCATTGGGTGCCGAAAGGAAAAGCGGACAAAGGAGGCCGAACCGTACGAAATGAGGCCAAACGAGGCCAAAGTGTGCCAAGTGGAAAAGTGCCTTTTGTGACCTCAAGCTGAAGCACACTTGGGTTCTGCAGCAGGACAATGATCCAAAACACACCAGAAAGTCCACCTCTGAATGGCTTAAGAAAAACAAAATGAAGACTTTGGAGTGGCCTAGTCACAGTCCTGACCTGAATGCGATTGAGATGATGTGGCGTGACCTTAAAAAGGCGGTTCATGTTGGAAAACCCTCCAATGTGGCTGAATTACAGCAATTCTGCAGAGATGAGTCGGCCAAAATTCCTCCACAGTGCTGTAAAAGACTTATTGCCAGTTATCGCAAATGCTTGATTGCAGTTGTTGCTGCTTAGGGTGGCCCAACCAGTTATTAGGTTTAGGGGGCGGTGTGGGGATCCACCTCAGTATATTTACACTCAGACTTAAAAGACAAAAAGGAATTGTCATGGGGGGGTTTGTGTGTGGATGTGGGGGTGGTGTGTTGATGTGAACAGTGACAAAGAGAATGGGAATTACAAAGGCTTTGATGTTAAGGCAGCACACAGAGAAGGCTGATCGAGTGGTATGATTTAAGAGCAGAGGTGCCTGAGAGCTGTTACTCTTTTGTTACTTGTGTTTCTAGAGAAATGTGTGAGAGAGAGTTGAATAAAGTCTGATATGATCTGGACCTCTCTGCCTGATTATTTCTCTCTCCACAGCAGTCTCTTTTTCACACAGGGCCATGTAGGTTTGGATTTTTTCCCCCTTAATAATAAACACCTTCATTTAAAAACTGCATTTTGTGTTTACTTGTGTTATCTTTGTCTAATATTTAAATTTTTTGATGATCTGAAACATTTAAGTGTGACAAACATACAAAAAAATGAGAAATCAGGAAATGGAAAAACACTTTTTCGCACCACTCTGTGCACGCACGCACACACACACACACACACACACACACACACACACACACACACACACACACATATATAAAGTTAATCCCTTCCACAGCATGTGGGACACTGTGATATATGGGGTGCTGTCTATCTCTGTTTCACTGACCCTAGACCACACAGCTACTGTAAGCAGTGAAAGCTACAGTGGGGGGGTCAGTCCTCTGGTAGCTCTGTGTATTACCTTTCCTTCCCCATTCTATTATGCTGAGCAACAAGCTAGAAGGTGGAAAGTACCATTTTTTTATGGTCTTTGGTATGACCTGGCCAGGAATTCAAGCCACGACCTCCCAGTTGTGGGGGGATGCCCTGCCAACTAGGCCACCACGCCAGTATATATACATACAGAATATATACATACATGTACATATATGTGTATCCACCTTATTTCTGAGGGTGCTGCTGTAGAAACGATTATGGGTGTAATGTACAGTTTCGGATGAAGTAGTGTTAAATCAGTAAGCAAGAACGGAGTAGTGGGGCATTTAAAATAGAGTTTTTGAAAGTGTTTTAAATTCGTTTTTTTAAATTCGTTTTAATGTATAGTCCCCATACCAGTTTTGCAGTCAAGTGGTAGATAATTTCAGCACTTGAAGTTTTTGTATTTTTGAATGTTTTTGCATAGTTCTGGTGCTTGCTGCTGTTTGTGGTGTGAGGCTCCTCACAAATAAGCACAGCTAAATCTGTGGCTTCAACAGCAATGCATAGATCATTCATTCATCTTCTTCCGCTTAATCCTTTTCGGGTCACGGGGGGGATGGAGCCTATCCCAGCATCTTTTGGGCGAGAGGCAGGGTACACCCTGGACAGATCGCCAGTCCATCACAGGGCCAACACAGAGAGACAGACAACCATTCACTCTCACAGTCATACCTAAGGACAGTTTAGAATCCCCAGTTTGATGCCAATTAACCTAACTTGCATATTTTTGGCATGTGGGAGGAAACCGGAGAAATCCCGGAGTAAACTCACACAGACACGGGGAGAACATGCAAACTCCACACAGATCACTGTTGGTCGGGGGCTGGGATTGAACCCAGAATCCCACGGCCAAGGGTGAGTTGCTAAAAAGGACTGTTGGTGTGATCGGTGGTACAGACACAGGACAGACACAACTGCACCAGGTATGTTTTCACTTGTATGAATGTCACAGATCTGACGTTTATATATTTCACCAGATGCAAGGCTGCATGAAGTAAAATAATAAATTAAAAAAGTAGTAACAGTTTGCTTCTTAAGGCTTAATAATTTAAGAAAGATATCAAATAGGTGTTTTTTGGGGGTTTTCTGCATTCGTTGCACTGCATTGGACCGATATGGACTTGACATTAGCAGCTTCAGCATGCATTAATTTTTAAATTATCACAAAATATAGATCAATAAAATTTTGAACAATTGTCAGAAAAGGTCTGTACCTGTTAAGTTAAATAACAAGCATTCACGGCATGACAGCAGCATGAGCATGTTAATTTTGGGGTAAAACAAACACCTACAGCTGTCTGTATTTACCTCGACATTAAAACACCCGAGCACGGTGTTGTCGTTCTTTGTGGCTCTGACTAGCTTCTACGTCTGCTCTAAGGTAAATTTGATTATGTCCAACATATTTTAACAAAATGCAACCGACTTTATTGCTGTGGACACATTGTCAGAACTTTTACTTGTTTATAGCGTTAGCATTTTAGCAGTGGCACTAACTAACGGCGCTACTGTCTGCGAGACCACTTCTTAAGGTCATCTCATCCCTCGATTGTTGTGGGAAGTGGTATGATTATATTACTCTTTTTGAGGTGCAAAAGGCCGTGTTCCCACATTTTTGATGCTGAAGTCATTGTTTTTTAACAAGGAAAAGTGTCTCGTTTCCGTGACAACCCCACTTTCTAAACTAGTACTGGAAGTTGAGCCCATAATTCACGCAAGGCATCATGGGGGCTAGGAATAAGGTGGATACACAAAGATTCAAAGATTTAATATGTCAATACTTCTATACATACAGGACATACAGGAGAATTGAAATGCCATTTCTCTCGCCTCAGTGGTGTGTACAATATAAGAAAAAGGAATAAGGCTGGAAAAACAACAGCAGTCAATGTACAGTAATGCTCCCTACAGTGCAAATAAAGATAAAAGATAAAACTCAGTAATCCTGTAGTGCAAATAAAGTTAAAAGATAAAGCCCAGCAATCCTACATACAGAAAAAGTAGAGCCGTAATACCCGTAATTGCAAGTTCAACGTGGTTGTATAGGTGCAGACAGTGACAGATTGGATCGCACATGATCAATATTGCAACAACAGACAGACAGCAACAGGTATGGCATTTGTGCAAATGGTTTCAGTAAGGTGCAGAGACATACAGCTGCAGATGTATTACTGTTGGTGTGCCAAGTCTTTCTGTGCAAACAGCTGAGGTAGTTATTGTGTGGGTGAGCGTGTTACAGTGCAGGGGTGAGGGTGGGAGGTGGGTAGAATTCAGGGTTTTGATGGCCTGTTGAACAAAGCTGTTCAGCAGTCTTGTGGAGTGGGCCCGGAGGCTCCAGTACCTTTTCCCCAAGGGCAAGGGGCTGAAGAGGGAATGTGAGGGGTGGGAGGTGTCACCTACAATGTTGATGGCTCTGCGGGTGAGGTGGGTGCAGTAGATGTCTGAGAGGGGGGCAGAGGGGCACCAATGATCTTGCTGGCTGCTTTCACTGTGCTTTGTAGTGTCTTTCGGCAGGAGGTGGTGCAGCTTCTGTACCACACCGTGATGCAGCTGGTGGTACCCCGGTAGAATGAGCACATGATGTTGGGTGGGACTCATGCTGTCCTCAGTTTGTGGAAGAAATAGAGGTAAGTTTCAGCCTTCTTGGCCCATGATGCGGTGTTGTTGGACCAGGAGAGGTCATCAGAGATGTGCACCTCTAGGAACTTGTGCTGCTCATCCTCTCCACAGCTGCTCCATCGATGATCAGGGGGGATGATGTGTGTGTCTTCTCCTGAAGTTGACCACAATGTCCTTGGTTTTTCCCACGTTCAGGAAGAGATTATTGTCTTTACAACACTGGACCAGTTGGCTCCCCTCATTTCTGTAGTTGGCATCCTCATTGTTGGAGATGAGGCCCACCGCTATTGTGTCATCCGCAAATGTGATGATGTGGCTGATGCTGTAGGCTTGTACGCAGTCATGGGTCAGCAGGGTGAAGAGCAGTGGGCAGAGCACACACCCTTGTGGGGCCCCTGTGCTCAGTGTTATGGTCTTGGAGGTGTTGCTGCTGACCCACACGTTCTGTGGCCTCCCTATGAGAAAGTCCAGCACCCAGTTACAGAGAGAGGTTCTGAGTTCCAAGTGTCTGAATTTTTGTATTGTATGCTGTGGGATGATTGTGTTGAATGCTGAACTGAAGTCCAAGAATAGCATTCGCACATAGGAATTCTTTGAGTCCAGTTGAGTGAGGGCTGGATGGAGAGCAGCAGCGATGGTATCTTCTGTGGATCTGTTTGACCTGTAAGCAAACTGAGATGAGTCATGGGAGGGAGGGTAGTCTTGATGTTTTACATGACCAGCTGCTCGAAGCACTTCATTATGATGGAGGTCAGTGCTACAGGCGGTAATCATTGTAGCTGGATGGGATGGGCTTCTTTAGGACTGGTAATATGGTCACAGTTTCGAAACACATGAGGACAACAGCTTAACTCAGAGAGATGTTGAAGATGTCGGACAGGATATTCATGAGCTCCTCCGCACAGTCCTTTAGAATGCAACCCAGTATGTTGTCTGGTCCAGCAGCCTTGCGTGGGTTGATCCTGCGGAGCATTCTCTTCACGCTGTCCGGATCCAGACTTATAGCCTGCTCATCTGTAGGAGGGGTGATCGTCTGTGCTGATGTGCTGTTTTGTGCTTCAAAGTGGCCAAAGAAGTCATTTAGGTTGTTAAGCAGTGTGATGTCACTCGCACAGGTCTGAGGTGGAGGTTTGTAGTTGGTGAGGGTCTGTATGCCACGCCAGAGAGACTGTGCATCTCTGGAGCTGCTGAAGTGGCTGGATATTTTCTTGCTGTACTGTCGTTTTGCCTCCTTTATATCACGGGACAGGTTGGCCCTAGTTGTTGTTAGTCCTGCAGTGTCACCAGCCCTGAAGGCTGCATCCCGAACCCTCAGGAGCCTGTGGACCTCTGCTGTCATCCATGGCTTCTGGTTAGCACGAACAGTGATGGTTTTGCAGTGAGTGACATCATCAATGCATTTAGCTATATATGCTACAACAACCTCAGTGTACTCTTCTAAGTTTGTGTGCCAGTTGTGAGTGGCTGCATGCTTGAAAGTGTCCCAGTCTGTAGTGCTGAAGCAGTCTTTCAGACCATCAGAGGCCCCCTCTGGCCACACACATACCTGCTTTTTGTTGGTCTGATGACTTTCACTCTGGGTCTGTATGCAGGCCTTAGCAAGATGGTGATGTGATCAGAGAGGCCCAGGTGGGGGAGGGGGGAGGCTCTGTATGCTCTCTTGCAAGTTGTGTACACCAGGTCCAGCAAGTTGTCTCCTCTTGTTGGAAAGTCCACATCTTAGTGTGGTTTTGGTAGGAGGGCCTTTAAATCTGCATGATTGAAGTCTCCTGCTGTGGTGAGGAATCCGTCTGGATGCGCTGTTTGTGTCTCACTTATGGCGTGGTAGAGTTCATTTAGTGCCTCTCTTCTCTCACTGATGGCGATGGACGGGACATACAGTACACAGCGACTAGCAGGATGGATGCAATTTTCCTTGGTAAGTAGAAGGGTTGGCACTTGATGATCATAAACTCCACCAATGGAGAACAGTGTTTGTGCACAACAGTTGCATTTTGGCACCAAGTGTCATTGATGTAAACACACATGCCTCCACCTCAGGTTTTCACTCCCTCTGTGAACACCCGATCAGCACGATAGCATGTTAGCTCCACTAACTGAATAGCAGAGTCTGGGATTTTGTCATTTAGCCATGTTTCTGTAAAGATAAAAACACAGCAGTTCTGTGCATTACGTTGCGTAGATCTCAGGAGCTGTATAAGATAAGATAAGATAAGATAAGCCTTTATTAGTCCCACAACGGGGAAATTCCAGGATTGCAACAGCACAGGGATAGCAACACTCAGAGCAACAATCAGAAGGCAAGAAAAAAAAAAAAAAAAAAATGTGGTCTGTTTTGTATGTGGTCTGTTTTGTTGTCTAGTGAGCATACGTTGGCCAGAATGAGGGAAGGAATCGGGAGTCTATGTGGGCTAGTGGCTAGCTTCGTTCCGATACCTCCACGTTTACCTCCCTTTTTCCTTTGCTCACACCGTCTGCGGCGTCTCCATTTGGGATAAGACACAGCAGTCAAGGCCGGGGGTGTGGAGGTCTGGCAGAGAAGTCCTAGGCCACGGAGTTCATCTGTAACACTCCGGACCAAGACGTAATGTCTGGTCATGTTCCTGATCTCCAGAAGGCTGTGGCAACTCTAACTTGTGCGCAGCATCATATGTGGACATGAAACACTTGAATATACACTTAGGCGTCATTTAAACAACACTAAATCAGTCCTTCCAGGATTTCGCGATGTTGCGATCGCACTAATTCAGGCAAAATCAGCCAATCAGCACAACTATTGCACGTCCTTGCAACTTTGTCCAATCACTGCAACTTTCCTGCAATTTTGGCCAATCCTCGTCAACCTCCGCCAATTTCACCAATCAAATTTGTTTCCAACGCGCTGAAATTCATTATTTATTTTTTCCTCTCCGCTCAGTACCGAGTGGTTGGGAACTGTAAGGAGTTTTCAAATGAAGGTGCTGCCAGTAATTTCCAAATCTCAACTCTAACATGCATTCATTGCAATTTAGCTGTTGTAATGGATATTGTGTTAATGTTTGTATTTGCTGTTGCACAAGAGTTTTTCTGTATAGCAGAAGTTTCTGCTTGGGCTGCACGGTGGCGCAGTGGTTAGCACTGCGGCAGCACAGTTTACCCTTGGCTGGGGGATTGTGGGGATCGTGGGATCGTGGGTTCGATCCCAGCCCCCGACCAACAGTGATCTGTGTGGAGTTTGCATGTTCTCCCCGTGTTGCGTGGGTTTACTCCGGGATTTCTCCGGTTTCCTCCCACATGCCAAAAACATGCATGTTAGGTTAATTGGCTGTTCTAAATTGTCCCTAGATATCTGTTTCCTATAGGCCCTTAGAATAGAGGGTTAGCATTAATGAAAGCGCTTTGAGTGGTCTTTGTGACTAGAAAAGCGCTATATAAGTGCAGGTTAGTTAGTTAGGTTAGTTAATTTACAAATCACTATAATAGGAAATTTTTGACAATCCTGTGCTTTTCTTGTATTGTTATATAGAATATCACTGCAGTAAACTGAGAAAAAACATCTGCTTTAAAATTTGGAATTCTTCAGACAACTTTTAGTGCAAAAAACATTCTAAAAATATCGCAACTTTGATCACAACTTTTTAAAAAAGCTCCCGCAAATTCAGGCTTTTTGGCCCGCAACAATCATAAAAACATCCCGCGAAATCCTGGAGGGACTGCTAAATGGCACAAAACACGAAAAGAGAAGGGAGGCTGCTGTGTGTTCATGCGCCACCTAGTGGTGTATATATAGAGAAAATAAGTATTGAACACGTCAACATTTTTTTCATTAAATATACACTACTCACAAAAAGTTAGGGATATTTGACTTTCGAGTGAAATTTATGGAAATGTAAAAAGTTCACGCTACAGTGATAAAATATCATGAAAATAAGACATTTAAGTAGAAGCATGCAATGGTGATTTCCTCATCTCAAACAATTTATTGAAACAAAAGCCAACAATAGTGGTGGATATACTGTACCACAGCAAAAAATGTCAATGTCTAATTTGTCATGTGCCCTTGAGCATCAATTACAGCTTGACAACGACGTCTCGTGCTGTTGACAAGTCGACTTATTGTGTGCTGAGGCGTGGCATTCCACTCTTGAAGGGTGGCCCTCAGGTCATTGAGGTTGTGGGGTGCAGGGTTACGAGCCTCGACACGGTGACTCAGCTGATCCCATAGGTTTTCTGTGGGATTCAGGTCTGGAGAAAGTGCAGGCCACTCCATTTGAGGTACCCCAGACTCCAGCAGCCATTCCCTAATGATGTGACCTTGATGAACTGAAGCATTGTCATTCATGAAGATGAAATTAGGCCTGTGTTGTTCATGCAAGGGCACAATGACTGGATTAATGTCATTCAGGTGGTATCGGATTGACACTGTACCATTCACAAGGTGTAGGTCAGTTCTGTATTGACTAGACACACCTACCCAGACTGTAACACCACCACTACCATAGGCTCATCTGGTGACAACAGTGGCTGATGCATAATGCTCTCCTTGATGTCTCCAACATCATTGGCCACCATCATTTCTCCTCAAATCAACTTTCATCAGAGAAATACACTGAGGCACACTGGTTCCTTGTTCAGCATAAATTCTCCCTGGCCCATGCAAGATGATGACGCCTGTGACTGGTGGTGTGGTCAGGTACCCTTGTAGGTCGTTCAGCATGCAGACCACATGGATGTAAACAGTTTTGCATGGTCTGACATGACAGTTGGGTGCCTTTCACCTCCCTTAAATGTGCCTGGAGTTGAGTGGCATTCATCATCTGGTTCTGCAGGGCACTGTTCACAATGAAGCGGTCATCAGTGTGGGATGTGGCCAAAGGACATCCACTTTTATGCCTTTCTGTGACTCTTCCAGTCTCTCTGTTTCGCTGCTGCAACCTGCTGATGATACTCTGTGCCACTCTAAGCTCAGTGGCCACTTTCCTCTGAGAACATCCTGTTTGAAGCCTCACAATGGCGAGGTACTGTTGATCAATTGTTAGGTGTCGTCTTGGTCTCATGATGTCAAAATGTGAACAGCATGATGAAGAGGACTGTTTAACAATTCTAAGTGAACAAGAAAATTTATTGGTCGATTCATGGATCAAATACCTGTTGTGAATTTTGCTGTTAAGCACCTTAGAGAAGAGCAAGTTATGCAAAAAGTACTGAAACACTGAACAGTTGATCATGTGCATTCAAAGGTTAGAGAAGGTTAAATTAAGTTCACCTGTAAAGGTTATAGTTCATTTTAGGTGCATACTGAAATTTCACTCAAAAGCCAACTATCCCTAACTTTTTGTGAGTAGTGTATTTCTGATGGAGCTATTGACCTGAGATTTTCGCCAGATATCAGTAGCAACGCAAGTAATCCATGCATACAAAGAAATCGTGGCAATTGTGTTCACAAACAAGTTATATTTAGTAAAGTGGAATGACACAGGGAAAAAGTACTGATCCCACTTGGTGAAATTCATTTAATATTTAGTAGAAAAACATTTGTTGGTAATAGCTTCCAGGCACCTCCTCTGTGGAGAAACTAGATGCAGGCATTGTTCAGGAGTGATTTTAGCCCATTCTTCCACACAAATTGTCTTCAAATCTTAAAGTTCTGTGGGTGTCTTTTATGAACTCTAATCTTCAGTTCATCCCATAGATTTTCAATTGGATTCAGGTCAGGTGACTGACTGGGCAATTCTAGCAGCTTTATTTTCCCTCTCTGGAGCCAGTTGAGAGTTTCCTTGTTACCATCTGCCAAGATGCTGACATCTTGGCAGATGGTAACAGGTTCCTATCAAGGATGTCTCTGTACATTTGTCCATTCATCTTTCCTTCAATTATATGAAGTCTGCCTGTACCATGTGCTGAAAAACACCCCCACTCCATGATGCTCTCACCTCCAAACTTCACTGTTGGTATGGTGTTTTGGGGGTGATGTGCAGTGCCATTTCTCCTCCAAACATGCTGTGTGTTGTGGCATCCAAAAAGTTAAATTTTGGTCTCATCTGACCAGACTCTATTCTCCCAGTATTTTACTGGCTTGCCCAAATGTTGTGCAGCAAACTTTAAATGAGCTTCAGCGTGTTTTTTCTTCAGCAATGGAGTCTTGTGAGGTGAGCGGGCATAGAGCCTGTGTCGGTTGAGTGCATTACTTATTGTTTTCTTTGAAACAGCAGTACCTGCTAACTCCAGGTCTTTCTGGAGTTGTCCGCGAGTGGTCTTTGGCTCTTGGATAACTCTTCTGATAATTCTTTTGACTCTTCTGTCAGAAATCTTGTGAGGAGCTCCTGGTCATGGCTGGTTTATGGTAAAATGATGTTCTTTCCACTTCCGAATGATGGCTCCAACAGTGCTCATTGGAACATTCTTCACTTTAGAAATGCATCTGTAACCAATGCCATCATTATATTTTGCAATAATAAGGTTTGCAAAGGCCTAGCGAGAGCTCTTTGCTTCTACCCATCATGAGTTCTTTGGGGCATGACAATCTGATATTCACAGACCAAGGCGATCAGTTAGGCAATCAGTTAGGACTTAAGATTCAAGTCCTAGGTCCTAGGTCCTAGGTCCTAATCCTAAGTCCTTGAATCCCAAGGACTTAGGATTCAAGGCGATCAGTTAGGACTTAAGCAGCTGAAATTAATTTGCACTGATGGGGGATGGGGAAGCTTCCTAAATTCTGATGGCTTTCAGCTGATTTCTTGGCTTTCTAAGCCTTTTTGCACCTCTTTTTCTTCGTGTATTCAATTCTTATTCCCTGTATCATTCCACTTTATTAAATATAACTTGTTTTGTGAACACAGTTGCCTTGATTCCTTTGTATGAATGGATTACTTGAGCTGTTCCTGATATCTGGTGAAATCTCAGGTCAATGGCGTCATCAGAAATATGTTTAATGAGAAAAATGCTGACGTGTTCAATACTTTGTAAGGGTTTGGACATGGCTGTGCTCATGTCCTCATTTTATGTTCATATTTGATCTGTTATTCTCAGGACATTAGTTAAGTCATGTCCTCTCTCTTTGTTAGTTTATTTTTCTGTGTTTCTCCTGCCTCATTTCAGTTCTGTTTTTTTTTAATTGTCTGGAGTTATTATTATTCATTGTCATAATCATGTTTTGTTCTCTATTTTGGTCTGGGGTTTGAAGTTAGTTTAGTATGATTCTCTGTCATTATTATCATTTGTCATGGTTGTGTATTCCCTGGTCCTGTGTTCATGTCTCATATTTACCCCTTTGTCTCAGTCCCTCATGTTTTCCGTGCCTATAGCCACTCCCTGCTGTCTCTGATTACCCCTAATTGTACCCACCTGTTCCTCGTTGCCTGCTAATAATCCCCCTGTCTATATACACTACCGTTCAAAGGTTTGGGGTCACCCAGACAATTTTGTGTTTTCCATGAAAAGTCAAACTTTTATTTACCACCATGAGTTGTAAAATGAATAGAAAATATAGTCAAGACATTGACAAGGTTAGAAATAATGATTTGTATTTGAAATAATAATTTTTTCCTTCAAAATTTGCTTGCGTCAAAGAATCCTCCATTTGCAGCAATTACAGCATTGCAGACCTTTGGCATTCTAGCTGTTAATTTGTTGAGGTAATCTGGAGAAATTTCACCCCACGCTTCTAGAAGCCCCTCCCACAAGTTGGATTGGCTGGATGGGCACTTCTTGCGTACCACACGGTCAAGCTTCTCCCACAACAGCTCAGTGGGGTTTAGATCTGGTGACTGCGCTGGCCACTCCATTACAGATAGAATACCAGGTGCCTACTTCTTCTCTAAATAGTTCTTGCACAATTTGGAGGTGTGCTTTGGGTCATTGTCCTGTTGTAGGATGAAATTGGCTCCAATCAAGCACTGTCCACAGGGTATGGCATGGCGTTGCAAAATGGAGTGATAGCCTTCCTTATTCAAAATCCCTTTTACCCTGAACAAATCTCCCACCTTACCAGCACCAAAGCAACCCCAGACCATCACATTACCCCCACCTTGCTTGACAGATGGTGTCAGGCACTCTTCCAGCATCTTTTCAGTTGTTCTGCATCTCACAAATGTTCTTCTGTGTGATCCAAACACCTCAAACTTCAATTCGTCCGTCCATAACACTTTTTTCCAATCTTCCTCTGTCCAATGTCTGTGTTCTTTTGCCCATATTTATCTTTTTCTTTTATTGGCCAGTCTCAGATATGACTTTTTCTTTGCCACTCTGCCTTGAAGGCCAGCATCCCAGAGTTGCCTCTTCACTGTAGATGTTGACACTGGCGTTTTGCGGGTACTATTTAATGAAGCTGCCAGTTGAGGACCTGTGAGGCGTCTATTTCTCAAACTAGAGACTCTAATGTACTTATCTTCTTGCTCAGTTGTGCAGCGGGGCCTCCCACTTCTCTTTCTACTCTGGTTAGAGACTGTTTGTGCTGTTCTCTGAAGGGAGTAGTACACACCGTTGTAGGAAATCTTCAGTTTCTTGGCAATTTCTCGCATGGAATAGCCTTCATTTCTAAGAACAAGAATAGACTGTCAAGTTTCACATGAAAGTTCTCTTTTTCTGGCCATTTTGAGCGTTTAATCGACCCCACAAATGTGATGCTCCAGATACTCAACCTGCTCAAAGGAAGGTCAATTTTATAGCTTCTCTAACCAGCTAAACTGTTTTCAGCTGTGCTAACATGATTGCACAAGGGTTTTCTAATCATCCATTAGCCTTCTGACGCAATGAGCAAACACATTGTACCATTAGAACACTGGAGTGATAGTTGCTGGAAATGGGCCTCTATACACCTATGTAGATATTGCACCAAAAACCAGACATTTGCAGCTAGAATAGTCATTTACCACATTAGCAATGTATAGAGTGTATTTCTGATTAGTTTAAATTTATCTTCATTGAAAAAAGCAGTGCTTTTCTTTCAAAAATAAGGAAATTTCTAAGTGACCCCAAACTTTTGAACGGTAGTGTATGTGTGTGTCATTCATCTGTCATTTATCATATTCGCCTGGCGTTTGGGTTGTCATCTTACCCGCCCTTTAGGGGATCCCCTGACATCCTTATTTTCCCCGCTGTACACACACACACACACACACACACACACACACACACACACACACACACACACACACACACACACACACAGAGTGGTGTGAAAAAGTGTTTGCCCCTTCCTGATCTCTCTTTTTTTTGTATGTTTGTCACACTTAAACGTTTCAGCTCATCAAACAACTTTAAATGTTAAATGTTAACTTTAAACCTAAGCAGGGCTGCTCGCAGAGATAGCAAAAAGACGTAACAAACTAATAGTTTTTTGAATGCAAAAGATGCAATAGACTTACACAATGGTCCTCTCCGGCATACAACTAGGAACATACCGGTCGCTATGGAGGGTGAGAATATGTATGGGCACATAATCATACCATGTAGGATAACTAAGTAGACGGTTATGCTGTTTCATTCCATCTAGCAACAATGCTCTGCACTGTGTGTGTTTATATATTTGCATATTTATTCCATCTAGCTACAATGCTCCGTACTGTGGGTGTTTATATATTTATATATCTACATATTATTCCATCTAGCTACATTGCTCCGCACTGTGTGTGTTTATATACTTGCATATTTATTCCACCTAGCTGCAATGCTCCGTACTGTGGGTGTTTATATATTTACATATTTATTCCATCTAGCTACAATGCTCTGCACTGTGTGTTCATATATTCATATATTTATTCCATCCAGCTACAATGCTCTGCACTGTGTGTCTGTGTGTGTGTGTATATATATATATTTTATAGTAATACGTACATATGTTTATTAGCTGCTCTTGCTTGCTTGTTTTTTTTCTTGCCTTCTGATTGTTGCTCTGAGTGTTGCTATCCCTGTGCTGTTGCAATCCTGGAATTTCCCCGTTGTGGGACTAATAAAGGCTTATCTTATCTTATCTTATCTTATCTTAAATATTAGACAAAGACAACACAAGTAAACACAAAATGCAGTTTTTTAAATGAAGATGCTTATTATTAAGGGGGAAAAATCAAAACCTACATGGCCCTGTGTGAAAAAGTGATTGCCCCCAAAACCTAATAACTGCTTGGGCCACCATTAGCAGCAACAACTGCAATCAAGCATTTGCGATAACTGGCAATGAGTCTTTTACAGCTCTGTGGAGGAATTTTGGCCCACTCATCTTTGCAGAATTCTTGTAATTCAGCCACATTGGACGGTTTTCCAGCATGAACTGCCTTTTTAAGGTCATACCACATCATCTCAGTCGCATTCAGGTCAGGACTTTGACTAGGACACTCCAACGTCTTCATTTTGCTTTTCTTAAGCCATTCAGAGGTGGACTTTCTGGTGTGTTTTGAATCATTGTCCTGCTGCAGTGCCCAAGTGCCCTTTAGCTTGAGGTCACGAACAGATGGTTGGACCTTCTCTTTCAGGATTTTTTGGTAGACAGCAGAATTCATGGTTCCATTTACCACAGCAAGTCTTCCAGGTCCTGAAGAAGAAAAACAGCCCCAGACCATCACATTACCACCACCATGTTTTACTGCTGGTATGATGTTCCTTTTCTGAAACGCTATGTTACCTTTATGCCAGATGTAATGGGACACACACCTTCCAAAAAGTTCAGCTTTTGTCTCGTCAGTCCACAGAGTATTTTCCCAAATGTCTTGGCGATCATCAAGATGTTTTCTGGCAAAACTGAGATGAGCCTTTATGTTCTTTTTGCTCAGCAGTGGCTTTCGTCTTGGAACTCTGCCATGCAGGCCATTTTTGTCCAGTCTCTTTCCTATGGTGGAGTCATGAACACTGACCTTATCTGAGGCAAGTGAGTCCTACAGTTCTTTGAATGTTGTTGTGGGGTCTTTTGTGACCTCTTAGATGATTCATCGTTGCGCTCTTGGGGTAATTTTGGTCGGCCAGCCACTCCTGTGTTGCATCTAAAATACCTTAACACCAGTCCTTTTATACAAAGGCCAAAGAACCAGACTGAGAGATGAAGTATACTTTCACTTATTTACTGAAAGTGAGATATGGATTACAAGCAGCGCTGGAACACAGCTCTTTAGGAAATACCCAAGAGAATGCTACCCTAAAATTGAGCCCTATAGTTTTTATAAAGCTTAACCACTCCCTCATGCAAGAGGGAGGGGTTTTACCTCATTGTATCAGTAATACATTTCCACTTATGTGGCAGCTCAGCTGTGTGCAGAACTGATTCTAACTGATTTCAGCAAATGAATTATAGGGTGTAAACTATACTCTGCAGTGTAGCGTGTGAAGCAAGCAGACAAAGAAGTGTAAGAAAGACAGAGCAATCATATCATTTTACCAACACCTAGGAAAGTTCACCACTATTCCATGTTTTCGCCATTTGTGGATAATGGCTCTCACTGTGGTTTGTTGGAGTCCCAAAGCTTTAGAAATAGCTTTATAACCTTTTCCAGACTGGTAGATCTCACTTTGTTTCTCATTTGTTCCTGAATTTCTTTGGATCGCAGCATGATGTCTAGTTTTTGAGGATCTTTTGGTTTACTTCACTTTGTCAGGCAGATCCTATTTAAGTGATTTTTTTGATTCAGAACAGGTGTGGCAGTAATCAGGTCTTGGTGTGGCTAGAGAAATTGAACTCAGCTTTCCAAAGATGTGATAAATCACAATTAATTTATGTTTTAAGGGGGGAGGGGGCAATCACTTTTTCATACAGGGCCATGTAGGTTTGGATTTTTTTCCCCCTTAATAATAAACACCATCCATCCATCTTCTTCCGCTTAATCCTTTTCGGGTCACAGGGGGGCTGGAGCCTATCCCAGCATCTTTGGGCGAGAGGCAGGGTACACCCTAGACAGTTCGCCAGTCCATTGCAGGGCCAACACAGAGAGGCAGACAACCATTCACTCTCACAGTCATACCTAAGGACAATTTAGAAACCCCAGTTTGATGCCAATTATCCTAACTTGCATGTTTTTGGCATGTGGGAGGAAACCGGAGAAATCCTGGAGTAAACCCACGCAGACACGGGGAGAACATGCAAACTCCACAGAGATCACTGTTGGTCGGAGGCTGGGATCGAACCCATGATCCCCCGGCCAAGGGTGAGTTGCTGTGCTGCCTTCATTTAAAAACTGCATTTTGTGTTTACTTGTGTTATCTTTGTCTAATATTTTAAATTTATTTGATGATCTGAAACATTTAAGTGTGACAAACATACCAAAAAATGAGAAATCAGGAAGGGGGCAAACACTTTTTCACACCACTGTGTATATATATATATATATATATATACTATATATATATATATTTAGAGCGAGAGAGAGAGAGAGAGAGAGAGAGAGAGGGAGAGAGAGAGAGAGAGACTTTTTAAAAATTGGCTTTAATACACTGCTGAAAAAGTTTCCTACTCAGTATTACACCATAGCCGATGGCAGTGTGTGCGTGTGTGCCACAAGTTCCTTCAAATTCTGGAAATAGCAATAAACGACAAGCAGCAACGGTTGGCTTGAAGACAACAGAAACTCCTGCAGGTACATACATGCCCAGCTAAGATCCTGCAGACTGTGTCACCAGTGAGAAGTTAAATATGAGACTGTGAGCGTGCATGTACATAGAATGTGTGTCTGTGTTGTTACAGATGGACTATCCCTAAATGAAATGTGCACCGTATCTCTGATTTTCTCCTCTGTAACCATACTTCAATCCTGCACGCCTGAACATCCTTCACTTCTTTAACTTACCATAAGTCAGTAATTCTGGGGGAAGATTCTTTTAGATTTTTATGTGGAGCACCCATTTCTACACAAAAGTCCATAAAAAAAAAGTTGAAAGAAACTATCTACTCCATAACACATTTGCTAAAAGTGACATTCAAACAGCAACTTAAGGACAAAAAACATTTAAGATTTTTTTCTTCGTGAAACAGAAAGTAGTTTTGATTATACTTTGACCAGTGTTGCAACATCTCAACCCCTTGGTGAACTTAAACATCACTAATGGTTCGTGGTGTTTCGCCCCGTGAGTCTTAAGGAGGGAGCGGCTTCTTTGTGTCTTTCTGACAGCTTCGAAAATGAAAAAGATGAAATTTCTCTGCATCTCATGAATTCACATATAGTAAATGTTCACTGTGACCTTTAGAAAAAATAAAATGAAATTAGAGCCAACCCCTTTTTTTGTTTTGACTAAATGTGTTTTCCAGAAAAGATTTGAAAGGTTTTTGTTTCCTGCTTCCTGGCTGCCAAACCTGACACAAGTCAGGTTTGACAGCCAACGAGCCAAGAAAGATTCCTCTCTTCCACATGTACAGCCTTGAATAAGTCAAGGTGACAACTACCAGAGTGCACATTATGGAAATTTGTTACTTTTAAGCATTTATACACTGATAGAGATATACTGATATGCATACTTCAGTCTTCAGCGAGTAGAATTATTCCAAAGGATATTTAATTCTGCTCACCATGTAGTGCATGGTTTTAGTCAAAGTAATTAAGGATTAGTTTTTTGAAGATTTTATTTAGAAACTGTACCTTAAAACATTTGCCTTGTCTTTAAACTCATCTGTCTTATAAGGTTGTCACTATAATCATGTACAACCCCAATTCCGGTGAAGTTGGGACATTGTGTAAAATGTAAATAACAACAAAATACAAATGTTCAAACTGATGAACTTTTTTGTTTTATTGCAAATATTCACTCATTCTGAATTTGATGCCTGCAACAGTTCCAAAAAAGCTGGGACAGGGGAAACAAAACACTGGGAAAGTAAAGGGATCCTCAAAAAAAAAAACACACGTTTTTGGAACATTCCATGGGTCATGATTGGGCATAAAAAGAACATCCCTGAAAGGCTCAGCTGTTCATATGCAAGGATGGTGTGAGGTTCACCACTTTGTGAACAACTGAATGGGCAAATAGTCCAACATTTTAAGAGCAGCGTTTCTCAACATACGATTGCATGGAATTCATGACTGCATCATCTACAGTCACTAATATCACCAAAAGATTCAGAGAATCTGGAGAAATTTCTGCACATAAGCAGCTAGGCCAAAAACCAACACTGAATGCCATTGACCTTCCATCCCTCAGACACAGATAGATAGATAGATAGATAGATAGATAGATAGATAGATAGATAGATAGATAGATAGATAGATAGATAGATAGATAGATGTTGTGATTCCCTATGTGCTTTTACGCAGTGCATGGAGGAAAGAGACAAATCCAAATGCAGGAGATGTTGTGTGCAATTTATTGTGCAAAAATAAGGAGGCAAACAGTCCAGCAACAACAGAAAATAACAAAATGGCGAGGAGGAGCTGGGAAGCTCATGAGATGCTCCTCAGCTCGCCAGTGAGTAAGCCCAGGGAACCTAAAGTGCTTCAGGCGGGACTGACAGTGGGAGGAAGGCAGCCTGGACACCTGAGCACTTCCAAGACGGGACTGGAAACGGCAGGCACAAGAATACTCACTGGAGCTGGGAACACCAACGTCCATGGATGGAATCCCAGAGCCAACCTGCAAAGACAGAAAAAGAAGATACAAATGCTATGCAGAGCAAAGCAGTACCAGAAACAGGCAGGGGGTCTAGTCATGCATGCATAAACACAACAGGACAACACTGTGGAGATAACACAGGTCCAACAATAATCCGGCAATTCACTCCCGCGGCCACGGGCCTAAAATAATGCCACACATAATGACGGGAGTGACTGCCGGTGTGAGCAGAAAGAGGGAGAGTGTAAGATTGAGTGGGCTGGACTAAGTGTTAACAGGTGTGTGAGTGAAACAACAAGGATTGAACATAAATAATAATGACAGCCAGCTGGCAAAAACTGGCAGGAGAGGGGGGCGTGGCTGCGAGCTGTCAGGGAGCCGGGAAGACCTCAAGACTCCCAAGGAGGTGTCTGATGGAAAAATAGGGAATCAAAATACACTTAAAACAAGGCAGCCACCGTGCCATAGAACTGAGCTGGAAGTCCACCCCAGTTCATGACAGATAGATAGATAGATGTACTTTATTGATCCCAAACTGGGAAATTACAGTGTAACAGCAGCAGGACAGTAGACAACCAAATGACAGAAACACATAGCATAAAAGACAAAGGGATTACCCGTGGAAAGTAAAATTGCTAAAAAGCTTATGTACATCATAGATGAATAGATGGTGACCTGTATACAGTGCATCCGAAAAGTATTCACAGTGCTTCACTTTTTCCACATTTTATGTTACAGCCTTATTTCAAAAGGTATTAAATTCATTTTTTTCCTCAAAATTCTACACACAATACCCTATAATGACAATGTAAAAAAGTTTTTTTTTTAATTTTTGCAAATTTATTAAAAATAAAAAACTAAGAAATCACATGTACATAAGTATTCACAGCCTTTGCCATGAGAAACTTGAGCTCAGGTGCATCCTATTTCCACTGATCATCCTTGAGATGTTTCTACAGCTTAATTGGAGTCTGCCTGTGGTAAATTCAGTTGATTGGACATGATTTGGAAAGACACACACCTGTCTATATAACGTCCCACAGCTGACAGTGCATGTCAGAGCACAAATCAAGCATGACATCAAAGGAATTGTTTGTAGACCTCCGAGACAGGATTGTCTCAAGGCGCAAATCTGGAGAAGGATACAGAAAAATTTCTGCTGCTTCGAAGGTTCCAATAAGCACAGTGGCCTCCATCATCTGTAAATGAAAGAAGTTCAGAACCACCAAGACTCTTCCGAGAGCTGGCCGGCTGTCTAAACTGAGCGACCGGGGGAGAGGGGCCATAGTCAGAGAGGTGACCAAGAACACGATGGTCAGTTTGTCAGAGCTCCAGTGTTTCTCTGTGAGGAGAGGAGAACCTTCCAGAAGGACAACCATCTCTGCAGTAATCCACCAATCAGGCCTGTATGGTAGAGTGGCCAGATGGAAGCCACTCCTTAGTAAAAGGCACATGTCAGCCCACCTGGAGTTTGTCAAAAGGCACCTGAAGGACTCTCAGACCCTGAGAAACAAAATTCTCTGGTCTAATGAGACAAAGATTGAACTCTTTGGCGTGAATGCCAGGTGTCATGTTTGGAGGAAACCAGGCACCACTCATAACCATGCCAATGGTGGCAGCAGCATCATGCTGTAGGGATATTTTCAGTGGCAGGAACTGGGAGACTAGTCAGGATAGAGGGAAAGATGAATGCAGCAATGTACAGAGACAACCTGGATGAAAACTTGCTCCAGAGCGCTCTTGACCTCAGACTGGGGCGAAGGTTCATCTTTCAGCAGGACAACGACCCTAAGCACACAGCCAAGATATCAAAGAAGTGTCTTCAGGACAACTCTGTAAATGATCTTGAGTGGGCCAGCCAGAGCCCAGACTTGAATCCATTTGAACATCTCTGGAGAGATCTGAAAATGGCTGTGCACCAACGCTTCCTATTCAACCTGATTGAGCTTGAGGTGCTGCAAAGAGGAATGGGCCAAACTGCCAAAAATATTTGGCCCACCTATATTTGGGCCAAACTGCCCAACTATAGGTGTGTCAAGCTTGTGGCATCACATTCAAAATGACTTGAGGCTGTAATTGCTACTAAAGGTGCATCAACAAAGTATTGAGCAAAGGCTGTGAATACTTATGTCCATGTGAGTTCTTAGTTCTTTATTTTTAACAAATTTGCAAAAGTTTAAAAAAAACACTTTTTTTCACATTGTTATTATGCGGTATTGTGTGCAGAATTTTGAGGGAAAAATGAATTTAATCCACTTTGGAATAAGGCTGTAACATAACAAAATGTGGAAAAAGTGAAGCGCTGTGAATACTTTCCGGATGCACTGTAGATACATGAATCATACCCGCTGTACAATGCAGGACTATCAGGTGCAGAGTGAAATGTGAGGTACCAATTAGACTGTAAGGTGCAGTATGGCAGCATAGTTATGATCAGAATTCAACATCAGAGTGAGTTATTGTACAGTGAAATGGCATGTGGAAGGAAAGATTTCCTGTACCTCAGAACTCAGAACTCAGAACTCAGAAAAGATTTATTGCCAAGTACATTAACAGATAACTGATAACATACGAGGGATTTGACTTGACACAGAAAACGACCTGCATTCCCGGTGACACGGCTGCATCTGTGAACGCGCCTGCCAACAGAAGGGTACAGGAAGCATGGGAAAGGGTAATACAATAGGAAGGAGCAAAAAAATCATTGATTTCAGAATAATGGTCATATATGATCAATATTATGATTACAAGAAAAAAAAGCCCTCAATGCACAGTCAGCAGACAAAAAAGTTCACAAGACACAGAGAGAGCAGTGAGTGAATCATCTTTATCATCAGTTTTATGAATCAGTATGAGTGTAATGTTGAAAGTAGGTGTTGTATCAGTTAAGAACAACAAGGACTCTTTGGCAGGAGATGTTTTGTCTGGCTGCTGGCATTGTCCTTGGAGCCATGCAGCTGCCTGTCCGAAGGCCATGAGCTCAATGTTTTGAAAACAAAGACTGCAGATGATCAGGAGGATTTCTGTGAGGGAGTCAGATTTCGTCGAATAGTACTGATCACAGAGAGAAAAGAACTTTATATTCTCTTACAGATTCAGTACTTAATCCTTCATTGCTGGACGTTGAATCCATCGTGGATGGCCCTAAGCGTAATCATGATGTAATCCACCTTCCGAGACAGTTCTCCATTTGCCGCTATCAGAGTCCTCTCCATTTTTTCAATTTGATGGATGCACCTCACCTGACCAGCATTTTGATAGGTTGTATTCATCTTCAACAATTTGCGGTACACCAGGACAATCCCAGATCCAATCAGAACGATCCCAATCGCCATTACTACGAAGACGTATAAATCTTCTACATCTTCGATAAAGAGATCAGTCAGGCACAAGAGTTTCCAATTACTTGTTTCCCGTAAATAGCCCGCAGCAGCCGTTCCTGCGGGGCAAACAACCTCCCCCGGGGCACTTTTCCTCGTTGAAAAGATAGTGTCAATTGCGTTCAAAGCCCAGCTTATTAATTCCATAATTTCTTTCGACTTTTACCTAACCGTTTGGCAGTGAAGCTGTAGCAGTCTGCTGGAGAAAGTGTTCCGCTGTCTGTGCAGTGTGTGGTGGAGGGGAGATCAGGATTGTTCATGATAGATAGCAGTTTATTTATTGTTCTCCTCTCCATCACAGTCTCAAAGGTCTCCAGCCCTCTTGATAATCTTGTCAAGTCTATTGGTGTGGCTGGCTCTGATACTGCTACCCCAACAGACAGCAGTAAAGAAGATAGCGGTGGTGACAACGGCCTGGTAGAAAAGCTCCAGCATCCTGCTGCACACATTGAAGGATCTCAGCTTCCTCAGAAAGTAGAGTTTGCTCATCCCCTTCTTGTGCGCAGCATCGGTGTTGGATCTCCAGTCCTGTCCAGGCATCACCTGAGTATTTAATATCTGTAAAGGATATTACCACGTGAGCTCAAGAACACTTCAGAAAACCATTGTCAGGTAACAATTTGTCACTACATTTATGAGTGAAAGTTAAAACTCTACCATGCAAAGCCAAAGCCATACAAGGAGGGGGGCTGGAAAGTTCATAGGCTGACTAAGAAGGAGTTATGCTACAGCAATGAAAGTAGTCATGCATTAAATTCAACCTTTTCTGATACTAACTGCATTGTTTCTTTTGAGATACACTGACATTGGAGACTATGTTGAAAAATAAACCCCATTTGGTCAAATTTGACCACCACATCATGGTCAGCCTATGAACTTTTCAGCCCCCCCCCCCCCCATATTCTGTATCAACAATACCCAGAAACACCTGTGGTCACTCTGTGCCAGAGCTCATCTGAGATGGATTGACGCAAAGTACAAAAGTATGCTATGGTCTGATGATTGCACATTTACAAGTACCTGGGTGTTCACCTGAACAATAAACTGGACTGGTTACACAACACCAACGCACTCTGCATGAAAGGACAGCGCAGGCTGTACCTCCTGAGGTGACTCAGGTCTTTTGGAGTGCAAGGGGCACCCCTAAAGACCTTCTATGATTCGGTGGTGGCATCAGTCATCACATTTGGAGTGGTCTGCTGGGGCAGCGGCATTATGGCAGCTGACAGGAAGAGACTGAACAGGCTGATCAAAAAACTTAGCTCTGTTCTGGGGTGACACCTTCATCCAGTGGAGGAGATAGAAGAGAGGAGGATGGTGGCTAAGCTGTCATCTCTGCTGGAGTCCGAGTCCCAGTCCATGCAGGACACGCTGAACGCACTGAGGAGCTCATTTAGCGGTAGGCTGTGCCACCCAAGTGCTCGAGGGAGAGGTTCTGCAGGTCTTTCCTACCTATGGCTGTCAGACTTTATAACCTAACCGGTGCTGCTCATAGATGTCATATTAAATGTACTAAATGTAACAACTTTGCACAATAGTGGAGTGATTTTAAATTAGACACTCATATTTGTTCTGTGATAAAATCCAGCTTCTTTCATCTAAGGCGTTTAGCAAAAGTAAAACCCATTCTTTCTAGACTGCACCTGGAAAGAGTAATCCATGCTTTTGTTTCATCTCGGCTGGATTACTGTAATGCACTTTATGCCAGTGTCAGCCAGTCATCTCTTTCGCGTCTGCAGCTAATATAAAACGCCTCTGCGCGTCTTTTAACAGGTACGTGTAAGAGAGATCACATCACACCCATTTTAGCTTCATTCCACTGGATGCCCTTGCATTTTAGAGTCCATTTTAAAATTCTTGTATTTGTTTTTAAATCCTTCAACGGTCTTGCTCTGCCTTATCTCTCTGAGCTTCTGCATCCCTACGCTCCCACCCGGTCCCTCAGGTCAGCTGAGCAGGTGTTCCTGAGGATGCCAAAGGCGAAGCAGAAGCTCAGAGGGGACAGAGCCTTTTCAATCATGGCACCCAGGTTATGGAACGATTTACCTCTGAACATTAGACAAGCACCTTCACTGTCCATTTTTAAAACCCGTCTTGAAACATGCTTTTACTCCCTGGCCTTCGACCCAGTGTGAGACATTGATTTTATTGAATGCCATGGATTTTTTTTTTATTTTTTTTTTAACTTATTTATTTATTTACTTCTCTTATTTCTCTTTCACTGTCAGGTCAGGACCACTGGTTTGCTTGCTACTGGATAACCACGAAAACCGGTACTATCTGTCTCATGGGTCAGGCCGTCGGTGACTCAATTGGCAACCCCGCTCTTCCAAGGGCATGGAGGGTGACACTGGGCATCCTGGCAGAACTAAAAACAATATCTGTCACAGGTCTGTGGTGGACCACTCCCAGTTACACGGGGTGAGACTGGACATCCTGGCAAATAAGCACATCTGACAAGGTCTGTGGTGGACTTTTGCCAGTCAGTGATCGTGACATGCACTACACAAACAGCAGAGAGAAAAAAACCTATCATCTGGTCAGTCACTGCAACAGATACTGGAGTCAGTTTGTCTTGGCCTGTCCTTGCCACTGATAATACCTCTATCTGCCAAGAATGTGCCGCTAGTCCAGCAAAAGCTAGCGATATTCAAATACTTTGCAAGCGGTTTCATGAAATGGTCAGTTGGAAAGCAACTCATGCCAGCTCGGATGTTGCTTGAGTTAACAAGGTCAGGAGTTCCTGGCAGCGGAAGGCAAAGGACAGAGCTGTGTGGAGGAATCTGATCAGACCTAAATGAAACAGTCATTGTCACCCCCGGCAGACTGCTATAATGATGATGATGATGATGACTTCTCTTACCTTTTATTTTATTGACTTTACTGACTGTGATTTCTACCCGTGCTGAGTTTTATATTGTCTTGTTGGTTTTATATTGTTTTCGTGCAAGTGTCCTGCTCCTTGGTTTTATGTTTTTGTGTCCTTGTTGTACAGCACTTTGTGTAGTGAGTGTTGCTTTTTAAAGTGCTTCATAAATAAAGTTGATTGATTGATTGAATAGAGATCATCCCCTCCAATACACAACTAAGACAACTATAATTATTATTGAGGGTGGCAACAACACTGTTGATTCAAATGTGAAATATACTGTCTGGGTACATATTTATATCCTGCCGGCAAGATGGCACCCATCGAGGCAGACGTCTTTGCTCGCTCCGTTTACAAATGCCAACTTTTTCTCCTTTTTTGCATGTTTGCTGCTCTTTTTGCAGTGCATAAAGGTCATGTGCCACTAACATACGACCAACGGACACTATTGGATATCGCCAAGACGAGCAGTCATACCAAATTTACTGGCTTCACACCACCCGATCTACAATGCATTGTGCATTCACGCAGTGATCAGCACCACCCCCAGGAAGGCCCTGAAGCACCGAGTCCGCGTGAGCATGCTGACCCCAAGATAGTGCATCAGAGGCGGCGCCGGAGACGAGGTAAAAGAGGAGGGCTACATGCTAGGCTAAGGGCTTGCCCCTGCCGACCACTGCTGCCCAGCCTCTTGCTAGCTAATGTACGGTCTTTGGAAAACAAGCTAGATGAACTAAGAGTAAGAATTGAAGACCAGCGGGAGATAAGAGAGCGCTGCACCCTAATTCTCTGTGAGACCTGGCTCTCAGACAGAGTCCCGAAGTGTGCCATTCAACTACAGACACACTCAACACATCGAGCAGACAGAACTGGAGCCTCGGGTAAGATGGGGGGTGGGGGGTGGGGGTTATAAACAACTCGTGGTGTGGAGATGTACAGACTGTGTACAAGCACTGTTTGCCTGATGTGGCGTTTTTACTGCTGAAATGCCATCCCTATTATCTACCGAGGGAATTTACTGCTGTGTTTTTGGCCGCTGTGTACATTTGCCCGCAAAGCAACTACACAGTAGTGCTAAGCAAA
The DNA here is from genome assembly GCA_020510985.1 of Pholidichthys leucotaenia. Classification (NCBI taxonomy): domain Eukaryota; kingdom Metazoa; phylum Chordata; class Actinopteri; order Cichliformes; family Pholidichthyidae; genus Pholidichthys; species Pholidichthys leucotaenia. The sequence continues at coordinate 142,182,373 of CM035842.1, read as the reverse complement.
CTCCATGATGTCATCAGCACAGCAGAGACGACCCATCCCGATGCTGTTTTTATTGCTGCTGGTGACTTTAACCAGTGCAATTTACGGACTGTACTCCCTAAATATTACCAGCATGTGAACATTCCCACCCACAATAAAAACACACTCAACCATGTTTCCTCCAACATACGCGGTGGTTACAGAGTGGCACCCCGCCCCCACTTCGGACAGTCAGATCACATCTCCCTGTTTATGTACCCAGCCTACAGACAAAAGCTGAAACAAGCAAACCCTGTTATTAAGCAAATTAAACACTGGACTCCAGAGGCTGAGAGCACCCTGCAAGACTGTTTTGCCTGTACAGACTGGGATGTGTTTAAAGCTGCAGCCACCCGCGAGGACTCTTCTGTAAACATACAGGAGTATGCTGAGTATGTGACTGGGTACATCAGCACATATGGTGATGCCATCGTACTCACCATACAAGTCAGGAAGTTCCCCAACCAGAAGCCCTGGATCAGCAGTCAGGTATGTCAGATGCTGCGTGCTCACTCTTTTGCATTTAAATCAGGCAATGAGGTTGAGTACAAAGCTGCAAAGTATGGACTGAGGAAGGCTATAACAATGGCCAAGAGGCAGTACAGGGAAAAGCTGGACAGGCTCTACTCCACTCCTGACCCGGGGCACATGTGGCACGGCTTGCAACACATCACAGACTACAAGAGGACCAACAGCAGCATCACCAGCTCCACAGACAGCCTTTCGGATGATCTCAACATCTTTTACACCTGCTTTGAGACCACCAGCTACAGTGCAGAGAGGAGACACACACTCACGCACCCTCCTCCTCCACTAAAAGTCTCACCAGGCCAGGTAAACAAAGCACTGAGAAATATCAACCCCTGCAAGGCAGCAGGACCAGACAACATCCCTGGATGGGCCCTCAGAGCATGTGCTGCCGAGCTGACTGACACTTTCACATTCATCTCAACCTCTCCCTCAACCAGAGCCTAGTCCCCTCCTGCTTCAAAACCACAACCATCATCCCCCTCCCCAAAAGGAACCCGCCAACTCGCCTGAATGATTACAGACCAGTAGCACTCACTCCAATCATCATGAAGTGCTTCAAGAGAGTGGTGTTCATTCAGGACAGCATACCGGATACCCTGGACCCCCTGCAGTATGCCTACCGGCCCAACAGGTCCACCTCAGACACCATTGCTGCAGCCCTCCATTATTCTCTCTCCCACCTGGAAGATAAAGACTCCTACATCAGGATGCTCTTTCTCAACTACAGCTCTGCCTTCAACACGGTCATCCCCCACGAACTCACCAGCAAATTGTTTTCACTTGGCCTGCACCCCACCCTCTGCAACTAGCTACTGGACTTTCTAACTGGCAGGCCCCAGTCTGTCAGGATGGGCAACTGGACCTCAGCCAGCATCTTTATGAACACAGGTGTCCCACAGGGTTGTGTTCTCAGCCCCATCCTCTACAGCCTCTTCACCCATGACTGTGTTGCCTCCCACAAGGACAATATCATCTTAAAGTTTGCGGATGACACGGCAGTGATAGGACGCATCACTGGTGATGACGAAGCATCCTACAGGAGTGAGGTGGCCAGCCTGGTGTCATGGTGTGAGGACAACAACCTCACCCTCAACACGGACAAGACAAAGGAGATAATAGTGGACATGAGGAAGGGGAGGAGGAGACCCCATCGGCGCTGTTCATCCGGGAGCTTGAGGTGGAGAGGGTGAGCAGCTTTAAAAACCTGGGCATCCACATCAGCGAGGACCTTACGTGGGCACACAACACCACAGAGCTGGTTAAGAGAGCTCAACAGCAGCTGTACTTTCTGAGGAGGCTGAAGAAGTTTGGCATGTCCCCCAGGATCCTCAACAATTTCTACAGCTGTATCATCGAGAGCATCCTGACCAACTGCATCACTGTGTGGTATGGCAGCACTACTGCCCTGGACCGCAAACGCCTGCAGAGAGTGGTGAAGACAGCAGAGAAGATCATCAGGACTCCACTCCCCTCTCTGCAGAGCATCTACCACCACAGAGTCCAAAGGAGAGCTGACGCCATCCTCCGGGACCCCACCCACCCCCAGCACAAAATGTTCACACTTCTACCCTCAGGCCGGAGGGACAGATGTGTGAAATGCAGGACAACCACACTGAAAACTCCTTCTTTCCCGCTGCCATCAGACTCCTGAGCAAATAAACTCCCCAAACTCCACAACACAGCTTTGCAAATAGGAACTCACACACTGGTTACTAAATTTGCATATTGCTCACTTGTACAGTGTACATAGTCTCACCCCGTCTGATGTCCATATCATTTCTGCTGCTAATTATCATGTATAGTCTACTGGTATTATCATTATAGAGAAATTCTCGCACTGGGTGCTAATTTGTAATTTGGTATACTGCTCATTTGCACACTGCTCATTTGCACACTGTACATAGGCTATGCCATCTCAGGTTCATATCATCTTTGATATCAATATACCACTGTCCACTATAGTCATCCAGTGAACTTTCAATTTCACTCTTCTTGTTTCCTCTAGTTTGACTGCTTTAACTGCTTTAGCTGTCCAAATTGCCTAATGTGTGTTATTAGTATTTATTAGTATTAGTACTTAGTATCAAGGTGTGCTATGGTGTCCTAATTGCCTAACTGTGTGTATAGTGTGTGTTATTAGTATCCATTAGTATTAGGTGTGTTATTATCTTATTAGTATGCTGTGTACCTATTACCTTGGCATTCGTCCGGAGAGCAGAGTGAAAATTTCATTGCTCAGGAAATGTTGCATTCCTTAACTGTGCACATGATAATAAAGCCTTTGAATCTTGAATCTTTGAATCGTAATTTAACTTAACCTGTCATGATCCTAAGCACAGGTGGGTGCCGTGCTCAGCCTCCAAGTTGTTTTATATCATCTTTTGGATTTCTGTATCTGTTTATTTTGAATTTTGTATTTATTTTGGATGCAAAAGGAGTATTGTGAGTGTAGTATCGTGTGTTTTACAGAGATATGTTACACTCACAGATCCTGGATGTTACCGTAGCAATACCTGGCTTCAAGACTATATGGGGGACAGAGCTGTGATAAGTAGCAGGAAGAAGAGGGGAGGAGGAGTGGCACTTCTTGTGAATGAAAGGTGGTGTAATCCTGGACACATTTATGTGAAGGAAAAGTGCTGCAACCCGGGCATTGAACTGCTTGCTGTGAGTATACAACCCTATTACACTGGTCAACACCAAATTTATTGTCTAAGTTTTTTTAGCTGAGTTAGGACAGCTTTGATGTGCTGAATCCAAAAATCACATTGGTTTTGCTCAATCAGGTCAGCTTTTTAAAGTATGGCCACATGTTGTTTTTTTTTTACATTTTTGTTTACATGTATGGGTAGTTTCGCTTTATATGATACAAAATTCTTTTTTATTTCTTGAAATTTCTCGAACTCTGAAGAGTTTGCATGCACCAGTTTATGACATAATGTCATAAATTGTCATGATGGCTGATTATTGTTGGACTCTGAAGAGAGACATCCCTGCCGCTAAGCATTCTAGAGGTTTGAATAAATGAAAGTTGAAGCTCGGAATTTTGAACATTGATGACATAACATCATTGGTAACCCCCGGTATGGGGTTACCGGGGCCCCACCCTGGAGCCAGGCCTGGGGGAGGGGCTCGATGGCTAGCGTCTGGTGGCCGGGTTTCCACCCATGGGACCCGGCCGGGCTCAGCCCAAAGGAGTTACATGGGTCCGCCCTCCAGTGGGCTCATCACCTGCAGGAGGGATCTTGGAGGTCCGGTGCTACGTGGATTAGGTGGCGGTCAAAGGCGGAGACCTTGGCGGACTGATCCCAAGCTTTCTAAACTGGCTTTTGATATGTGGAATGTCACCTCTCTGGTGGGGAAGGAGCCTGAGATGGTGTATGAGGTTGAGAGATACCGGCTAGATATAGTCGGCCTCACCTCAACACACAGCTCCGGTTCCAGAACCAGTCTCCTGGAGAGGGGGCGGAGCTTGGCCTTTTCTGGAGTTGCCCCGGGCGAGAGGCGACGAGCAGGGGTGAGTATTCTTGTATCCCCCCACCTTGCTGCCTCTATATTGGAGTTTTCCCCGGTGGACGAAAGGGTTGCTTCCCTGCGCCTTCGGGTTGGGAAACGGGTCCTGACCATCATTTGTGCCTATGCACCAAATGATGTTTCAGAGTACCCACCCTTTTTGGAGTCTGTGACTGGGGTGCTGGAGGGTGCTCCTCTTGGAGACTCCATTGTCCTACTGGGGGACTTCAATGCGCACATGGGCAACGACAGTGAAACCTGGAGGGGGGGGGTGATTGGGAGGAACGGCCTGCCTGATCTGAACCCGAGTGGTGTTCAGTTATTGGACTTCTGTGCTAACCACAGTTTGTCCATAACGAACACCATGTTCAAGCATAAGGGTGTCCATATGTGCACCTGGCACCAGGACACCCTAGGTTGCAGGTCGATGATCGATTTTGTTATCGTGTCATCAGACCTGCAATCGTATGTCTTGGACACTCGGGTAAAGAGAGGTGCAGAGCTGTCAACTGATCACCACCTGGTGGTGAGTTGGATCCGATGGCAGGGGAGGAAGCCATTCAGACCTGATAGACCCAAACATATAGTGAGGGTGTGCTGGGAACATCTGGCTGAGGCCCCTGTCCGGGAGGTCTTTAACTCCCACCTCCGGAAGAACTTCAACCACATTCCGACGGAGTCTGGAGACATGGAGTCTGAATGGGCCATGTTCTCCACCTCTGTTGTTGAAGCGGTGGCCCAGAGCAGCGGCCGCAAGGTGGTCGATGCATCTCGTGGTGGCAACCCCTGAACCAAGTGGTGGACACCAGTGGTGAGGGGGGCCATTAAGCTGAAGAAGGAGTCCTATCAAGCTTGGTTGGCTTGTGGGACTCCCAAAGCAGCTGAGGTGTTCCGGCAGGCCAAGCGGAGTGCAGCTCGGGTGGTTGCTGAAGCAAAAACCCGGGTATGGGAGGAGTTCGGTGAGGCCATGGAACAAGAGTTTCTGTCAGCCTCGAAGAGATTCTGGCAAACTGTCTGGCGGCTCAGGAGGGGAAAGCAGCTCCCTGTCCACACTATGTATGAATGAATGAATGAATGAATTTATTTATTTCGGATAGTACATTACAGGTTAAAAGAAACTGTATAATATAACAACAAGGTCAAATTAGACAAAGACTCCTTCTACTATACAATTCCACGTGAGTTATCCGAAATGGGTGATGGCTGAAGCCGCAGCTTATATTGCCCACCCATATTCCATCCAAGAATTCAAAGGAGAAAAAAGAGAAAACAAGACAAGAGCGATTACAATTTAAAACAAGGCTAAGACAAAATGTGACTGAGAGAAAAAGAAAACTGAGCTAGTCTAAGTTAAGCGGTTACTATTCAAAAACAAATCTAAGACATAGTGTCACAGAGAAAAAAAAGAAAAAAAGAAAAACTAAGCTACAACACAACACAGGCTGGAAATGTCAATCCTTATGTGAGTTTACATGTCGTCTTGTAAATATGTTTGGAGTATTTCTTCCTTTAGTTTTTGTTTAAATTGTCCAAGCTTTGTACATGATTTTAATTCAGGTCCAAAATCGTTCCATAATCTGACTCCTTGCACTGAAATACAGTGTTGCTTGGTGGTTATTCTCACTGTAGGCTTTTGAAATATACATGTTCCTCTGAAGTGATATCGTTTCTCCCTTGTTTGGAACAACTTTTGGATATTCATGCGTCCTATCCTTACTGTGACCTAGAGACTCAGATCAATATGTAGATGTGCCTGTTAACCCCTTTGTTCTGCACCTAGAGCACAGTCTAGCAAATCTGCCTATTGTGATGTATGCCTCTCAAATGCAAATGCCATACTCCCTGCTGTGAATGCCTTTCATGCATTGTTTGTAACTGGTATTTAAGCTGACTGAAATCCATGCTCTCTCTCTCACTCACACTTCAACCTCTGCTGCAGACACGCACTCTGTGTCTTCTTCTCTGAGAGCCAGAGGATCCCCATCCAGCCTGCACACACTTGGGCTGGAGAGGGGATCCCGTAACGGCGGTATGATAATAAAACTCGACTTAAAACCTCCAACAACGCCGCTTTATTTCATGCCGCTGCACTGGTGGTATGGCGCGGATGGGGCGCTGTTGACTTCGACTGGGGATATCGTCGGGCAGTGGAAGGAATACTTCGAGGATCTCCTCAATCCCACTGATATGCCTTCCACAGAGGAAGCAGGGTTTGTTGATGAGGGGGATAACTCACCTATCACAGGGGCTGAGGTTGCCAAGGTGGTTAAAAATCTCCTTGGTGGCCGGGCCCCGGGGGTGGACGAGATTCGCCCTGAGTACCTCAAGACCCTGGATGTTGTTGGGCTGTCATGGTTGGCACGCCTCTGCAACATTGCGTGGAGGTCGGGGACAGTGCCTTTGGCATGGCAAACCGGGGTGGTGGTTCCTCTCTTCAAAAAAGGGGACCGGAGGGTGTGCTCCAACTTTAGAGGGATCACACTCCTCAGCCCCCCTGGGAAGGTCTATGCCAAGGTACTGGAGAGGAGAATCCGGCCATTGGTTGAACCTCGGATTCAGGAGGAGCAATGCGGTTTTCGTCCTGGCCGTGGCACATCGGACCAGCTCTTTACCCTCTCGAGAATTCTTGAGGGTTCGTGGGAGTTTGCCCAACCAGTTTACATGTGTTTTGTGGACTTGGAGAAGGCATTTGACCGCGTCCCTCGTGTTTTTTTGTGGGGGGTGCTTCGGGAGTATGGGGTATCGGGCTTGTCGTTACGAGCTATTCGGTCTCTTTGCGACCATTGTGAGAGTTTGGTTCGTATTGCCAACACCCGGTCGGACTCATTCCCAGTGAGAGTTGGACTCTGCCAGGGCTGCCCTTTGTCACCGATCCTGTTCATAATTTTTATGGACAGGATTTCTAGGCGCAGCCAGGGAATGGAGGGTGTCATACTTGGTGACCACAGGATCTCATCTCTGTTGTTTGCAGATGATGTTGTCCTGTTGGCTTCATCCAGCAATGACCTACAGCTCTTGCTGGGACGGTTTGCTGCTGAGTGTGAAGCGGCTGGGATGAGAATCAGCACCTCCACGTCCGAGTCCATGGTCCTCAGCTGGAAAAAGGTGGATTGTCCTCTCTGGGTTGGGGACAGGCTCCTGCCCCAAGTGGAGGAGTTTAAGTATATTCGGGTCTTGTTCACGAGTGAGGGGAAAATGAAGCGAGAGGTTGACAGATGGATTGGAGCAGCATCTGCAGTGATGCGGACGTTGTACCGGTCTGTTGTGGTGAAGAGGGAGCTTAGTTCTAAGGCAAAGCTGTCGATTTACCAGTCAATCTACGTTCCTACTCTCACCTATGGTCACGAGCTTTGGGTAATGACCGACAAGCGGCTGAAATGAGCTTTCTTCGTAGGATTGCTGGACTCACTCTCAGAGATAGGGTGAGGAGCTCAGTCATCCGGGAGAGGCTCAGAGTAGAACCGCTGCTCCTCCACATTGAAAGGAGTCAGTTGAGATGGTATGGGCATCTGATTAGGATGCCTCCTGGACACCTCCCACTTGAGGTGTTTTGGGCACGTCCCACTGGGAGGAGACCCCAGGGCAGACCCAGGACTCGGTGGAGAGACTATGTCTCCCAGCTGGTCTGGGAACGCCTTGGTATCCTCTCTGAATAGCTGGAGCAGGTGGCTGGGGAGAGGGAAGTCTGGGCTCCTCTGCTTGAACTGCTGCCTCCGCGACCCGGACCTCCAGAGAAGCGGTAGAAGATGGATGGATGGATGATGTAACATTCAATTTACATGTACTTACCTTTATCAATGTCTACTATTCAATTTACAGTAATCAAAGTTTGTAACATTTAATCAATAAATTGTGTTAGAAAATGATTTTTTCTCTTAAAAATCTGACCTGATTGAGAGAAACTGATGTCATTTTTGGATTCAGCGGTGCAAAATTGTCTTAAATCAGTTGAAAAAATAGACAACTTACAAAAACATTATTTTTGTAACCCTTTGTTATATGCCGCGAGAAATGAAGTGTGCCTTAATTATTATCGTCTACGTCCCTCCGTCAGCTGACGCAGTGGTGGCCTGTGACGTCATCAGCTCCACTGCGGCTACATTACTGGAGAAGCACCCAGACGCATTTATGGCCATCATGGGTGATATTAATCATGTCTCACTGGGGAAAACATCACCAAACTTTCACCAGTTTGTTGACTGTCTCACCAGAGAACACTGGATTTACTGTATGCCAGTGTCAGAGATGCATATAGTGTCACAACTCTACCCCCCATTGGCAAATCAGATCACTGCATGGTCATGTTAATACCTAAGTACGTTCCCCTTGTGCAAAGGCAGCCTGCTTATACACGGACTGAGGAGGTGGACACAGGAGGCTGCTGATGCACTACAGGACTGCTTTGAGACGACAGACTGGGGCGTACTCTGTGAACCACATGGGGTGGACATAAACAATATGACCGACTGATAGATAGATAGATTAGTTTATTTGACAGGGACAGTGCAATAAACATAGACAATTAATCAATGACAATCAATCTGATGTGTTGCACATGGAGTGTATAGCTATTAGCTAATTTGCAACTCTTGTCCCTGGATGGGCTTTAGAAAAGAGAATCAAGTAAAGAAACGAAAAGAAATAAAGAAAATACACAATAACCACATACATCAATGCAAAAAGATTATAAATATACAATTATAAATATTATAAATACTATAAATACACAATTATAAATATTATAAATACACAAATATAACAACCTGACTCACATTTGCCTATTTCAGGCCTCCCTCCCTTCGTCACTCACTATAAACAAACACATTCATTCCTTCCCTTCATTCACTCTCACCTTGTAGACAATCAATTCATACATGAGTACATTCTTGTTTATTTTTCAGCCAGTTTTTAACCTTTTTAGTGAATGTTTTAAAGTCCGTTATTATTTTAATTTCATTTGGCATTGTGTTCCAGATGTGACTGCCCTTTATAGAGAATGCTGTTTGTCCAAATGTGGTTCTGCGGTGGAATATTTTACAGTTATTGTTAACAGAACTCCTGGTGGCTGTGCTGCTGTCCTGTCTTTGGATGAAACCAGCAAGTGGCTCGGGTGCTGATTTATGGAGACATTTGAACGTTAATTTCAGAAAACAGAGGTCAATGAAACTCTCAAAACTCAATAGGTTGTATTTTTTTAAAACATTACAGTGATGCCACCTAATGGGCTTTTTGTCCAAGATTTTTAGGGTTTGATTATATAATGAACCTATATGTCTTATTGTGGAAGGGGCTGCTTGAGCCCAGACTGTCAAACAGTATGATATATGAGAAAAAACCATAGAGTGCATATACAGTACAGCTGCTTCGTAAGGTATGTAATATCTAATTAATTTAAAGCAGTTCAGATTTTTTTTTATTGTTTTTGAAATTTTCTTTATATGAAGATTAAATTTGAGTTGAGGATCTAGTACAATGCCAAGGTATTTGAATTCTGTAGCTAAACTGATGTCATGATCATGTATATTAACTGCATCACAGAATACATCAGATTCTGTGAAGACACAACCATGCCAGCACAGACTGTACACTGCTTCTCCAACAACAGACCATGGGTCACCAGTGACCTGAAAGCACTTCTGAGCAATAAGAAGAGAGCTTTTAGGGCTGGAGACAAGGAGAACCTGAGGGGAGTGCAGCATGAGCTGAGAGAGATGCTGAGGAGGTGCAAGGACAATTATAGGAGGAAGTTGGAAGATATACTTAGGCAAATCAATACTAAAGGTGTGTGGGTGGGAATGAAACAAATAATTGGGTGCAAGGGGAGAGTCAAGCAGACCTCTGGGAGCCAAGAGAGAGCTGATGAATTGAATTTGTTTTTGAATAGGTTCAACTCACAGTCTGTCACCCCAACAACACAGCCAGACCCCCACACACACCTCCCCACCCACCCTCCTGTGCCGCATCTCTCTCCATCTCCCCCCTCACCCCCTCCTCCTCCTCGGGGGGACACCAGGACCCTTCCTCATATCATGGTGACTACAGACCAAGTTAAGAAACAGCTGGAGAGACTCCGTCAGTGGAAGGCGGCGGACCCTGATGGCATCTCAGCCAGGATCCTGAGGACCTGTGCCAACCAGCTAGCCGGTACTGAAATACCTGTACAACCTGAGCCTGAGTCTGGAGAGAGTACAGGTGCTGTGGAAGACATCCTGCCTGGTTCCTGTCTCCAAGAAGGCATCTCGACTGGACCTGAATGACTATCGACTAGTTGCCCTCACATCTCATATGATGAAGGTCCTGGAGAGACTGATCTTAGCCCACCTGAGGCCGCAGGTGAAGACGTGGCTGGACCCTCAGCAGTTTGCATATAAGCCCCATTTAGGAGTTGAAGATGCTGTCATCTACCTGCTGCAACGAGCCCATCTGCACCTGGATGGTGGAGGAGACGCTGTAAGAATCACTTTTTTTGATTTCTCCAGTGCCTTTAACACCATTCTGCCACTGCTGCTGGGTGAGAAGATGCGAGTGATTGGGGTCGACAGCTCTGTGATCTCCTGGATTACTGACTACCTAACAGGCAGGCCACAGTTTGTCCGGCTGGGCAATGTCTTGTCTGATGTGGTGGTTAGTGATACAGGAGCTCCACAGGGGACTGTGCGCTCTCCTTTTCTCTTTACCTTATACACCACTGACTTTCAGTACAACACTGAGTCATGCCACCTGCAGAAATTCTCTGATGACTCAGCTGTTGTGGGGTGTATAAGAGGGGGAGAGGAGGGGGAGTACAGGGCACTCATAAACAGATTTGTGGACTGGACAGAGCAGAATCACCTGAGGCTGAATGTCAGCAAAACCAGAGAGATAGTGATTGACGTCAGGAAGAAGAGGACACCTTCACCAGAAGAGGATGTGGGGGTGGCTAAGGACTACAAATATCTGGGTGTCAGGATCAGCAACGGGTTGGACTGGAGATCCAACACTGATGCTGCACACAAGAAGAGGATGAGCAGACTCTACTTCCTGAGGAAGCTGAGATCCTTCAACGTGTGCAGCAGGATGCTGGAACTTTTCTACCAGACCGTTGTCGCCAGTGCCATCTTCTTTGCTGCTTGCTGTCTGTTGGGGTAGCAGTATCAGAGCCAGCCATGCCAACAGACTTGACAAGATTATCAAGAGGGCTGGCTCTGTAATTGGTCTCAGGCCGGAGACCTTTGAGACAGTGGTGGAGAGAACACTAAATAAACTGCGATCTATCATGGACAATCCTGATCACCCCCTTCACCACACACTGCACAGACAGCGGAGCACTTTCTCCAGTGGACTACTACAGCTTCGCTGTCGAATGACCATTTACAGGAAATCTTTCCTGCCACATGCCATTTTGCTATACAATAACTCACTATGATGTTGTATTCTGGTCATAACTATGCTACCATATTGCACCTTACAGCCTAATATGCACCTCACATTTCACTCTGCCCTGACAGTCCTGTATTGTGCAGTCGGTATGATTCAAGTGTTTATATGGGTCATCATATATTAACCCTTTAACTACCCTAGGTGCCATGTGGCGCCTGGGGCAATACAAGGCAACTCAAGGCCCCTCTAGTGGTCAAGAGTGGTAAAAAATTTGTCATTAAAATAGTTCAGATTTCCAAGGCTATAACTTGAAAGTTACAAGAGATAATAGCTTACTGTCAATTAGAAAGATGTAGAATATGATTCAAAGTTTCAGATAGGAATAAATTTACGCATCTAATTTGCATAATGTCACGGCAGCTATATAAATTACATAACTCAGTCAATAAGTTGACACGTGCAGTTGCTGCACTGTGCCACTGGGGGCGCGCGACCCATCCAATTAATCTGGGCAGTTAAAGGGTTAAGCTTTGATGTTTATAGGTTTTTATGGTAGTGTTAGTTTTACTTTCAGTGGGTAATCCCTTTGTCTGTCATGCATGTGTTTCTGTCGTTTGGTTGTCTACTGTCATGCTGCTGTTACACTGTAATTTCCCAGTTTGGGATCAATAAGGTACATCTACCTATCTATCTATCTATCTGTCTATCTATCTGTCTATAATGGTTATCTTAGTTTGGGGGTTTTCATGCACTTCTGTGTGTTGTCTCTGGGTGTTAGTTGTCCATGATTAGTTATGAGTTGTTTTGTATGCTTAGTTTTGTCATTATAGTCTTGTCTATATATTTGTGTATCATTTTGCATTATTTGTATCTCTGGAGGTGTGTTATATTACTTTCTGTATCATTATTTATTTCCGGTTTGGGTTTTTATTTTGACAGTGTTTGTGTACGTCCTGCTGTCAAACTTTGTTTCGTGGGCTCACACCTGTCACAGATTGTGTTAATTATTTCCTCACTCTTGTGACCCACAACTGTCATTCATGGTTCATTCGCATTCATCTATTTAAAGATATGGCAACATTGCCCCATTGCCGTGTCCTACTGTTTGCTTCTTCAGAGCACCTGCTAAACTCTGAGTGAAAGTATTTTTCTGCAGAGGTGAAGGGGTACGCTCCGTCCTGGAATTATCTTCTATTGCCGTTTCCCCAGCTGTGAGCCCCATTCCTTTTGGGTGTGACTCCGGCTGGTCTCTTTTCCCCCTGGCGTGTCCAAGGGCCTTAGCCTGGGTCCATCCAGGCTGTTCTCTTTTCACCAGTCGTGAGCCCCGTTCTCCTCCAGTGTACCTCATCATTTCCCTATGTGTAAGTGTAGTGTTTTTGTATAGTGTTCGTGTTTATGTTAATAAATGTTGCAACTCACAGTTGGTGTTTGGTGTCTTCTGCCTGCCCTTGAAAAGGGTGATTTATGACATAACCCTAATGCTGTTGATACCATCTAGCTGCAATGCTTCTGCACTGTGTATATACTGTAACTGTGTACATATGTATATTTATTTACTGCTTTGGCTAACCAGTTCTTATCTTATTATCTTACTTACTATTGCTCTGAAGGCTGTTATCCCTTTGCTGCTGCAATCTTGGAATTTCCCCCTTGTGGGACTAATAAAGGCTTATCTTATCTTATCTTATTTCAAATTGTTTTTGGAAACCATGGACATCGTGTCCTCTGGGCTAAAGAGAAAAATGGCCATCCAGATTGTTATCAGCAAGTTCAACAGCCAGCATCTGTGATGGTATGGGAGTGTGTTAGTGCCCATGGTATGGTTAACTTGCACATCTGTGAAAGAACCATTAATGCTGAACGGTACATACAGGTGTTGGAGTAATATATGCTGCCATCCAAGCAACATCAATTTCAGGGACGTCCCTGCTTATTTCAGCAAGACATTGCCAAGCCATATTCTGCATATGTTACAACAGCATGGCTTTGTAGTAAATGAGTGCGGATACTAGACTTTCACAGCACTTCATTTTAGAGAAGACAGGAAACATTTTTAATGGTCATGCTGATTCAGATAAAATAAGCCAAGGGGTCCAGATTAATAAGTGGTTCCAAATATGGCTACAGTTGAAAATATTACTAGAACTAAGAAAAACAGAGTTAAATTGACTTAACTTTCACTCGTATCCTCTTTCTTCCCTTGTATTCTCTTGTTTTTTCTCTTCACACTTTTGCCTTTCTTGTTTCATGCCCTTCACCTAAACTTAACATCCATTCATCCATCTTCTACCACTTGTCTGGGCATTCAGGTTGCGGAGGCAGCAGTTCAAGCAGAAGAGCCCAGACTTTCCTCTTCCCAGCTTTTAAGAGGGGACACCAAAGCGTTCCCACCCAGGCCAACTGGGTCTCTCCAGCATGTCCTGGATCTACCCCAGGGTCTCCTCCCAGTGGGACATGCGTGAAACACCTTAAAGTGGAAGGCATCCAGGAGTTGTTTTGATCAGATGTCCAAACCACCTCAACTGGCTGTTTTTAATGTGGAGGAGCAGCGGCTCGACTCTGAGCCTCTCATGGATGACTGAACACCTCACCTTATCTCTGAAGGTGAGTTCTTCTTCTTCTTCTTCTTCTTCTCTTCTTCTTCTTCTTCTTCTTCTTCTTCTTCTTCTTCTTGACATTTGAGGATAGATCAAGCTGGCCAACCATCAGTCTTTTAGGGTATATCTGTCTATTTATTTAACCATTTTCTTTTTTTCCTTGTTTTGCTTTAATTACAGTGGTGTGAAAAAGTGTTTGCCCCTTTCCTGATTTCTCATTTTTTGTATGTCACACTTAAATGTTTCAGATCATTAAACAAATTTAAATATTAGACAAAGATAACACAAGTAAATGGTAAAGTAAAGTAAAAGGGGGTACGTATATAAGTGAATGCCATTTCTAAAAGATGAGCGAAAGTTTCAAATTGACATTAAAAAAAATCTTAATTTTATGAAGAAAAAAATCTGCTTAGTAGTTGACAGACACTTGTAACTCAGCCACATATTAAGAATGAAATATTCATTGTGGCTATATGTAGATTTTTTGGGGGGTGGGGGGATGCTCAAAACCAGTGAGGTTGCTGACTCCTGCCTTAAGAAACTAAAACCACTGATTTCCAAGTCCATCCAAAAATACAGGCACATTAATAATATATAAATACTGGGGTCAAAATATTTCGGATAATTATGTTATCATAACATCTGTGTTAAATCTATCAATACAAGTAGTGCAAGTTTGCAACAAAATTGTACAAAATCATAGAAAAGGAACAACTGCACAGTTAAATAAAAACTGGATTGTTGTCTTTGCCTTGCTGATAATAATAATACAAAGCTCTTATTTATTTATTTAAATGAAGCATTTCTACTTAAATTTAAGCATACAGCTGCAAGGCCTCTTTCCAGACCACCAAAAAGCATCACATTTGTATTAAAAAAAACTCAAGATACAGTGGTGTGAAAAAGTGTTTGCCCCTTTCCTGATTTCTCATTTTTTTTGTATGTTTGTCACACTTAAATGTTTCAGATCATCAAACAAATTTAAATATTAGACAAAGATAACACAAGTAAACACAAAATGCAGTTTTTAAATGAAGGTGTTTATTATTAAGGGGAAAAAATCCAAACCCACATGGCCATGTGTGAAAAAGTGATTGCCTCCTAAACCTAATAACTGGTTGGGCCACCCTTAGCAGCAACAACTGCAATCAAGCATTTACGATAACTGGCAATGACTCTTTTACAGTGCTGTGAAGGAATTTTGGCCCGCTTATCTTTGCAGAATTGCTGTAATTCAGCTACATTGGAAGGTTTTCGAGCATGAACTGCTTTTTTAAGGTCATGCCACATCATCTCAATTGCGTTCAGGTCAGGACTTTGACTAGGCCACTCCAAAGTTTTCATTTTGCTTTTCTTAAGCCATTCAAAGGTGGACTTTCTGGTGTGTTTTGGATCATTATCCTGCTGCAGAACCCAAGTGTGCTTCAGCTTGAGGTCACAAACAGATGGCCAGACATTCTCCTTCAGGATTTTTTGGTAGGCAGCAGAATTCATGGTTCCATTTACCACAGCAAGTCTTCCAGGTCCTGAAGCAGCAAAACAGCCCCAGACCATCACACTACCACCACCATAATTTATTGTTGGTATGATGTTTCTTCTCTGAAATGCTGCGTTACTTTGACACCATATGTAATGGGACACACACCTTCAGAATCAGAATCAGAATCAGAATCAGAATCAACTTTATTGCCAAGTATGCTTACACAAACAAGGAATTTTACTTATCACTAAGGTGCGCTCATTGTTAAGCGCTCCCTAATGACACGGCAGCCATACAGGCGCCTCATGCAGTGGGGGTAAAGAGGGGGAGGGGGGAAGGGGGTGACACATTGGGCAGAGAGAAAAAACATAGTTATCAAAATATGGCTCGAGCGAGCAAGATTGTGATCACATAGAAAAAAAAACCTCTAAGCACACTTAGCAGACAATACAGATCCACACATTAACAAAGCAAGAGAGAGACCAGTGTGTGTATGTCAGTCATATGATATCAGTGTGAGTGCAGTGTGTGAAGTATCAGTTACTGGTGGACAACAAAAAATCGTCTCTTAGGCAACGGCTAGATGTTATGTCCTTAGTGTCCTAAAACATAGATAACATGTCCACAGAGTTCATCTCTCTTCAGTTCATGCCAGATGGTAAAATTCCATGTTAGTCACATGGCTGTCTTTGGAGAGTTCAGATTGTTGCACATCAGCAATTGTTTGGGTTAAAGAGAAGCCAAGCCAAAACTCCCTTCTGCCTTATCTTTTCTCCTGAAGGAATGATTCTCAAGGACGCCAACTCAAGGCCTGATAGGCACAGCTCACTTAGAGCATAGAATTTTTACCTCTCATGCGATTCTGTGCATCACAATTACATTCACAGGCTTAAAATCATTCCCTGGAGAGCACCCAGCGACTCCGAGATGTTTCCCACCTTCCGGCCGCTATCAGTGCTCCCCAGCTGGTCGAATTGTTGAAGGAGCTTCGCCGGGTCCGCATTTTGACCAGCTCTTCCAACTTCTTTAATTTCCGATACACCAGGAAAACTCCAAAGCCAAACAACAGAAATCCTATGATCATAAGCCAAACGGGTAGATGTCTTCCACATCTTCAATCGAATCACACAGACACATGAGTTCCAATTGTTCCATGAGTCTCTCCACTTGGGCTCCCCCTGGCCCGATTTTCTTTTAAAAAAAAGTGGTGTCACTTGCATTTAAAGCCCAGCTCAATTCCATTATTTCCATAATTTCCATTTGGGTTGAGATGCAGCAGAAGAAGAGCAAGACACAGACAGGACACAGCAAGCTGGGATCAGTAAGGGAGGAGGAGAAGGGAGAGGAGAAGAAATGCGTCTGCTCTCTCTGATAGCCGGAAGAAGAAGTCCAAAAAGTTCAACTTTTCTCTCGTCATTCCACAGAGTATTTTCCCAAAAGTCTTGGGGATCATCAAGAAGTTTTCTGGCAAAACTGACATGGGCCTTTACAGTATGTTCGTTTTGCTCAGCAGTGGTTTTCGTCTTGGAACTCTGGCATGCAGGTCATTTTTGTCCAGTCTCTTTCTTATGGTGGAGTCATGAACATTGACCTTAACTGAGGCAAGTGAGGCCTGCAGTTCTTTGGATGTTGTTGTGGGATCTTTTGTGGCCTCTTGAATGAGTCGTCACTGTGCTCTTGGAGTAATTTTGGTCAGCCAGACACTCCTGGGAAGGTTCACCACTATTCCATGTTTTCGCCATTTGTTTAATAATGGCTCTCATTGTGGCTCGCTGGAGTCCCAAAGCTTTAGAAATAGCTTTATAACCTTTTCCAGACTGATAGATCTCAGTTACTTTGTTTCTCATTTGTTCCTGAATTTCTTTGGATTGAAGCAGGATGCCTAGCTTTTGAAGACCTTTTGGGCTACTTCACTTTGTCAGGCAGGTCCTATTTAAGTGATTTCTTGATTGAGAACAGGTGTGGCAGTAATCAGGACTGGGTGTGGCTAGAGAAATTGAATTCAGCTTTTCAAAGATATGATAAACCAGTTAATTTATGTTTTAACGGGGGGCACTCACTTTTTCACACAGTGCCATGTAGGGTTTTTTTTTTTACCCTTAATAATAAACACCTTCATTTAAAAATGGCATTTTGTGTTTACTTGTGTTATCTTTCTTTGTCATGATTTGTCCCTCGAGACAGAGAGAAAGACCCGTGCACTGGACTGTGAAGTTGTGAGATTTATTGGAAACATAAGGTGCATAAAACAACTCAAAGACAGGAGGGGATACACCCAGTAAGGAGACGAAAAAACAGAGCTCATTTAAACTTAAGTTTAGAAGTAGTCACAAGAGTCAAGACCACAGCGAGGACAGCAAAGCACAGCGGTCTTAAATAAGGCATAACATAATATGCCGCAGGTGTGGATACCAGAGCAGGCAGGAGAAAACAATGATTGATAATCTGGACCAGCTGACAGCCGTGAGAGGGGAAAGATTGGCGCTGACAGCTGACAGGACACTGCCCACATGCAGCACCATCCAGGGAGTGCCAGTGACAGCTGTCAACCCCGAGGGAAAACACAACAGTAAGGAATTTACAGAATAAAATATCAACAAGTACAGACAGAAATAAATGCAAATTGATACAAAGTAAGAGTATGACAAAACTAAGGTGTGACCAGGAAAATAGAAAACAGCACAAGAATAACAGAAACTAAAAAGAACAAAATTCCACAAATATGTAAACATAAGGAAAAAGCATGAGACCGAGACTGGCGGAAACCTCCAGCTCTCGGCTCATGACAGTCTAATATTTAAATTTGTTTGATGGTCTGAAACATTTAAGTGTGACAAACAAACAAACAAGCAAAAAAAAAAGAGAGAAATCAGGAAGGGGGCAAGCACTTTTTCACACCACTGTATCTTTTTTAAATTTCCTGGTCAAGCAAACAATTACCAGATTTAGCAATGTAGGTGTGCTATACTGGCGCATAAAAGTAATGATGAACATTCTGCCACTATATTTAGACAGACCATTTGGCTGAGTTCAGAAGAAAAATTATTACAGACCAAAATAATGTTTTGTATCACTGGTCAAACTTTTTTCAGCCAACAAAAATTAAAGCATTTTAAAACTTTTTAGTCAAGATCGTATTAGTTTGATTTGTTTATATTATGTTTGTTTGTATTTATGTTAAAGGTAAAAGCCAGTGAGCTGAAACATACCAGTTCGTCAAGTGAAAAAAAATAGAAACAATTTTTTGCTCCTGACCTATTTTCTGTTCTAGAATTTTTCCCGTGTCTTGTCACTGCAGAGGAAAAAAGTGAATTACATGACTGCTTGCAGGGCCAGCACATCACGTATCTGTACAGTGCAGAGAAAAGATCAATTCTGTAATTCTGTCTTGGGATAGAATTAATGGTAAAACTTCTAGGAGTACTATATCAAATTGTAATAAACTGCAGCTATAAAATGCTGCAGTTGGTAGATGCTCATTCTTTCATTTTTATCTTTGTATTGTATAACAACAAAAACAAATCTCATGCTGTGATTTCAGCTTGTGCAGTTAGAATCAATCACAGCAGACACACAAAACTGGACTGGGTAGAAAGGGAGGCTTAACCAGGTGACAAGTGGCTGAGCTCGTTTGACGATCTCTCACGCTTTTCTCAACAATAACATCATTCACTGGAGTCAGCTCACGTCTCCCACACATGAACGTCTTCCACATAATGCAAAATAATGCACACATTGTTGCCTGCATTCAGGCACCTCATCTGTAACCCACAAGATGGCAATGACAAAGGTTCAATGATTACACAACATAACAAAAATAATTTTTTTTGGAAGTTGTCTGTGTTTTTTTTAACTGATTTAGACAATTTTGCACCACTGAATCCTAAAATGACATCTGTTTCTCTCGATCAGGTCAGGTTTTTATGCTAAGTTGTAAGCAGTTGTACAGCAGTTGTACAGTTGTACTGTAAACTGAATAGCAGACACTGATAAAGGTAAGTACATGTAAATTGAATGTTGCGTGATCATTGTTCAAAATTCAGAGAATTTCAAGAAATAAAAAAGAATTTTGCATCATATAAAGCGAAAATACCCGTACATGTAAACAAAAATGTAAAAAAAACATGTGGCCATAGTTCAAAAAGTTGACCTGATTGAGGAAAACCAATGTGATTTTTGGATTCAGCACATCAAAATTGTCCTAAATCAGCTAAAAAAAACTAAATTTGGTGTTGACCAGTGTTATTTATAGAAGAAAAAGGACTGGAGAAGCCATTGCATTAAGATGCATTAAACTGTTAATGATAAGACGTGTTGTGGAGGAACAAAATAAGTTCAGGCGTGACACAGCGAGCTGAAGGTTTAAGAGTTTTATTCCTCCATCATCATGAGATACACTGCAGCACTGTGTGCTGTGTGTGCATTCTCCTGAGTGCACTGTTGTGAGTGAGCTCCTGAGGCATGTAAAGTCAGCTCTTTTATACAGACCAGAGAGAATGCATGGCACATTTATGTACCGATATATATATCAGACAATACATATCAATTGCGTGATTAACTGGCACCAGACTCCTCTCCTTACTCTGGGGATGTACTATAACAATAGGACAAAAGAGAATGCAAGGCACATTTACATATTGATATCAGTCCATACATATCAATCGCGTGATTAACTGGTTGTCCCCCGAGGGGCTCTCTGTCCGTATGCCAATTGTTCTGCTTCATGCCCAAGCTGAGTGTTAAGATAAGATAAGATAAACTTTATTGTCCCTCAAGGGGAAATTGGTCTTGGGCTTGTCACCCATGCTGCAACCACACAATCCACAGATACACAATGGATGTAGTACATAATAAATGAAATAAAACCCAATAAATAATACAAGTACATACATACATAAATATATAACAGCAGTCATTAAGAACACGAGTTATAAGTGTCCCTGACCTATTTATCTGAGTTATGAATGTCCAAGTAGATTGTGGTGGGTCACCACAGTGTAAAGGTTAAAACACATGCAGGCAAGCAAATCCAGACAAACAAGTTTCCGGAAGCTTGATTTGAAGATTGAGAGACTTGAACTGTAAGCTCATCTCATCGGGCCCTTGCTCATTTTACTTGCTTTTGCAGTGAAACAGCCTAGATTTTGCCCAAAACCTACATGTCAATACAAAGATACCAAAAACAGCGTCCGCTTTACTCATGAAATGCATTTATTTTTGTCTAGTGACATAGATGTGTTTTTTAGAACAGCATGCTGGAGTGTCCATGATCACAAAGGAATGCTGAATATTCTGTTTGCCTACATTCTCAAGACACAAACACACTGTTGTTTATAAAAGGCCCATACTACCAAAAATACACCAGACTTACAAGCCAAGCTCCAATGAAGCTGGGACGTTACGTAAACCATAAATAAAAACAAAATATAATGATTTTAAAATCCTTTTCTACCTATATTCAATTGAATACACTACAAAGACAAGATATTTAATATTCAAACTGATAAACTTTATTGTTTTGTTGCAAATATTCTGTCATGTGGTGACCCTCGCGGATCACCATAAGATGCCAAGAGTCCACCAGTGAGTTTTGCAATGATGGTAATTTATTAACAAAACAAGACAAGACACAAGGCTATGAGCCGCTAAGGGCAAAAACACACACTAAGCGATACAAGGGCTCGTTAGGCTAACCCCAGCCACTACGAGCTAAACTATGACAAGAAAGAACACGAACCTGACATGAAGGTCTAACGAGGCCTCACGAGGATTGTTTGACGATACTCCTGCAATTTAACTGCCGTCAGTGCCCGCCTTATAAAGGCGAACACTTACGAGCAGTGATGACAGACAGCTGACCGATTTTGACAGCCGGAAACCCCACCGAGCGCCTTCACAATAAGAGCCCGGTGAAGCCAGAATACTGTATAACCCTCAGCTGTCAAAGCCGGCAGCGAATATACATAGCCCAAGCGCGGACAGGACCGGCGCTCGGGTCGTAACAGTACCCTCCCTCCGAGGGCGGGCTTCCAGAACGTCCATAGACCACCCTGCCCCCCCACCCCCTCCAGGGTGGGCGGATGGGGGTAGGTCCGGAGGGAGAAAAAGACCAACACAGAATCAGTACAGGAAAAAGACAAAATCCAGACCAGACAGGGCAAAAAAAAACTAAACACAGTACAATGACAAAAAATACCAAATATTCAAATCAGATAAAATACACACGGAGGAAAATAAGGCAACTGTAGGACATAACACAAATTGCCAAGGATCCCCAAATAACAGTCACAGAAACAGCACAGGACAGCAAGAGAAAATTAAATCTTTGCCTACATGTTACACAAGAAAATGGCTTCCAATCTGTGTGAATTCTCATGTGAATTTTCAAATAACCAAATACAGAAAAACAGAGCAATTACTGGCTCATACCTAACTACACACAAAACAAACTAGGGCAACTGCAAGACATAACAAATACCCGCAGACACCCAAATGGCCATAACACAAAGCACACAGGATAGCAAGGGAAAAAAAACAAAACAAAAACAGAACAATCACTGGGACGGATCATCACCAGAAAATGACCACTATCCCCCCGACAGTTTATGCCGACCGGCGGAGACCAGGCGCCATAGGACCAGTTCAGGTGGTCTCCCCACGTCCAATGGCCGGCGGGTGGTCATGGGAGGCGGAACATGACCAGGCGGCTCACCACAGTCCAACGCCCAGCACGTCCGCTCCGCTGGTGGCCGAACCAGGTTGCCCAACGAAACACATAACACGTCGGGTGGCCGACCTGGGGCACCGAACCGGCGAAGCAGTCCCTCAGGCGGCCGACCAGTGTCCCTCAGCCACCAGTCCCGGGGAAAAACAGCCCGCGGCGGCCTCCCTGACGAGGACAAAACTCGGGAGAGCAGGGGCACGCGAACAGGAACCCCCACGGCCCACGGCGATGATGCGCAGGGGCGGTGACTCAGTAGAGGGGAAAGAAGGCAAGGATGAGCCCGTAATCCGTCCGACGGCGAAAGGTCTGCTGCTCCTCCCCCGTCCGCGGACCACACCGGCGCTGCACCTCCGATGGACCCCGATTGGGTCCCAGCTGCACCCACGTCGGGCCCCGATTGGACCAGAACTGCACCTGCGGTGGACCCCAATTGAGCCTCTGGCGCACCCACGTCAGACCCTGATTGGGCCAGAACCGCACCTGCGGTGGACCCCGATTGAGCCTCTGACGCACCCACGTCGGACCCCGATTGGGCCAGAACCGCACCCCCGTCGGACCCCGATTGGGCCAGAACCGCACCTGCGGTGGACCCCGATTGGGCCTCTAGCGCACCCCCGTCGGACCCCGATTGGGTCGGTGCAGCTCCGCTGACGATCTCCACCCCCGAACCTGGGACCTCCAGCCCAGTGACTCCGACTGGTTCCATGCCGGCGACACTGCAACGAGGCTCACAAACAACAAGAAAACCGGGATCAGAATCACCGGTAGCAACAGAACCCAGCGAGACGAGCTCGGGCGCAGCAGGCGGCTGCTCCTCACTCGCCTCCCCGAGAGGCAGGCAAAAATGCTCCAAAACAGGGGACAGAGACACAAGAGGGAGCACTTGCCTGCACTCGGGTTCTGTTGCCACCCAGGACTTCGACGATCCAGATTCAGGGTGGCGACTCTCGTCAGCAGGCTCCAACTCAGCTGCGTCGGGCTCCGCAGCTGGCAAGATGTCGTCTGCAGCCTGAGGTTCCTCCCGCGCTGCTGTCCACGCCGATGACCCGTATGGCGTGGGGGCAGGGGACACTCGACCCACTGGATCGGACCGCTCCAGCGAGGAGACCCGGGGACGCTTCATCGTCGGCTCAGGCTCCGGGCCGCAGTCCGCTCTTCTCCTCCATCCACGACGTGGCTGCAGGGCCGGATCCAGGCTTTCCAGCACTGCAGGCCCCCTCTTCATCCGACGACGTTGGCCTGGCGTCGCGGACCGCTCAACAGGGGGGGACACAGAGGCAGCAGGTTTAATCATTATCTCTACAGCAGGTGGAGGGAGCTCGGGGGCTGCGAACCCCGAACTCTGACCCCATGAGTCAGACAAGGCAGGTTACACTCATGATGTAATAAATTAACATGCACTTGCCTTTCTCCCAGAGAAGAGATGGTTCCTGCTGTAGGGGACGTTGTTCCTCCTTCTCCCTGCTGGATGGCGACAGAGGGCCCCCTGGAAGGACGAGGTGGAGCCACTCTCAGAGGTTCGCTGATGGGCTTTGCCAGCAGCGGGTCCAGCCAGGGATTCTGCTGAGGATTGCCTGGGCCGCGACGCCGACGTCGTCGTCGGCCCCCAGATGGCGCGAACTCCTGGACCGGGTTAAGGACAGGAGCGGGACCCCAGCACGGGGAGCGAGGATGCCTCCTCCGCTGCTTTCTGCCATAGTCCTCCTCCAACATACGGAGTATCTCGCACTGTGCAGCGATGTCATCCCTCCTCGCGCCGACTTCAGGGTGGTCAGCGTAGCTGGAGAGAAAGATGATTAAGCACATCCTCAGCGCAGTCCAGGTACCAGCGTACCTTGCTGTCGTAGTCGAGGAGGGAAGCAGAGATGATCATTTCATTCACGTATTCTAGGACGTCCGCCAGCTCGTGGCTTGAACTCCGAGCGCAGCCCCTCTGCGACAGCATTCCTCCAGCACACCGCACCCAGACAGGAAAGGAACAAACGTCCAAAAAAGCAAAAACTCACGGTTAAAAAGGCGTCTCGGTGTGGCGTCTCCGTTTAGACGTCTGGCAGGAGTATACTGTCATGCGGTGACCCTCGCGGATCACCATAAGATGCCAAGAGTCCACCGGTGAGTTTTGCAATGATGGTAATTTATTAACAAAACAAAACAAGACACAAGGCTATGAGCCGCTAAGAGCAAAAACACACACTAAGCGATACAAGGGCTTGTAGGGCTAACCCCAGCCTCTACGAGCTAAACTATGACAAGACAAGAAAGAACACAAACCTGACATGAAGGTCTAACGAGGCCTCACGAGGATTGTTTGACGATACTCCTGCAATTTAACTGCGTCAGTGCCCGCCTTATAAAGGCGAACACTAACGAGCAGTGATGACAGACAGCTGACCGATTTTGACAGCCGGAAACCCCACTGAGCGCCTTCACAATAAGAGCCCGGTGAAGCCAGAATATAACCCACAACTGTCAAAGCCGGCAGTGAATATACATAGCCCGAGCGCGGACAGGACCGGCGCTCAGGTCGTAACATATTCACTCATTTTGAATTTGATGACTGTGACACATTCCAAAAAAGCTGGGAAAGGAGCAAGAAAAAACTGGGAAGGTTGAGGAATGCTCAAAAAACACCTTTTTGGAACATTCCATGGGTGAACAAGTTAATTGGAAACAGGTGAGTGTCATGTTTGAGAATAAAAGGAGCATTCTCAAAAAGCTCAGTTGTTCACAAGCAAGAATGGTGTGAGGTTTACTACTATGTGAATAGCTGCATGGGCAAATAGTCCATCAGTTTAATAACAATATTTCTCAATATTGAGAAATGCAAAAGATTTTAGGCATTTCATAATCTACAATCCATAACCTCATCAAAACATTCAGAGAATCTGGAGAAATTTCTGCATGCAAGCGGCAAGACCAAAAACCAACACTGAACGCCCATAACCTTTGATCCCTCAACATCTCATTGCGCTAAAAACAACATCACTCTGTAAAGGATATTATCACATGGGCTCAGGATCACTTTGGAAAACTATTGTCAGCACAGTTCATCGCTACATCTACAAGTACAAGTTAAAACACCACCATGCAAAGCGAAAGCCATATAACAAAAATACCCAGAAATGCCTCCAGTTGCTCTGGGCTCGAGCTCATCTGAGATGGACTGACACAAAATGGAAAAGTGTGCTGTGGTCTGATGAGTCCATATTTCACATTGTTTTTGGAAATGATGGCTGTTGTGTCCTCTGGGCTAAAGAGGAAAAGGACCATCCAGATTGTTACCAGCATTAAGTTCAAAAGCTTGTTAACTTGCACATCTGTGAAGGAACCATTAATGCTGAACGGTACTATAACAGTGAATTGTACCTTTAGGGTTGGCGTAGCCTGGTCTGGGCGGGGCGGTGTGATGTCAGGCGGGCTACGGCTGGACAAATAAATATAAGAGTTCCTGTTAATAATAAAGAGAATGTTCCTTCCAGCATTCCTCCGGTTTGTTGTTATTTTTAGGACATAACAATGGGCGATGAGGACAATAATGGCAGCGTGCACTGGGCACATGCCTGTCTTTCTGGAACACACAGGTTTACCAAACGTGTCATGGCCTCAATGGAAAGAGAGTTTCGAGGCGTTTGTGACAGCAGTGGCCTGGGCTTGGCCAACGAGGAAAGACTGAAGAGTGTTTTACTCCATCACCTCGGCACCGAGGGTTAGAGAATCGCTCTTGGTCGGTGCCAGGATGGTTTGCTGGAGGAATGCTTGAGGGTGTTGGACAAGGTATTTGGCGACCCCTCCACGATCTCGGAGAACTGGTGGAAATTTTACAAGAGACGGCAACGGGAGGGTGAGTTGCTAAGCTCGTTTTTATTGGACCTTCTTAGCCTAGCACGCAAAGGCAACATTGGGCCACATGAATATGGACTGGTTAAGGACAAGGTAGCGCATGGCGCCAGATGCTCGCAGTTAACAGCTAAGCTGCCGTTGGCCACGGAGCTGGCGTCATGGGGGGAAGTGCTGGAGTTGACGAGGAGAGAAGACTCGGTGGCCCAGTTGGAGCAGAGTGCTAAGGCTAGCCAAGGGTTGCCCAAGCGCAATTTCCTGCTGGATGCGGTAGTTGGCGTGCTGACGGGGCAGCGTAGTGGAGGCAGGAGAAAGAGGAAAAGGAAGAAGAAGAGGCAAGCTGCCTTGCGGATGGGAAGACCCGGAGGTCTGGCTCAAGTTCACACTGCAAGGATGGAGAAAGGCCTGCTGAAGTGGTACGTCCTCCAACTGGATGGAGTTGATGTGTCGCTTATGGTAGACTTGGGGGCCGGGAGGTCGATCCTGAGCCTCCCAACCCTGCGGTGTCTGCTCCCCGTGAAGCACATTAAGGGTGGAGCAGTGAGACTTTTTGGCTACGGCCAAGCGGAGATCGAAATGGCGGGCACAGCGGACTTTGAGGTGACCTGCGGGTCGAAGAGGGTCCCTAACTTTACGTTCCAAGTGGCACGTCAGGGGACCAACCTGCTGGGGGTGGACCTATTGAGATGGTTAGGGTTTTCCATAATGGACCCTGAAGGCTCACGGGTGCTGTCCGTGGGTGCAGACTGGCGCCTCCACTGGCCGAAGCTATTCATGGGTTTAGGCCACACTGACACATTTTATCACCAGCCTTTGGTGAATGAGAGTGTCACGCCAAAGATTCAACCGTTGAGGTGTCTCCTACTGGCGCTGCGAGCATTGGTGTCGGCGGAGTTGAATCGGCTGTTGGAGTCAGGTGTCATCAAGAAGGCCAATGCTTCCCCATGGATTTCCAACGAGGTGATGGCAAAGAAGAAAGGGGGGCCATTAGGCCTTGCATCAACCTTAGAGCGGTGAATAAGGCAGTTGTCCTGGCTAACTGCTAACCAGCCTCAACCAACCAGTTTTTTCGAAGTTGGACCTCTAGCAGGGCTACCTGCAGGTGCCATTACACCCGGACAGCAGAAACCTAACCACTTTTTTGGGTGTGTTCCGGTACACAAGAATGCCTTTTGGCCTGAGCTCGGCACTGAGCTGCTTCCAGAAGGTGATGGCCACCATATTAGCCGGCCTGAAGGGGATAGTTGTGTACCTCAACGACATCATGGTGCACGGGGCGTCAAGCAAAGAACACGACAGGAGGCTGGAGAGGGTCCTGGAGAGACTGCAGGAACACGGGGTTACTCTGAACAGCGACAAGTGTGTCCTGGCAGCGGAGGAGGTGGACTTTGTGGGCTTCCAGCTTCCGAAAGATGGACTGAAACCTTTGGTTTCAAACATGGAGGTGGTGCTTCGCCTCGCAGACCCCTCCTCACCGGCGGAGATCTCATCATTCCTGGGAATTGTAAACTTTTATGGACGATTCATTCCGAGGTACTCTGAAACGATTGAGCCACTCAGAGCGCTGCTGAAACAGGACGCGCCTTGGGTTTGGACTCCTGCCTACTCGACAGCTGTGAGGAAACTGAAACAGCAGCTCACCTTGCCCCCAGTCCTGGCCCATTTTGACTCGAACTGTTCTACGATCGTGACCTGTGGCGCTTCTGGTTCCGCCCTGGGGGCAGTAATGTCTCAGGTGCAGGATGGTACAGAGCATCCGGTTGCTTTCGTGTCAAGGTCTCTGTCGGGGGCTCAGAGAAAGTACGCTGTCAGAGAGAAAGAGGCGCTGGCCTGTGTGTGGGCCTGTGAGAGGTGGCATATGTACCTCTATGGCCAGCGCTTCACGTTGAGGACAGATCATCGAGTGTTGACAACCCTGCTGGAGACTTCGGGGTTGGGCCACAGGCCGCTGCGTATTCACAGGTGGTCCGAGAGACTCAGGGCTTACAACTTTGAGACTAAGTACATTCCAGGCAAGGACAACGTCGTGGTGGGCCTGCTGTTTAGGGCCCCGACGTGTGTGCTGGTACCAGACGTGGAAACCATGGACCCAGTCGAGACGGAACTGGTCCACGCCCTGCATGGGACTCTCCAGAACACTGTGTCTCCTGAAGACCTTAGAGAGGTTTCAGAGAACGACCAAGTGATGAAGAGACTGCATGTGGCGATCAGAGAGGGCTGGCTGGCAGGAGCGCCAGGGGTCCTGGCTCCATTCCATTGCTTCAGAGATGAGCTCAGCTCCTGGGATGAGGTGTGCATGGCCAGAGGTCATTGTGTGGTGATCCCGGAGGCGCTGAGAGGACGTGTGCTGGACATGCTGCATGAGGGCCACCTTGGGGTGGTTAAAGTCAAGCAGTGGGGCAGGGATTCAGTTTGGTGGCCAGGGATAGACAAAGACATTGAGATGATGGTCAGAAACTGTGTCCGGTGCCTGGAGAGTGGAAAGAAAGGTAGACCACCACCATCCCCTCTCCGGCCGATCACTTACCCGGAGGGGCCCTGGGAACACATCAAACTGGACATTTGTGGTGAACTGCACACGGCCCCCTGGGCAGCAGGTTCCTGGAGGTGGTGTACAACTTGCTTTCTAAATGGCTGGAAGTGCTTCCGACGGGCTCGGTGATGACAGAGGTCATTACGGGGTTCCTGTCGTCGCTGTTTGCTAGATGGGTGACCCCGACTTCAGTGACGACAGACAATGTCCCGCAGTTTATTTCAGAGGTTTTTGGGAGTTTCCTGAGGGCGAGAGGGATTAAGCACATCTGGACGGCACCACCCACAGGTTAATGGGGGTGTGGAGAGAATTAATAGTACTTTAAAGAATGGTTTGAGGGCCCATCTGGCTGATGGGTTTTCATTCGTCGACACTCTGCACAACACCATACTCCATTATAGGGCGTCAGTGCACGCCACGACAGGGCACTCCCCGGCGGCGCTGATGCTAGGAAGGGAGTTGCTACTTCCAGTGAGACGACTGACGCTGGCTCAAAAGAAGTGCACTGAGGATTCAGGGGTGCTGAGGCGCAGGGTCTCGGACCAGCAACAGCGGATGAAGGACTTCTTTGACAGGAGGCATCGTGTGAAAGGACATGGCCTGAATGTAGCAGATAGGGTGTGGGTCAGACACCCTGTACGCACCCAAAAGCTTCAGCCGCTGTGGGTCGGGCCATGCACGATTGTGAAACGAAGGGGTCTGGACACTTTTGAGCTGGATGATGGGTCCAGGTGGCACGCGAGTCGGCTGCGGAGGTTCCCACCAGAGGTAGCGAGTGACCCCGCGTAGGATGTTTGGAATGACTCCTGGGACTCGGGAGGTCAGTCAGGTGCTGGCCTCCAGATGGAGCCGTCAGTGCCGGTGGCGGAGCGGCCCTGTGAGGGTCGCCCGGTTAGCGAACACCAACGGCCGAAGTACTTGGACGATTTTGTTACTGGAAAGAATGGGAAAAAATAGAATTGGGGTGTTTGATCTGTTTGGTTTGTGTTTCAAGGTGTATATACTGTAGTTGTCTTCTGTTTTGCATGTGTGTTGTGGTTCTAGATTTTTCTGGGGGGGAGGAAATATAGCGGTGAATTGTACCTTTGGGGTTGCCGTAGGGCAGGGCGATGTGGTGTGATGTCAGGCGGGCTACGGCTGAACATATAAGAGTTCCTATTAATAATAAAGACAATGGTCCTTCCAGCTCTCCTCTGGTTTGTTGTTATTTTTGGGACATAACAGGTACATACAGGTGTTGGAGTGACATATACTGCCATCTAAGCAACGTCTTTTTCAGGGACATCCTTGCTTACTGTATTTCATTAAGACAATGCCAAGCCACATTCAGCATGTGCTACAACAGCATGGATTCGTAGTAAAAGAGTGAGGGTACTAGACTGGCCTGCCTTTATTCCAGACCTGTGTCCCATACAAACTGTGTGGCACATTATGAAATGCAAAATATGACAATGGAGACCCTGGACTATTGAACAATTGAAGTTGTACATCAGATAAGAATGGGAAAGAATTCCATATACAAACCTTCGACAGTTAGTGTCCTCAGATCATTAACTACTAACTACTAACTAACCTGCACTTATATAGCGCTTTTCTAGTCACAAAGACCACTCAAAGCGCTTTCATTAATACTAACCCTCTATTCTAAGGGCCTATAGGAAACACGTATTGAGTGTTATTAAAAAGGAAAGGTGATGTAATACAGTGGTAAAAATGACCCTGTCCCAACGTTTTTGTTGCAGGAATCAAATTCAAAATGAGTCAATATTTGAAAAAAAGCAAAAACAAAAAAACAATAAAGTTTATCAGTTTGAACATTAAATATCTTGTCTTTGTAGTATATCCAATTGAATATGTTCATGTTGTTTTTTCTTGCCTTCTGATTGTTGCTCTGAGTGTTGCTATCCCTATGCTGTTGCAATCCTGGAATTTCCCCATTGTGGGACTAATAAAGGCTTATCTTATCTTATCTTATCTTATCTTATATAGGTTGAAAAGTATTTTAAAACCATTGTATTTTGTTTTTATTTAAATATTGGACTCAATTTTAGGTGGATTAATATATTCTATAAGAGTCAGGAATGTCAGACATCCAAACAAGGCCAGTGTGTTCCTTTTCTGTCAGTGGTCCCTAACCAGCTGACATTATAGACATGCCATCCATCCATCCATCCACCCATCTGTCCATCCATCCATCAATGTGTATTTATTTGTCTGTATAATGTTTTAACGCTTTAGCCATTTTAGATTCCAACTTTAGGAATGCCTCATGCAACTGAAGAGGTTCACTTGACCTCAGCAGCAGCAAAATGACTCATCACTTTGGAAGGACTTGCTGAGCAAGCCTCAAATTAGCATTGCTCTGAGGCACGGATGGGCAACTGGTGGCCACCTGCCTGATTAACTGCAGCCCACCAATTCATTTCCAGAAATCAATTATTTATTATTATATCACGATTGACCATATTTGGAACTGCATTCTTAAATGCAATTATAGAGTCTGCCAGCAGAGGGCGCTCTAAAGGTGCCTTCAGACTAAACGCAAACAGGCGGCACGAATACATACAAAGTTAATAGAAAGACACAAGCACACGCGAATCTCGCACGTTCACGAGTTCAGCACTAGCTAGTAATTGCCTACAGATTCTGCCATCACTGGAGTAAAAGTATCAACATTGGGGAGTAAACTAGTTTGAAAATGAGACTGGCACTTACCTGGAGACAGAAGGACCAAGAGCTCTTCAGCTGAATCGGGATGTCGGAGTTATTTACCCACGGATTCCTGCCATGGTCATTCTAATAAGACTAGCAGGCTAGCAATGTAAACAGCCATCTTGTGAAATTTTGGAGGCAGGGACAATTTTTTTCAGGTGAGCCCCCCGTCGGATAACGTAACCCTAAGTATGACAATATTTTGGGGATTTCCAGAGCAGGTTGAACACAGCTGCAGAAGTTATAAAGGCAACTTCGCCTGTCTGCAACTCACTCAGACGGTGGATTCATGTCTATTCGCATGTTTACATTGAGTTAAAATGTAATTCAATGGACCGCGCAAAAAATTTGCCAGTTTTCGTTTGGTCTGAATGAACCTGTCATGAATCTGGGTTTGGAAGCCAAACCCAGTTTTGACTTATTGTTTGCTCTAGTTTCCTCCTGACAGCTCTGGCATGCCCCCTTCTCCTGTCAAGTGCCATCAGCTGCACTGTCACGGGTGTTCACACACATACACACACACACACACACACACACACACACACACACACACACACTTGCACACGCTCCATTCACTCTCATTCACATGCTCTCTCACACACCTGGTGCCAGTCAGTCCTGCCCACGCATTCTTGCACCGGCAATCTCTTTCCTCGTTAGCTTCAGGAGTATTTGATCGCCGCTTTGGAGGAAAGAGATTGTCAGGGCATTCGCCTCCATACACGGCAGCCAGTTCTCCCCGTATGTGAATCACTACCTTCGTTGTTCTCCAGCGCGTCGCGTCAGCCGGATTTTTCCCTTAGTGTTTTGGCTGGCCCTGCTTCCCATCCTCATTCTCCAGACTGCATGGTGCGCCCCAGATTAGCTTCAGCCCTGTAAGTGTCTTTTTCACCTTTTCTCCTGTGCATAGCAGCCCTGCTGCACTAGGCTATTCGCCGTTCCTGTTTTTGTGCATATCGTAGCCCTGCAGCACTAGGCTCCATTTAGACCGGGCTGTAGAGCATCCAGTAGGTGCCCTGTAGTCTGGTGGCCTAATCCCGTCATTACATCTTCCTGTATTTTGGTTTGGTTGAACTGAACTGTAATTTTGTGGTGAACTCTAATAAACAAGGCACTCTCTACTCCCGAAATTGGGTTTTTCATTCTCTCCCTCATGCTCCATGTTATGGCACAGGGGTTTGTGACAGAATGCCCCGACCATAAAAAACAAACAAACAGCGGAGTAGAGTTGTGGGGTTTTTTCCCTTCTCCCTTTCCTCCTCGTACGTTGGCACTATGATCTGGACGGATGAGGAGCTGGAAGCCCAGGATTTGCTGGAGGAGGCGATCTTCGCCTTTCAGTGGCCTCAGTTCCTCGAGGACCAGGAGTGGGCGCGACTCGTCTCAGAGGACATCGAGCAGCGCCATCCTAACCTCCGGGTTATTCATAGGGTGGATGCCATCCTCTCCGCCATCCTTCCCGTTCCTGATGTAGAGCCAGAGGATGCCTCTCCGCGATCGGAGCCGGCCCCTCACCAGAAGAAACGCTTCCATCGGAGGAAGACTTCCTCCTTCCTCGGATCCCTTTCATCTCCCTGGCCAGCGCCCACCCAATCTTCGGACAAGAAGATGGAGGTGGAGCACCGCGCGAGAGAGACACGAGGACGTGCTTCTCCGGCAGAAAGGGTTCCCGCCCCCGTGTCTACCCAATCCACAGACTCAACAGAGGAGGAGTAGTTGACCGTGTTCGCTCTGCTGGATCACCGGGTGAAGGAGGAATGCCAGGTGAAGGAGGAGCAGAAACTGGCCCGGCTCGACTGCCAGATGGAGGAAGAGCTGGATGAGAATCTCCCAACGCTTAAACTCTCCACTGCCACTCCGCCTCCCTCTCCGGAGAAGACGGAGTCTCTCTGCGTGGGTGACCCGCTTCCCGGCACGGTGCTCCGCGTCCGGGATTACCTCATCTCCATGTCACCCAAGAGGAGGAGAGGGAGGAAGCCCCGCAGCAAGAAGCGTCCAGTCCCACGTACTACAGCTACGCCTTCCCGCTCCGAGCTATGCTCTGTCCCGTCACGGGAGGAAATGGAGGAATGTAGGCGGGCTCTCCTGGCTGAAATGGACCTCAACTTGGAGGTGAAGCCGTGGATCCTCCTGGAGATGGCTGAAAGACTTAAAGAACTTTCCCCGAGGGAGGAGGAGCCTCAACCCGATGATGAACGCCAGGAGAGTAGAGAGGACACCTCGGAGGCCGCTGGGGACCTCCAGTGCCAGGAGTACAGGCAAGTCTCTTTTCATTCAATTTTGACGGTCGATGATCAATTTTGCCTGGAGACTCGGGGTGTTCAGTCCCCTGAGTGCTCCACCCCAGTGGCATATAGTACTCTCCTGCCTGGTCTCACCAACTCCTTTCTATGTGCTCTTATGAGCCCATCGGTCCCGGATCCAGGTTGCTCGAGGGAGGAGGAGCCGGAGGGCCAGGAGGGTCCAGCCCATGGGCAGCGGAGGAGTCGTCCAAGGCTGCCATGCCAGAGGGATGGGAGGTGTGGAGGACAGCGCACGAGAGTTCCACTCCTGTTACCATTATCACTCCTGTTGTGGGGGCCGCCGCAGTGGAGTCATCCCCCGGACCAGACCTCCAGCTGATGGGCCCCAGGTCATCCTCATCGGAGTCCTGGACGGTGGTAGAGCTTAAGCACAGGCAAGTAATCTCTCCTGTAGTTCATTTGTTGATGGTGGAGGGATCTTGCCTGGCTTTTGGGGAGGGGAGTCGGATGCGGCTCCCAGCCACATCTGGACCCCCCTCACCGGGCTCTGCTGCTGCCGACGACTCTAAGCACTCTTCCTCTCCAATCCCCTTTGAGCTCCATCCTAGGGTCGCCGGAGAGGAGCTGTCACCAACTGGACCGCCCACAGACAATGAGGTGGGTCCAGTTTTCTCGGAGGAGGCCGACGGGGATGAAGCACCCGATGGACTGGAGGAACCTACGCACCCTAAATCAACGGAGTCCTGGACGGCAGTGGAGCCCGAGTTCAGGCAAGTGTGCTCCATTATGTCAAGAATTTCAATATTAATGTCACACTGCCCGACTCATGGTGAGGCGGACCCGGGGCAGCTCACAGTAGCCCTCGGGACCACCACACCAGGCTCTGCCGCTGCCAGCAACCCTGACCCGGTTTCTCTTTTTCTCCCTTCGGGCTCGGAGCCTCCAGCCGGGGTCACCAGAGAGCTGCTGGAGGCAACCGAGGATTGGGGTTCAATGCCTGAGGATGTGAGGAGCATCACCTCCCTCGCTGGGGAGGCCACCGTGGAAGCAATGAGGCCCCCGATGGGGGTCACCGCAGGTACAATGGTGCTCCAACCGGAGCCCGCCATGGGTGCAGTAGAGCCTCAGCCAGGGTCCACCGCCGGTGCAGCTGAGCCCCAGCTGGAGTCCACCGCCGGTGCAGCAGAGCCCCAGCTGGAGTCTACCGCCAGTGCAGAAGAACTCCAGCTGGAGTCCACTGCCGGTGCAGTCACGTCCCAGACTCGGACCATCACAGGTGCAGCCACGTCCCAGACTGGGACCATCGGGGATGCAGCCACGTCCCAGACTGGGACCATCGCGGGTGCAGCCACGTCCCAGACCAGGACCATCGCAGGTGCTACGGCTCCCCTGCACCAAGCCTCGAATGGCAAGGGGGCTCCTGTTCCTTGGTTTGGCAGCCGTTGTTCCCGAGTATGGAGGCTGCCTCTCCGCCTTCCTCTCAGGTCCTGGTGGCTCCACCACATTAGTCGGCCACCTGAAGGACCTGGCCTATGGATCGGGTGGTCCATCAGCCCGGGCAGGCCGCCAAACACTTTCCCACGGGCTGCCTGCTGGACTTGGGACTTGGGCAGACCACCCGATCTGTCACTCCTCAACATGCTGGGGGCCTGGGACTCTGGTTGACCCCCTGAACTTTGGACTTCTGGAGAGGGGGGGGTTGTGTTCCAGGTCGGGGTCGTTAGGAGGGGTTTGATTGTTATTCTGTTTTTGTACTGATTGTGTTTTCACTGGTTGCTTCCCTCCTAACCAGTTTTAAATGTTTTCACCCCCATGCTTCACAGTAGGTATGGTGTTCTTTCTCCTCCAAACACAACAAGTTGAGTTTTTACCAAAAAGTTCTATTTTGGTTTCATCTGACCATATGACATTCTCCCAATCCTCTTCTGGATCATCCAAATGCTCTGTAGTAAACCTCAGACGGGCCTGGACATGTACTGGCTTAAGCAGGGGGACACGTCTGGCACTGCAGGATTTGAGTCCCTGGCGGTGTAGTGTGTTTCTGATGTAGCCTTTGTTACTTTGGTCCCAGCTCTCTGCAGGTCATTCACTAGGTCCCCCCATGTGGTTCTGGGATTTTTGCTCACCGTTCTCGTGATAATTTTGACCCCACGGGGTGAGATCTTGCGTGGAGCACCAGATCGAGGGAGATTATCAGTGGTCTTGTATGTCTTCCATTTTCTAATAATTGCTCCCACAATTGATTTCTTCACACCAAGCTGCTTACCTATTGCAGATTCAGTCTTCCCAGCCTGGTGCAGGTCTACAATTTTGTTTCTGGTGTCCTTTGACAGCTCTTTGGTCTTGGCCATAGTGGAGTTTGGAGTCTGACTGTTTGAGGTTGTGGACAGGTGTCTTTTATACTGATAACGAGTTCAAACAGGTGTCATTAATACAGGTAACGAGTGGAGGACAGAGGAGCCTCTTAAAGAAGAAGTTACAAGTCTGTGAGAGCCAGAAATCTTGCTTGTTTGTAAGTGACCAAATATTTATTTTACTGAGGAATGTACCAATTAATTCATTAAAAATCCTTCAGTGTGATTTTCTGGATTTTTTTTTCTCATTTTGTCTCTCATAGTTGAGGTATACCTATGATGAAAATTGGAGACCTCTCTCATCTTTTAAGTGAGAGAACTTGCACAATTGGTGGCTGACTAAATACTTTTTTGCCCCACTGTATATTGCACACTACCCCTATTGTACATACAGCGCTTCACTTTTCCCTCATTTTGTTATGTTACAGCCTTATTCCAAAATGGACTAAATTCATTTTTTTCCCTCAAAATTCTACACAATACTCCATAATGACAATGAGAAAAAGTTTAGGGTTTTTTTGAGATTTTTACAAATTTATTAAAGATAAAAAAGCTAAGAAATAACATGTACATAAGTATTCACAGCCTTTGCCATGAAGCTCAAAATTGAGCTCAGGTGCATCCTGTTTCCACTGATCATCCTTGAGATGTTTCTACAGCTTAATTGAAGTTCACCTGTGGTGAATTCAGTTAATTGGACATGATTTGGAAAGGCACACACCTGTCTATATAAGGTCCCACAGTTGACAGTACACGTCAGAGCAGAAACCAAGCATGAAGTCAAAAGAATTGTCTGTAGACCTCTGAGACAGGATTGTCTTGAGGCACAAATATAGGGAAGGGTACAGAAAAAATTCTGCTGCTTTGAAGTTCCCAATGAGCACAGTGGCCTCCATCGTCCGTAAAAGGAAGAAGTTCAGAACCACCAGGACTCTTCCTAGAGCTGGCCGGCCATCTAAACTGAGCGATCGGGAAAGAAGGGCCTTAATCAGGGAGGTGACCAAGAACCTGATGGTCACTCTGTCAGAGCTCCAGCATTCTTCAGTAGAGAGAGGAGAACCTTCCAGAGGGACAACCATCTCTGCAGCAATCCATCAATCAGGCCTGTATGGTAGAGTGGCCAGACGGAAGCCACTGCTTAGTAAAAGGCATATGGCAGCCCATCTGGAGTTTGCTAAAAGGCACCTGAAGGACTCTCAGACCATGAGAAACAAAATTCTCTGGTCTGATGAGACAAAGATTGATCTCTTTGGCATGAATGTCAGGCATCATGTTTGGAAGAAACCAGGCACTGCTCATCACCAGACCAATACCATCCCTACAATGAAGCATGGTGGTGGCAGCGTCATGCTGTGGGGATGTTTTTCAGCAGCAGGATCTGGGAGACTAGTCAGGATAGAGGGAAAGATGAATGCAGTAATGTACAGAAACATCCTGGATGAAAACCTGCTCCAGAGCGCTCTTGACCTCAGACTGGGGCGACAATTCATCTTTCAGCAGGACAACGACCCTAAGCTCAGAGCCAAGATATCAACGGAATGGCTTCAGGACAACTCTGTGAATGTCCTTGAGTGGCCCAGCCAGAGCCCAGACTTGAATCCAACTGAACATCTGAAATTGAATTGAATAATTCTATTGCCATTGCACACAAGCATAATGAGACATTGTTTATTGCACTGGGGTGTGTGTGATTGACACTGTAGATAGGTAAAGCACAATCTCGTTCTACTGTACATGATTGGTTGTATGACAATAAGGGTGATTTAATTTAATTAATTTTAATTTAATTTAGAGCAAACCTAAGATGCCACCCCTCAGTATATTAAATAAACAAATAGAAATCAAGCAGCATCAGCTACAAATACGATAAAATACCATTTAATAAGAATACCACTGAAATACCATTTTTCTACCTCCTCAGGTCCAGAATAATGTCATGATTAAATACCCAAGATGTCATATGTGTGCGTAAAACGCATTGCATGTGGGAATTAAATTCAAAATCCAAACGCAGTAGTGACTTGAATGTGCTTTAATGACAACATGTGGACAATTCAGGATCAAACAGATGAATGACACCAACAAACAAGGGAGATGGTCAGGATGCTCTACAGCTCGTGAGGAAGCAGAACATGGAGGAATGACCCAGGCGCTACAGGCGGAACTGTGAGTGGAGGGAAGCAGAGGAACCCAGGCGCTTCCAGACAGGACTGGTAAGGCGCGGGCAAATACAGTATAGGAAAACTTACAGAGCTGGAGCAGTCCAAGGCAATCCCAGGTAGCTGACCCAGTGTAACAAAAACGGCACGAGCAAGCTGGTGGAAATGCAGATGATCCAACAACAGCGGTACAGGCAGTTAAGTTCCCTGAGGGGAACAAACGCTGTGAGGAATGAACAATCACCCGGCAATGCACAACAGCAAACACAGATCTTAAATACTGCAACTCACTAATCAGCTGAGTGCATGCCGGTACGAATAACGAGTGCGTGGGTGTGGAGTGAAAGCACAAATGATAATGAGCTGACAGGTGCGT
Organism: Pholidichthys leucotaenia; assembly: GCA_020510985.1. NCBI lineage: Eukaryota > Metazoa > Chordata > Actinopteri > Cichliformes > Pholidichthyidae > Pholidichthys > Pholidichthys leucotaenia. The sequence continues at coordinate 142,143,937 of CM035842.1, read as the reverse complement.
GAGTACATGTCTGAACATAAGAATGACAATGAATGGATGTGTGTGTGCATGTAAGTATGTGTGTGTGCGTGAGTGAACAGAATGAAGACAAATGACAAACAGCTGTTGACCCAGACAGGAAAAGGAGGCATGGCTGTCAGTTGACAGAGAGCGGGGCAACCCAGAGGTGCCCAAAGCGCTGCCTGACAATAAATATAATGGAAAAAACAGCCACAACGTCATGAAGCAGGGCTTGCAAAAAAGTCCAAAACCCTGCTCATGATTCAAGAGATTAAATGTAGGGCAAACCACTTTGGATGAACACTCAGACTTGAGAGGAAAGTTTAACACAACTTTAATGAAAAGTAAAATACACAAACACGCTAACTTAATAAACATGCAACACTCGAAACAACTAATGAAAAACGCAAACAACACACCAACTTAAATATAATAAAGACAGAGGCGCGCTGGAACCACGTGTAGCCTGAAAGAGAGGAGAGGAGAGAGGAGGTTAATGACTAAGATAACAAGATGGAGAATGATGACAGGGGAAGACAGTCTTAGCTCAAGTAGGTTCATTTTGTCTTCTTTTAGTTATTTACCTTTTGTTCTTATTAAAGACAAAAATAGAAAGGAGATGTTTTTACCTTCTTCTTCTTCCCCCCCCCCCCCCTTGTCCTGTCAGGCAGCTAGGCAAACAGAACAGGGATCTGTCACCCTTACTGTGCCAAAACAGATTTACTTTGCCAAGAGGAGCCTATACAGTACCTAACTTTGCACTGTATATTGTTGTAAACTCCTCCTGTAATAACTTTTAATACTTTATTTTAATTGTTTTACCCATGGAAGACCCAACAGGATGGGGAAGAGGGAAAGGAAGTGTGTGAAGGAGGGGGGAGAAAAGGGAGGGGAACAGACAAAAAAAAAAAACGACAACTAAAACAAACCAAAGACAAACTGCTTCTTCCACCAGAGATGTCTCAACACGAGTCTGGTTTCTGCACCTGTTAAAGGAGAGACACTTGTGCATGTATGTCTGTGTGCCTATATATGAGAATGCGTGCAAAATAAGTGTGTGCATGTGAGTGGTTTGTCAGGAAACATACGAGCGGAGGGCCGGTCGCAGCAGCTTTCCCCCCGAGGACCCCGAACAGGCAAGGCAGCACCACCAACCCCCAGCCCCGAGGTCAGCAAGCCCCAGGAAAGCCAGGCATCCACCCCCGGAGGGACGATCAAGGGAGGGCAGGCCACCCAGTGGCCGGGGCGGTGAGCCCACACCCCTGGACCCGCTCGACTCCCACCCCCCCAGCGGGGCCAACATCCACCCCCGGGCCCCAGGCACCAGGAGGCCAGCGACCCCACCCCCCAGGACAGAGACCAGCCAGCGCCCCCCAGCGTGAACCCCCCCAGGCACCCCCACAGCGGCCCCGCCCCAGCGCCTCGGCCACACACCCCGGGGACTCCTATGTCCAAAGAAGTCCCTTCGCCCAGGTGAGCCCACGTTGCCGAAAGGCACTACCCCCCTTAATCCAGCACCTCCCGACTCACAGGCACACCCCTCCCCATACCTTCACACCCACATGTTCCCATGCACACCTCTCTCACTCACCCAGACCGACCCATTCTCTCTCACTCCAGTACCCACTCAAATTCACTCCTCATTCACCTTTATTTCAAAAGGTGGCTACGAAGCAGATGCAGCGAGCCTGAACATTCACCAGTGCCCGGCAGTGACCAGGGAGGCCACCGGCGCAGGCCACAGAAGCAGACCCCCACCCCCCGGCACCCCCCGGCACCCATCTGAGCGAACAATCAGCAGACCACAGCAGGCGCCCCAAGATGCCACCCGGCATGCAAAGCGCTGCACAAAACCGACCCACCATCACCACCTCCATTCATCACCCTCTCACTCACACTTAGACTCATATTCAGCCCCCCGTCACTTCCTTGGTTGTATCTATATATTTAGTAGCATCCAGGGATTTTGACAACATGATAGGTCCCAGGCTCCCCACCAGGCCCCCACGCCCCCAGCAAGAGCAGGGCAACAGGGGTGGGGGAACACCCCCACCTCCCCCCCCCCCGCACAGAACATGGTGGGTGTGTGTCAGTTATATGATATAATTGTGTATAAATGTGTGGAGTACTAAAGTGCAATTAAAATTGGGGGGATAGTGATTGAAGCATCGTTAGCCACTGTGATGGGCAGCAGAGCCCCCATCCCCCCAAGCCCTCAGTGTCTAAAATGCAATTAAAATTGAGGTGAGTGCAGCCCCACCACGCAGCAAAGGTATCCCCTTCACCGACACAGTGTGGCACCCCCCCACCCCAAAGCTCTAAATGTAACAAAAAAGATCAGGGGGGAGGGGGAGGGCGGGAAATAAGACTGGGAGGTAGGCGGTCTAAAAGCAAAGCCGTCCCCCCCCCAGAAGCCAGCTTGCAGACTGGTTTATGAGGCCACCCACTGCCCCCAAATCCCAACCCAGGGCGAGGGCCGCCAGTGGAAACAGCCCAGGACCCACCAGCATCACGCCCCGGCGCTCCAGCACCACTAACATGATGGGGCAGCCAAACACACTTCCACTCATCTTACACACATGAACATGGACAACAACAGTCACAATAGTGAACAATGGGCCAGACCCATACAGCGCCCAACACGCCAGGCGACACCCCCGAGCACCCACGCAGGCCCACGACCACCCACGCCAGACATACACTGACAGCTGCAGGCCGCCCTGCAACCACAGCCACCCTGGAACAACCCAATGGAAACACGGCCAACAACCCGCGCCAATGACCCCCCAGCCACCCCCAAGCACCAACACACACCCACTGCCAATGACACCAGGGGCGATGTAGCAAAGTGCCTCACCCCCCAATACAACAGCAGGGCGGCCAGGACAAGCAAGCCCCGAAACGCCAGCCCCCATGCCGCTAGATGGACTGCCCAACCCCTGCCACCCAACAAAGCTCTCCTACCCATACACACATCCTCCGACCCCTAGACATCTACCCACAAGTAACCGCTTCATACACACACATAACTCCACCCACCATCACACATACCCACCTACACAAACACACAACCCCATCTGCCCACTCGACACACACCCACTTCCACATCCGCTCATACACAAGCCTACACTCACACCCACACACCCCCCACCCCGCAGACCCCAGTGAACGGGGAGGGCGACCCAGGATGCGGGCACCAGCCCCAGGGCGGCACCAGGGCCCCAGGAAACACACGACCCCACCGTGCAAGGATGCATCAGGGACAACCCCCACCGCCGGCGCACACCCGACCCCGGCCCGGTTTTTACCTTCTTTACATGTTTCGACTGTTCACTGCAGCCTTCGTCAGAAGTGTCAGATGATTGCTGCGAGGTGTCATTTTATCAGCTGACTTTCATAGGTGGGGCCAGCCCAGCAGACCTGTCAGATCCACCGAGCCAGCCCCGCTTTCCGCTGTCCGATGGTCTCTGGAGAATGTGGTCCCAGGTGTGGGAAAGCATAAAGGCTCCCTCATCCTGGTTCATGCTATCTTTTCCCCGCTTCCTGATTTCTGTAGCCTCCTTGATCCAGCGTTTGTGTCTGTTGTTCTCCGATCCAATAATTTTTGTGTTGTTCCAGTCCATGATGTGATTATTTCTTTTGCAGTGATCTAATATTGCTGATTTTAATGTTTCTTGTTCTGCCTTTTCTTTTTGTGATCTTGTGAGTCATCCTTGTGTTTCCTTCTCACATTCCTTCTGGTGTTCTTTTTTCCTTGTGGTGAATGATCTTTCAGTTTCTCTAATGTAGGTTTTGTTGCATGATCTGCATGATATTCCATATATTACATTGGATTTTTTTGTCTTGTTCTATTTTGTCCTTGGGGTGTACTAATAACTGTCTTAATTTTTTGTGTGGTTTTACGGCTGTGTTTATTTTGTATTTTTTCATGATCCTTTGAATTGGTTCTGTTATCCCTTGGATGTATGGTATATAGTTATGGTGTCCTTGTTTTTTGATTTCGGCCTTTTGTCTGTGTCTTATTCCCGTTTGTTTTTCTTTGTTTTTGACTTGCTGTTTCCCTTTGTTTATGGCCCATACTGGATATTGGCAGCCTATGAGTGCATGTTTTATGTAGTTTTCCTCCTCCTGTCTGTCTTCTTGGTCTGTGATGATGGTGGCTCGTTCATATAATGTCCTGACAACTGATAGTTTGTGTGCTGTGGGGCGTTCTGATGTCCATAGTAGGTATTGATCCGTGTGGGTTGGTTTCCTGTAGACTGTGATTTTTATATTGCCGTTGTGGTGACACTAAACACAGCAGGGAGACATTCCTCTGGGACATTCTTCTGGAGCTTTCTTTACACCCAGCAGCAGGGCTGGAAGAAACAGAGGGCAATTTACATGCGGACATGGAACCACAGGAAGCAGTCAGACGGGATTGTATGCACTCATCCTCGAGCCAACCAATGTCATGCTAATCATGTGTATTGACCGATGTGTATTAGATGACAATTGATATGCTAATGTGCCATGCATTCTCTCTGTCTGTATCACGGTATAAAAGAGCTTGTTTCACTCTCAGCTTTCTCTTGCTACGCTCTACTCTCAAGACCATCCAAGAGGGCCCCAGCGGCAACGCTGGAGTCAACAGGCTGTATTCATGTTAAAGGGTCAATAAAGAATCTGTGCTGACCTACACTCGTGCCTCACCTCCACATCCTTTCCTTCGCACCCTCTACACCGTCATCATTATGGTGGATTTTCATGTCCAGAAAGGCTATGGTGCCATTTTCTTCCTCTTTGTGTGTGAATTTTATATTCCCAGTGCTGTCCATGCTATTCAGATGGTCAGTGAGTTCTTGCATGTGTCATTTCCTTATTTTCTCCAAAATGTTGTCCACGTATCTTTTCCAGAGGGTGGGTTTACATTGTGTAGGTGCTGTGTTGATGGCTTTGTTTTCCAGATCCTCCATGAAAAAGCTGCTCATGATAGCTGATAGTGGGTCTCCCATTGCAAATCCTTCTTTTTGTCAGTAGATTTTTTTCTCTGTATTGAAAATAGGTGGATTTTGCAACAAATTGTAATAGTTCAGATATGTCTTCAACTGTGAGATTGGTGTGTAGGAACCATGAAATGAAGAGACTGAATGATTTCTCAGTATTGGTTTATTTCATCTCACGTCCTACAGCTCCTCTCTCAGTCCAGGGAATGAAGAGATCGAGCTGGGCGGTAAACCACATACCTTATACTCTCACATCCAACACTAAATCACATTCACATCAAACACAGAATTACGTTCACATTTAATCCTCCATTGTCCTCTCGGCTTCTCTGTCTGACCCCAGGAGTCAGACAGTCCCCTCAGGTCCACACCCAGATCTTCTACCTCACTTTTCTCCAGTCCGCAGGGGGTCCAGACTCAATGTCCGTTTGAGGCGTGATGTCAATACACACTGCGAGCTCAAAGTTCCCTCATGTCTGGGTCTCTGCCAAGGAATATGTGAGCTGCATAATGTTACGCCACATCACTCCCCCCGAAACGCCCAAGAACGGACATACACCAACATTACTCTAACCGTTATACACCCTATGTCAATAATGGACAGTCATACACATTATGTCAAGAATGGACACACACACCAACTTCATGTCAATAATGGGCAGTCATACACATTATATCCTTACATCACCCCCCCTTTTGCAGGATCTACAGCACAATTTACACGGGTTGATCAAAATACACATCACTCTGCCCGTTGTTTAGGCTTCAATCTCCTCCCGAATCTGCTGAACGCAGGCTTCGCAGCCTGTGTTGTGCCGTCCTGCGGTGCGCCTGTGGAATGAGGGGGAGAAGGGTTATTTGCCCCCTGCTGGGGAACTAGGGGCCGTTCCCTGGGAGGCCTGCCGCGTCGAGGCGCCCCCGCCGGCCGTACAGGTTCGTCACGTAACACAAAAGCAGGCTTTAATCTGTCAACACTGATTGTTTCTTTCCTGCCCCCCAAAATATTTCTCCCCGGTTTCCAGCACTCGAAACGGACCGTCGTAAGGTGGGCGGAGACTGTGACGCTGGGCGTCGTGCCTGACAAAAACAAACTCTGCGTTTTGCAAAGCCTTGGGAACAAAAACCCGCGGAAAAGTGTGATGAGCGGGGCCCGGGAGCATTTCTGCCCCCGTGCCACTTAGAGGTCCCCGCACCGGGGGGCGCTCCGGTGCTGCATGGGCTGGCAGGAATTCTCCTGGCAGCCTGAGAGGTTGAGTAAAAACTAATTCAGCAGGTGAGGCATCTAAATCCTCTTTGGGTGCTGAACGCAACCCCAATAAAACCCATGGTAGTTTGTTTACCCAATCTGTATCTGTGAGCGACGCTCTGAGGGCTGCCTTCAACGATCTGTGAAAACGCTTGCATAAACCGTTGGCCTGTGGGTGATAAGCGGTGGTGCGATGGACTGTTGCCCGTAAGCCGCTGGCCATTGCTGACCACAGCTCTGACACGAACTGCGGACCCCTATCGGACGTAATGTCCGACGGGACTCCGAACCACGCTACCCAGGCTGTTAAAAAAACGCGAGTCACCTCTTCTGCTGTGGTAGACTGCAATGGGACTACTTCCGGCCAACGCGTAGTCCGGTCCACCATTGTCAGGAGATGTGTGAACCCTTGCGAGGGCGGCAGGGGTCCCACTAGATCTACGTGCACATGATCAAACCTCTTAGCCGGAATGTGGAAAGGTTCTAAAGGAGCTTTTGTGTGCCTGTGAACTTTGGCCCGCTGGCAAGACATGCAGGCTCTCGCCCACTCCTTCACGTGCTTGCGCAGGCTCGGCCAAACAAACTTCTCTGCTACCATTTTCACCGAAGCGCGTACTCCCGGGTGTGCTAGGGAGTGCACCGCGTCAAAAACGCAACGGCGCCACGTGGCCAGTACCACTGGGCGAGGTCGCCCGGTGGATACATCGCAAATAAGCGGGGATGAACCGGTCTGTAAACTTATGTTCTCCAGCCTTAACCCTGTTGGTCCAGACAGGAGCGCGCACACGTCTGTGTCTTCACCCTGCTCCGCTGCTATGGCCGCGTAATCTATCCCTACGTGCCCCGGAGCCGCGTGCGCGTCCGCGCTGTTACCCCGCTCCGCGTCTGCGGCGTTACAGCCCCCATCCGCGCGGACAGGCGCTGTTACCGATCGCGAGAGACAGTCTGCCACCACATTAAATTTACAGGCTACGTGCTGTATATCGGTGGTGAATTCTGAAATTGCGGCCAGCTGCCTCTGCTGTCGGCCTGACCATGGTTCTGAGATTTTGGACATTGCAAAGGTTAGCGGTTTGTGGTCAACAAACGCGGTGAAACGCCGCCCTTCCAACCAGAACTGAAAATGGCGGATGGCCAGGTGGAGCGCTAGCAGTTCCCTGTCAAACGCGCTATATTTTCGCTCCGCATCGCGTAGGGACCTGCTGAAAAAAGCGAGTGGCTGCCAAGCCCCGGCGACTTGCTGTTCCACCACGGCTCCTATGGCCACATCTGACGCATCTGTGGTTAGCGCTATTCGGGCTGCCGGGTCTGGGTGAGCCAGCAGTGCTGCATCTGCTAGTGCTTTCTTAACCTCAGTGAATGCACGCTCCCGCTCCGGGGACCACTCAATCACATTGGAGGGCTTCTGTTTTTTTACCGCGGCGTACAACGGTTGCATGAGCTGTGCCACGTGAGGTATGAAACGGTTGTAAAAATTTACCATACCTAAAAATTCTTGCAACACTTTTACCATTTGTAACTGGGGAAACTCAGCCACTGCGCATACTTTGGAGGGCAGCGGAACTGCACCCTCTGGGGAGACGCGGTGCTCTAAAAAATCGATCTGCGCTGCGCCAAAATGGCACTTGGCTGGGTTGATTATCAACCCATGCGCTCCCAACCTCTGAAAAACAGTTCTGAGGTGACTTTCGTGTTCCTCCTCAGAGGCGCTAGCGACCAAAATATCATCTAAGTAGACAAAAACAAAAGAGAGGTCGCACAAAACGGCATCCATCATGCGTTGGAAGGTTTGCACAGCGCCTTTAAGGCCAAAAGGCATGCGTAAAAATTCAAAAAGCCCGAAAGGGGTTATTACCGCTGTCTTGGGAATGTCCTCTGGTCGGACCGGGACCTGATGATAACCGCGGACCAGGTCTATTTTAGAAAAAATGCGCGCCTTGGCCAAATGCACCGAAAAATCTTGGATATGCGGAATTGGGTAGCGGTCCTGCGCTGTGGCATTGTTTAACCTGCGATAATCGCCGCACGGTCTCCACGAGCCATCCGCCTTAGGGACCATGTGGAGGGGGGAAGCCCAAGCGGACTTCGAGCTGCGAATTATGCCCAACCTTTCCAGGTTGGCGAACTCCTCACGCGCAATGGAGAGCTTAGCTGCATCCAAGCGCCGAGCCTTAGCAAAAACTGATGGGCTACTTGTGGTTATAAAGTGCTCCACCCCGTGCTTCGCCACCTTAGCTGAAAACGTGGGAACTGTGAGTGCTGGGAACTGGTTTAGGAGAGTGTGGAACTTACTTCCTGCTGCGACGGCATTGGCCTGTACTGACGGTGGGGACACTCGCGCTGCACAGGGGATAGAACAAAAAGAGAGTGCATTAACCAAGCGTCTATTAGCCAGATCTACCAACAAGCCATGTGAGCACAAAAAGTCGGCGCCTAACATGTTGAAACTCACCGCAGCTACTATGAAGGTCCATTCATAGATGCCGCTGTGCAAGGACAAGCGCAGAGTTCTTTCGCCAAAAGTCTTGATCGATGAGCCGTTTGCGGCTGTTGCCCCATCTCCGCGGGGACCGACCACCCGGTCCGCGTAGGTTGCGGTGATGAAACTCCTCTGTGCCCCGGTGTCAACGAGGAATTGCCGTCCGGAGCTCGCGTCTGTCAGGTACAGCAGCTTGTTCCGTTCGCCGAGGGTCGAAGCTGCTAACGACCCCCGGCTCTTGCGTTTCCCTGCTTCTTGAAGTTGCATGGTGGGACGCATCTGTGTGCCTTGTGCGCGGAGCGTCGATGGTAGAAACACAGCTCGTCTCCTCCTCTGCTTCGGGACCACGCTGCCGCTGTTGTTGCTGGGGTCGGTTCTGCTGCCACCGGTTCTCCATCGCCCCCGGCCGCCGCGCCGAGGTCTGCTGCTGCCGCTGACGTCTCCTGCTCGCCGCATGCGTCCTCAGAACTCAGAACTCAGAAAAGGATTTATTGCCAAGTACATTAACAGTAAACAACTGATAACATACGAGGGATTTGACTTGACACTGAAAACAACATGCATTTCCGGTGACGCGGCAGCGTCAATAACGCGCCTGTCAGCAGACTAGGAACAGGAAGCATAGGGAAGAAAAGGATAAACACAATAGGAGAGAGCAAAAAAGCATTGATTGTCAGAATACTGGTCATAGATGATCAATATTATGATTACAAGAAAAAAAGCCCTCAATGCACAATTAGCAGACAATAGAATGTATACAAGGACACAAAGAGAGCAGTGAATGAATGATCTTCTCATCAGTTTTGAGTCAGTGTGAGTGTAGTGTTGAGTGAAGGTGTTTATATCAGTTAAGAACAACAAAGTCTCTTCAGCAGGAGATGTTATGACTAGCGTCTGGCGCTTTGTCCTTGTGCCAGGCACCTGGCTGTCCATAAGAGTCAATGCAGCTCAAATGTTTTGAAAACAAAAAACTGCAGATAATCTGGAGGACTTGATTGTAAGGGGCAGGTCAGATAAGTCGAATAGTACTGTTCCCAGAGAAAAAACTTTATATTCTCTTACAGATTCAGTACTTTAATCCTTCAGTGCTGGACGTTGAATTCTTCATGGACGGCTCTCAGCGTGATCATGATGTAATCCATTTTCCTAGACAGTTCTCCATTAGCCGCTGTCAGAGTCCTGCCCAATTGTTCAATTTGATGGTTAAGCCTCGCCTGGTCAGCATTTTGATAGGCTCCCTCCATCTTCATCAATTTACGGTACACCAGAACAATCCCAGATCCAATCAAAAAGATTCCGATGACCATTGCTAAGAGGATGTATAAATCTTCAACATCTTCGATAGAGAGATCACACAGGCACAAGAGTTTCCAATTACTTGTGTCCTTCAAATAGCCCGCAGCAGCTGTGCCTGCGGGACAACTACGCTCCCCCGGGCCAGATTTTCCTCGTTGAAAAAATAGTGTCAATTGCGTTCAAAGCCCAGCTTATTAAATCCATAATTTCGTTCGATAATCAGCAGTAGAGACACGCAGACAGACGATAGCAAGCTGGGATCCAATCAGTTAGGGGAGGAAAGAGATAAAGAGTCAGAACTGGAGAGAAGGAAAAAAGCGTCTGCTCTCTTTGGAAGGCGGAAGTGAGCCAGGAGCCACTCCGCTTCCACGGCCAGCGCGCGGAAGTCCTGCTGGTCCACACACCTCATGCTGGACAGGGAGCCTCTCATGTGCGCTGGAAGAGTCCTTAAGAAGATGTGTTTAAATAAAAATGCATCGTTGTCTGCCCCGATCATCTGCAGCATGTCCTCCATGAAGACGGTCGGCCTGCGTCCTCCTCTGTCGCGCAGGTCCAGAAGTGTTCTGGCCCTCACCTCGGCTGATGGCACAAAACTCCGAATGAGGGCGGCTTTCAGGGCATCGTATCTGCCAGCAGCGGGCGGCTGCTGCACCAGGCTCCGCACACACCGGGCTGTGCGGCTGTCGAGCCCCGTTGAGCACGAACCGCGTCTCCACGTGTTGGAACCATGAGTGCGGGTCCTCTTGCCAGAACTCGGGGAGTTTAATTGAGTTTACGCCGGTGCGGGCGGTCTCCGGTGAATCAGGTTCAGAGAGACGATCTCCAAGCCTTTCCATATTTCTCACGTGTGGGTCACCAATGTAGGAACCATGAAATGAAGAGACTGAATGATTTCTCAGTATTGGTTTATTTCATCTCACGTCCTACAGCTCCTCTCTCAGTCAGGGAATGAAGAGATCGAGCTGCAGTAAACCACATACCTTTATACTCTCACATCCAACACAAATCACATTCACATCAAACACAGAATTACATTCACATTTAAACCTCCCATTGTCCTCTCGGCTTCTCTGTCTGACCCCAGGAGTCAGACAGTCCCCTCAGGTCCACACCCAGAGCTTCTCACTTCTTCTCCAGTCCGCAGGGGGTCCAGACTCAATGTCCGTTTGAGGCATGATGTCAATACACACTGTGAGCTACATAATGTTACGCCACAGGTGCGTCTTTTTAGGGTTCTGTCATTTTGGAGGCATTCTTGCACTATGTGTAGTGTGACATCAACAGGGGTCTTTGTGAATAATGAAATGACATCATGTGAAATGAGAATCTCATCTGATTCTATTTTCATATTTTTGAGTTCTTGTGCCAGCTCTTTTGAGTTTTTGCAGTGGTGTTCTGATAGTCCAAGGAGGGGTTTGATGGTTTCAATCAGGGCTTTTGAGTTGTATGTAACTGATCTGATACTGTCTATTATTGGCCGCAGTGGGATATCCTTCTTATGTATTTTTGGGGTTCCATGGATCCGGGGGGTGATGCTGGCTGTGGGTATCAGGTGATCGTATGTGTCCTTTGTGATTTTTTTTGCTTTCTAATAGGAGTTTGAGAAGGGCTTTTAGCATTTTTTTCTTTTCTTCTGTGGAGTTTGTTTTTGTGATTTCATATGTGCTGCTGTCTGCCAACATGGCTTCCATCTGTTTTTCATATGTTTCCATGTCCTTTACTACTGTCGTTCTGCCTTTATCTGATGGGAGGATTGTGATTGTTTTATCTTTCTTGAGGGAGTTTAATGCTTTTTCTCCTTCTTTTGTAACGTTGCTTTGTGGTAATTTGGCCATTTTGAGGATTCCTGCAACTGCGTTCCGGAGTGATGCTTTTTCCCCTTGTTCCTGGATTTTTTCACATGCAAGTTCTGTTGCGAGGATGTATTCTTCATGGGGTATTTTGGCTGGTGTGATGGCGAAATTCAGTCCTCTGCTCAGCACTTTTTTCTCCGTAGCCATGAGTGTGCGTTTTGATAAGTTTTTGACCTACTTAGCGTTCATTTCTGTATGTGTTTGTCTTCGTTCGTTCTTCCTTTCTGTGAGTTTTTTTAGTTTCTTTAAACGGCTGTTTTTCATTACAATGAATTCCTGTTCTTGTGCGTGTTTTAATTGTGCTTCTATTTGCTCCTGCGTTTCCTAGTCGGTCGGGTAGTGTTTCTTGAAAATGTCCATTTCCTCCTTGATCTGTCATAGATGGCCCTCACAAGCCATCATAAGACACCACAAATCACCGGTGAGTTTGCACAGTTTTATTAAAGGAACAGAAAAGGAACAAAATAACAAGCTACAGGGGGCTAAAACAAACTACAACGAAATACAGTCAATGACAACGGAAAATGGATACACAAGGAGACACACTTACGAATATAGATGAAGGATAGTCTATGTCTGAACAGCGGAATGCTCAATAACGTCTGACCAAGGAAAAGTTTTGATGAGACTGCCGCGCCTTTTCATTCTCAGCTGCCCTCTTAAATGGAGAGCAGCTGATGAGGCGAAATGCGGCTCAGCTGTCAAGTCTGACAGCCGGAAGTCCCTCCGAGCGCTGTCACAATAAAGGCTCGGGGAGCCAAAAGGGGCACCCAGCCGTCAGATGGCCGAAAATAGTGCATGGCTCGAGCGCGGACGAGATCGGTGCTCAAACCATAACAGTGCCTCCCCCCCGAGGCGGCGAACTACGAGCGCCGTATGACACCCAAGCCCCCCCATCCCCCCCCAGGGTGGACGGATGGGGGAAAAGGCCCGGAGCGCGAGAACCAGCAAGAGAGGGAAAAAAAACCATGACAGATACAGGGGACAAATGATGCAATTACAGAGTATGGTTAAAAGAAAAAACACAACACTCCATAACTCACGGGTGAGGCATAGAACAGGGCAAAAAAACCAACCATGATGACGACAGGTGTGGCACATATGTTGGGTACATATTTTCCACAAATGTATTGCTGAATGTTTATTGTGTGCTTCACGTCTCGAGGGACAAAAGGACTGAACCTGCAGGAGGTATCGAGGAGGTGTGAGATTTGTCCTTTGTCTCAGAGAGAGGCCCTGGAGGGATTTCCAGACCATCGAAGGCTGAGAGACAATGGTGGAGGATCAAAGGGGTTACAATGTGACTGTATGTTTGCTCAGACACCATGTGACTTGAGTTTCGATGTTCCGGAGTATAAGAGAGTGATGTGACTGTGATCTGTCTCTTTTCTTGCTTGGAGGTTGTTAGAGAATGTGTTCTGATAATAAAACTGAACCTGAGAAATAAACCCAGTCTCATCATTGAGCACATCCTCTACACTGGTGACCCTACGACGAATTATGGCCGGTGACGATTCTTCTGCACCGGACTCATCAGGAGCCAGCCAGGCTAATGCAGCTACCACAGTCCAGCTACCTGATTTCTGGCAGCATAGCCCGCGCTCCTGGTTTAACGCAGTCGAGGCACAGTTCCATCTTCAGGGAATTTCGGCAGACGCCACGAAATTCTACCATGTGGTTGCGAAGCTGGACAGCCACACAGCCCAGCGGGTAGACAGCCTGATTAACCACCCGCCAGACGACGACAAGTACGGCGCATTGAAAGCGGCTCTCATCCGTTCTTTCACCCCCTCGCTGGGAGAGCAAGCAGAGAAGCTTCTGGCGTTGACTGAAGGCGAGGCTGAGAGACCTGCAGACCTGATGGCGAGGATGCTGAGTTTGAGAGACTCCGAAGATGATGGTTTTATTTTCGCCCACCTATTCCTCAGGACACTGCCGTCAGCGGTGAGAGTTACCCTGGCCAGTTCACAGCTGCTGGCCCAACGAGACTACCACGAGCTGGGCCAGAAGGCGCAGCGGCTCATCGACGCTCATAGACGACACACGGCCACGGCCGCAGCAGCAGCAGCAGAGCTGAGCGCAACACCCAGAGATGGCAGGGGGCCAGAGGCTGCAGCACCAGCCTCACTGACGACGGCAGCAGCGGAGGCCAGGAGACGCGGAGCGGGCGACGTCTTTTGCTTTTACCATCGCCGTTTCGCTGAGAGACCACGCAAGTGCATTCCACCGTGCCAGTTCAAGCGCTCGGGAAACGCCAAGACCGGGAGTCTGTAGCAGCTGCGGCTCTCGGCGAAAAGAACAAGCTGCTCTACCTGAGGGACGAGCGATCAGGGAGGCACTTCCTGGTGGACACAGGCTCCCAGCTGAGTTTCATCACACCCTCCTACGCTGACCGGCTGGGGCCTTCCAGTGGTCCCCTGGTGTCGGCGGCGAACGGCTCGGCGATTAAGACCTTCGGGGAGAAGACTCTGCTCCTGTCTCTACACAGCCAAACATTCGAGTGGACTTTTGTCATAGCAGCAGTCAGTTTCAACATGTTAGGTGCTGATTTTTTATGCTCACATGGTTTATTGGTTGATCTTGCTAATAGACGTCTTTTCACTCTATTTCCTGCACAGCCCGGGTGGCTCCGCCGACTGCACAGGCCAACGTCATAGCCGCAGGTGGTGAGTTTCACGCACTGCTCACTCAGTTCCCAGCACTCACAGTCCCAACGTTTTCAGCGACAGTGGCTAAACATGGGCTGGAACATTTTATCACTACCACCGGGCCGCCCGTTTTTGAAAAAGCTCGGTGCTTGGACTCAGCTAAACTGGCCATAGCGCGCGAGGAGTACGCCAACTTGGAAAAATTGGGCATCATTAGACATTCTAAAAGCCCCTGGGCTTCACCACTACACATGGTCCCAAAGGCTGATGGTTCGTGGCAACCTTGCGGTGATTTCCGCAGGTTGAATAACGCCTCAGCACACGACCGCTACCCGATCCCGCACATCCAAGATTTTTCGGTTCATTTGGCGGGGGCTCGCATTTTTTCTAAAATAGACTTGGTGCGTGGTTACCACCAGGTCCCAGTGCACGCTCAAGATATACCCAAAACTGCGGTAATAACTCCTTTTGGGCTTTTTGAGTTTTTGCGCATGCCTTTTTGGATTAAAGGGCGCCGCACAGACGTTCCAGCGTATGATGGACGCGGTTCTACGCGATCTTCCTTTCGTGTTCGTCTACCTGGACGACATTTTGGTAGCCAGCACGTCCGAGGACGAGCACGAAAGCCACCTCACAGAGGTTTTTCGGAGGCTGGCAGAGCACGGGTTAATAATTAACCCAGCGAAGTGCCAGTTTGGGGTGGAGCAAATTGATTTTTTGGGGCATCGCGTTTCACCAGAAGGAGCGGTCCCTCTGCCCGATAAAGTACGCGCAATAACGGATTTTCCCCGACCTCAAACGGTTAAAGTGTTACAGGAGTTTTTGGGAATGGTTAATTTTTACAACTGTTTCCTCCCAAGCGCGGCGCAGCTCATGCAACCATTGTATGCTGCACTAAAGAAGCAAAAACCCACAAATAAAATCGAATGGTCTCCGGATCGGGAGCGTGCATTCTGCCAAGTCAAAACAGCCCTGGCAAATGCGGTTTTGTTGGCACACCCAGTCCCAATGGCCCGCATGGCGCTCACCATTGATGCTTCCGATTTAGCGGTGGGGGCAGTCGTTGAACAGTTTGTAGCAGGGACCTGGCAGGGATTTCCGGACCATTGAAGGCTGAGAGACAATGGTGGAGGATCAAAGGGGTTACAATGTGACTGTATGTTTGCTCAGACACCATGTGACTTGAATTTCGATGTTCCGGAGTATAAGAGAGTGATGTGACTGTGATCTGTCTCTTTTCTTGCTTGGAGGTTGTTAGAGAATGTGTGTTCTGATCATAAAACTGAACCTGAGAAATAAACCCAGTCTCATCATTGAGCACATCCTCTACACAGGGAACAAATGAGGCAATTACAGAGTATGGTTAAAAGGAAAAACACAACACTCCATAACGCACAGATGAGACATAACAGGGCAAAAAAAAAAAAAGCAGACAATGGTCAGGGACCTAAAACTGAACACAGGCCTATACGACACAAAGAGACAGATGCAAATCATCCCCCCAGACAGGGGAGGGGAGAAAAAAAAAACACACTAACAGCGCTAAATACCCAGATCGACATGGAGCAAAAACAATACACCCGAGTGACCTTAATATTTAATGAAAATAAGAGACACACGGGGGTGAGGGCAGGCAGAGTCCAACGAGGCCGGAACTGTTCTGGTGGTCTCCCTGCGTCCAATGGCCACATGGCGATTAAGGGGAAAAGGAAATGTTCGGGCAGCCTACCCCAGTCCCAGGCCCGGAAAGTCAGAACCTCCGGTGGCCAAACCAGGTCGCCCAGTGGGAAGCACCGTACATCGGGTGGCCGACCCAGAACACCAAACCAGCAAAAAGGCTCATTAGGCGGCTGACCCACATCACTCAGCCACCAGAACCGCGAGGAAAAAATTGAAGACGGCCTCCCTGGAGAGGGGAAAGACAAGGGAGAGCTGGGCCAAACGTAAAGAACCCCAACGGCCCCCGGTGGCGATGGGCTGGGATGGTGACGATGACGATGATGATGACGATGAGCCAGTCCAATGTCAGGCAGCAGAGGATCTGCAGCTCCTTCACCGCACTTGAACCACACCGGCGCTGCACCCACATTGGACCCCGATTGGGTCTCGCCTGCACCTGCGATGGACCCCGATTGGGTTTCGGCTGCACCCACGATGGACCCCGATTGGGTCTCGGCTGCACCCGCGATGGACCCCAATTGGGTCTCGGCTGCACCCACGATGGACCCCGACTGGGTCGGCACAGCACCAGTAACGGCCTCCAACCCGGAATCCGGAACCTCCAGGACAGTGACCGGGATTGGCTCCGCACCGGTGACCCTGGGAGAAGGAAAAGAACTGGGATCAGAATCACTGGTAGCAGTGGTTACAAGTGGTTACAAGCCTGCTTTGACTGCACAGATTGGAGTGTTTTTGAAGCTGCAGCCATTAACTTAAATGAACTCACTGACACTGTGACGTCATACATCTGTTCTGCGAGGACATGTGTGTGCAGACCAAGACCTTCTGCACATACAACAACAATAAACCCTGGTTCATTCCTAAACTGAAGCAGCTACGTCAGACCAAGGAGGAGGCCTACAGGACTGGTGACTGGACTCTGTACAAGCGGGCCAGAAACATGCTGACGAAGGAGATCATGCTTGCTAAGAGGAGCTACAGTGTGAAGTTACAAAAAAACTTCTCAGCCAACAACTCTGCTTCTGTCTGGAGAGGCCTGCAGAATATCACCAACTACAGGAGACCATCCCCCCACCCTGTGGAAAACCTCCAGCTGGCTAACGACCTAAACAGCTTTTACTGCAGGTTTGAAAAGAACCTACAGTTCTCACCTCCCACCCACACAAAAGGATTATCTGCAGCCCCAGGAACTCCATCCCTCCTCCACTCTGACCTCCCACCAGCACTAACGATCTGTGAAGAGAAGGTGCGCCGGGTCTTTCAGAGACAAAAGATCAAGAAGGGCTGCAGGACCTGATGGTGTGTCTCCGTCCTGCCTGAGAGTCTGCTCAACGAGTTGGCCCCCATCTTCACCCGGATCTTTACAGATCACTGGAGCTGCGTGAAGTGCCTTCCTGCTTCAAACGCTCCATCATCATTCCAGTTCCCAAGAAACCCTCTGTTACAGGATTAAACGACTACAGACCTGTTGCCCTGACCTCTGTGGTCATGAAATCCTTGGAGAGATTGGTGCTGAACCACCTGAAGGTTATCACAGGCCCCCTGATGGACCCACTGCAGTTTGCCTACCGGTCAAACAGGTCAGTGGATGATGCAGTGAATATGGGACTACATTACATCCTGCAACACCTCGACTCCCCAGGGACGTACGCCAGGATCCTGTTTGTCGACTTCAGCTCAGCGTTCAACACCATCATCCCAGGCATTCTTCATCAGAAACTCCTCCAGCTCAAGGTGCCCCCCTCCACCTGCCAGTGGATCTCCAGCTTTCTGACTGACAGGTGGCAACAGGTGAAGCTAGGGAGATTTACATCCAGCTCCCGAAAAATTAGTACTGGCGCCCCCCAAGGATGTGTCCTTTCCCCACTGCTCTTCTCCCTCTACTCCAATGACTGCACCTCAGAGGACCCTTCGGTGAAGCTCCTGAAGTTTGCGGACGACACCACAGTCATCGGTTTGATCCGGGATGATGATGAGTCTGCATACAGGCGGGAGGTGGAGCAGCTGATCCTCTGGTGCAGCCAAAACCATCTTGAATTTAACCCAGCCAAAACGGTGGAGATGACTGTGGATTTCAGGCGACACCCCCCTTCATTCCCCCCACTCACCATCCTCAACAGCACAGTGTCCACTGTGGACTCCTTCAAGTTTCTGGGTACCACAATCTCCCGGAACCTGAAGTGGTCCTCCCATATAGACACTGTCCGGAAAAAGGCCCAGCAGAGGTTGTTTTTTCTGCGTCAGCTCAAGAAGTTTGATTTGCCTCAGGAGCTGCTGGTTGTCTTCTACACCGCCATCATCCAATCTGTCCTCTGCTTTTCCATCACTGTCTGGTTTGGATCTGCCACTAAACAGGACAAGACCAAACTGCAGCGGATCATTAAGTCTGCGGAGAGGATCATTGGTACTGACCTACCCTCCATTGAAAACGTATATCGGTCCATAACCAGGAAACGGGCGGGAAACATCTGTGCTGACCCATCACACCCCGGCCACAAACTATTTGAACTTCTATCTTCTGGTCGTCGTTACAGATCACTGAAGGTCAAAACCACCCGTCACAGGAACAGTTTCTTTCCTCAATCCATCACTCTGATGAACTCCTAACATTCACCTAGTCCTACCTGTTGCTGTACTCATGACTTTTCATCCATTATTACATTGCACATAACTCTCACACTGCTTTTTACTTCATTCACATTATATCACTGAATCTGAGTTCACATTGAAATACTGTGTGACTGTATATTTTTTCATATATTTCTGCAAGTGTGGTTAGTCTGAGTAAATAACTGCATATATTCCTGTATATATTTGCATCCTTTTATAGAAACGTGGACAGACTGTAATTTACTGTACATACTCTGTTGTCATTGAATCCTTATTTAAATCCTCCACCTGAACAATGAGAGCAAGTTTTTAGCCAAAGTCAAATTCCTTGTATGTGTTGTGCATACTTGGCCAATAAAGCTGATTCTGATTCTGATTCTGATTCTGGTAGCGACAGAGCCCAGCGAGACGAGCTCGGGCGCAGCGGACAGCTGCCCCTGGCTCGTCTCCCCGAGAGACAGGCAAAAATGCTCTAAAATGGAAAGAAGGAAAACAAGGTAGAGCACTTGCCTGCACTCGAGTTCTGTCGCTGTCCAGGACTTCGATGATCCGGGCTCAGGACGAAGAAGGTCGTCATCTGGCTCCCAATCAGCTACGGCGGGCTCCGCAGCCAGCATGATGGTCTCCACAGTCTGAGGACCCTCCGGCACTGACGTCCATGCCGACGACCCGCACGACGTGGTGGCAGGGGACCCTCGACCCGCTGGATCAAACCGCTCATCTGTGGAGACCCGGGGACGCTTCGTCGTCAGCGCAGGCTCCATGCTGCAGTCCGCTCTCCTCCTCTGCCCATGACGTGGCTGCAGGCCTGGAACCAGGCTCTCCAGAACCGCAGGCCCCCTCCTCGTCCAGCGACGTAAGCCTGGCATCGTAGACCGCTCAGCGGAGGGAGACACAGAGGCAGCAGGTTTAATGACAGAAGCTACAGCAGGTGGTGGGAGCTCGGGGGACTGCGAACCCTGAACTCCACCCCCAGGAGTCAGACAAGGCAAATCACAACTACGGGGAGAAACATGAACTTGCACTTGCCTGTTTCCCGGAGGATGGATGGTATCTGCTGTAGCGGACGTTGTTCCTCCCTTTCCCCGCTGGCTGGTAACGGAGGGCCTCCTGGAAGGACGAGGAGATGCCGCTCGCGATGGTCCAATAACAGGCTTCTCTGGAGCAGGACTCAAAACACTCATAGCAGCCGGAGAAGACGTCGAGGAGGAGGGGATGACAGCCGAGACAATCCGGGCACGATGAGCTGACAGGACAGCAGGGAAAGATGATCCGGGGGGAGAGGCTGCGGGAATTCCCTCCTGACGAGACACAGGAGGGGCAGCTGTCAGAGAGGTTGAGTCCTTGCGATGACCCGGAACAGGGTCTGGACGGGGTTCTCGCTGAGGCTTGTTTGGAGTGTGGCAACGACATTCACTGGCTGATGGCGAGGCGAAGGTGAGGTTCGGAAAACGCCGTTCCTGTGAGGAAAAGGAGACGAGCAGGTCAGCGTATTCCGGATAATCACTCAGCTTGGGATTCTTCTCTACCAGCCTGACTGCCACCGTCATGTGCTTCATGATTTGTGTGGGGTGGCCGGCGGAGCGAGCTGCAGCCACTCGGTCCCAGATGGAGATTGCTGTCAGCTGCAACCTCTCTGGGGGAATCCCGACTGACGTCACGCTCGTTCGGGGATGACCCCTGGGTGGTGCGAACTCCTGGACCGGATTGGGGACAGGAATGGAATCCCGAAGCGAGGAGCGAGGGTGCCTTCCCTTTGGCTTCCTGCCGGAGTTTCCTTCCAGCCCACGGAGTCTCTCATGGTGTGCAGCGATGTCTGCCTTCCTCGCCGTGACTTCCGGGTGGTTGGAGTAGCGGGGAAGGCGCTGAATAATGTCCTCAGCGAGGTCCAGGTGCCGGCGTACATCGCTGGGAGTGTCATAGAGGCCTGCGGTGAAAAGTGTTCCATCTATGTAGTTGAGGGCCTCCACCAGCTCGTAGCCCAGGCTCTGAGTGTGGCCCCTGAGCGGTGACATTCTCCCAGCACGCAGTTACCCAGACAGGGAAGAACAAGTCCAATTTTGGCAAAACTCACGGCGACAGGCGTCTCAGTCTGGCGGCAGTCTACTGTCATGGATGGCCCTCACGAGCCATCATAAGACGCCACAAATCACCGGTGAGTTTGCACAGTTTTATTAAAGGAAAAGAAAAGGAACAAAATAACAAGCCACAGGGGGCTAAAACACACTACAACGAAATACAGTCAATGACAACGGAAAATGGATGCACAAGGAGACACACTTACGAATATAGATGAAGGATAGATAGATAGATAGATAGATAGATAGATAGATAGATAGATAGATAGATAGATAGATAGATAGTTTATTTCGAACACAAAAAATATAACAAAAAACAAGCAAATAGCAAATGCAATAAAGTTACAGTATACACTGTTTGAAAGGGAGAAGGAAGAAGTGAACACTTATTCATTCCAACTCCTCTTTTCCATCGATACACCCATGTGAATTTTATACAAATTACTACCTTTAAGACCCCAAGTAAACAATTTACTGTATTTTTTACAGATCAACATGAACACCTGTCCATTCTAACATACAATGAAGTCCATATATCAAAACCAGTCTCAAATGACACAGATACACACAGTGCTGTCCCACCCACCATTCCATAGTGTCCCATAATGTCCCAGAGTGAACATAATGAATCGTACATATAAATTCTACCCTTCTAACATATATCCTTTCAAAAAATGGTGCTTATACCTCTTTTTAAATTGATTTCTGTTGGTACATAGTTTCAGTTCCTGCTCCAGACTGTTCCACAAATCCACCCCACAGACAGATATGCACATACTTTTCTTGGTTGTACGTATCTTGGGTTTTGTGAAGTTTAAGTCTCCTCTCAAATTATGATCATTGTCTCTTTTTTTAAATATTTTTTGTATATTAGATGGGAGTTGATTGTTAATTGCCCTGTACATTACTTGCGCTGTCTTAAATTTAACTAAATCGATGAATTTTATGACATGTGACTTTAAGAACAAGGAATTGGTATGGTCTCTATATCCTGCATTGTTTATTATCCTTATAGCTCTTTTTTGTGATGTGCATATTGCTTGTAGGTTGGTCTTGTAGGTGTTTCCCCAGACTTCTACACAGTAGTTAAGATAAGGTAAAAACAGTGAATTGTACAATAAGACCAATGATTTATAGTCCAAGATGTGTCTTGTCTTCCCCAGTATGCCTATACATTTTGCTAATTTAGCCCGGATGTGACTGATGTGAGGTTTCCAGCAGATTTTACTGTCTAGCGTCACCCCCAGAAACTTATTTTCCTGTACTGTTTGTATTCTGGTATCATCTATCGTTACCATTATTTCGTGATTTATTTTATAATTTCCAAACACCATAATCTTTGGGTTTTTTTAGATTTAGAGATAATTTATTTTTGTTGAACCACTGTGTTAATTTTTCCATTTCATCCTTTTTTTTTTTTTCCTTTGAAAGAAGGATAATTAAAAGAAGACAAAATGAACCTGTTTGACGTTTTCCATTTCAGTTGTGACCACCTCTAAAACCTGCTGCAAGTTCTCACCAGTGCAAAGGATATTTGTGTCATCCGCAAACAAAATAAATTTCAGAATTTTTGATACTTGGCATATGTCATTTATATACAAGATAAAGAGTTTGGGTCCCAAAACTGACCCCTGGGGCACACCACAATTGATGTCCATGCAGGGTGATTTGTGCTCACCAATTTGTACAAATTGTTGTCTGTTACTTAAATAACTTTTCACCCAACTCAGTCCTACCCCTCTTATCCCATACCTTTCCAGTTTCCTTAGTAGTATTCTGTGGTCAATGGTGTCAAAAGCTTTCTTTAAGTCTATAAATAGTAGTAGTAGTAGATTAGTTTATTTGACAGGGACAGTGCAATAAACATAGACAATTAATCAAAAACAATCAATCTGATGTGTTGCACATAGAGTGTATAGCTATTAGCTAATTTGCAACTCTTGTCCCTGGATGGGCTTTAGAAAAAAGAATCAAGATAAAAATATACACAATAACCACATACATCAATGCAGAAAAATTATAAATACACAATTATAAATATTATAAATATTATAAATACACAAATATAACAGCCTGACTCACCTTTAACATAAATATTATAAATACACAAATATAACAGCCTGACTCACATTTAACACATATAACATAACTCACATTTGCCTATTTCAGGCCTTCCTCCCTCCGTCACTCACTATAAACAAACACATTTATTCCTTCCCTTCATTCACTCTCACTTTGCAGACAAATAATTCATACATGAGTACATTCTTGTTTATTTTTCAGCCAGTTTTTAACATTTTTAGTGAATGTTTTAAAGTCCGTTATTATTTTAATTTCATTTGGCATTGTGTTCCAGATGTGACTGCCCTTTATAGAGAAAGCTGTTTGTCCAAATGTGGTTCTGCGGTGGAATATTTTACAGTTATTGTTAACAGAACTCCTGGTGGCTCTGCTGCTGTCCTGTCTTTGGACGAAACCAGCAAGTGGCTCGGGTGCTGATTTATGGAAACATTTGAACGTTAATTTCAGAAGACAGAGGTCAATGAAGCTCTCAAAACTCAATAGGTTGTATTTTTTTAAAACATTACAGTGATGCCACCTAATGGGCTTTTTGTCCAAGATTTTTAGGGTTTGATTATATAATGAACCTATATGTCTTATTGTGGAAGGGGCTGCTTGAGCCCAGACTGTCAAACAGTATGATATATGAGAAAAAACCATAGAATGCATATACAGTGCAGCTGCTTCGTAAGGTATGTAATATCTAATTAATTTAATTTAATACTCCTACAGCAACCTTTTTTTTGTCTATACAACTAGTAATTTCTTCTATAAGTTCGATCAGTGCCAAAGATGTAGATTTATCTGCTCTAAAACCATACTGGCTATCTGTAAGGAGGTTGTGTTTTTCAATGAAATCATCCAGTCTCTTAGTGAATATTTTTTCAAGTATTTTGGAGAATTATGAGAGTAAAGAGACTGGCCTGTAATTTGTGAAGCGATGACTGTCTCCTGTTTTGTAAAGAGGTGTTACTTTTGCTATTTTCATTTTGTCTGGAAATGTACCAGTTTGAAATGACAGGTTACAGATGTGGGTGAGTGGCTTAACAATTCCCTCAATTACTTTTTTCACTATTGTCATGTCAATTTCATTCCAGTCCGTTGATTTTTTGTTCTTAAATTTACTCACAGTCTCGATAATTTCCTTTTCAGTAACTGCACCCAAAAAGATTGTGTTTGGGTTTCTATCCTCTATTTCATTCACAGACCCACTGTGGTTTGTTTCCGGAGTCACTATTGATTTTGCTAATTCAGGACCAACGTTTACAAAAAATTTATTGAAATCACTGACCACATCTTCCATATTATTAATCAAACTGTCGTTTTCGATAAAATATTCTGGATAATTTGCATACTTAGGACGATTACTAATAATCCCCTTGAGTACTTGCCATATTCATCTTATGTTATTTTTGTTATCCTCTAGTATTCTGTTGTAATATTCTTTCTTACAGGTCCTCATTATAGTGGTAAGCTTATTTTTATATCTTTTATATTTGATCTCAGCTTCCACCATTCTGCATTTAATGAATTGTTTATATAATGTATTCTTCTTTTTACATGCATTTATTAACCCCTTGGTGATCCAAGGAATTTTTTTTTTTGTTGTCTGTCACTGAATTGTTTTATAGGACAGTATTTATTGTACAATGATTGAAATATTTGTAAAAATTTATCATATGCTCTATTTATGTCATTTTCATCATAAACTATCTTCCAATCTTGTATTAATAATTCCTTTGTCAGTAAATACATTGATTCTTCGGTTCTTATTCTTTTATATTTAATATTTTTGGTATACTTTTTCTTCCTATAATTACATTGATAGACAACAAAAATCGGCAGGTGGTCGCTGATATCATTCAATAAAAGCCCACTCCTGATATTATTTTCCATAATATTTGTGAATATGTTATCTATTAGTGTGGCACTGTGCGACGTGATTCTGTTAGGTCCTGTAATTGTTGGATGTTGTCACGCCGCGCCGCTCATCAACGGCGCCACCTGCTCACACACCTGCTAATCATCAGCGGCAAGGGATAAAAGCCGCCTCGCCCTGAGCTTCGGTCTGAAGCCGTTAGACTTCATCTCCCTTCCATGAGAAGCGACTACTCTTTCTTCAGCACCACGCTAAGCGGTAAGAAGATCACTTACCTCTCCTTTTCCAGTCTGCTCCCCTGTGCACAGGTGGATTCCTCGGCGGCGGACAACTCCGTCCCTCGTCCCTCCTCGCTGCTGCACCGAGTCCTGCAGGTGACTGTCTCCCGGGGTTCCGTCCTTGAAGTGCCTGCCATCAGTCAAATACAAGTAAGCTTCTCTCCCTCGCCTATTCTCCTCCTGTATTGGTGTGTGCCCGTCACCCTGTGTCTGTTCTCTCCCATAGGGTTGCCGGCTGAACGGTCTCCTGCCTCTGTGCCCGAAGCAGACGCCACCACCAATACATTTACATTCCGCAGACACACACCCATACATCCCTGTTGTTAATAAACAGTTTGAACTATTCTGAGCCTGTGTGTGTGCGTCTCCTGAGCCGAACGTTATGTCAGTACGGCTTCAGCAGAGCGGCTCGGCAGACGGCGGGCTCGCACACCGGTTTACCATCCTCGAGGCTCGAGTGGATCAGGTTGTTTATCAGCAACAGGTGATCCTAAATCAATTAGTAAATTTAACTAACCGATTGAACCGCCTGGACCCCCAACAGCCATTCCCCCCGGCTCGCCAGGGTGGCGCGGCTCCTGCTGTTCCAGCGGCCGTCCAGCCGGCTCCAGTGGCACCGGTTCGGCTCACACCGATTCCGACCCCCGCCCGCTTTAGCGGTAAGCTCGGTGGAGCGCGGGGGTTCATTATGCAATGTGAGTCCGTGTTCCACCGTGTGCCCGGAGATTTTCCCTCGGATCACAGCCGAATTGGTTACATAGGGAATCTTCTGGAGGGGCGTGCGTTAACTTGGACCTACGCCGTAATGACGAGGCCCAGTTATGCCACCCTCACCTATGACCAATTCGTGAGGCGCTTTCTGGAGGTCTTTGACCATTCTCAAACCGAGACGGTCCAGACCGATCGGCTTCTCGCGCTCCAGCAGGGAAGCCGGTCGGCAGCGGACTACGCGGTCGACTTCCGGGTAGCGGCGGAGGAATTGGGCTGGGAGGAACGCTCCCTCTGTGGCCTGTTCCTCCGCAGCCTCAATGATGATCTGAGGGATGAACTGGCTGGATGGGATATCCCTGAAACGCTAGCAGAGCTAACTTCTTTAGCCATCAGCTTGGACAACAGGCTGCGCGAGCGCTCCTCAGGACAGAAGTCATCTACTTCGCGCCCTCGGGGAGTCTCGCTGCGCCTGCCCCAAGCTCGCCCCCTGGCGGCGCCGCCACCATCGTGCCCCGAGGAGTCGGAGCCGATGGTGACGGGCTGGACAAAGCTCTCTCCGGCAGAGAGACAACGCCGCCGTGAGTTGAATCTCTGCATGTATTGCGGAGACAGTCAACACACGGTGGAGCTTTGTCCACAAAAAGCCAAACGGCGGGGTCCACGAGTCACTGTAGGGGGCCTCACGGACGTCAATCGGTTAGGTCCACTCACTCAATTAAAGCTGCCCATCCGTTTCTGCCACAACCCCACTGGGCATCTCACCCACGCACTGGTGGATTCGGGTGCAGAAGGCAGCTTCATTTCACAGAGCCTGGCAACCCGTTTGGGCATCCGCTGTCAGGCACTGAAAAATCCCATCTCCCTTGTCAACCTCTCCCGTGCCTCTCTTGGGAGAGTGTCACACCAAACCATCCCCGTTCCGGTCATCATCTCGGGAAACCACCGGGAGGAGATGACCTTCTATGTCCTCCCCAACTCTGTGTCGCCCGTCATCCTGGGGTATCCCTGGCTTCGCCTTCACAACCCGGTCCTGGATTGGAAATCAGCTGGGATATCGGCATGGAGTACATTCTGCATGGGCACCTGCCTTCAGTCCGCTGCCTGCTCTCCGTCCGCTCCTCCCCCTGCGACGGATGCTGCACCCCCGGACCTGTCTCTGGTGCCTCCGGAATTTCATGACCTGGGTATGGTGTTCAGCAAAGCGAAAGCTATGTCTCTCCCCCCTCATCGGCCCTATGACTGTGCCATCAACCTCCGCCAGGGGGCTCCCTTACCTTCTGGTCGCCTTAACAGCCCGTCTGCGCCGGAGAAGGAGACGATGAACGCCTACCTGAAAGAGTCATTAAGTGCTGGGATAATCCGCCCATCATCGTCACCCGTGGGGGCAGGGTTCTTCTTCGTGGGAAAAAAGGATGGGTCCCTCCGCCCTTGTATTGACTACCGGGCCCTCAACGATATCACGGAGAAGGACCGTTACACCCTGCCTCTCATGGACACTGCTTTCCACTCCCTCCAGGGGGCGACCTGGTTCACCAAGCTGGATCTACGCAGCGCTTACCACCTCGTCCGGATCCGGGAGGGAGATGAGTGGAAAACAGCCTTCCGTACCCCAAACGGCCACTTTGAATACCTGGTGATGCCGTTCGGGTTGACCAACGCTCCTGCAGTCTTTCAGCGCCTCATAAATGACGTCCTCCGGGACTTCATCGGCCTTTTCGTGTTCGTCTACCTGGACGATATCCTCATCTTCTCCAAGTCCAGGGACGAGCACCAGGTCCACGTGAGGCGGGTCCTCCAAAGGCTGCTGAAGAATCGTCTGTACATAAAGGCAGAGAAATGTGAATTTTACGCCAGGACTACGTCCTTCCTGGGGTTTATCATCGCCCACGACAAGGTGCTCCCAGACCCGGAGAAGGTAAAGGCGGTGGTGGAATGGCCTACACCTGCGTCCCGGAAGCAGGTGCAACAGTTTGTTGGCTTCGCCAATTTCTACCGCCGCTTTGTCCCCAACTTCAGTACCATCGTTGGACCACTGACCCGCCTCACGTCCCCGAAGGTCCCGTTCCGGTGGACCGAAGAGGTCGCTGCCGCCTTTGAGGCGCTGAAGGCGGAATTTTCCACCTCCCAGGTCCTTCGCCAGGTCGACCCCACGCTGCAGTGCATCGTAGAGGTAGACGCCTCGGACACGGGAGTGGGGGCAGTGCTGTCCCAGCGGTTGCCGGACGATGGCGCCAAACGGCCTTGCGCCTTCTTCTCCCGGCGCTTGTCCTCGGCGGAGAGGAACTACGATGTGGGGGACAGAGAGCTCCTGGCCATCAAACTCGCCCTGCAGGAGTGGCGTCACTGGCTGGAGGGGGCGAACCTGCCGTTTGTGGTCCTCACGGACCACAAGAACTTAGAATATCTACGATCTGCCAAGCGCCTGAACGCCCGCCAGGCGCGTTGGTCTTTGTTCTTCACCAGGTTCCAATTTTCAATCACCTTCAGGCCTGGCTCTAAGAATGGCCTGCCTGACGCCCTCTCCAGGCAGTTCACTCCCGTGGAGTCGGAGGAGGCGCCCCACTCCATCCTGCCCAGGTCGTGCGTCGTGGGAGCCATCTCGTGGGACATCAAGAGCAAGATCCGGAAGGCACAGGAGGTGGAACCTGACCCTGGCGGCGGACCGGAGGGGAGGCTGTTCGTGCCATCCGCGGTCCGAGGAGAGGTCATCCACTGGCTACACACCTCCAAGCTCACCTGTCACCCTGGCACCTCCCGGATGATAGATCTCCTCCAACGGTCCTTTTGGTGGCCAGGCCTGCGGAGGGATGCAGCCCGCTACGCCCGGGCTTGCCCAATCTGTGCCACCTGCAAGTCGGGAAATGCCCCTCCAGCGGGTCTGCTCCAGCCCCTGCCCGTCCCTGGCAGGCCCTGGTCGCACATCGCGTTGGATTTCTTCACCGGACTCCCTGTCTCCAACTCCTATGACACCATCCTGACCATCGTGGACCGCTTCTCCAAGGCCGTGCACTTCGTCCCCCTGCGAGGCCTCCCTACTGCCCTGGAGACGGCGGCCTCCTCGTCCAACACGTGGTCAGGCTGCACGGGATTCCGGTGGACGTGGTCTCGGACCGGGGCCCCCAGTTTTCATCTGAGGTTTGGAGGTCTTTCTGCAACGCCATCGGAGCCAAGGTGAGCCTCTCCTCCGGCCATCACCCCCAATCCAATGGGCAGTGTGAGAGGACCAACCAGGAGCTGGAGGCTGCGCTCCGCTGTGTGTCCAGATCCAAACCCACGTCCTGGAGCAACCATCTTGCCTGGGTTGAATATGCCCACAACACCGCTCGCTCTTCTGCTACAGGGATGTCCCCCTTCAAAGCGTCCCTGGGTTACGACCCCCCGCTGTTTCCGGAGCAGGAGAGTGAGGTAACTGTCCCGTCAGTTAGGGCCCATCTCAGGCAGTTCCGCTCCACCTGGACTGCCGCGCGCAATGCGCTCTTACGCACAGCGGAGCGCAACAGGACTGTGGCGGACCGGCGTAGAAGACCTGCCCCGGCGTACAGAGTTGGGCAACTTGTTTACGTTTCCACCCAGGACGTCACTTTAAAAGGCGAGAGGAGAAAGCTGGCACAGCGCTTCATGGGTCCCTATCCCATCACCCGGATCATCAACCCGGTGGCTGTGTGCGTGGCTATTCCCCCCTCCCTCCGCATTCATCCCACTTTCCACGTGTCGAAGGTGAAGCTGGCAGTCACCGACCCCCTTTGCCCTCCTCCTGCAGCGCAACCCGCGCCCCGGATGATTGGTGGCCATCCGGCCTGGTCCATCTCCTCCATCCTGGACTCCCGGCGCCGGGGTCGTGGGTTGCAATACTTGGTGGACTGGGAGGGCTATGGGCCCGAGCATCGACAGTGGGTGCCCCCGTCGTTTGTGTTGGACCCATCGCTCATCGCGGACTTCCACCGAGCGCACCCGGATAAGCCATCGCCAGGAGGCGCTGCTAGAGGGGGGAGTACTGTCACGCCGCGCCGCTCATCAACGGCGCCACCTGCTCACACACCTGCTAATCATCAGCGGCGAGGGATAAAAGCCGCCTCGCCCTGAGCTTCGGCCTGAAGCCGTTAGACTTCATCTCCCTTCCATGAGAAGCGACTACTCTTTCTTCAGCACCACGCTAAGCGGTAAAAAGATCACTTACCTCTCCTTTTCCAGTCTGCTCCCCTGTGCACAGGTGGATTCCTCGGCGGCGGACAACTCCATCCCTCGTCCCTCCTCGCTGCTGCACCGAGTCCTGCAGGTGACTGTCTCCCGGGGTTCCGTCCTTGAAGTGCCTGCCATCAGTCAAATACAAGTAAGCTTCTCTCCCTCGCCTATTCTCCTCCTGTATTGGTGTGTGCCCGTCACCCTGTGTCTGTTCTCTCCCATAGGGTTGCCAGCTGAACGGTCTCCTGCCTCTGTGCCCGAAGCAGACGCCACCACCAATACATTTACATTCCGCAGACACACACCCATACATCCCTGTTGTTAATAAACAGTTTGAACTACTCTGAGCCTGTGTGTGTGCGTCTCCTGAGCCGAACGTTATGTCAGATGTAAGCCCATGCTGTACATTGTGTTGATAAATTCTTCTGTCAAACTATGTTGTTTTGAGTTCATCAGATCTACGTATATTGAAATCCCCACAGATGAACATAACTTTATGAGTTAGTTTTGCGTACATTTTTTCCATCCAGTCCTTAAATAAGTCAATGTTTGATCCAGGTGTTCTATATACACAGCTCACTACTACATTCTTCACATTGTCCAGACAGATTTCTATTGTAATACATTCAAATAATTCATCCACAGTGACTGACAGATTTTCAACAACCTTGTATTTCAAGCTCTTGTCAACATAAATTGCAACTCCTCCTCCTTTTTTCACTTTTCTATTTATATAATTTAATTCATAGCCATCCATGGTAAAATCCACTCCTTTCTCTTCACTGAGCCATGTCTCTGATATTGCCACAATATTGAATGGCTCTTTAAACTGATTTAAATAATCTTTAATGTTATTAAAGTTTGCATAGAGACTCCTGCTGTTGAAGTGGATCATAGAAATATTGAAATCAGATGTGACCATTGTGTTAAACTGTTCATCTGTGTAATAATTACAGTCATTATTGATTGAGTTAAAAAGATTATTATCAGGGTCTATGTCATATTCTACGTCCTGTGGGTTGTGCTCTGTGTATTCAAAATCTTTCAGTTCCTGTTGTTCCTGTTTGTTGATTTTTTGATTCATGCTGTAGAATGTTTTGTTGCAGATGAGTAAAATCCTTCAGTGTCCTATATTTGTCTGAATTGTTGCTGTGCCTCCAGATCGTATTTGTCCAGTTCCATAATATTACGGATGTTAATGACCTTGGCTTCTTCAGGCGATCCGTTTAATTTGATGAATATTTTACAGTTTGATGTCCAGGTGTTTTGAATTTTTTTCTACTTTTTCATGTATCTTGCTTTCCTGGCTATTTCTGTGTTCTCTTTCGTGAGGTGCTCGTTTATGTAGATGTTGGTTCCCTTCAGCTTCTTACCTTGTTTCATTAGTGCCGTCTTGTGTTTTCTGTTTACAAACCTCATGATCACAGCAGGTTTGTCGCCGTTTTTCCTGGGCAGAGGGTGGCAGGACTCGATGTTGTTGCAGTCCAGCTGGATTCCTTTTGACTGCATGAAGGCCATCACCTGTTGCTCAGCGGATTCCTCATCCAGCTGACTTCCACTGCTGTCTGCGGCAACTGCTCTCGTGTATGATCGGGGTTTGATGTGGAGCCCCGTGATGATCACGTCGTTTGCCCGAGTGTTCTGGTCCATCTCAGCCAATCTGCTTTCCAGATACACCAGCCTCTTGTCTTTTTCAGCGTTCTGGCTGCGCAGCGCTTTAATTTCCTCCACGAGGTCCAGTATACCTCTTAGTCTACGTCTGAAGAATAGTCTACGTCTGAACAGCGGGATGCTCAATAACGTCTGACCAAGGAGAAGTTTTGACGAAACTGCCACGCCTTTTCGTTCTCAGCTGCCCTCTTAAGTGGAGAGCAGCTGATGAGGCGAAATGCGGCTCAGCTGTCAAGTCTGACAGCCGGAAGCCCCTCCGAGCGCTGTCACAATAAAGGCTCAGAGAGCCAAAAGGGGCACCCAGCTGTCAGATGGCCGAAAATAGTGCATGGCTCGAGCGCGGACGAGATCGGCGCTCGAACCATAACATGATCTGGTTATTGATTCTGTCTACTTTGTTTGCCGTCATTCTTATCTGTTCTTTGATCAGGTCTTTCCGTGCTTTATTGATAATTTTCTCTGCGTTTTTGGTTGGGATTGGATTTTTTATGTTGAGGCTTGCCGGTGTAACATCCTCATCTCTGCAACGGAGGTTAAATTTCAGGTGGTTTCTGTAGCGTGCCCGTGTTTTCTCCAATTTCTCTAGCCAGAGGAAGTGGAGGAAGGGATGCAATTTTGTCCATAACTTCCATGTAATAGCTCAAGTAGGTTCATTTTGTCTTCTTTTAGTTATTTACCTTTTGTTCTTTTTTAAAGACAAAAATAGAAAGATGTTTTTACCTTCTTTACATGTTTTGACTGTTCACTGCAGCCTTCGCTTCACTTCTGACGAAGGCTGCAGTGAACAGTCGAAACATGTAAAGAAGGTAAAAACATCTCCTTTCTATTTTTGTCTTTAATAAGAACAAAAGGTAAGGAAGAGAGTCTTACTACACAAGCTGAGGGCCCAACAGTGAATTTCAGCGTGGAACACACAGGGGAGAGACTGGAGACTGTGGGGAGATGACGGGATGGCGGAGATGACTGGCCATCCCTGTTCCCTGAAGAAACTGTTCTTCAGGCTGCTCGTATCGGTATACAGGGTCTTGTAACGCTTACCAGATGGTAACTGTGTAAAGAATCTATGTCCAGGATGAGTTGGATCCTCGCAAATCTAGAGATCTGAAAATGGCTGTGCACCAACGCTTCCCACCCAACCTGATGGAGCTTGAGAGGTGCTGCAAAGAGGAAACTACCCAAAGATAGATGTGCCAGGCATGTGGCATCATATTCAAAAAGACTCAAGGCTGTAATTGCTGCCAAAGGTGCATCAACAAAGTATTGAGCAAAGGCTGTGAATACTTATGTACATGTGATTTCTTAGTTTTTTATTTTTAATACATTTGCAAAAATCTCAAAAAAACATTTTTCATGTTGTCATTATGAGGTATTGTCTGTAGAATTTTGTGGAAAAAATTGAATTCATTCCATTTTGGAATAAGGCTGTAACATAAAATGTGGAAAAAGTGATACAGTACTTTCCAGATGCACTGTATTATAAAAAAAAAAAAAAACCTAAAACATAGGCAAACAAGCACAGAACATGTAAATACAAGTTAGGATCACCATGCTGCTGTACAATCCTAGAAGCAATTTAGGAGCCTAATAGAAGCAGGTACAAATGAGTTTTTAAAATGGTTTAACCTACATTTTGGTACTCTGTATCTTCTACCAGAAGGCAAGAGCTCAAACTCAGAATGAAGGATATGTGGGGCGTCCTGCAGAATTCTCTGTGCCTGCCTGCACACACACAATTAATAAATGCCCCTAAGGGAGAGGGAAATTATGTATTGCCTTTTACTGTAATTTTACAGGCAATACAGGCAAACACGGTCAGTGTGTCACAGATTCACTGTGTCAGGGGAATTCAGTACAGCTGTGTGCAGGCAGCAAGGTGTTGTCTGCTGGTTGGAATTTTTTTTGCTCTCCATTCATTGTTTGTGTGAAAAGCTTCGGGGCACATTCAGGGCAGTTCACGTACTTTTTTTTTTCAGCTGTTGAACCAAGTCAACTAAAAACTTCTAAATGAGCAGATGTGTGTGTCATATAAATACAGATTTGGCAACTAAATGATATATTTCAAGCTGCTCAAGCTCGCTTCTTCATTTTCAAAATATTACATTATTGTCAAGGTTTTTTTGACTTCCGGCGCCACACGAGTCGGCTGCCTTTTGCAACAGTGGCTCAATTCTGAGTTTTTTTTTCTTCCTCTCACTTTCTAATCCGGTGACAACTTTCTGATCCAGCGACACCTTACACTCCATATATATCACGGACACACAGATTGCCCCAAATGTCTCCCGAGCCGGTGGACGGAGCCACTGTTTATAGCAGGAGACGGTACAGCAGGGAAGAGCTGCTAGCACTCAACCGCCACTCGGTGCTAACGGAAAAACTCGACATACCGGGAGAACTGAGGCGAAAACGACGTGGGTGTCATGCTGGAGTAAGACGGCGGGCAAGAAATATAAGGTACAGATCCACCCTTCCATCCATTGTTATGGGGAATGTACGATCGATACTGGGAAAGGTAGATGAGCTAGCGGCTATCTCCCGCTACGATAGCATATACCGGGAGTGTAGCCTGTTCCTATTCACAGAGACTTGGCTAACAGGACTAGCAGCAGATGCTAACATTGAACTGGAGGGTTTCCACGCGATACGGGCAGACCGAACACCAGACAGTGGCAAAGCAAGGGGCAGTGGAGTGATAATGTACACTACCGTTCAAAAGTTTGAGGTCACTTAGAAATTTCCTTATTTTTGAAAGAAAAGCACTTTTTTTCAATGAAGATAACTTTAAACTAATCAGAAATACACTCTATGCATTGCTAATGTGGTAAATGACTATTCTAGCTGCAAATGTCTGGTTTTTGGTGCAATATCTACATAGGTGTATAGAGGCCCATTTCCAGCAACTATCACTCCAGTGTTCTAATGGTACAATGTGTTTGCTCATTGCGTCAGAAGGCTAATGGATGATTAGAAAACCCTTGTGCAATCATGTTAGGTCTGCAATGCTGTAATTGCTGCAAATGGAGGATTCTTTGACGAAAGGAAAGTTTGAAGGAAAAAATTATTATTTCAAATACAAATCATTATTTCTAACCTTGTCAATGTCTTGACTATATTTTCTATTCATTTTACAACTCATGGTGGTAAATAAGTGTGACTTTTCATGGAAAACACAAAATAATTGTCTGGGTGACCCCAAACTTTTGAACGGTAGTGTATGTTAACAACAACTGGTGCAGACCGGGACATGCCACTATTAAACAACAACACTGCAGCAAAGACATCGAGTTGCTAGCTGTTAGCATGCGGCCTACATATCTCCCGAGGGAATACTCACACGTGATCTGCATTGTTATTTATGCAAATCCGACGGCGAATGCTGGGACAGCACGTGACGTCATCCACTCAGTAACTGGCAGGCTGCAGACAGAACACCCAGATGCTCTTCTTCTCATCTCAGGCGATTTCAACCATGTATCACTGTCTCCCATTCTACCCACGTTTACCCAGTATGTCACATGCTACACTAGAAACAATAAAACACTGGACTTATTCTACACAAACACTAAGGAGGCGTACACCTCATCACAACTCCCCCCACTCGGGAAATCGGATCACAACTTGGTTCATCTCCGGTGTACAAACCCCTGGTGCACAGACAACCTCTGGTCATGCGCACAGTGAAGTTATGGTCTGAGGAGGCAATGGACGCTCTAAAGGGCTGTTTTGAAACTACCGCCTGGGAGCAGCTCTGCGATCCACATGGTGAGGACATCGATGGCCTCACTCACACCATCACGGACTACATCAGCTTCTGTGTGGACAACACCGTTCCCACCAAGACCATACGGTGTTGCTCAAACAACAAACCCTGGATCAACCCTGAGATAAAAACACTTCTGAGAGAGAAGAAGAGGATCTTCAGATCGGGGAACAGGGAGATGCTGAAGTCCGTACAGAAGGAGCTGAGGAGAAAGATCAGAGAAGGCAAGGACAGCTTCAGGAAGAAGATGGAGGACAAGCTGCAACAGAGCAACATCAGCGGGGTCTGGAGAAACCTTAAAACCATCTCTGGGCTCCAGAATACCTCCCCCCAGACCACGGGGGCCAGGGAGTGGGCGAACAATCTGAATCTGTTTTTCAATAGGTTTGACCAACCGCCCTCTCCCCTGACTGCACAACAACCACTGCTGCCTCTGAAGACATCAAGTCCTGCTGCCCACTCCCCACTCCACCAACACCCCCCACTCCCAACACACAGCCCCCCAACCTGACCCTCACTAAGACCCAGGTGAGGACGGAACTGAGGAAGATCAAGGTGAGGAAGGTGTCGGGACCGGACGGCATCAGCGCAAAGCTCCTCAAGTCCTGTGCAGACCAGCTGTGTGGGATTGTGGAGTACATCTTCAATCTGAGCCTGAAGCTGGGGAGGGTACCACAGCTGTGGAAAACATCTTGTGTGGTACCTGTACCAAAGACTTCCCACCCCAAAGATCTGAACAGCTACAGACCAGTGGCCCTGACGTCCCACATGATGAAGACCCTGGGAGACTGCTCCTTGCTCACTTCCGCCCCCTGGTGAGACCAGCGATGGATCCACTCCAGTTCGTCTACCAGCATGGCATTGGGGTGGAGGATGCGGTGATCTTCCTCCTTCACCGTTCTCTGTCCCACCGGGAGAAGCCCAGAAATGCGGTGAGGATCATGTTCTTTGACTTCTCCAGTGCTTTCAACACCATCCAACCGATGATCCTGAAGGACAATCTGCTGTGCACAGGGGTGGACCAGCACCTGTCATCATGGATCCTGGACTACCTCACAAACCGGCCTCAGTTTGTGAGAACCCGGGACTGTGTGTCCGACACGATCATCAAAACCAGGGAACGGTTTTGGCTCGCTTCCTGTTCACCCTTTATACTGCGGACTTCTCACACAACACAACACACTGCCATCTACAGAAGTTCTCTGACGACTCTGCGATCATTGGCCTCATCTCCAATGGAGATGAAGCTGAGTACAGAGGACTTATCCAGGACTTTGTGGACTGGTGCCATCGGAACTGCCTCCAGATCAATGCAAGGAAAACTAAGGAGCTGGTGGTGGACTGCCGCAGGCAAGGACAACCCCTCACAGCACCAGTAAATATACAGGGAACAGACATCGAGATGGTGACATCCTACAAGTACCTGGGTGTTCATCTGAACAATAAACTAGACTGGTCACACAATACCGACACACTCTACAAGAAGGGACAGCGCAGGCTGTTCCTACTGAGGAGACTCAGGTCTTTTGGTGTACAAGGGGCGCTGCTGAAGTCATTCTATGACACGGTGGTGGCATCAGCCATCACTTTTGGAGTGGTCTGCTGGGGCAGTGGCATTACAGCAGCCGATAGGAAAAGACTGAACAAACTGATCAAGAAAGCTAGCCCTGTCCTGGGGCAGCGCCTTGACCCAGTGGAGGAGATGGGAGAGAGAAGGATGGTGGCTAAACTGTCATCTCTGCTGGAGTCCAAGTTCCACCCTATGCAGGACATACTGAATGCACTGAGGAGCTCATTTAGCAGCAGACTACATCATCCTAGGTGCACAACCGAGAGGTTTCGCAGGTCCTTCCTACCTACGGCTGTCAGACTGTACAACCTAAGCAGGGCTGCTCGCAGAGATAGCAAAAAGACGTGACAACCTAATAGTATTGAATGCAAAAGACGCAATAGACTTACACAATGGTCCCCTCCGGTATACAACTAGGAAAATACCAGTCACTATGGAGGGTGAGAATATGTATGGGTACATAATCATACCATGTAGGACAACTAAGTAGACAGTTGTGCTGTTTCATTCCATCTAGCTATAATGCTCTGCACTGTGTGTGTTTATATATTTACATATTTATTCCATCTAGCAACAATGCTCCACACTGTGTGTGTTTATATATTTACATATTTATTCCATCTAGCTACAATGCTCCACACTGTGTTTATATATTTATATATTTATTCCATCTAGCTACAATGCTCTGCACTGTGTGTCTATATATATATATATTTATATTTATATGTACATATGTATACTCGCTGCTCTTGTTTTTCTCTTGCCTTCTGGTTGTTGCTCTGAATGTTGCTATCCCTGTGCTGTTGCAATCCTGGAATTTCCCCATTGTGGGACTAATAAAGGCTTATTTTATCTTATCTTATCTTAAGGTGACTGTCATAGGCTGGGTTGGACGTCTCCAACCCTGTCCATGATTTGTGGCTGTGTTTTCCCTGATCATTGTTTTCTTAATTCTCAGCTGGCAGGTTTTAGGAGCCTCTGGGTCCTGGGCTCCCTGCCAGTCTACAGCCACTCCTCCTCCTCTCTGCCAGCATCCACCAGCCGACTGCCATTATCAGTTGTCCACTCCCCTGTGCACTCTCACCCACTCACACACACACATATTCATTCTTACTCACATTCGCTGACACGCACTCATGCACCGGCTGCCTCCGCACACCTGCATCCACTTGTCACTCATTAAGTACACGGGGTATTTATGGGTGACAGTGTGAGCACTCAGTGTGGCGGCGTGAGTCAATGTTTGATGATCAGGCTCACACCTAGTTTGTTTTCCTACTTTTTGGACTTTGGGCGGTGTTTTTTTTCCAGAGCCAGCTGAGCTCCGATACCCTCATGTAAGTCTTCCTCCTCATTATTATCTGCCCTTCCTCTCCGCTGCCCAGTTCCTCCTGGGAGTGCATGGGGCTCATCTTTCCTCCAGCCAACGGAGTTTGTAGCCAGCTCATCTCTCTGTCTCCTCATTTTGAATTGCATTAATGGGACACTTTGTGTGTATGTTTTTCTGTTAATAAACATGTTCACTTCACCTGCATTTGGGCTCAAATCCTTTTCACCTGTGCGCTGTGGTGCACGTACATGACAGTACGCCGCCACCAGTAGAGCCCAGCGGTGAAGTAGTGTGTTGTTTCTTCACTTTTTTGTCTGTTTTTCTTACCTGTTTGGAGCTGGCCATGTTTCCGGGTCGTCGACCTCGCCCGAGGAGAGGAGGGTTGGCACAGGGTAGACCCAGTTTGGAGGAAGAATGGGCGGCGGACTTCATTCAGAGCTATGTGGATGAGGCTCTCGAGGCTCAGGGACCCAACCAGGTATGGGAGTGTTTGTGTAGAGCCATGAGAATCTTGAAGAGGCGTCCCAGACTCAGGAATTATCCTCAGTATGCGGGACTGTTTTTTCGGTCCACGTGCTCCAGCAGATGTTTCCTGACCTGACGTTTGAAGCGTTTCCTGGTGCGCCAAACCGGAGGCGCATTCCCCGACAGCCGTCCTTCTTTTCTCCCGCTTCACCATCGTTACCTCCAGCAGGCAAGACATCGGTTCTGCGAGTCCGTGCTCAGCCTCGTGATGGAACAATCGTCTAGCTACGGGTCATCAGAGAGGCACCAACTCCTCCTTGCCAGCAGCCCATTTGTCATCCAGTGAGATCCATCCCACGGCAGCTCACTCCTCCAGTTTTTTTTTTGCCAGCTGTCCCATCAGCCAGCATATCCTCCTCAGCTGCCGCACAATCCGTCTCCTCGATGGCTCCTCCCGCTGCTCAGATGCTCTCCGTGTCATCTCTGAAAGTTCCCGTTTCAATGATGCCAAGGGCGGTCCCTACTCCTTTCACAGTGGGGCCCAAGCAATCCAGAGCCAGGGAGATGGACGATTCCCCACTCACTACAGCAGTAGGCAATATCCAAATCCGGGAGAACAGGCAAGTGTTATTTCATTCCACTTCTATTAATGATGAAATGTCTTGCCTGATTCCAGGTAGGGAGACTCAGGAAAAGCAGTCCTCTGAGTTCTCCCCACCTGCTGCTGCTTTGAACTGCTCACCAGCCCTGGTGCCAGAGCTGGACCGCCAGAACCAGGAGGAGCCAGAAGTCCTGGAGGATCCTTCCCCCTCAGCAATGGTGAGCCAGACCCCAGCTGTCATGCCGAAGGAATTCCCTGTGTGGAGCATAACAGCTGGGGCAAATAAGACTGCTAATTCCATAATGCCTGCTGCGGAGGCCGCCGCAGCAGAGTCAGCACCGGCGCTGATTGTCGGAGTCCTGGATGGTGGCGGAGCTCGAGCTAAGGCAAGTACCCTCCTTTGTTTTTCTCCTTTCCATGTTAGAGCATTTTTGCCTAGCTCTAGGTGAGGAGAGCAGGCTGCAGCTGCACGCTGCACCTGAGCTCACCTCGCCGGCTCTGCCAGTGACCTTAACCCCTCTTGTTCTCTGTCTGAGTCCTCTTCCAGGGTTGCCAGAGAGAGTCCAACATCACCGGATGAGTCCGGGGATCCAGGCTTGCCACTGGAGGTCATCGTGGCTGCTGCCATCCCCACTGAGGAAGTGATCATGGGTGCCTAGCTCCAGCCCAGAGTGTCCGTGATTGATTGCCTCCTGGCTCCGGTGCTCAAGCGGGTCAGTTGGCCCACAGTTAAGGCAGCTTTGGGGTCAGCAGTAGCCCAGCTGGGTCCCACCGCGGGTGCAGCAGGGGCCCAGCCAGGGCCCAGCCGGGTTCTACCGTGGGTGCAGCCATGGCCCGGTCGGGGTCCACCACGGGTGCAGCAGGGGCCCAGCTGGGTTCCACCATGGGTGCAACCATGGCTCGGTCAGGGTCCTCTATGGGTGCAGCACAGGCCCAGCAGGGGCCCACCACGGGTGCAATGAGGTCCCAGGCCGGAACCACCGCGGATGCAGCCATGGTTCAGCCTGGGCCCATCGTGAATGCGGCCGAGCTCCAGTCCCAAGCTGGAACCACCGAGGGTGCAGCCAAGCATCGAGCCAGGACCACCGGGGTTGCTGGCCAGCTTGGGGACACCGAGGCCTCTTCTCCCCTTCCAGAGGCCTTCTGGGTGTTCCTTCCTCTTCTACTGGGCACCGTCATGGTCAATCTTCCTCCGCCACCAGAAACCGCAGGGACCCTCCTTCCCCTGTCCAGCCACCCACCTCTTAGCCTTCTGGTGGGTAGGCCACCGCCTCATCTATCCCTCCATGTCAGGTGGCCCATTCGCCCAGGTAAGCCACCTGACACTGTTCTGTGGACCGCCTGCTGGACCTGGGACTCTGGTCGTCCCCCTGAACCTTGGGACTCTAGAATCTTGGGGGGGGGGGAGGTTAGCTTTTGGTTTGGAGTTCGGGTGTTATTGTTTTCTTGTGTTGTACTGTTGTATTTATTTTGCTTGTTATTCCCTCCGGA
Organism: Pholidichthys leucotaenia; assembly: GCA_020510985.1. Classification (NCBI taxonomy): domain Eukaryota; kingdom Metazoa; phylum Chordata; class Actinopteri; order Cichliformes; family Pholidichthyidae; genus Pholidichthys; species Pholidichthys leucotaenia. The sequence goes on along the minus strand of CM035842.1, from coordinate 142,103,066 downwards.
CCTGTTTCCCACCACCTCCCACCCTGGTTAGTTGTGATAGTTCTCTGGGTGGGTGGGGGGGAGGCTGGTTTTCTTTTATGTTTTATTTTCTTTTGATGGTACAGTGGGTGTCTGGCATCCACCCCTTGGGAGGGGGGATCTCTGTCATGGGCTGGGTTGGACGTCTCCAACCCCGTCCATGATTTGTGGCTGTGTTTTCCCTGATCCTTGTTTTCTTAATTCTCAGCTGGCAGGTTTTAGGAGTCTCTGGGTCCTGGGCTCCCTGCCAGTCTACAGCCACTCCTCCTCCTCTCTGCCGGCATCCACCAGCTGACTGCCATTATCAATTGTCCACTCCCCTGTGCACTCTCACCCACTCACACACACACACATTCATTCTTACTCACATTCACGGACACACACTCACGTACTGGCTGCCGCCTGCATCCACTTGTCACTCATTAAGTACACGGGGTATTTATGGGTGACAGTATGAGCACTCAGTGTGGTGGCATAAGTCAACGTTTGATGATCAGGATCACTCCCAGTTTGTTTTCCTATTTTTTGGACTTCGGGCAGTGTTGTTTTTCCAGAGCCAGCTGAGTTCTGATACCCTCATGTAAGTCTTCCTCCTCATTATTATTTGCCCTTCCTCTCTGCTGCCCAGTTCCTCCTGGGAGTGTGTGGGGCTCATCTTTCCTCCAGCCAACAGAGTTTGTAGCCAGCTCATCTCTCTATCTCCTTACTTTGAATTGCATTAATGGGACACTTTGTGTGTATGTTTTTCTGTTAATAAACATGTTCACTTCAAATGCATTTGGGCTCAAATCCTTTTCACCTGTGACTGCGGTGCATGTACATGACAGTGACGCCATGTTGAATCCATTTACTTCCTTCAGTCTCCTCCCATATCTGCTGTAACCGAGGTTTCTGTGCCAGCAAGGGGCTGCTGGAGGTGTGTCTGACTGCGGGTGGGCCAAGGGGAGAGGGGGGGAACTTCGCTCTGCCCGTGTGGCTGTCCTGGTGAATCATTTGCCTGGGGAGGTCTCAGTGGGGGTCTTCCACGCTGAGGGGTCCGAGCCAGCAGCACTTGCTCGTCCGCCACTACAAAGGCGGGCTTAAGTCTGTCTATGCATATTTTCTCCCGACGACCCCCAAGTCTACCAAAAAATGCTTGTCCCCTGTTTCCAGCACTCTGAATGGGCCATCATAGGGTGGGCGCAATGGCGGACGGTGGGCATCGTGTCTGACGAACACGAACGCCATGTTCTTCAAAGTTTTTGGCACAAAAGTGCGTGGGAAACAGTGATGGGCCAGGCCGGGCAGCGTGCCTGTGTCTGCCTACGCTGCAAACGCTGAGACATGCAGCTGTCCGGCGCGGGATTATCTGGCAAAAATTCCCCAGGCAGCCGCAGTGGCTGAGAAAAAACAAGCTCAGCCGGGGAAGCCTCCAAATCCTCTTTTGGTGCGGAACGCAACCCCAATAAAACCCATGGTAACCGGTCAACCCAATTTTCATCCGTCAATGAAGCCCTGAGTGCTGCTTTCAGTGACCTGTGAAAACGCTCGCATAACCCATTTGCCTGTGGGTTGTATGTGGTTGTGCGGTGAATTGCAACACCCAGGCTGCGGGCCAATGCAGACCAAAGCTCGGAAACAAACTGAGGGCCCCTATCGGATGTGATGTCCGACGGGATTCCAAAACGCGCCACCCATGCTGTCAAAAAAGCGCATGCCACGTCCGCGGACGTGGTTGCCGCCAGCAGGACTGCTTCTGGCCAGTGTGTGGTGCGGTCCACCACTGTCAGAAGGTGCTGGCACCCCTGCGTCAGCGGGAGGGGGCCCATGAGGTCCACGTGAACATGGCCGAATCTTTTAGCCGGTATCCTTAACGGCTCCAAAGGAGTCTTGGTGTGTCTGTGTGTCTGTGTCGGGGCTGCCGTCTTGCAGTACCCTGCTCTCCAGCCTTAACCCTGTTGGTCCAGACTGGAGCGCGCGCACGTCCGTATCGCTAATCTGCTCTGCGGCCATGGCTGTATAATCTATCCCTACACAGACCGGGGCCACTACCGCGCGCAAGAGGCAGTCCGCCACCACATTCAGTTTACCCAACACATGTTGAATATCGGTCGTAAACTCAGAGATCGCGGCCAGCTGTCTCTGCTGCCGGCCCGACCATGGTTCTGAAACCTTGGCCATCGCAAACGTCAGCGGCTTGTGGTCCACGAGCGCGGTGAAGCTGCGCCCTTCCAGCCAGAACTGGAAGTGGCGTATGGCCAGGTGGAGAGCCAGCAACTCTCTGTCGAACGCGTTGTATTTACGCTCACTGTCGTGCAAAGCACTGCTGAAAAAAGCGAGTGGCTGCCAAGAACCGGCGACACGTTGCTCCACGATGGCCCCTATGGCCACGTCTGAGGCGTCGGTAGTGAGCGCTATCCGGGCCGCCGGGTCCGGGTGCGCCAACAGTGCGGCGTTTGCCAGAGCTGCTTTCACCTCAGAGAATGCCCGCTCTTGCTCCGGAGTCCATTCGACTCCATCCACGGGTTTCCGTCTCTTGAGCGCGGCGTACAGTGGCTGCATGAGCTGAGCTGCGCGGGGGAGGAAACGGTTATAAAAATGAACCATCCCCAAAAATTCCTGCAGCGCCCTGACCGTCTGAGGCCGGGGGAAGTTCGCCACGGTGCGCATTTTGTCGGGCAAGGGTATCGCTCCCTCCGGTGAGACGCGGTGCCCCAAAAAATCAATCCCCGTCATGCCGAGCTGGCACTTTGACGGGTTGATTATTAACCCGTGTTCCTCCAACCTCTGGAAAACCGTCCTGAGGTGGGTTACGTGTTCGTCTTCGGATGCGCTGGCTACCAGGATATCATCCAGGTAGACGAACACAAACGGGAGATCGCACAGCACTGCGTCCATCATGCACTGGAACATCTGTGCCGCTCCTTTTAATCCGAAAGGCATGCGCAGAAACTCGAACAAGCCGAACAGAGTTATTACCGCTGTTTTAGGTATGTCCTCCTCGCGTACTGGGACCTGGTGGTAACTGCGGACCAGGTCTATTTTAGAAAAAATGCGCGCTCCGGCGAGGTGAACGGATAAAATCCTGAATGTGGGGAATCGGGTAGCGGTCATGTGCTGTGGCGTTATTCAACCTGCGGAAATCGCCGCACGGTCGCCACGACCCCTCAGCCTTAGCGACCATGTGTAGCGGGGACGCCCATGGGCTGTTCGATCGCCTGATGATGCCCAACCTTTCCAGTTTGGCAAACTCCTCGCGCGCTATGGCCAGTTTAGCTGCGTCCAAGCGCCGAGGTCATGCGAAAACAGGCGACCCAGTGGTGGTGATAAAGTGCTCCACCCCGCGTTTAGCTATGGCCGCTGAAAACGTCGGGACCGTGAGTGCTGGGAACTGAGTGAGCAGTTTGTGGAACTTACCGCCTGGAGCTGTGACGTTGGTTTGTGTTACTGGCCCGGCCCCTTGAGCAAAAGTCTTAATGTCCGAGCCGTTTACTGCTACCAGCCCGGGGCCGATGGGTCCTGCCAGCCGGTCAGCGTAGGTCGGCAGGATGATGCTCTTCTGGGCTCCGGTGTCTACAAGGAAATGCCTCCCTGAGCACGAGTCCGTCACGTAGAGCAGCTTGTTCTCTTCGCCGGCGGTCGCAGCTGCTACCGACTGCCGGCTCTGGCATTTCCCGAGCACTTGAAGTGGCACGGTGGCGGACATCTGCATGCGTTCCCTCCAAAACAGCGGTGGTAGGAGCAGAGCGTGTCTCCCTAGCGCTCCTTGGCCCCCGCTGCCGCTACCGTCGGTGGCTCCTTGCCTCCTCTGGTCGTCTCGCTGGGGTCCGACACTGCTGCGTTCACCGTGAGCGCTCTGGTGGTGAGGATGATCTGGTCTGCCTCCTGGGCTAGAGCACGGTAGTCACGCACGGCCAGCAGCGGTGAATTGGCCAGGACCGCTCTCGCCTCTGTTGGAAGGTTCCGGAGGAAGAAGTGGGCAAACAGAAAATGCCCGTCGTCCGTGCCCATTAACGCCAACATCTTCTCCATCAGATAGACGGCTGAACCATCTCCTAACTTGGAAAGCCTCAGGAGCCTCTCTGCTCTCTCACAGTCCGAGAGCCTGTAGCGCCGAATTAGCACAGCTTTGAGATCCTCATATCTGCCGTGGGCTGGGGGCTGGTCGAGCAGGCTCGCTACCTGCTGAGCTGTGAGAGCGTCCAGCGCTGCAACCACATGGAAAAACTTGGTGTCGTCTGTCATTATTCCCCAGAGGGCGAACTGGGCCTCGGTGTGGTGGAACCAAGAGCGCGGGTTGTGCTGCCAAAAGTCCGGTAGCTTGACTACAACAGCACACGCATTGCTGGGGGTTCCCGTCCGGGCCGTCTGTGGGATGCCTGCCGCGTTGCTGGGGCTTCCCGTCCAGGCCAACTCCGGAGTTCTTGCCTCTTGTTCCATAATACGTCCAGGGTCACCAGTGTGGAGAGTGTGGAAATGAGGCTAAGTTACGATCAGACGAAGTTTATTCACACTCTCACAACATCATACACAGAAAGCACTGAATAGCCAAACCAGGTTTCATCCCTTAACACTCCACAGATCATCTCACATCTGCAGGACATTTCACCTCTACCATACATTCTCCTTAAACCCCCAGCTCTCTCTTCCTGCCAGCTCCCCATGAGGTCCCTGCCTATTGCTCTCTTGTGTCTAACCACTGCCTCCTGACTGAGACGCTGTCTGCTGACACAACCACAATATACATTGCTATATCACCAATATGCATCGCCATAATATAATTTTATCCATCCATCCATTCACCCACCCACCCATCCATCCATTCATTCATCCACCCATTTTCTACCACTTTGTACTTTTTGTTGGGGAGGGGGCGCTGGAGCCTATCCCAGCGTCTTTGGGTGAGAGGCATGGTACACCCTGGACAGATTGTTAGTCCATCGCAGAGGGTCGATATAATTTTATCAGTAATTTTAATTCTAATATAATAAAACACAGAGTAGCTTTTATTTTCATTGGCATGTTCAGTTTTAATTGTGAAACTTTTGACTTTGAAGAAAATAATACTCCCCCCACCCCACCCCAGGAAGGTTTACATGTAAATCTGGTCCTGGGGAAGTGAGGAAAAAAAGAAACAATGTTGTTTTAATGTAAAATTACATGGAATTCTTCAGTGTGAGGCTGTGTGGTGTGCACAGTGGTGAGATCCCAGCTATCACTGCAAGGGGGGTACATGCTGAACAGCTCACCTTCACCAACACAAAGGCTACATTCACATTTCCAGCCTGAAGTGACTCAAATCCAATTGCTTTTACCCTAATGTGATGCTGATCCAACTTTTTTAGGGCTCTCTGAGAGCACTAATATCTGATCTTTCATTAGATTGAGTCACTTTTATATAGTTCTAGCTATGCATGCATCTGCTTGTAGTTCCAGCTGTGATACTTGCTAACTAGCTTGAAAAGCTTGAAAAGTCTAAAAATATGCTGTGATCCTAGGCTAATCAATACTTTTGGTTGAACAGTGCACATGTTATACCTGTGCAAATGTTGTTCTGTCTCTGTGATGTTGTTGTTATCTGTATGAATGGTATGTCTCTTCTTTCTTTTCTCCTTTTCCCCCTCCCCCAACCAGTTGTGGCAGATGACTGCTCCTCCCTGAGCCTGGTTTTGCCAGCGGTTTCTTCCTATAAGGGAGTTTTTCCTTCCCACAGTCTCCTGAATTAAATTGATTTGACAAAACAATAGAATTAAACAATGACTTATATAATGTGACTGTAGTCAAAGAGATAAAAAGTCACTAACTTACAGTCAAATTAGTAAGCTAGCATGCATATCTTTAAACTGTGAGAGAAAGTTGTACAATTTGAGAGAGAACACACTCAAGCTTGTGGAGAACATGCAAACTCCACACAGAATCCCCAGCTAACTACTTGGTTCAAAGCCAGAAACATCATGCTGTGAAACAACAGTGCAAACTACTAGACCCCCTTGCTGCCATAGTATAAAGTTAAAATGCAATAATTTATACAAAAGTCTTATATTCAGAAAAAAAAGTGTGTATTCTAACTAGTCTGGCTCTCGGTCTCCATCTGAGCTTAATCAGTTTTTGTGATTTTGTCTTTGTTCACTAACAAAATAGAATTCAGTATGACAAAGGAAAACCATAAGTTCAGCTGTGGCAATGCCATTGCAAGCAATAATGGTGCTGATGACTCCACAGGCTAAGTGGTTGTGTCCACCATCCGGGGCTCCAACATCAGCACTGTTGGGTAGCAAAATGTACACAAACATCCCATCAAGAATCCTAGAATCCCATAACACCTGGAAAAACCACTGACCTGTTTCCCTCTGTGTGTGAGTGTGCGTGCATATGCTTCACTGTCAGAACTGTTTTAGAAGTGAAGGGGCATGCGGGTCTGCTGTGCCCTCAGTATATGGGACTGTTTTTACTGTAACCAGTGGGGAACATTATGATACCATCTAACCCTAGCCTCAGCAAAACACTGCAAACCATTAAGATGTTTGGATCAAACCCCTAAAAACACTTACAGCTACTGAATCAATAAAGCATCATAGAATATACAGCTCTGAAAAAAAGAGACCACCGCAAAGTCTTTCCTAAATTAGCATCTCAACATGTATGGCAGTCATTCAATTTGAGAATCTGTTGAATTCCAACATAAGGACACCTCCATCTACTTAAGGAGGTATTGATTAGGTGATCATCTAATCATGGTGAGATACATGAAAGCTGTGAATAAAAATCAGAATTATTACACAAATACAGATTTCTGAGTTCTTAAGTTAAAACTTTTTGTGGTGTTTAAGAATGAACACAAACTTGTTTTCTTTGCAGTATTTGATCTAAAAGCACATCAAGCTGTATATCAAATAAAGTCTCTTTATGATAGCAACAGAAAACGACAAGTGATCTGTAAAACAAATATGATGACTGTCCCACAAAGTCAATAAAATATTATTTGTAGATCGCAGTTGTGTAGCGCTTAATCATCCCTCTCATCACTTGTAAAATTCTGATGTTCTGTGGGCATGTTTTATGTCTGTTACTATTTAGATCCCAAAACTACAAAGCTGGTGTCAGTGATTGTGGTAGACTGCAAGTCTAAAATAAATCATTACTGGCACATGCCTCTAGGGGGAACTACCTTTATTGTTCAGCACTGCTACTAAGGGGACACATTAGAGTAAGAGTGTGAAAACCCCGCGCAGAATCCATGTTCAGTCTTATATGTGTGTTGCAGAATAAATGGCAGAGTTAGCCAAAGAAATAACTCAAGTGTGATCATTGCTACACGGTAGGATATCACACAATTGGCGACGAGGATTAAAAGAAAAAAATCAGCGGCGAGAAACAGAGAACATTGCAAGTGTGGCGAACTCAAGTGACTCCAGTAGTTCGAGTGCAAGTTCAGAGGAGGAAAAACGAGGTTTCCCCACCACGACGAGCAATGGCGGCTGTAATCGGAACGGTAACCCCTTTTGATAACTCGACTCAGTCATGGGAAGAATATAGTGAAATGTTGGACTTTTTCTTCCAAGCTAATGACATTGAGGAGCCAGACAAAAGGAAGGCTGTACTGTTGAGTGGAGTTGGTGCAACTACTTACAGTTTGTTGAGAAATTTAATAAGCCCTGCATTACCGAAAGATAAAACATACGACCAGCTTACTGCTGAGCTTCAGAAGCACTTCAGCCCCAAACCGAGTGAAATCGTGCAACGATTCAAATTTAATTCACGCATAAGGAGGAACACTGAGTCCATAGCAGAGTATGTGGCAGAATTGAGGAAATTAACACTGCACTGTGATTACAAAGACTCATTGGAAGAAATGTTAAGAGACAGACTTGTGTGTGGAGTGAATGATGACCGAATGCAACGGCGACTTTTATCTGAAACAAAACTCACTTTTGCGAAGGCTTTGGAATTATGCCAAGCGATGGAAACAGCATCTAAAGATGTGAGAGAAATGCAAAGGAAGCTAACAGAGGACACAGCAACGCATGTTCGTGTGCCTAAGACCCAAGTAGGTGTCCACAAAGTGTCGACTGACAAAACTCAGCACAAATTCCCCAGTTGTTATCGCTGCAAAGGCCAGCACAATGCCGCCGAGTGCAAATTTGCCACTGAGCTGTGTCATAATTGTGGCAAGCGAGGGCACATTAAGAAAGCATGTAGAATAAAGGTGGACAGCGCACAGGTGCTGAAAGCGACAGTTAATGGGCAAAAGTATGAAAACAAGGGCCCAGGAAAGGAACAGCGAGCGAATCAACTGAGAGGGGAGGGAGAAAGTGATACAGAAGACATGGGTTTTCACACAATTTACAACACGTCAGAGGAGCTGACCAAGGTAGCGCCCATCACGCGTACCATGAATGTTAATGGAATGAAAGTAACATTTGAAGTTGATACAGGCTGTGGAGTAACCATATTAAGTAAACAGCAATATACACAACTGTGGAAGAAAACAGACACAGCAGAATTAAATCCCTGTTCATTAAAATTAAAAACATACACAGGAGAGAAGCTAGACGTGCTAGGCATGGCACAAGTGAAGGTGCAACACGAAAACAAAGAAAAGGACTTACCTGTAGTAGTAGTTGGGAGCGAAGGACCAAATCTACTAGGGCGAAGTTGGCTACAAGAACTGGCCATGATTGATCAGTTGGTGAATAAAGTGGAATCTCAGCCCAAATTGCAGCTGGAGGAGATCCTCGAAAGACACGCTGAGGTGTTCAAAGAAGGCTTAGGACAGCTAAAAGGTGTCACTGCAAAGATTAATGTGGACAAGGAGGCCCAACCACGATTCTGCAAACCCCGACCGGTACCCTATGCAGTCAAGCCACTGGTTGAAAGCGAGCTACAGAGGCTGCTGGATGACAAGATCATTGAGCCAGTGCAGGTTGCAGAATGGGCGGCGCCCATAGTCCCAGTGAGAAAGCCGGATGGCTCCATTAGAATATGTGGAGATTACAAACTCACTGTCAATCGAGCATCACGGGTGGATCAGTATCCAATTCCTAAAGTGGAGGACCTCTTCGCACAGCTGAACGGCGGCCGACACTTCACGAAATTAGACATGAGTCACGCCTACCAACAAGTAGTCCTGGAAGAAGAATCAAGAAAGTATGTAACCATCAATACACACAAAGGCTTATATACCTACACACGCTTACCATTTGGAGTAGCTTCCAGTCCTGCTATATTCCAGAGAACTATGGAGGGCATCCTAGGTGGAATTCCGAATGTTGCCATTTATTTGGATGACATCCTTTGTACAGGACCAAATGAACAAGAACATCTGAAAACGCTGGAGGAAGTGCTTCAACGGTTGGAGAAAAGCGGTCTGAGGTTGAAAAGAAGCAAGTGTGAGTTCATGGGAAAAGAGGTGGTGTTCCTAGGCCACAAGATCAACGCCAGTGGTCTACACCCTCTAACAGACAAAGTGGAAGCCATTGCGGAGGCGCCTGAGCCACAAAATGTTACTGAGTTAAAAGCCTACCTGGGCTTGTTGAACTATTACCATAGGTTCCTCCCAAAGCTCTCCACGCTGCTGGCACCACTACATACCTTACTTAAGAAGGAAGAAAAATGGTCATGGGGGGTCAAGCAGCAGAAGGCGTTTGAAGAGTCCAAAGCGCTACTTCAGTCCTGTAGTGTGTTAGTGCATTATGATTCAAACAAACCACTCATCCTGGCGTGTGACGCATCACCCTACGGTGTGGGTGCTGTACTCTCTCATCGTATGGAGGATGGCTCAGAGAGACCCATAGGGTTCGTCTCAAGAACTCTTAGTGCAGCTGAGAAAAACTACTCCCAGCTAGACAAGGAGGGCCTTGCAGTAGTATTTGGTGTAAAAAAATTCCACAAATACCTGTACGGGAGACAGTTCGCTATAGTGACTGATCACAAGCCACTAATTTCACTGTTCAGTGAAATGAGAGCCATACCCCAGATGACATCTCAGAGAATTCAGAGATGGGCCGTTACATTAGCAGCGTATGAGTACACCATCGTTTACAAAGCCGGACGGGACCATACGAATGCTGACGCGATGAGTAGGCTACCCTTGGATGGAGGAAGAGACAGCACGCCTGAGGAGGAGGAGAGAGTGCTATTGTTTGAAGATATCGGCGTGCCCCTGGTGAACGCACAACAAATAAAGAAGTGGACAGACAAAGACCCTGTTCTAGCAAGAGTGCGAGAATACATCTTGCGAGGATGGCCGAAGATGAACAGTCCTGAGTTCATTCCCTATGCCCGACGACAGGATGAGCTCAGCACCCAGGAAGGTTGTATCCTGTGGGGAGGACGCGTGGTTGTTCCACCACCTGGTAGGAATGCCTTACTGCAACAACTACACCAAGCACACCCTGGCATCACTCGCATGAAAGCGTTGGCGAGGAGTTACATGTGGTGGCCCAACATGGATGCAGAGGTGGAGGCGCTTGTGAAGTCATGTGCGGCATGCCAGGAGAACAGGAACAGTCCTCCAGCAGCCCCACTACATCCCTGGGAAGTTCCAGATAAACCATGGAGAAGAATTCACATTGACTACGCAGGTCCATGGATGGGAAGAATGTTCCTGATCATAGTTGACGCATACTCAAAGTGGATCGATGCATATTCTGTGAGTAGCTCTACTTCTACTGTTACCATTGAATGTCTTAGAAAGAGTTTCAGCCAACATGGGCTACCTGAAATCATAGTATCAGATAACGGTACATGTTTTACGAGTGAACAGTTCCAAGAGTTTTCTGAAAAGAATGGCATACGTCACATCACGACTGCGCCATACCATCCTTCTTCTAACGGCTTAGCCGAGAGGGCCGTGCAGACGTTCAAGTCACTCATGAAAAAGATGACAGGAGACTCTATTGAAACCCGAATGCCGAGAGCTCTGTTCAGCTATCGAATAACACCCCAATCTACAACTGGCAAGTCACCAGCTGAGCTGTTGTGTGGAAGGAAGTTGAGGTCAACATTTGACTTAATACATCCAGACTTCAGAAACAAAGTGCATGACAAACAAGAGAAACAAAAAGGTTATCATGACATGCATGCTAGAGAGAGAATACTGAGAGAAGGAGACGTGGTCTACACCCGCAACTTTGGCTCAGGACCAGCCTGGGTACCAGGAGAAATAACAGAAAAGACAGGCCCTGTGTCATTCAAGGTGACATTAGGTCATGGACAAGTGGTGAGGCGACACATCGACCAAGTTCGTGGTAGGAGCTCCATTCCCCTGCCGATGGCACCAGAGGTGTTGTCTGACACCCATCCTGAGGAGAGCATCAACGAACCACCACTTCAGGTGAAACCTGAGGTAACCGTCTCTGCAGATTCTACGGGCAGCACTGCAGCAGCCGAAACAGTGGAGCAGTCTGAGTCTTCACCTGCAGTTGGCTCACCAGCCGTGAGAAGATCTCAGCGAGCTAGGAAAGCTCCAGACTACTTGAAGGACTATACTTAGTCAGTAGTGAGTTCCCCAGCCACAGGACAAGAATGCGTCCTGGAACCTCACTGGGATGCGGTAGTCAAACCAAATCCCCAGTTAGACTGTTATGTGTGTTATACATGTGAAAAAAAAAAAAAAAAAAAGAGAGAAAGAAATTATGTGTATGACACATGTGTTTAAGAAGTTAAAAGTAACTGTGATTGTTTAGGGTTAAATGGGAGTTCCAGGATGTCTAGTAATTGGCTAGTGTAATTAAGAGTAGTTTAATCTAGAGGGGAGGGATGTGGTAGACTGCAAGTCTAAAATAAATCATTACTGGCACATGCCTCTAGGGGGAACTACCTTTATTGTTCAGCACTGCTACTAAGGGGACACATTAGAGTAAGAGTGTGAAAACCCCGCGCAGAATCCATGTTCAGTCTTATATGTGTGTTGCAGAATAAATGGCAGAGTTAGCCAAAGAAATAACTCAAGTGTGATCATTGCTACACGGTAGGATATCACAGTGATCTTCAGCACTTAACAGCACTCTTTCATTGTTCCGGTAGGTCTGCCTGCTGTTTACCCCACAACAGCCAGAAGCACTCAAAATACACACACAGAAACAAACTAATGGCTGAGTGTGCCACAGTTACAAAAAAATGGACAAGAGCCCACATGCAGTACAGCTAGGGGAAGATTTGCATTTTATTTACATCCCAGTTGGGTGCCTGGAGCAAGGTGGGATGGTGATAAAAATAACAGGTTTGTGAGAGAAAAGCAACAAGAAAAGTTTTTGACAGAGAGGTTACAGGCTGCCATAAGGTTGACACCTTAAAAATCTCTCCAGATGTACCCATGCAAATTCACTAAGTATATTTTTATTCTCTCTCTGCTTTTATGCATTTAATTTTTTTTTTTTCTGCTGTCTCTGTGAATAATTACATTATCTTTGCCCAAGGCTGCTCAGTAAGGTGCGGGGTAGACATGGAACACTCTCTACCTAAATAAAAGGGTCACAAAAACTGAAAGCCTTTTTAAATTATTAGTTGAATGAATGAATGAATGAATCTTTATTTCAGATAGATTAGATTAAAAGATTAAAAGAAAGGAACAGAACAATATATCAAGGGGGGGAAAAATCCAGCAAGGTCAAATTAAAAAATTACTCCTTGGATTATACAATTCAACATAAGTTATCCGAAGTGGGTGATGGCTGAAGCCGCAGCTTATATTGCCCACCCATGTTCCATCTAAGAATTCAAAAAGAAAAGAAAATAAGAGTGATTACAAATCAGAACAAAGCCAAGACAACACGTGACAAAAAACTAAGCAACAGCACAACACAGACTGGATATGAAAATCCTTATGTGATTTTACATGTCATCTTGTATATATGTTTGGAGTATTTCTTCGTTTAGTTTTTGTTTAAATTGTTCAAGCGTTGTACATGATTTTAATTCAGGTCCAAAAGTGTTCCACAATCTGACTCCTTGCACTGAGACACAGTGTTGCTTGGTGGTAGTTCTCACTGAAGGTTTTTGAAATATACATGTTCCTCTGAAATTATATTGTTTCTCCCTTATTTGGAACAACTTTTGGATATTTGCGGGCAGCGATAGATTCTTCACTTTAAACATTCTTACTGCAGTTTTAAAATCAACCAGATCTTTCTACTTGAGAGTTATTAATTTAAGAAAAAGTGGGTTTGTTGGTTCCCTGTAAGCAGTTTTGTTTATTATCCTAATAGCTCTCTTCTGAAGCATAAAGACTGCATATATGTTTGTTTTATATGTATTTCCCCATACTTCAGTACAATATGTTATGTATAGGAGTATTAATGAATGATACAAAGTATATAGTGTGGGCTGAGTCAGCAAATATTTCACTCTGTGTAGTATTGCGATTGATTTAGATATTTTGCCTTTAATATAATTAATATGTGACTTCCAACACAGTTTATTATCAATTATTAATCCAAGGAATTTAATTTTGAATACCCTTTCAATCTCTACAACATTTACACTGTGTTTAGATACTGAGTTGTTGTGATGGTTGTTAAAAATTATAAATTTTGTCATACTTATATTGAGTGTTAATTTGTTTGAATCAAACCACAGTTTAAGCTTTCCTAATTCCTTTCCGAGTGTATCCAAAAGTTGTTCCAAATTGCTTCCACTGCATAATAAATTAGTGTCATCTGCAAACAATATTAAATCAATTTTTTCAGAATCTTTACATATATCATTTAGATACATTGAGGCGGCATGAAAAAATAAGCAGCAGTGCTGTGGTTTTAAGCAGGTTTTATTATATCATGTCGCCTTCACGGGATCCCCTCTCCGGTGCATAGTGGAGCAGCCCGGAGCGGGATCCCTAAGCTCTCAGAGAAGGCGGACACAGTGTGTCCACCTGTTGCAGGATCAGAGTGAGAGAGTAAGAGAGAGATTGCGTTACAGAGTTGCACCTTAAATACTTGATCATAACAATACATCAAAAAGACATACCCCACAGTCTAGAATGATCAAAGGGACAACAGAACAGGCAGGAGGTATTTGCATTTGTAAGCCATACATCACAATGGGCAGATTAGCTAGACCTCGCTCTAAGTGCAAGACAAAGAGGCTAACAAGCACATCTACATATTGATCTGAGTCTCTAGGTCACAGTAAGGACAGGATGCATGAGTACAAAGGATGAAAGGCATCGATTAACATCACATAGGTGAGACAGAAGAAACTCGTCTACCTGTAGACATTAATACACCAAAGCACATCTAAGATGCTCAGAAAAAGCATAGTAAGGACAAGCCATATGCACACTATACAGAATGGCGCATTACATCACAACACATGCATGTTTGCATCACAAATACATGAATGGCACATTGCTTCTCAGTAATGCAGCAGAAAAACAGAAAAGAGGGCTGAGTGTCCTTAGTCTGTTGTGGGGTTAAAACGAACCGCCACACACGCTCCCCCCCAGAGGACGCGGCAGGGGGTCGCGACCTCGATAATCCATCTGTGTGAGCGAGCTGTGGGAGAAGCTCGCTGCAGGCGGAGGGGGAGGGAGGGGAGGGGTAGTAAGTGCCGGCAGGAGCTGTGAAATCGTCCTGAGCCGTGCAAAAATTGCTTGCTGCTCCGTGACGTCGAGGGTTTGTCCCGTTGCACGTGCGGAGATCACAAGAAGAAAAATTAGTCTCTGACTCCTCTCGTGGCCATGAAGAAAAGCAGGAGCGGCTGTAAGAGAAAAAGTAAACAAAGCAGGGGGACTGTTGGCTTTGGGTGCTGAAGCAACCCCAAAGCTCCCGGGAACAGCTGACGGCTGAAATCCCGTTGTGCCGTGGCTAAGACCATTAAAAAATCCAGTGGCGAGCTGCGTGCTTGCTTCAGGTGAACGAGCAACCCTGAAGGTTCTGTGGGCAGCGGCGGAGGACGATGGCGGTCTGTGGCGTGGCTGAGACTGTTAACAAATCCTTCCAGTATGCTGCATGCGTGCCTCAGGTGAGCGAGCAGCCCTGAAAGGCAGCGGCGAAGGAGGAAGGCAGTCTGTGGAGCCGTTACTTGTCCCATGCGTGATGCGCCGTCCTTGTAACTCCCCGATGCGTGCGCGGGGGTTCAGTGCGTGGGTGGGCCGCTGGAGTGGTGAGTCAGGGTGCAGAAACTTGGTGGAGAACGGCGCAGACGGCGCCGGTAAAATCCAGGTTGAGCTGTGGCTGTAGATTGGCCATGGTGCGTTGGAGCGGTGAGAGGAAATAGACGATCTTTAGTCCCTCAGGCCCGTGCAGAGGCGTTGGAGCGGCGGGAGGGAATAGACGATCTTATGTTCCTCAGGCTCATGCAGCTGCGTTGGAGCGGTGTGAGGAAGTAGACGATCTCCGTCCCTCGGGCTCGTGGAGACGCGTTGGTGCGGTGCGAGGCAATAGACGATCTTTGTGCCCCGGGCTCGTGCAGCAGCGTTGGAGCGGTGAGAGGGAGGAGGCGATCGTTGTCGCTCGTGCGGCCATGGTGCGTTCAGTTCCACGCGCTGCGCTCCCCGTCGGCCCTGGAGGTTGCCGTCGCGGAGAGAGGACGAGGTGCGTGCGCTCTCAGTGAGAGCGGCCGGTCCAGCGTGGTTGTGCAGATCTCAGGCGACGGAGCATTCATGCCCGGGTGTTGCGTTCGCTGGCCGCTCGTTTTTTTCAGCGTCGGTTCGCCAGCGTGGCCATCCAAAACAGAAGGCTGCGTTGCACAAAGCGTGTGCGTCTTCAAGGGGCCACCAACGCAGCTGTGTGGCTGTCCAGCTCGGAAGGTTGCTTTCGCACAAAACGTGTGCGTGTTCGAGGGGTCACCAGTGAGGCGGCATGAAAAAATAAGCAGCAGTGCTGTGGTTTTAAGCAGGTTTTATTATATCATGTCGCCTTCACGGGATCCCCTCTCCGGTGCATAGTGGAGCAGCCCGGAGCGGGATCCCTAAGCTCTCAGAGAAGGCGGACACAGTGTGTCCACCTGTTGCAGGATCAGAGTGAGAGAGTAAGAGAGAGATTGCGTTACAGAGTTGCACCTTAAATACTTGATCATAACAATACATCAAAAAGACATACCCCACAGTCTAGAATGATCAAAGGGACAACAGAACAGGCAGGAGGTATTTGCATTTGTAAGCCATACATCACAATGGGCAGATTAGCTAGACCTCGCTCTAAGTGCAAGACAAAGAGGCTAACAAGCACATCTACATATTGATCTGAGTCTCTAGGTCACAGTAAGGACAGGATGCATGAGTACAAAGGATGAAAGGCATCGATTAACATCACATAGGTGAGACAGAAGAAACTCGTCTACCTGTAGACATTAATACACCAAAGCACATCTAAGATGCTCAGAAAAAGCATAGTAAGGACAAGCCATATGCACACTATACAGAATGGCGCATTACATCACAACACATGCATGTTTGCATCACAAATACATGAATGGCACATTGCTTCTCAGTAATGCAGCAGAAAAACAGAAAAGAGGGCTGAGTGTCCTTAGTCTGTTGTGGGGTTAAAACGAACCGCCACAACATATTGAATAACAGCGGCCCCAAAACTGAACCCTGTGGGACTCCACAAGTAACCTTCAGTAACTGCAAGTTTTTGCTACCAACAAATACATACTGATATCTGTTCTTTAAGTAACTACATAACCAGGACAGTGCTACCCCCCAATACCATAATTTTGTAGTTTCTTTAACAATAATTTATGATCCACTGTATCAAATGCTTTTTTAACATCCAGGAATACCCCCAACTGAATACTCTTTATTTTCTACAGTAGTTGATGTTTTTTCTATAAATTCCATTAGAGCAAATGCAGTTGTCCTCTTGTGTCTGAACCCATACTGCTGCTCATACAATAAATTATTCTTCATTATAAAGTTGTCATTTCTCTCACAGAATATTTTTTCGAGTATCTTTGAAAATTGCGGCAATAGTGAAATAGGCTTATAGTTTGAAAATTCCCCTCTCTCACCCGTCTTGTATATTGGAATTACTTTGGCTGTTTTCATTGCATTGGGAAATATACCTGTTTGAAGAGACGGCTTACAGATATACGTCAGTGGCTTCACTAAACATTCAATGACAGTTTTGACTAAAAGCATGTCAATACCATCACAATCCGTAGATGTTTTACTTTTAAACGATTTAACAATTTCAATGACCTCTTCTCTCATCTGTGTTCCATATTGTGGGGGTTACCCACAATGGAGTCTTTTATAGCAATGTTTTTGCTTATTGTATCACCTGTAGGTGCCGTAATGGGTGTTTCTCATGCCAAATTAGGACCAATGTTAACAAAAAAATTATTGAATTCATCTGCAGGTGAGACTGCATTCACACTCTGAGTCGTTTTTTTTTGTTTTTGTTTTTTTTTTTTTTGAAAGATTTGTTGGGTAGCTTGTATTTCTGTTTTTATTTCCAAGAATATTGTTAAGTATTGTCCATGTATTATTTAGTGTTATCTCTGTTTTTCTCCAGTTCTTTACTGTAATAGTCTCTTTTACTACATCCCATTATATATATTAACTTATTTTTGTATTTTATATACCGCTGCTCTGCTTCTTTTGTCCTTTTCTTTAGAAAAGCTTTATATAGTGAATTTTTTTCTTTTTACACACTTTTTGTAATCCCTTGGTTAGCCAATGGCTTGTTGACAAATTTCTGTTTAAGCTTTTTCTTTACTAATGGACAATTTTTTCATAAAGAGCGGTTACAATGTTCATGAATGTATCGTAGGTGTAGCCCATGTATTTTTGCTTACATATGCTTAAGCATTAAGGGGATGCTGGAGATTGCATGTGTGGATTGACTTCACGTCCTGAATGGAACAATATGTCTGGACCACCTGCGGTTAACAACAAGAGGACGGAGGCACGGCAGCAAGGGGCTGAAAGGACTTCCCGACCTCCTGGGAGACAGGTGGAGGACTGAGAGACCGGAGGGGGAGTTAATGTCAATAGGGGGTTTTGACAGGGATATGTGATTCTCCCTTTGTGTGAGAGGTATAAATGTGAAGGTCTGATGCAGCTCTTCCTCTTTTGTTCTTGAGAGAAGGCTGGGGATGAAGTGCTTGAATAAAACCTGAATTAAGAACCAATTCAGCTTCGTTATTTCACGCTCCCCACATTGGTGATCAGTGACGTGTGAGAATGCCTGGAAATGCTCTCCACGATCAGGACTCATTGGAGTCCGCCCTAGCGAGCGCCATCGCCGTCAAACTGCCAGAATTCTGGCAGGACAACCCAGACTCGTGATTCCTCCAGGCGGAGGCTCAGTTCACGCTCACAGGCATAACGGCAGATGACACTAAGTTCTACCACGTCATCGCTAGACTCGACAACCGCACAGCTCGATGCGTGCGGAGCTTGGTACAGCAGCCACCCGCTGAAGACAAATACGGCAGATTGAAAGCTGCCCTCACCAAGTGTTTTATGCCCTCACCCGAAGAGAGGGCTAGGAGGCTATGCTCAACCAAGGAGATCACAGGCCAGTCGCCCTGATGGAAGACATGCTGCAGCTGAGGGGGTCAGACGACGACGATTTCCTCTTTAAGTACATCTTCCTGACTAACCTCCCGACGCATATGAGAGGAACGCTGTCCAGCATGCGTTGTGACACCCAGCAGGATTTCCGTGACCTGGCCCAAGAGGCGCAGAGGCTCCTCAGCTCCTGCGGCGAGCAGGCGACCGCGGCGGCGACCCGCGGCGGCGACCCGAGACAGCGACGAGCCGGAGACAGCCGAGCCGAACCTACCAACAATGGCAGCGGCGCGGCCCCGACGCGGCAGAGGTGATGGCCCAGCTGCAGAGGCACGGCCCCGACACAGCGGAGGAGAGGATCTCTGCTTTTATCATCGGCAGTTCGCAGAGAGGGCGCACAGGTGTGTGCCACCATGCAACTTCAAGAAGTCGGGAAACGGCAGGACCGAGAATCGTTAGCAGCTTCGGCTCTCGGCGAAAGAAATAAGCTGCTATACATCACAGATACGAGCTCCGGGCGGCAGTTCCTTATAGACACCGGAGCCCAAGTGAGTTTCATCACCCCAGCCTATGCTGACCAGGTGGCTGGCCCCCGTGGAAACGGGGCAACGGCGGCGAACGGCTCGAGCATCAACACCTACGGGGAAAGGACTTTGTCTCTGTCCTTACATGGCCGCACTTATGAATGGACTTCTGTCATAGCGGCGGTGAGTTTCAACATGTTAGGTGCTGATTTTCTGTGCTCACATGGTTTGTTAGTTGACCTTGCCAATAGGCGGCTGGTAAATGCACTCTCTTTTTACTCTATTCCCTGTGCAGCTCAAGTGTCCCCGCCACCAGTGCAGACCAACGTCGCCACAGCAGGTGGTAAGTTTAACACAATACTCACCCAGTTTCCAGCACTCACGGTTCCCACATTCTCGGCAACAGTTGCGAAACATGGGGTGGAGCATTTTATCACCACAACTGGCCCCCCTGTCTTCGCGAAAGCTCGGCGCCTGGATGCTGCTAAACTCTCCATGGCGCGCGAGGAGTTCGCCAGCCTAGAGAGGCTGGGCATTATTCGCCGTTTGAAAAGCCCATGGGCTTCGCCGCTGCATATGGTCCCGAAAGCCGACGGCTCCTGGAGACCTTGCGGCGATTACCGCAGGCTAAACAACGCCACGGCGCACGATCGCTACCCCACCCCACACATCCAGGATTTTTCGGTGCATTTAGCGGGGGCGCGCATTTTTTCTAAAATAGACCTGGTTCGCGGCTACCATCAGGTCCCAGTCCGGCCGGAGGACATTCCTAAAACGGCGGTTATAACCCCTTTTGGACTTTTTGAGTTTTTGCGCATGCCGTTTGGCCTTAAAGGCGCCGCACAAACATTTCAACGCATGATGGATGCCGTGTTACGTGATCTTCCATTCGTGTTCGTTTACCTCGACATTTTGGTCGCCAGTACTTCAGAGGAAGAACCCGAAAAACACCTCACTGCGGTTTTTCGGAGGTTGGGAGAACACGGCTTAATAATTAATCCAGCCAAGTGCCAGTTTGGCGCTGCGCAGATCGATTTTTTGGGCCACTGCGTGTCCCCAGAAGGGGCAGTTCTGCTACCGGATAAGGTGCGCGCAGTAGCAGATTTTCCCCGACCACAAATGGTCAAATCATTGCAGGAATTTTTAGGAATGGTAAATTTTTATAACCGTTTCCTACCCCACGCAGCGCAGCTCATGCAACCATTATACGCCGCGCTCAGAAAGCAAAAACCCTCCAATACAATCGAGTGGTCCCTGGAGCGGGAGCGCACGTTCACTGAGGTAAAAAAAGCCTTGGCTGAAGCCGCGCTTCTAGCTCATCCGGACCCATCGGCCTGCATCGCGCTAACTACCGACGCATCAGATTTGGCCATAGGGGCAGTTATAGAGCAGCACGTTGCCGGTGTTTGGCAGCCACTAGCATTCTTCAGCAAATCCTTGAGCAAAGCTGAGCGGAAATACAGCACGTTTGACAGAGAGCTGTTAGCGCTCCATTTGGCCATCCGCCATTTCCAGTTCTGGCTGGAAGGTCGGCGTTTCACCGCTTTTGTTGACCATAAGCCGCTCACTTTCGCAATCTCCAGAATTTCAGATCCGTGGTCGGGCCGGCAGCAGAGGCAGCTGGCCGCAATTTCGGAATTTACCACTGATATTCAGCACGTAGCGGGTAAACTCAACATAGTAGCAGACTGCCTCTCTCGCGCGGCCACAGAACCGGCACGCACAGAGGCAGATTATACTGCAGCAGCCGCGAAGCAAAATAGCAGTGCGGAAGCGCACGCGGCCCCAGTTCACGTGGGGATAGATTACGCAGCCATGGCAGCGGAGCAGGGCAGAGATGCGGACGTGCGCACGCTCCAGTCTGGACCAACAGGGTTAAGGCTGGAGAGTAGGTATTTGCAAACCGGTATGCGCCCCCTAATCTATGATGTGTCAACCGGGCGGCCACGCCCGGTAGTTCCGGCTGCGTGGCGCCGCCGCGTTTTTGACTCGGTTCACTCCCTGGCACACCCAGGGGTGCGCGCTTCTGGGTAAATGGTAGCGGAGAAGTTTGTTTGGCCGAGCCTGCGCAAGCACGTGAAAGAGTGGGCGAGGACCTGCATGGCTTGTCAGCGGGCCAAAATTCATAAGCACACAAGAGCCCCTTTAGAACCGTTCCACATTCCGGCCAAAAGATTCGATCACGTGCACGTCGACCTTGTGGGCCCCCTACCGTCGTCGCAGGGGTTCACACATCTTTTGACAATGGTGGACCAAACCACACGCTGGCCGGAAGTGGTCCCACTGACATCGACCACGGCCACAGAGGTGGCTCGTGTTTTTTTGACGGCCTGGGTAGCGCGTTTCGGGGTCCCGTCAGATATTACGTCCGACAGAGGGCCTCACCGCACTGCCGCTTATCACCCTCAGGCTAACGGTTTGTGCGAGCGTTTTCATAGGTCTTTGAAGGCAGCCCTCAGAGCGTCGCTTACAGATGCAGATTGGGTAAACAAACTACCATGGGTTTTATTAGGGTTGCGTTCTGCGCCTAAGGAGGATTTAAATGCCTCCCCAGCAGAGTTAGTTTTTGCTCAACCTCTCAGGCTGCCCGGTGAGTTTCTACCAGAGCATCCGGAACCGGGACGCCTCCCGGCTCTTGGACCACCGATCGGCACGGGAGCGGACATGCTCCCGGGCCCCGTTCATCACACTTTTCCGCGCGTTTTTGTTCCCAAAGCTTTAAAAAATGCTGAGTTCGTTTTTGTCAGGCACGAGGGTCTAAGACCAACCCTCCGACCGCCATATGATGGGCCATATAGGGTGCTGGAGACAGGTGATAAGCATTTTGTGCTAGATTTGGGAGACAGAAAAGAGACAGTCAGTATTGACAGACTAAAGCCTGCTTTTGTGATGAACGATGAGTCTGTATGGGTAGCGAGGGCACCTCGACGCGGCAGACCCCCCAGGGAACGCGTCCTGGAGACCCCGCAGGGATCAAATAACCACTCTCTTCCTCAGTCAGCAGATTCTTTGCAGGACGGCACCGCAGGGATGCCGAGACCTGCTTACAGCAGATTCGGAAGACGGTTGAAGCCCAGACGGCGTACAGACTGTTTGATGTTTGATGTTCGATGTTTGATGTGATCATGTGGTATAGACTGTGCTGTTGATATTAACATGTTCTCTTAATTTGACTGTTTGGTGTTTGATGTTTGATGTGATCATGTGGTATGGACTATGCTATTGATGTTATCACTGATTTTTGATGTGGTCATGTGGTATAGACTGTGCTGTTGGTATTAACATGTCCTCTTAATTTTAATATATTGTCCATTCTTTGACGTTTGGGGGGGGGGGGGGTTATGTAGCTCATGTATTTTTGCCTACATATGCTTAAGCATTAAGGGGATGCTGGAGATTGCATGTGTGGATTGACTTCACGTCCTGAATGGAACAATATGTCTGGACCACCTGCGGTTAACAACAAGAGGATGGAGGCACGGCGGCAAGGGGCTGAAAGGACTTCCCGACCTCCTGGGAGACAGGTGGAGGACTGAGAGACCGGAGGGGGAGTTAATGTCAATAGGGGGTTTTGACAGGGATATGTGATTCTCCCTTTGTGTGAGAGGTATAAATATGAAGGTCTGATGCAGCTCTTCCTCTTTTGTTCTTGAGAGAAGACTGGGGATGAAGTGCTTGAATAAAACCTGAATTAAGAACCAATTCAGCTTCGTTATTTCACGCTCCCCACAGTAGGCTTCATTTACATCTGCTACATAGACTTTTGTCCAGTCTTGCTTCAGCAGGTCTTCTATAAAATAACTGATTGCATTTTGTGATTTGTATCTGAAAGATTTTAATTTTTTTCTGTATTGGCCCCCACGTGGCCATGGATAAATGCAAAGACTGGCAGATGGTCACTTATGTCATTTATCAATAATCCACTTTCTATATTCTTATCAATAATATTAACAAACAGGTTGTCAATAAATGTAGCAGTGTGGACTGTGATTCTACTGGGATGTGTTATTGTGGGATATAGACTCATACTGTACACAGAATTCATGAACTCTGTAATTACATTTTGTTGAAATGGATTTAGTAAATCAGTATTGAAGTCTCCACAGATTACAACCATTTTCTTATTAGTTATATTATTGTACAGCTCGACTAACTTATCTCTAAATGTCTCAATGCAAGTTCCCGGCATTCTATATACACAACTTATAATTAGATTTTTTTTGTTTTATCTTGGTCAGTCTCAACAGTAACACATTCCAGAATCCCTGGTAGTGCAAAGGACATTCCATTTACAAGTTTACACCTATACAGTTCATCAATATACAGTGCAACACCACCACCCTTTTTTTGAAATCTGTTAATATAAAACATCTGATATCCCTCTATTGCCATTAAAGAAGCCTGCTCTTCATTAAGCCAAGTTTCAGACACTGCGATAGCTGTAAATTTTCTATCTAGCTGTTTTAAAATAGTCCTGAATCTGTGGAAAGTTTTTGTAAAGATTTATGCTGTTAAAGTGAATTATTGATAGTTTACCATCTACTTACACTTGACTTTTGAATTGTTTTTCAGTGTAATATTCACAGTGATTATGAATATTATTGAAGAAGTGGTTATCAGGATCAATATCATTGTCCATCTCTTGTAGTTTGTGTTCAGCATAATGAGATATTTTCAGAGTCTGAATTTCCTCTCTCTGTGTCAGATGACTTCCTCCAATAGGGGATGATTGATGTCTACTAAAGTCAGTCATGATTTTTTTATAGTACATTATCATGTTATTTCACAAAAGGACTGTTCTTGCCATGTGTGTGGATATGGATTATCGTAGTTTCTTAATTTAAGTCAGTGAGATCTCTTATTATTATGGCCTTTGCTTCCTCAGGTGTTCCATTTAGTTTAATCCAGACTCTACAGTTTCAGAATCAGAATCAGAATCAGAATCAGGTTTATTGCCATTGTTCATGTAGTACACAAACTAGGAATTTGTCTCGGTGCAATGCTGCAACATTAAACATGATAAGATAAAAGAAATAAACTATACATGCAATAAAGTGTAGAATAAGAGTAAGTGATACTGGTCAGCAGTTAAAATATATTAGCGAGCAGCAGATACTGTGGAGAACTATATAGTGCAGTCGGTAATGCAGGAAGAAAACAGTGATGATTGACATGAGTTTGGTTGAGCTGCTGTACATAGTGCACGAGAGTCAATAAGTCACTTAGTGTTCAGCAGTCTGATGGCAGAGGGGAAGAAGCTGTTCATGTGACGGGAGGTTTTAGTCTGGATGGACCGAAGTCTTCTACCAGAGGGGAGGGGGGTAAACAGTACGTGACCAGGGTGTGAGGGATCGGCTATGATCCGGCCAGCACGCCTCCGGGTCCTGGAGATGTACAGATCCTGGAGAGATGGGAGCTTGCAGCCGATCACCTTCTCAGCAGTGCGCACGACGCGCTGCAGCCTTAGTCTGTCCCTGGCAGTGGCTCCTGCGTACCACACGGTTATGGAGGTGGTGAGGATGGACTCGATGATGGCTGTGTAGAACTGCACTAACATCTTGGTGGGTAGCTTGAGCTTCCTCAGCTGCCACAGGAAGAGCATCCTCTGCTGGGCTTTTTTGATGAGTGAGCTGATGGTCGGCTCCCATTTGAGGTCCCTGGTGATGGTAGTGCCTAGGAAGCGGAAGGAATCAGCAGTGGTGATGGGAGAGCCTGAGAGGGTGAGGGGGGGCAGAGGGGTAGTGACTTTCCTGAAGTCTACAATCATCTCCACTGTCTTCAGAGCGTTCAGCTGCAGGTTGTTATTGTTGCACCAGGACGCCAGCTGGGCCACCTCTCTCCTGTAGGCGGACTCGTCGCCGTTGGAGATGAGCCCGATGAGGGTGGTGTCGTCCACAAACTTGATCAACTTGACAGACTGGTGGCTGGAGGTGCAGGAGTTGGTGTAAAGGGAGAAGAGTAGGGGGGAAAGTACACAGCCCTGGGGTGATCCGGTGCTGATGCTAGTAGAGTCTGAGACAGTCTTTCCCAGCCGCACATGCTGCCTCCGGTCCGTCAGGAAGTCGGTGATCCACCTGCAGAGGGAGTCAGGCACGTTGAGCAGGGACAGCTTGTCCCGGAGCAGAGCGGGGCGGATTGTGTTGAATGCGGAGCTGAAGTCCACAAACAGGATCCTGGCGTAGGTTCCTGGGGAGTCCAGGTGCTGCAGGATGGAGTGGAGGGCCAGGTTGACTGCGTCGTCTACAGACCTGTTGGCTCGGTAGGCAAACTGCAGCGGGTCCAGGAGAGGGGTGGTGATGGACTTGAGGTGGGGCAGGACCAGGCGCTCAAAGGACTTCATGACTACAGAGGTGAGCGCTACAGGTCTGTAGTCATTAAGTCCAGTGATCCGTGGCTTCTTGGGGACAGGGATGATGGTGGAGGATTTGAGGCAGGACGGCACGTGGCATAACTTAAGGGAGGTGTTAAAAATGTCTGTGAAGACAGGAGCCAGCTGTTTCGCACAGTGTCTCAGGGTGGAGGGAGACACGCCGTCCGGGCCGGGGGCCTTGCGCGGGTTCAGTCTGGAGAACTGTTTGAGCACGTCCTGCTCACTGATGATAAGGGCAGGGGGGGAGGAGGGGGGGGTGCCTTTAATGAAGTAGGGATTGTGGAGGCTGTGGAGCTGGAGGGAGGGGGGGAGTTGGACACAGATGACGAGGTGTCAAAACGGGCATAGTGTTGGGACAGTCTTTGACAAAGGGCTTTGTCATCCTGACCTTTAGGAGCCTGAGGCCGATAGTTGGTGATTTGCCTCAGTCCTCTCCACACGGAAGCCGAATCATTAGCAGTGAACTGCTGCTGGAGTCTCTCTGAATACACAGATTTAGCCCTCTTCAGCTCTCTGTTAAACCGGTATTTAACAGGGATGGCAACAGGACATTCTGATTTCAGCTGAAATCTAATTTGGTCGATTGACTTACGGGGGGGCCGGGGGGGCGCAGCCCCCTTGAAGCTGGGAGGTTTTCAGTAAAATACAAGTAATTTAGACTGAAAAAAATAATTTAAAAAATGAAATACTAGACTTAGATAAATCATTAAATTTAATGAAAAGTTAACTTACTTTTTCTTCAATGTTGTCTCACTGTCTTTAGTCCAACATATTTAACAGTTCTATTAGAGTTTTTTACACTATTTACACTGGTCACCAAGTCACTTCTAATGTGAAACTTTCTTCCTTTTGGCAGCAAGCTGTGTCAGTCTCTGAACTTTGAACTTCATCTCCTTTTCTGGTTTCTTCAGAAACTGTCCAAGTGTTTCTGTTACCTCATTGAACTTTGAGCCAATTTTCACCTTTACTGTCACTTCGCTCCCCGAAGCTCCTGGGTTTTTATGATTTTTAAGTACCAGAACTGTGCTTACATGACATAAAACAAACAGCTGAATGCCACTTATTACTGTATAATATTGACTTATGTTCCAAGAAGATAGCATTCCTAAACTAGAAAAGCACTCAGAGCGCATCCCTCCGCCAAGGCTCCTTCCGTTTGTCATGGATCAACTCCAAAATGTAATGGTTTTGTGTGTAGGCCTATAGCCACTTGTGATGAAAATTGCATCAAAGTCTGTCCATCAGTTTTGGAGTATTGTTGCTAACACAATGTGAGAAGATAAGCGCCTTGGCTGAGGTATGCATTCTCAGATCATCACCAAAATATAATGGGTTCCTCTCTAGCCCAAGAACCACCTCTGGTGAAAATTTTATCCAAATCCATCCAGTAGTTTTTGTGTAATCCTGCTGCACAAATACAAAAAAAGCCCTTGATAGAGGTATGCACTCTCAGATCATCACCAAAATCTAATCATCTGTTCCCCATGCCATTGCACACCTTTCCTGAAAATTTCATGAAAATCCGTCCATAACTTTTCCTTGCTAACAAACAGACAGACCAACGCCGATGAAAACATAACCTCCTTGGCGGAGGTAAATATTCCAACAAGCATTATCCATCACATGCTTTAACACTTGATCAAATCAAAATCAGTTAATTTTATCTATTCCATAATAGAAATAAAATTCCAACATACCATTACTTTTTATAATTTCAGCATTCATTTCAGATCACCAGTTTCAATCTCCATTGAGTCTTGAGCAGCTCATTTTCCTCCCCCGCGCAGCTCAGCTCAAACAGCCGCTGTATGCTACACTCAAACGGAAAGCGAGTCGACTGGACTCCTGAACGGGAGCAGGCGTTCTGAGGTTAAAACAGCGCTCATTACCCACGTCTCGGACATGGGCATAGCGGCCGTCGTGGAGCAATGCGTTGCCGGTTCTTGGCAGCCGCTCACCTTTTTTTTAAGCAGGTCTTTGCACGACAGTGAGCGTAAATACAGCGTGTTCGACAAAGAGTTAATGGCTCTCTACCTGGCGTACGCCACTTCCGGTTCTGGCTGAAAGGGCACACTTTCACTGCGTCGTGGACCATAAGCCGCTAACGTACTTAACGTACATATAATATACAAATAAAGCGGAATTCGGTGAATTACCGGAAAAATCACATCCCTGAGAACAAGCCGAAATGGATTTTTGACAAAGCATACGAGCCATTTGATTGGTCCAATCGTTTGCAACTATCCAATCGCAGGGCTGTTTACAATACAGCAGTAGCTTGAGTACATCCGGGTTATCGCGAGACTTTGGGGAAGCGCCGAGCGCGTATGGTTTTTTTTTCCAAACTTTATTGAGAACAAGGTAAAGGTACAAAATTATGACATAGATGATGATAAAATCGGCGGAAATCCGCGGATCGGCGGAAAATTGCCATCCCTGATTTAACCTCCCTGTAGCAGTCCCTGTCTCCACTTTTCAGCGCTGCTTCCTTCTCCTTCCTGATCTGTCTGAGCTTAGCTGTGAACCAGGGTTTGTCATTAGAGTAACTCACCCTGGTGCGTGATGGAAGAATGATCTCTTCACAAAAGTGGATATATGAGTTCACAGTGTCCGTGTACTCATCCAGATCATGCGTGGCTCCTTTAGGCATGCCCCAGTCAGATATTTCCATGCACGTTTCCAGCTTCTCCTCAGCTTCACTGGTCCGTTTCATCGTAGTGCTCACGACAGGTTTAGTGAGCTTCAATCTCTGTCTGTATGTGGGAATGAGGTGAACCATCACGTGATCAGATAATCCCAGCGCAGCGCGAGGAACAGCGCGATATGCGTCTTTCACTGTGGTGTAACAGTGATCCAGTGTGTTTAATCCTCTGGTGGGGCATTTAATAAACTGTATGTAGCGGGGGAGATCGTGGCTCAGATTGCACTGATTAAAGTCGCCAGCCACAATAATCAGCGAGTCTGGGAAACTCCGCTCTGTGTGTTGAATGTGATCCGCGAGCACGCGCTGAGCTTCGCGCGTGTCCGCGTCGGGAGGGGCGTACACAGCGATCAGTATAAAAGAAGCAAACTCCCGCGGGGAATAAAAAGGCTTGCAGTTGATAACAAGAAATTCCAGGGCGGGAGAACAGTGTTTGGAAATTACCGTTACATCAGAGCACCAGCTGCAGTTGATGTAGAAGCAGACTCCGCCTCCTGTGGTCTTGCCGGAAAGCTCTGTGTCACGATCAGCACGGAAGAGCTGGAAGCCGTCGAGGCGCAGCGCGCTGTCCGGTATATTTTCTCGGAGCCAGGTCTCAGTAAAGCAGAGGGCAGCTGAGGAGGCGAGGTCCCTAAAACGCATCAGCAGTCTCAGTTCATCTACCTTGTTAGAGAGAGAGTTGGTATTGGACAGAAATATGCCAGGCAGCGCCGTTCGCGAGCCTCTCCTGCGAAGCCGCACGAGAGCGCCCGCTCGTCTACCTCTCTTCCGCCGTCTCACTTTCCGAGCCAGGCAATGAACCAGATCGGCGGCAGGGGCTAAAAATACTGGGAGGAGGTCCGTGGGGGTGAAAGTCCTGATATTTAGAAGTTCTTCACGGGTATAAGTGCAAGCAGACACACAATTGACAAACAAAAACAAACAAAGAGCGCAGCGAAGCACCATGTCGACCGCTGTGGGCGCCATCTTGGCTGTTTTAAGTCAGTGAGATCTCTTATTATTATGGCCTTTGCTTCCTCAGGTGTTCCATTTAGTTTAATCCAGACTCTACAGTTTCTTGTCCATGTTGCCTGTATCTTGTTTTGTCTTTTCAGCATCCGTGCTTGCCATGCTATTTCAGCATTAGTCTTTGTTAAATGTTCATTTAGGTAAACTTCTGTTCCCCATAGTTTTCATACATAATTACTATGCAAATTACAGTCTGTACTCATTTCAAATCTTACAACTGCTAGATATTAATGTGTGATTTTAAAAATATTTTAGTAGCTTGTCTTGGTCCCTTAACCCTTGCTAGGGTCATTGGGGCACTGCAGTGGTGAGCATTGCACCAGCTTCCTTCACCTCTGTTGATCATAGGCAATTGCTTGGGTTGTGGCAAAGTCTTTCCGTGTCCACTCAGCTGTGTTGTCTGAACATTGTTTCTTCTGTCTACCCCACCTTCTCTTTCCCTGTACTGTTCCCTGGAGAATCATGTTGGAGAGTCTATCTGATCTTGTTGCATGTCCGTACCATCTCAGCTTCCTCTTCTTTACTGTGGTCAGATGATCTTCAAAGTGACTCCCATGGTGGATGACTGTCTTGCGGACTTCCTCATTTGTGGCATGGCCTGTGTACGACATGCCAAAGATTTTTCTGTAGCATCTTATTTCCATTGCTTGAATTTCTTTTGCAGTTCAGCATTCAGGGTCCAAGCCTCGCATGCGTAGAGGAAGATGGAATGAACTAACGCACGCAGGTATTTAAGTTTGCATTTGAGAGTGATGTTCTTATCTCTCCAGAGTGGTTTGACTTTGGCAAGGGCCATGGTTGTTTGTGCACTCCTTGCAAGGACCTCTGGCTTTGACCCTTCTTGGCTGATGATGGTGCCAAGGTATTTGAACTGCATCAGTCTTCAGCTCTTTACCACTAACAGTGATCTTTTTCTGTACTGACTTTGAGGTGTTTGTCATCAGCTTGGTTTTTTTGGCACTGATCTCCATGCCGTACCTGGGCAGCTTAGAGATCAGCCGCATGGAGATCAGCCATCCAGATTGAAGAGTAGTAACTGGAGAGCATTTAAAAAGTACATACCTTCTTCTGTCCCTCCTTCCCTTTGTCTGTCCGTCTGTCCGCACCTCTGTAGGTCTAACCATCCCTCCGTCCGCCCATCCCTCTGTTCCTCTGTCCTTCTGTGCATCTGTCCATTGTGAGACAGGGCCTTGGTGGAAGTATGCGCTCAGGGATCACCTCCGAAATTTAATGGTTTTATCCACAGCCTTAGAGCCACCTCTGGTGAAAATTTCATAAAAAATATTTGCAGTAGTTTCCACCTTCTAACACTGCAAGATAGGGCCTTGGTGGGGGGGGGGGGGGAATGTACTTATGGATCACCTCAACAATCTAATGAGTTTATCAGTAGCTCAAGAGCCAACTCTGGTGAAAATTTCATCCAAATCCATCAAGTAGTTTTTGCATTATCTTTCTAACACATTGCAAGAAGATAGGGTCTTGTTAAAAGATAGGGCCTTGGTGGAGGTATGTGCTTTTGGATCACCTCCAAAATCTAATAGGTGCATTCTTAAGCCAAGGGCCACCTCTGGTGAAAATTTCATCAAAATCAGTTGAGTAGTTTTTACATAATCCTGTTAACAGACAAACAAACATACAAACAAGCAAACCACCCCAATTTGGTGGAGGTAATAAATATAAAAAGAAAGGATATTGAAAGAAGAAAATAATGGCATCATTCAAAGTTTTATCTTTTTTCAGACAGAAGGTCAGAAACATGACCAAATTATAAAAGCACTACAGAAGTTAAAAAAAAAAACATGAGTAAGAGACACAGAGTCCTTTTAGGACCACTCCTGGAGGCTCTCTTTTGTGAAAAGGGACTCTTAAACCGCAAAACAGTACACAAGTCAACAGTTTGCTTTGCAATGGCAAGATGGAAAGATAAGGAAGATCAGTGTAGACTGTTTGAAGCACAACAGTGGAATTGTTAAGGATGTCAGTGTCATGCGGTGACCCTCACGGATCACCATAAGACGTCAAGAGTCCACCGGTGAGTTTTGCAATGATGGTGATTTATTAGTAACACAAGACAAGACAAGACTATGAGCCGCTCAGGGCAAAAACACACGTTAAGCAATACAAGGGCTCGTAGGGCTAACCCCAGCCACTACGAGCTAAACTATGACATGACATGAAAAACACGAACCTGACATGAAGATCTAACGAGGTTTAAACGATCTGACGATGTCTGACGTTTTGACGAGGATAGTTTGACGATACTCCAGCGAGTTAACTGCCGCTAGTGCCCGCCTTATAAAGGCGAACACTAACTAGCAGTAATGACAAACAGCTGACCAACCTTGAGAGGCGGAAGCCCCACCGAGCGCCTTCACAATAAGAGCCCGGTGAGACCAGAATACAACCCACAGCTGTCAAGGCCGGCAGCGAGCTGTGCTTAGCCCGAGCACGGACAGAACCCAGGGCTCGGGTCGTAACAGTATCCTCCCTCCAAGGGCGGGCTCAGAACGCCCATGGACCAACCCCCCCACCCCCCAGGGTGGGTGGCTGGGGGTAGGTGCGGAGGGAGAGAGACCAAACCCAGAAACAATGCAATAACCAGAAAAAAACTAAACATAGGAAAATGACAAGGAAAACCAAATACTCAATGACAAGAAATATCAAATCCACAGACTAAATCAAACACTCAGCTAACGATTACAGAAAATTGCACAGGATATCATTGAAAAAAAAACAGAATTACTGGATCAGAAAAAATACAGGACAGCACGAGAAAATAAAATCTTGGCCCACATGTTACACAAGAAAATGACTCCCCACCTGTGTGAATTCTCATGAGAGTTTTCAAAAAACCAAATACAGAAAACAGAGCACTTACTGGCTCATACCTGACTACACACAATACAAACTAAGGCAACTGCAAGACATAACCATAACACAAAGCACACAGGATAGCAAGGGAAAAAAAAAAACAGATCACTGGGACAGATCAACACCAGAAAACGACCACTACCTCCCTGACAGTTTATGCCGACCAGCGGAGACTAAACGCCACAGGAACAGTTCAGGTGGTCTCCCCGCGTCCAACAGCCGGCGGGTGGTCATAGGAGGCGGAACATGACCAGGCGTCTCACCACAGTCCAACGCCCAGCACGTCCGCTTCTCTGGTGGTCGAACCAGGTCGCCCAATGAAACACACAACACGTCGGGTGGCCGACCCGGGGCGCCAAACTGGCGAAGCAGTTCCTCAGGCGGCCGACCCGTGTCCCTCAGCCACCAGTCCCGGGGAAAAACAGCCCGCGGCGGCCTCCCTGACAAGGACAAAACTCGGAAGAGCCGGGGCGAGCGAACAGGAACTCCCACGGCCCCCGGCGATGATGCGCAGGGGCGGTGACTCAGTGGAGAGGCAAGAAGGCAAGGATGAGCCCGTAATCCGTCCGACGGCGAAAAGTCTGCAGCTTCTCCCCCGTCCGCGGACCACACCAGCGCTGCACCTCCACTGGACCCCGATTGGGTCCCAGATGCACCCACATCAGGCCCTGATTGGGCCAGAACCGCACCTGCGGTGGACCCCGATTGGGCCAGAACCACCCCTGCGGTGGACCCCGATTGGGCTTCTGGCGCACCCACATCGGACCCCGATTGGGCCAGAACCGCACCTGCGGTGGACCCCGATTGGGCCTCTGGTGCACCCATGTCGGACCTCGATTGGGCCAGAACCACACCTGCGGTGGACCCCGATTGGGCCTCTGGCGCACCCACGTCGGACCCCGATTGGGCCAGAAGCACATCTGCGGTGGACACCGATTGGGCCTCTGGTGCACCCACGTTGGACCCCGATTGGGCCACAGCAGCCTCCACGACGGACCCCGACTGGGTCGGTGCAGATGCGCTGACGATCTCCATCCCCGAACCTGGGACCTCCAACCCAGTGACTCCGACTGGTTCCATGCCGGCAACACTGCAACGAGGCTCACAAACAAGAAGGAAACCGGGATCAAAATCACCGGTAGCAACAGAACCCAGCGAGACGAGCTCGGGCGCAGCAGGCGGCTGCTCCTCACTCGCCTCCCCGAGAGGCAGGCAAAAATGCTCCAAAACAGGGGACAGCGACACAAGAGGGAGCACTTGCCTGCACTCGGGTTCTGTTGCCACCCAGGACTTCGACGATCCAGGTTCAGGGCGGCGACTCTCGTCAGCAGGCTCCAACTCAGCTGCATCGGGCTCCGCAGCTGGCAAGATGTCATCTGCAGCCTGAGGTTCCTCCCGCGCTGCTGTCCATGCCGAAGACCCATATGGCGTGGGGGCAGGAGACACTCGACCCACTGGCTCGGACTGCTCCGGCGAGGAGACCCGGGGACGCTTCATCGTCGGCTCAGGCTCCGAGCCGCTGTCCACTCTTCTCCTCCGTCCACGACGTGGCTGCAGGGCCGGATCCAGGCTTTCCAGCACTGCAGGCCCCCTCTTCATCCGACGACGTTGGCCTGGCATCGTGGCCCGCTCAACAGGGGGGGACACAGAGGCAGCAGGTTTAATCGTTATCTCTACAGCAGGTGGAGGGAGCTCAGGGGGCTGCGAACCCCGAACTCCGACCCCAGGAGTCAGACAAGGCAGGCTACAATTATGATGTAACAGATTAACATGCACTTGCCTTTCTCCCAGAGAAGAGATGGTTCCTGCTGTAGGGGACATTGTTCCTCCTTCTCCCCGCTGGATGGCGACAGAGGGCCCCCTGGAAGGATGAGGTGGAGCCGCTCTCAGAGGTTTGCTGACGGGCTTCGCCGGCACCGGGTCCAGCCGGGGATTCTGCTGAGGATCGCCTGGGCCGCGGCGCCGACGTCGTCATCGGCCCCCAGATTTATTTTTTTTTTTGGACTTATT
Organism: Pholidichthys leucotaenia; assembly: GCA_020510985.1. Lineage (NCBI taxonomy): Eukaryota > Metazoa > Chordata > Actinopteri > Cichliformes > Pholidichthyidae > Pholidichthys > Pholidichthys leucotaenia. Next base: position 142,069,125 of record CM035842.1, on the reverse strand, counting down.
TTGTACCCATAGGTAGATTTGTTCTGCAGTGTGGTGACAAGCCACCAGCTGCCGGTCGCTGCGTGCGCAAGCGCCCCTTAACTCCCTAACCTACATGTTTTTGACATGTGGGAGGAAACTGGAGAAATCCCGGAGTAAACCCACGCAAACACGGGGAGAACATGCAAACTCCACACAGATCACTGTTGGCCGGGGGCAGGGATCGAACCCACGATCTCATGATCCCCGCGATCCCCCAGCCGAGGGTAAACTGTGCTGCCGCGGTGCTAACCACTGCGCCACCGTGCAGATGGCGCAAACTCCTGGACTGGGTCAAGGGCAGGAGCGGGATCCCAGCACGGGGAGGGATGATGCCTCCTCCGCTGCTTCCTGCCGTAGTCCTCCTCCACCATACGGAGTATCTCGCGCTGTGCGGCGATGTCAGCCCTCCTCGTGCCGACTTCAGGGTGGTCAGCGTAGCGGGGAGAAAGATGATTAAGCACATCCTCAGCGCAGTCCAGGTACCAGCGTACCACGCTGCCGTAGTTGAGGAGGGAAGCAGAGATGAGCGTTTCATCCACGTATTCAAGGACGTCCGCCAGCTCGTGGCTCAGACTCCGAGTGCGGCCCCTCCGCGACGGCATTCCTTCAGCACACCGTACCCAGACAGAAAAAGAACAAACGTCCAAAAAAAAGCAAAAACTCACAGTGAAAAAGGCGTCTCGGTGTGGCGTCTCCGTTTAGACGTCTGGCAGGAGTATACTGTCATGCGGTGACCCTCGCGGATCACCATAAGACGCCAAGAGTCCACCGGTGAGTTTTGCAATGGTGGTGATTTATTAATAACACAAGACAAGACAAGACTATGAGTCGCTCAGGGAAAAAACACACGTTAAGCAATACAAGGGCTCGTAGGGCTAACCCTAGCCACTCGTAGGGCTAACCCTAGCCACTACGAGCTAAACTATGACATGACATGAAAAACACGAACCTGACATGAAGGTCTAACGAGGTTTAGACGATCTGACGATGTCTGACGTTTTGACGAGGATAGTTTGACGATACTCCTGCGAGTTAACTGCCGCTAGTGCCCGCCTTATAAAGGCGAACACTAACGGGCAGTAATGACAAACAGCTGACCAACCTCGACAGGCGGAAGCCCCACCGAGCGCCTTCACAATAAGAGCCCGGTGAGGCCAGAATACAACCCACAGCTGTCAAGGCCGGCAGCGAGCTGTGCTTAGCCCGAGCGCGGACAGAACCCAGCGCTCAGGTCGTAACAGTTAGTTGCATAAACAGCTTAAGGGTTAGGAGGTTGTTCTGTAAAGGAATGTGACAGCCAAGATTCACAATTCAAAGATTTTATTTGTCAATACTACTATACGTACAGGACATACGGAAGAATTGAAATGGCGTTTCTCTCTCTCTTCAGTGGTGTGCACAATATAAAAAAGAAAAAGGAATAAGTCTAGAAAAACAACAGCAGTCTATGTACAGTAATGCTACCCATAGTGCAAATAGCCACAGAAGATAGACCCAGACCTCCCATAGAACAAATAAAGATAAACAATAAACAATGAGACTCAGCAATCTTATATACAGAAAGGTAGAGCAGTAATACTCGTAGTACCAAGTTCAGTGTGGTAGTGTAGGTGCAGACAGTGACAGATAGAACTAGAAAAGCACTCGGAGAGCGCAGACCTCCGCCAAGTGCCACAGTTCCCCCCATACAGTGTTTGTGTGTACGTTTTCAGATTCCTTGACCATGAAAACATATGTCTAGCAACTGGATTGACAATGATAGGATTAGTGGTTGAGTAGTTATTCACGAAAATGACATTTTCCGTAATGGCGGCCACAGTTCCCCCCATAAAGTGTTTGTGTGTACGTTTTGAGATTCCTTGACCATGAAAACATATGACTAGCAATTGGATTGACAATGATAGGATTAGTGGTTCAGTGGTTATTCACGAAAATGGCATTTTCCGTAATGGCGGCCACAGTTCCCCCCATACAGTGTTTGTGTGTATCATCCCCAAAATGTAATCAGTTCTTCCTTGTACCATTTCCAACAACGCCTGAAAGTTTCATCAAAATCCGTCCAAAACTTTTTGAGTTATCTTGCTAACCAACAGACAGACAAACAAACAAACAGACAGACAAACCCCGGCAAAAACATAATCTCCTGGCGGAGGTAAATATATATAGAAAATAAGTTTAAAAAGCAACAGCATAAATAAATTAAAATACAACAATAAAATATCAATTACAAACACTGGTCAGACCAACCTAACAAAAGTGCATATTTAGTTGAGGTGTGTGGTTGCACATGTGTGTGTGTGGGGGGGGGGTGGCAGTTGGCAGGGGAATAGGGCACAGTCCATTTATAATCCTGACCTGCATGTGGGAAGAAACTGTTCAACATTCTGGCTGCCCTGGCCTGGAGACACCTATACTTCTTCCCTGAGGGCAAGAGAGAAAACAAACTGTGGGAAGGGTGGTAACAGTCTTTAACTAGAAAAGCACTGAGAGAGCACATACCTCCACCAAGGCTCCTTCCGTCCCTCATGGATCACCTCCAAAATGTAATGAGTTTGTTTTGGAGGATTCTTGCTAACACAGTGTGAGAAGATAAGGGCCTTGGTGGAGATATGCATTTTTGGATCATCACCAAATTGTTATGGGTTCCTCTCTAGCTCAAGGACCACCTCTGTTAAATATTTCATCCAAATCTATCCAGAAGTTTTGGAATATTCTTGCTAACAGACTGTGAGAAGATAAGAGCCTTTGTGCAGGTGTGCACTCTCAGATAATGACCAAAATTTAATGGGTTCTTCCTTGGCCCAAGGGCTACCTCTGGTGAAAATTTCATCCAAATTCATCCAGTAGTTTTTGCGTAATCCTGCTAACAGACAGACGGACGGACAGACAGACAAACCACCCCAATTACATAACCTCCTTGGCAGAGGTAATGATATTGACAGCCCTGTTAACACAGCATTTGTTGTAAATCTCCTCCAAGAAGGGGAGGGGAGGGGGGCACCAAAGATCTTACTGGCTGTCCTTACAACCCTGTTCAGCTGGTTCTTCTCCAAAGCTGTGCAATTCCCAAACCAGGTAGTCAGACCATATGAGAGGACAGATTCCAGGGTGTCTCTGTAAAAGGTGGTGAGAAACTAAGTGGGAAGGCCTGCCTTTTTTAGCCGCCGGAAAGAGTAGAGTCATTGATGGGTTTTTTTTAACAATGGCTGTGGTGTTGGTGCTGAAGGTCATGTCATCTGCCAGGTGAATCCCCAGAAACTTAGCACTATTCACCTTCTCCACAGAAGTGCCCCCAATAGACAGCCTAAGTCAGGCCCCCTCTACTTCAGCATATGAGACCTTAAATAGAAAAATTCTCCATTAAAATGAATGACAAGAGAGAAATTATCTTTTGATCCTGATCGAATTTTGCCAGGAAATACACATATCTGTATAGCCTGGCTCGGTTTTCTGCAGCAGTGTGTAGACCAAGCAACTGAACAAAACCAGGCCATGCTTCACCGAATGTTACAAATGTCGAATCATATCACTCAGCTCAAACAAACCTTACAGGGGCTCGTGGCAGCATCCTCCATTGTGCCCTGCTCCGCGTCACCCCGCCAGAGTCGCTCTACTCTGGTATCCTTGTCCTCCCGCTATTCATGGAGGCTGGGAGAGGCAGGCGGTTTTCTCTTCCAATGTCAGCTAATTTTCGATCAGGTACCGGAGGATTTTCTAACTGGTCAGAGCTGCGTTAGCTTCGTGGCGGAGCTCCTCGATGGGCGCACTCACTTGGGCTCAGGCGCTCATTCATGGACAGGGTTTCCACCGGTACACCTATACCCGGATCTCCGCTGAGTTCACTCAGGTTTTTGACCATACCATCTGGGAGGACAATGCTTCAGCACAGTTACTTAACCGGGCTCTGCCCTTTCTTGTGTGGGCGGACCACAAGAATCTCCAGTACATCCACTCTGCCAAATGTCTAAACCCACACCAAGCTAGATGTGCTCTGTTCTTCAGGTGGTTTAAGTTCTCTCTCACCTACAAGCCAGGGTCAAAGAACACTAAACCAGATGCTCTCTCCCATCAGTTCTCCGCCTCCCCATCAACCACAACTTCAAAGACCACCATCCTAGAGGGGATCGTCGTGAAGGACCTCACCTAGGAGATTGAACAGTGGGTCCAGGAGGCACCACAAACAGAGCCGGACCCGGGGGGGGGGGGGGGCACCAGGCCAGTTATTTGTTCCCACGACAGTCAAGGGAGACGTCCTCCATTGGTTATGCTCCATGAGGCCATCATGTCACCCAGGAGTAGCATGCATCCTGTCCTCTCTCTGGCGCTACTTCTGGTGGCCTGCAATGGAGAGGGATGTTCGGGAGTACATAATGGCCTGTCCCCAGTGCTCCACAGGGAAGACCCCCACTCCCCTCCCTGCCAGACTTCTCCAGGCCCTCCCAGTTCCCAACCGCCTTTCCCAGTGCTATATATCGCTACTGAGCTACCCCCCTCCAATTGGTACATGGTCATCCTTACAATCATTGACAGGTTCCCCAAGGCAGCTCACTTCATCCCCCTGAAGAAGTTCCCATCCACCTTGGAGACAGAGATGGAGACATGCACACCTTCTGCCAGTGCATGTGGTCAGGCTGCATGGCATCCCCAAGGACATCTTTTCCGACCATTGTCCCCAGTTCATCTCTAAGGTCTGGTGAGCCTTCTGTAAGGCCATCGGGGCCATGGTCAGCCTCTCCTCTGGTTACCACCCCCAGACCAACAGCCAGTGTGAGAGGGCCAACCAGGAGATGGAAGGCATGCTCCAGTGTGTCACGGCGGCCAACCCTCTCTCCTGGAGCTCCACCTTCAATGGGTCAAGTATGCCGACAACTCGGCCATGTCTGCGGTTACTGGATTCTCCCCATTCGAGGCATCATTGGGCTACCACCCGCCTCTCCTCCCCATCGCTGAGGAGGAGGTAGTAGTACCATCTGTGGCAGCCCACATCTCCAAGGGCAGGTGCTTTTGGAGGGAGATAAAGGTGGCCTTGCTCCAGGCAGCAGGGGAGAACTCCAGGTGGGCGAACCCAAGGAGGCGCCCCGCTCCTGAATACCAGGTTGGCCAGAAGGTTTTGCTTTCCACCTGGAACTTCCCCTGAAGACAGAGACCAGGAAACTCACCCCCCAGTTTGTGGGCCCATTCACCATCACAGAAATGATCAACCCCACCTCAGTGAGATTGGACCTGCCTGCCTCTCTATGGTTGCACCCAACATTCCATGTCTCACGCATCAAATCTGTGTTCTCCAGTTCCCTCTGCCCACAGTCAAAACCACCACCGCCTCTGAAGATGGTCGATGGGGGACTGGTCTATACGGTCACCCAGGTTCTGGATACTCTCCGCAGGGGGTGCGACATTCAATCCCTGGTAGATTGGAAGAGGTATGGTCCCGAGGAGAGATCCTGGATCCCAAGGTCATTTGTCATGGACGACACCCTCTTCAAGGACTTTTACCGCCGTCACCCGGACAAACCTTGAGCTATGCCAGGAGGCGTCCCTTGAGAGGGGGGTACTGTAAGGGTTCCTGTCTGCTTTGTCTCCCTGCTGCCCTCTCTCCCCACTGATTGAGCTCCCCTCCCTGCAGCTACAAGCACCACCTGCCACCAATCAGTGGGAGATGATAAATAGGACGCTCTCTCATTCCTCTGCCTGGTCGTGTCTGATCTACAACCTGCCTGTATCCTGCCTTGTGGTTATCCTAATTCTACCTTGTGATTTATTCTGCCATGATCTGACCCTTGCCTGCCTTTTGACCCTGTGACTGTCTGTTGTTTGGATTTGTCTGCCTGTTCTGTCCTAGCCTGCTTTACTCTGACCCCTGCCTGCCTCTGGACTCAGGAAACTGCCTTATGGATTGGATTTGGATAATCTCTGACTGGGCACATTATCACCTCTCAAAGTAAGTTGGCTTACCACCGTTATCACCAGCATCTTCACCCCAGCTTTCCCCAGCTCCCAGGCCTGGCCAGCCTCTCCCCCTTTGCCCCTCACCTGCACCAACTGGACTCCTTCCCTGACAGGATCTGCTGTAATTCACCACTGCTTCTACCAGAAGAAACCTGTAAGTATAACAACAACATTATCTCCATGTCATCTTATCAATTCCTCACTGTTGTTTCTGCTCTCTCCCCTACAGGGTTGCCAGATCCTCACCACAATCACATTATTGCAATATTCTTGTCAATAAAGATTATTGTTACACTCACCTTAAAATGTTGTCTTCCGTGTCTACTTCTGGGTCTAAGTGTTACACCATGTCAATAATGGGAAGAACAATAGAGGAAAAGGTGAGCATTGTTTTAAATTGTGCTTGTATTTGTGTTAAGAAACTGAAAAACCAATTTCAGTCATTCTGATTATCACTCAATTTTATATAATAAAAGAGCCCTGGTTTGACTAATGGAGAAGAAAAAATATAATAATTTCCTTCAAGAATTCAAAGTCTATAAATTCTAGGTCTGTCCCAAGTCATTTTGGGGCTTCAGATATTCAGGAGCAATCCAGAGTTAATATCTGGACATCCTGTTCAGTCTATTTTTCTTCCTCAGTCAACAGCCTCAATGTGCACACCAGTTTGAGTGAAACAAACTATTGTTGCTAAGAGGACCATCTTCAGTCATCATCTGACCCTGGGGTTGCATGGGTACAAAGCTGTCTTATTAGGCCAATCCGTGCCCAGAACACTCTGGGGCACTGTGGACCACAGACACTGATGCACTGCAACTGAAATGGAGCTTACGTGTTGCACACTTTGTTCTGGCTGCCTCAATACACTGGGCTTCATAGACTTCAGCTCCTTTGGCAACTGTTTCACGCCAGGCTGACCTGTTTTGGGCTAGTCTCTCCAGAGATTTGTAGTCGATGCCAAAATCTTTCAAGGAGACTTTTAGAATGTCCTTAAATCTCTTCTTCTGGCCTCCTTGTGAGAGAGTACCTGACGGCAATTCTCCAAAGAGGATGCACTTGGGAAGGCGCTTGCCAAACATTAGCATGCCCAGCCCAGCGGAGTTGTACCCTACGCAGCATTGTAAAGATGCTGCACATGTCTGTCTGGTCAAGGAGCTCTGTGTCAGGAACCTTATCCTGCCATTTGACCATGAGCAGCCTGCATAGGCAGTTGAGGTGGAAGCGGTTCAACCACTGATCCCCTCTGCTAAATCTATAGGGGATACAGCTTTATCCCTTTACAAAATGAACTGCGAAATGCAATTACATCATCCACTGCAGAAATAGTAAAGAACAAACTTCAATCTAACCTTGCAAACTGAGGCAGAAGCAGAGTGAGTACATGACCAAAAAAATAAATGTGCCCAAGTTATGCGCTCTAAATCAGTCCATCTCTTTTCTTGTATATTTATGAACTTTTTCTAAGATTTTTCTGCTTTTGTCTGTAAATTTGCCACTTTTTTACTGCACCTTTTTTTCTTAGCTCTCAGTGATACTGGACCATTTCAGTGAGCCATTTTGAGACGTTAGTCTTTTGGTTTCACATCTTTTTTGCTGTTGCTATGGAGTGCCCCAATGTGCCAAGTCATCTCTACTGTTTGAAGACCTTCAGTCTATCATCTGCTCATTACCCATGACTCCTGCTGCTGTTTCTAGAAGACAAAAAAAAAATTAGGATATTGTGTACTTTTATGTTTTGATTTCTACACAGGTTGGTTAAAATAGCCTATTGCTAATTACATACCTGGTGATGTTAAGATGATGGCTTCTGACTACAAGTGTTGTGTTTTCTTCTACATGAAAGATATTTTAAGAGGAGTAGTTTTATAATGCATAATAAACCCATTTAGATTTGAAGATCCATGTGATCCTTTGTGTGCATAAATGCTTAGAAGCAATTCTGTGTTATTCCAGCATTAATCCTGACAGCTCTGAAACTCACGTTACAGCGTCAGATTGCTGCATGTGGTGTTTTTAGTATTTAGGCTATTTAATCAAACAACCAAAAATATGAATTACTAAAACACTTTTGAACCAAATAGGGTATATAATAAGTTATGTTGAATACAAAATTAAAGAGGACATAACAGAAAAGCTCTGGGACTCCAGCGAACAACAGTGAGAGCCATTATCCACAAATGGCAAAAACATGGAAGAGTGGTGAACCTTCCCAGGAGTGGCCGGCCAACCAAAATTAGCCCAACAGTGCAACAACAACTCATCCAAGAGGTCACAAAAGACCCCACAACAACATTCAAAGAACTGCAGGCCTCACTTGCCTCAGTTAAGGTCAGTGTTCATGACTCCACCATAAGAAAGAGACTGGGCAAAAATGGCCTGCATGGCAGAGTCCCAAGATGAAAACCACTGCAGAGCAAAAAGAATATAAAGGCTCGTCTCAGTTTTGCCAGAAAACATCTTGATGATCCCCAAGACTTTTGGGAAAATACTCTGTGGACCGACAAGACAAAAGCTGAACTTTTTGGAAAGTGTGTGTCCCATTAACTCCGGCGTAAAAGTAACATAGCATTTCAGAAAAGGAACATCATACAAACAATAAAATATGGTGGTGGTAGTGTGATGGTCTGGGGCTGTTTTGCTGCTTCACAACCTGGAAAACTTGCTGTGGTAAACGGAACCATGAATTCTGCTGCCTACCAAAAAATCCTGAAGAACAATGTCCAGCCATCTGTTCGTGACCTCAAGCTGAAGCGCACTTGGGTTCTGCAGCAGGACAATGATCCAAAACACACCAGCAAGTCCATCTCTCAATGGCTTAAGAAAAACAAAATAAAGACTTTTGAGTGGCCTAGTCAAAGTCCTGACCTGAATCTGATTGAAATGCTGTGGCATGACCTTAAAAGGCAGTTCATGCTCAAAAACCCTCCAATGTGGCTGAATTGCAACAATTCTGCAAAGATGAATGGGCCAAAATTCCTCCACGGTGCTGTAAAAGACTCATTGCCAGTTATTGCAAATGCTTGATTGCAGTTGTTGCTGCTAAGGGTGGCCCAGCCAGTTATTAAGTTTAGGGGGCAATCACTTTTTCACACAGGGCCATGTACTTGTGGATTTAAACACCTTCATTTAAAAACTGCATTTTGTGTTTACTTGTGTTATCTTTGTCCAATATTTAAATTTGTTTGATGATCTGAAACATTTAAGTGTGACAAACATACAAAAAAAAAATGAGAAATCAGGAAGGGGGCAAACACTTTTTTCACACCACTGTATCTTGAGTTTTTTTAATACAAATGTGATGCTTTTTGGTGGTCTGGAAAGAGGCCTTGCAGCTGTATGCTTAAATTTAAGTAGAAATGCTTCATTTCAATAAATACATAAGAGCTTTGTATTATTATTAGCAAGGCAAAGACAACAATCCAGTTTTTATTTAACTGTGCAGTTGTTCCTTTTCTATGATTTTGTACAATTTTGTTGCAAACTTGCACTACTTGTATTGGTAGATTTAACACAGATGTTATAATAACACAATTATCTGAAATATTTTGACCCCAGTATTTATATGATATTATTAATGTGCCTGTATTTTTGGATGGACTTGGAAATCAGTGGTTTTAGTTTCTTAAGGCAGGAGTCAGCAACCTCACTGGTTTGAGCATCCCCCCACCCCACCCCACGAAAAATCTACATATAGCCACAATGAATATTTCATTCTTATTATGTGACTGAGTTACAAGTGTCTGTCAACTACTAAGCAGAATTTTTCTTCATAAATTTAAGATTTTTTTATGTCAATTTGAAACTTTCATCTTTTAGAAATGGTGTTCACTCATATACGTACCCCCTTTTCTTGTCTCTAGATGACTAAAGCGCTTTATAGATCCTGCTATCCACCCATTCACACACACATTCACACATTGATGGCAGCGGAGCTGCCATACACAGGCGCTGGCCTGCCCCACCAGAAGCAACTGGAGGTTCAATGTCGTGCTCAAGGACACTTCAACATGCAGACTGCAGACAGAGCGGGACTCAAACCCCTCACCCTCCGATCAGTAGTTGACCACACTACACCTGCACCACAGCTACCCCCCAGAAGAAGAAGAAGAAACTTTATTTGTATAGCACGTTTCACAGATAAGAATCATAAAGTGCTTTGACAATAAAAGTGCAGAGTGATATATGATATGATGCTTACTCTTACTTGAGTACATCCATCCATCCATCCATCTTCTTCTGCTTAATCCTTTTCGGGTCGTGGGGGTGCTGGAGCTTATCCGGGCATCTTTGGGCAAGAGGCTACTTGAGGACATTTATGAGTCAAAAACTACTTTTACTCAAGTACGGTACATTTGGTTTTATTCTTTGAGTTACTTTTGATTTTACTGAGTTGAAAATGGGTTAGAAGTGTACTTGTTACAGCCACTGTACTAACCAAAATCTATTTAGTCATTTTAGTGAATTTAAAATTTGGATTGGATCCCCTCATGGATCGTCACCTTATTGTGGTGGGGGGTTTGCATGCAGTAGTGATCTCAGGAGCTATGTTGTCCGGGGCAATTTGCCTCTGGTAGGGTCACCCAAGATAAACTGGTCCTGGGTGAAGGGCCAGACTAAGAACGATCCAACAGACTCTCATGATGAATGTAAGAGCAAGGATTCAGTGTGCCCCGCCCTGTATGGGGTTACCGGGGCCCCACCCTGGATCCAGGCCTAGGGGAGGGGCTTGAAGGCTAGCGCCTGGTGGCCGGGTTTCTGCCCATGGGACCTGGCCGGGCTCAGACCAAAGGAGTTACATGGGTCCACCCTCCAGTGGGCTTACCACATGCAGGAGGGACCATGGTGGTCCAGTGCTATGTGGATCAGGTGGCAGTCGAAGGCAGAGACCTTGGTGGTCTGATCCCAGGCTTCCTAAACTGGCTGTTGGGATGTGGAATGTCTGGTGGGGAAGGAGCCTGAGCTGGTGCATGAGGCTGAGAGATACCGGCTAGATATGGTCGGCCTCACCTCAACGCACAGCTCTGGTTCTGGAACTAGTCTCCTGGAGAGGGGCTGGAGCTTGGCTTACTCTGGCGTTGCCCTGGGTGAGAGGCAATGAGCAGAAGTGGGTATTCTTATACCCCCCCACCTTGCTGCCTCTATATTGATGTTTTCCCTAGTGGATGAAAGGGTTGTCTCCCTGCGCCTTTGGGTTGGGAAACAGGTCCTGACCATCATTTGTGCCTATGCACCAAGTGAGAGTTCAGAATACCCACCCTTTTTGGAGTCTCTGACTGGGGTGCTGGAGGGTGATCCTCTTGGAGACTCCATTGTCCTACTGGGGGACTTCAATGTGCATGTGGGCAATGACATTGAAACCTGGAGGGGGGTGATTGGGAGGAACGGCCTGCCCGATGTGAACCTGAGTGGTGTTCAGTTATTGGACTTCTGTGCTAACTACAATTTGTCCATAATGAACTCCATGTTCAAGCATAAGGGTGTCCATATGTGTACCTGGCACCAGGACACCCTAGGTCGCAGGATGATGATCAATTTTGTTATTGTGTCATCAGACCTGTGACCATATGTCTTGAATACTCAGGTAAAGAGAGGTGCAGAGCTGTCAACTGATCACCACCTGGTGGTGAGTTAGATCCAATGGCAGGAGAGGATGCCATTCAGACCCAGTAGACCCAAACTAGTGAGGGTGTGCAGGGAACATCTGGCTGAGGCCCCTGTCCAGGAGGTCTTCAACTCCCACCGCCGGAAGAATTTTGACCACATTCCAAGGGAGCCTGGAGATATGGTGTCTGAATGGGTTATGTTTTCTACCTCCATTGTTGAAGCAGCTGCCTAGAGCTGTGGCCGCAAGGTCGTCGGTGCATCTCGTGGTGGCAACCCTCAAACCAAGTGGTGGACACCAGTGGTGAGGGGGGCCATTAAGCTGAAGGAGTCCTACCAAGCTTGGTTGGCTTGTGGGACTCCTGAAGCAGCTGAGGTGTACGGGCAGGCCAAGTGGAGTGCAGTTCGGGTAGTTGCTGAAGCAAAAACTCGGGTGTGGGAGGAGTTCGGTGAGGCCATGGAACAAGACTGTAGGTCGGCCTCGAAGAGATTTTGGCAAACTGTCCGGTGGCTCGGGGGGGGGGGGGGGAGCAGCTCCGTCCACACTGTGTATGGTGTGGATGGGGCGCTGCTGACTTTGACTGGGGATATCGTTGGGCAGCTTCGAGGATCTCCTCAATCCCATTGACACCCCTTCCACAGAGGAAGCAGGGCTTGGGGACGAGGGGGACGACTCACCCATCACAGTGGCTGAGGTTGCCAAAGTGGTTAAAAAACTCTTTGGTAGCCAGGCCCGAGCGGTGGATGAGATTTGCCCTGAGTACCTCAAGGCCCTGGATGTTGTAGGACTGTCATGGTTGACATGCCTCTGCAACATTGCGTGGAGGTCGGGGACAGTGCCTTTGGCATGGCAAACCGGGGTGGTGGTTCCTCTCTTCAAGAAGGGGGACTGGAGGGTGTGCTCCAATTTTAGATGAGATCACACTCCTCAGCCTCCCTGGGAAGGTCTATGCCAAGGTACTGGAGAGGAGAGTGCGGCTGTTGGTTGAACCTCGGATTCAGGAGGAGCAATGTGGCTTTCGGCCTGGCAGTGGCACATCAGTCCAGCTCTTCACCTGCTCGAGAATCCTTGAGGGTTTGTGGGAGTTTGCCCAACCAGTTTACATGTGTGTTGTGGACTTGGAGAAGGCATTCAACTGCATCCCTCGATGTTTTTTGTGGAGGGTACTTCAAGAGTATGGGCTATCAGGCTTGTTGTTATGAGCTATCTGGTTTCTATACGACCATTGTGAGAGTTTGGTTCATATTGCCAACACTCGGTCAGACCCATTCCCAGCTAGAGTTGGACTCTACCAGGGCTGCCCTTTGTCACCGATCCTGTTCATAATTTTTATGGACAGGATTTCTAGGTGCAGCCATGGAACGAAGGGTGTCATGCTTGGTGATTACAGGATCTCATATCTGTTGTTTGCAGATGATGTTGTTCTGTTGTCCTGTTGGCTTCATCCAGCAATGACCTACAGGACTTACTGGGACAGTTTGCTGCCGAGTGTGAAGTGGCTGGGATGAGAATCAGCACCTCCAAGTCCAAGTCCATGGTCCTCAGTTGGAAAAATGTGGATTGTCCTCTCTTGTGTGGACAAGCTCCTGCCCCAAGTGGAGGGGTTTCAGTATCTCGAGGTCTTTTTCACGAGTGATTTGAGAATGGAGCGAGAGATTGACAGATGGATCGGAGCAGCATCTGCAGTGATGCGGACGTTGTACTGGTCCGTTGTGGTGAAGAGGGAGCTGAGCTGTAAGGCAAAGCTGTCCATTTACCAGTCAATCTAAATTCCTACCCTCACCTATTTTCATGAGCTTTGGGTAATGACTGAAAGAACGAGATCGCGGATACAAGCAGCTGAAATGAGCTTTCTCCGTAGGATTGCTGGGCTCACCCTTAGAGATAGGGTGAGGAGCTCAGTCACCCGGGAGAGACTCAGAGTAGAATCGTTGCTTCTCCACATTGAAAGGAGCCACTTGAGGTGGTTTGGGCATCTCATCAGGATGCCTCCTGGACACCTCCCACTTGAGGTGTTTCAGGCACATCCCTCTGGGAGAAGACCCCGGGGCAGACCCAGGATTTGCTGAAGAGACCATGTCTCCCAGCTGGTCTGGGAACGCCTTGGTATCCTCTCTGAACAGCTGGAGCAGGTGGCTGGGGAGAGGGAAGTCTGGGCTTCTCTGCTTGAACTGCTGTCTCCACAAACTGGACCTCCGGAAAACGTTAAAAGATGGATGGATGGATGGAATGATGGATGGATGGATGGATTGTATTTGAGGGTGCATGAAAGTTTATTTTCCTCAGACTAATACTTTCAGTAGAAAAACATCCCAAGCCAGTGATAGTAAAGTCACAAATTTACAAGAAAAAAAGCTTAAAATAAAAAAATACTAAAAATTGTGAATTTATGAGAAAAAGTGCCACATTTACAAGAAAGTATCTAAAAAAAATTTTTTGAGGAAAACCCACACAAATTTCTGAGGATAAAGTCTCAAATATGCAAGAAAAAAATCAAAAATTGCAAGAAAAAAACTTCCATTTATGAGAAAAAGATTTATATTTACATGAAAATGTGATAACTTTAAAAAAAAGCACGATACCTGAAGAAGGAAATGATGGCTTTTCATACTCATACCATAGATATCCATCCATCCATCTTCTACCGCTTTTCCGGAGGTCCGGGTCGCGGAGGCAGCAGTTCAAGCAGAGAAGCCCAGACTTCCCTCTCCCCAGCCACCTGCTCCAGCTCTTCAGAGGGGATACCAAGGCGTTCCCAGACTAGCTGGGAGACATAGTCTCTCCACCGAGTCCTGGGTCTGCCCCGGGGTCTCCTCCCAGTGGGACGTGCCTGAAACACCTCAAGTGGGAGACGTCCAGGAGGCATCCTAATCAGATGCCCATACCACCTCAACTGACTCCTTTCAATGTGGAGGAGCAGCGGTTCTACTCTGAGCCTCTCCCGGATGACTGAGCTCCTCACCCTATCTCTGAGGGTGAGTCCAGCAATCCTACGGAGAAAGCTCATTTCAGCCGCTTGTATCCGCGATCTCGTTCTTTCGGTCATTACCCAAAGCTCGTGACCATAGGTGAGAGTAGGAACGTAGATTGACTGGTAAATCGACAGCTTTGCCTTAGAACTAAGCTCCCTCTTCACCACAACAGACCGGTACAACGTCCGCATCACTGCAGATGCTGCTCCAATCCGTCTGTCGATCTCTCGCTCCATTTTCCCCTCACTCGTGAACAAGACCCCAAGATACTTAAACTCCTCCACTTGGGGCAGGAGCCTGTCCCCAACCCGGAGAGGACAATCCACCTTTTTCCGGCTGAGGACCATGGACTCGGACTTGGAGGTGCTGATTCTCATCCCAGCCGCTTCACACTCAGCGGCAAACCGTCCCAGCAAGAGCTGTAGGTCATTGCTGGATGAAGCCAACAGGACAACATCATCTGCAAACAACAAAGATGAGATCCTGTGGTCACCAAGCATGACACCCTCCATTCCCTGGCTGCGCCTAGAAATCCTGTCCATAAAAATTATGAACAGGACCGGTGACAAAGGGCAGCCCTGGCGGAGTCCAACTCTCACTGGGAATGACTCCGACCGAGTGTTGGCAATACGAAC
The DNA here is from genome assembly GCA_020510985.1 of Pholidichthys leucotaenia. NCBI lineage: Eukaryota > Metazoa > Chordata > Actinopteri > Cichliformes > Pholidichthyidae > Pholidichthys > Pholidichthys leucotaenia. The sequence goes on along the minus strand of CM035842.1, from coordinate 142,053,949 downwards.
TAAACTCTCACAACGGTCGTACAGAGACCGAATAGCTCGTAACAACAAGCCCGATACCCCATACTCCCGAAGCACCCCCCACAAAAATCCACGAGGGACGCGGTCAAATGCCTTCTCCAAGTCCACAAAACACATGTAAACTGGTTGGGCAAACTCCCACGAACCCTCAAGAATTCTCGAGAGGGTAAAGAGCTGGTCCGATGTGCCATGGCCAGGACGAAAACCACATTGCTCCTCCTGAATCCGAGGTTCGACCAACGGCCGGACTCTCCTCTCCAGTACCTTGGCATAGACCTTCCCAGGGAGGCTGAGGAGTGTGATCCCTCTAAAGTTGGAGCACACCCTCCGGTCCCCTTTTTTGAAGAGAGGAACCACCACCCCGGTTTGCCATGCCAAAGGCACTGCCCCCGACCTCCACGCAATGTTGCAGAGGCGTGTCAACCATGACAACCCAACAACATCCAGGGCCTTGAGGTACTCGGGGCGAATCTCGTCCACCCCCGGGGCCCGGCCACCAAGGAGATTTTTAACCACCTTGGCGACCTCAGCCCCTGTGATAGGCGAGTCATCCCCCTTGTCCCCAAACCCTGCTTCCTCTGTGGAAGGCGTATCAGTGGGATTGAGGAGATCCTCGAAGTATTCCTTCCACCGCCCGACGATATCCCCAGTTGAAGTCAACAGTGTCCCATCCGCACCATACACAGTGTGGACGGGGAGCTGCTTTCCCCTCCTGAGCCGCCGAACAGTTTGCCAGAATCTCTTTGAAGCCGACCGAAAGTCTTGTTCCATGGCCTCACCGAACTCCTCCCATACCCGGGTTTTTGCTTCAGCAACCACCCGAGCTGCACTCCGCTTGGCCTGCCGGTACACCTCAGCTGCTTCGGGAGTCCCACAAGCCAACCAAGCTTGATAGGACTCCTTCTTCAGCTTAATGGCCCCCCTCACCACTGGTGTCCACCACTTGGTTCGTGGGTTGCCACCACGAGATGCACCGACCACCTTGCGGCCGCAGCTCTGGGCCGCCGCTTCAACAACAGAGGTGGAGAACATGGCCCATTCAGACTCCATGTCTCCAGACTCCCTCGGAATGTGGTTGAAGTTCTTCCGGAGGTGGGAGTTGAAGACCTCCCGGACAGGGGCCTCAGCCAGACGCTCCCAGCACATCCTCACTATACGTTTGGGTCTACCAGGTCTGAATGGCTTCCTCCCCTGCCATCGGATCCAACTCACCACCAGGTGGTGATCAGTTGACAGCTCTGCACCTCTCTTTACTCGGGTGTCCAAGACATACGGTCGCAGATATAAATTGTATACCATATTTATATAGATATTTATATAGATATAAATTGTATACCATAGATATATCTATTAAAAATCTTGGATGAGTTCAGATTTAGGTGACCTTGACCTTCACCTCAATGTTGGTCTGATTTTTCATAACTCCATAACATGATAACTCCAGAATGAAATGAGGGAGGCTTTTGATATTGATATCATAGTTGTATCTATGAGAAATCTCAGTTGAGTTCAAATTTGGGTGACCTTGAACTGAGAATCAAGGTCAGCAGTCAATTTTTCCAAAAATATTGTAAACATGTTAACTCATAAAGGAAACTGTCAGGATCAGGCGAGCGCTGCCTCTCCCTCCCTTCCTGTTTCTGTTTTCCCAGCTCCGGAGCTCATCAACTTACCTGCGTTATTACCCACCTATTGCCTCCTTATTCACCAGTGTATTTAAGGCCAGAGTGTGAAGAGCTCTCCGCTGGATCGTTGGGTTTGTGCCGCCTCACAACAGCAGACCACATTGTTTGGCAGGTTTATTATTTCCCCGGTTGTCTCACCTTTTGTCCTCTCCTCTCCTCTCCTCAGGTTTGCTGCCACCTCGCTGTGTGGTGCACGCTCCCCTGAACCATCCATCCTCAAGACAACGGCTTCTCCATCCAGGTTCCCCAGTCCTTCTTCTTCCTTCCCTGCAGTCTCCAGTTTCCCTTCACCTTTCCTACGCTGGAGTTCACTGCCGGGCTCTCTGCTCGTATCATAAGATCCATTTCCTCAGTTGCCATTTCCCAGTGAACCATAATGAGTATTAATCATTCCTCTCCCCTCTTTTCTCTTAAGCTGCATGTGGCTCCAGTGTGCAACAGTTTTTCCTTGTATATAAGTTGCCGTTTTGGTTACGGGTTTTTATTAATTGTGGTGTGTGTATATGTTCTTTAAGTTAGCATGTTTGTACAGGGTTTTGGGTTTGCATTAAAGTGACAACTTTTCATCTGAGTCTGAGTGTTCTCCTGAAGTGGTTTGTGTTATGTATGAATAATGAGACTGGAGCCGTGCTGAACTGAACAGCGAACACACTTTATTATCAGAACACAGAATTATGTATATACACCAGTGGCCGTGCCCTCCTGACATCACCCTGTGGGCCGGTACAGCATCACACACACACTACACTCACGACACCACACTTCCTCTCCCCCTTACAAAATGCAAAGCCACACACACAATCGAGACCCTCCCCAATTTCGGACCCAAGTCATGCACTAAGAAAACAGAGGAACAATTAACTGTAATAAAATAACCTACCATATTCACACAAAACAACTAAAATTGGACCAAGTCTCTAGAAATATGTAAAATAATCCCATAACACACTACATACATACTCTCACTGATACCAGCACTACGTATGTACATGAATTTACGTTTGATAGTGTTCAAGCCACACCTCTGTCCACTGGCAGCCAGTGGTAAAACTGGCCCAGGGCAGCCCCAAATCATACATATCCCCGGCCGCTGAAAATAAGACCAGCTTGGAGGCCCAGGGCAGCCCCATGACATATGCGCTCGTGGCCGCCGCCTGCCTCCGGGATCAAAAACAATCTCTCTTGCCATAATGTCCTTCTTCACCTCCGACTGCGTCACTCCTCGGAACCCACCGTGCTGCTGTCCAGCAAACCGTCCCTCCGTGCTCGTCGGTCCGCTCCCGACCGCCTTCAACACCACCATCGTGGGTCTAAACATTCTGGCCCCCTGTGGCCAAACTCTGGTGAGACCCGCAGCCCGCTCACTGCGTTGGGTGCCTCGCCGTACCACCCAACACCCTTGTCCAAGGCGCATGGAACTCCAGCACTGAGACACTGCCAGACCTCCGCGGCGCACGGCTGCTGCTGTTCACTCCCGGGGTTCACAGCATCCCTCTCGTCGGCATTGTTCTCCGATCCAGGCGCTTCATCGCTGCTCTCAGCACCCTCGTCCCAGGCGCTCTGCTGCATCGTCTCTGTGCCTGACTGTCACTGCTCTTCCCCGGGGCTCTCAGCCTCCATGGTCCCACTCACTTGCTGCCTAGCCTCCAGCTGCGGGGATGACTCCTGCTGCTCTCCCTCTCCGCTGTCATTGCACACCACACCATCCAACTCATCAGCGCTCTGGTCCTCCACCTTCCTGCGCTTCGTGGCTGGCCCGCCGTCTTCAGTGTCAGGGACTCCCCTGGTCCCATCTCGATGCCCAGCTGGTAGCTTGGAGGATCTCTTTTGGGCAGTTAGTTTTGTGGCTAGCCCATCCATAGACAGTGACTGTGCTGTTAGCTTCTCCCAGCTAACTAACTTTGCCTCATTTGGCACCAACAGTCCCGCCACCCACAGCATTGTGGTCCTTGACCAACCGCTTGACAGCATCCTCATAGTGCTCTGTCTCTCCAAACGTACCAAGAATTCTTCAGCCCTCTGCACCAAGATGATGGGCCAGGAGCGCTCGTCGTCTTCTCCCGTCGAGCCCACCAAGGCCCAGCATCCTGATGTAACCCTCAACATGGCCCTCCACTTTGGCCACAGGATCACCAGCTCTCCCATGTACTCCAGAAATGGCACTAGGGGTTGATGTAGCCCATACGTTGCCATAATTATCCTCGTCGCCAATATGTTATGTATGAGTAATGCAACAGGAGCCATGCTGAACTGAACAACAAACACACTAAGATCAGAGCACAGAATTATATACACCAGTGGCCGTGCCCGCCTGACATTACCCTGTGGGCGGGTACAGCATCACACACACACTACACTCACGACACCACACTTTGCCCTGCACTTAAGCCTCCTCAGAAACACTAAATCATGACAGAAACCGTGTAAATGTTTTACATTGATACCATTCTATCTTTGAAAAATCTGGGACGAGTTTGAATTTTGATAACCTTAACGTCACCAAGACGTCACCAATGCCCCACCAGAGGAGAGAACACGCTGGATCACTGTTACACTACAGTTAAGGACGCGTATCCCGCTGTTCCCCGTGCTGCGCTCGGACTATCTGATCACGTGATGGTCCACCTGATTCCCACATACAGACAGAGACTGAAGCTCACAAAACCTGTTGTGAGCACTACGAAGAAATGGACCAGTGAAGCTGGGGAGGAGCTGAGCACGTGCTTGGAAATAACTGACTGGGGCATGTTTAAAGGAGCCACGCATGATCTGGATGAATACACGGACACTGTGACCTCATATATCCACTTTTGTGAGGAGAGCATTCTTCCATCGCGCACCAGGGTGAGTTACTCCAACGACAAGCCCTGGTTCACAGCAAAGCTCAGACAGATCAGGAAGGAGAAGGAAGCAGCGTTGAAAAGTGGAGACAGGGACTGCTACAGGGAGGTCAAATACCGGTTTAGCAGAGAGCTGAGAAGAGCTAAATCTATGTATTCTGAGAGACTCCAGCAACAGCTCACTGCTAATGACTCTGCTTCTGTGTGGAGAGGACTGAGGCAAATCACCAACTATCGGCCTCAGGCTTCTAAGGGTCAGGATGACAAAGCCCTTTGTCAAAGACTGTCCCAACACTATGCCCGTTTTGACACCTCGTCAGCTGTGTCCAACTCCCCCCTCCCCCCAGCGCCACTGCCTCCATGGTCCCCACTTCATCAAAGGCGGCCCCCCCCTCCTCCCCCACTGCCCTTGCCATCAGTGAGCAGGATGTACACAGACAGTTCTCCAGACTGAACCCGCGCAAGGCCCCTGGTCCGGAGGGCGTGTCTCCCTCCACCCTGAGACACTGTGCGGAGGAGCTGACTCCTGTCTTCACAGACATTTTTAACACCTCCCTGAAGTCATGCCACGTGCCGACCTGCCTCAAAATCTCTACCATCATCCCTGTCCCCAAGAAGCCACGGATCACTGGACTTAACGACTACAGACCTGTAGTGCTCACCTCTGTAGTCATGAAGTCCTTTGAGCGCCTGGTCCTGCCCCACCTCAAAACCATCACCACTCCCCTCCTGGACCCGCTGCAGTTTGCCTACAGAGCCAACAGGTCTGTGGACGACGCAGTCTTCAGCTCTGCATTCAAAACCATCCGCCCCGCTCTGCTCCAGGACAAGCTGTCCCTGCTCAACGTGCCTGACTCCCTCTGCAGGTGGATCACCGACTTCCTGACGGACCGGAGGCAGCTTGTGCGGCTGGGAAAGACTGTCTCAGACTCTGTTAGCATCAGCACCGGATCACCCCAGGGCTGTGTATTTTCCCCCCTGCTCTTCTCCCTGTACACCAACTCCTGCACCTCCAGCCACCAGTCTGTCAAGCTGATCAAGTTTGCAGATGACACCACCCTCATCGGGCTCATCTCCAATGGTGACGAGTCCGTCTACAGGAGAGAGGTGGCCCAGCTGGCGTCCTGGTGCAGCCACAACAACCTGCAGCTGAACGCTCTGAAGACAGTGGAGATGATTGTGGACTTCAGAAAAGTCACAGCCCCTCTGCTCCCCCTTACCCTCACAGACTTTCCCATCACCACTGCGGATTCCTTCCGCTTCCTGGGCACCACCATCACCTGGGACCTCAAGTGGGAGCCGACCATCAGCTCCCTCATCAAAAAGGCCCAGCAGAGGATGTTCTTCCTGCGGCAGCTGAGGAAGCTCAAGCTACTCACCAAGATGTTGGTGCAGTTCTACACGGCCATCATCGAGTCCATCCTCACCACCTCCATCACCGTGTGGTACGCAGGAGCCACCGCCAGGGACAGACTAAGACTGCAGCGCGTTGTGCGCGCTGCTGAGAAGGTGATCGGCTGCTAGCTTCCATCCCTCCGGGACCTGTACATCTCCAGGACCCGGAGGCGTGCAGGTCGGATCATAGCTGACCCTTCACACCCTGGACACGCACTGTTTGCCCCCCTCCCCTCAGGTAGAAGACTTCGGTCCATTCAGACTAAAACCTCCCGCTACATGAACAGCTTCTTCCCCTCTGCCATCAGACTGCTGAACACTAAGTGACTTATTAGACTCTCGTGCACTACGTACAGCAGCTCAACCGGACTCATGATAATTATCACTGTTTCCTTTTGCACTACCGACTGCACTATGTGGAACTCCACAATATCTGATGCTTGTTAATATATTTTAAATTGCATAGATCAGGGGTGTCCAACCATGTGCCATGGAGAGCCAAGACCCTGCAGGTTTTCTCTTCTACCCAGTCTCTTCAGCAGGTGTTTTCACTTATCAGCAATCAGTGGGAAGAAGTTCACAGAAATCTGCTGTTGAAGACACTGGTTGGAGGTAAAACCTGCAGGGTCTTGGCTCTCCATGGCACATGGTTGGACACCCCTGGCATAGATTAATATTACTCATTCATATTCTACATTTTATTGCATGCAAAGTTTTTTATTTTTATCTTTAGTGCTACTCCATGTTTAATGTTGCAGCATTGCACCGAGACAAATTCCTAGTTTGTGTTCTACATGAACAATGGCAATAAATCTGATTCTGATTCTGATTCTGATTCTGATTCAAGGCTAGAAGTCATCTCTCAAAAACACCTTGTAAAAGTGATTATTTGTCAGTGAAATGACCTCGGCTTTTCATGTTGATATCATAGTTGTAGCTATGAAAACTCTCGGACCAATTTGATTTTGGATGACTTTGAACAAAAATTCATGCCAGTGGGCTATGGTGTACCACTGGTAGTCACCAGTATTTTATACTGCTGCTCAAGCATTTTTTGGTGACTGCTCTTATATGTACTTGAGTAATTAATATCATCCACTAATGCTACCTTTACTTGAGTAGCAGCTGCTTTACCCACATCTGATGAGAGTAACTCAACAGGTGTTTTTAAGGTTTCATCCTGAGCTTTGGTCCACATAATTCTGTCTCTTGTGTGTTTTCAGTATATTTGCTCTGCTGAGTCAGCATCCACACAACAGAACTTCCCACTGATACACATCCCTTCTGCACTGCCCTGTCCCTCATCCTCACTGGGAGCACAAAGAAGATCCAGGAGAAACAGGTGCCTTTCCACTGGGATGAATAAACAGCAAACCAGGATCCAGGAGCAGGAGGTGTCAGGTGTGTTTTCCAGGGATGTAGGGGGAAGGGTGTGGTGGGTGGGATGGTTTCTGCCTCTGTGTTTGTGTCAATACCACACTTCAAATATGGCTGATAGCATCTGTTAAGCCCCTCCTGTGTCTGTTTGTTTTCACTCGGTGTTTCTTCTCATCTCCATCATGATAACTGCAAAGCGTTTTGTCAGCAAGCAATGTGAACATACCTGGGAACTGCTGTATTTTCACATTTCTGTGCAGTATTTTGATCAGGATGTTGTACTTTGATGCCTCCCCACATCCCCCAAACTCGCACTTACTTCTGAGCAATTCATTAGCTCACCTTTGATGGTTTAAGAGGCTTTAGCTGACTCATTTACCTGCAGCTGTGCAGGCTGATGCTTATCTGCCCTCCAGGAGAATGTAAACAATTTTCTGTGTCATCAGCCACTTGCACTGCACAGGTGGGACGGTTAGAGTTAGCAGTAGTGAAATGTGATGAAAACCCACCCATGGAATGGAATTTGATTGGATTTAAAGATGGCAATCAATTTTTCAGCTACTTGTTCAAAGATGTAAACTAAAGTCAAAGTAGAATTGTATACATTGTAGAGATAAAATGGTTTTGTTTTTATATTTTTCTCTTTACTCTGAGACAAAGTAAAGAGTGAAGTGTCTATAAAAGCTTTAAGGCCATAAATAAGATATTCACCCCTTTGCTGTTTTGATAATTACAGGGTGATTAAGGAGCACTAATAAAACTCCCATATGTGTTTAACGGGAATGCAAATTTTGTAGGCATAATGTACAATCCGCTACACTGTCTCATGGGTCGGGCCATCAGCGACTGAACCGGCAACCCCGCACTTCCGAGGGCGTGGAGAGTGAAACTGGGCATCCTGGCTGAACTAAAAACAATATCCGTCACAGGTCTGTGGTGGACCACTCCCAGTTACACAGGGTGAGACTGGACATCCTGGCAGATAAGCATATCTGTCGCAAGGTCTATGGTGGACTTTTGCCAGTCGGTGCATTGTGACAAGCACTACACAAAGAGCAGAGATAAACAAACCTATCATCTGGTCAGTCACTGCAACAGATACTGGGGTCAGTTTGTCTTGACGTGTCCTTGCCACTGACAATACCTCTATCTGCCAGCAGTACTCAAATACTTTGCAAGCAGTTTCATGAAACGGTCAGCCAGAAAGCAACTCATACCGGCTTGAACGTCGCCCGGGTTAACAAGGTCAGGAGTTCCTGGCAGTGGAAGGTGAAGGACAGAGCTGCATGGGGGAATCTGATCAGACCTAAATGAAACAGTCATTGCCGCCCCCGACAGACTGCTATGATGATGATGATGATGATGATGATGATGCTGATGACACATTACATTAATGTAATCAGACATTCATTCACTTATTTTGTTGATGAGTGGGGCCACTCACTTCTTTCTTTTAATCACAGAATGCATTGTGGGTATGCAATAGCATTTCAGTACAAAAAGAGTCCTCAGTTCAGCTTTTGTTCTGGAAATTATCAGCCATCAATACATACAGTGGTGTGAAAAAGTGTTTGCCCCCCTCCTTATTTCTCATTTTTTTGTGTTTGTCACATTTAAATGTTTCAGATCATCAAACAAATTTAAAATATTAGACAAAGATAACACAAGCAAACACAAAATGCAGTTTTTAAATTAAGGTGTTTATTATTAAGGGGAAAAAAATCCAAACCTACATGGCTCTGTGTGAAAAAGTGATTGCCCCTTAAACCTAATATCTGGGTTGGCCACCCTTTGCAGCAACAACTGCAATCAAGCATTTGCCATAACTGGAAATGAGTCTTTTACAGCATTGTGGAGGAATTTTGGCCCACTCATCTTTGCAGAATTGTTGTAATTCAGCCACAATGGGGGGTTTTCGGGCATGAAATTCCTTTTTAAGGTCATGCCACAGCATCCCAATTGGATTCAGGTCAGGACTTTGACTAGGCTACTCAAAAGTCTTCATTTTGTTTTTCTTAAGCCATTCAGAGGTGGACTTGCTGGTGTGTTTTGGATCATTGTCCTGCTGTGCAGAACCCAGGTGTGTTTCAGCTTGAGGTCACAAACAGATGGCCGGACATTCTCCTTCAGGATTTTTTGGTAGGCAGCAGAATTCATGGTTCCATTTACCACAGCAAGTCTTCCAGGTTGTGAAGCAGTAAACCAGCCCCAGACCATCACACTACCACTACCATATTTTACTGTTGGTATGATGTTCCTTTTCTGAAATGCTGTGTTACTTTTACGCCAGATGTAATGAGACACACACCTTCCAAAAAGTTCAACTTTTGTCTCGTCATTCCACAGAGTATTTTCTCAAAAGTCTTGGGGATCATCAAGATGTTTCCTGGCAAAACTGAGACGAGCCTTTATGTTCTTTTTGCTCAGCAGTGGTTTTTGTCTTGGAACTCTGCCATGCAGGCCATTTTTGCCCAGTCTCTTTCTTATGGTGGAGTCACAAACACTGACCTTAACCGAGGCAAGTGAGGCCTGCAGTTCTTTGGATGTTGTTGTGGGGTCTTTTATGACCTCTTGGATGAGGTCACAAAAGACCTCATGTCAGGTCAGGTCAGGAACTGGTCAGGCACTGGCTTGCTTGCTACCAGATAACCATGAAAACCGGTAATACCTGTCTCATGGGTCAGGCCATTGGTGACTCAACCGGCAACCCGCCCTTCCTAGGGTGTGGAGGGTGAAACTGGGCATCCTGGCAGAACTAAAAACAATATCTGTCACAGGTCTGTGGTGGACCACTCCCAGTTACAAGGGATGAAACTGGACATCCTGGCAGATAAGCACATCTGTCACAAGGTCTGTGGTGGACTTTTGCCAGTCAGTGCATCGTGACATGCACTACACAAAGAGCAGAGGTAAGCAAACCTATCATCTGGTCAGTCACTGCAACAGATACTGGAGTCAGTTTGTCTTGGCCTGGCCTTGCCTTGCCACTGGTAACACCTCTATCTGCCAAGAATGTGCCGCTAGTCCAGCAAAAGCTAGCGGTACTCAAATACTTTGCAAGCAGTTTCATGAAACGGTCAGTCAGAAAGCAGCTCATACCGGCTCGGACGTCACCCAGGTTAACAAGGTCAGGAGTTCCTGGCAGGGGAAGGTGAAGGACAGAGCTGCGTGGAGGAATCTGATCAGACCTAAATGAAACAGTCATTGTCGCCCCCGACAGACTGCTATGATGATGATGATGATGATGATAATGATGATGATGATGATGGATGAGTCGTCACTGCGGTCTTAGGGTAATTTTTGTCAGCCTGCCACTACTGGAAAGGTTCACCACTGTTCCATGTTTTTTGCCATTTCTGGATAATGTCTCTCACTGTGGTTCACTGGAGTCCCAAAGCTTTAGAAATGGCTTTATAACATTTTCCAGACTAATAGACCTCAATTACTTTGTTTCTCATTTGTTCCTGAATTTATTTGGATTGCAGCATGATGCTAGCTTTTGAGGATCTTTTGGTCTACACTTTGCCAGGCAGGTCCTATTTAAGTGATTTCTTGATTGAGAACAGGTGTGGCAGTAATCAGGCCTGGGCGTGGCTAAAGAAATTGAACTCAGCTTTCCACAGATGTGATAAACCACAGTTAATTTATGTTTTAACAGAGTGGGGGTGGGGGTGGCAATCACTTTTTCACACAGGGTCATATAGGTTTGGATTTTTTTTTTACCATTAATAATAAATACCTTCATTTAAAAACTGCATTTTTTGTTTATTTGTGTTATCTTTGTCTAATATTTAAATTTGTTTGATGATCTGAAACATTTAAGTGTGACAAACATGCAAAAAAAAAAGAGAAATCAGGTAGGGGGCAAACACTTTTTCACACCACTGTATACTAAGGAGCACTACAACAAGAGCATCTAGTCAGATCTTCTGAGGCCTGGCTAAACTCTGAGAAGGAGATGGATGTAGAGTTGCATGGATATGAATTGCAACACAAGGACAGGGAGAACAGAGGGAAGAGGGAGTGGCCCTATACATTGACAAAAACCTGAGGTACAAGGTGGTGGAAGGCATGCTGACTACTATTAACAATGGAATGGAATGCATTACTATAGAAATATACAAGGGGAAAAAAGAAACATAATTGCTAGTTTTGTTTATAGAACTCCTGGGTCCAACATAGAAATATTCAAGGAATGTATGGTGTTATGATCCGAGTGCTGATTCTGTCCGCCCTCGGGTTGTCCAGTAGTTCTCCATTCTCTACTCTGGTTTATCACAGGGCCTTCGGGCTCTTATTGTGACAGCGTCTTGGCGGGGCTTCCAGCTGTCAGAGCTGCACTCCTATTTAAGGGAGCAGCTCAGGTCACTCCGGGCTGCGACCTCGCTTATGGATAACGCTGATCTCCCCAACGTTAGGCTGGAGTCCCTACCTCCCGGCTCCAGTCATCCTCTGACTCCTCTCTGCTTTCTGTAAGTTTATTCCTTAATCAGTGTTTATTGTCAGTGTATCCTTGCCTTGGTCCTTATTTGTGTTTAGCCCCTCGTGGCTCATTATTTTGTACCTTTTTGTCATTGTTTAATAAATACGCAAACTCACTGGTCGCCTATAGCGTCTCATTGATGGCTCGCGAGGGCCATTGTTAACATATGGAGGGAATGTTTGCTAAAAGAAATCAGGTCCATTTTATCTATGGTGATTATAACATTGATCTTTTAAACCCTAACAGGCATAAAATGACTGACGAGTTTATTGACACAGTGTTTACTATGAGTCTCCTTCTGACTATTATGAAGCCAAGCAGAGTAACATCTTACAGTGCCACATTAATTAATAACATTTTCACAAACTGCATGGACAACAATATAGTGAGTGGTTTACTGATGAATGATACCAGTGACCACTTGCCAGTTTTTGTGCTGTATAAGTGTAAACATTGGAAAGTAAAGGAGGATCATAAAACTGAATACAAGCGGGTGAAAACGGAGACATCCCTCAGTGCATTCAGAACAGACTTACCGGCACAGAACTGGTAAGGACTGTACAATGAGTATGATGTTGACAGAGCATATGATACAGTTTTAGATAGATTTCAATCACAAGATGGCAGAAATTGTCCATTAAAGCCATGTAACATTAGACAAAATTACATAGAATCTCCATGAATTACAAAGGGACTACAAAATGCCAGTAAAAAAAAAAAAAAAAAAAAAAGAATTTACTATATATCCATCCATCCATCCATCCATCTTCTACCGCTTTTCCGGAGGTCCGGGTCGCGGAGGCAGCAGTTCAAGCAGAGAAGCCCAGACTTCCCTCTCCCCAGCCACCTGCTCCAGCTCTTCAGAGGGGATACCAAGGCGTTCCCAGACCAGCTGGGAGACATAGTCTCTCCACCGAGTCCTGGGTCTGCCCCGGGGTCTCCTCCCAGTGGGACGTGCCTGAAACACCTCAAGTGGGAGGCGTCCAGGAGGCATCCTAATCAGATGCCCGTACCACCTCAACTGACTCCTTTCAATGTGGAGGAGCAGCGGTTCTACTCTGAGCCTCTCCCGGATGACTGAGCTCCTCACCCTATCTCTGAGGGTGAGTCCAGCAATCCTACGGAGAAAGCTCATTTCAGCCGCTTGTATCCGTGATCTCGTTCTTTCGGTCATTACCCAAAGCTCGTGACCATAGGTGAGAGTAGGAACGTAGATTGACTGGTAAATCGACAGCTTTGCCTTAGAACTAAGCTCCCTCTTCACCACAACAGACCGGTACAACGTCCACATCACTGCAGATGCTGCTCCAATCCGTCTGTCGATCTCTCGCTCCATTCTCCCCTCACTCATGAACAAGACCCCAAGATACTTAAACTCCTCCACTTGGGGCAGGAGCCTGTCCCCAACCCGGAGAGGACAATCCACCTTTTTCCGGCTGAGGACCATGGACTCGGACTTGGAGGTGCTGATTCTCATCCCAGCCGCTTCACACTCAGCGGCAAACCGTCCCAGCAAGAGCTGTAGGTCATTGCTGGATGAAGCCAACAGGACAACATCATCTGCAAACAACAGAGATGAGATCCTGTGGTCACCACCATTTACTATATAGAGAATTTATAAAATATAGAACCAGAGAGGCAAAAATCGAATCTAAAAAAACATAAAAACAAGTTCACAAATATCATGAGGAGATGCAAGAAGGAATATTATAATAAATTATTAGATAAAAACAAAAATAATAGTAAAGGTATATGGGATATATTAAATAATATAATTAGGAAAAGATGAGTAAATAATTATCCAGAATATTTTATTGATAATGATAACATTTTAACTAATATAAATGATGTGGTTAATGAGTTCAATAACTTTTTTGTCAATGTGGGACCAAAATTGGCAGACAAAATCATTGTTATCCAGTCAAAAGTGGGGGATGGAGCAGGAGATATGATAGACACTAATTTATGTTCATTTTTTTTTTTTAAAGCTGTTGAAGAAAAAGAAATTATTGATATAGTTAGCAAGTGTAAAAACAAAACTTCTACTGACTGGAATGGAATTGATATGGGCTTGGTTAAGAAAATTGTTGAGGGTGTTGCCATAATTGCCCTTCGGGGCAGAGAGAGAAATCCACGTGCCACCTGTTTGGGCAGTTTATTGAGAAGAAATAACAGACAAGAAACTCAACACAGGCTCAGGACACAAAAACAAGCGAAGGAGAAAAAACTTACAGATTTTACACACCAGCACACCAGAGCGAGGCAGGGCTCTGGTGGAGATGAGACGAATCCAATTCAAGACAGCAGCAGTGGGAAATGAAAATAACTCCTTTAAATAGGGATCAAAACCCTTTACATAATTAATAACCGGTGTGGGTATCTGAAAGGGCAGGAGAAAGCAATGACAAATAATTCGGACCAGCTGGAAATAATGAGGAAGTCATCGGAGCTGACAGCTGACAGGGCCACGCCCACACAGAGCAAAACTTCTGAAGGCCATTGACAGCTGTCAGCCCCGAGGGAAAGAACACACAGAATACAAATATAACAATATAACAAAAAATGGAGACAGGTAAACTCAAAAATACAATAAAGAGACTATAATGAAAGTAAACGGGAAAATAAATTATACTGAGAAACAAAATAGGAAAAATAACAACTCAAAAATGACACAGCACAAACATGAAAACAGGCAGACAAGCTGAGCGCGGAGGAATCCCTCCACGCTCAGAACGTGACAGAGCCCCACCACCACCACCAAGGGGTGGATACTAGACACCCCAGGGTGATATCAAAAGAAAAGAATCCCCCCCACAAAGAAATCCCATCCCAACAAGAAAACAACCCCACTCTGGGGGCGCGGAGGGGGACCCAGGCACCGAGGGACCGAACCAAACCAAAAGAAACAAGAAAGGCTCTCAAGAAGCATCCCAGCAAGGCCCAGACTGAGGGAAAACATCAAAAACAAAATCCTGCTCAGGACCTACACCAGGAAAAACCCTCACTCCCCTAAGCCCCCTGGACCGAGGGGCTGAACAGTTCAGGTGGGTGACCAGAGTCCCAGGCCCACCAGGTGGCACAGTGGAATGGGTCGGGTGGCCTTCCAGAGAACGTGGGCCACCCAACTCTGCGGCATTGCCTGTCAGGTGGTCTGCCCAAGTTTTTTAACCACCTGAACAGGAGAGGTGGTCCAGGAGGCAGCTGCCCGATGGGAAGGGTATGCAGTGGGCACGATGGAGGAGTCAGGGGATCCAAGACAATGTCAGATGGAGGAGGGACCATGATGGCATCTGGCAGCGGAGAGGGAACTACGACGGCATCTGGCAGCATAGAGGGAACCACGATGGCATCTGGCAGTGGAGAGGGAACCACGACTGCATCTGGCAGAGGAGGAGGAACCACCACGGTGTCTGGCAGAAGAGGAGGAACCACCACGGCATCTGGCAGAGGAGGAGGAACCACCACGGCGTCTGGCAGCGGAGAGGGAACCACCACGCCCTTGGACTGGCCAGCAGCACCCTCGGTGGTCCCAGACAGGGACACGGCAGCACCCATGGTGGTCCTGGATTGGAGCGGAGCTGCACCCACGGTGGCTCCGGGCTGGAGCAGAGCTGCGCTCGCGGTGGCTCTGGGCTGGAGTAATGCAGCACCCATGGTGGTTCCAGGCTGGAGCAATGGAGCACCCGCAGTGGCTTCAGGCTGGAGCAAGGCTGCACCCACGGTGGCTCTGGACTGGAGCAAGACTGCGCCCGTGGTGGCTCCGGGCTGGAGCAAGGCTGCACCCTCGGTGGACCCGGACTGGGCCAAAGCACCCGTGACGACCTCCACAGAAAGGGAAGCAGCACCCTCGGTGGGTCCGGACTGGGCCACAGCTGCACCCATGGTGGACCCGGACTGGGCCACAGCTGCACCCTCGGAAGTCCCGGACTGGGCCACAGCTGCACCCTTGGAGGCCCTGGACTGGGCCAAAACTGCACCCTTGGAGGCCACAGGCTGGGACTGAGTACCCATGACGACCTCAGCAGGAGGAGCTGGACCCATGATGATCTCTGGCAGTGGACCTGGACCCACGGAGACATCTGGCAGATCAGGAAATACCTCGGCGACCCTGAGGGAAAGCTCAGATAAAACAGGCGGAGAAACAGGGTCAGGGTCACCAGCAGCGGTGGAGCCCGGCAAGGTGAGCTCAGGCACAGCTGACGGCTGCACCCAACTCTACTCACCAAGAGCCAGGCAAGATTTCTCCAAAACAGACATCAGAAAAATGAAAGAGAGCACTTGCCTGAGCTCAAGCTCCACCGCCGTCCAGGACTCCGTCGATCAAAGCGATGGTGCCTCGAGCCCAGCTCTCTGAATATCCTGCTCCAACTCTGCTGCAGCAGCCCCCACAGTCTCAGGGCCCCTAGGCAAAGTGACCCACACAGGTGGCTCGCCCGGCATGGCGGCTGGGGATTGGCTCACCGCTGGCACTGGATTCCACGTAGCCGAAGCCAGGGGACACTCTGTCATTGGCGCAGGCCTCGGGTCGCAGGAAGTGCACTCCCTCTGTCCAGGCTGAGGCTGCGGGGCTGGGACCAGGTCTTCCAAGGCCACAGGTTCCTCCATCATCTGGCAGCTCAACCCTGTCATCAGCAGACCCTCAGGGAGGATAGGCAGAGACACAGAGAGGACAGGTGAGAAGTTAATCGCTGCAACAGGGGTGAGGACTCAGGGGACTGCAAACCCTGAGCCCCACTACCGGGAATCAGACAAGGCACATCATCATAAAATGAAGAGGAATGAAATGACACTTGCCTGTGTTCCTGGTTTTCAATGTTGCCTGCTGCAGCGGGTGTAGCGTCATCCCTCTCTGTGGCGACAGTGAACATTGGCTCCTCAGAGGATCGTGGAGGAGCAGCCCTAGTGTGCATGGAGGTGGGCGGAGCCAGGGAAAAGCAGACAACCTCTCAGCAACGGATGATGGAGCCAGGGATAAGCAGAGAACAGTAGCTGCGCAGAGGGGAGGAGCTGACGATTCAGCTGGAGACGAAGAACACTGGGTGTGCACTGCTGAGGGGGGCTTCTGTCCCGGTGTAGGAGAAGCTGCCGATTGAGAGGTAGGGGCATTCCTCCCGTGGAATTTCCCAGGACGACGGTGAGGAGCGGGAGGCGGAGACATAGGTTGAAAGTGGAGAGATAGAAGCTCCGGAGTCAGGAAACACTTACTTCTTGGCTCAAACTCCGGGTCCCTCTGTGAATTCTCCTCTAGCTCCTGAGCCAAATCCGGGAGGAGCCATGGCTTAACCTCCAGGAGGAGGTCAGTTTCTGCCAGTATCACTTGCCTGAGCTCCTCCAGCTCCTCAGCCGATGGACCGGGCCAAGTCTCGGGAGGAGGAGGCAGAGCTGCCGCCGGAGAGCAGTGAGGGACTGGAGGCTTCCGTCTGCATGAGTGCTTGCTTTTCATTGGTGTGGACGCAGGCATCAGAGCAGACTTCTCCAGCTCATAACTCGTGGATTGAGGGAGCATTATGGAGAGGAGTAGGTTTGTGAGATCTGGTTGATTCCACAGGCCTGGGCATGCCGCCAGTACCTGCGCTGCGCCGTCCAGACACTCTCAGGCTGCCTCTGGAGTACAGGAGGCTTGAGCCTGTGATAGAATATCCTCCAAGATACTCACTGACCATCACTCCACCTCGTTCAGTTTAAAGGTGGAAGTCTCCGGGGTGACAGACATGGTAATCCTGGTAAAAAAAAAATACCAATGAGCTTTGCCGCCACTGAGGTGAATGAAATGGCAAGAAAAGAAAAATCACCAAACTCACAGCAGCTGGGTCTCTACTGGCTGCTGTCTTCTGTCATAAATGCCCTTTGGGGCAGAGAGAGAGACCCACGTGCCAACTGTGAGTTTGGGCAATTTATTGAAAAGAAATAACAGACAAAAAACTCAACACAGGCTCAGGACACAAAAACAAGCGAAGGAGAAAAAACTTACAAATTTTATACACCAGAGCGAGGCAGGGCTCTGGTGGAGATGAGATGAATCCAAATCAAGACAGCAGCAGTGGGAAATGAAAATAACTCCCTTTAACCACTTGCACTCCGGGCAATTTTCCTAAAAATGCCAAAAAATAACGTGCCCAAAGTAAATCGAAAGCTGTTATTCAACCCTTTGCAGCATCTTCATGGGGTTGGTCTCATTTAAAAGAAAACACTTTGAATTTTTTGGCAAAAAAGACATAATCTCTCTACGTGCTCCGGCCACTGAGTTACAGTCATCTAAACATACTGAACTTGAAGAAAAAAAAATTGGACACAGTGTTTTTTTGGATACAAATGCTTGTAAATAACACACAGCTGTCCGATCCGGCTGGAAAATGCAACAGAAATGTAGAACCAAGTGTTATCCAGCTGAGATCCAAATTTGGTAACAATACCACAAAAAATGAATATTTTACACAGCTTTGTTCTCAGGCTGTTCCCAGGCCTTTTGGAACTGTGCCAAATTGTGCCAAATGGCACAGTTTGGAAAAACGTCTGTAACTTTTGAATAATTCAATGTAGAATCTTCATTTTAGGCTCTAATGAAAGGTCACACTCAGGGCTGTGTCTGTGTGTGTGTGTGTGGGCGGGGGGTTGTTCCCCCCCCCCGCTACCAAGGACCAAATTCGGCCCTCTACATGACGGATTACACTCCTTGCATGCTTTCACAGCGGCTCCCCCCCCCCTCGCTACTGTGTGTGTGTGTGTGGGGGGGGAACCATGAATGGACCGTGAACGCCCCCCCCCCCCGCTACAGAAGAGGGCCATCGCTACATGATGGAATAGACTGATATGCTTCCTCCCGCAGACCGGGGGGCGTTCGGACCGTGCCCCCCCCCCGCTCCTCTTCTGCAGCGGGGGGGGGGGGGGGGGCGTTCACGGTCCGAACACGGCAAATGAACCGTTTATCGCGGCGCACGTACTTCGTGCGCAGTACAGTTGTAATTTACCGATCGGTCAAAAGTCATTTTTGGATTACAGTTTTCAGGGATAAATAATAATTTAGCTTATAACACCTTACCTCTTCAAAGCAGCAGAGTCGCGGTGAACAGCTCTTCCCCCATTGTCAGACGAACGCGACGCTACTCCGCTCGTGGATCCCGATCAACATAATTCCATTATTGCCGTTTTGGCGAATGATTTACGACTTTTGTCGTCGGCCTCCGTCTATTCTGCTGGAATGAGTGCAGGTCCCACTTATGGGTGTTCTCCATGCTGCTGGGTGAGCCTGGGTCTGTAGTAGATTCGTACAGAGTCCTTCTGCAGCAGTAAATATCGCTTCACCCAGCCTGAATTTCTGTGCTTCAATTGGCTCCTGCGTTCACAGTAGGCGGGTCCTCCTTCCTAGATTTTCATTCATTGGCTCCTCAAGGTTTCAGAAACCCAATTCAAGGCTCTTATTAGTTGAATGAGAGGTCAATCAGATGAACTAATCTGTTCGCGGCTGTGTTTGCAGATTTTTTTTTCAGTGGCGCTTGGAGGGCACACCACCTACACCATCACCATCAATATCCTTATCATGCGTCATGCGCACGAGGGCGCACGAGCGCGCTCTCGTGCACCCTCGTGCGTCATAGGACGCAGAGACTTGCCCGCCCGCGGAACAACGGAGTGCAAGTGGTTAAATAGGGATCAAAACCCTTTACATAATTAATAACCGGTGTGGGTATCTGAACGGGCAGGAGAAAGCAATGATATATAATTCAGACTAGCTGGAAATAATGAGGAAGTCATCGGAGCTGACAGCTGACAGGGCCACGCCCACACAGAGCAAAACTTCTGAAAGCCATTGACAGCTGTCAGCTCCGAGGGAAAGAACACACAGAATACAAATATAACAATATAACAAAAAATGGAGACTGGTAAACTCAAAAATACAATAAACAGACTATAATGAAGGTAAATGGGAAAATAAATCATACTGAGAAAGCAAATAGGAAAAGTGACAACTCAAAAATAACAACACAGTACAAACATGAAAAAGGCAGACAAGCTGAGCCCAGAGGAATCCCTCCATGCTCAGAACATGACAGGTGTTGCAAAACCATTAACTTACATATTCAATTTATCATTTTAAACAGGTGTATTTCCAAGTAAAATAAAAAAAAAATGCAAAGATAATCCCACTATATAAAACAGGGGATAATCATCAATTTACAAATTAAAGAACAGTGTCACTACTCTGACAATTCTCCAAGATCTTGGAAAAACTTTTCATTGATAGGTTAGACAATTTTATTGAGAAACATAACTTATTATCAGACAGCCAATACAGTTTTAGAGCGAATAGGTCAACAACTATGGCAGGGGTATTCAATTACAAAATCATTTGGGCCACAATTTGAAATCAAGACATGTAACTGGGCCGCACATGTTCAGCAATCTGTTGAATATGACAAATTTCAAGCCAACACAGATCAATATGATGAAAAATATGCATTTTATTCATTGTCTTGGTTTTAAATATGCGCATGGCACATGACAAAGGCATATCTAAAGTACATAAAAACACAACAACAGTGCTGGGGTTGAACTTGAAGTAGTAGAAATATTTTTCCCTTGAACAACAATTAAATAGGATGAAAAAAATGAAATTCTATAAATAACCATTTTGGTCACATCTTACTCAGGCGTATCTCAAAGTGTATAAAAACTCAATGTGCACTGTTAGCAGCATTAACATTTGTTTCCCTTTTGAAACAAAATAAAGGACATCCTTGTCATAGCTGACCTTGGCACATCACAAAGTACATTTAGCTAAATAAAAAATGAACTGTCAAACACTTAAGTGCACAAACCCCCCAAGAAAAGATTGATAACATTAACAAACATTGCACATCCACTATTGTGGTTTGTTTTGTTTTAAATCACCACATGAGAGAGTAGGAACCTCTTTTTATAGCTACACATTCCATTACACACACATATCAGACCAGGCAGGGTTAAACCGACAATTTTCATCATTAATTTTACGCTTCAGAGTTGACAGTGGCATCTTTTAAGGTGCCTTCACACCAAACACAAACAGGCGAATTTTTCGCGCGACACAATTACATTATAACTCATAAACAAGCAAATAGACATGAATTCACCATCTGAGTGAGTTGCAGAAAGGCAAAGTTGCCTTTATAACTTCTACAGCTGTGTTCAACCTGCTGTTGAAATCCCTAAAATAACGTCATGCTTAGGTTTACATTATCGGATGGGGGGCTCACCTGAAAAAGTTGTCCTTACCTCCAAAACTTCACAAGATGAAAGGCATTTATGTTGCTAGCCTGCTAGTCTTGCTTGCATGTCTGTGGCAGGAGTCCTTGAGTAAAAAACAACAACATCCTGATTCAGCTGAAAAGCTTCCAGTCCTTCTTTCTTCAGGTCAGTGTCAGTCTCATTTTCAAACTAATTTACTCTCCAATGTTGATACTTTTACTCCGATGATGGCAGAATCTCAAAGTTAGTACTATCCCTCGGACGCAAATGCACGATTTTGCGTGTGCTCACCTCTTTCCATTGACTTTGTTTGCATTCGTGCAGCCCATTCGTGTTTGGTGTAGGCTTGGTATCTTACCACTAGCACCATTAGCCACAGTCATAGCCCATACTTCAACACAAATGCGCTGCATTGTGGGTTGACAGTTTCTAGGCTATGCAGAGTGTTGCATTTACAGTGTGTAGTAATTAATGGATTTCTGAAATTCTATGAAAAGTGTTGGCCTTTGCTTCTTTGGCTGGACCACAGACTGGGCCTGGGCCACTCGGAGGTTGGTTCTGGATCACGTGTGGCCCACGGGCCGCTAATTGAATAGGTCTGAACTATGGCACTGATAGACCAAACTGAAGAAATAATTAATTGTTTAGATAGGAAAAAGTATACTGTTGGGGTATTTATTGACTTGAAAAAGCTTTTGATACTATAGACCACAAAACAATGCACAATAAAATGGAAAGCTATGGGATTAGAGGGGTGGGACTGAATTGGTTAAAAAACTATATTAGTAACAGGCAACAATTTGTTCAGTTGGGTGATCATAAATCAACTTGCTTAGATATTATTTAGTACCACAGGGGTCAGTGCTTGGTCCAAAATTGTTTAATTACATACAGTGCATCCAGAAAGTATTCACAGCGCTTCACTTTTTCCACATTTTGTTATGTTACAGCCTTATTCCAAAAGGGATTAAATTCATTTTTTTCCTCAAAATTTTACACACAACACCCCGTAATGGCAATGTCAAAAAAGTTTTTTCTGAAATTTTTGCAAATTTATTAAAAATAAAAAACTAGGAAATCACATGTACATAAGTATTCACAGCCTTTGCTCAATACATTGTTGATGCACCTTTGGCAGCAATTACAGCCTCAAGATTTTTTGAATATGATACCACAAGCTTGCCACACGTATCTTTGGGCAATTTTGCCCATTCCTCTTTGCAACACCTCTTAAGCTCCATCAGGTTGGATGGAAAGTGTTGGTGCATAGCCATTTTCAGATCTCTCCAGAGATGTTCAATTGGATTGAAGTCTGAGCTCTGGCTGGGCCACTCAAGGACATTCACAGAGTTGTCATGAAGCCACTCCTTTGATATCCTGGCTCTGTGCTTAGGGTCGTCGTCCTGCTGAAAGATGAAGCATTGCTCCAATCTGAGGTCAAGAGCGCTCCGGAGCAGGTTTTCATCCAGGATGTCTGTACATTGCTGCATTCATCTTTCCCTCTATCCTGACTTGTCTCCCAGTTCCCGCTGCTGAAAAACATCCCCAAAGCATGATGCTGCTACCAACATTGGCGTGGTTATGAGCAGTGCCTGGTTTCCTCCAAACAGGCAGGGATTCATGCCAAAGAGTTCAATCTTTGTCTCATCAGACCAGAGAATTTTGTTTCTCATGGTCTGAGAGTCCTTCAGGTGCCTTTTGACAAACTCCAGGTGGGCTGCCATGTGCCTTATACTAAGGAGTGGCTTCCGTCTGGCCACTTTACCATACAGTCCTGACTGGTGGATTACTGCAGAGATGGTTGTCCTTCTGGAAGGTTCTCCTCTCTTCACAGAGGAACACTGGAGCTTTGACAGAGTGACCATCGGGTTCTTGGTCACCTCCCTGAATAAGGCTCTTCTCCCCCGATCACTCAGTTTAGACAGCTGGCCAGCTCTAGGAAGAGTCCTGATGGTTCCGAACTTCTTCCATTTACGGATGATGGAGGCCACTGTGCTCATTGGGACCTTCAAAGCAGCAGAAATTTTTCTGTACCCTTCCCCAGTTTTGTGCCTTTAGACAATCCTGTCTTGGAAGTCTACAGACAACTCCTTTGACTTCATGCTTGGTTTGTGCTCTGACATGCACTGTCAACTGTGGGACCTTATATACAGGTGTGTGCCTTTCCAAATCATGTCCAATCAACTGAATTTACCACAGGTGGACTCCAATTAAGCTGCAGAAACATCTCAAGGATGATCAGTGGAAACAGGATGCACCTGAGCTCAATTTTGAGCTTCATGACAAAGGCTGTGAATACTTATGTACATGTGATTTCTTAGTTTTTTATTTTTAATAAATTTGCAAAAATAAAAAAAACAAAAACATTTTTTCACATTGTCATTATGGGGTATTGTGTGTAGAATGTTGAGGGGAAAATGAAATTAATCCCTTTTGGGATAAGGCTGTAAAATAACAAAATGTGGAAAAAGTGAAGCGCTGTGAATACTTTCCGGATGCACTGTAAATGATATATGCAAAGTATCTGGACTTCTGAAATGAGTCATATTTGCAGATGATACCAACATCTTTTCTTCTGGAGATAATATACAGCAGCTCTTGGAGATGGTTAAAACGGAAATGAATAAATTAAAAACATGGTTTGATAGCAACAAAGTATCACTGAATATGAATAAAACCAAATTAATGATCTTTGGTAATCACATAATAAACACACAAGTCTAAATTACAATAGATAATGTAAATATTGAGCGAGTATATGAGATAAAATTTTGGGTGTAATTTTTGACTGCAAATTTTGTTAGAAACCACATGTAAGATTCATAAGATCTAAATTATCACGGAGCATAGCTGTGATGGGTAAAGCAAGACATACTGTATCCTGGAACTAAGGGGGTTGTGCATCCTGTATTGTTCACTTGTATTGCTGTATTTAATGTACTGCATGGAAGTATGGGGGAATACCTATAAAACAACATTGCAACCACAATGTATACTCCAAAAAAAAAGGACTTAGAATTAGACATCATACTGAGTATAGAGAAAACACATACTGTTTTTGAAGTCCAATCGTCTTAAGTTTATGGACCTGGTTAAGCTTAGAACTGCTCAAATAATGTACAAAGTTAAGAAGCATTTGCTTCCTGGTAACATTCAAAAAGCATTCACTAATAGAGAAAATGGGTATAACCTAAGAGGAACATATAATTTTAAAAAAGGTCATGCTCGCACTACCTTGAAAATATTAAGTATTTCATTTTGTGGCGTGACTTTGTGGAACAATTTGGATAGTGAAATCAAAGGGAGCAGAATGAAACATGTATAAAGATAATATATTTGCAGGAAATAAAGAAGAGGAAGAGTGAGGTGATTAGTACAGATACAGTTTGGTTTATGCCACGTGCCGTCCTGCCTCAAATCCTCCACCATCATCCCTGTCCCCAAGAAGCCACGGATCACTGGACTTAATGACTACAGACCTGTAGCGCTCACCTCTGTAGTCATGAAGTCCTTTGAGCGCCTGGTCCTGTCCCACCTCAAGTCCATCACCACCCCTCTCCTGGACCCGCTGCAGTTTGCCTACCGAGCCAACAGGTCTGTAGACGACGCAGTCAACCTGGCCCTCCACTCCATCCTGCAGCACCTGGACTCCCCGGGAACCTACGCCAGGATCCTGTTTGTGGACTTCAGCTCCGCATTCAACACCATCCGCCCCGCTCTGCTCCGGGACAAGCTGTCCCTGCTCAACGTGCCTGACTCCCTCTGCAGGTGGATCATCAACTTCCTAACGGACCGGAGGCAGCATGTGCGGCTGGGAAAGACTGTCTCAGACTATACTAGCATCAGCACCGGATCACCCCAGGGCTGTGTACTTTCCCCCCTACTCTTCTCCCTTTACACCAACTCCTGCACCTCCAGCCACCAGTCTGTCAAGTTGATCAAGTTTGCGGACGACACCACCCTCATCGGGCTCATCTCCAACGGTGACGAGTCCGCCTACAGGAGAGAGGTGGCCCAGCTGGCGTCCTGGTGCAGCAATAACAACCTGCAGCTGAACGCTCTGAAGACAGTGGAGATGATTGTAGACTTCAGGAAAGTCACTACTCCTCTGCCCCCCCTCACCCTCTCAGGCTCTCCCATCACCACTGCTGATTCCTTCCGCTTCCTAGGCACTACCATCACCAGGGACCTCAAATGGGAGCCGACCATCAGCTCACTCATCAAAAAAGCCCAGCAGAGGATGTTCTTCCTGCGGCAGCTGAGGAAGCTCAAGCTACCCACCAAGATGTTAGTGCAGTTCTACACAGCCATCATCGAGTCCATCCTCACCACCTCCATAACCGTGTGGTACGCAGGAGCCACTACCAGGGACAGACTAAGGCTGCAGCGCGTCGTGCGCACTGCTGAGAAGGTGATCGGCTGCAAGCTCCCATCTCTCCTGGATCTGTACATCTCCAGGACCCGGAGGCGTGCTGGCCGGATCATAGCCGATCCCTCACACCCTGGTCACGTACTGTTTGCCCCCCTCCCCTCTGGTAGAAGACTTCGGTCCATCCAGACTAAAACCTCCTGTCACATGAACAGCTTCTTCCCCTCTGCCATCAGACTGCTGAACACTAAGTGACTTATTGACTCTCGTGCACTATGTACAGCAGCTCAACCAGACTCATGTCAATCATCACTGTTTTCTTCCTGCATTACCGACTGCACTATATAGTTCTCCACAGTATCTGCTGCTGGCTAATATATTTTAACTATTGACCAGTATCACTTAATCTTATCCTACACTTTATTACATGTATAGTTTATTTCTTTTATCTTATCATGTTTAATGTTGCAGCATTGTACCGAGACAAATTCCTAGTTTGTGTACTACATGAACAATGGCAATAAACCTGATTCTGATTCTGATTCTGATTCTGATTCTGATTCTGAGTTCTGTGTCTTTTTGTTTCATCACCGAATCATAATGATTTAAAGTTATTACATAGTATGAGAGTAGGAGTAGGACGAGACAAGCATGTGCCTCATCCTGCTCCTTTAGAACATCCATCCATCCATCCATCCATCCATCCATCCATCCATCTTCTACCACTCTTCAGGAGGTCCGGGTTGAGGAGCCAGCAGTTCAAGTAGAGAAGCCCAGACTTCCCTCTCATCCACCTTCTCCAGCTCCTCAGAAGGGATACCAAAGCATTCCCAGACCAACTGGGAGACTGTTTTCCACTAGATCAGCACACCTCGGTACGGCTCGATTCACTTCAGTACGGCTCGGAATGCTTCTGTCTCCATTACCACGGTGTTGTGCTTGTGCTGTGATGGTTTGTGTTAGGAGGTTTTAGAAGCGAGGCAGCAGCAGATTTCCAGTGAGGCGGGGCCACACTCCCGTGACGTTACGCACCCGACTGAGTCCTTATTTACACGAGACAAAAAATGGAGGATCCAAGGATTATTGCCTTGCTCGCTCTGTGGTTTTATCTCACAATTAATTTTATCTCATAATTAAGCTGCAACAGCACAAGTCACTTTTGTTTTGAATTAACTGCCAAATGACCTAGAAATAATGAGCTGAAACTTGTTTTTATTCGTGTTAAATAATGAGACAGTGGCACACTGGCCAACACCAAATTGTATTATTTTTTACATCCTAGGGCATTTTGGATGTACTGAATTAAAAAAATTCATGTTTTTCACCTTCAGGTCAACGTTTGGAACAACAGTATTATTATTTTCTGTTTAGATGATGCTACACTCCTTCTAAAGTATTGTAATTCTCTGAATTTGGAATGCCGATAGAACATTCAATTTACATATACTTGTACCTACTTTGACTTGGTGCTAATTTTTTATGATATTTCAATAAAAAGAACAGAAAGCTTACAAAAACATTTGTTTTTTGGTCTAGTTAAAAATTACATTACCTTTACAACGGTTGACCCCTGACAGGATGATCAGCATCATTTTCATCAGACTAGGCAATGGAATTTCTATGTAATTATACTGTTTTATAATTCAGTGTTATAACAGACAAACCACACTTTCCAAAACAATTCCATTTTATTATATACAAAATATTAAAATAAAAAAAAAACTTTGCAACACAACATGAAGGTTAATCGACATTTTATACACGCCGACCACTGAGTGTCTACACCAGCTTCCCAAACTGGGTCAGGAAGGCTCGGCTGAATGAAGCTGTCTCTGCCAGCTCTGGGTCAGGAAGGCTTGGTTGAATGAATCCGTGCGGGCTGTTGCGGCGGACACGTGGGATGATTCTACAAGGAAAATGCACATAATAAAATACAGCACGAAAGTGCAAGATATACAGAAAAGACAATAGTTTTTAACAAGATTACATAAGCTTATTTCAGCGTATTGTTCACAAGAATAATTAAAATAAAAGCTTTAGTCCGCAGTGTGCTGCAATAAAGCAGCGATCATCATCCACAAATGAACAGCTTTTTTATTGCATAAATACACTGAGCATCTTACCGAATATATTTGCGAAAAAACGCACAATAAAAAAAAATTAAAACTCACCGTTAAAGGACTCCGATGTCGAGACCTCCCAGTATATTTTTTTCATTCCGGGCGGCTCCGTCTAACTTGCGCTGGATACGTTCGTCTGACAATGCAGTGAGCAGACACTGCACCTCCTTATTGGTCCATGGAACACCCTTATTACGCAAAGCCATTTTTGATAGAGAATAAATGAAAATAGCACAGCAATACACTGAAAATAAACCGCCAACAGTGGTTGCGTGCTGAGTAAAGGCGGTCGTGAAGATTCTTTTTTTTTTTTTTTTTTTTCAAAAACTTTATTGAGAAGGTCGTGAAGATTCGGTAGAAGAGGAGGAGGAGAGGGGCGGTTACAACCTGACCAATCAGCGCCGGTTACGACCTGACCAATCAGCGGCGACCAGTCTGTTAACGTCACAACACGGCACAGCTCAGCACTGCTGTACCCTGCCCTGGAGCGGGGCTGACAATCGCGGCTGTTAAACCGTGTTGGGGCTTGTGGAAAAGCGTACAAAGCGTGCTGAGCCGTCCCGTGTTGCGCTAAAGTGTGCTAGTGGAAAAGGGCCTATAGTCTCTCCAGCAAGTCCTGGGTCTGCCCCGGGGTCTCCTCCCAGTGGGACATGCCCAAAGCACCTCAAGTGGGAGGCGTCCAGGAGTCATCCTGATGAGATGCCCAAACCACCTCAACTGGCTCCTTTCAATGTGGAGGAGCAGCAGTTCTACTCTGAGCCACTCCCAGATGACTGAGCTCCTCACCCTATCTCTATGGGTGAGTCCAGCAATCCTGCAAAGAAAGCTCATTTCAGTCGCTTGTATCCGTGATCTCATTCTTTCGGTCATTACTCAAAGCTCGTGACCATTGGTGAGGGTAAGAATGTAGATTGACCGTTAAATGGATAGCTTTGCCTTAGAGCTTAGCTCCCTCTTCACCACAACAGACCGGTACAACATCCGCATCACTGCAGATGCTGCTCCGATCCGTCTGTCAATCTCTCGCTCCATTCTCCCCTCACTCGTGAATAAGATACTTAAACTCCTCCACTTGGGGCAGGAGCTTGTACCCAACCCGGAGAGGACAGTCCACCTTTTTTCCGGCTGAGGACCATGGACTCAGATTTGGAGGTGCTGATTCTCATCCCAGCTGCTTCACACTCAGCAGCAAACCATCCCAGTAAGACCTGTAGGTCATTGCTGGATGAAGGCAACAGAACAACATCATCTGCAAACAACAGAGATAAGATCCTGTGGTCACCAAGCATGACACCCTCTGTTCCCTGGCTGCACCTAGAAATCCTGTCCATAAAAATTATGAACAGGATCGGTGACAAAGGGCAGCCCTGGCGGAGTCCAATTCTCACTGGGAATGAGTCCGACCGAGTGTTGGCAATACGAACCAAACTCTCACAATGGTCGTGTAGAGACCGGAGAGCTCGTAACAGCAAACCCAATACCCCATACTCCCAAAGCAATCCCCCCACAAAAAACCATGAAGGATGCTGTCAAATGCCTTCTCCAGGTCCACAAAACACATGTAAACTGGTTGGGCAAACTCCCACGAGCCCTCGAGGATTCTTGAGAGGGTAAAGAGTTGGTCCAATGTGCCACGGCCAGGATGAAAATCACATTGCTCCTCCTGCATCTGACGTTCGACCAGCAGTCGGACTCTCCTCTCCAGTACCTTGGCATAGACCTTCCCAGGGAGGCTGAGGAGTGTGATCCCTCTAAAGTTGGAGTACACCCTCCGGTCCCCTTTCTTGAAGAGAGGAACCACCACCCCAGTTTGCCATGCCAAAAGCACTGTCCCCGACCTCCACGCAATATTGCAGAGGCGTGTCAATCATGACAGCCCTACAACATCCAGGGTCTTGAGGTACTCAGGGCAAATCTGGTCCACCCTCGGGGCCCGGCCACCGAGGAGCTTTTTAACAACCTTGGCAACCTCAGCCCCTGTGATGGGTGAGTCATCCCCCTCATCCACAAGCCCTGCTTCCTCTGTGGAAAGCGTGTCAGTGGGACTGAGGAGCTCCTCTAAGTATTCCTTCCACCGCCTGATGATACTGTATCCCCAGTTGAAGTCAGCAGCGCCACATCCGCACCAAACACAATGTGGACAGGGAGCTGCTTCCCCCTCCTGAGCCGCCGAACAGTTTGCCAGAATCTCTTGGAGGCCTACCAAAAGTCTTGTTCCATGGCCTCGCCGAACTCCTCCCACACCCAAGTTTTTTTCTTCAACAACCACCCGAGCTGCACTCCGCTTGGCCTGCCAGTACACCTCAGCTGCTTCAGGAGTCCCACAAGATAAACAAGCTCAACAGGATTCCTTCTTCAGCTTAATGGTCCATCTCACCACTGATGTCCACCACTTGGCTCGAGGGTTGCCATCACAAGATGCACTGACGACCTTGCGGCCACAGCTCTGGGCAGCCGCTTAAACAATGGAGGTGGAAAACATGGCCCATTCAGACTCCATGTCTCCAGACTCCCTCGGAATGTGGTCGAAGTTCTTCCAGAGGTGGGAGTTGAAGACTGTGACTGATGTCTTCCTTATTACCAAGCAGCATTACTATCGGGTGCATTCTGGCTCACACACACGGGCTTTGGTCAGTGCAAAACCCATCTTAAACCATCATGATGACAATTCACTTTAGGTAATGTGCCTCTTTGCATGAAAGGGATGGGAAGGAGCGCTTTGGATTGGATTATCCAAAACATACCTCTGAATGGTAAGACCAGCCTCTTTGCGTCATGCGCCGGTGGAAGGTTAGTTTTTACGCCACTGTTATAAGGAAATGAACTTGGACACGGCCATAAATGCGTTCTGCGTCAGACAACTGATCAACCGACCCTGTCGTTATAAGTCCATGAGGCCCATGACTGTTCCAGTGCATGCTGTTTCCTGAACTCTGGAGCTGTGTGATGTCAAAACATGCCACTGAAATATTAAACAATGTGCTTCTGACGATAGACCTCCTTTTTCCTAATAAAAAACGGATTCTGATGAAATGCACTATAATAGTGTAATGTGCATTAGATTGTGCGCTGCCGCAACTCCTTGAAATGAGGCACCTCCTCCGAGTGCATGACGGGCGCACTGTCTACTAGTAATTTGATGGCATGATGCAAGGCGTAAAAAACAGACAATGTGCTGACAGAAAATAACAAACACTGGCGCACGGCAGAAAGTCTGTAAAAAAAAAAGTGTGCGGATGACCATCAAAATAGGGCCCTTTGTGTTTTTGCTTATTTTGGTATTTTTATAATGTTCAAATAAATCATTCATTCATTCATTGCACACCAACAGACATGCAGACCCACGCCTCACAGCCTGGTGGAATGTCATATAAGGAAAATCCGTGTTTGAATTTCTGCCTCAATTCAGATAGGATGCCATGATCTATTTTCAGGCCTTACCGATCTTCAAGGCCATGTACAAGGACAAGGTCATTACACATTCAAAAGGTATCCCAGACCCCATTCTAGGTTGTCTTAAAATGTAGTGGTTCTATCTGTCAAAATAAAGTCACTATATAAGTACAAACTGATTTTGACCTTTTATGACCCTTTAAACTTTCGATCCTAAAAGCACAGCCAAACATGGTACTCTCATGGTGAACCTCTGCGCCAAGTTTGGTCACCCAAGTATCATTTCTTCTTGAGTTAGAGTACAGATACACAGATTCAGGCGACCGCCCTACCCACACTCCGATGTGAGTAACAAGCACCTCTAACCAGTTTTGTGTTTTCACAAATGGTAATGAAACGTCAATTACAGTGTTACCTTAGAATTATAAGAGAAAATCTTCTGAATATTTCAGTATACTGTTGAATTGGACCTTTGGGTCGACACAGAAAACAGGAGAAAGGTAAAGTCAACTTTATTGTCATTCAGTCCATACAGCCAATCATGTACAGTAGAACGAAATTATGTTTCTCTTATCTACAATGTTAATCACATCTAGAATCAGAGGGGTCGCTGCCATGCAAGGTGCCTGTTATGTCCATAATTTGTATTCCAATAACGAGGCCGGAGGTGCAATAGAACTCAACTTTATTATGTGACTCACAGACACAAGGCACTCCTGTACAGGCAGAGGCAAAGGTCAAAAGAGACTGTGCTTCTTCCGCCTCAGCCTCTTATACTCAGGGTGGCAGCGGAACCGGAAAGGTGGAGCCACCACCCTCATCACACAATAATACATCATATTAATATATAACAACCCCCCCCCCCCCGCTCAGAAAGGTCCAAAACACATACATACTGATTAGGCCCTCCCAAATTTAGTACCCGAGTCACACTCTAATGACAAACAAATAAAACAGACCTATCCATGCACACAAACAACTAAAACTAGAGGGGGACAGGTGGACTACCATCCCACCTCCACACAGCCAAACTGATTACTGTGCCATCTTTAATAACAAGAGTCCATAAAATGAAATATTGCCGTGCTCCTGATATAGCACAAAATAACCCCATAAACTTAAAGGAGAAAACACAATGTAACAAACAACCAACCAGTTAACATGCACATTCATGCACCGCTACAACATCCCAAACTATACCACCCCAACTCAAGCAAACCCCACAGTAATACACACCCCCAAACATGGTGACACACACATTACATGGGTATTTTATTTTTTTTCACATGGGCACCTGTTATAGCAGTCTATCATGAGAGACATATTAACTACGTAGCCCGGGCAATTCATACTTAACCCAACCCATCGCCCCTTGCTACCGTACAGCCTCGATGGAGAAGCCACCCCCCGAGGGACTCATCTGGCGGGTCCCGCCCAGAGCTCCTTCGTCTCTTTGTCCCTAGAGATGAGCCACGTCGGGGCCCCGACAACTCCTTCTCCTCGATAACGCGTCGCAGTTCATTGGAGTGTCTCCATGAATCATCTGGCAGCCGAAAGTATCCATCCTCCCGAACAGCCACCTCCTTCAGCCGCCCCTGGTCCTCCCGTCGCTTCTTCTTTCCGTGGACACCTCTCAGCCGAGCCTCCTCTCTCGGTTGAACCACGTCACCGACTCCCAAAGGAGCTCGACTCGACTTCCCACGTCCACAATGTCTCAACCGGGCCTCCACACCGGGTCGCACCACACTGGTGACCCTCCGCAAAGCCCGACTCGGCCTGCAGTGTTCCTGTGTGGCACGTCTGTTTCCTGTGCCAGCCAGTCCTGCCCTGACCTCTTTCATTTTGGACGCTGTCATAGCCGTTGCAGCCCCATGCTTCTCGGTATCTCCAGGCCGAACCCCATGCCGCCCAGTTGCCTCACCTAGGGTAATGTGGGCCCTGGCACCGGAACCCTGCTCTGATGGCCCTGGGTGGTGATTGTCCTGTCCATCTCCCAGAATACTCGGCCATGTATTGTCCCAAATCACATCGTCAACCACTTGCAGAACTGGCTGGTCCTACAGACCACAGCCCGACCATTCCTCTCCGCTGCTGCTGGTAATTGAGAAGCCCAGTCCATAAAACAGATCGCAGCCCTTCACATTCGACCCACTCGCAGTCACCACGAACTGTGTGTTGGACACCACCGCTATCTTGTACCTCGCTGTCAGCTCCAGCGAACCCACGATGGACAGCCAATTAGCGCCATACCCACATAATGGCGATGACAGACATCTCACACGATGGTAGGGGAAAAAACTCCTCACAGTAGGCCAATTCAACACGGACCTCACTGCGCCCGTGTCCACCAACAATGGTACGTCCTCGCCATCCAACATGACTGTCAAATATATACAGCCTTCTGTGCTCGGGGATACGGTGTGAATAACCGTAGGAGTTGTGGCGGGGAAATCCACTTCACGTCGCCGTTCCCCTCACTCAAACTTTTTATAGACCCTGGCAAAATGATTTAGGAGTCCACACTTGCCACAGCGTTTGCCTTTTGCTGGACACTCTCTCGTCTTGTACCAGTGCTTGGTAGACCCGCAGCCAAAACAGTTTGGCGATCCCGGGGCGGACCTAATTTTTATAGCAGTAGCGTATTCTTCTCTGTCTTTCACACTATCATTGCTATCCAGGTCTACAGCCTGTGCCGCTGATTGTGAGTTGGGTTGCTCCAACGCTGTTCTCTCACCGAGGTCCCGTGACAGTTTATCCACTGCTTCGAACTGCTGGGCTATCTTCACCGCTTTGGCCAACATCAGTTCACCGGAATGGGTAAGGAGTCTTGACCGTGCTGTTGCACACAATGTGTGCTCCACCAACTGATCGCAGACCATTTCTTCCTCTGAAGTACCAAACTGGCAACACCCAGCCAGTTGGAGCAGGTCAGCAACATACTATTGCACTGACTCTCCAGCCCGCTGG
The DNA here is from genome assembly GCA_020510985.1 of Pholidichthys leucotaenia. Classification (NCBI taxonomy): domain Eukaryota; kingdom Metazoa; phylum Chordata; class Actinopteri; order Cichliformes; family Pholidichthyidae; genus Pholidichthys; species Pholidichthys leucotaenia. The sequence continues at coordinate 142,020,077 of CM035842.1, read as the reverse complement.
CGGCGCTGTTGGAACTGGATCCTCTGGAGTATGACGTTCTCAGGGGCGCAAAAGTAGCGCACCACTAGCCCAACCACATCCTCAAAACTGTCGGTCACTCCCAATGTGCTAAGAATGTGCTGTCCCTCCATGCCAACATTATGGACCAATATTGCCCATGCACGCAATTTCTCCAACTCACTGAGGTTCAGTGCCACCAGACAATTCTCAAATGTGGCAAACCACCTCTCCCACGGCACTGGTGCCTCACCAGGAATCTCCAGAAATGGCCGAATGCCCGAAATACCTTTATCCATACTTTTATCCTGTTCGCCTAATGTTATGTCCATAATCTGTATTCCAATAACAAGGCCAGAGGTGCAATAGAACTCAACTTTATTATGTGACTCACAGACACAAGGCGCTCCTGTACAGGCAGAGGCAAAGGTCAAAAGAGACCATGCCTCTTCCACTCAGGGTGGCGAAAGAACCAGAAAGGTTGAGCCACCACCCTCATCACACAATAATACATCATATTAATATATAACAGTGCTGCCACAAATTTCCCTCCTCCGTTCCATTATTGCTGAGCACCAAGCTGGATGGCAGGAAGTTCCACTTTTATATCATCTTCAGCATGACCCAGCCAGGATTTAAACCCAGATCTCCTGGGTGTGGAGCGGATGCTCTACCAACTAGGCCACCACTCCGGTAAGCGTAAGAAAGCATATATGTACACAAAGTAGTAGCCCATTTGGGGTGTATACTAGCACAGAGCCCATAAAGAGTGCAGTCCAGCCTCTTACCTACTTTATGATCATTTAGCAGCACTTATGTGATGCTGAAAAACCAGACAGATGCTGCACTTTTTTTTTATCTATACACAATTCTCCACTATATCGTTGTCACGGAGGAATCGGAGTGAAACATGGATCATCGATACAACCCCAATTCCGGTGAAGTTGGGACGTTTTGTAAAATGTAAATAAAAACAAAATATAATGATTTAAAAATTCTTTTCAAACTAAATTCCATTGAATGCACTACAAAGACGAGATATTTAATATTCAAATTGCTAAACTTTATTGTTTTGTTGCAAACATTCACTCATTTTGAATTCTGTGCCTGCAATACATTCCAAAAAAGCTGGGACAGGGGCAACAAAATACTGGGCCTAGACTGGCCTGCCTACTCTCCAGACCTGTCTCCCATTTAAAATATGTGTTGTATTATGAAGCCCAAAATGCAACAACAGAGACCCTGGACTGTTGAGCCACTGAAGTTGTACATCACGCAAGAATGGGAAAGAATTCCACTGAAAGCTTCAACAGTTAGTGTCCTCATGCTTGTTCAGTGTTGTTAAAAGGAAAGCTTATGTAACACAATGCATGCCCCTGTCCCAACTTTTTTTGAATGTGTTGCTGGCATCAAATTCAAAATGAAGGAATATTTGCAATAAAACAAAGTTTATCAGCTAGAACATTAAGTATATTGTTTTTGTAGTGTATTCAACTGAATATAGGTAGAAAAGGATTTTTAGGTCATTGTATTTTGTTTTTATTTACGTTTTACACAACGTCCCAACTTCACCGGAATTGGGGTTGTAGGTAGTAAAGAGTGACTTTTACTATTCAAGTAGTTTTTCCACAAACTTGTACTTTCATTACTAATGTAGAGTTTGTATGATTTTCCTCAATGTCACAAATTTCTGAGAGCATAGTTGCAAGCGTACAAGATAAATATTGAAAATTTATGAGAACAATGTTGGAAATTTAAATGAAAAATGTTTCAAACTTATAATTTGTTTTATTGTTGTAAATTTGGGTTGAAAAGGCGTGCAGACTTTATCACAAAAAGTTGCTAATTTATAGGAAGAAGTACTAAATTTATTTGACACAAATTTACCAGGAAAAAAGATTAAATTAAAATTAAATTAAATCACCTTTTATTGTCATTCAACTGTACAACCAATCATGTACAGTAGAACGAGATTGTGTTTTACCTATCTACTGTGTTAATCACACACACCCCAAGTGTAGAATCAGAGGGCCGCTGCCATGCAAGGCGCCGCCACAGATTCCCCTCCTCCATTCCATTTTTGCTGAGCACCAAGCTGGACGGCTTGATAAAGATGCCACTTTATCAGAAAGAAGTTGTAAATTTACAAGCGAAATGTTACAATTTTACAAGAAAAACTTCAAATATTGATGAGAATATTGGGAATTTATGAGGAAAACATTCAAAAATGCATATAGCAGTACTAAATTCACAGAAATTTCTGAGAAGAGGGATCAGTTGATGAAAAAAAATCCTAAAAACTGGTATTTAGTATTTCTATTTGATGTGTTCTAAGCTGCACTGTTTTGTATAAAGACAATGGCTATGTATTATAACCAGATTTCTGGAGTTATCTGATTATCCCAGTAGTTGTAATCAGAATGATGAGATAAATGCCATTATCAGGTTATGAGAAATCATATTATCACGTTTATTGCCCAATAATCTGTTTATTCGGTGCATTTAAACACATCAGATCTGATTATTCACAGTTATTGGATTGTTGTGGCCATGTGACAATGACAGCATTCATATAGGCCTACCAATAAACTTGTCATCATTAATAATAGGCGAGATTTTTCTTCTTCAGGTTGCATCTTTTTTTTTCTTGTAAATGTGCATCATTTTTCCTTGGAAATTTCCTCCTTTTTCTTGGAAATGTATGGGTTTTTTTGTGTTGTCTTTTGATTTGGATCTCCCCCCATTCCGTTTTTTTTTCCCCTCACAAATTTGTAACTTTTTTCATGTAAATTTGGTACACACACGCGCGCGCGCGCGGAGAAGAAAATCAACAACTAAATACAGTATCTCTTTCATGTAATTAAACCTTAGTTCTTCCAACTCCCACAGTTTCAACCTTCCATCAAAACCCCGATGCACAGCTACAGGTAAGGTTATCTGGCTGCACCAATCAGGACCCCGAATGGTGTAATTGACAGTGAGGCCCCGCCTCCTCATCCACCTGTAATCCAATCCGCGGCCTTGTTTCACGTTAAAACTGGCTTCGTTTATTCGGCGTTGCCCCCAAAAAGAGAGCGGAGCAAATCAGCGCGTCAAAGCCCGCTGTCTGAGGAGGGGACACGTTGTTTTGTTGCTGTGGCCCTCATCCAGTGTTTTCCTCCGCGCTAAAGAAGACGGATCGGATTTTCAGTACCAACTAGAAAGTCCAGTTAGACCGACCAAAATGTCACAGGAGCATGACAAGTAAGTTGTCCTGACTATCCACTTTTAGCCTGCACCGGGAGCATGTTGACACTATAAGCTTGTAATACTTATTTTAATTTTTTTTTCGCACTTTTGTGGTTTTGGGACTTCCACTTCATGGCACAGACGGATATTAAAAGGTCACCCTGCGTGGGGCTTCCTCTGCCCCGCTGCTGCCGCCTTATGTATATTTTTTAAAGAATTCCATTTATCTATTATTGGGATTATTTTTGCTCCTTCCGTGGGTAAGTCTGCTCTTCACAGTGGCTGCCAAGCGCCGAGCAGATCTGATCTCAATATTTTCCCATGGTGTGACTGCGCTTATTTCACCTGTCATGTTGTGGCCTGCACGCACAGCCCTGTACAGGTGGATCTTCACCTGTCGTGCGAGCCGGAGGCGCCTGTTATAATAATAATAAAAAAAAGAAGAAGAAGAGGAAGAAAAACACTATCCAGCGGTCGGTGATGGGGCGGTTTATTTAGTGTTTGGATTCGCCTTAAGCTCCAACAGTTATGTGGATGATGTTTGTTCAGGAATATAGACACAAGCATCAGCCAGGCAGAGAAGGAGAATGTCACCTGGTTGGAGAGTGTTTGTCTGCTCTGAGATATTTACGAAAAGGATGAGCGTTTTCTTTCTGGGATATGTTTGTGAGAGGTGACGATCCTAAATTATTCTGTATGTTTTTGAGGGCAATGACAGGGAGACTTTTGAGGGGAGTGAAATTGTACACCTGCTAGGCGTTGGCCCGACGACTTGCACAGAGCAAGCAAGCACAGGAGTATATGAGGGTTTTAGAGGATTTTACTCTACATGAATTTAATATTTTGTCAAATTAGATGCTCAAAATGGTGATTAAAACAGCTTATCCAAATATTTATGCTTGTGTGCATTAAAAGTGGGGAAAAAAATGTCATTTCTGCCTCGAAAGCAGTTACTCTTTTTCAATATTTTAGTAGCTTTTGGGTTGTATTGCTAGTAAATATCAGGTTGCTTTTTATGAATGGCACAATTAGATATAGGATTACTAATTATCACTTTGCTCAGACCATTAAGAGACAAAAAAGTGCATTTGTTGTAGATACTTAACATGGAAACTGAGCCACATTGTAGTGATTACTTTGTGTAATACAGGGTTTGTACTGTTTACTGTTCATGGACATTTGGAGAAGAGCTCCAACTGTCTTAAGCAAATAGGTTTGCAAACATTTCAATTCGTTGTAAATGGGAGAATCCACTATTTCAGCCTGAGTTCTTGTTGACATTTTTCAGAGCATTAAAAGGACCTAATCACCATCCAACAAGCTATATGTTTTTGTATTCTCTTCTGAAAATTTCCAGTTTGAGATTAATAAAGTACATCTATCTTGAAGTATCATGTCTTGAACTGCTGACTCTTGGGTACTCTCACTGCAAACAAGGAAGAAGATGTACGTAGGTGGTGACTGCCCATCAAAACCCAGGATGATTTTCCCAATGCAGGAATGTAGTAGGGTCAGCTACGTCATTTGCGGTCACCCTGCCAGCCAATGAGGAATCCCCAATCCACAGTCGTTACACTGGATGAGCCTGTAGAGCATCTTTTTTCTCGCACCACCACCATGGTTCATTGGCTGAGATTTGTTGCACAATCCTCAAAAAGCTTGAACAACAGGTCCTGCAGATAAAGAACGTCTACGCGAGAAATCTTTCCGTTTTATAACCTGTTTGTTCTTAGGGAGGCAGTGATTGTTTTTTCTATTTTTGGGGCTTGGTGCATCAACTTGAACAGAACATCTAAGACATCCATTAATTGTTACTGAAATAATCGTTCTTCTTTGGCAGTAAGCGAGCAGTCCTGGTCCTCCAGAATGATCCAGGTTATGCCGGCCAGCGACGCTTCACTCCAGAAGATGAAGCCTGGAAAACGTTTCTGGAGAACCCTTTGACGGCTGCCACTAAGGCCATGATGAGCATCAATGGAGATGAGGACAGTGCTGCAGCTCTTGGCCTTCTCTATGACTATTATAAGGTATTACAAACACCTACTCCCACTGTATAGTCATCACAAAGCAGGCTGAGAACTGCAGCAGTAAAAGCCTACTTACAGATTTTACCTATATGGCCCACATGTCATAATGGCATCACACAGTTGAGTAACACCTGTAGGCAGTACATTAATTCAGGTAGCTGATCTAGCTGTACATATAGGCAGCAGGATGACCCAGGTTGTGGGATGTGATGTGGTCAGACGATGAGCGGCTGTGTTTACCCTCGTACACAGGTGCCCAGGGAAAAGAGAACAATACACCAGCCCAAGACAGAAACACTGGTCTCTGATGTGGATCCCAACAAAAGGTAAGCGACGGTCCTCCGCTGACCCCCCCCCCCCCAGCCCCTTTAAAAAATAAAAGCACAGCAGAGGGGTAAGTCAGGGAGTGAATAGATTTTATTTAAAATTGTCCACATCTCAGGGGCGCTCCTGCTTATGTGTAATATCAGGAAAGAAAAATAATCCTCTAGAATTACCTCATATGATCAAACGCATCAGATGAGCTTATTCTTACTTTTTACACTACTGTTGTTGTTGTTACTATTTTATATACTGGTTCTTATTAGCTCCCATCCATACAGTATATCTGCTCTCTGAAACAAGCTGTTTTATTTCCTCTACATTTAAGTGTTTTTACATTACAAACGAAAACTTCTGAAATGCATCTGTGGGTCATGTGATAATTAAAAAAATATCAAAACACACTTCTCTTAAAAAAATGCACAGCCTTTATACTGATTCTGTCTTCGAGCAGGCAATGTCACTCTTCCAGGTTTTTTCTTGTATGTCAAGAAATGGGAAACCCAGCCGTGATGCCGTCCGCTGCTCTCTTATTAGCCACAATGACCAGCCTAGCTGTCTATCTGTAAAGGCCCTGTCACACCTTGACGATTTAGGCAGCGCTTGCCAACATATCAAAATTCCTCTAAAACGCTGGCTTGGGCGTATGCATCGCATATCCATAACGAGTTAGATGCATACATAACATATTAGTAACTCATATAGAATGTTTCGCTAACTTATACCGCTGAATGCTTAGCGTGTTGCCGGCGTTCACAACTTATGCGCAACGATAGTGTAACTTATACATAACTTATCCTAACCTATGCATAGCATGGTCATGCCAAACTGCCGTCTCCTCCTGATCCATGAATCCTAGACGTGTGAGAGCTCATCTCTGTTCAGCCAAGATGATTCTCCCCTCCAAAGACCATCGCACGGCAGGGGGCATGACGGACCTGGCAGAGCTGTCAAATCTGTCAGGTCGGTCACACCTTTAACAGCTGATGTGACACGTCACGAACATCAGATGACAGTTGTCACAATCTGGCTCAACAGTTATGACAAAGGCATGCAAACTGATGGTGATTAAAAAAAGTTTATTTTCAATAAAGTGAAAAAAAAAACAAGGTAATGCATGGAGTGTGCTTTCGTTGGTGTGGACCCAAAAAGAGCAGAGAGCCACAGCCAAGGGAGAGCAACAGGGCCAGCCACTGCCACACAGGAAGTGGGATGGGATTTATCATCCAACAGCAGCTGAGCTCTGTGCTTCAGGCGATCTCATCAGTTGATTGGATCCACCTCCTCCTCCAGTTACTACTTCTTCATTTTCTGTCTTGCCTGTGTGGACAGCTGATGGTACAGACTGCAGTCAGAGGTAAAAACATGGCAAGGAGGGCTAAACGGCGATTTGGATCTTCATAATATCCTGTAGCTTGAAAGTGTTACACTTAAATTTGCTCAGACACATCCCTGACAGGTCCCGTTACACAAACAAGTATGTGTGTTTAACTCTCTGTGTATGTGCTGCAGACAGCACCTGAGCTGATCAGAACAGAGAGCAGATGGATCTGTGAAAATGTCCACGGAGCAACACAGACTCTTCATCAATATTATTAGTCGATTATTTCTGCAAACCTATTACAAAATGGTCAGAGCACACCCACAAGTTGGGATACAAGGAAGGTGCCAAGTCAGCTCTTAATTAGTAAAGGTGTGACCCTGTCTACACAGAGACCATCACACAGTTGAAATATGTCAAGGTATGAAACATCTCTTTACTTTTTCTGAATAGAAGATCAAGACCAGTTTATCTGCTCACCATAGAGTACAGACGGGTTCCTCCTGTGAACCGACGCTGCCAGTACACCATTATATGTTAGCTGTAAGTTAGAAACCCGTTCAGTAAGTTACACATAGGTTCAAAGAGTGTTACTCATAGGTTAGAAATAAGTTTTGGGTATGCTAGATATTATCTCGATGTATTTCGACTTATGAATAACTTACAAGTAACATCTGTGAACGATTGCATAACTTACATATAATTTATGGCCTGCGTATGTGGGACGTATGATCTATATGCTGGATACGTTGAAAAATTTTCAGCATGCTCAAAATTTTTAGACGACCTCGCCGTACTACGACGTATACCAGTGTGCTTCAGCGTGCTCTTAACTTATACAAAACTTACCCTTAACTTATTAGATGCATAGTGCATCCAGAAAGTATTCACAGTGCTTCACTTTTTCCACATTTGTTATGTTACAGCCTTATTCCAAAATGGATTAAATTCATTTTTTCCTCAAAATTTTACACACAATACCCCATAATGATAATGTGAAAAAAGTTTTTTGAGATTTTTGCAAATTTATTTCAAAAAAACTAAGAAATCACATGTACATAAGTATTCACAGCCTTTGCCATGAAGCTCAAAATTGAGCTCAGTTGCATTCTGTTTCCACTGATCATCCTTGAGATGTTTCTACAGCTTAACTGGAGTCCACCTGTGGTAAATTCAGTTGATTGGACATGATTTGGAAAGGCACACACCTGTCTATATAAGGTCCCACAGTTGACAGTGCATGTCAGAGCACAAAGCAAGCATGAAGTCAAAGAAATTGTCTGTAGACCTCCAAGACAGGATTGTCTCGAGGCACAAATCTGAGGAAGGGTACAGAAAAATTTCTGCTGCTTTGAAGGTCCCAATGAGCACAGTGGCCTCCATCATCCATAAATGGAAGAAGTTCGGAACCACGAGGACTCTTCCTAGAGCTGGTCTGCCGTCTAAACTGAGCAATCGGGGGAGAGGGGCCTTAATCAGGGAAGTGACCAAGACCCCGATGGTCACTCTGTTAGAGCTCCAGCACTCCTTTTTGGAGAGAACCTTCCAGAAGGACAACCATCTCTGCAGCAATCCACCAATCAAACCTGTATGGTAGAGTGGCCAGATGGAGGCCACTCCTTAGTAAAAGGCATATAAATAAAAATAAAATAAAATAAATAAAAGGCACATGGCAGCCCACCAGGAGTTTGTCCAAAGGCACCTGAAGGACTCTCAGACCATGAGAAACAAAATTCTCTGGTTTGATGAGACAAAGATGGGACTCTTTGGCGTGAATGCCAGGCATCATGTTTGGAGGAAACCAGGCACCACTCATCACCAGGCCAATACCATTCCTACAGTGAAGCATGGTGGTGGCAGCATTATGCTGTGGGGATGTTTTTCAGCGGCAGGAACTGGGAGACTAGTCAGGATAGAGGGAAAGATGAATGCAGCAATGTACAGACATCCTGGATGAAAACCTGCTCCAGAGCACTCTTGACCTCAGACTGGGGTGACGGTTCATCTTTCAGCAGGACAATGACCCTAAGGACACAGCCAAGATATCAAAGGAGTGGCTTCAGGACAACGATGTGAATGTCCTTGAGTGGCCCAGCCAGAGCCCAGATTTGAATCCAATTGAACATCTCTGGAGAAATCTGAAAATGGCTGTGCACCGACGCTTCCCATCCAACCTGATGGAGCTTGAGAGGTGCTGCAAAGAGGAATGGGCGAAACTGCCCAAAGATAGGTGTGGCAAACTTGTGGCATCATATTCAAAAAGACTTGAAGCTGTAATTGCTGCCAAAGGTGCATCAACAAAGTATTGAGCAAAGGCATACTTTGCCAAAGGTGAATACTTAGGTACATGTGATTTCTTAGGGGCAGATTTACTAACGTGCTGCACCATCACAAAACACTGTTTTGGAGTTAAAAAGCTAGTCAAGATTTACTAAAGGGCGCAGAGCAAAATTAGCGGTGGAAAGGCATGGACTATGTTAATTTTGCACCTGGCTTCATTGCATTTGTGGGATTTGTCATGTTAAAGTGCAAATTTTAGGGAGGGGAGTATTTAGATGACTGACACAAGGTGATTTACTAAGGTTTGTGGTTGTCAATCTCCTGGTAAATGCGCCAGGATTTAACACCCAAAAAAAGCATGTCTTAATTCATCTGCGCCTGACATGGCAGTGATAGTTGGCGCTGAGACACCGGCGAGAACCGAGGGTGCATGACCGAAGAGACAGAAGCTTCTCTCTGCACGTGACTTTATTTGGCATGACAGAAGAGTTTATATGAACAGGGTTGGAACAGAAATGATCTCACAGAGATTGGTGTTGTGCTGAACTGGACATAAGCCGGCAGAGGATTTTTTTAAAATTTCATTTGTTTATATCTAGACTACTGCTACTACTACCACTACTACTACTACTACTACTACTACTAATACTTCTAAATTTATTTCATTTACAACACACTTTACATTTTGGGGCAAAATCTCAAAGTGCTACACAAATAGGGTTAAGAACAAGAATAAAAGCAAATATTCTCAGAGTTTTCTCTCCTCTCCATCAGCTCCCCCTCGCTCTTGAAACAAAAGCTCTTCCACATTGTCAGTTTTCTTCGTTTTTTTCCCTCTATCCATATTTCTATATTTGTTTCTTTTTGCTGTGCATAAAATAGTCATTCATTTCCCTCTTCTCTTCTTTATCCCAGTTCAGGATACAATAGGAGGAAAGCAACAACAAGATTATTTAAAAAAAAAAAAAAAAAAAGCACAACTCCATAGACGTCCCCCAAAATTGCAACATCGTAGTATGACAGCAGTCTTTGCTGTGGCAGTCCGAGGAATAAGTGAAATCATGTGTTTAATTTTATTATGCTCCAGACTTCAGAAAACATAAAACACATATTTATAAAAAGTCATGGACTGGGAGACCTGTAGGTTTTGTTTAAACAAAGTTAATCACATAATAAAACCCCAGAGTCTCCATCAGTCTTGACTGTTCTTGCATTAATAAAATAAACACGTTGGTCAAATAATCAATTTATTCATGAGTCCTTTTTTAAATTATATACAAATACTAAATTTATACATATTAAACAAAGGAGTTGCCATGTGAAATGAAAATCTAAACTTTGAAATATGATGACAAAAATAAACTATTTTACTGGGTTTTTCACTTAAATGAAAGCTTAAAAAAAACTCCCATATTATGGTCCTTCAAACCCGCTTCCTCAAGTGTGCCTGTGCGCAATTTTGCGGTGCTCTTGGTGGATGGGTGGTCATTTTTGAGATGAAGTGACTGTATCTGTGTTCATAATTTTGTCTATTGTTAGTAGATCACTGGCAAAAATTGGCCACTCCCTTAGGTGCTCTGTCTAATTTATGCACTTGCTAATTTGCACTGCCTTAGTAAACCTGCCCCTTAGTTTCTTATTTTTAATAAATCTGCAAAAATCTCAATTTTTTTTTTTTTTTGCGTGTTGTCATTATGGGGTGCTGTGTGTGGAATTTTGAGGAAAAAATGAATTTATTCCATTTTGGAATAAAGCTGTAACATAACAAAATGTGGAAAAAGTGAACTGCTGTGAATACTTTCCAGATGCACTGTATGCCAGCGTATTTGTCAATTTTTTTAAACATCAGCAAACGCTGCCTAAATCGTCATGGTGTGACAGGGCCTTAAACAGAAATGTTCAGTACAGAGTTCAGAGCTAACTCTGCAGAGTGCAACTCTGGAGATAGCTTACCAGGCCCGGTATATATTGTTGTTTTCTTTAGATTTCAGTCACCCTAAGAAGCATCCCGGTTTCCACCTACTTCACTAATCCACAGTCGATAATATATCTCACGTCATTCTGTTTTATTTTGTTGTATTTTTGCTGTGATGCTACATCGATCTGTTAGCTTGGCTAGGTGGTCAGCGTCAGTCACAGTGGAGAGGAGGTGACTCACAGCCTGCTGGCATTAGCTTAACTGTTGATCCGGCTGGTTTTGATCGCTGTTTTCTACAAATTCTATTCACCCCCACTGGAATCCTTGTTCATCTGCAACATTTAATCGTATATGTCATTCTTCGATGTTATTTTAGCTTATTTTCTTGGGGGTTTATCTCTAACCAGAACCAAGGGCAGCTAGCTGAAGCTAGCAGTTTAGCCACTCATTCACAAATATTTCTGTGCTTATTGCACACCAGGGTCTGGTCATACCCTATCGACAGCTGAAACTACACACCCCTGTCCACTAGGGCTGCAACGATTAGTTGATCATAAAAATTTGTCAATGCAGATTTTTATTATCGACAAGTCAGTTAATTTTAACGTTTATATGTATACCGTGGAAATGTTCAGTTTAACTGTTCCAGCGAAGAAGAAGAAGAGGAACACATCATGGTGACACAGAGAGAAAAATCACAGAGAAGGACAAAAGTTTCCAAAGTATGGGAAGATTTTACCTAAAATAAATAAATGAAACAAGTTAAATGTAGACTGTAAAGCAGTGCTGTCATATCACAGCTGCACTACAGTGATGCAGCCATTCCCTCCTCCTGTCCTTTCCTTCGTCTCCGGCCACCTGTCAGCAGACTGCACCAGTAAGGTTAGCAAGTAATGTTAGCACTTCTTATTTTCAATGAGCAACTATCTCAGCTTTACAAAACTAACCTCACCATTAGTACATGCTGTTTAAATAGTTTACCTGCTGTCGGACAATAATTTCTCTTTGATGATAGTTGCTGACAGCTGAGTTGCTTCTGTTATGTCGGTTAATATGTTAACTGCAGTAAATGGGTGAATTACATGAGCAGCTTACTCTTTTTTGTATTCTCTATTATTGTCACATACGTAATATCAGCCCTCATTCTGAATATTAGTGCATCTCAGTAACTTAGAATACCATGATTTGTAATTTAATTTAAAAAGGATAACCATAATCATCACAAATAAATTAAAACGGCTTGTTAAATATTTCACTGTATGTGTGGTGAAGGCTCACATTCCTGCAGATATTTAAAGTGTTTGTAAATTTATTTTGGATTGGAAGAAGTTATTTTAATTTTCATCTGAAGCCCAATTAAACTTTTAAACTTCTAGACCCAGCATGGTTTCAAACAGGATGGACTAGCTTGTTATTTTCTTTTTTACTTTAATGGAGTTGAATATTACTCTAGTTTGTTTTGACCATGCAGCATTACAACAGCCCTTTATGGAGTAGCAGAGGCTGCTGTTTGAGTTTTTGCACTTTATTTTGGGGGTTGAAAGACTGCCCTTTAGCATCTATTGTTTAATTGTGTTTGCTACAACCACTTCTAATTAAAAACTGTCAAGTTTAAGTTTCCAGCTCATGTTTGATGGGTCATTATTTTATTTAGCTATGGAAACTTTTTATAATAGGCTACATTATATTAAGGCAGAGACTAACAACAAAGTGATATTCACAGGTCTGCAGGCTTAAACAGGTGAGGTAAAACGTGACCTGGAGCTCTGAACATCAGCTGTGCCAACAGGAAGCAGAAATGGCAGACATGAGAGAAATAATCATGATTAGTCAACTAATCAAAAAAAAAAGTAGTTGTTGGATTAGTTGACTACCAAAATAATCGTTAGTTGCAGCCCTACTGTCCACCAGTGATGCATTATTTCATTCATTCTTTTAGACAAATTTATGTTAGTTGGCTCAGACTAGATCTGACATAGGAGCTAGCCAGCTACGATTAGCAGTAGCGATGTAAGAGGGAGGGGTGGAGTTTGATGCGACTCTTAGGGAATTTAAAGAGACATGCATTGAAATCATACATTCTGAGGAAGGCTTTAAAAGATGATTCACAATGATGCTGCAATAATGAAATAATTTAAGGCAATTTGACCAGCATACAGTATGTCACAAAGATTTCATTGAGACCTGAGTGAGTTGTCAAAATGTGGAAAAAGGGCAGTGAATGGGATCTTTAAAACACTTATCATGTTATAAATAAATGTATATAAAAGACAGCATACTATAACATTGTAGTAACACATTTACGACCAGAAATAATCAAAAGTTTAACAGGTCCCCTTAAAAGTCCTATACTCTGCATTTTACAGGGATTCATTTTAGGTTTTGACATCTTCAAGCTCCCCCCCCCCCCATTAAAACATAAATTAACTGTGGTTTATCACATCTTTTGAAAGCTGAGTTTAATTTCTTTAGTCACTCCCAGACCTAATTACTGCCACATCTGTTCTCAGTCAAGAAATCATTTAAATAGGACCTGCTTGACAAAGTGAAGTGGACCAAAAGATCCTCAAAAGCAAGACATCATCAGGAACAAATGAGAAACAAAGTAATTGAGCTCTATCAGTCTGGGAAAGGTTATAAAGCCATTTGGATTTTTTTTTTCCCCTTAATAATAAACACCTTCATTTAAATATTGCATTTTGTGTTTACTTGTGTTATCTTTGTCTAATATTTAAATTTGTTTGATGATCTGAAACATTTGTGTGACAAACACAAAAAAAATTAGAAATCAGGAAGGGGACAAACACTTTTTCACACCACTGTATAGTTTTAAACAGCAAAAAAAACTTCTTGTGTTGTTGTACAACTCCTTAAAAAAGCAGTCATTAATGTTCATTTGGATACAGTCAATTTTAAGTTTCCTCATTAATATTAATGAGCTTCTAATCTAAATGGATAAAGGTTGGGGTTTTTTTTTTTAAGTTTTTAGGTTTTCAGTCATGAGGCAGTTAAGGTGTTAGTTTTGGAATATGACATCATAAAACCCATGAAGTGTAATCCGCTTGTTTATTTAAGAGCTTAACTATATAAAGGCAGTGTGTATTTCCTTGTAAGGGGAATGTTTTAATATTTTAACGGTATATATGTGATCCACTGCTGCATTTTTTGTTTGTTAAACCCCGCAAAAATACCATGTTGCAGAAGACATGACCCTTGAACATCTCACAATGGAAAAGCGATTGTTTTTGATCAGTTATCTTGTTATAATTGTACACAGTTTATAAATAATTGTGTTAATCGGTAAATTGTCAGGAACCAAGCCGGCTTGGTTTCCCCCGGCTCGGTCCTGGCCGCTCTATGGGTACGTGCCACATTGTATGTATGTTAGTATGTATTTCTGTGTGTTTTGCCGTGCCCATAGCCACTGCCTTCTGGCCGGCAGCAGGGAGGCAGCCTCTTGCGATCACGCTGGAGTGAGCGCTGCCTAGCTGTCTGCCGGTCGGGCCACGCCCCCTCTCTATTGCTACCAGCTGTTCCCACTCCCGTATGCCATCTTCCCACTCCTCGCTCAGGTGTAACCGATTTGTGAAACCAGCAATGCATGTTCTTAAGGAGCCTGTCTCCAGTCATGCATTGCTGGGTCATTGTACTCCATCGACGGTTCTCGTATGGAGTCACGTCAACTAAGGACTGTGTTTCACCGTGTGCTTTTCGGACTTACTCGGACAGCCCCAGTCTCATGAATATTATCTGTGTGTGGTCTTTCCCCGGTCTTCTCACCCAGACTGTTGAGCGTCCTGGAGGACTCCATAGCCAGTGTGAATTGTAGAAACTGTGACTGTTTTGTCTGCTTGCCATATTGATAAATGTGTGTGGTGCTGACCTGCGCATAAATCCTCATCCTTTCTCCCCTCACCGTGCACATTGGAGAAGCGCACGGGAGGGTTCACGACAGAAAATCACTTTATCTGAATTCAATGGACAAATTTACAGAATTAGAAATACAAGATGATGATGCCAAATCCCATCCTAAATAACTCATCATATTAAGGTTTTTGAAAAAAAAAAAAGTTTTTGCTAATTTGACCGACGGGGTTTGCTTCAAGTCAGAAGAAGAGATATACAGGTGCATCTCAATAAATTAGAATATCATCAAAAAGTTAATTTATTTCAGTAATTCAATCAAAAAAGTGAAACTCGTGTATTATATAGATTCATTACACACAGAGTGATATATTTCAAGTGTTTATTTCTTTTAATTTTCATGATTATGGCTTACAGCTAATGAAAACCCAAAATTAATTTTTTCAAAAAATTAGAATATTACATGAGATCAAATTTAAAAAGTGGATTTTTAATAGAAATGTTGGCCTACTGAAAAGCATGTCCATGTACACACTCAAATGTTTGATCAGGGCTTCGTTTGCATGAATTACCATATCAATGCGGTAATCCTGGTAGACGGCTGCACTGACTTTGGACTTGATAAAACACAGTGGACCAACACCAGCAGATGACACGGCTCCCTAAATTAGGTGCCAAGTCCTGTTATGTGGAAATCACCATCCCAAAGTCTAGAGGAAGAGTGGAGAAGCACAAAATCAGTTCCTTGCAGTCCAGTGTGAAGTTTCCACAGTCAGTGACGGTTTGGGGAGCCATGTCATCTGCTGGTGTTGGTCCACTGTGTTTTATCAAGTCCAAAGTTAGCGCAGTCATCTACAAGGGAATTTTAGAGCACTTCATGCTTTCCTCTGCTGACAAGCTTTATGGAGAAGCTGATTTAATTTTCCTGCAGGACTTGGCACCTGCCCCCACTGCCAAAAGTACCCAAACCTGGTTTAATGACCATGGTATCACTGTGCTTGACTGGCCAGCAAACTCTCCTGACCTAAACCCCATAGAGAGTCTATGGAGTATTGTCAAGAGGAAGATGAGAGACACCAGACCCAACAATTGCAGATGAGATGCAGGCTGCTATCAAAGCAACCTGGGCCTTCATATCATCTCAGCACTACCACAGTCTGATTGCCTCAATGCCACGCCACACTGATGCAGTAATTCATGCAAAAGGAACCCCGACGAAGTATTGAGTGTGTACATGGACATGCTTTTCAGTTGGCCAATATTTCTATTAAAAATCCACTTTTTAAAATTGGTCTTAATATTCTAATTTTTTTTTTTTGAGAAACTGAATTTTGAGTTTTCATTACTTTTTGATGATATTCTAATTTATTGAAATGCACCTGTACAGTAGTTTTGTAGTCTCATCCATTACATTTAATAACTCAACCATATAACACATACTCAGACAACATATTTATGTAAGTAGGGGTATGCATAAACTTTCATCTTTCTCATAGGCACCAGATCCAGGCTGGACACCCTGTAGGTCCACTTCAAGAAGGTGGCATGGAGAACAGGATCCAGATCCTTAAGGCCCCCTTCAATGTCCTTCAGCTGGCCCAGGACAAGAGGTCCCACTTATCATCACCAGGTCTGTTCACATCTGTCCTTCTAATAATTCAGCAAATTTATACTGTATGTACAGTATGTGTTGGTTAAATATATATAAAAGAAAAAAATCTTTTTAATTGACTCACTTCGAAGTGCAGAAGAACCTTTGAGGACCTCTTAGCTCGCTGTAGTATTTGAGGTTTATTCTTTTCATTTCTTTTATTTTTTTCAGACACCACTGTTACAGTGTCTATCTCCACTATGCAAAACTACCCAACTGTAAAGACCGAGGTGCCCACCCACGGCTTCTCTGTCACTGTGCCAAACAACTGTACCGATACCGACGGCCACGCGAGCGTCTTCGACCGTCAGCTCACCCACAACACGGTCCAGTTCAGCCCCAGCACGCAGCCCCGCACGCCCCCCGACTCCACCTTCGCCGAGAGTTTCAAGGACAGTTCCCAGGAGGTGAGTGTTTCGGCCCCCCCCCCCTTCGCTTCATAAAACCCAGCTCCCTAAAACTCCCCCTTCCTCCTCTTCATTCTCCTTCACCTTCCTCTCCTCTCTCTCAGATCTCTCCCATCAGACAATAGGATATTCACCTGATCCCATGGAGCCAGTGGTGGGCTCAGCCTTCCCTGGTTTTATTTGAACATGCCAAAATAGTGGCCAGTATGTTATTATGCCATTGTCTCACCAACACAATAAAGTGCTGTACTTTTCTCCTACAATAGCCAAAGCCCTTTCTCTCTCCTCTTTCTCTCTTTAACCTGGAGGGGAATTACCTCAGAAAAGAGTAACCCAACAAAACCCCTGTACAGGAGGCAGCTCAGAGACATTTAAAAACAAAAAGCAAACTGGAAGCAAAGAGGGATTAATAACACCTAACCACTTTTAAGTAAGTGGTAGCAGGAGAGAAATAAAAGACACACCAGATTAAATCATGCCAGATTATAGGAGGTACTAATTTGAAATAAATCATATAAAAATCAGTTTTATTTCCTGTGTTTTCTGTGCCTTCCTTCACTCTCTCTGTTTTCTTTGTGCTCTGCAGGTGTTTTCCCTCCCAGGAGAGCTCCAGTTTCGTATGGCTGCCATGACGCCCGAGGACTACTCGCAGTTTGACACCGTGCCGGGGTAAGTCGTGCTGCCGCTGGCCCGCCGTCCGCCTTCCACCACCTTTCAGCTTTTGACACAACCCAGCAGAATGGTTTCATTCATCCTAGTCACAGGGGAGCCACCGGACTCCTGTCTGACACACAGGCTGATCTCCCTCTGAGATTGCAGCACCCTCTTTGTTTGGCTACGGATTGTTTTTGATACTGACTACTTCTGGCCTTCTCTTGCTCTACTTTCAGAAATAATTTCGAGTACACTCTTGAGGCATCCAAATCTTTGCGTCAGAAGACAGGAGACGGGACGATGACATACCTCAACAAGGGCCAGTTTTACCCCATTACCCTCAGGGAGGCAGACAGCAAAGGCCTGCAGCAACCCATCACCAAAGTCAGAGTAAGAAAAAAAAACAAAAAACAATGAAGATGCTGTTGAAAAGGAAAGCACTTACTACATCAAGCCATCCTGCCGTTGTGTCCCTGGGCAAGACACTTTACCCACCTTGCCTCCAGCGTCCATGACACTGGATATGAATGTGTATAAATGTTCGGTAGTGGTTGGAGAGGCTGTTGGCGCGGATTGGCAGCCACGTTTCCGTCAGTCTGCCCCAGGGCAGCTGTGGCTACAGAAGCAGCTTACCACTATCAATGTCTGTCTGGAGTGAATGAATAATGGACTCACTATAAGTGCTTTGAGATGTCACTTGACGTGTAAAGTGTCATATAAATCTATTTCATTATTATTATTATTATTATTGTTATCTCACTGCAACACATTAATCTGTCACTGTGTTTTACCCCCCGTCAGAGTGTGGTGATGGTGGTGTTTGGAGAGGAGAAGTGCAGAGACGATCAGCTGAAGCACTGGAAGTACTGGCACTCCAGACAGCACACGGCCAAACAGAGATGTCTCGACATCGGTATGATCTCACTCTTAAGCTGTTTTTTTCCCCTTGTCCTGTCAAGCAGCTAGGTGAGCAGAACAGAAATCTGCTTCCCTTATTGTGCCAAACAGATTTACTTTGCCAAAAGGAGCTTTATACAGTACATATACTGTATATGTACTGTATATTATTTATAAACTCCTCTTGTAATAGCTTTTAATACTTTATTTAAATTGTTTTGCCCATGAGGGACCCGATGGGGGGGAATGAGGAAAGGAGGGGTGGGGAACAAACAGAGAAGACAAACAGACTAACACAACTGAAACAAACAAAAGACGAACTGTTTCTTCTACTGGGGCGGATGCCTGGCTGTCTTGGGGCTTGTTGGTCTTGGGACATTTGCGCTCTGTGGGTGTTGGTGGCGCTGTGCTGCTTGCTCAGGGTTTCCAGGCGGGGTGTTGCTGCGACCTGCTTGTATGTTTCCTGGCAAACCACTCACATGCACACACTTACTTTGCACGCACTCTCATGCACACGCACACACGTGCACACACGCACATATGTCTCTCCTTTAACAGGTGCAGACACCAGACTTGTGATGAGATCTTTTCAGTAGAAGAAAGAGTTTGTCTTTTGTTTGTTTCAGTTGTGTTAGTCTGTTTGTCTTTTCTCTTAGTTCCACTCTTAAGGTTTTTTAAGGACATTATAGTTTTGGTAGTGAGGGATTAGTATAAGCCTTTAACCTTTAGAGTAATGTAAAAGTGCTTTTGTTGACTCTTTTGATTTGTTTTAATTTAATTTGCCACATTCAGCTGTTTTACCCATGTCCACTGGCTCTCTGTGTCCTTGACAAAAAAATAAATAAAAGTGGCTACATTTATCAAAAAGCACCACATCTGAAAGAAACAAAGTCAGAAATGTATTAAATTAAAAGCCACAAATTTAGAATAAAGCTTCAAATGTATGAGACAAAAATATCAAATTTACAAGAAAAAATGGCAAATTTACAGTTGTCAAATTTATGAGGAAAGTTGCAAAATTATAAGAAAAGTGTGACAAGGAGCAATATTATGAGAAAAACTATCAATTTGAGAAAAAAATGTCAATTTAAGAAAAATGTACAATAACATTAAGAAAATGGATTTAAAACTTGGAGGTTCACAGGGAAAGTGAATGAATGAATGAATGAATGAATTTATTTATTTCGGATAGTACATTACAGGTTAAAAGAAACTGTATAATATAACAACAAGGTCAAATTAGACAAAGACTCCTTCTACTATACAATTCCACGTGAGTTATCCGAAATGGGTGATGGCTGAAGCCGCAGCTTATATTGCCCACCCATATTCCATCCAAGAATTCAAAGGAGAAAAAAGAGAAAACAAGACAAGAGCGATTACAATTTAAAACAAGGCTAAGACAAAATATGACTGAGAGAAAAGAAAACTGAGCTAGTCTAAGTTAAGCGGTTACTATTCAAAAACAAATCTAAGACATAGTGTCACAGAGAAAAAAGAAAAACTAAGCTATAACACAACACAGGCTGGAAATGTCAATCCTTATGTGAGTTTACATGTCGTCTTGTAAATATGTTTGGAGTATTTCTTCCTTTAGTTTTTGTTTAAATTGTCCAAGCTTTGTACATGATTTTAATTCAGGTCCAAAATCGTTCCATAATCTGACACCTTGCACTGAAATACAGTGTTGCTTGGTAGTTGTTCTCACTGTAGGCTTTTGAAATATACATGTTCCTCTGAAGTGATATCGTTTCTCCCTTGTTTGGAACAACTTTTGGATATTTGCGGGCAGTGATAGATTCTTCACTTTGAACATTATTATTGCGGTTTTAAAGTCGATCAGATCTTTCAACTTGAGAGTTTTTTGTTTAAGAAAAAGTGGGTTTGTTGGTTCCCTGTAAGCTGCTTTGTTGATTATTCTAATAGCTCTCTTTTGAAGCATAAAGAGTGGATATATGTTTGTTTTATATGTATTTCCCCATACTTCATTACAATATGTCATGTATGGGAGTATTAATGAATGATACAAGGTGTATAGTGTGGGTTGATTCAGCAAATTTTTCACTCTGTGTAATATTGCAATTGATTTGGATACTTTACCTTTTATATAATTAATATGTGGCTTCCAACACAGTTTGTTATCAATTATTACTCCAAGGAATTTAGTTTCGGATACCCTTTCAATCTCTACACCATTTACACTGAGTTTGGGTACTGGGTAGTTGTGATGGTTGTTAAAGACTATAAATTTTGTCTTGCTTAAATTGAGCGTTAATTTGTTTGAATCAAACCACAGTTTCAGCTTTCCTAATTCCTTTCCGAGTGTATCCAGAAGTTGTTCCAAATTGTTTCCACTGCATAGCAGGTTAGTGTCACAAAAAGTCAAAAATTTTAAAGAAAAGCCACAAATTTAAAGTGTAAAGAGTAAAAATTGCAAGTTCATGAGTGTTAAAAGGTGGAAAGCCATCCATCCATCCATTTTCTACCGCTTTTCTGGAGGTCTGGGTCGCGGAGGCAGCAGCTCAAACAGAGAAGCCCAGACTTCCTTCTCCCCAGCCACTTGCTCCAGCTCTTCAGAGAGGATACCAAGATGTTCCCAGGCCAGCTGGGAGACATAGTCTCTCCAGCGAGTCCTGGGTCTGCTCCGGGGTCTCCTCCCAGTGGCACGTGCCTGAAACACCTCAAGTGGGAGGCATCCAGGAGGCATCCTGATCAGATGCCCAAACCACCTCAACTGTGGTTGGGTGGTTTGGGCATCTGTTCAGTGTGATGAAGAAAAAAATCACAATTTAAGAAGTCACAACAACAGCAGAAAAATGAAAAGAGTACAAGAAAAATTATGCAAAATTGCTGCTACAACACAAGAAAAAAGTTGCACATTAAAGAGGAAAAAACATTGTGAATCTGAAAGAAATTATTCAAATTTGCAGGAAAAAAAATGACAAATTTACAACAAAAGATGTAAATATATGAGTAAAAAAACTGCATATTCAAGAAGAAAATGTCTTACTAGTGATGTAAAAAATGGTATTGTTTTAAAGGAGTGGGGCAAAAAATCGATACAGTGTAGTATCACGATACTTTGTGTGTACGATCATGTATCGATTCAGAGAAGCCAATATCACAATAATTAGTATTAATAAATATTGCAAATACAAATTCAGTTTTTTGGGTACCAGAGTAATCAAAAACAATTGGCTTTTCAATCCACTAGATGGAGCTAAATACTCTGGTTAGGTCATTGTTGCACAGGAGTGACTCCTGAGATCTAGGCAGGAGATATATGATATCACAATACTCACAAAACCATGACAGTATCATATTGCGACCCAAGTATCGTGATAGTATTGCATCATGCTGGTGATTCCCACCCCAGTGTGATAGATAGATAGATACATAGATAGATAGATAGAAAAGTTTACTATATTTCACATTTTTCTCTTCATTAATTGATGTTTCTCTTTCTAGCTGATTACAAAGAAAGCTTCAACACCATTGGCAATATTGAAGAGATTTCCTATAACGCCATTTCCTTCACTTGGGACACAAATGAAGAGGCTAAAGTAAGACATTTACACACACATTCACATGATGGCATTGGCTTTCCCCTCGGCTTTCAATTCTGAGTCCATGGGATGATCTGCTTCCTCCTCTTGAATCTTTAACATTAACACACTTAAAACCTTAAGCCATAAACAGACAAGTTGCCATTTTAAGAAGCTTTTGTTGTCATTACACCACAATGTGATACAGCAGTAGGAGTGAGCCCCTTTGCCTCAATTACAGCTGTTCTATTTATCCTTCTAAATAGTCGTTAGATAAAATTATAGGTTTAGCCAAAAGAAGAGTGAGGATGCTGTCATGGCCCCTCCTTTAGTGTGGGTTTATTCAGGTTGCGTAGAAACAGGGAGGTATGTGTATGTATGTGCTTTCCTGCACTCTGCTCTTATTTTCTTGACTCGTCCAACCTGCCTGTCACCCCTATTGTGATGCTGCAGCCTGTTGAGGTATTTCTGGACACTGGACATGAGCAACAAAGAGTCCAGGAATGAGGAAACTCAGCGGGGGCGGAGATGTTTTGGGGCAAAGAAAATCCTGCTTATTGGTTGGGAAAGGTGGCAGAAAGGAGGCGCTGCTATGGCAAGCTGTTTTAACATTTAATAGCTAGCCTGGATATGTGTTGTAGATATCAATAATTCAATTTTTCCTAGTAAAAATGAACATTTCAGATAGCCACATGAAATTCTTCTTCTCCATAATGATCTTTTCAGATATCTATGACATCATTCTTCCTAGGAAAAAAGATGTCACTTTTCCCCATTCATGTGTATTGAGTTTTCACTTCCAGATATCTACAGTTACATTCTTCTTATCTAGAATGAACATTCTGGATATCTGAAATAGAGTTCTTACTAGGAGAAACTCTTATTTCAGATCTCTACAATGTATTTTGGATGTCCAAAATTATATTAAAGCTATCTGGAATGTTTATCCAAAGTGAAAATTATGACTAGTAACAATTGGACTGTAGATACCTGAAATAAGAGTTTCTCCTAGTAAGAATTCTATTTCAGATATCCAGAATGTTCATTCTAGGTAGGAAGAATGTACAGTATCTCACAAAAGTGAGTACACACCTCACATTTTTGTAAATATTTTATTATATCTTTTCATGGGACAACACTGAAGATATGACACTTTGATGCAATGTAAAGTAGTCAGTGTACAGCTTGTATAACAGTGTAAATTTGCTGTCCCCTCAAAATAACTCAACACACAGCCATGAATGTCTAAACTGCTGGCAACAAAAGTGAGTATACCCCTAAGTGAAAATGTCCAAATTGCGTGCAAAGTGTCAATATTTTGTGTGGCCACCATTATTTTCCAGCACTACCTTAACTCTCTTGGGCATGTAGCTCACTAGAGCTTCACAGGCTGCCACTGGAATCCTCTTCCACTCCTCCATGACGACATCATGGGGCTGGTTGATGTTAGGGACCTTGCGCTCCTCCACCTTCCATTTGAGGATGCCCCACAGATGCTCAATAGGGTTTAAGTCTGGAGACATGCTAGGCCAGTCCATCACCTTTACCCTCAGTTTCTTTAGCAAGGCAGTGGTCATCTTGGAGGTGCGTTTGGGGTCGTTATCATGTTGGAACACTGCTTTGCAACCCAGTTTCCAAAGGGAGGGGATCATGCTCTGCTTCAGTATGTCACAGTACATGTTGGCATTCATGGTTCCCTCAATGAACTGTAGCTCCCCAGTGCCGGAAGCACTCATGCAGCCCCAAACCATGACACTCCCACCACCATGCTTGACTGTAGGCAAGACACATTTGTCTTTGTACTCCTCACCTGGTTGCCGCCACACACGTTTGACACCATCTGAACCAAATAAGTTTATCTTGGTCTCATCAGACCACAGGACATGATTCCAGTAATCCATGCCCTTCGTCTACTTGTCTTCAATAAACTGTTTGCGGGTTTTCTTGTGCATCATCTTAAAAGGGGCTTCCTTCTGGTACGACATCCATGCAGTCCAATTTGATGCAGTGTGTGGCATATGGTCTGAGCACTGACAGGCTGATCCCCCACCCCTTCAACCTCTGCCGCAATGCTGGCAGCACTCATATGTCTATTTTGTAAAGACAGCCTCTGGATATGACACTGAGCATGTGCACTCAACTTTGGTCGACCATGGTGAGGCCTGTTCTGAGTGGAACCTGTTCTGTTAAACCACTGTATGGTCTTGGCCACCATGCTGCAGCTCAGTTTCAGGGTGTTAGCAATCTTCTTATAGCCTAGGCCATCTTTATGTAGAGCAACAATTATTTTTTTCAGATCCTCAGAGAGTTCTTTGCCATGAGGTGCCATATTGAACTTCCAGTGACCAGTATGAGAGAATGTGAGAGTGATAACACCGAATTTAACACACCTGCTCCCCATTCACACCTGAGATGTTGTAGCACTAACAAATCACACGACACCGGGGAGGGAAAATGGCTAACTGGGCACAATTTGGACGTGATACACTTAGGTGTGTACGCACTATTGTTGCCAGCAGTTTAGACATTAATGGCTATGTGTTGAGTTATTTAGAGGGGACAGCAAATTTCCACTGTTATACTGTACAAGCTGTACACTGACTACTTTACATTGTATCAACATGTCATATCTTCAGTGTTGTCCCATGAAAAGATGTAATAAAATATTTACACAAATGTGAGGGGCATACTCACTTTTGTGAGCTACTGTAATTGTAGATATCTGGAAGTGAAAATCCAATGCACACGAATGGTGAAAACTGACGTCTTTCTCCTAGGAAGAATGATGTCATAAATATCTGAAATGATCATTATGGAGAGGAAGAATTTCATTGTGGATATCTGAAATTGTCATGAACGGGGATGATGGTCAGCCCCGTTCTTTGACTTGTGGCTGCAGTTCTCATTTTTTGGTAGTGTTTCTAGCTGGCAGATTTTTGGAGCCCCTGTCCTGGGCTCTCTGCCAGTCTGCAGCCAGCCTCTCCCTCTCCTGGCATCCACCTGTGCCTATCATTATCATTATTATTATTTATTCCTTCCCGTTTTTTCACATTCTCATTTACACACATACATGCACTCATGCACACACACACACACACATATTTGCCTTGACACACATACATGCATTCATGCACATACACACACGCAGTCATCCTGGCACACACTCATCCAGTAATCATTCACTCCATGTTTCAGCTGCTACCACACCTGCCTCCACTCTTCACTCATCAGGATTCAGAGTATTTATGGGTGACGGTGTGTAACAGGCGGTGTGGTGGCATTGTCAGCATTGATGATCAAGCTCCTCTGTCGGTTCCTCATTTTCATGGACTTTGTTTGGTGTTGTTTCCTAGAGCCCACTGAGCTCCGACCCAACTAGTAAGTCTTCCTTTTCAATTTTTGCCCTCATTATCCGCTTCAGTTCCATCTGGAGCGCTTGGGGCCTGCCTGCAGAGTGTAGCTGATCCTCTCCCTCATTATTCATGTTTGAACTGTTTGGACATTTTGTGTATGTATGTCTTTCTGTTAATAAACGCGTTCACTTCACCAGCAATTGGACTTAATCCTTTTCACCTGCACGCTGCAGTGCACGTATTTGACAGAAATGTTCATTTTTACTGGGAAAAATTGAATTAGTGATATCTACAATACATATCCAGGCTAGCTATTAAATGTTAAAATGGCTTGCCATAGCGCTCCTGTTCTCAGTATCAATCTCAATTGTTTTCTTTTTTTTGTTTGTTTTAATCCTCATGATGCCTCTGTTAGCCTATTAGCAACAGAGATGGGTACAGACTCAAGTAAAAGATGTGTTAACTTATATTAAATACTCAAGGATAAGTAGAAATAGTCACCAAAAATACTTGAATAAGAAAGTATCTACTGAAAGAATTTCTTAAGTAGTGAGTAACAACTTTGCTTTTGCTAATTTGTGAGATTTCTCTTAAACTTTTGGCTTTTTATGCCTCAGTGAAACGAGGCATACAGAAGTCTGTCAATGCATCTGTGTGGGAGCGTGTTAGTGTGTGTGTGTGTGTCTGTCTGTCTGTCTGCACCGAGGCATCAGCACCATGGTGCTTTTATTTCATACATTTTTTAAGATTGACACTTTAAAAAAAAAAGTGCATTTCTCTCACCAATTTGTGATACTTTTCTTGGAATTTTTTAACCTTTTTCTCACACATTTATGATTGTTTTTCTTTGTCAATTATTCTAATAAATTCACTACTCTGCGTGTTTTTAGATTTTACTCAGAAGTTTTCAACTCTTTCTTGCACATTTGCATATTTTTGTTTCATAAATTAACTTTATTCTTGTGGTTTTTTGAGTTTTTTTTCTCTTGGATTTGTCAATCTGCGGAAAGTAAAATAAAATTTACCCACATATGCCCTCTACTATAAGAAACAGTAATAAATTAAATATTTCCCAAACCAAAATAGAATAGTATCAACTCTGATGTTAAGAAAAAGTCATGAGAGAAAAATGACCTACACACCGTTCAAATCAGTGAAATCAAATGCAGGACTACTCGAAGTACAATTTTATGAAAAGGTTAATTGAGTACATGTACTTGAGTAAAAGTAACTAGCTACTACCCTTCTCTGGCTTGCTGCCATTTACACAAATGAAGTCATGTGCACACAAATATGCACCAGGATGTGGATCTAACTGTCTCATGACTGGCAGCCCATAGGATGTTCATCCTTGTGTGTTTTTTGTATTAACACTCCACCACATTATTTGAGCGTCTCATCAGGGAGGTGTTAGGTTACAGATGAAGATGGGTGTTAGTCTGTCTCTGGTTGTGTCTTTGTGCGCTGACTGCAGTCATGAGGACCAGTGTCAACTTCTGAGTTTAGACGTTATAAGAAGATTTGTTGTTGTTTTTGTTTTTTACAGTGGTCCTTATTTTGTCTTTGTTCAGCTAAAGTTACAATTACAGTTCTTTATTTTTTATGAGTTTGAGTTTTGTGAAGAGAGAAATATGTTTTTTGTCTGTGTGCAGCATTGTGTTTGTGTGATTATACTAGCAATGATTGCCCTCCAGTTTGTATTATGTCTAAATATATACTATGTGCAGTATTTTTGCAAATTGCAGTCCCTCCCATATGTTTCCAGAGGTGGTTAATATCAAGTTACTCTTACTTAAGGACATGAACTTAAGTAGCCAACAAGTAATTACATCTTTACTGTTTACGTGGTTATTCATGAAAATTCTACACTGAAAATGGTTAGAAATGTGATTTAAATATACACGCGGGTTATATTTTCTTTTCCTCAATCTATCACATTTAGGAGAAAACCCTCACAAATTCTTGGGCTGATTTATAGGATTTTTTTAAAAAAATTTATGAATAAATCTTTACAAATATGTAGGGAAAAAATATTGAATTTATTAGAAAAAGTCATGCTTATGAGGAAAAAAATTCAGTCAAAATTTTGCAAGAAAAACTTAATAAATTTGTGAGGAAAAAAATACCAATTTCACAAATAGCTGAGAAAATTTCAAATTTTCTCAGCAATTAGGTGGGCCCGAATTTAAAAGAAAGAGGGGGAAAGAAGACAGAAATTTAGGAGAAACCTTATAAATTGGAAAAAAAAAAAATCCTTACTCAGTACTTAACCCCTTGCACTCTGGTCAAGTTCCCTAAAAACGCCTAAAAATAACGTACCCAAAGTAAATCAAAAGCTGTTCTTCAACCCTTTGCAGCATCTTCATGAGGATGGTCTCATTTAAAAGAAAACACTTTGAATTTTTTGGCAAAACAGTCATAATCTCTCTAAGTGCTGCGGCCACTGAGTAACAGTCATCTAAACATACTGAACTTGAAGAAAATAAATTTCGCCTGGGTGTTTTTTTTGGATACAAATGCTTGCAAATAACACACAGCTGTCAGATATGGGCTGGAAAATGCAACAGAAATGTAGAACCAAGTGTTATCCAGCTGAGGTCAAAATTTTGTAACAATACCACAAAAAATGAATATATTACACAGCTTTTTTCTTAGGTTGTTCCCAGGTGTTTTTGAACTGTGCCAAACAGTTTGGAAAAACGTCTGTAACTTTTGAATGATTCAATATAGAAGCTTCATCTTGGGCTCTAATGAAAGGTGACACTCAGGGCTGTGTGTGTGAGTGCATGGGGGGGGGGGGGTTGTTTATTCATTCATTCATGAATGAAGGAACAAACAAGCCCCCACACACAAAGAAGCATGCCACGTAAAAAATGTGTGGCTTTTTTTTACAAGAAAAAATAACCTACAGTGCACTAAAAATTATTCTAAAATATCTGTAATGTAGAAGATAACAACTCCCACCACCACCCCCCGCTACAGAGGACGGACATCGCCCATCGCCACATGACGGAACAGTCATGTGGCGATGTGGCGACCGCGGCGCACAGTCCCCGCGGTCTACTACGCACAGTTGTACTGAAATATCTGCAATATATCTGCAATCCGCTACAGAAGAGTAGCGGGTGGGGGGGGGGGCGTTCACGGTCCGGACGCGGCGCACGAACCGTGTACCGCGGCGCACGGACTTCGGACTTCGTGCACCGCGGTCTACTACGCACAGTTGTAATTTACCGATCGGTCAAAAGTCATTTTTGATTACAATTTTCAGGGATAAAGAATAATTTAGCTTATAACACTTACCTGTCCACAACAGCAGTGTCGCTGGCGAACTTCTCTTCCTCATTGTCAGACGAACATGACGCTGGTTCGCTTGTTACGGACTTGTGGTTCTGGTCACGCGACCCGGTCAAACCATAATTCCATTATTGCGGTTTTGCGCTTCCATGATTGCGGTTTTGGCGAACGATTTTTCAAAACAAATAACAGTAGTAAGAAAAAAAGACTGGCGAACGCGTGTGTGTCACCCAGCGGCTAAAACAAAACAGATTTTGCAAGGGAGGCACGCTTTCGAACTACTGTGCTTCAATTGGCTCGCTGTATTCGCAGCCGTTGGTAGGCAGGTCCTTCTTGCTAGGTTTTCAGTCATTGGTTCTTCAAGGTTTCAGAAACCCAATTCAAGGCTCTTATTAGTCGAATGAGATTTCAATCACATCTAAACCAATCAAAGCACTCCTTTGGCTTTCTGTTCGCTGCTGTGTCTGTAGTGGAAGAATGGAAATGCAGCTTTTTTTTTTTTTCAGTGCCTCCTAGGACGCACAGTGTGCTTCCTAGGACGCCCTCGTGTGCCCTAGGACGCAGAGACGTGTCCGCCCGCGGTACACCGAAGTGCAACAGGTTAAGTAACCTTATCTTTACTCATGTAATTTTTGGGTGACTACTTTTTCTTATAAATGGGTAATTATTATCATAGAGTAACACTACTTTTACTTGTGTAGAGTTTCTGGAAACTCTACACATCTCTGTATAGTTCTTTCTCTTCTGTTTTTATGTGACACTTTCATGCATTTTGTCACTGTACTTCAAACATTTAACTCTCCTCCTCCTGACTTACTGGGTGTTTGATACTATAGCAAAGGTAAAACCCAAAATATAAGATCATTTATGTTTATGCTTCTAAACAACACAATGATATCCAAGATAACCAGTGTTGTAAAGCCCATTGTTTTATTATGCATATAAATAAGATGAAAACTGTAACAACAAATAAAACTGTATCTTTATCTATTTGTAGTTATATCACCCTCTCCCAAAAAAGTGGTTTATTACTTATATATAATATGCAGTAACATTAAATGTTAACCCCATAGAAGAATAATTGTTGGCATTTATATAGCACCTTTCAAGAAACAATAAGCACTTTACAATGAAAATCCATTATTCATTTACTTCACAGTCAGAGGTAAGCTACTACTGTAGCCACAGCTGCCCTGGGGCAGACTGACAGAAACATGGCTGCCAATCTGTGCCAACGGCCTCTCCGAACATTTATACACATTCATGCCCAGTGTTATGGACACTGGAGGCAAGGTGGGTAAAGTGTCTTGCCCAGGGACACAACGGCAGGATATCTGGGGAGAGTGTGATTCGAACCGCCAGCCATCCGGTTATTGGACGACCTACTCTACCTCCTGAGCCACTGCTGCCCTGTACTGGCATGTTTTTTTTTTTAAATACCCAAGGCACTTCAACACCCACATTTATTTTGTAAAAAAAAAAAAACAACAAAAAAACAGTAAGCAAAATTAGAGAACAGAGGCCACCGTGTCAAAAGAGAAGATTTAAACAATGTTTTTTAGGGCTATAGGGTTCAAAAATTAATATGAAGTGTAGAGGCCCTTGCTTTGAATGACTTCAGCACATCTGCACCCACAGGACATCACTAGTTTCTCACACTGCTCTGGTTTGGGGGACAGGATTATGCAAAGACTCTCAATGAACTGGTTCAACACTGCAGCTGGAATTGCTCGCCAGTTCACTGCTGAACAGGGCAAGGATCTGTCTCAGCACACAGTGCAATGTTTCCCCTCTCGTTATATTTGGGGGGGCACAACAGACCCCCTTCCTAGAGTGTCATGTTAATTACTAGGGGTGTTGGAAAAAATCGTTTTACATAAGAATCTAGATTGTCATTTTACATGATCCAGAGTCAGTTCACAAAAATTAAGAATTGATTTTTTAAAATGATTATATTTATTTATGTATTTATTTATTTATTGGCGGTAGTGCCGGGGTCCCGTCATGTAACACGTATTGCCGCTTCGGGATACGCAATTACTCACTGACCCCATTTACATGATCATGAGTAAACCGATTATAATCAGCTTTCCTGAGTTACCTGATTATTCAAACTGTCATATAAACAGAGTAATCCGATTACTTTTATCAGTTAAAGGCCATTATCGGTTTATGAGAAAACAGATTAGCACACCTAGTTTATTTGCCCAGTAAACTGTTTACTCGGTGCATGTAAACACCATAAACCATTTATTACCTTTATCGATTTACTCCAGTAATCGGTCATTGACGCTGCTGACGCAGGAGAACCATGCAGAGTAGCTTACTAGCTAGCAGCCGGATGAAACGGTCAGAATAAAGAAAAATGGAGCAGCAAGAAATTCAGCCAGTCTCATCTTCAATGAAGGCAAGTGTGTGTGGACATTTTTGTTTCAACAACACTCCGGGAAAGAAAGTGCTAGACATGACACAGGTAATATGCAAAGTTTGCAAAACGAGTCAAGTACTTTGGTAACACCACAAACGCCGCGGCTCACATTAACCGCCATCACCCAGAGTTGAAAGAAGTGGAAAAAGCTGTAAGTCCTCCTGCTGAACAACGCACACTGCACCACTTTAGCAAACTCCCAGCAAATTCTGAATGGGCAAAAAAAATATCATGAAATGTTGTAACAGCACTTTATTTTGTTTTATGACTTTAATTTGTTTTTTAAGTCTGAAGAATTTAGATACTTAAGTTTATATTTGTGCAGGTTTAAAATTAATGTTACTTATCTTATGCATCAATTGCATTCAGTTCTTATTGAATTTGTTCATTGCATTAAGTTACTGTATTGGTAACTGTACATTGACTGCATACAGTCAGGTAGCACTACTATTTAAATGGATGTTCAAAGTATTTGTGACAGAATTTACTTTTGTTTTTTAATGAACAGCCTATATTTTTAGAATGCTGGAGGGCGACCAAACCTACACACTGTGTAAAAGCTGTTCGGAATTGTGATATGCTGAAAAGGAAAATTTTCAAAATTTATTTCACTTGTGTACAATTTCATTTTTGAAACTCACAAGTTTTCAAGAAATAAAAAAGCAGTTACTAACCTAAGCCTATTTTTTTTTCATTAAACAGTATTTTATTGCAAATCAATTGATGTTATTTTTTAAAAAATAAAACTCCGCACAACATCAACACACTGTACTCTGCTTTCAAGCTTACCTCAGCATTTGTCACTTTTTTTTCTGAGATTAGTGGGTTTTTGTACTGAACTGAGAGCCAAATGCAAACCAAAAATCGTTCAACTCTTGGATGGATTTTGATGAAATTTTCACAAGAGATGATCCTTGGGCTGCAGAAGAACCCATTAGATTTTGTTGATGATCCGAGAGCACTTACCTCCGCCAAGGCTCTATCTTCTCACAATATGTTAGCAAGATTACTCAAAAACTAATGGATGGATTTTGATGAAATTTTCACCAGAGGTGGCTCTTGGGCGACACACAAACCCATTACATTTTGGAGGAGATCCATGTGTGCATACCTCCACCAAGGTTCAATCTTCCAGCGGTGGTTCAGCAGGATTATGCAAAAACTAATGAAAAAATTGAACTCATGAAAAATAAGAGGTGCAACAAGTCATAGAAAGCCAAGAAACCAGCTGAAATCCATCAGAATTTAGGAAGCCATCCTATGCCCCACAGTGAAAATTAATTTCAGCTGGTTAAGTCCTGACTGATAGCCTTTAAAAGGGTCTGTGAATATCAGATTGTCACACCACAAAGAACTCATGATGGATAGAAGCAAAGAGCTCTGTCTAGACCTTCACAACCTTATTGTTGCAAAACATAATGATGGCATTGGTTACAGGCGCATTTCTAAACTGCTGAATGTTCCAGTAAGCACTGTTGGAGCCATATTTCGAAGTGGAAAGAACATTATTTTACCATAAACTGGCCACGACCAGGAGCTCCTCGCAAGGTTTCTGACAGAGGAGTCAAAGGAATTATCAGAAGAGTTATCCAAGAACCAAAGACCTGGGGCCTCATGTACAAAGACTTACGTGGATTTCCTACTGAAAGATGATATATATTTAAGTCAAGAAAATGCCGTAAGCAAAAAAAAAATCCAGATGTATGAAACCGTCCATACGCAGGAATCCCAAGCACATGGCCTTTGTACATACTGATCTGCCTGAAATTGAACACACGTGAGGAAATACCGGACTTCTCCCTTGACATGCCTCCATTTGAATATGCAATTAGATGCAAATAAATATGCAAATAGATACAGTATATACAAGCGCTGCACATTTGATTCTCCTGTAGCCACGATCAAAAATAATGAATTTAGTGGAATTTCATGGACTGTGAGTAAGAGGTGCTGCTGAATGAGGTAGAAGCACATAAAAACATTTTGTTTGGCACGCTGTCCTCTGGCATTAGCACCCAATACAGGTAATTTAATAGCCTGCTCACAGCCATAGAATATTAGTTTATTGTTTCCTTTATTCAGACAGGGATAAGGAGGAGATGTTTTTAACTTTGACATGTATAGACGGACGTTTGCAGTCGTCCTCCGAAGCATCAGTTGATCACTGTGTTCCTACCGCAGGAGCCCCGTTTAACTTCCAAGGATCTTGCGGTCCTGGTGACCGTACCCAAACATTTTCGCCGCCCGAATGACGTGAAATTTTCTGAGATTCATCAGAACACAGCCATGATAATAACTGAACATCAACAATAGTATTGGGCAAGCCCGGGCGTAGCGGGCTGCATCCCTCCGCAGGCCTGGCCACCAAAAGGACCGTTGGAGGAGGCCTACAGGTAGTTGCCTTAATTCCCGGGTTGTTGCTGTTGCTGCTGCTGTGTAGGATATGGTTTTCTGCCTAAATGATCAAATTTTTCACCGTCTGAATGTTAACCAAAACGCGATTTTTTTTCCCCAGCCAATAAGGTGTTGTCCCGCCAATAACAAACATATTTTTAGGAGGCATGTTCTTTTGTGTGGGAGGGGTGGTTGATTGTTTTTCATAGCTTTGCACCCTTATTCTTGCAAATTTGTACCTAATTTACATTTATACGTTTGTACCTTGTGCTAAATTGGTGAATACCCCCTTCCCGTTTTATTGATCATATTGATGGTGAGTGTGGAGTGGATATTTGTGTGCATATCTACTCAACTCCTGAAGAACCAAGTTTTGTTGCATGCATTAATTGATAAACCACAATTACATTCAACATAAACACAAACACAGGCACACATGAAGCTGACTACATACCGCCGTCACAAGCTCCGCTCCCGGCGCCATACATCAGTGTCCCCCTCTCGTTGTCACTGGCTGAGTCTTTATTTGGGCTTTTTTTTTCCACAATATTTTTACCAACCTAACGATCAGCCTCGTTGAACGACTCTCCTGTTGGGAGTAGAAAATAAATAAATAAATAAAAGTATATACAGATCAGCAAGGATCTTGCGGTCCTGGTACTCTTGAGCAAGCAGGGCAAAGCAGGCCACCCCCAGGAACCTCTTCCTGCGCTTCCTGACTGCTGTGTGTGCCTGGAATTCCGGCCTGGCCAGGGCGCGGTAGTCCTTAGCAACCAGCCGTGGCGAACAGCAGGAGGAGATCCTCAAAAACACTGCTGTATGCAAACTGGAATGGGTCGTGAGAAGGAGGCAAGGTGGACTTAATAGGAGTGTGTATAGCTCAGTGGTTAAACTGCCAGCTGTCAAAGTAGAAGGTTGTAGGTACGAGATCAGCTGCAATCTCTTTCAGGGACCCCAACGGAAATAAGTGTGCGCACTTTCTTGTGTCATCACATTGTTTTTAAATGTCTGTTGTAACTTTTATACGGTGTTATTTTAAACGATCAATCAATCAATCTGTCAATTTGTGACCAGCCAGGTCGATCAGCTGGTTGGATTAAAGGAAAACGGTCACGAAAAAGAAGACAATATTAACCTATTTAGTGAGTAGCCACGGTCACCTGTCAGTTGAAAGCGGATCATATTAGACTTGGCAAGTACATACTGTATTTTATGTCCAAAATGCAAATCTCATCCTTTATAGTTATATACAACTTACATGGATTACACACTACTAAATGAATGAAGTGCGCCAGGGAACAGGTGAGACTGTTGCATTTCAAACTTTACTCATGTGTTTATTGACATAACTACTGTACACACAGAGGCAATTGGGGCTTGGTAGAATGCTGTGAAACTGTAGTTTAATTAGCAAAAAAAAAGTAAGTCACTCAAACCGCGGAGTTGCAATGAAGCCTTGAAGACGGTGATATTTGTGGGGCGCGCAGGTGCGTTGCGTATGAGGTGGGTTATTATTAGGACAATTACATGAATTTACTCACCAAGAAGCCACCCATCTGCACAATGCCAGCTTGTAGTTTGTTTCCAGCAATGCTGTTCATTAGAATCATTAGTAAAACCAGTTCTCGCTGCAAATTGTGCTTTGATGTTGGCCTGTTCAACTGCATTGTATGGGAATATGATGTACCAGGGTGACAGCCGGATAATGCCATCCCATACAGCTGGCATAGCTTGGCTCAAGGTTGACTGGGAAATTCCCAAT
This sequence comes from Pholidichthys leucotaenia, assembly GCA_020510985.1. Classification (NCBI taxonomy): domain Eukaryota; kingdom Metazoa; phylum Chordata; class Actinopteri; order Cichliformes; family Pholidichthyidae; genus Pholidichthys; species Pholidichthys leucotaenia. The sequence continues at coordinate 141,984,733 of CM035842.1, read as the reverse complement.
GAGTCTGCCAGCTCCCTCTGGAATGCCCGTTTCCAGAAACCCCAGAGTTGTCAGCACCTGCACTGGGACGGGCAGCGCACAGCTTCTCACCGTGTCGCTCTCCAAGAGCGGTCATAGCTCTGTTCAGCTCAGTTCCACAGGGGCTGCCCGTGGAAACCTAAATCGGCTGACAAACCAGTCGTCACCCTGAGCCAGAAAATCTTCTGTCTCTAAATACCCTTTCTCTTCTCACTGCTCGATTTGCAATATCCTCTAATCCTCTGTTGTTAGAGGCATTTTCTGCACTTCGTTGCACTTGCTTTTATATCCACTCATCTAATTGTGCACACTTGGATGTTTGTTTATCATGTGTCTCTGGTGTGTACAATCATTTTCACATCATTGTCAGTCTCCCAACATCACCTCTAAGTGTCGCCAACAGACCAATAACAGTAGAAACATACAGTGCATCCGTAAAGTATTCACAGCACTTCACTTTTGCCACGTTTTATGTTACAGCCTTATTCCAGAACGGATTAAATTCTTTTTTTCCTCTAAATTCTACACACAATATCCCGTAACAGCAATGCGGAAAAAAAAAAAAATTGAGATTTTTGCAAATTTATTAAAAATAAAAAACTAAGAAATCACATGTACATAAGTATTCACAGCCTTTGCCATGAAGCTCAAAATTGAGCTCAGGTGCATCCTGTTTCCACTGATCATCTTTGAGATGTTTCTACAGCTTAACTGGAGTCCACCTGTGGTACATTCAGTTGATTGGACATGATTTGGAAAGGCACACACCTGTCTATATAAGGTCTCACAGTTGACGGTGCATGTCAGAGCACAAAGCAAGCCTGAAGTCAAAGAAATTGTCTGTAGACCTCCGAGACAGGATTGTCTCAAGGCACAAACCTGGGGAAGGGTACAGAAAAATTTCTGCTGCTTTGAAGGTCCCAATGACCACAATGGCCTTCATCATCCGTAAATGAAAGAAGTTCGGAACCATCAGGACTCTTCCTAGAGCCGGCCGACCGTCTAAACTGAGCGATCAGGGGAGAAGGGCCTTAGTCAGGGAGGTGACCAAGAACCCGATGGTCACTCTGTCAGAGCTCCAGTGTTCCTCTGTGGAGAGAGGAGAACCTTCCAGAAGGACAACCATCTCTGCAGCAATCCACCAATCAAGCCTGTATGGTAGAGTGGCCAGATGGAAGCCACTCCTTAACCCTTCTGTTGTCCTCATATTCTGTATACACCCCGTGTCCTCCAGGTCAAAATGACCCGTCTTCACTAAACCCCCAATATAAGTAGCTTAATTGAATTTTAAACACCAAATTTTATTTTGCTTGAAGAAACAACTTGTCATTCACCACAAAATTTGTGAATACCTGAGTTTTCCCTCTTCACCTATATAAGAAAGAATAGAAATGTGCAAAAATGAGTTTTGAATGCATTTTTTTTCATCCCAATGATTCAGTTTCTTTTGATTTTTTTTTTTGCTAGTGAACAATGTAAGAAAATATACAATACAAAAATGTGAAAAACAACATAACTCATTCAACTAATTAGCACATGTAGGGCAGTATGCAAGTGCACAGCCTTTGCAGATATTTTTTCTTACACCTGCAGCACACTGTATGTGTTTTACAGTCCTTCTTTGGCTGGCAGAACTGACATCTCTTCCTCTTACTTGCCCCAGCTGGGGCAGCAGCTGTGGCAGCTGGATCCTCAGGTTGATCAGGAGTTCCTGCACTCTGAATAGCTTTCACAACTGCTGCAGAGGCTTCTGTGCGGGGGACATGCTTCCTTCTTTCAATGAGTGGAGTTACAAGTGCCTTTCCTAGCTGCTCCAGAAACACCCTCCTCTTGTTCTGCTTACGAGGCATCCAGGTCAGGTTGAGCTCTCTCCAAATCACAAAGGCATTGTAGGAGGAAACATCAGTGATGTTGTGGAAGATGACCAGGGGCCAGCGGGCAGTCATCCCTCTGCAGCTGTATGTCCCAATCACCTTATCTAGGTTGTCCACACCTCCTTTGTTGCAGTTGTAGTCTAGGATGATGGCTGGCTTCCTGTCCTCACGATCGCTAATGGCAGCGTCTTTGTGCTGTGTGCTCAGAAATACTACATTCTTGTTTCTTGTTTGTTAAAAGGAAAGTCTCTCTTTCAGCTTCAGGGTTTTCTTCTTCTTCTTCTGAAGATGATTCATCATGCTCTGGGTTGTATTCCTCCCTATCTTTTTCTTCTGATACATCCTCCACTTCCTCTTCTGAATCAGAGTTGTCTTGCTGGACATCTGAAAAAAATCAGCTCTATAGCCTGTTCGACGGTATAACGCGCACTCATGGCTTCAGCACAGAGAGAATTTGGGGTACTGTCATCTGCAGCACCTTTATAACCTCTGAAAATCCACCTGTCTTGTCTTGTTTATGTCTGCTACTGATTGATCTGAGACCGATCAAAGGCACTGCAGTCCGCGAGAAGGCCACCTGTCTTGTCTTGTTTACATCTGCTATTGTGTTGTTTACATCTGCTACTGATTAAACATTCTCTAAACATTCTGATAAAACATTCTCACATTCTGTGGTGTGTAAATAACTCAGTGACTGTGATTTCAACTCAATTTGACTATCGGGTCATTTTGACCTGAAGACGACCTTTGTACCTTTTTTTGTACAGCTTACATGGAAATGTGAATAAAGGCAACAATTCACGTATCCTAATGTTGGGGTCAATCTAGGAAAAGTCATAAAATTTTAAGTTGAAAAAATATTGTTTAGGGGGATTTTTTTTTTTTTTGGTTTTTAACACAGTGGCGGGTCATTTTGACCCGAGGACAACAGGAGGGTTAATAAAAGGCACATAGCAGCCCACCTGGAGTTTGTCAAAAGGCACCTGAAGGACTCTCAGACCATGAGAAACACAGTTCTCTGGTCTGATGAGACAAAGATTGAACTCTTTGGCGTGAATGCCAGGCATCATGTTTGAAGGAATCCAGGCACCGCTCATAACTATGCCAGTGGTGGTGGAAGCATCATGCTGTGGGGATGTTTTTCAGCAGCAGGAACTGGGAGACTAGTCAGGATAGAGGGAAAGATGAATGCAGCAATGTACAGAGACATCCTGGATGAAAACCTGCTCCGGAGCGCTCTTGACCTCAGACTGGGGCGATGGTTCATCTTTCAGCAGGACAGTGACCCTAAGGACACAGCCAAGATATCAAAGGAGTGGCTTCAGGACAACTCTGTGAATGTCCTTGAGTAGCCCAGCCAGAGCCCAGACTTCAATCCAATTGAACATCTCTGGAGAGATCTGAAAATGACTGTGCACCAACGCTTTCCATCCAACCTGATGGAGCTTGAGAGGTGCTGCAAAGAGGAATAGGTGAAACTGCCCAGAGATAGGTGTGCCAAGCTTGTAGCATAATATTAAAAAAAAACTTGAGGCTGTAATTTCTGCCAAAGGTGCATCAACAAAGTATTGAGCAAAGGCTGTGAATACTTATTGTATGTACATGTAATTTCTTGTTTTTTTTATTTTTAATAAATTTGCAAAAATGCCAAAAAAAAAAAAACTTTTTTCACATTGTCATTACGGGGTATTGTGTGTAGAATTTTGAGGAAAAAAATTAATTTAATCCCTTTTGGAATAAGGCTGTAACATAAAATGTGGAAAAAATGAAGCACTGTGAATACTTTCAGGATGCACTGTATGTACGCTAGCCATGAAGTTGGCGTGGGGCTGTGCATATTTCCACGGTCATTTCATTCTTGATACATCTGAAATTTTCCACAGAAAAGGAAGTACGCCATGTTTTTGTGCGTAAGTACCCTTTGTACATGAAGCCCCTGGAGTTAGCAGGTACTGCTGTTTCAAAGAAAACAATATTGCGCTCAACCGCCATGGGCTCTATGCTCACTCACCTTGCAAGACTCTATTGCTGAAGAAAAAGCATGCTGAAGCTCGTTTGCTGCACAACATGTGGGCAAGCCAGTAAAATACTGGGAGAATGTACAGTGGATATAAAAAGTCTACACACCCCTGTTCAAATGCCAAGTTTTTATGATGTAAAAAAATGAAACCAAGATAAGTGATTTCAAAACTTTTTCCACCATTAATGTGACCTATAACCTGTACAGCCCTATTGGAAAACAAACTGAAATCTTTTAAGGGGAAAAATGAAAAATAAAAAACTTACAATAACCTGTTTGCATAAATATGCACACCCTGTCATAATTGGGGATGTGGCTGTGTTCAGAATTAACCAATCACATTCAAACTCATGTTCAGTGGGAGTCAGCACACACCTGCCACCATTTAAAGTGCCTCTGATCAACCCCAAATAAAGTTCTGCTGTTCTAGTAGGCTTTTCCTGAGCGGAGTGGTGGCCTTGTGGTAGTGTACCCGCCCCTCAGCCAGGAGGTCATGGGTTCAAGTCCGGCCAGGTTATCCCAAGGACCATATAAAAATGGTATTTCCCACCCTCTAGCTTGGTGCTCAGCATAATAGAATGGGGGGAAGGACAAATTGTAACCCACAAACAACAGATGGAAATTAGCCACTGGCTACAATCTGGCAAGTATACACCGATTGATATCAATGTTCATCAACTTGCACTCTCCTTAAAAACAACAATTTTTGTAGTCACATCTTACAGCACAAGCCACGATCCGCAAAGAGCTTCCAAAGCATCAGAGGGATCTCATTGTTCAAAGGTATCAGTCAGAAAAAGGGTACAAAAGAATTTCCAAGGCATTAAATATAACATGGAACACAGTGAGGACAATCATCAAGTGGAGAAAATATGGCACAATAATGACATTACCAAGAACTGGACGTCCCTCCAAAATTGATGAAAAGACGAGAAGAAAACTGGTCAGGGAGGCTGCCAAGAGGTCAACAGCAACATTGAACGACCTGCAGGAAGTACTGGCTGTTTAGTACATGTGACAACAATCTCCCATCCAGGGTGGCGAGATGGAAGCCTTATCTTATGAAGAAAAACATCCAAGTCTGGCTACATTTTGCAAAAACGCATTTGAAATCTCCCAAACGCTTGTGAGAAAATGTGTTATGGGCCGATGAAACCAAGGTTGAACCAGTGTTTTTGGCCATAATTCCAAAAGGTATATTTGGTGCAAACGCAACACTGCTCATCACCAAAAGAACACCATACCTACAGTGAAGCATGGTGGTGGCACCATCATGCTTTGGGGCTGTTCTTCTTCAGCTGGAACTGGGGCCTTACTCAAGGTGGAGGGAATTATGAACAGTCCCAAATACCAGTCAGTGTTGGTACAAAACCTTCAGGCTTCTGCTAGAAAGCTGAAGATGAAGAGGAACTTCATCTTTCAGCATGACAATGACCCAAAGCACACATCCAAATTAACAAAAGAATGGCTTCACCAGAAGAAGAAGAAGGTTTTGAAATGGCCTGGCCAGTGTCCAGACCTGAATCCGATCAAACATCTGTGGGGTGATCTGAAGAGGGCTGTGCACAGGGATGCCCTTGCAATCTGACAGATTTGAAGTGTTTTTGCAAAGAAGAGTGGGCAAATATTGCCATATCAAAATGTGCCACACTGATAGACTCCTACTCAAAAAGACTGAGTGCTGTAATAAAAGCCAACGGTGCTGCAGCAAAGTATTAGTTTAAGGGTGTGCATATTTATGCAAATAGATTATTGTAAGTTTTTTTTGTTTTTTTTTCCCCCTTAAAAGATTTCAGGGGTTTTTTTCAGTTGGGTTGTATAGGTTATAGGTCACATTAACAGTGGAAAAAGTTTTGAAATGATTTATCTTGGTCTCATTTTTTTACATCACAAAAACCTGGCATTTGAACAGGAGTGTGTAGACTTTTTTCTATCCACTGTAGTCAGGTCAGATGAGACCAAAATTGAACTTTTTGGATGCCACAACACACAGCATGTTTGGAGGAGAAATGGCACTGCACATCAGCCCCAAAACACCATACCAACAGTGAAATTTGGAGGTGGGAGCATCATGATGTGGAGGTGTTTTTCAGCACATTGTACAGGCAGACTTCATATAATTGAAGGAAAGATGAATGGACAAATGTACAGAGACATCCTTGATAAGAACCTGCTGCCATCTGCCAAGATACTGAAGATGAAACGAGGGTGGACATTTCAGCAAGACAGTGATCCCAAACACACAGCCAAGGAAACTCTCAACTGGCTCCAGAGAAGGAAAATAAAGCTGCTAGAATGGCCCAGTCACCTAACCTGAATCCAATTGAAAATCTATGGAACGAACTGAAGATCAGAGTTCATAGAAGACACCTATGGAACCTTAAAGTTTTGAAGACAGTCTGTGTGGAAGAATGGGCTAAAATCACTCCTGAGCAATGCCTGCACCTAGTTTCTCCACACAGGAGGCATCTGGAAGCTGTTATTACCAACAAAGGCTTTTCTACTAAATATTAAATGAATTTCCCCAAGTGTGTTCAATACTTATTCCCTGTGTCATTCCACTTTATTAATATTAACTTGTTTTGTGAGCACAGTTGGCTTGATTTCTTTGTATGTATGGATTACTTGGGTTGTTACTGATATCTGGTGAAAATCTCAGGTCAATGGTTCCATCAGCAATATGTTTAATGAGAAAAATGTTGATGTGTTCAATACTTATTTTCCCCGCTCTGTCTGTGTGTGTGTGTGTGGGGGGGGGGGGGGGGGTGATTTGTCTTTGTAGCATTGAAGTCTATGCATGTTTATGAATATTTGATTACAAAACCTTTATTTTAACAAGTATGAAATAATGATTGCTGTTTAACCAATTTTAACTACAAACACAGAAGTTTATTTCTGGCAAAAATGACAACAATTATTGGAAGTACGGTGGGGGGGGGGGGGGTGCGGGGGGCTGAAAAGTTCATAGTGGTCAAATTTGACCAAATTGTGGTTTATTTTTCAACATAGTCTCCCCTTTGATCCACACACTTCTTCCGTCGGTGTTGCAGTGTTTGGATCCCTGTCGCTGAAAAATAAACCACATTTGGTCAAATTTGACCACTATGAACTTTTCAGCCCTTCCTTGTAAGTTTCAGAATAGGTGCTTTGATTTAGTATAAATATGACACTTGGCCTGTCGCATATCTTCTCAACACGTTTTATGTGATTTTTTTATTTGGTTTGTTTCTGAAGAAAATAAAATTAACCCTTGGGGTCCCATGGACCTTGTAGTTGTAAAAGTTTAAATTCAGACATCGTTTGCTTCCATCTGGTGGTTTAACAACGGTACTGCAAATTAAAACAAATTTGACATTGTTCGACATCTTGAGGTTTCCAAAGATGTATGACGTGCAGTTTACCTTGTTTTACCTTGTTTACATTTTAATTTACATTTAACATATTTTTTATATTTATTTCATATGGTAAAGGTATAGAGAATCCACCTGGTTCCTTTATCATTAAAAACTGTGCAGAAAATCACTTCTGTATAATCTGATCCTGTTGTCAAGAAGTTGTCTAACTGATTCAGTGGCATCTCTGCACATAGATTCATTGTTGCAATGGTGTTAAAACATTGAAATTAAAATAATTAAGTGAGGATTTAAAAAAAATCTAATTTCTGCTTTGGCTTGTCACAGTTTACTCAGCCACTGTGAAGTATTCAATGCTAATTATGCTAAGGAAAAATTCTGTGAGGTATTGCTATTCTGTAAAGACCAAGATTATGCATGTAGATCTTAGACCTATCATACCGTAGAGTTATATGTAATAGATTTGTTTTAGGTATGTCTGTTTAAGCAAGGAACACCTCAAAATACCCTTGAAGCTCATCTGTAATTCAAAGTTCAATAGACTTGTACAATTAAAAAATAATAGCTTTCATATATTTTTTAAAAACAGCTTTCACAGCATTTGTGCCCCACATTTTCCTTCAGGTGTTAATTACAGTAATTTTTCACCAGTGGGTATATTTGTCTCAGGACTTTCTTGTTTTCATAAAACTCATTAATGCAAAAATACATTCACATAGATCTTTTATGAAATCTAATCTTATCAGTGTTTTTTTGCTGCTGTCCATAGGAGCTTTTTTGTAGGCTGCCTTTAAACCTTCTGTGAAGTTTGTGCGTTCTGCTGACACAAAGATGAGCTGATAGAGAGAGATGAGATACATACTTTATTTCGAACAAAAAAGTAAAAAAAGCAAAACAAATGACAAGTGCAATAAAAGTGCCAGTATACAGTGCTCGAAAGGGAGAAGGAAGAAGTGAACACTTATTTAGTCCAACTCCTCTTACCCTAAATACAACCCATGTGAAATATATACAAATTACCTCATTTAAGACCCCAAGTAGACAATTAACTATATTTTGTACATATCAACATTGATACCCATCCATCCCAACATATACAGTCCATATATCAAAACCCAGCCTCAAACAACACAGATATACACAGTACTGTCCCACCTACCATTCCATAGTGTCCCAGAGTGAGCATAGTGAATCGTTCATATAAATACTACCCCTCTAGCATATATTCTTTCAGCAAATAATGTTTATACCTATTTTTGAATTGATTTCTGTTTGTACATAGTTTCAGTTCCGGCTCCAGACTGTTCCACAAATCCACCCCACAGACAGATATGCACAGACTTTTCTTAGTTGTTCGTACCTTAGGTTTTGTAAAGTTTAAGTCTCCTCTCAAATTATAATCATTGTCTCTTTTTTTGAATATTTTTTGTATATTAGTTGGGAGTTGATTATTAATTGCCCTGTACATGACTTGTGCTGTCTTAAATTTAACTAAATCCATGAACTTTATGACATGTGACTTTAAAAACAACGAGTTGGTATGGTCTCTATATCCTACATTATTTATTATCCTTATAGCTTTTTTTTTGTAATGTGCATATTGGCTGTAGGTTGGTCCTGTAGGTGTTTCCCCAGACCTCTACACAGTAGTTAAGATAAGGTAGAAACAATGAATTGTACAGTAAGAACAATGATTTATAGTCCAAAATGTGCCTTGTCTTCCCCAGTATGCCTATACATTTTGCCAACTTGGCCCGGATGTGACTGATGTGAGGTTTCCAGCAGATTTTATTGTCTAGTGTCACCCCCAGAAACTTATTTTCCTGTACTGTTTCTATTCTGGTATCATCTATCGTTACCATTATTTCATGATTTATTTTATAATTTCCAAGCAACATAATCTTTGTTTTTTTTAGATTTAGAGATAATTTATTTTTGTTGAACCACTACGTTAACCTTTTCATTTCAGTTGTGACCACCTCTAAAACCTGCTGCAAATTCTCACCAGTGCAAAGGATATTTGTGTCATCTGCAAACAAAATAAATTTCAGAATTTTTGATACTTGGCATATGTCATTTATATATAAGATAAAGAGTTTGGGTCCCAAAACTGACCCCTGGGGCACACCACAAGAGATGTTCATGAAGGGTGATTTGTGCTCACCAATTTGTACAAATTGTTGTCTGTTACTTAAATAACTTTCCACCCAACTCAGTCCGACCCCTCTTATCCCATACCTTTCCAATTTCCTCAGTAAAATTCTGTGGTCGATGGTGTCAGAAGCTTTCTTTAAATCTATAAATACTCCTACAGCAAACTTTTTTTAATCTATACAACTAGTAATTTCTTCTATGAGTTTGATCAGTGCCAAAGATGTAGATTTGTCTGCTCTAAAACCATACTGGCTGTCTGTAAGGAGGTTGTGTTTTTCAATGAAATCATCCAGTCTCTTAGTGAAGATTTTTTCAAGCATTTTGGAGAATTGTGAGAATAAAGAGACCGACCTGTAATTTGTGAAATAATGACTGTCTCCTGTTTTGTATAGAGGTATTACTTTTGCTATTTTCATTTTGTTTGGAAATGTACCAGTTTGAAATGACAGGTTACAGATGTGGGTGAGTGGCTTAACAATTCCTTCAATTACTTTTTTCACTATTGTCATGTCAATTTCATTCCAGTCAGTTGATTTTTTGTTTTTATATTTACTCACAGTCTCGATAATTTCCTTTTCAGTAACTGCACCCAAAAAGATTGTGTTTGGATTTCTATCTTCTATTTCATTTACAGAACCACTGTTTGTTTCTGATGTCACTATTGATTTTGCTAATTCAGGACCAACGTTTACAAAAAAATTATTGAAACCACTGACCACATCCTCCATGTTATTTATCAAATTGTCATTTTCAATAAAATCTTCTGGATAATTATCATTCTTTGATCGGTTACTAATAATCCCATTGAGTACTTGCCATATTCCTCTTAAGTTATTTTTATTATCCTCTAATATTCTGTTGTAGTATTCTTTCTTACAAGTCCTCATTATATTAGTAAGCTTATTTTTATATCTTTTATATTTGATCTCAGCCTCCACTGTTCTGCACTTAATGAATTGTTTATATAATGTATTCTTCTTTTTACATGCATTTATTAACCCCTTGGTGACCCAAGGAATATTTTTGTTTTGTTGTCTGTCACTGTATTGTTTTATAGGACAGTTTTTATTGTACAATGATTGAAATATTTGTTAAAAAAATTATCATATGCTTTATTTATATCATTTTCATCACAAACTATCTTCCAGTCTTGTATTAATAATTCCTTTGCCAGTAAATACATAGATTCTTCAGTTCTTATTCTTTTATATTTAATATTTTTGGTATACTTTTTCTTCCTATAATCACACTGATAGACAACAAAAATTGACAGGTGGTCACTGATATCATTCAATAAAAGCCCACTCATGATATTATTTTCCATAATGTTTGTGAATATGTTATCTATTACTGTGGCACTGTGTGACATGATTCTGCTAGGTCTGGTGATTGTTGGATGTAAGCCCATACTGTACATTGTGTTGATAAATTCTTCTGTCAAACTATGTTGTTTTGAATTCATCAGATCTATATTGAAATCCCCACTGATGAACATAACTTTATGAGTTAGTTTTGCATACATTTTTTTCCATCCAGTCCTTATTATATTCTATTATATATATATATATAATTATATTCCTTATTATGTTCTATATACACAGCTCACGACCATATTCTTTACATTGTCCAGACAGATTTCTATTGTAATTCATTCAAATAAATCATCCACCGTTACTGACAAATTTTCAACAACCTTGTATTGCAAGCTCTTGTCAACATAAATTGCAACTTCTCCTCCTTTTTTCACTTTTCTGTTTATATAATTTAATTCATAGCCATCCATGGTAAAATCCACTCCTTTCTCTTCACTGAGCCACGTCTCTGATATTGTCACAATATTGAATGGCTCTTTAAACTGATGTAAATAATCTTTAATGTTATTAAAGTTGGCATAGAGACTTCTGCTGTTGAAGTGGATCATAGAAATATCGAAATCAGATGTGACCATTGCGTTAAACTGTTCATCCGTGTAGTAACTACAGTTATTATTGATGGAGCTAAATAAATTATTATCAGGGTCTATGTTATATTCTACGTCCTGTGGGTTGTGATCCATATATTCAAAAACTTTCAGTTCCTGTTGTTCCTGTTTGTTGATCTTTTGTTTCATGTTGTTAAATGTCCTGATGCATATGAGTGTGATCCTTCAATGTCTTACAGTTATCATTTGCTGCTATCGACTCCAGTTCATAATGTTCTTTGGTATTTGTCCAGTTCCATAGCATTTGTCCTGTTTTCAATACAACCAGGACAAAAAAACATTAAGTCTACATGCAGGTACTAACTTCTACCAAAAGAGGGCGGCACAAACCCTCCCAAATGCAGTCTGAGGTCTAAGCGGAGGTGTTCGGTGCAGAAATACCTTCTTTATTTATTAAATTAAAGTTAAACGTAAAGTCACACATCACTCAAGTGGAAAACATTAAGTAATTTCCCTTTCATTGCTCTTCCTCTCTCTGCAGATCTTCATCTCCGTCAACTGTCTGAGCACAGACTTCTCCTCGCAGAAGGGCGTGAAGGGTCTCCCTCTGAACCTGCAGATCGACACGTACAGCTACAACAACCGCAGCAACAAGCCCATCCACCGCGCCTACTGCCAGATCAAAGTCTTCTGCGACAAGGGGGCAGAGAGGAAGATCAGAGATGAGGAGAGGAAGCAGTCACGCCGGAAAGGGAAAGTGCCTGAGCTCAACCCCAGCTTGGCCTGTGAGTCACTTTTAAGCTGGATGAGGGTCACGCTGCTGTTTGGTGACCTGGACTGCCTCCTTGTAGTAACTTTTACGGGGGAATGAGAGGAAGTAATAATTTGGGGCCTCATCAGGGATGTGAACCTGGTACCTCTCACACCCAAAGCTAAAAAGATAGAAGAAGAAGCCAACTTTATTGTCATTCAATCCATACAGCAGAACAAAATTACATTTCTCCTATCTACAGTGTTAACCACAACTAGAATCAGAGGGGTTGCTGCCATGCAAGCCACTGCCACAAACAAATTTCCCTTCCCCCATTCTATTATGCTGAGCACCAAGCTAGAAGTGCATTTTTATATGGTCTTTTCTATGACCCAGCTGGGGCTTGAACCCATGACCTCCCGGTTGTGGGGCAGATGCTCTATCAACTAGGCCACCAGTGGAGTGGTGGCCTAGTTAACCCCTAGAAAATTCAAACTAGGGTGTGACCAGTACCTATGATCCTATTTCAACATTTGTTGAAAGATAGATGTACCATAAAGTACATCTATCTATCTATGACATCCTAAAACCTTCATAATATTATCTTAAATCATGTTTAAACATTGTCCTACTCCATCTGTGCACTCTTATTTAATTCCCGCTGGGTTTCCCTCCCAGTTACAGATGTGAAAGTCCCTCTCCTCCAGAAACGCAATGATGTGACCATCTTTAAGATGATGACTGACCTGGAGACCCAACCTGTTCTTTTCATCCCCGACATCCACTTCTCCACCTTCCAGCGCCATGTGAGTGCGTATAGCATACACACATCTCTAATGCTACTAGTCACTTTGCAACCCATGCCACCTGCGTGCTCACTTTATGAATATAAGCACATGTTTTGAGACACTTATGCAACGTTCATAGCATCTTCACTGGCTCATAAACAGTTTGTTTTCCACCCACTCAGTCGCCTGCTGGGTTAAAGTGACCTGCCCGCTCGCTTCTTGGCAGGAACAGGCAGTTCTGGGCTTTGAAAGGAGCCCGAAATATTGAAGATGGCTCAGTTTCAGAATGCTTACTCACATGATGAATCATTTACAAGGGACTCAAAACAAATCAAAGTGGCTGGGGGGCTGGGGTGGCTCAGACTGTAGTACCTGCGATCCACCCCATTATAGTGTTATGTGCTTGGGGCAAAGAGAGAGAAGTAGTTTTCTTCTTCATTTGTGTGCAGTCTTTTACAGAAGAGATCAGAGAAACATAAAGGGGTAGAAAAGAAGAATATAGTACACATAAAAGCAGTAGATTTTTATCAGTGTTGAACAGCAGCTGCACCTCCCATCTGTAACTGGACTCTGAGCTCCTTCCAGTCAGAATGAACACGTCACATGGTACTTACATGATGAACACATCACATGGCGCTGCAACCACACCTGACCAGCTCATACTCATTTTTTTCTGGTTAAATTGTGTTGATTGTTGAGGAAATCTGCCAGAGTTTGAGCTGGGCTGCCCTCTGCTGTTCTAAGTGCCCACACAGTTCTCTTGCATTCTCTCGTGTTTGTTTAAAGTCCTGCCATAGAGGTTAATGGCAATGGTGGATGTTATTTTTGGTGATGACACTGAGCCTGACTGAACTCCGTGCTATCAGTTTCTGATAAACCCTGCATTTGCTGACTTTCCTCTCAAAATAGAAAACTATTGACAGCCGCGTTCGCAATCAATGCAACCAAAGGGCAAAAGGTTTAAAGAACATCAGGTTTCCAAGAATGAAAATATATTATTATATATTATTTACCTGTTAAAAATTATTTAGAACACTTTTCCAAGCTCAACATCACACAAGCTACTAAAGCAGTTTTTTTTTCAACCAAGGGTCCCTGGAATGTTCAGGTTTTCATGGGCAGTTTTCTAATATCACTTCTTCATTGGTCCAAAAAAAACTGCAAATAATTTGCCATTGTTATACGCAGGTTCTGTAGGTGTATATTGCTTAAAATACATCTTTCAGTTCTTTATAAGGAATATTAAATTTACAGGAACAAAGTTACAAATTCTGAGAAAACAAGGTGGTAAATTTAGAGGTTCAAAAAGTAGTAATTTTATAGGAGAAAAACAATCACAGATTTACTAGAGAAATTCCAAATGTGCATGAAAAACCTAAATTTATAGCAAAAAAAGGCACAAACTTATCAAATTGAAACAGATTTTCAAGTTTAATGTAAAAATTCAAGAGAAGAAAGATGAAAAAGTCAAGAGGAGAATTGTAATTTTAAAGATCAAATATGTTTCGTGGCTCCATGCAAGTTATTTATGACATATACTGGTCAACATGTGTCTTTCTATAGTTTATATTTATATTTTCATATTTACAAGAAAAAAATAAGTTGGAACAAATATGAAAACATGAAGGGAAAAAGTGGTAAATTTACAGGAGAAAAAACAGCAAATTTATAAGAAAAACAATCACAAATTTAAGAGAGAGATTGCAAATTTAAAAGAAAAACTATATATTTATGAGGAAAAGTCACACATAATATGTACAAATTTACAAATTACCAATTTACATGAAAAAATAAAGTACAAATGCAATGGCAAAAAGACACAAATTCTAAAAAAAAGGTAAAGGTAGCAAAAGGATAGCAAAAAGTGTAGTTTATACAAGAAAAAAGACAGCTGTTTAATGGAAAAAAAAGGTGCAAAATAACCCCCCCACACACACACACACACACACACAAATTTAAATTTAAAAAAAAATCAAATTTTATAAGAAAAAAACACATTTGTACAGAAATTATTCAGATATTCACTTCCAAATATTTAGAGCCTCTAAAATGGTATTCTGGGCAGCCCTAATTTATAGCTGAGACACTGAGAAAAAAAAAATCAGGCGCAACATTTATTTCCATGTGGAGTTGCATTATTTCTCAGATATGCCTTCTGTCATGGCTGCTAAAGAAACAAGAAGCTACTCAGTGCATAAGTTATGGTTAAATATCTTATTGCATCTGAAACATGCAGTAATTACCCAATGGAAGGCTCTTACATAATCATTTAAAACAAAGCTATTTTTAAGGGAAAGCATATTTTGCATTTCAATTTAAATAATTACTACTATAATTCAACACTCAAATCTGGTAAAACGCTAAGGATAATCTTTCCATACAGGACAGTTAATGCTGACCAGGTCCAGCTCTCAGTGATAAAAAAAAAATAGGTCAGCACAGGAAACCATTTGGACTTGGCTGTTGACTTTCCCTTTGACCTAGTTAACTGATTTAGCATCCCTGACGAAGAGTTGCAACATTTCCATGGACATGCATTATATAAGCTGTTATTTAAAGGGGTCACTGATTGCACTTTAGTCTACATTTTAACAGTTCACACATCTTAATTAAACATACTAGTACATACCCGTGCATACCCGTGCATGCCCATAGAAACCAAGTATAAGCAAGTCTTTCTGCATGCCCGTAGAAAGCAGGTGTAAGCAAGCACGTCAGCACTCATTCAGTGATGCCTACCTTTGATTTTTGATGGTGTCATAGTGAGTCCTATGATCTGTGATGATGTCATGGGAGTCATGATCGTGAGTCATGCCTGCGTTTGATCTTGGAAGCTGTCCTATGTCCTATGATCTTTGATGATGGCATAGCAAGTCCTATGATGCCTGCATTTGATCCTGGTTTAAATTAGTGTGTCCTATTTTTAATCGGGTGATGAGTATCTCTTCTTTGGTGAGTGATGGTGTATATGACACCATAAAGACATCAAGGCAGGCATCATGGGCCCTCATGCCTACATTATAGGTAGCCAGTTCTATTGTGTATATGACGGCATTGCGAGTCCTATGTTGGCAGATATCATAGGATCATCATAGGACATCATGCAGACATCATAGGCCATCCTATGATGTGCTCTGATCATGGCACACAGACATGATGTACTGCTTCGAATGGGTGTGGTTTAAAGTAGTGTGTCCTATTGTGTATATGTTGGCATCCTCCTTTTGTCTATATGACGGCATCGTGAGTCCTGATGGTCTATATAACATCATAAAGACATCAAGGCATAGGGACATCATAGGAGCCTCATAGGCTGTCCTATGATGCAAACATCATAGGGACATCATAGGCACATCATAGGCTGTCCTATGATGTGCCTATGATTGTGACACACAGACAGATACACACACACACACACACACACACAAACAGAGATTTCTTGAATTTATAGAGTGATGATATAATAAACCATGCTTGGTAAGCTAACTAGTTAGGTTACGGTTGTCCACATGATTGACAGCTAGGCTGGCCAATAATAGAGCAGTAGGAGGGTATCAAAGACGTGCTGGGCAGGGTTTACTATGTAAGTGACGTCCTGTGGCATGATATAAAGGGTGTGTGTTTTTTAAGAGAAGTGAGCATTTTGATAGTTTTTCAATAATCACGTTACCAGTAGAAGCCGTTCAGGTGGTTAAAACCTACAAAAATACCATTTTTCAGTCAGTGACTCCTTTAAATACATTTTACTTCAGCTAAACTAATCTAAACTGGTAAAGAGTGTCTGTGTTCCTTGATAATGAGTTATTTCTTAAATACTTAGGGTGTAAAAGTATAGAAAAGGGTCATTACCTTCTAACTTTGCTTTTGTGATATAGATAATGGCATTTAGAAATTAACTTATTGTATAATAACAGCATATTTGCGTATTTTCATTTATATAACGGCTGATTGACACAATATGTGAATAACAACTGATGTCCATCCATCCATCCATCTTCTTCCGCTTAATCCTTTTCGGGTTGCGGGGGGGCTGGAGTCTATCCCAGCATCTTTGGGCGAGAGGCAGGGTACACCCTGGACAGATCGCCAGTCCATCACAGGGCCAACACAGAGAGACAGACAACCATTCACTCTCACATCCATACCTAAGGACAATTTAGAATCCCCAGTTTTTTGATGCCAATTAACCTAACTTGCATGTTTTTGGCATGTATTTATGCTTAAGTTGTACACAAATGAACAAAAATGTGAGTAGTTTCTGAGATTTACAATTGCAGTGCAAGCAAAATTTGAATGGAACAACATTACTTTTCCATTTACTTTCACCATAAACAATTGGGAAATAACAGTTTCTGTCCAGGAACAGTAAAAATTTTGTTCCAATGCATAAACTATTTCTGCTTCTGTTTCCCCCGCAGCCATTCTCAAGTGAAGACGGCGAGGACAGGTGAGTTCACTTAAACCTCGATTTCACATTTGCCTTACGGGAGCTTTGAACTGACGTGACCTTTGGTACGTTCCCAGTAAAAAGCATACAGGGGTGCAGTTTCTAGGAAATGTTCACGAGCTGTGTGTTGAGTGTGCTTTATTGCCTGTCAGCTGGTTGTTAAGCCCATTTAGGCAGCAGTCTGTGTGTCTCCACTACAGCTCAGGCATGAAGCGGCTACCCTTCAGCGACGATGAATTTGGCTCACCCCCGCACAAGCTGCAGAGACCAGATGAACCAAAGAAAGGTACTACCATTGTGCAAGGTTCACAACTGCTCATTTCCAGATCAGGGGCCTTTGACTGGTGTGGAAGCTTGCACACATGTATGTCCATGTGTGGTTGCTGCCGTTGGCCCCCGAAGCTCCACACAGACGCACAGACATGCGCGGGCGCACGCACGCACACACACACACACACACACACACACACACACACACACACACTCAGTGGACCACGTGATTATTCCAGGTCTTTGAAAACACACACGTGCCCGAGGCCTCCACAAATACCACCCGTGCCCACTGACAGGCAAACAAACCATGTGGCCTTTACCCTATATCCCATTCACAGATATAAAGCAGGCCTTCTAAAATGAGAATAAATATATATAAGCTCATATTATAAAACATTCAAAAATATGAGTAATGTTTTGTTGTTGTTGTTTTCAGTTTGCAAAACAGCTAAAATGAATAAAAGAAATAGAGAAGAAGTTGCTGTTTGTGATTTATCTAAAAAGTGTCATTAATGGATCAAACAAAAAAAAGAGAAATACAACATTTTAAAAATGTTGTCACCTTACTGAGATGCTGATGACTTTTAATGCATACTGTGTTTTTCACTTTGAATTGGGACATTATTTAATAGTGCTGCAATGATTAGTCAGACAGAAAATCAGTCGACAATTTAATAACAGACTAATCACCTATGAACCTTTTCCACCCATTTCTACCTTACAGGGGAAACATTTCTGAGAAAAAAAAAAAACAAGAAAAAATGTGAAGAAAGATGTTGCAAATTTACAAGAAAAAAGTCACACATTTATGAGAAAAAATAAATCATATATTTCCTAAAAAAAAAAATTGAGAAAAACATCACAAATTTACATGAAAAAGTAAAAATAAAAACTTATTGCAATGAAGAATGAATCAAGTTTCAGATGAAAAAAAAAATCTTGAAAAAACAATTACAAATTTACAAGACAAGAAAAAGTAGCAAATTACTGAGAAAGAAGTTACATATTCGCAAGAAAAAAATTGCAAACTTTAAAGACAAAAAAGAAAAATAATTTCTAATAAAAGGTTACAAATTTGAGGAAAAATGTTAATAACTTAGAAGGAAAAACAATTATGAAGGAAAAATCACAAATTCCTAAATTTACAAGGAAAAAATAAATAAAAAGTTGCAAATGTTTCAGAAAAACATCACAAACTTACATGAAAAAAGTTACAGACTTATCAGGGATATTTAAAAAAAATCATAAATTTCTGTGGAAAAAATGCTCAGATTTATTTGACTAATCAAAAAACAACAGGTTAATTGGTAACAAAAATAATCATAAGTGGCGACCCTGTTATTAACAGAGCAACATAAACGTGTACTTTGATGAGCAATTTAGAAACTCAGAGAAAATACATCTAAAAGGAGTCATTGACTGAAAAATTGTGTTTTTGTAGGTTTTAACCTTCTGAAATGCATCTATTGGTCATCTGATTATCTAAAAAAAATATCAAAACACTTACTTCTCTTAAAAAAAACATACAACCTTTATATCGTTTTTCTTTCCAAGGAGTCATTTTGACTCTTCAGGTTTGTTCCTGTGAGTCTAGAAAAGGTAAATCCAGCTTTGATACCCGCCCACTGCTCTATTATTGGCTAGACTAGTTGTCTGTCATGTAGAAGGGCGGGGAGCCAGAGGTGTTGGCATCAGAGTTAACAATGCTACTAGGGAGTTAGCCTACCAAGCCCATTTTCTGTTGTTTTTTCTTTAGATTTCAGTCACCCTAGTAGGCGTCCCGTTTTCCACTTGGTTCACTAATCCACAGTCGATAATATAACTCGCATCATTTTGGCTTATTTTGTTATATTTTTGCCGTGATGCTACATCGAACCATTTACACTGGCTTAGTTAGGTGGTCAGACACACCACCTAGCATTGGCTTAACTGTCAATTCTGTTCAACCCCCCACCCACCTTGTTCAGTTACACACACTTGACCATATACGTTGCTCTTACCACTGAAACTACACACCCCGTCCACTAGTGATGCATTATTTCATTAATTCTTTAAGACAAAATGTTTGTTTGCTCAGGCTTGCTAGCCACGCTAGGAGCTAGCCAGCTAAAATTAGCAATAGTGACATAAGAGGGACGGTGGAGTTAACTGTGCCCCTTGGGCATTTACAGAGACCTTCACTGAAATGAGCCGTTCTGAGACGGGCTGCAAAAAATGATGCTGCAATAATTAAATAATTAAAGAAAATTTGACCAAAATACATCACAAGCATTTCATTAAGACCGGTGGGAGGTGTCAACATGTGGAAAAGTGCAGTCAATGAGCCCAACAGTCTCATATTGTGCATTTCAAGGGATTAATTTTAAATGTTGATAACCTCAAACAGACATGTATATGTACTCCTAAAGGCCAAATTATATTTCTCTGTTGTCTTACAACTCAGCTGTAAAGCTGTCTTGAATGTTCAGTCTGAAACAGTCGTAGAACTGAAGGCAGGACTTGTTTATGATGTCATGAAACCTAGAAAATGCAACCTGCTCATTTCTTTAAGAGCATAACTAAATAAAGGCAGTGTGTATTTCTATGTGAAGTGAGCATTTTAAGCATGTGAAGCAGCATTGCTGCATTTTATAAGGTTAAAACCCACAAAAGCAACATTTTACACAAAATGGGATCTTTAAATTAAGAGGGCAGTAAGCAGGGTTTTTTTTTTCCAAAGACTGCTTCCATACAGAAGCACCCTTAAATTAAATTCAAGTTTTTCCAGTAAGAAAATCACCAACAGGCACTTTAAAATGATGCCTGTCATTATCCTTGTCTGCTGCATGCCACGGTGTCCACAGTACAAATATGGCTTCTTCATAGAAGCTGTGTAGAATCAATCATATTTAAGTTGAACATTTTTCTGTTTTGCTTCTATCTGTTTGGTTTCAGTTTCAGTTTTGGTCTATATAGTATAAAAATATTTAAACAAGTCAGTGCTCCTGTGCAGATTTTTATATTTTTAAACATTTAGCATTGTGTTGTTTGACAAGACTGAGTATAGTAATTGAAGAACTATCTACAATTGTTATTTTCACCTATTATCTATCTATAAATGCAATGAATCTCTGTGTGTGTCTGTCTGTTCCTCGCATATCTCTCCAACCGTTCGCCAGACTGACCTCAGATTTTATAAGTGCTTTACTGAGGTTACGGAGGTGTGCATCCCCGAGTATGGAGTCAAAATTTGTAATTGTAAATTTCTGTCTCCTCATGCCCTGGCTTCTGGAAGTGTGGGCAGGGTTTTGGATTGACTCCGTGCTGATTGGATAATACGTGGTATCACCAGAGCGCTCCGTGAACAAAACAAGGAAGTGAAAAGTGACAAATTTGACCAGAAAAAGATAATACTGAAGATTTACTATAATGTTGCCGTGATTGTGTAGGTCTAAAGGATAATTCAGCATATGTGGAGAACACTAGGCGTGTGAGTACACTGGGAGGAGCACCAGTGGGTACCTAGGGTCTGGCAAAGAACAGCAGTGTATCCAACACAGAACACACTGGAAGAAGCAGCAGCCGGACCAGCCGACCGTGGTCCTTCACGGGAAGGCAAGCCCAGCCTGCCCGGTCAGCAGCAGACGGCAGCTTCGCCTGTGTGCTACTACTGTCCTTTGCAGGACCGTGAGTCCCCAATGGAGCTTCTCCCGGTGTGCTTGCACGGCTATCTAAAAATTAAACGTTAATAATAATATCGCCATGATTGTGGAGCGAAATGGCCAGATCAGTTGCGTATCATATGTGGCCATATATGCACGCTTTGACTAAACGTAGACCATCATCAAACAGGACATAAAAACGCGCAAATAAATCATTTTTGTTTCAATATTTACTGACAAATGGGCAACACTGATGCGACTGTTGCAGCCAAACGGCTCCTTCTGCTGTGTATAATAATGTTGGGTGTTTTGAACTTATAATACTGCTAAAATATAAAAGGATGCACTACGATGGGTCTCAAATATTTTAAACGTGTCCTGTTATAGCACTGCATGAGTTTATACTGATGATACACAGAAGAAATTCAATATTACACTTAACTCCATCACTGAACAGTGATATAAACTAAAATAATTATAATGGTGACTGAACAGCTCCCATTCTCCAAAGTGCAAGATACAACACTATTATTAATACAAGTCATAAAAGATCACACAAATAAGTGATCTGACAAACAATAAACAAGGGTTCCAAAACAGTTGCTAATATTGGATGTCCCATTCGTTTTCAGTAATTAGGTATTCTGTAATTAATATTCACACAATCAAATACGTAAATCTTATTGTCATTCAGTCGTTCTTATAATTGTCAAAGTTGAACATATGTCATTGCCTACATATAGGCTACACATCTTTGTATTCCACTTTCAAACACACCCTACATTTGGACTTGTAAAGCCTAATTGGACTACCCGTTTCAGGCAGGAATACTTGCTTTCTATGGGCAATGCACTAGTTAGTAACTAAAAACAAACTTTTTTAACCAGTATGCATTCATAGTGAGAACTGAAAATCCTGTACCTTCTTTTTGTCACTTTACAAACATGCCGGTATTACAGGTTTAATGAATGAGAATTAATTAACTAATCAAAAATAGGTGCACATGTACCTCTTTGAAAGGGAGCTTCGAACATTTAAACCCTCAACCCCACATCAGTGTGCCAAAGCAGAAGTAATAATCCACTTAAATATTTTTTACCACGCAGTTCTGCTGTATGTGCGCAAAGAAGCAGAGGAGGTGTTTGATGCTGTCATGCTGAAGAATCCTACACTGAAAGGCCTTGTAGAAGCTGTAAGTCCTCCTGAGTTCGTTGAACTTTTTACATGATGGGCATTTTCTTCATGTTTTGCAATGCTTGTACACACACTAAAAATGGGGACAAAATATGGAAAAGTTAAGGAAAAGAAGAATAGAAAATACAGATGTCCAATGGGGGTTTAGCAGATGATTAAATGAAGTGTGTTGTTTTGTTTTCTAATTTGTGTTTTTCCCTTCAGATTTCAGAGAAATATGAGCTGCCTTTGGAAAAAGTTGGTAAAGTTTATAAGAAGTGCAAGAAAGGGTGAGTGTGTGTTCATAACATCTTAATATTTGCACTTGGTTTTCTTACTACCTATACTACCTGTAATTTCCCAGTTTGGGATCAATAAAATACATCTATCTATCTATCTATCTATCTATCTACTAATATGCTATTAATAATAAGCATTGTTTTTTTCTGGGCTTTTCCAAATTAGTGATTAATATCAGATACAACATAATCACACAGCATGCCATTCTTGACTTAATTTACCAGTTAAAAGTTTCAGTTTCTTGAGAAAAATTACATCTGTACAAATAAAGTTTCAAATTTAACAAAAAGCTTCAGTTTTACAGGTGAAACAGTGCAAATTTACAAGAAAAAAAGTGACAAATTGAGGAGGAAAAAAATGGAAGAGAATGATACAAATTTAGGTGAAAAAAGTTGCAAATTTAAAAAGGTATCAAATTTATGAGCAAAGTTGAAATTTCTAATTGAAAAGGCTGGACATTTACAGGGACAATTATCCAAATTCATTTGAATAAAATCACAATTTTTAAGAGGAAAAAACGTGCCTGTTGCTATTGTCGACAAGCCAGTTTATCTGCTGTTGCTCTCCAATAAAAGATATTACAAAATAACCAATATACATATTCCATAAGCACAGTTATCAACATAAACCAACAAGTAACACATTTTTAAAGGGGGTCATTGACTGAAAAATGGTGTGTTTGTAGGTTTTAACCATCTGGAATGTGTCTGCCGGCCATGTAACTATCTAAAACTATCAAAAGAGTCAATTCTCTTAAAAACACACACACACACGCACGCGCGCGCGCGCGCACACACAGCCTTTATCTCGTTTTTCTGTCCCAGAAACACCAGAAATGTTTTTGACTCTTCTGGGTAAATCATTTAGAGAGCTGAATTCATGCCCCCTCTACTTCCGCATATGGGACCTTGAATTGGAAAAAAATCTCCATTGAAGTGAATGGCAAGAACGAAATTATCTTTTGATCCCGATCAAATTTTGCCACGAGTTACACGTATGATGTTTGTCAGTTTAAAAGATAATTTTCCACGTAAATAACGGTATAGGTTGCTGTCTAACTGTTAAGGCCTATTCATACTTAGCAAGAACAGAGAAATTGGTTCTCTCTCCCAGGGCTGCAAGAACAAAATGACATTTTGTTCATTTTGTTCTTGCAGCCCTTGCAGCTTGTTCTTGACACATCATCGTGGCAGAACTTTTTTCTTGCGTGGTGTCCCAACAACTATTGTTTGATTGGTCAGAAATGTGAATTTCCCAGGAGTTCTACACTTGAGTTTCTTGTGAAGTACGAAATGTCTTGTTTGGAAAGAACTTGGTTCTTGTTCTTGCCACCTCAAGAAAAAGAAAAAATTTCTCTGTTCTTGCGGAGTATGTAAAGGCCTTTAAGGTATAAGGTTATGAAAATCTGTAAATTACAAAAACTACAAACACAGACTAATGTAAGCTACGTCATGTTTTCAAAGAGCGCCCAGGGGGAACTAACAGTCCTGTGGATCAGCTCTCAAAATACAAAACATTTGTTTTGTTTTTCTGCTCTTTGGATCCTTCTTTCATCAGTCAGGAAACAGGAGGTGACTTTTGAGAGGGAAACCGCCATGATCATGTTAGGTGATGTGGAATGATGGGAGATGTAGTCCACTAAGCGTTTCCACAAAACTAAATATTACTCTGTTATTATATGACAGCCAACAGCTTTAACTATGTGGAAAATTATGTTTTAAATTGACAAACATCATGGGCCCTATTTTGACAATCAGCCGCGGACTTTTCCGCCAGTCTTTCTGCCGTATGCCAGTGTTTTTGTTAGTTTCTATCAGCGCTGTCTGTTTTCTACGCTTTGCGTCACACCATCAAATTACCAGTAGACAGTGCGCTCGCTGTGCGCTGGCAGGCGGAGGCTCATTTCAAAGAAGTGTGGCAGCGTGCAATCTAATGCACATTACTATTATAGTGCATTCCATAAGAATCCGCTTTTGATCAGGAAAAAGGAGGTCTAACATCAGAAGCGCATTGTTTAATATTTCAGTGGTGTGTTTTGAAATCACGCAGTTCTAGAGCTCATGAGGAAACGGCATGTACTGGGATCTTCTTTTATTTTAATGGAGAGAGTGGTAACAGTCAATATAATCGCCCGTCATTTTAATTATATGATGATCACACAGTAGTTTTTTTTATTCCATCCACACTCTCATTTTAACTGCAGGCTTATTAGGGATTAATGTGTTTATTTTTAGGGGAATAAATGAATGAACAAGGAGTGTGCAGTGTTTTACTTTTCACTGTAACTCCCCAGAGAGACAGGAGATACATCCACATTTGCTTCGACCATGTGCCCTGGGTTTCCAGCCGGGCCCAGGCCGCCCGCCCCAGCAAGCTCCCCGACTGCCACCCGGCAGAGGCCGCCAAGAGCGTGCTTGCTTTGTGATGGGGGCCAGTGACGGACGGGAAGACGTGCCAGATCTCCTGTTCCCCTCCCGCCCAGGAAGGATTGGGACAGAGAGCCACAAACTTCGGCAGACCCCCGCACGAGACAGGGGAGACCCTCGGTCGGCAAAAGCAACAGAAGAGGGAACACTCCATCCCCCCACGGCCGGGAGCAACTTCCACGCCATCGTTAATGAAAGTTTATCAAAGACTGCACAGGCATCATCCTCTTTTCCTGAAGTTCTACACTACATGAAGTGTGCACTACAGTAAACCATTCATCTGATTTTTCAGCTCATCATTCTTCCCCGTTTGTTCTCTCTAATACAACTAACTGGGCATCAGCTGTGATTGATGTCTTCCTTATTACCGAGCAGCATTAGTATCACGTACATTTTGGCTCACACACACAGGCTTTGGTCAGCACAAAACCCATCTTAAACAGTCATGATCACAATTCACTTTAGATAATGCACCTCTTTGCATGAAAGGGATGGGCATGAGTGCTTTGGATTGAATTATCCAAAACACACCTTTGAATAATTAGACCGGCCTCTTTGCTTCATGTGCTCGGGGGAAAGTTCATTTCTACACTGCTGTGATCAGGAAATGAACTTGGAAACATCCATAAATGCATTCTGCGTCAGTGACAGCTGGCTGACCGACTGCGTCATTGTAATACAGCCCCATCTGTGTAACTCGTGGCAAAATTTGATTGGGATCAAAAGATAATTTTGCTCTTGCCATTTATTTCAATGGAGATTTTTTCTGATTTAAAGTCCCATATGCGGAACTAGAACGGGCGTGACTTAGGTTCTCTACGTCAAGATTCAATCTTTTGATTCCAATCGAATTTTGCCACGAGTTACATATATGATGTTTGCCATCTTAAAAGATAATTTTCCACATAAATAATGGTATAGGTTGTTGTCTAACTGCTTAGGTATAAGGTTTTGAAAAATACATAAATTAAGAGTACAAACACAGATACGTAACTTACATCACTGTTTTTAAAGAGTGCCCAGGGAAAAGTACCTAACAATCCTCTGGATCAGCTCGAGCTCTCAAAATACAATATATTTGTGTTGTTTTTCTCCTCTTTGGATCCTTGTTTCATCAGTCAGAAAATAGGAGGTGAGCTTTGAGAGGAGAACTGCCATAATCGTGTTTGGTGAAGAAGGCTGATGGGGGATGTAGTCCATTAACTGTTTTCACAAAAACTAAATATTACTCTTTTATTATACAACAACCTACACTATTATTTATGTGGAAAATTATCTTTTAAATTGACAAACATATGTGTAACTTGTGGTAAAATTTGATTGGGATCAAAAGATAATTTCACTCTTGCCTTTCTGATTTAAGGTTCCATATGCAGAAGTAGAGGGTGTGTGACTTAGGCTCGCGATTAGCCCTCCAGCTAACACTGGTACCAGGAGTCTCGCACCAAACACGGCTTATATTATTTTCTTCAGACCTTAGTTACCCTACTAGCCATCCCTGTTACCACCTGGTTCACCAATCCACAGTCGACAATATGCTTCACATCACTCCAGCCCATCTCCCAATAATTCGCCGTGGCTCCACAGCAGATCGCCAGCACCAGCGCGCTGGTTGCAGCAACTGACCTGAGGCTGCTGGCTCTCATGCTACATTTCCACAGGATCCGTCAGTTTTCTGCTTCCCATTCATTGTGTATTGGAAAGGCAACGGAAAGTATTTCTTTCTGGCGCGGTGAAATTCAGGCTGCGGTGTGTCGAGTAGCCCATGGTTCCCCCTACCACTCATTTGCATAATCATTACAGGCATTGACATTTATGCGAATTAGTTTCCCGTGCCAGCATGCACTGGAGGTAGCAAGCTCGTCCTGAACGTTTAAACCAGCGATTTTTGATGTCAAATAACGACAGATTCATTAACTGAACCTACTATTTCTCGCACAGTGATGTTACAAACACTTTTCGCTGGTTTGTTTTTAAAGATAAGAGACTCATAGTCTGCCATGTTGTCTGGTAGTTTCAGTCCATGAAAGACTGCCCACGACCGGATCCGGTGGCCAGTCAGGAGCAGCCTGTGTGTTCTCAGCAGCAGGACAAATGAAAGTGTTTCCCCCAGGACAGAGCTCTTTAACTATTGGTTTTCCATAATATCACATATTTTCTACAACTCCACCTGGTTACGCCTATCTCTACACTGCACTGCAATCCCTATATGATGCCTTTTGACAAAAAACGAACCGGTGGACATGTTGCATCATGGCCAGCCCCCCACCACCACCACCATTTTCTAGGGCTCTGCACGACTCCGCTCTGCTCTCGCGGGCAGGATGGGGGCCGCCTCGTGACGGAGCATCCACCAGCTGGCCATGGGAGCAGAGCAACGTCCCACAGACACTGCCCTTTGAGATCCCATAGCTCAGCAAGCTTCGTCTCGGCCAGCAGCCTCGGGTCCTAGGCCAGATTCATTGTGGAAATCAGGGGGGGGGGGGGGGGGTGCTAGCAATCTGTTGTGGAATCATGGCAAAATTTTTGAGAGATGGGCTGAAGTAATGCAAGATACACCATAAACTGTGGCTCAGTGAACCAGCGCCACTCATCCGAGCTAGAAGGAGGCTAAAAGCTAGAAGCTAGTCAGTTAATGGCTAACTGACGTAAGAGTGAGGCGGGAGTTGAATAGGTGACGGATGTTTCTTCAATTGATAAGCTTTAAATCAGAGTGTTTCAAGAATGCCAGGAAAAATACAAAACAAATTTGCTTCAATAATTAAAAAGAAAATGTGAACTAAGTATGGCACAAACACTTCATTAAGACATGTGTGAGCTGTTAAAATGTGGGAAAAAGTGCAGTCAATGACCCCTTTAAGGATAAAATAGTAAATACACTGATAAATTAATTAAATTAAATTAAATCACCCTTATTGTCATTCAACCGTACAACCAATCATGTACAGTAGAACGAGAGTGTGTTTTACCTATCTACTGTGTTAATCACACACACCCCAAGTGCAGAATCAGAGGGCCGCTGCCATGCAAGGCGCCACCACAAATTTCCCTCCTCCATTCCATTATTGCTGAGCACCAAGCTGGATGGCAGGAAGTTCCACTTTTATATGGTCTTCGGCATGACCCGGCCGGGATGACTTTCAAGAAATGACTGATCTGTCCAAAATACACTCAGGCCTGAATTGATTTTTAAAACTGGACTATAGTAAAAAAAAAAAAATGCTTCCTTTAAAAGAAGTTTTTTTGGTTGTTGATGTATGATAAATAATCGATGGTTTCTTTCTTTCTTATTTATTTAATATGGACATAACAAATTACATGAGTACAATCACAAGGAGAGACCAGATGTTTTGCATAGGTGTATATAGCACAAGTGCTAATTCTCAACACCAGTCCATAGGTGGCTTATGTAGGTCATAAATTAGGCTGTACATACAAAATTTATAAGCTAATTAAAATTACAAATACAGTACATTACAAATTATAAACAGAACAAGAGATCCATGATCACAACAAACACAATTCAGACTAGACATGCACACATTGCTGGTGGGATTTTAGCCAATCTTTAACGCCTCTGTTGAAGAGGTTGGCATTTGTCTCCAATTTTAAGTGAGTTGGCAGAGAGTTCCATAAGTTTGCCCCTTTTATGGAGAATGCAGACTGACCAAATGAAGTTCTAGACATGGTGACAATGCAGTCACCATTGATGGAAGCTCGTGTGCATGCTCTGCTAGAGCTCGAGCGTCTAGCCACCAAACCAGAAAAAGGAGGTGAGACAAGATTGTATAGACATTTAAAAACCAGTCTGATATTACAGAAGATAATAAAATTTTCAAAAGTAAAAAGATTGTGCTTGACTAAAATACCACAGTGATGCCACCGCATTGGTTTGCGGTCCAAGATTTTTATAGCCTGTTTATATATTGCAGTTATGGGTTTTAGTGTAATTTGAGATGTTTGTGACCAAGATGTGATACAGTATGACAGATGTGAAAGAATCATCGCGTGCATATATGTATGAGCAGTTCTGAATGACAAATCCCTTCTAATGAGACGGAAGCAATTTAAATTGGGTTTGACCTTCTTACAACTGTAATGCACCTGCTTGTCGAATCGCAGGTTCCTGTCTAGAATGATCCCTAAATACTTGACCTCATTCACTTCATTAAGCATCTCATTTCCAATTTTAACATCAAAAACATCATTCATGGGCCTGTTTCTAATAGAGATACACATAGCAACAGTTTTTTTGACATTCAAGGTTAAATGCGACAACACAAGCCATTTAGAGATGTTCTGTAAAACCCGGGTCAGGTGCTCAGCTGCCATGCTAGCCATTTTGGCAGACAGATTACGGTGTCATCAGCATACATCTGGCAGTTGGCACCTGAGCAACTATCGGGCAAGTCGTTGATGTATATTGTGAACAACAATGGCCCTAGTATAGATCCTTGTGGTACTCCCATGTTATTGGTGAGCAACCCAGATTTCTCCCCATTGACCTTGACACATTGTTCTCTCCCCTCCAGGTATGACCTAAACCACTGTATTGCCTCAGTTGAAATCTTGAGGTCTTTTAACTTCGACAATAGGACAGTGTGGTTTACCGTGTCAAAGGCCTTTTTTAGATCCAGAAACACGGTCCCCACAACATGCCCCTTAACCAATAAAGCCTTGACCTTCTCAATAAAATAACAGTTAACCATTTCTGTGGAATACTTAGGTCTAAACCCAAATTGCTGTGGATAAAGTAATTGGTTGGACTCTAAATGTTCTATCAATTGATCAGCAACAATCTTCTGCAAAATTTTTGAGACTACGGGCAATATGGCAATCAGCCTGTAGTTGCTTGCTAAGTCCTTGTCTCCCGACTTATAGACCGGGGTAATTACTGCTGTCTTCCAATTCTCTGGAAAGGTATTTGTTATTATTGACAAGTTAACTAAATGAGTAATAGGCTCCAACAGACTATTCTGGTGTTTCTTAATTAAGGCAGCACTTAAGTTATCAACATCCTTTGCCATAGAGTTATTCATTTTCCCAATAATCTCTTTAACTGCATCACTGGATACCTCTTTAATGCAAAAACTGTTGTGAACATTAACATATTCCTTAGAGGATAACTCAGGTGGTCTAAAATAACTTGCCAGTTTATGAACGAATTCACTGAAAAAACAGTTGAAGACACTGGCCATGGACTCATTACTATCAATGAGGTTATCATCTACCTTGAGACTACTTATTTTTGAATGCTTTTGTTTACTCCAATTTGTTAATCTATTAATGTGTTGACAGAGTTTAGAACTGCTCCCATTGGCCTCCTCAGTTAGTCTAAGGAAGTAATTAGTCTTAGCATTCCGAAGCTCAGACACCACTTTGTTCCTTAGACCAGTGAAAATGAAATGGTCAGTGTTGGTTTTAGTGACCAGAGACCTTTTGAGAGCAAGATCTCTCTTTTTCATAAGCTGAAGAATGTCCTTATTAAACCATGAGAGGGAGCATTTCTTAGGTCTGCTTTTCCAGGTTCTTGTGTCTTTACTAGGTAAGTTGCTCTGGAGTTGATGTTTGCCAATCATCAACTGGCTTCAACGGTCAATAAAACTTAAAAAAAATGATAAATTCACACTAAATTTGTCTCACGCACCAACCGAGATCATTAAAAAAACAAACTCCCTCCTAGACAGTCTTGGAGTGGTAAAACGTTTACTTTTTCTAACACTGAAGGACTTTATTCTGTGTTTTTAATTGGTTCTCCAAAGTCCACAGGTGACTAGAGTATCCAGAAATTGAGCTTAAATAAAACTAGCACGATGTCCATAATATTATTTTCTCAAGTATAAAGACTAATTACTAAAAAAATACTCTTGAGTAAGAATAAGAAGGTGTCTACTGAAAAAAATTACTTAAGTAGTGAGTTACTCTTGACAATTTGTGCCATTTCTATTAAATATGGGACTCTTTTCTCACAAATTCTTTTTCTTATAAATGTGACTTTTTTATACATTTGTGATTCTCTCAAGACTTTTTAAAATTCTTCTTCTTACAATTCTTTATTCATATTTTTTTATTTATTTCTATAATTGCAATGTTTTCACTTAAATTTGCAACCTTTTATTCATAAACTTGCACCTTTGTACTGAAAAATTAGTCATTTTTAGCTCATTCTGGTGATGCCGAAAGGAGCTAATGCAAGACGTGGTGTCCGTCCACATTTCACGGGAATCACTACTCCTCCTAGGCATTTGCCCTGACGTTCACTAAACTCACAATGATCCTCACGTGGGTGTGCATCCAACTTGTGCTCAAGGTCAAGGTAAAAGGTCACAAAATCTGGGTTTTTATGCAATTTCAGAGCAATCACTACTCCTCCTAGGAAACTGCCTCGATAATTACCAAACTCACTCACAATGATCCTCAGGAGGGTCTGCATCCAAGTTGTTCTTAAGGTCAACGTCAAAGGTCAGGAGATCTGGGCACTTACACGATTTTAGAAAAAAATCACCCCTTCTCCTCAGCAATTACCTCATTTCTCATGAAACTCACTCACAGTGACCATCAGGTGGGTTTGCTTCCAAGTTGAGGTCAAGGTCATTGCCAAAGATCAGAAGATCTGGGCATTTAGGATTTCCTGTAAAACTTTACTCCTCCTAGGCCACTGACCTCTACTTTATGCCCCTTTTTTTGCAAAAAAACTTTCTTTGTCTTACAGTTTCATGTCAAAGGGCCGTATTACAACGACGTGGTTGTTTAGTCAGTTGTCAGAGGCGCAGAACATGTTTATGGGTGTTTCCAAGTTCATTTCCTTATCACAACGGCATAAAAAGAAACTTTCCTCTGGCACATGACGCAAAGAGGCCAGTCTAATCATTCTGAGGTGTGTTTTGGATAATCCAATCCAAAGCACTCATGCTCATCCCTTTAATGCAAAGAGCACATTATCTAAAGTGAATTCTGATCATGACGGTTTAAGATGGGTTTTGCACTGACCAAAGCCCATGTGTGTGAGCCAAAACACACGCGATAGTAATGCTGCTTGGTAATAAGGAAGACATCAATCACAGTTGATGCCCAGTTAGTTATGTTATAAAGAACAAACGGGGAAGAATGGGCTGAAAAATCAGCTGAATGGTTTAATGTAGTGTGCATGGATGCAACACACAGACATGAATGGGTTTGAAACTTAAGAAAAAGAGGATGATGCCTGTGCAAACTTTCAAAAACTTTCATTAACGATGGCGTGGAAGTTGCTCCCGGCTGTGAGGAGATGAAGTGCTCGCTCTGCTATTGCTTTCACCAACCAAGGGTCTCCCCCGTCTCGTGCAGGGGTCTGCAGCTCTCTATCCCAGTCCTTCCCAGGCAGGGATGAAGGAGAACATCTGGCGTGGCTTCCTGTCCGCGGCCAACCCCGGCCACGAAGCAAGCCTGCTTTCGACAGCTTCTGCCCGTCCTTGACAGGTGGCAGTCAGAGAGAACCGCAACCTCGGCCCAGCTAGAAACCCAGGCGCACAGCCGAGGCAGATGTGTGGACGCATCTCCTGTCTCTGTGGGGAGTTACAGTGAAAAGCAAAACACTGTACACTCCTTGTTCATTCATTTATTCTCCTGAAAATGAGCACATTAATGCCTAATTTGTCCGGGATGAAAACAAAAATGTGGATGGAATAAAAATCTTCAGACTGAAGGCGTCCCTCCGTGTGCACACATCTTCCCTGTTCATTCATTCATTCCCCTAAAAAAAAAAATCCTACATTAAACCTAATCTATAGACTCCAATGGTAAGGCCACAATTAAAATGAGTGTGGATGGAATTTAAAAAAATAGTGTGATCATCATATAATTAAAATGACAGGCAATTACATGATGATTGTTACAACTCTCTCCATTAAAATAACAGAAAAACTCAGTAGACGCCATTTCCTCATGAGCTCTGGAGCTGAGCCATTTCAAAATACGCTACTGAAATATCATTAAAAAAATGCGCTTCTGATGATAGACCTCCCTTTTCCTGATCAAAAGCAGATTCTCATGGAATGCACTATAACAGTAATGTGCATTAGATTTTGCACTGCCACACCTCTTGAATTGAGGCGCCTCCTCCCAACGCATAGCGGACGTACTGTCTACTGGTAATTTGATGGCATGACGCAAAGCATAAAAAGCAGATGATGCACTGACAGAAACTAACAAAAACACTGGCGTATGGCGAAAAGTCTGGCGGAAAAGTGCATGGATGATCATCCTAATAGGGCCCCAAATCTTTTCACTTCCCCCCATCTCTGTCAAACACCAGAATCGGTGATTACTATGCCCAATCATATACCACAAGGCTAATAGTAGCTAGCACTACATTATCAGAATAAATCCTGTGATAAAAAGACTTGCCTAGCGGTGAGAATAACCTGTGCTCTCCCCCCACACCAGCTCCTACCTCTGTGGTTAAATATGATTATTTTTAGAGCAAGAACTTCCCATTTACTGTCCGCAATTGTGCAAATTTAAATTTTTGTATGACAGAGAGAAAGAGTGACTAAACTTTATATTGCTGTTAAGAGCAAGTGAAGCTTCTTCTGGCATGAACTTTTATTTATCTGTGATTATCTATGATGTCTGTGATATACAGCTACAGTATTTCATGGAAGTCAAACCTCTAATTATGTATTTTTAATGTGCCGGTCCAGGGGTGTCAAACGTGTGGCCCATGGGCCAAAAATGGCCCGCCAGGGAGTCCAAGTTTTTCTCTGAAATTACAGCATTCTTTCTAGTAAATACTGACTTTTTCTACTTATTAGAATTGTTCATGTAAATATGAGACATTTTTGTCCTTAAGATGAGACTTTTTTTCTCATCAGCTTTCTTTTCTTCCTTTTTTCTAGTGAAAACAGGTAGTGTAGATTTAGATTAAATCCATCAACAATTACTAATGACGTCATGCAGCCCTGAAGGGGAGTCCCAATTCATAGGGGTCATTTTCAACCCGTAACCCCTTGGCCTTTGATTTCAAGGACCAAGGGGTGGGAGAAGGCAAAGAGGAAGAGGTACAAATGAGAATTGGGACAGACCCCAAATCTACCTGTACTTCACGCTCATATTGCAAATATTTTTCTTGACTGCTTTACAGTATTTACTCCCGTTAGTAAAATTTAGCATGCACTAGTCCAGTTTGATCATATTAAACATAATTTTCTAACCACAAAATTGTGGCTAGTGAAAAGGCTGAGTGGCTAGTAACTTTGGAAAATCACTAGCCACAGTGGCCAGTGAGCAAAAAAGGTAATGTCAAGCCCTGAATATAAACTAGCTACATGTATCCTCTAATATAATTTACATTATTTAAAGAGACAGCAGAGAGAGTAATAAATTAAATCTTTTTTGAGCCTAAACAAAAGAGCGATTCAAAATTTGACAGGAAGAAAAACTGATAAGAAAAAATTGACTGACACTGAATGTAAATTAATGAAATCAAAAGTAACTTAAAAGTATGAGTACTAGAGTATAAAGACAGGTTTTTTTTTCTTCAAAAATGTACTCAGGTAAGAATAAAAAGTATCCTGCATTTCTTTTGTCAATTATAAAAGACTTTTCCATTTATTTTCACAGTATCCTAGTCCACATGGACGACAATATCATCAGACATTACTCCAACGAGGACACCTTCCAGATCTCCATGGAGGAGCTGGGCGGCATTTACAAACTTACCCTCACCGAAATCTGAATCAGGAGGATGAGCTGCTCTGGATTATGGAGAACAGAGAAGAGGAGGAGGACCGATGAAGCTGTTGGCTACACTGGCTATGCTGAAAATCTGCTGATCTCAAACTTAATTGACAGATTTAAGTCCTAAAAGTGATATTTAAAAGTTATAGCTCCCAACAGACGACACTGTTGGTCAGATAAGTTATACATTTTAATTATTTTAAGCCTCTTCTGTGACGACACGTTTGATTGTCTGACAAAACTTTTGTATTTAGCGAGCATGTGAAATGTGCCTTAAATATTTGTGCCTACTTTTGTATATTTTTTCAGGTTTGCAAAGCAAATGTAGTGATGCTATACCTCAAGCTACAGTATCTCACAAAAGTGAGTACACCCCTCACATTTTTGTAAATATTTTATTATATCTTTTCATGGGACAACACTGAAGATATGACACTTTGATACAATGTAGTCAGTGTACAGCTTGTATAACAGTGTAAATTTGCTGTCCCCTCAAAACAACTCAACACACAGCCATTAATGTCTAAACTGCTGGCAACAAAAGTGAGTACACCCCTAAGTGAAAATTCCAAATTGTGCCCAATTAGCCATTTTCTCTCCCCGGTGTCATGTGACTCATTAGTGTTACAAGGTCTCAGGTGTGAATGGGGAGCAGGTGTGTTAAATTTGGTGTTATCGCTCTCACACTTTCTCATACTGGTCACTGGAAGTTCAACATGGCACCTCATGGCAAAGAACTCTCTGAGAACTCTTAGGGATGTACTCACTTTTGTTGCCAGCGGTTTAGACATTAATGGCTGTGTGTTGAGTTATTTTGAGGGGACAGCAAATTTACACTGTTATACAAGCTGTACAATGACTACTTTACATTTTATCAAAGTCATATCTTCAGTGTTGTCCCATGAAAAGATATAATAAAATATTTACAAAAATGTGAGTGGTGTACTCACTTTTGTGAGATACTGTATGCAGGCATTCATTCCTATGAATCTTCTTTTATTGTAACCCCACCAGCTTACCTTTGCTAAAGCCAGAGCACTGATGATAACCGCTGCAAAAGTTGGTATTTAGCACACAAAACGGTGTCAGTAACTAGTTAAAGGAGCCCCAGTGGTTTGTTGTATTAATGCTAAACAACATGGCAGTATTTAATGTGTAAAAACTCCAACTATCACATGATTTGGGTAGATTTCATATGTGTTTGTATTTCTAGCCCATGGTTGCTTTTGTGACTTTTCCTCAGATCAATTTAAATAATGCCATTTTCATAAGTATTACATAGTTCTATAAATTGATCACATTTTAAAACAGCTACCCTACCCCCTGTAGATTAGCTTTGTTGATAATATAGGTTGAAGAACGTCTAGCTCAGTCTGCACAGGCTGTCCTCGAGGTGCAATATCATGTTTAGGATTAGAGCACATGCGGGGAAAAAAAGCTTCTGAATTGCCATAAATACACTACAGAATTGATGGGGTTTTTTAATGGAAACAAAAGGATCTACATGATTCCTCTTTTTTTATCTCAGTACTAATTGTGTATATATTTATTAAGAGAGGATGTGGGTGGTTGTTTTTTTAACCAACTATAACCAGATTTCAATTTCCTAATATGTTGTTTTCCTTTTTTATGAAGTTATTCTACCATTACATGTAATAATGAATAAGTTTTTTTTCATTGTGATATTTGTCCAATAAAGCTGTTTTGGTCTTTAGATTGTTTTTAAGTATTATTATTTGTTTCATTTATTGCATTACCATTTCAGTTGTTTATTCTTTTTTTATTACAACTCCTCATCTTGTAGTAGACCTGAAAACTAAAGATATGTGAAGCTTTATTTATAGTAGCTCCCTTTATGCTTAATTGTTGGGCAGTGAAAAAGATGAACAGATGTCTGCAGACAGGAAATCGGCATGATGAGACAGGAATTGCTCTGTTGGAAATCAGGCCACAGTGTTACTCCTAACATTGAGATACACCTCACTAAATGTTCGACCCTTTGGATATGTCGTACTTGGGTGTGATTACCTTTTGGCCTGCTGGACTTGTAGCTATCCTGCCTATTTAATCGCAATCTCTTTATTATTAGACTTCTTAGTCATTCTGCTCTGTTCCCTCTCCCAGACATCCTACTCAGCTCAGGCCAAGCAGTGTTCCCTCTCCATGTGTGGCAGTGTATTAAGTCCATGTTCTCAGTCCTTCTATTTTCTCCCACTTCTCTTGTCCTAATGTAGAGTGCTGTGAAAAAGTATTTGCCCCTTCCTGATTTCTTACATTTTTTGCGTATTTATCACACTTAAATGTTTCAGATCATCAAACAGATTTTAATATTAGACAAAGTTAATCCAAGTAAATATAAAATGCAGTTCTAAATGATGATTTCGTTGAAGGGAAAAGTATCCAAACCAAACCTTGCATATATAAAAAAGTAATTGACCCAAACCTAATAACTGGTTGCCCAACCCTTGGTGGCAACAACTGCAATCAAGCATTTGCAATAAATGGTAATGAGTCTTTTACATCACTGAGCTGAACTACACGTCCATAAAATCTGGTTTTACTAATTAGTTTACTAATTAATTTATTAACAGTAAATTCGTGATGTAACAAGAAGGAGCAATTACTTTTGCACACAGGTCCAGGTAGGTTTGGAAGTTTTTCCCTTAATAAATGAAATCATCATTTAAAAACTCCTTTGCATTTACTTGGGTTATTGCAAAAATATAAAAAATCAGGAATGGGGCAAATACTTTTTCACAGCACTCTAATATCCTGGTTTATAAGAAATAGTTGTATTAAAGTAAGTCAAAAGTAAAACAAAAGTAATTAGCCACTGGAAGCCACGCCCACCAAAAACATCACAGCACATGGTAATCTGCATACAAAAACACTGCAGTGGCATTGTCAAAGATAGAAATTGGGCACTTTGTGACTAACTAGAAGACAAATATAAAACAACTAATAAACAGTTAATTTTTACAACAGTGTTGCTGCAGGACACATATAGTTACAGCCATCTTGATTTCTTTAGTTTGTCATACCCAGGTTGTCCCAAATTAACAGTAGAAAAAATTATTTTACTGCCGATA
The DNA here is from genome assembly GCA_020510985.1 of Pholidichthys leucotaenia. Taxonomy (NCBI): domain Eukaryota; kingdom Metazoa; phylum Chordata; class Actinopteri; order Cichliformes; family Pholidichthyidae; genus Pholidichthys; species Pholidichthys leucotaenia. Next base: position 141,946,788 of record CM035842.1, on the reverse strand, counting down.
AGTACGTATGTCCTAAATCTGACTTTTGCTGAGAAAAGAAATGCTCTGTAATTTTTTTCTTGTTTGACAGACTATTTTGGGGGTCCTTCAACACTTACATAATTTTTGACGTTGTGGTGACCCAGTACGCTGCGGACGGACATTATCTCACATTCATCAGGGCTGGAGGAAGGGGAGGACAATTGACATACAGACAGAGAGCCCCGGGGGGCAATCAGACTGGACTGTTATGTATGCGTCCCCCGAGGAAGGAGAGGACATCCAGGCACCAGCTGATGTCATGCTAATGATATGTATTGACTGATATGTATGAGATGACAATCACTATGCTAATGTGCCATGCATTCTCTCTCTGTATAACTGTATAAAAGAGCTTGTTATACATGCATCAGCAGCACAGTAGCTCACCGAGCTACAAAGCGTGTTTCATGACTGGAGGAAAATAAAGCGTGTTGGAGGAAATAAAACCTTGCACCCTTCCAGCTCGTCACATCTCGCCTGTTCTATTACCTCCACATTGGTGACCCTGGACGTGCATGGTGCGTATCTCGCCTGTTCCATTACCTCCACATTGGTGACCCTGGACGTGCATGGTGCGTCTCTCGACTATGCCATTTTCTCCACACTGGTGACCTAATGAGAGAGAATGATCGTCTACTCCCTCTCACCGCGCTGTGGATTCCAGAGGATCAGAGAACGCCTGCATCCTCTTCATCCACACCGGAGCATGCTCTCCGGAGCGGGCAGCGCTGGGACCGATACGCACCATGAATGGCGACACGAGCGAAACGAAGGAAACAGCCTGAACGGGGAAGATCATCGGCGCCGTCTGCGTTGATTTCCATCAAGCTCCCTGACTCTCCTGACTCACAAGTACCCTGACCCTGAGTACAGCTTTCACAGACTGCTGCAGTAAATTGGCTTAACCAACAGAGTGATTCTGGTTAAATATATATCCAAAGGGCCATCGGGGTGAGGTCACTTCTTGATAGTTCATTCATGACTCAGTTGATAAAGTTTGCTGAGCCTCTTGATTATTTCATTCATGACTCAGATTGTATCTGCTGACTACATGCAGGAAACCAGTTGACATTAGTGATAGGGCTGGATGCAGTCACAGTGATAGAACTGGACATTCACAGTTGATAACCTAAGTTACATCAGCATCCTTCAATCTGTTTTTTCCACTACTCAACAACTCCAAATATGGTAACAGGATTTCCTGAGTCAGTATACACATTAAGCTTTATATATATATATATATATATATATATATATATATATATATATATATATATATATATATATATACGTATATATATGTGTGTGTGTGTGTGTGTGTGTCATGTTCACTGCACAAACTGCGCAGCAAACATATGAAATGGCAGCAATCCCAAAACGCAGAGTAAGTAACGTGTTTATTTACAATGGGTGTATGTATAGAAAGTCCAAATACAGTCACAGCACAAAGGAAAAACACCCGGCTACAAACTTGATTGGTCTACAAGAATGCCTAACGTGCTCCAATTAAGCAGGAGCGGAGAAAAAAGGCACAGGGAAGACTTAGAACAGTGTCGGAGCGGAAAGGCTCTGAGAGAACAATATGATTCAGTCCAGGGGTAAACTAATAGAAGCAAGTCCAGATGTTCAAGGTTGACATTGTGAAGTTGCCGCGACGGCTGGTCGTACTGCCCTGCTATTAATACCAAGCACTAATGACAGGAAGTATGACCAGCCGTGTTGCAACAGGTGCGTGACTGATTGAACTAGTGTGTGTGTGCGTGTGTAAGTGTGAACGTGACTGTGTGTGTATGTGTGCATGCATGTATGAGTGTGTGTGCATGCATGAGTGTGTGAGTGTGTATGTGGTGACCCATACCGCTGGTGGATGCCTGGTGAGGAGGTGGCATGGCTGTGGGGCTGGCGGAAAGCAAAGCTCAATCCGTCAGCTGGAATTAATAAGTAATAATTAAACCCAACAGCCACAAGTCAAGCTCGGGATGAGGACCCCGAACATGACAATATACAGACGTGGACAAAATTGTTGGTACCCCTCTGTTAATGAAAGAAAAACCCACAATGGTCACAGAAATAACTTGAATCTGACAAAAGTGGTAATAAATTAAAATTCTGTGAAAATTAACCAGTGAAAATCAGACAATGCTTTTGAATTGTGGTTCAACAGAATTATTTTAAAAAACAAACTCATGAAACAGGCCTGGGCAAAAATGATGGTACCCTTAACTTAATATTTTGTTGCACAATCTTTTGAGGCAATCACTGCAATCAAACAATTTCTGTAACTGTCAATGAGACTTCTGCACCTCTCAGCAGGTATTTTGGCCCACTCCTCATGAGCAAACTGCTCCAGTTGTGTCAGGTTTGAAGGGTGCCTTCTCCAGACGGCATGTTTCAGCTCCTTCCACAGATGTTCAATAGGATTTAGATCAGGGCTCATAGAAGGTCACTTTAGAATAGTCCAATGTTTGGCTCTTAGCCATTTTTGGGTGTTTTTAGCTGTGTGTTTTGGGTCATTATCCTGTTGTAAGACCCATGACCTGTGACTGAGACCAAGCTGTCTGACACTGAGCAGCACATTTCTCTCCAGAATACCTTGATAGTCTTGAGATTTCATTGAACCCTGCACAGATTCAAGACACCCTGCGCCAGATGCAGCAAAGCAGCACCAGAACATAACAGAACCTCCTCCATGTTTCACAGTAGGGAGAATGTTCTTTTCTTGGTATGCTTCATTTTTGCATCTGTGAACACAGAGCTGATGTGCCTTGCCAAAATGTTCCAGTTTTGTCTCGTCTGTCCATAAGACATTCTCCCAGAAGCTTTGTGGCTTGTCAACATGCAGTTTGGCAAATTCCAGTCTGGCTTTTTTATGATTTTGTTTTCAACAGTGGTGTCTTCCTTGATCGTCTCCCATGAAGTCCACTTTGGCTCAAACAACGACGGATGGTGCAATCTGACACTGATGTACCTTGACCTTGGAGTTCACCATGAATGTGTTTAGAGGTTGTTCTGGGTTCTTTTGTTACCATTCGTATTATCCGTCTCTTCCATTTTTCATCAAGTTTCCCCCTGCGGCCATGTCCAGGGAGGTTGGCTACAGTCCCGTGGGTCTTAAATTTCTGAATAATATGTGCAACTGTAGTCACAGGAACATCAAGCTGCTTGGAAATGGTCTTATAGCCTTTACCTTTAACATGCTTGTCTATAATTTTCTTTCTAATCTCCTGAGACAACTCTCTCCTTTGTGTCCTCTGGTCCATGTTTAGTGTGATACACACCATGTCACCAAACAGCACAGTGACTACTTATCACCCTTTAAATAGGCCGACTGACTGATTACAAGTTTGTAGACACCTGTGATGTTAATTAGAGCACACATCTTGGTTGAACATGTCCCTATGGTCACATTATTTTCAATCTTTTCTAGGGGTACCATCATTTTTGTCCAGGCCTGTTTCATGAGTTTGTTTTTTAAAGTAATTCTGCTGAACCACAATTCAAAAGCATTGTCTGATTTTCAGTGGTTAATTTTCATAGAATTTTTATTTATTACCACTTTTGTCAGATTCAAGTTATCTCTGTGACCACTGTGGGTTTTTCTTTCATTAACAGAGGGGTACCAACAATTTTGTCCACGTCTGTATATATATGAAAAATTCATTTATATCAAAATTTATATAACTCAGTGTAGCATACAATTTTTCCATCATCTCCCCCTTTGATACCCAAAAGGCATCATAAAAGAAAAGTGATAGCAAGTTATAACATCGAAAACTGTGTTTTTAGCAATTCTTTGTTCCACTGCTTCAATCACCTCACCAGGTGACCAGCAAAAGAGTTCACTAATGGTTAGTGGGCACTGTTGATGAGTCCTGGATTCAGGACCTTTTTTTGCAATGGTTGATTCCCCACTGTGGCTCTTTCTGCAACCTTGACAGCTGTGAAGGCCATCGACAGGACCTTTGTGGCTTGGTTTCACGCAAATGATCCTCTTTCAGTGGTATAGTCACACTCGAATTATTGCTCGTTGAAATGAAGCCATCAGCAGCTTCACAATATCCCCACAATAGCAGTCTGGGCCCCTCCTTATCTGCCTCAGTCTCCTTCCACACTCCACCTGAGAGGAAGGAAAAAAGAATATAAGTCTCACTTGCAAAATCCAATAGTGTTTTGTTTTTATTTTTCTTACGGTCATAATATTTCAAATTGATTAACCTCTTGCACTCCGGGCAATCTTCCTAAAAATGCCAAAAAATAACGTGCCCAAAGTAAATCGAAAGCTGTTCTTCAACCCTTTGCAGCATCTTCATGGGGTTGGTCTCATTTAAAAAAAAACACTTTGAATTTTTTGGTAAAAATAAACATAATCTCTCTATGTGCTCCGGCCACTGAGTTACAGTCATCTAAACATACTGAACTTGAAGAAAAAAAATTTGGACACGGTGTTTTTTTGGATACAAATGCTTGCAAATAACACACAGCTGTCCGATCCGGCTGGAAAATGCAACAGAAATGTAGAACCAAGTGTTATCCAGCTGAGATCCAAATTTGGTAACAATACCACAAAAAATGAATATTTTACACAGCTTTGTTCTCAGGCTGTTCCCAGGCGTTTTGGAACTGTGCCAAATTGTGCCAAATGGCACAGTTTGGAAAAACGTCTGTAACTTTTGAATAATTCAATGTAGAAGCTTCATTTTAGGCTCAAAGGAAAGGTCACACTCAGGGTTGTGTCTGTGTGTGTGTGTGGGGGGGGGGGTCGTTCCCCCCCCCCCCGCTACCAAGGACAGAGTTCGGCCCTCGCTACATGACAGATTACACTCGTTGCATGTTTCCACAGCAATGCTGTCACAGCGGCTCCCCCCCCCCCTCGCTACTGTGTGTGTGTGGGGGGAGGGTTGTCCCACCCCCCCGCTCGCTACAGAGGATGGACTTCAGCCATCGCTACACAACGGATTAGCCTTATGTGGTGATGTAGGACAGCAGTGCAATCACTGCGGCTCCCCCCCCCCTCGCTGCAGAAGAATAGCGGGGGTGGGGGGGGCGTTCACAGCCTGTACACTGCGAGCAACCCCTTGTACCGCGGCGCACGAACGTCCGACTTCGTGAACCGCACAGCTGTAATTTACTGATCGGTCAAAAGTCATTTTGGATTACAATTTTCAGGGATAGAGAATAATTTAGCTTATAACACCTTACCTCTTCACAGCGGAGTCTTGGCGAACTTGTCTTCCTCATTGTCAGACGAACGCGACGCTGGTCCGCTCTGGTTCTGGTCTCGCAACTCGATCAAAACATAATTCCATTATTGCGGTTTTGTGCTTCCATGATTGCGGGTTTTGGCGAACGATTTTTCAAAACAAATAACAGTAGTAATTAAAAAAAGACTGGCAAAGGCGTGTGTGTCACTCAGCCTTCGTCATCAGCCTCCGTCGGTCTATAATGACCATGGAATAAATCATAACGTCTACTCTGCTGGAACCAATACAAAATAAGCACCGCCTGTGGCCGAACATGCCGATCCACAAATGGCACTCCCTGTCACACAGGTTGCATTTGTGGATGGTCTCCATGCTGCTGGGTCTGTGGGGCTCTTCCTGTGTACTTTTTTGATCCGCTGCAGCAGCCAGTCTTCACCCAGCCTTAAAAAAAAACAGCTCACGAACTTCTCTGCTTCAGTTGGCTCACTGCATTCAAAGCGTTGGGAGGCGGGTCCTCCTTCCTAGGTTTTCATTCATTGGCTCTTCAAGATTTCAGAAACCCAATTCAAGGCTCTTATTAGTCGAATGAGAGGTCAATCAGATGAACTAATCTGTTCGCGGCTGTGTTTGCAGCTTTTTTTTTCAGTGGCGCTTGGAGGCCACACCACCTACACCACCACCATCAATATCCTTATCATGCGTCATGCGCACGAGGGCGCACGAGTGCGCTCTCGTGCGCCCTCGTGCGCCTTAGGACGCAGAGACTTGCCCGCCTGCGGAACAACGGAGTGCAAGAGGTTAAAGCAGTCGCAGAAAGGACTGCTTTTATTCTCTTAGTTGTTTTTTTTTAAATGGTGCATCAGTGCAATATATTACAAATTAATCTGCACATTGATTAGTCATTCAGTTTCCTCAATGAGTCTCCTGGTCCTTCAAACAGTGTAGTGTGCAAAGGTCACTCCTCTTGACACACACACTCATTCAGCCGATAATCAGGCTTTACTACAAACTTGACCAGATTTGCAAATGTATTATCAGATCATATTGGTTAATCAATCAAGGCTATATTTGTATAGCTCTTTTCCAGACAAAAACTGTAACTCAGACTGTATAATAGATAACAGATCATTAGGATTAAGACAAGAGCATTTAATGTCGTTAAATCATATTTCTTTCATTTTCTGTCTACTCTCACTTTAATCTTGTAGAAATTAAAATTTAACTCACCAATAGAAGAAGCATCTTCTTAGTTTTATTTTGTTTACTGCTTTTACTTATGGAGAAAGCAAAACAAAACAACCATATCTCCGAATACTTACCACTTACCTGTATACAATCTAAATCCAATTCATCTGAAATGTTTTATTGTGCAAACTTATGGGTTAGTCATCATTCACTGTCTATGACGGGATGGATTAAAGGTGGCACATTAAGCTCAGGATTTCAGCCAGCGTTCATGCAACCAGTAAGAGCTTACCTCAAGGAAAAACAGACAATTACCTGCTTGATGGTCCCTTGGTCTACATTTTCCTCAGACATGAATGTTTAAACCAGCAATTTTCTAGATTTCATTTACCCATAATATACTGTACTTACCTTTTATGTCAGTCTTTAACTTTGTTCAGCTTCGTTTTTTTCCTATGTTTACCAATCTGTTACAAGGTCATTAAATTCATCAACTTTGGTTTAAATTCAACAAAGTACCTCATTCATCCTACCTAAGTTATCAATGGATTCAGTAAAATGCCCCTTTTAATTTATTAATTTAGAAATTCCCATTCTTATCAGGCATGCAAAAATTATTTTCAAAGATGGATTATCATAGCAAAGTCAGCTCCCCTCCTGCTGGACATCAGTCGCTCTCATCTCAGACCAATTTGTGTCAAGGTATAGAGGCAGGAATCTTCCTGGGGGCATCCCCCCACCGATGTCAAAGGCAGGAAACAGACCCACAAATGATCCCAGAACACACATTCTGCCTTTAATATATATGTATATATATATATATATATACACTACCGTTCAAAAGTTTGGGGTCACTTAGAAATTTCCTTATTTTTGAAAGAAAAGCACGTTTTTTCATTGACGATAACTTTAAACTAATCAGAAATACACTCTATACATTGCTAATGTGGTAAATGACTATTCTAGCTGCAAATGTCTGGTTTTTGGTGCAATATCTACATAGGTGTATAGAGGCCCATTTCCAGCAACTATCACTCCAGTGTTCTAATGGTACAATGTGTTTGCTCATTGCGTCAGAAGGCTAATGGATGATTAGAAAACCCTTGTGCAATCATGTTAGGTCTGCAATGCTGTAATTGCTGCAAATGGAGGATTCTTTGACGAAAGCAAAGTTTGAAGGAAAAAATTATTATTTCAAATACAAATCATTATTTCTAACCTTGTCAATGTCTTGACTATATTTTCTATTCATTTTACAACTCATGGTGGTAAGTAAGTGTGACTTTTCATGGAAAACACAAAATAATTGTCTGGGTGACCCCAAACTTTTGAACGGTAGTGTATATATACAGTGGGGTAAAAAAGTATTTAGTCAGCCACCAATTGTGCAAGTTCTCCCACTTAAAAGATGAGAGAGGTCTCCAATTTTCATCATAGGTATACCTCAAATATGAGAGACAAAATGAGAAAAAAAAAATCCAGAAAATCACATTGAAGGATTTTTAATGAATTAATTGGTAAATTCCTCGGTAAAATAAGTATTTGGTCAATAACAAAAGTTCATCTCAGTACTTTGTTATATACCCTTTGTTGGCAATGACAGAGGTCAAACGTTTTCTGTAAGTCTTCACAAGGTTTTCACACACTGTTGCTGGTGTTTTGGCCCATTCCTCCATGCAGATCTCCTCTAGAGCAGTGATGTTTTGGGGCTGTCGCTGGGCAACACAGACTTTCAACTCCCTCCAAAGATTTTCTATGGAGTTGAGATCTGGAGACTGGCTAGGCCACTCCAGGACCTTGAAATGCTTCTTACGATGCCACTCCTTCGTTGCCCGGGCGGTGTGTTTGGGATCATTGTCATGCTGAAAGACCCAGCCACGTTTCATCTTCAATGCCCTTGCTGATGGAAGAAGGTTTTCACTCAAAATCTCACGATACATGGCCCCATTCATTCTTTCCTTTATACGGATCAGTCATCCCGGTCCCTTTGCAGAAAAACAGCCCCAAAGTATAATGTTTTCACCCCCATGCTTCACAGTAGGTATGGTGTTCTTTCTCCTCCAAACACGACAAGTTGAGTTTTTACCAAAAAGTTCTATTTTGGTTTCATCTGACCATATGACATTCTCCCAATCCTCTTCTGGATCATCCAAATGCTCTCTAGCAAACTTCAGACGGGCCTGGACATGTACTGGCTTAAGCAGGGGGACACGTCTGGCACTGCAGGATTTGAATTCCTGGTGGCGTAGTGTGTTTCTGATGTAGCCTTTGTTACTTTGGTCCCAACTCTCTGCAGGTCATTCACTAGGTCCCCCCATGTGGTTCTGGGATTTTTGCTCACCATTCTCGTGATCATTTTGACCCCACGGGGTGAGATCTTGTGTGGAGCCCCAGCTCAAGGGAGATTCTCAGTGGACTTGTATGTCTTCCATTTTCTAATAATTGCTCCCACAGTTGATTTCTTCACACCAAGCTGCTTACCTATTGCAGATTCAGTCTTCCCAGCCTGGTGCAGGTCTACAATTTTGTTTCTGGTGTCCTTTGACAGCTCTTTGGTCTTGGCCATAATGGAGTTTGGAGTCTGACTGTTTGATAATTAATACAGGTAACGAATGGAGGACAGAGGAGCCTCTTAAAGAAGAAGTTACAGGTCTGTGAGAGCCAGAAATCTTGCTTGTTTGTAGGTGACCAAATACTTATTTTACCAAGGAATTTACCAATTAATTCATTAAAAATCCTTCAATGTGATTTTCTGGATTTTTTTTTTCTCATTTTGTCTCTCATAGTTGAGGTATACCTATGATGAAAAGTGGAGACCTCTCTCATCTTTTAAGTGGGAGAACTTGCACAATTGGTGACTGACTAAATACTTTTTTGCCCCACTGTATATATATATATATATATACTGTATATTATGTGTGTGTGTGTGTGTGTGTGTGTGTTAAATGAGCTATAATTTAATTTGTTTGCTTGCCAAATAATTTCAATCAATAATTATAATCCTCAATAACTTTCACTTTTTAAACATTGTCTTCTTTTATAACAATGCATCTTAAACTAACCAAAATTTAATCAGTTTTGTCTCTAATTTAATCAGTTGAAATTTAATCAGTTTTGTCTCTATTTTAATCAGTTCAAATTTAATCAGCTTTGTCTCTAAATTAATAAGATTTTGTCTCTGAATTAATAAGATTTATAATATTGTCTCAAAGTGAATATATAGGGAAAAATAAAAAAAAAATGCCAACAAATAAGGAAACTGTTCATAAAGTATATTCCAGATATCCCCCCCCCTTTTTTGTTTTTACATCATTCAAGGGTAGGTAAACAAACATACACCAAATAAATAATTCAGGACAAAACAAACAGACATCAAACAAAAGAAGAAAGAAGAACAGAAAAGGTAGAAGAAGGTAGATGTCATGAGCTGAGCACTGGAGGTTTCCGCCTTGCTCAGTCTCATGGCTTTTTCTCTACATTTATATATTTGTTGTATTTTGTGCTTTTGGGGTTTCTGTAATTCTTGTACTGTTTGCTGTTTTCTTGTTTATGCTTTAGTTTTGTTACACTTTTATTTTGTATTAATTTGCATTTGTATTCCAGCCTGCATTTGTTGATATTTTATTCTTTATATCTTTTCTGTTGTGTTCTTTCTCTAGGTTGACAGCTGTCAGTGGCATTTCCGGATTTGTGCTCCGTGTGGGCATCGCCCCTGTCAGCTGTCAGTTCCAGTCACTCCTCTCTCATTGCTCCCAGCTGATCCAGATTATTAATCATTGTTTTCTCCTGCCCGCTCTGGTATCCACACCTGTGTCATATTGTGTTATGCGTTATTTAAGACCACTGCGCCTTGCATTCCTCACTGCAGTCTTGGCTTCTGTGTATGACTCCCAAACGTAAATATGACGTGCTCTGTTTTCGCTTTGTTACTGGGTGTATCTCTTTGTGTCTTTGAGTTGTTTCATGCACTTTATGTTCTTCAATAAATCTCACAACCTCACAGTTTAGCGTGTGGGTCTTCCTCTCTGCCCCAAAGGGCAATTCATGACAGTGGATTATCAGTGTCATCTGAAGTCATTCTAAATGTAATAATCAGGTCATCTAAGTCCAGTCTCTAAATGTCAAGCCTCAACATGTCAATAGTCAGTTTACTTTAGAATCAAACTATATTTCATTCAGATTGTCTTGAGGCCTTCTCCCACTGACACTGTGTCATCAGGGGTGCCTGCATTTTGATTAAGCATGCTGATAGAAAGGATCCTTTGTCAATATTATCTTTACTTAACCATGGTGTCAAAATATCTTGTGAAACACTGAATATCACTGTCACTTAGGACATGAATTCTAATAAAGCTAAGGTCTCAGTGTCTCAAAAAGAAAAAAGGAGAGAAAAAAAACATTATTATTGTATCCAAGTGTCATACTTGCTGTTGTTATTGTGATGTAATTTTAGCTATCTTAAAGATTTGTAATACAGTCATTAAATAATTGTTTGCTTTTAAATTTTGTATGTGATCACATAGTTCAGATTAATCTTTGCTTTACAAACCAAATTATAATTTTCTTATTTCAATTTATGGCCATGTAGTCAAAATACTCTAATTACTTGTTAGACTTTATAGTTTCTATTTTGTTGATCAACATTTTATGAAATCAATTAATCATACAGTTCACAGGACTGCCTCCTCTGGATGCCAGTTTTTCAAAATTTTCTCCAAAATCCATGCTCAAGTTTGTCCTGTAATGAGAAAAAACAGTCATTTTTCTAAATTTATTTTGTAGTCACCCTTGAAGGCAGAAATCTGACAAGGGTATGAGTAAGATTCTTAGTTTTCAGGCAATGGAAGAGCTTTTCAGTTTCTATTTTTGTCATTTTGATCTCAAAATATATTTATTCCATGCATAGTTTAGATAAAACTTTTAGTAATTATCATTTTGAAATTCAAATATAAGCATATACTGTACTTTTAAACTTTACAAGTATATCTAGATGTTAAAAGGTTAACCATTATCTCAAACTTGTTGGCTGCCATTTTAAATAATGTTGCATATAACTTTTGATTAAAATTTATCAACACCTGTGGTTTAAACACCTTTCTCTCTCTGGTTTGCAGCTCATCAAACATTCGGTCACTCATTCTCACATTCACTCATCAGCCTACTTCAGTTCTGGTCTGTAATCTGTCTGGTGTGTAATCAATTAGGTGTGAGGACATTATTATTATCATTATCATTATTATTCTTTTGGACTAGTAATACCGGAGTGGTGGCTCAGTTGGTACAGCATCCGCCCCACACCCGGGAGGCAGGGGTTCAAATCCCGGCCGGGTCATGCCAAAGACCATATAAAAAAGCGGAACTTCCTGCCGTCCAGCTTGGTGCTCAGCAATAATGGAATGGAGAACGGAAATCTGTGGCAACATCTTGCATGGCAGCGGCCCTTCTGATTCTGCATATGGGGTGTGTGTGATTGACACTGTAGATAGGATAAAACACAGTTTCATTCTACTGTACATGATTGGTCGAATGACGATAAAGGGTGATTTAATTTAAAGGTGTGATTACTTAAGAAATACTTATTACCGTGTGCTAGTGCATTTGTATATTCATAACTGTAAACTACATCTCAAATGTGTATGTACTTTGCCTGACTATTGTCCTACATATAAAAATATGATCATGTTGACAGGAAAAACAAACAACAAAACAAACAAAACAAAAAAAAAAATTTGGTGTAGGTGCGTTTTACCACAGGGTTTGTTTTTTTTTAATCCTTTCTGTTGGGCTAGTAAACCATGGCAAATAGTGTTCATTCATCCCTCTCTTCAGCACCCAGAGAAAGTCCATCTAATCATTGTCTTTGTCCATTCTTTGGTTCTCAGCTGTTACCATATCTCGAGCACACACACAGAGCAGAGAATGTTCATGGCCCACTTACAGAGGTGTGGTTATGTTACTCAGCAGTTCTTGGAGACAATTGCCACAAACGAAGTACACAAAGATGGAGTTACTGTATGTTTGTCACTCAGCAGTTCTTAGTTACAGGCAACTGCCACAAGCAAAGCAATACTGGCCTGTTGTTGTCATCAGCCACCCGCCGGCGACTAGCAAGAGAGTTCTTAGCCCATTGTGCCAGAGAGCTGCTCATTCAGGAAGTGTGCATGCTGTAGTGCTGGTTGATGGATGGATTTGGTGATGACGTTGGTGTTTACACTGGTTGATGATGCTGGGGTGAGGAAGGCAATGAGACAATAAAGATAGCACTGGTCTGCCATGGTTCAGTTCGCCCCTAAAAAAAATACAAAGGAAAAAAAGATTCCTGAGACGTATATTCTGTTCATATATCATCCACATGTAAATTAAAACTAGGACTTAAATAAAATGTCACTGTTTCCGTGTTTTGGGTGTCAGTCTGTGAGGTTACTGTCTTGATACAATTAAAATATGTGATTCCTTTAAAAAAAGTGTAGAATTATAAGATTATTAAGTACAATGAAAAGGGTAAATTAGGTTGTAATATATACCTTGATAAATGATATTGTGGACAGAATAACCAGGCCAAACTTTTCCGAGCAGAAGAAGCTTTATTCCACTCTCTCTCACATTCACCAGAACCAGAAAAACTTCCCCCAGGTTGCAGGCACTCTCTTTCATATCACAGCACTAACACTTCTCTGCTACCTGGGGTGCTGCATTAACATATCACTCCCCCACACTCCCCATCTTTGATCTGCTACTTCAGTCTGAGGGAAAACTACTGAGTAACTACTGAGTGGGTTCCCCACAATATTGTGTTTGCTTTATGAACCACAATGAATTAAACTGAACCTAAAATAAAACAAATTAAACCAAAACAAAATAAAATAAAATAAAACATGTTTTCTGCTTAGATATGTAGGGCCATATGAATTTCTGCATCCTTGGACTTTAAATAAAGTCACAAGTTCAACAAAAAGTCGAAATAAAATGTCATATGTGAGCCACAGAATTATTACTAAAAATTCAAAACGAGCACAAAGGTATGTCAAGGAGAGAAAAATAAAAAATTAAAAGAAGAAAACACATTCATTTAAAGGAAAATACATCCACAGGGCCCTAGTTTCAGTTTTTTTGTTTTTGTTTTTGTTTTTGTTTTTTATTTCAAATCCTGACTTTGCTCTAATGCTTGGGGTCATAAGAGCATTTAATAGCCCACACCTCTAATTGATTCAAACCAGATACTGTTGGTAAAATAAATATCAACTATATAGTTAGCAAATAGGCTTTTGTTTTCACTTTTATAACTTCTTGTGTACACGTTCTCACACATTTTCATACAAACACATTCTCACTTGATGTCCTATGAAACTAATTTACTTTTCATGTACATGATGTCATAGTTTATTTAGATGGAAGGAGCTCTCTTTTATTTATCATGCATTCTTATTTTCAACTTTTTCTCATCTAACCTTTCTTTCAGATAATGTAAATGATGGAGACTAAATGATCCTCCATCTGGAAAACCCATTTCAGACCAGATAGGCACCAGCCAGACACTTTCATCACCATATTTTTGTGTCATATTTTTCCAAATGGGAATTGCTGTAAGGGCTCACACTCTTACTTTGAAATTTTCCCATATTCCATCTAAGTAAAACCCTAGAGACATTATTTATTTAAACACACACAGACACACACACACACGAACTACCAGACAAACAAACTGCAGTTATTTATTTAATGTATTTCTTTTATTTTACTCTAGATAGAGGTTATTTTATTTTATTTTAAACTTATTTTGAATTATACCTTAAGTTATTTTGGTTGTTGTTATCATGTTAAGGTTAATCCTTATTATATTAAAGCTATTTCTTTATTTTGTTATTTCTTACTATAACCTTATTTTCTCTGTTTTTTGCCTTTTTTATTTTTTCCCCTCTCTCTCTCTCTCTCTCTCTCTCTCTCTATTTTAAGGTTATTTTTTATTATAATCTTTGTCTTCTCTATTTTTTGTCTTTTATATTTTTGTTTGTTCTCTCTCTCTCTCTCTCTCTCTCTATATATATATATATATATATAGATAGATAGATAGATAGATAGATAGATAGATAGATAGATAGATAGATAGATAGATAGATAGATAGATATTAAGGTTATTTGTTATTATAACCTTTAGCTTCTCTATTTTTTGTCTTTTATTTTTTGTTCTCTCTCAGCCGTTTATATCACTCCACGGTAACCTGCCACTGCATTTTTCCAGGTTATCCTGCCGCGATATCCCCCTGTGCGCTGTTTGTACTCGTTTTCTCAGCAGAAATGCACTTCCCTGACTAACTCTAACCAGGGCACAGTTAAGCTTTACCGAACGGACCTGGACCTATGGTAACTAACACTTAACTCTTGCTCTTAACTCCTTATGCATATTTTCAGACCGACCACAGACTCTAACCAGAACGAAACGTTTTTAAATCATTAATAATTAAATTTACTCACTTCAATCCACCTGCAGTTCAGCTACATCACCCTCCGATCTGCTCTCAGTGTCTCCGGACTCTGCCTCACTTCAGCAAAGCCGACCCGCTGGAGTTGGTGGAGGAAGTCTTCTTTCGCAGCTATGTACAAGCTGTCTCAGTCCAAAAACACCAAAAACAGGAGGAGAGGGATATCTGGAGTCCCTGTGGTTGGGTGCCAAGTATGTTGGAAAAATTTCTTATCAAAAATCAGGCTGGATCAAAGTTTCAGCAAATTTAATATGCACTGATCAGCAGAAGACAATAAAGAGTACAGCTTTCACAAACTGATGCAGTGCATTGGCTTAACTAACAGAGTGATTCTGGCTATATATATAAATCCAAAGGGCTGTTGGGGTGAGGTCACTTCTTGATAGTTCATTCATGACTCAATTGAAAAGGCTAAAGGCTCCCGGTTCGTTCTTGCTTTAAAACTCAGTTTAGAGCTGGCGTTTTGAGCTGTTGCTTTGTAACTTCCGCTGGAGAGTGAACCTGCTCGTGCGGAAAAAAAGAGAAATTGCCAGTCTCATAACTTAATATTGTAGTGGCTGGTGAAGCAATCAGTCCCCTCACACTCCAGGAGAACAAAGGGATTTCTCCCACGTGTTTTTTTTTTTTTTCTACGATCACAATCAACGTACATCAGCCGGGATCATGGGTCCCAAGAAAGCTCAGCAGACTGAGGAGGTGGACGATATTAAAAGAGCGCTGGACTTCTTGGCTGAAGAGATTTCTGCTGTTAAGCTGCAGCAAAAAAACATTCTGGACCTGATCGAGGAGGTGAAAGCGCTGCGGATCCAGAACGCCGAGAAGGACAAGAGGCTGGCGTATCTGGAGAGCAGAGTGTCGGAACTGGAGCAGAACACTCTGGTGAACGACGTGATCATCACGGGGCTCCACATTAAACCACGATCGTATACACGAGCGGTGGCCACGAACAGTGGAGGGAGGCTCGACGCGCTGGAAGACGAATCCACGGAGCAACAAGTGGCGGCCTTCATGCAGTCCAAAGGAATCCAGCTGGACTGTAACACCATTGAGACCTGCCACCCTCTGCCCAGGAAAAATGGCAACAAACCGGCTGTGATCATGAGGTTTGTCAACAGAAAACACAAGACTGCGCTGTTAAAACAAGGTAGGAAACTGAAAAGAACGAACATTTACATAAATGAGCACCTCACAAAAGAAAATGCAGAAATAGCCAGAAAAGCAAGATACCTGAGAAAGCAGAAAAAGATTCAAAACACCTGGACATCAAACTGTAAAATATACATCAAATTAAACGGATCACCTGAAGAAGCCAAGGGCATTAACATCCGTAATATTATGGAACTGGACAAATATCAATGAATATTATGAACTGGAGTCGACAGCAATAACAGACAATTGTAGGACACTGAAGGCATATACTCATCTGCTACAAGACATTTAACAATATGAAACAAAAGATCAACAAACAGGAACAACAGGAACTGAAAGTTTTTGAATATACAGATCACAACCCACAGGACGTAGAATATAACATAGACCCTGATAATAATTTATTTAGCTCCATCAACAATAACTGTAGTTACTACACAGATGAACAGTTTAACACAATGGTCACATCTGATTTCAATATTTCTATGCTCCACTTCAACAGCAGAAGTCTCTATGCCAACTTTAATAACATTAAAGATTATTTACATCAGTTTAAAGAGCCATTCAATATTGTGGCACTATCAGAGACGTGGCTCAGTGAAGAGAAAGGAGTGGATTTTACCATGGATGGCTATGAATTAAATTATATAAATAGAAAAGTGAAAAAAGGAGGAGGAGTTGCAATTTATGTTGACAAGAGCTTGAAATACAAGGTTGTTGAAAATCTGTCAGTAACTGTGGATGATTTATTTGAATGTATTACAATAGAAATCTGTCTGGACAATGTGAAGAATATAGTAGTGAGCTGTGTGTATAGAACACCTGGATCAAACACTGACTTATTTAAGGACTGGATGGAAAAAATGTATGGAAAACTAACTCATAAAGTTATGTTCATCTGTGGGGATTTCAATATAGATCTGATGAATTCAAAACAACATAGTTTGACAGAAGAATTTATCAACACAATGTACAGTATGGGCTTACATCCAACAATTACCAGACCTAGCAGAATCACGTCACACAGTGCCACACTAATAGATAACATATTGACAAACATTATGGAAAATAATATCAGGAGTAGGCTTTTATTGAATGATATCAGTGACCACCTGCCGATTTTTGTTGTCTATCAATGTGATTATAGGAAGAAAAAGTATACCAAAAATATTAAATATAAAAGAATAAGAACCGAAGAATCTATGTATTTACTGACAAAGGAATTATTAATACAAGATTGGAAGATAGTTTATGATGAAAATGATATACATAAAGCATATGATAAATTTTAACAAATATTTCAATCATTGTACAATAAAAACTGTCCTATAAAACAATACAGTGACAGACAACAAAAGAAAAATATTCCTTGGGTCACCAAGGGGTTAATAAATGCATGTAAAAAGAAGAATACATGGCTGGCAATGGAGTAGGTGTGTGCGTTGCTGGCTCCTGCTATATTTTTTTCTTTACTTTTTAAACCCTATTTTGCTGTAAGCTGTTAATGTTTTGGACATTTAATACGTGCAGAATCTGTTTTGAAATATGTCCAAAACAAGAAAGCAGACTGAAAAGGAGGCAGCAGGGAACGATATTAACACCAGCTTAGCTGAGGATGCTAATATCAGCCTTAACCCTGCACTTGTTGCCTTGCTTGAGCAACACAGAATGTCCATAGCTGCTGACTTCAAAGCTTCATTTGAACTTATTAATGGTAAGCTGGACAAAATTCAAGCAGATGTGGCGAACCAGGAGCAACGCATTGGCGACCTTGAAAACAACGCGGAGGACGTCAGCCAGCGCCTGGCGGCGCTTGAAGTTACATGCGAGTCAATGCAGGAGGAGAACAAACTTTTGAAAAACAAACTTTCTGACCTGGAGGGAAGAAGCAGGAGGCTGAATATTCGTCTGGTGGGTCTGCCGGAGTCCTTTGATGTGGGTCCACGGCCATCTGAATTTTTTTCTCGGCTGTTGGTGGACGTCTTTGGCGCACAAACTTTGCCATCTCCCCCAGAGCTGGATAGAGCCCACCGCAGCCTCATGTCCAAGCCGAGTCCGAATGGGAAGCCGCGCACTGTCATTATTTGTTTCCACCGGTTTCGGACCAAAGACTTGGTGATGAGAGAAGCGCGGAGACGCCGTGGGACTTTGGAATATCGTGGGCATAAACTTCAGTTCTACGAGGATTATAACGCCGACGTTCAGAAGCAACGAGCCGAATATAAGGAGGTTATGTCCGAGTTGTACAAGAGAGGTTTTCGTCCTTCTCTTCTTTTCCCCGCCAGGCTCCGGATAACTCTTCCAGACGGCAAAAACCAGTGGCTGGCGTCCGTCTCGGAGGCCACCTGCTTCATGCAAACTATGGAGAGAAACCAGCAATTTTCGCCTTGAACTGGACATTTCTGGGTTGACCAGCTGCCGCGCTGGGCTGCTTGTTACTTCATTGAAGCTGCACTGACTGGACATTGATGCATTTTCAGATGTTTAAAAACAAGGTAAAATTGGCTCCCTATACGTTGTTTACTTAATTCTTTTTTTTAATTTTATCTTATTTTTTTTTTTTTTTTTTGGGGTAAAACGTTCATATTATGCAGGATTGAAGCCAGTTGTATGGGAGCATTCTGTTAGGATGAAAATAGAGCTGGAGATGGAGCGGTTGCTGTTTTTTTGCAACCGGCTGGAGTGTTGTTATAGGTTTGGTTGTTGGATTTTTTTATTTATTTTTTTTTTATTTTTATTTTTTTATTTATTTTTTTTTGTTTTGTTTTTTTGTTATGGTTTTATTTACACCCCCCTTACCCCTTCCTTTTTTTTTTTTTACCCGTACCTCACTTTATTCTTCTTTGGGCTACACAACATAATATATAAATTTTACTCTTTGAATGAATAGTAATCTTACTTTGGTAAGCTGGAATGTGAAGGGGTTGAACCATCCAATTAAACGAAAGAGAGTCATGTCACGTCTAAAGCAATTTAAGCCTGGGGTACTGTTTTTGCAGGAAACCCATTTGCAGGATTCCGACCACTTGCGTTTGTCAAAATGTTGGTCAGGACAATTTTTTCATTCAAATTTTAAAGCTAAGGCCAGGGGCGCTGCTATTCTTATTGATCGAAATATCCCATTTATTCCCTCTAATGTTGTATCAGATAAAAATGGACGATTTGTAATAGTATCAGGTAAACTTGGCGATAAACATGTCACTTTGGCTAATCTGTATGCACCGAATTTTGATGATGTGCACTTTTTTCGCAACCTTTTTTCGCAACTTCTAGATTTAAATACTCATTCTCTAATTCTTGGGGGTGACTTTAATTTGTATATGGATCCGATCTTAGATCGCTCATCTTCAAAACCTGCTAGTCTTAATAAATCTGCAACTTATGTTAAGTCTTTTCTTGAGGAATATAGCCTTACAGATCCTTGGCGTTTTTTACATCCTAACGGCAGGGACTATTCTTTTTTCTCTCACGTACACCATACTTATACCAGAATAGATTATTTTTTTGTTGACAATTTATTAATTAATAACCTTTGCTCTTGCAGTTATGATAGCATCTCGGTTTCTGATCATGCCCCTCTTGTACTTAAAATGATCCTCCATGGATGTGACTCCATAAGAAAGCATTGGAGATTGGATCCATTATTACTTACAGATGAAAAATTGGTTGCGAATATTTCTTCTAAAATTAAATTTTTTTTGAAAGAAAATAAAACTCCTGGTATGTCAAATAAAACGATATGGGAGGCCATGAAGGCATTTCTTAGGGGGGAATTTATTTCATTGGCAGCATTTAAAAGACGATCCTTAATACAGGAACAGAAGGCTATTTTAGATCAAATCCTGGACATTGACAGACAATATGCTCAATCTCCATCACCCGCTCTGTACAAGGAACGTATGACATTACAAACTAAACTTAATTTACTTTCTAATCGTCAAATTGAAGGTTGTTTAATAAGGAACAAGAGTGAATTTTATGAACATGGCGAAAAAACCAGTAAACTTCTAGCTAATCAACTACGTGGTATTAGAGCTAAGCAAATTATTACTGGAGTTAGGACAGATAAAGGAGAGGTGACATCTGACCAACAAGCGATTAATGATATTTTCAGGTCATTTTATTCCAAATTATATACCTCAGAATATACAACAAACTTAAAGGATTTGGAAATTTTTTTTGATTCTATTGATATTCCTTCGATTTCTTCAGAATCTCGGCAAATTTTAGAAGCTCCCATCACAAAAGAAGAAATTCAGCTGGCAATATCATCCATGCAATCAGGAAAATCTCCAGGACCTGATGGGTTTTCCGCTGATTTTTTCAAAAAATTCTCTGATGACCTCGCCCCTTTCCTTTGTCAAGTTTTTACAGAGTCGCTTGACTCTGGTACACTTCCTCCTTCATGCTATCAGGCCTGTATCACTGTGTTGCTTAAAAAGGATAAGGATCCTGTTGATTGTGCTTCTTACAGGCCTATTTCCTTGTTAAATACCGATGTTAAAATTTTGTCAAAGTTGTTAGCTTCAAGGTTGGAAAAGATTCTTCCTTTTATAATTTCACAGGACCAAACCGGTTTCATTAAAAATCGCCATTCTTTTTTTAACTTGCGGCGGTTGTTTAATATTATTTATACTCCTCACCACAACATACCTGAATGTCTTATTAGTTTGGACGCTGAAAAGGCATTCGATAGGGTTGAGTGGGAGTATTTGTTTTTTACTTTGGAGAGGTTCGGTTTTGGTCCTTCCTTCTGTTCCTGGATTAAACTTCTCTATGCTAGTCCTTTAGCTTCAGTGTTAACTAATTGTCGCTATTCTGACTATTTTAGACTTTACCGTGGTACGAGGCAAGGCTGTCCTTTGAGCCCGTTGCTCTTTGCCTTGGCAGTTGAGCCGTTAGCTATTGCAATCCGTGGGAGCCGGGACTTTCTAGGCATTCGTAGGGGTGGCATTGAGCATAGGGTTTCACTCTATGCTGATGATCTTTTATTATTTCTCTCCAACCCACTTACTTCATTACCCGCTATACTTAATATTTTGGATAGTTTTAGTAGGTTTTCTGGTTATAAAATTAATCTTAATAAGAGTGAACTGTTTCTGATTAATGAAAAGATTCAAGTTCAGGATTTTGAAAATTTTCCTTTCAAGGTTGTTATTGATCATTTTAATTATCTTGGGATATGTGTCACTAAACAATTTAATTACTTGTTTAAAAATAATTTTCTCCCCTTACTTGACCAGTGCAAGTTAATACTTTCCAAATGGTCCCCATTATCCTTGTCTTTAATTGGCAGAATCAATTCTGTAAAAATGATGTTACTTCCAAAGTTTTTATATTTGTTTCAATGTCTCCCCATTTTTATTCCGAAATCCTTTTTTAAGTCTTTGGACTCTCTGATTACCTCATTTATTTGGAATGGTAAACATCCGAGATTGAGGAAAGTTTTTCTTCAAAGACCCAAATCAGTAGGTGGCATGGCTCTGCCTAACTTTCAATTTTACTACTGGGCAGCAAATATCAGGTGCATGTTATATTGGAAACATTTTTATCTGGAACCCAAATCACCTATTTGGATCCTTATGGAGTCACATGTGGACAATCAAACTTCCCTACCGGCAATTTTAGGTTCACCACTTCCCCTTGCTTTGTCTACACTGGGTAATAATAAAGTAGTTCGTCAGTCTCTTAGAATTTGGTCTCAATTCAGGAAAAATTTCGGTCTTCAGTTTTTTTCCATTAGAAGTCCAATTGCCGCAAATCATTTATTTACCCCATCAACTATTGATAGTGCATTTCATATATGGCACAGAAAAGGTTTAAAATCTTTTGCGGATTTATATTTTGATGGTCAATTTGCAAGTTTTTCTCAACTTTCCACCAAATTCGACATCACTTCTACACATTTTTTCCGCTTCCTCCAGGTCAGACATTATGTGCAAACCATGACAAAACAATTCCCTCAAAAACCTTCTGATAATCCTCTAGATGATTTTTTATTAGTTAAACCAACTTCTAAGGGGGTAATGTCAGTTTTATATAATTTAATTTCAAATTTACAATCTTCTTCTCTGGCCGCTATCAAATTGAACTGGGAACAAGATCTTAATTTTACTTTTACTGATGAACTGTGGGACTCTATTCTTGGCCAGGTTCACACTGTATCAATGTGTGCTCGTCACGCTCTTATTCAATTTAAGATTGTACACCGGATGCACCTGTCCAAGGTTAAGTTAGCACGTATTTACTCGGATATAGACCCAACTTGTGAAAAGTGTGGTAGCGCTCCTGGCACTTTGCTTCACATGTATTGGTCCTGCCCTGCATTGATGAATTTTTGGCATTCTGTTTTTATCACTATGTCTGAAGTCCTGCAATATCAAATTAAACCTGATCCATTATGCGCCATTTTTGGTGTGGCTCCAGAACTTGTCTTGCCAAGTTCCAAATTAAAAGTATTCAAATTTTCATTATTATTGGCCAGACGTGCTGTATTACTGAAGTGGAAAGACTCTTCGCCCCCTTCACATTTACAGTGGATAAAAGATATACAGTAATGTCCTGTTTGGATTTAGAAAAAATCAGATATACAGTCTGTGGCTCTGAAAACAAATTCTATAAATTATGGCGCCCGTTTCTTGATTTCTTTGAAAGACCCACGATTATAGTTTCTGAGTAGCTCATATCCCCTTTACCCCACCCCCACTTCACACACACAATTTTTCTTTGTATTTTTTTTTTTTATTGTTTATTTAAAGGTTTTTGTGCTTTGAAGCATTTACATTTGTTGGCTTTAAGTTCTAGTTTTTTACTGTTTGGTTGAAACAAAAATGAAAATTTCTAATACTTTGTATTGTATTGATACTTCAATTAATAATAATAAAAAGACCTTTGAAAGAAAGAAAAGAAGAATACATTATATAAACAATTCATTAAGTGCAGAATGGTGGAGGCTGAGATCAAATATAAAAGATATAAAAATAAGCTTACTAATATAATGAGGACCTGTAAGAAAGAATATTACAACAGAATATTAGAGGACAATAAAAATAACTTAAGAGGAATATGGCAAGTACTCAATGGGATTATTAGTAATCAACCTAAGAATGCTAATTATCCAGAATATTTTATTGAAAATGGCAATTTGATAAATAATATGGAGGATGTGGTCAGTGGTTTCAATAATTTTTTTGTAAATGTTGGTCCTGAATTAGCAAAATCAATAGTGACAACAGAAACAAACAACAGTGGTTCTGTAAATGAAATAGAGGATAGAAATCCAAACACAATCTTTTTGGGTGCAGTTACTGAAAAGGAAATTATCGAGACTGTGAGTAAATTTAAGAACAAAAAATCAACGGACTAGAATGAAATTGACATGACAATAGTGAAAAAAGTAATTGAAGGAATTGTTAAGCCACTCACCCACATCTGTAACCTGTCATTTCAAACTGGTACATTTCCAAACAAAATGAAAATAGCGAAAGTAATACCTCTATACAAAACAGGAGACAGTCATTGTTTCACAATTTACAGGCCAGTCTCTTTACTCTCACAATTCTCCAAAATACTTGAAAAAATCTTCACTAAGAGACTGGATGATTTCATTGAAAAACACAACCTCCTAACAGACAGCCATTTTAGAGCAGATAAATCTACATCTTTGGCACTGATCGAACTTATAGAAGAAATTACTAGTTGTATAGATTAAAAAAAGTTTGCTGTAGGAGTATTTATAGATTTAAAGAAAGCTTTTGACACCATTGACCACAGAATACTACAAAGGAAACTGGAAAGGTATGGGATAAGAGGGGTTGGACTGAGTTGGGTGGAAAGTTATTTAAGTAACAGACAACAATTTGTACAAATTGGTGAACACAAATCACCCTTCATGGACATCACTTGTGGTGTGCCCCTGGGGTCAGTTTTGGGACCCAAACTCTTTATTTTGTATATAAATGACATATGCCAAGTATCAAAAATTCTGAAATTTATTTTGTTTGCGGATGACACAAATATCCTTTGCACTGGTGAGAATTTGCAGCAGGTTTTAAAGGTGGTCACAACTGAAATGAAAAAGTTAACGTAGTGGTTCAACAAAAATAAATTATCTCTAAATCTAAAAAAAACAAAGATTATGTTGTTTGGAAATTATAAAATAAATCATGAAATAATGGTAACGATAGATGATACCAGAATAGAAACAGTACAGGAAAATAAGTTTCTGGGGGTGACGCTAGACAATAAAATCTGCTGGAAACCTCACATCAGTCACATCCGGGCCAAGTTGGCAAAATGTATAGGCATACTGGGGAAGACAAGACACATCTTGGACTATAAATCATTGGTCTTACTGTACAATTCACTGTTTCTACCTTATCTTAACTACTGTGTAGAAGTCTGGGGAAACACCTACAAGAGCAACCTACAGTCAATATGCACATTACAAAAAAGAGCTATAAGGATAATAAATAATGTAGGATATGGAGACCATACCAATTCGTTGTTTTTAAAGTCACATGTCATAAAGTTCATCGATTTAGTTAAATTTAAGACAGCACAAGTCATGTACAGGGCAATTAATAATCAACTCCCAACTAATATACAAAAAATATTTTAAAAAAAGAGACAATGATCATAATTTGAGAGGAGACTTAAACTTTACAAAACCCAAGATACAAACAACCAAGAAAAGTATGTGCATATCTGTCTGTGGGGTGGATTTGTGGAACAGTCTGGAGCTGGAACTGAAACTATGTACAAACAGAAATCAATTCAAAAAGAGGTACAAACATTATTTGCTGAAAGGATATATGTTAGAAGGGTAGTATTTATATGTACGATTCACTATGCTCACTCTGGGACACTATGGGACACTATGGAATGGTGGGTGGGACAGCACTGTGTAGTATATCTGTGTTGTTTGAGGCTGGTTTTGATGTATGGACATCAATGTATGCTAAGATGGATGGGTGTTAATGTTGATATGTACAAAATACAGTTAATTGTTTACTTGGGGTCTTAAATGTGGTAATTTGTATATAATTCACATGGGTGTATTTATGGAAAAGAGGAGATGGAATTAATAAGTGTTCACTTCTTCCTTCTCCCTTTCGAACACTGTATACTGTTACTTTATTGCATTTGTCATTTGTTTTGTTTTTGTTATACTTTTTTGTTTGAAATAAAGCATCTATCTATCTATCTATCTATCTATCTATCTAAAAAGTTTGCTGAGCCTCTTGATTATTTCATTCATGACTCAGATTGTATCTGCTGACTACATGCAGGAAACCAGCTGACATTAGTGATAGGGCTGGACGCAGTCACAGTGATAGAACTGGATATTCACAGTTGAGAACCTAAGTTACATCAACATCCTTCAATCTGTTTTTTCCACTAATCAACAACTCCAAATATGGTAACAGGATTTCCTGAGTCAGTATACACATTAAGCTTTATGTATGTGTGTGTGTGTGTGTGTGTATAAACTGTATATATGAAAAATTCATATACATCAAAATTTATATCACATCACATACAATTTTTCCATCAAAAATTTTGAAAATTTATCTGTCACACAAGTGACAGCCAAAAGGATGATTCAAAAACTGTGGTGGCTTTATTCTGTGGTCAGACAGTCATTTACTCTATTATTAATGAGCCTGGTGATTATAATTGGTCAGTTTTTAGCTAACGTTACATGGCATTACTGAGCCGGCAGAAAGTGATGATAACATACACATCATCTGTCCTTAAAAAAACCCATACAATTCCCGCTTTCCTCCTACAGATTTCTGGAGTTCTGTCTGCCCATGGATAAAACCATCCAGAAGTCTTGAGCTGTTACTCTTGGCCATTACATCACTGCCTCACC
Organism: Pholidichthys leucotaenia; assembly: GCA_020510985.1. NCBI lineage: Eukaryota > Metazoa > Chordata > Actinopteri > Cichliformes > Pholidichthyidae > Pholidichthys > Pholidichthys leucotaenia. The sequence continues at coordinate 141,920,875 of CM035842.1, read as the reverse complement.
ACTCCTTTTGTGTCTGGCAAACTCCAATAACGTCCAAATTATTGAGGAGAGATTGCATATTTCTCCTAACAGATTTTATAAGTCCTTTACTGAGGTTATGGGGGTGTGCATCCCCAAGTATGGAGTTGTTAAGTCAAAATACGTCATTTTTATCAATAAAAGTTTAACCATCGCTGTCTCCTCATGCCCTGACTTCTGGATGTGTGGGCGGGGTTTTGGACTGACTCCGTGCTGATTGGATAATCTGTAGCATCACGACCAGTCACCAGAGTGCTCTGTGAACAAAATAACGAAGTGAAAAGCAAGAAATTTAACCAGAAAAAATACTAAAGATTTAATGCTTAAAAAATTATACTATAAAGTTCCCATGATTGCATAGGTCTAAAGGATAATTTGGCATATGTGGAGTACATGAGGCACGCAAGTACACTGGAAGGAGTGCCAGCGGGGACCCGGAGTCTGGCAAAGAACACTGATATATACAACAGTGAACACTGGTATATACAACATTATTGACTCTGTTACAGTATGGAGACACAGCTTAACATCTTGCACAACCAATGAACTATAGAAACCGAGTTGACATGATATTTAGCGGCTGTGGGATGGCTGGATAATAGGAAAAGTGAAGCCAAGGAGAGTAGTTCTGTGAGTAATACATGCAGTTAGTGTGTTTAGGCATTGTGGTGTTTTGGACTTGCTGGCTTGCCGTAGCTGGCGTGATGACATGGCGAGCTCACCATGCGCCAGTGGGTGCCAATCCTCTGTACATAGCTGTGTGTTGAATAAAGGAGAGTACGGTCGACATTCGCTGTCCGCACCTCATTCTTAAACATAACAAATGGCGATGAAGATAAACTCTGATAACTCTGACATGAACGCATGTTTTGCACCCTTACAGCCATTCCTCACTCTGTCAAGTAAGCAGCCGATCCCCTGGCCCCGCTGGCATAAGAAGTTCCAAAATTATATCTCCGCTGCTGGCTTAGACAATGCTAATGATGAGAAGCTAAAGAGGATGATAAACTACTGTCTTGGTGCCGAAGGACAGCGTATGCTTCACTCTCTGGGCCCTAAGGACACATACAAAGACTGTGTGGCCATGATGAACACACTTTAACAAAAACAGTGTAACGGCACGGAGAGTGATTTTCTTCCGGCACCGTTAGCGTGAGGGTGAGTCAGTCCGACATTATGTAGCAGACCTCCGGGACCTAGCAAGCACCTGTGATTTTGGAGGGTTGATGGAAGAGATAATACATAATAAGCTAGCAGAGAGTACTAACAACATGAGGCTGTGGAGTAGGCTGTTTTAAACAGCATACAAGCTAACACTGGACAAGACTGTGAAATTGGCATCCCAGATGGAGGCGGAGGACGAGCTATCATAGCAGCTAATGCCACCTAGCCAACAAGCACCTTGTCCGACCCCACAAACACAAGTCATAGCCACCACTGCCCAGCACTCCAGCCCTGCACCTCCCCGCTACAACCAAAAGAAGAAGGGTAGGAAATGGGACAATGCAGGTGAGTGCCTGCACTGCAGTGACTGTGGTTCATCTAGACATCAGACTCAATCACCCACCTGCTGAGTCAGAGGGATGGAATGCTACCGCTGCAGGAAGCTAAACCATTTCGCCAGGGTCTGTCGCTCAACCTTTGCAGACTCAACGGCCCACTCACTGGGCTCAGCCGCTGTTCACTCAATTGGTGCCAAATACTCACCATTCAGGTGGTGCATAGGAGAACTGGATGACGTTGACGTGCCACTGCTGCTAGACACGGTGGCCGCAAGGTCCCTTCTGAGCGTGTTTACGGTCAGGAAGCTGTTCCCTCAGAAAACCATCACAACTGATGCGGAGGACTTATTCGGTTACGGCCACACCAGAATTGGTATGGTAGGGACGGTCAGTTTTTCTGTGCAATATGGCTCCAAGGCCGTTCCATCATTCACCTTCCAAGTGACGTGCCAGGGGTCCGACCTGCTAGGCATCGATTTGATCAGCGAGCTGGGTTTCTCCATCACCAACCCAATGGGTGCCGCCATTCTGGTGGTCACCTCATCCTGGGAACACTGTTGGCCAACGCTTTTCATAGGGCTGGGCTGCCTCACCTCTTTCAACCACCGACCGCTCATTGACACAACGGTGCCCCCAAAAGTTCAGTCTCTACGCCTGCTACCCCTTGCCCTACATGACGATGTCACAACAGAGCTGCAGAAGCTGTTGGACGCCGGCATCATCAAGCAGATCAACGCATCCCCCTGGATCTCAAACTTGGTGGTAGCAAAGAAGAAGACGGGTGACCTACGACTGTGTGTCGGTCTCAGAATGGTAAACAAAGCAGTGATCCCCGACAAATATCCCCTGTCCACGATGGAGGAGCTGACGGCAGTGTTCCATGGTTCGAAGGTTTTTTCCAAACTGGATCTCCCCCAAGGCTACCTACAGGGTCCCCTTCACCCGCACAGCTGCAACCTGACAGCCTTCATCATCCACAGGGGACTATTCAGGTACACTTGCATGCCCGTCCGGCTTAGTTCTGCTTCGAACTGCTTTCAAAAGATCGTGGCTACCACCTTCGCCGGTCTCCCAGGGGTGGTGGTGTACTTGGATGACATTGTGGTGCACGGCACATCGGCCTCCCATGACACCCGCCTTTATAAAGTTATGGAGGTACTAGCAAAACACGGCCTCATACTCAATGAGGAGAAGTGCATCTTTGGAGCAATGACCGTCAAGTTTGTGGGTTTTCACCTGTCTGCTGAGGGCCTGAGTCCCCTGCACTCGAACATCAAGGTGATACTGTAGCTACCTGAACCATCATGCCCCGCGCAGCTCTCGTCCTTCTTGGGCATGGTGAATTTTTATGGGCGTTTTTGTCCCCGGTACTCAGAGATGACAGAGCCACTACGCACCTTCCTGAAGCAGGATGCACCCTGGGTATAGACCCGGCGTGCTCTACCGCCATCAGTGAATTGAAGCTGCAGCTCACCTCCCCACCAGTACTCACCCACTTCGACCCACAAAGCCCCACATTCATGATGTGCGACACTTCCAACACAGCAGTAGGAGCCATTCTATCTCAACTGCAAGGAGGAACCGAGCGCCCAGTGGCGTTTGCCTCAAGGTCACTCACCTCGGCCGAGCAGAAGTATTCAGTGGGAGAGAGGGAGGCACTGGTGTTTGGGCATGCGAACGCTGGCACATGTACCCATTGGACAATGCTTCATGCTGCAGACAAACCACAGAGCCCTCATGGCACTGCTGGAAACATCAGGGTAGGGACACAAACCTCTGTGCATCTACAGGTGGACAGAAAGACTTCAAGCGCACAACTTTAACTCCCAGTTCACGCTGGGCAGAGAAAACATAGTGGTGGACCTCTTATCCCGGGCCACACCTAACCCCACTCTGAACAGCGATCAAGACCCCCTGGAGTCAGAACTGAGCCACATGCTGCACAGGCCAATTCAAAATGCTGTCTCCCTGAAAAAGCTCCAGGCGGCATCTGAACAAGGCCTGACTCTGACCCGACTGTGTACTTTTATTCGTGAGGGCTGGCCTTCTGACGTGCTGGGGGAATTGGCACCCTTCCACAGAGTCAGGGATGATTTGTCATGATAGAATGACGTCTGTGTAGCAAAAAGCCACTGCACAGTGATTCCAGAGGCGCTAAGAGGCCGCATCCTGACCATGGTACACGAGGGCCTCCTGGGTGCCGTCAGAGTCAAAAAACGGTGTAGAGGATCAGTCTGGTGACAAGGCATCATCAAGGACGTGGAGAACATGGTGAAGGACTGTAGTATGCCCTGCCTGGCCAGTGGGAAACCTGGCGGGCCACCACCACCATCCCTGCAACCATTACCGTGGCCATCGACCCTGTGGTAACACATCCAATTGGACATATGCGACGAGCTACATAGCGCCCCCCAGCACCAACGCTTCCTGTTAGTGGCATACGACCTTCACTCCAAATGGTCCAAGGTGTTGCCCACCGGCTCAGTTACCACAGACGTAGTCATTGAGTTCCTCAACTCTCTCTTCTCCCACTGGGATGTGCCGGATCCCATTACCGAGGACAACGAACCGCGATTCACCTCAGCGGATTTTGAGACATTCATGAGGGAAAGGGGTATCAAGCACATTAAAACCACCTTCTACCACCCACAGGTGAATGGGAGGATGGAGAAATTCAACCAGACCCTCAAGAACGGTCTCGGGGCACACTTGGCGGCTGGGTTCCCATTCTCAGCTGTGTTACAGAGCACCCTGCTGCTTTACAGAGTGACGCCTCACGTTACGACAGGATGCCTCCCAGCCCTACTAATGCTAGGATGTGAAATGTGTCTTCCCCTGGACTGACTACACCCCCCATCGGAAGCAGTCCCGACAGAAAGACCATTACCTAGGGGGAGGGTGGTTGAACACCAACGGCAAATGAAACACACATTTGACAGGAAACGCTGGGCAAAGTGACCCGAACTTGCGGTGCTGGATTGGGTTCGGATCCAGCGCCCCAACTGCGCCCACAAGCGGCAGTCGTATTGGACAACGGCGATGCAGAACACAGAGCAGCTGGGCCCAGCCACCTTTCGCCTCACTGATGGGTAATGGTGGCACGCCAACCGCCTCAGGAAAATGGCGCCGACAGTGACCCTGGATCAGGAAATGGCTGCAGACACAATGAGATCAGGATGGGACTTCGGCAACACAAGATCCACAACTCATGAGGAGCATCCGCCAGGGCTGGTGGCAGCAGCGCAGCCCGAGCACCATTCGGCCCAGGTTCAGCAAAAACCCTGCCACCTGAAGGACTATGCGACGAACTTTTGAGTGTAGCCAGAACGCAACCAACAACAGTGGCAGAATAACCCACTCGTTCACGTGGGCATACTAGTAGTCTACCCGGGTGCCCAGGTAACTGTACAACGTTCTTTGGGGTTTTCGGGGGCGGCGGGGGGGGGGGCGGTAAATGTGGTGTTTTGAACTTGCTGACTAACCATAGCTGGCATGATGACGTGGTGAGCTTGCCATGCGCCAATGAGCACCAATCCTCTGTACATAGTTACTTGTATGTTGAATAAAGGAGGGCATGGTCGACATTCGCTGTCCGCACCTCATTCTTAAACATAACAGGCATGTCGTCATAATAATAGTCCTAATGATAGTCCTATATGAGTAAATTAAAATATCATGCAGTGCTTTAATCTTGCTATTAAGTGCCTAGGCCTAATCTAATTTGCACAATATGATGACCAGCATGTTGAATAAATGAATTTAATCAGGATGCTGATCATCATACAGTGTAAATATCCATGAACTCTTAATTTATTTGTGATGCTGGTCATCATTCAGTGTAAATATCTATGAACTCTTAATTTACTTGTGATGCTGGTCATCAATGCATATGATGACTGAATTATTTATAATATACTTACCAGGAATAGTGATCACCAAGGACACTTAAGGAGGACTTCTGATTCCTGATCATCTGACAGTGTTTATATCTGTGCTTAATTACTCCTGATACTGATCGTCAACTACTGATTACCAATCAACACTGGATCAATTCTACATGCCGATTTTTGCTGATTACCAGTCACCTTTAACTGCACCATTGCCTGGTCCCAAGTCCAGGATGTGTAAGCAGGAGGGAAGGTGTTATGAGTCCTCATGCGCCATTACGAGGTGCACTGAGGACAGAATGAAAAACCAAAACGCAGGAGCAGATTTGTGCAATTTATTCACCAAACCCCAAATAATAAGTCCAGCAAACAGTCACGCTTATTCACAGTGAGTTGATATGATGAAGGTAAGGCCACCAGACAAACAGGGATGCCACCTGGCCGCTCAGCAGCCCAAGATGAGGGGATGCCTAGTGCCGCAGAATTGCTGTCAGCACAGGGAGAAAGGCAAACATGACTTACGGGCTGAGGCGGTTCGTGCAGTCCGGTGGATGAGGGTCAGCAGAAACAGCCGCTAACGCCAAAAAGGTACACAATCTTAGCTTAGGAGCAAGCTGTCTAAGCTATATACAGCTTGCTCCTTCTGTAATTGATAGCATGGTAGATAGTGTTACAGCTTCTCTGCATCAGACTCTAGATTTGGTGGCCCCTTTAAAAAAGAAAAAGTCTAATCAGAGATTTCTATCTCCTTCGTTCAACACAGAAACTCGTAGCTTAAAAAAGAAGACTCGTCAACTAGAAAGAAAACAACGCTCCACTAATTTAGATGAAATCTATTTAGCTTGGAGAAATCATCTTTTAATTTATAAAAAAATCTCTGAGAAAAGCTAGAACGAGTTATTATTCTGCACTAATAGAAGAGAACAAGAATAATCTCAGGTTTCTTTTCAGCACTGTAGTCAGGCTGACAAAGAGTCAGGACTCTGTCAATCCTAGCATTCCCTTAGAGCTTGCTAGTCAGGACTTTATGAACTTTTTCAATAATAAAATTTCATCTATCAGAGATAAAATCAGTCAGATTCTTCCCACCATTAACTTAAATACAGTAACTACTACAACTCCTTCAATTGACATCTGTTTGGATCAGTTTACTCCAACTGACCTTTTAGAGTTAGACAAAATAATTTGCTCATCCAAGCCTTCAACTTATCTTTTAGACCCTATTCCTATCAGGTTATTTAAAGAAGTCTTCCCATTTATTGGTAGCTTTATTCTTCAAATAATCAATTCTTCATTACCTTTAGGCCATGTACCACAGGCTTTTAAAAGTGCTGTAATTAAACCCTTACTCAAAAAGCCAACACTGGATCCTGGAGTTTTAGCTAACTATAGCCCAACTCTAATCTCCCCTTCATTTCAAAAATCTTAGAAATAGTTGCTGCTACGCAATTATTTGACCACTTGCAGGGAAATGGTTTATTTGAAGGGTTTCAAGTCTGGGTTTAGAATCCATCATACTACTGAAACAGCCTTAGTGAAGGTCAGTAATGACCTCCTGATCGCATCTGATAATGGACTTGTTTCTGTACTTGTCCTTTTAGACCTTAGTGCTAGGCCCTATTCTTTTTAGTTTATATATGCTTCCTTTAGGCAACATTATTAGAAAGCACTGTATACATTTACACTGTTATGCAGATGACACACAATTATACCTGTCAATGAAGCCAGATGATAGTAATCAATTACCAAAGTTAGAAGCCTGTCTTAAGGAAATCAAAGCTTGGATGACTTGTAATTTCCATCCATCCATCCATCCATCCATCCATCCATCTTCCACCGCTTTTCCGGAGGTCCGGGTCGCGGAGGCAGCAGTTCAAGCAGAGAAGCCCAGACTTCCCTCTCCCCAGCCACCTGCTCCAGCTCTTCAGAGGGGATATCAAGGCGTTCCCAGACTAGCTGGGAGACATAGTCTCTCCACCGAGTCCTGGGTCTGCCCCGGGGTCTCCTCCCAGTGGGACGTGCCTGAAACACCTCAAGTGGGAGACGTCCAGGAGGCATCCTAATCAGATGCCCATACCACCTCAACTGACTCCTTTCAATGTGGAGGAGCAGCGGTTCTACTCTGAGCCTCTCCCGGATGACTGAGCTCCTCACCCTATCTCTGAGGGTGAGTCCAGCAATCCTACGGAGAAAGCTCATTTCAGCCGCTTGTATCCGCGATCTCGTTCTTTCGGTCATTACCCAAAGCTCGTGACCATAGGTGAGAGTAGGAACGTAGATTGACTGGTAAATCGACAGCTTTGCCTTAGAACTAAGCTCCCTCTTCACCACAACAGACCGGTACAACGTCCGCATCACTGCAGATGCTGCTCCAATCCGTCTGTCGATCTCTCGCTCCATTTTCCCCTCACTCGTGAACAAGACCCCAAGATACTTAAACTCCTCCACTTGGGGCAGGAGCCTGTCCCCAACCCGGAGAGGACAATCCACCTTTTTCCGGCTGAGGACCATGGACTCGGACTTGGAGGTGCTGATTCTCATCCCAGCCGCTTCACACTCAGCGGCAAACCGTCCCAGCAAGAGCTGTAGGTCATTGCTGGATGAAGCCAACAGGACAACATCATCTGCAAACAACAGAGATGAGATCCTGTGGTCACCAAGCATGACACCCTTCATTCCCTGGCTGCGCCTAGAAATCCTGTCCATAAAAATTATGAACAGGACCGGTGACAAAGGGCAGCCCTGGCGGAGTCCAACTCTCACTGGGAATGACTCCGACCGAGTGTTGGCAATACGAACTAAACTCTCACAACGGTCGTACAGAGACCGAATAGCTCGTAACAACAAGCCCGATACCCCATACTCCCGAAGCACCCCCCACAAAAATCCACGAGGGACGCGGTCAAATGCCTTCTCCAAGTCCACAAAACACATGTAAACTGGTTGGGCAAACTCCCACGAACCCTCAAGAATTCTCGAGAGGGTAAAGAGCTGGTCCGATGTGCCACGGCCAGGACGAAAACCACATTGCTCCTCCTGAATCCGAGGTTCGACCAACGGCCGGACTCTCCTCTCCAGTACCTTGGCATAGACCTTCCCAGGGAGGCTGAGGAGTGTGATCCCTCTAAAGTTGGAGCACACCCTCCGGTCCCCTTTTTTGAAGAGAGGAACCACCACCCCGGTTTGCCATGCCAAAGGCACTGCCCCCGACCTCCACGCAATGTTGCAGAGGCGTGTCAACCATGACAACCCAACAACATCCAGGGCCTTGAGGTACTCGGGGCGAATCTCGTCCACCCCCAGGGCCCGGCCACCAAGGAGATTTTTAACCACCTTGGCGACCTCAGCCCCTGTGATAGGCGAGTCATCCCCCTTGTCCCCAAACCCTGCTTCCTCTGTGGAAGGCGTATCAGTGGGATTGAGGAGATCCTCGAAGTATTCCTTCCACCGCCCGACGATATCCCCAGTTGAAGTCAACAGTGTCCCATCCGCACCATACACAGTGTGGACGGGGAGCTGCTTGTGTGGACGGGACTTGTAATTTCCTGCTATTAAATTCAGATAAGACTGAAGTCATTCTTGATGGTCCAAAAAACCTTAGAAATACCTTTCCAAATCAAACTTTTAGTTTGAATCAGAATCAGAATCAGAATCAGAATCAGGTTTATTGCCATTGTTCATGTAGTACACAAACTAGGAATTTGTCTCGGTGCAGTGCTGCAACATTAAACATGATAAGATAAAAGAAATAAACTATACATGCAATAAAGTGTAGAATAAGAGCAAGTGATACTGGTCAGCAGTTAAAATATATTAGCGAGCAGCAGATACTGTGGAGAACTATATAGTGCAGTCGGTAATGCAGGAAGAAAACAGTGATGATTGACATGAGTCTGGTTGAGCTGCTGTACATAGTGCACGAGAGTCAATAAGTCACTTAGTGTTCAGCAGTCTGATGGCAGAGGGGAAGAAGCTGTTCATGTGACGGGAGGTTTTAGTCTGGATGGACCGAAGTCTTCTACCAGAGGGGAGGGGGGCAAACAGTACGTGACCAGGGTGTGAGGGATCGGCTATGATCCGGCCAGCACGCCTCCGGGTCCTGGAGATGTACAGATCCTGGAGAGATGGGAGCTTGCAGCCGATCACCTTCTCAGCAGTGCGCACGACGCGCTGCAGCCTTAGTCTGTCCCTGGCAGTGGCTCCTGCGTACCACACGGTTATGGAGGTGGTGAGGATGGACTCGATGATGGCTGTGTAGAACTGCACTAACATCTTGGTGGGTAGCTTGAGCTTCCTCAGCTGCTGCAGGAAGAACATCCTCTGCTGGGCTTTTTTGATGAGTGAGCTGATGGTCGGCTCCCATTTGAGGTCCCTGGTGATGGTAGTGCCTAGGAAGCGGAAGGAATCAGCAGTGGTGATGGGAGAGCCTGAGAGGGTGAGGGGGGGCAGAGGGGTAGTGACTTTCCTGAAGTCTACAATCATCTCCACTGTCTTCAGAGCGTTCAGCTGCAGGTTGTTATTGTTGCACCAGGACGCCAGCTGGGCCACCTCTCTCCTGTAGGCGGACTCGTCGCCGTTGGAGATGAGCCCGATGAGGGTGGTGTCGTCCGCAAACTTGATCAACTTGACAGACTGGTGGCTGGAGGTGCAGGAGTTGGTGTAAAGGGAGAAGAGTAGGGGGGAAAGTACACAGCCCTGGGGTGATCCGGTGCTGATGCTAGTAGAGTCTGAGACAGTCTTTCCCAGCCGCACATGCTGCCTCCGGTCCGTCAGGAAGTCGGTGATCCACCTGCAGAGGGAGTCAGGCACGTTGAGCAGGGACAGCTTGTCCTGGAGCAGAGCGGGGCGGATGGTGTTGAATGCGGAGCTGAAGTCCACAAACAGGATCCTGGCGTAGGTTCCCGGGGAGTCCAGGTGCTGCAGGATGGAGTGGAGGGCCAGGTTGACTGCGTCGTCTACAGACCTGTTGGCTCGGTAGGCAAACTGCAGCGGGTCCAGGAGAGGGGTGGTGATGGACTTGAGGTGGGGCAGGACCAGGCGCTCAAAGGACTTCATGACTACAGAGGTGAGCGCTACAGGTCTGTAGTCATTAAGTCCAGTGATCCGTGGCTTCTTGGGGACAGGGATGATGGTGGAGGATTTGAGGCAGGACGGCACGTGGCATAACTTAAGGGAGGTGTTAAAAATGTCTGTGAAGACAGGAGCCAGCTGTTTCGCACAGTGTCTCAGGGTGGAGGGAGACACGCCGTCCGGGCCGGGGGCCTTGCGCGGGTTCAGTCTGGAGAACTGTTTGAGCACGTCCTGCTCACTGATGATAAGGGCAGGGGGGGAGGAGGGGGGGGTGCCTTTAATGAAGTAGGGATTGTGGAGGCTGTGGAGCTGGAGAGAGGGGGGGAGTTGGACACAGATGACGAGGTGTCAAAACGGGCATAGTGTTGGGACAGTCTTTGACAAAGGGCTTTGTCATCCTGACCTTTAGGAGCCTGAGGCCGATAGTTGGTGATTTGCCTCAGTCCTCTCCACACGGAAGCCGAATCATTAGCAGTGAACTGCTGCTGGAGTCTCCCTGAATACACAGATTTAGCCCTCTTCAGCTCTCTGTTAAACCGGTATTTAACCTCCCTGTAGCAGTCCCTGTTTCCACTTTTCAGCGCTGCTTCCTTCTCCTTCCTGATCTGTCTGAGCTTAGCTGTGAACCAGGGTTTGTCATTAGAGTAACTCACCCTGGTGCGTGATGGAAGAATGATCTCTTCACAAAAGTGGATATATGAGTTCACAGTGTCCGTGTACTCATCCAGATCATGCGTGGCTCCTTTAAACATGCCCCAGTCAGATATTTCCATGCACGTTTCCAGCTTCTCCTCAGCATCACTGGTCCGTATCTTCGTAGTGCTCACGACAGGTTTAGTGAGCTTCAATCTCTGTCTGTATGTTGGAATGAGGTGAACCATCACGTGATCAGATAATCCCAGCGTAGCGCGAGGAACAGCGCGATATGCGTCTTTCACTGTGGTGTAACAGTGATCCAGTGTGTTTAATCCTCTGGTGGGGCATTTAATAAACTGTTTGTAGCGGGGGAGATCGTGGCTCAGATTGCACTGATTAAAGTCGCCAGCCACAATAACCAGAGAGTCTGGGAAACTCCGCTCTGTGTGTTGAATGTGATCTGCGAGCACGCGCTGAGCTTCGCGCGTGTCCGCGTCGGGAGGGGCGTACACAGCGATCAGTATAAAAGAAGCAAACTCCCGCGGGGAATAAAAGGGCTTGCAGTTGATAACAAGAAATTCCAGGGCGGGAGAACAGTGTTTGGAAATTACCGTTACATCAGAGCACCAGCTGCAGTTGATGTAGAAGCAGACTCCTCCTCCTGTGGTCTTGCCAGAAAGCTCTGTGTCACGATCAGCACGGAAGAGCTGGAAGCCGTCGAGGCACAGCGCGCTGTCCGGTATATTTTCCCGGAGCCAGGTCTCAGTAAAGCAGAGGACAGCTGAGGAGGCGAGGTCCCTAAAACGCATCAGCAGTCTCAGTTCATCTACCTTGTTAGAGAGAGAGTTGGTATTGGACAGAAATATGCCAGGCAGCGCCGTTCGTGAGCCTCTCCTGCGAAGCCGCACGAGAGCGCCCGCTCGTCTACCTCTCTTCCACCGTCTCACTTTTCGAGCCAAGCAATGAACCAGATCGGCGGCAGGGGCTAAAAAAACTGGGAGGAGGTCCGTGGGGGTGAAAGTCCTGATATTTAGAAGTTCTTCACGGGTATAAGTGCAAGCAGACACACAATTGACAAACAAAAACAAACAAAGAGCGCAGCGAAGCACCATGTCGACCGCTGTGGGCGCCATCTTGGTTGAACAACCAAGATGCAGTTACTCTTTCTCTTAATAGCTCTGTGAGGAACCTCAGAGTTATTTTTCATCAAGATCTGTTTTTCAATTCACATATGAAATTCGTTTCTAAGACCGCCTTCTATCATTTGAGTAATATTGCCAAGATTAGGAGCATCTTGTCTCAGAGTGATGCTGAGAAACTGATCCAAGCTTTTGTTAGCTCTAGATTAGATTATTGTAACTCTTTATTATCAGGTTGTCCTAAAACATGTCTAAAAAGTCTTCAAGTTGATCCAAAATGCTGCAGCAAGAGTTTTAACAGGTACGAGAAAGAGAGATCATATCTCTCCAGTTCTGGCCTCTCTTCATTGGCTTCCCATAGAGTTTAGAATTAAGTTTAAAATACTTATTCTCACCTTCAAAGCTCTAAACAATCAGGCCCCTTTTTATTTAAAAGAACTGATATTACCCTATTATCCTAACAGAGCACTACGCTCCCAAAATGCCGGATTACTTGTAATACTTAGAATCTCCAAAAGTACAATGGGGGGCAGAACCTTCAGTTATCAAGCTCCTCTCTTGTGGAACCAGCTGCCAATCTGGATTCGGGAGTCAGACTCGATCTCTGTTTTTAAGAACAGGGTTAAAAGCTTCCTTTTTGATATAGCCTTCAATTAGGGAGGGATCATGTGTCTCTGAACCCTCCCTTAGTTAAGCTGCTAATAGGTTTAGACAGCCAAGGGACCTCCAATAATTGCACTGGGCTTCACTCCTTTCTTCACTCTCAATGAAATATTTTCTTTTTTGCTGGTCATTAACATCTGTTTGCTCTCTCCCATAGATTGAGTCCCCATTGTGCTGTTTGCTCTTTACATGTCTGTTCTTTTCATCTTCTCTATCCCCTCACCCCCCAGCCAGTCGTAACAGATGACTGCCCCTCCCTCAGCCTGGTTCTGCTGGAGGTTTCTTCCTGTTAAAAGGGAGTTTTTCCTCTCCACTGTCGCTAAGCGCTTGCTCACAGGGGATCGCCTGATTGCTGGGGTCTTTCTGCAATTGTGGGGGTGCCCCCTACAGTTGAAAGTGCTATGAGATGACTGTTGTTGTGAAATGGCGCTATACAGTATAAATGAAGTTGAATTGAACTGAATTGAAATGAATCTTGTAGCGTTAGAGAAGACTACCACATCAGGCTGAAGGTTAATGTAGGTAATAATAGCAAACATACACAGAGGTGCACACTGCTGTGTAAGAAGTGCATATAATGCTCCGGCGGTCTCTCTCAACTCTCACAGCATTAAAGTAGTCGTAATACTAATGAGGGAAGAGACCGCCAGTGTGAGAATGCGTGGGCTGGACATAATTGAAAACATGTGTGCATGAGTGAGTGTATGAGCATGTGAATGAGAATGTATGAAGTGTGTGCGTGTATGTGTGTGAACACCCAATAATGAGGTTCAGCTGGCGATACTGACAGGAGGAGGGGGGAGTGCCTGAGCTGTCAGGGAGCCAGGACCCAAAGGACTCCTGAAGCGCATGATGGAAAATAGAGGAGCGGGCCAAAATAACCACAGGTCAGAACTGGGTTTGGGACCGCAAAACCCAGGTTGATGACAGGGCCCCCCCACCCCCCAGGGGTGGATACTAGACACCCCCGTACCACCAGCTGAAACTCAAAACACATCACTAGGGACGCCCCCCACCCAAGAGACAAACAATTTCCCAGGGTGGGAGGTGGGGGGAAACAGGTTAGGAGGGAAGCAACCGGTGACAAATACAAAAAAATAAGATGGAAATATAGGACAGTGACCCTCTTAACAGCCCCCACCTAGGACACTAACCCCCCTATCCAGGAGTCCAAAGTTCAGGGGGTCGACCAGAGTCCCAGGCCCCTGGCATGGTAAGGGGTGACTGATCGGGTGGCCTGCCCAAGTCCCACGTCCAGCAGGCGGTCCGTAGAACAGCGTCCAGCGGCCTGCCCGGGCCGATGGGCCACCCGACACAAAGGCCAAGTCTTTCGGGTGGCTAACCAGCGTGGTGGAGCCACCAGGACCTGAGAGGAAGGAGGAGAGGCAGCCTAACCACCAGGGAACCTCGGTGGCCAAACCGAGGGATAGGAGCCCCCTTGCCCTCTGAAGCTTGGACCAGGGAGACTGTAGCACCTGCGATGGTTCCGGTCTGGGATGTGGCTGCACCCGCGATGGTCCCGGTCTGGGACGTGGCTGCACCCGCGATGGTCCCAGTCTGGGACGTGGCTGCACCCGCGATGGTCCCGGTCTGGGACGTGGCTGCACCAGCGGTGGACTCCGGCTGGAGCTCTGCTGCACCGGCGGTGGACTCCAGCTGGAGCTCCGCTGCACCCATGGTGGACTCCGGCTGGAGCTCTGCTGCACTCGTGGTGGGCTCTGGCTGGAGCACCATTTCACCTGCTGTGGTCCCCGTCGGGGGCCTCATTGCTCCCACGGTGGCCTCCCCAGCGAGGGAAGTAGGACTCTCCACGACCCCTGGCGCTGAACCCAGATCCTCGGCAGCCTCTGGCAGGATCAGCTGCTCTCCAGCGACCCTGACAGGGGGCTCTGAACCTGGAGGGAGAGAAAAGGAGACCGAGTCAGGGTCGCCAGCAGCGGCAGAGCCCAGTGAGGTGGCCCCGAGGGCTACTGTGAGTTGCCCCAGGCCCTCCTCACCAAGAGTCAGGCAGTGTGACATTGACATAGCCATAACAGCCATTATGGAGCACACTTGCCTGTACTCGGGCTCTACCGCCACTCAGGACTCCGACGACTTGGGGTGCATGGGTACCGTCGGTCCACCAGGTGCTGTACCCCCATCATCCTCCTCTGGGACAGCTAGCCCCGCGTCATCTTCTGTGGGAAACCCAGGTTGCGGCAGCTTCTCTCCGGTGACCCTAGGAAGGAGCTCAAAGGAGGCAGGAGAGGTGAAACGGTTAGGGTCACCGGCAGCGGCAGAACCTGGCGAGGAGAGTCCAGATGCAGCTGGGGCTGTACCTGACTCTCCTCCCCAAGAGCCAGACAAGATCTCTCGATAATTGACAAGTGAACTACAGGAGAGATTACTTGCCTGTGCTTGAGCTCTACCACTGTCCAGGACTCCGACAATGCTGATGATGATGTTCAGGGTCCCGTTGGCTGGAGGTCTGGTCCGGGGGATGACTTTGCTGCGGCAGCCCCACAGCAGGCGTGATGGTGGTTGCAGTCTCGGTGCCCTTGTGTGCTGTCTTCCATGCCACCAGCTCCTCTGGTGTGGCGGCTAGGGATGGCCTTATCGCTGGTCCTAGCACCGAGCCCTCCAGGACCTCCGGTTCCTCTCCCCTCAAGCGACCAGATTCCGGCGCCGATGAACTCGTAGGAGCACAGAGAGAGGGTTTGGAGAGATCAGTCGAAGGGCTACTATATGCCGCTGGAGAGGAGCACTCAGGGTACTGCAAATCCCGAGTCTCCTGGCCAGGAGGCAGGCAAAATTGTTCATCAACAGTGAGGGTGAAATGAGGAAAAACTTGCCTGTTCTCCTGGCCCTGGATGTTCCCAGCGGCCTCCAAGGCGTCTCCTCTCCTCACTGCTCATTCCTCCTCCCTCAGATGGTCGATGAGAGCGAGCAGGTCCAGTCTCACCTCCTCCGTCATCACGTCCGTGGATTGGGCAGGTGCCGGCCCGGAGGACAGAACCGCCACTGCCCATGAAGCACGTCCTCGGTCCTCCCTCTTGCGGCACTCCTCCTCGGTCTGACGGTTGATGAGAGCGAGCAGGCCCAATCTCTCCTTCTCCGTCATCATGTGCGTGGGTTGGGCGGGCGCCAGCCTGGAGGATGGAAAAGTCACTGCCCATGAAGCATGTTCTCGTCTCTCCCTCTCTCGGCGCTCCTCCTCGATAAGGCGGTCAATTAGGGCAATCAACCCCCTTGTCTCCTCTTCCGTCATTGCATCAGGGGACGAAACGTGCCCAGGCTCTAGGGGTGATGCAGAAGCAGGCAAGCCACGGGAGGAGGATGTCTTCTTCCAACGGGAGTGCTCCCTCCGACGGGAGGAAAGCTCCGATGTCGGAGATGTCCACTCCGGCTCCACGTCTGGCAGGGGAAGGAGGAAGGAGAGGATGTCATCCACCCTTGGAATTACCTGGAGACCGGGATGGTGTCGCTTGATGTCCTCTACAACGAGCCGCACCCGCTGAACGTCTTCAGGGAACTGCGGCCACTGAGCGGAGAAGAGCACCTCTTCCAGCAGGTCCTGCACCCTTTGTTCCTCGTCCGTCCAGACCACCATAATGTTGCTCGGGAGAAAAGGAGAAAAGGGAAAACAGAAAAGAAAAAACGCATGTCTACTCCGCTGAGTTTTTTTCTTACTGGCCGGAGCATTTTGTTTTGAGTCCTCGTGCGCCATTACGCGGCGCACCAAGGACAGAATGAAAAACCCAAACGTAGGAGTAGATTTGTGCAATTTATTCACCAAACCCCAAATAATAAGTCCAGCAAACAGTCACGCTTATTCACAGTGAGTTGATATGATGAAGATAAGGCCACAAGACAAACAGGGACACCACCTGGCCGCTCAACAGCCTGAGACGAGGGGATGCCTAGTGCCGCAGAATTGCTGTCAGCACAAGGAGAAAGGCAAACATGACTTACGGGCTGAGGCGGTCTGTGCAGTCCGGTGGATGAGGGTCAGTAGAAACAGCCACTAACGCCAAAGAGGTACACAATCTTGTAGTGCTAGAGAAGACTACAACATCAGGCGGAAGGTTAACGTAGGTAATGATAGCAAATATACACAGAGGTACACGCTGCTGTGTAAGAAGTGCATATAATGTTCCGGCGGTCTCTCTCAACTCTCACAGTGTTAAAGTAATCATAATACTAATGAGGGAAGAGACCACCAGTGTGAGAATGCGTGGGCTGGACATAATTTACAACATGTGTGCATGAGTGAATGTATGAGCGTGTGAATGAGAATGAATGAAGTGTGTGCGTGTATGTGTGTAAACACCTAATAATGAGGATCAGCTAGCGATACTGACAGGAGGAGGGGGGAGTGCCCGAGCTGTCAGGGAGCCAGGACCCCAAGGACTCCCTGAAGCGCCTGATGGAAAATAGAGGAGAGGGCCAAAATAACCATGGGTCAGAACTGGGTTTGGGACCGCCAAACCCAGGTTCATGACAGGAAGGTGTCATGTTTTGTACCAGAACCCTAAAATTGATGAAGATAATTACAGTAGGCCTTAACTTTTATTCCATTTGGGCCTCTTCATCACAGTGTGGCAAATTATTTCAATAGTCTACTAGTTAAAGGTGAACTGAAACCACCTTTTTGCGCAAAAAGTAGAATAGCAGATTAATTCCTTATTACCTATTGTATTTTTCAACACATAAAAGAAATTTTTAGGCCGTGCGATGGCCAAGCTATAAGCCGATAAACTTTTGCCTCTGGCTGGCAGTGCCAAACAAACCGGAAGTAGTGCAGACGACGCTGAGTGATGTCACGAGTGTGACCCTTATCAAAACAACAATGGCAGATGATAGCAGTTCCAGCAGTCAAGAAAACCAGAGTTTTCAGAGTGAAGAGGCATTCAGGATCGGTGACGAGACAGAGGAGGATGCAGGAGTGTCAAGTGAACAGGAAGAGAGCGAGGGAGGCATCGAACCGTACAGATTCGAGCCAGAATTCCAAATAAGGGAGAAACGATATCACTTCAGAGGAACAAGTATACAGTGATCCCTCACTTATCGCGTTTAATGGGGACCAGAACTGACCGCGAAAAGTGAAAAACCGCGAAGTAGCGTCACCCCCCCGCCAAGGGCGTCACAAGCACTATTTTGCACAAAAAGCCACAAGAGAACAGCGAAAAGTGCCACTAAGCAACACGAGCGATAAAGAACAATGAATGCGGTCTTCCGTCGCTGGGTATGGGCGCTCGGCAGGGAGAGAAGCTGGGTAAAACGTCTCGGCCAATCAGCTTGCGAGGTAAAACGTCTCGGCCAATCAGCTTGCGAAATTCCAAGCGGTGAAGAGGTGGGCGGAGAGGAGTGGAGCGGTGGTCAGAGAGGTGGATTTTGAGTTGTGCGGGCTCTCCATGTTGATACCTGATGTTCTAATGTAGTCTCCCTGCCTTCTACTAGCGCCCGGGCAACTTTCGTGCCATTTTTTCTCAATTTTGAATTTTTGATGAAAATTTTTGAAAAATCCGCGATGCACTGAGGGCGCGAAAGGTGAAACGCGAAGTAGCGAGGGATCACTATATATCTAGAAACGCATCGCTTCCCGGTCGCTTTTCCTCCCCCTTTCTTTTCTTTCGTCGTCATGACAGCTTTCCTTGGCCACTGAACAGATCTTCCCAGGTGTTGGAAGTGTTTTGTAGTCGACTATCACGACAAAATGCACCAAAAATGACCAGTGTCGACATGCTCGCAATGGTAAACATGAGGACTGGGTCCCATTCGTGACGTCACGTGGAACTCCGGCTGCACTTCCCGATAATCGGCGGATTCGTAGGATTTTTCAGGGCGGGAAATTTAAAATCGCGATTTTCTCCAAGATTCCGGGATTGGTGGAGGGGGTGCCAATGATAAATTATCTTTATAATTGTATGTACTATCACCCAGTGCCGTTCAATGCCGTTCACTTCAGTTCACCTTTAAATAGGCTATGTATAGCAAGGCCGACAACTACATCATCATTGAAAATATGTGAGGCCTTTTTTCCTCAAATTTTTACCTCAATTTAAATAGGACCTTTGTGAAAAGGTTGTGATCCCATATTTTGCTAATTAGAGTAGGCCTAGGCACTTAATAGCAAGATTAATGCACTGCATGATTGTCATGGTCCGTGTGCTGACTTTGTCTGCACTCGGGTTGTCCGGTTGTCTCCGTTATCTCCTCAGGCGCACCACTAGGCCTCCGGGCTTTTATTATGACAGCGTCTCGGCAGGGCTTCCGGCTGTCAGAGCGGAGCTCCGCCGGACGGCTGGATTCCAGTCAGCTGATGACCTTTCATCAGCTGATTAATCTGTCAAGCCCTATTTAAGGGAACAACTCTGTTTGCTCGGGGCTGTGACCTCTGCCTTCCCAGTCTGGTTTCCCTACTCCCGAGGCCAGTTCTGTTCAGCGTTAGGTTCCGTCCTTGCTAATGGTATGTAAGTGTTGTGTCTGTCTTTATTTGTGTTTTGCCCCACGAGGTTCATTATTTTGTCGTTCTCTCTTTATTCAATAAATGTACAAACTCATCGGCTGGCCTACAGCGTCTCATTAGCGGTCCATGAGGACCGCACCATAACAGTAGGTCACAACCAAAAGAGACGCCGGTGACCGTGAGTTTGCTTAATTGGACTTGTAGTTTTCCCTGTTCAGTGTACCAGTGTGCTGGGAGATGGCGTCACCACCCAAGGGCTACGCCATGAGTTTAGGCTACGAGCTAGTCATGGCTCTCATCGAGATCGATGGGATCCTCTCCAACGCTTGTAGTCATACCGTCCCCAGCGGCTCACGCTGGTACCTGTACCTCGCTGAGGCAACTATTAACCACCATCCTCACTACGCCAGCCATCCTGAGATCACTGCGAGGATGGCGGACATCTCTGCTCAACGGGAGAAGCTCCGTGGGCTGGAGGGAAACTCCGGCAGGAAGCCAAAGAGGAGGCATCCTCGCTCCTCGCTTCGGGACACCATTCCTGTCCCTCATCCAGTCCAGGAGTTCGCACCACCTAGGGGTCATCCCCAACGGAGTGAGACATCAGTCGGGATTCCCTCGGAGGATTTACAGCTGACAGTGATTTCCATCCGGGACCGAGTGGCTGCAGCTTGCTCCACCTTCCACCCTACACAGATAATGAAGCATGTGAAGGCAGCGGTCAGGCTGGTGGAGAGGAATCCGGAACTGTATGATTACCCCGAATACGCTGACCTGCTCGCCTCTGTTTCCGCGCAGGAGCGGCGTTTCCCTAATCTCACCTTTGCCTCGCCATCTGCCAGTAAACATCGTCTCCATGCTGATTGCAAGCCTCAGCGAGAACCCCGTCCGGATCCAGTTCCAGGTAGCCACACAAACTCTGTCTCCCAGCCAGCTGCAGCCTCCGTGTCCCGTCGGAGGGGTAAGACAGTCGCCTCCGCCTCCGGGTCATCTGTCCCCGCTGTTCCGTCAGCTCCTCATTCCCGGTTCGCCTTGGCAGTTTCTCCCTCCTCCTCAATGCTTCCCCCAGCTGCTGTGAGCCCCACGAGTCCGTCTCCGGCTGCCCCCATCCCTGATCTGGTGCGAGAGGCTCCTCTTCATCGTCCCGGGGGGTCCTCCGTCTCCATCCAGCGGGGGAAGGGAAGAACCAAGTCCAATGCAGCAGGTTCCATCAGCCCTCAGCGGATCAGGCAAGTGTCTCTTCATTCTTTTCCTTCACTGGGTGAATTGCCTTGTTTGATTCCTGGGGGTGGAGTTTGGGGTTCACAGTCCCCCAAGCTCCCTCCACCTGCTGCAGAAATTAATTATGAACCTGCCACATTTGTGTCTCCTTCCCATGAGCATTCCTCGGCGCCAGGACTACGCCGCCGGACAAGGAGGGAGCCTGCGGGCCTGGAGAGCCTGGTTCCAGCCCCGCAGCCATGTCACAGGCAGAGGAGGAGGGCGGACTGCAGATTGGAGCCTGCACCGACGAGCAAGCGTCCCCGGGTCTCCACGGAGGGACAGTCCGACCCGGCAGGTCACAGATCCCCTGCCATCACGTCGTGCGGGCCCTCGGCATGGACATCAGCATCAGGGTATCCCCAGATTGTGGACACCATCATACTGGCTGCGGAGCCCGCCGTAGCCGAGTGGGAACCTGAAGACGACCTTCTTCCATCTGAACCCAGACCGTCGAAGTCCTGGACAGTGAAAGAACTCGAGATCAGGCAAGTGCTCTATTTTGTCTTTCTTCTATCAATTCTGGAGCATTCTTGCCTGTCTCTCGGGGAGGTGAGCCGGGTGCGGCCGTCCGCTGCATCCGAGCTTGTCTCGCTGGGCTCTGTCGCTGCCGGTGATCCTGATCCCGGTTCTTTTTCTTCTCCTGAGCCTTCTCCCAGGGTCACCGGTGCGGAGTCGATCCCGGTTGCTGTGCTGGAGGTTCCGGGTTCAGGTTTGGAGGCCGTCCCTGGTGCTGCGTCGACCCAGTTGCGGTCCATCATGGGTGTGGTCCAGGCCCAGTCGGGGTCCATCGCGGGTACTGCACTGACCCAGTCGGGGTCCATCACGGGAGTGGTTCCGGCCCAATCGGGGTCTATTGTGGGTGCAGCACTGACCCAGTCGGGGTCCGTCGTGGGAGGAGTTCCGGCCCAGTCGGGGTCCGTCGTGGGTGCAGCACTGACCCAGTCGGGGTCCGTCATGGGAGTGATTCTGGCCCAGTCAGGGTCCGTCATGGGTGCAGCTCTGACCCAGTCAGGGTCCGTCATGGGCATGGTTCCGGCCCAATCGGGGTCCGTTGTGGGTGCTGCATGGTCCCGCTTGGGTCCCAACAGATACAGAGCGCCAGTCTGTGTGGGGTTCGGAGAAGGAGCTGCAGATTCTTCACTAATCAACGCCGGACTAGTCCCTTTCCCTTTTCCCATCCCCTTTTCCCTTGGGGCCGCTGGGATTCCCCATTATCGGCTCAGCTCTCCCTCGCTATCTCTCTCAACAGGGAGGCCGTCTCCAGATTCTCCCCTGCGGTCCTGGTGGCTGAATGACACAGGTCGGCCGCCTGAGAAACTGCTTCGCCCATTTGGCGTTCTGGGTCAGCCACCCTACACACTTAACTCTCTGTTCAGCAATCTGGTCCGGCCACCACAGGTACTGTTTTTCCTGGCCTGGGACTGGGGTAGGCCGCCCAAACTTTTCCTTTTTCCCCTACCAGCGATTTGGATGCTAGACGCAGGAAGACCCCCAAACTATTTGCTCTCATGCCATTGTGCTCTGCCTGCTGTCATCCCTGTGTTTTTTTTTTCCTGCTCTTCTGTAACTTTTGGGATGCGCTGGTGAGTATGTTATTGAACTATGTATTTCGCCGCTCCTTAGCGCGTGTTTTTCTTTTTCTTTTTCTCTCCCTCCTCTGTAGTCTGAGGGTTGTTTCTTTGTTGGCTGCCCGTTACCTGGACTTCTGTGTATTATATTGATCACTGCTTAGTATCATGAGGGTTTTTTTTTCTCCTCTCTGGAATTTTGGGGTACGCTGCATTTTGTACCTGTACTTGAGCTTCCTGTTTTCTCGGTGAGGTGTGAAGATGCTTTGGGGGTTTTTTCTCTCCTGTGGCTCTGTTGGACTGATTGTAGTGTTCTGTTTGTAGCCATTTGGGTTTCTACTGTCTTCTCCTCATGGGTTCTCTTTAAGTGCAGTGTATATGCCTGTTTTTTTTTTTATTTGTTTTTTTTTTTTCTTTTGGCCCCTGTATTCCGTACTCTGTTCTGATTGTGGTAGCTTGTTTTTCCTTTATTTTGTCTTCCTCTGTGATGAGGTTGGACTCTGGCCCTCCTTGGCCTTTTCCCCCCTCCTCCCTCCCTGGGGCGGTCCTGTTGACCTTCCAGGTAGGGGGGCTCGATGTTACACCGCGTCTGGAACCCACCTCGTGAACGGGGGCAATTGTCATAACAATGATATTTTAGTTTGCTCATATAGGACAATCATTAGGACTATTATTATGATGACATGCCTAAACACACTGCATACATTACTCACAGAACTACTTGCCTTGGCTTGACTTTTCCAAATATCCAGCTGTCCCATAGCCGCTAAACATAATGTCAACTCGATTTCTATAGTTCACCAGTTGCGCAAGATTATAAGCTGTGTCTCCATACCAAGAAGTTCAAAATCTGTTAATTTTTTGGGAAGTTATTGAGGTGAAAGTGGCACCGTTTACTACTAAACCCATTCATTTGTGGGATAACCCCCACAACAGACTGGGACAAGCACAGCGCTCGACTAGAGCAATTAACATAACAGTGAAATGTGTGTATTAATGTCAACAGGCAGCCCAGCTTCGTCTAGCTTTTTCCTGCTCAGTACTGTGATGTTAATGTGCCATTCATGCATTGTGTTCATGCTTCCTGCCCTTACTGTGTCTATAGACTGATAACAATATGTAGATGTGCCTTGTAACCTCTTGTCCTGCAGCTCCGGAGCAGAGGCGAATTCCGGCCAGTAATCTCCTTATTGTTTTGTGTGTCTCTCAAATGCAAATGCCCATACCTACTGCTGTGAATGCCTTTCATGTATTGTCTGTAGTTGGGTATATAAGCTGCATTGCTCTGTAACTCATCCTCTCTCACTCTGACGACTGCTTCTACTACCACTGCTGAGAGCCTGAGGACTCGCTCCAGCCTGCTTGCACAAGGGCTGGAGCGAGCTCCTATGATGGCGGTATGATTTAATAAACCTACTTAAAACCCTCAGTTCGCTGCCTATTTTATCATCCGCCACACTGGTGACCCGACGCTGAAAAGAACACGCTGCCAGCGAACGCAGCACCCGGCAGTGATGCTCCGACGACAAGCGAACACAGCAGCCTGACGCAAATGATCTGCCCTCCCTTCTGCTTCAGGGAGACCTCGACGCAGAGCCACTACCAGGCGAACTCTCCGGACATCACCCACGACCGGGAAAGCCGCAGCAAGCTTCATGGTGAGAGCTGCACGCCTGAGATCTGCACATCCACGCTGGGACCGGCTGCTCTCACAGCTCCTCCACACGAGAGCGCACGCACCTCGTCCTCTCTCCACGACGGCGACCTCCAGGGCCGACGGAGAACGCAGCGCGTGGACCTGAACGCACCATGACCCAGCACAGCGAACTACCGCAACAACTACAACAGGGATGATTATCGGCGCTGACTACGCTGATCTCCAGCAAGCTCCCTGACCCTGACTCTCCTCTCCAGCAAGCCCACCCACGCACGGAACCCCGGCACACGCACCGGGGAGTTACGAGGACGGCGCACCACGCACGGGACACATACGGCTCCACAGACCGCCATCGTCCTTCGCCGCTGCACACAGAGCCTTCAGGGTTGCTCGTACACCTGAGGCACGCACGCAGCTTGCTCACAGGATTTTCTAATGGTCTTAGCCATGGCGCACATAGGGAATTCAGCAGTCTGCGCTCCCCGAAGGCTTTAAGGTTGTGCCCGCACCTAAAGTCAACACGCCAAGTCCCATTGCTTTTGGGGTTTTTTTTCTTACAGCCGCTACGCAGCCTCACCGCTCCTGTTTTTCTTCATGGCCGCTGTTAATCCTCACCGCTCCTGTTTTTCTTCATGGCCACTATTAATCCTCGCAGGACTTAATCGCGAGAGGAGTCAGTGACTAATTTTTTTTCTCTTACAGCCGCTGTGGATCTCTGCACGTTCAACGGGACAGCCCCTCAACATCGTGGATCCACAAGCAATTTTTGCGCGGCCCAGACGATTTCGCCGTCCTGGGCCGGCACTTGCTACCCCCCCCCCCCCCACCCACCTCCGCCTGCACAGAGCTTTCCCTGCTCGCTGCCAAAGCCGGACTATCGAGGCCTCAGCCACCTGCTGAGCCCTCTAGGGGGGAGTAGTGTGGGATAACCCCCACAACAGACTGGGACAAGCACAGCGCTCGACTAGAGCAATTAACATAACAGTGAAATGTGTGTATTAATGTCAACAGGCAGCCCAGCTTCGTCTAGCTTTTTCCTGCTCAGTACTGTGATGTTAATGTGCCATTCATGCATTGTGTTCATGCTTCCTACTTAAAACCCTCAGTTCGCTGCCTATTTTATCATCCGCCACACATTCTCCATTGACACGACTAGTACATACTCGTGCATACCTGTCCATGCCCGTAGAAACCAAGTACAAGCAAGTATTTGTGCACGCCTGTGGCTGAAGGGTCTCCTCCTGTCTCAGACGGCTGTGTTGTTCACAGTCATGCCTGCGGCGTACTGCTGGAACCTGAGGTGTTTCATGTTCATGGCATCTTTTCTGACATGCGGCAGTTCTCCTCATTCTATTGCTCTCCATCTGGTGGGTCTTCTTCTTCGTTCAGACCACTGGTTGAAGGATAGGTGCATCATAATTCCAGCGTTGGTGGCCAGCCAACTATTCCGCATCTCCTCGGTCTCAGCTTCTCTGTGCCTTGCATGGAATTCACTGTCCCTTGCCAGCCGACTATTTCGCATCTCTCGGTCTTGGCTTGTCTGTGCCTTGCCTGGCATGCAGCATTGCTTGCTTTGCAGGCATTTCGGGCTTCAAGTGACTCAGCACATGCATGGCGCACTGCCACATGTTTCCTGTCTGTTTGTGCATCCCTTGTCTGTCGTACCCTATGCTGGTGAAGGGTCTCCTCCTGTCTCAGACAGGTGCGATGTACTGCTGGAACCTCAGGTGTTTCATCTTCATGGCATTGTTTCTGACGTGCAGCAGTTCTCATTCTATTGCTGTCCATCTGGTGGGTCTTCTTCTTCTTTTTGTTTGTTGAGACCACTGGTTGAGGGATAGATGCATCATAATTCTAGTTCATGGACAGGATCATGAAAATAGATCTGAGCAAAAAGAGGCTTTCAGGCATGGACTCACTGTATATGACATCATAAAGACATGAGAGTCCTATATGACATCATAAAGACACATCTGTCTATGTGCCGTCATATAGGCATCGCGAGTCATATGATGCCTGAGTTCATAGGACGTCCTATGATGTTCAGGCAGAGATCATAGGCCGTACTATGATGTCCTATAAACGTGACACACACACACAGATTTCTTGCTTTAACCCTCTGAGTGTGAGAATTTGCGTGCCCCTAGTGGCAGAGCGCAGCACTGCGCCTGCCTTCTCACTCTGACTTTGTCAAAAGTGAGAAATTTCTGGGTTTTTTTAAATGTACTGATTTCTTGTTCATGTAGGCTACTTTGAAGATAAGATGATGAGGTACCTCTGTACAAAAAAACAGTGTCAAAAGACTGAACCATTTTTGTGTAAATACGTCCAAAGTCCAGTTTTGACTGAGTTACCGGTATGGAATTTAAAGAGATGCCACGACATTATGCAAATTAGATGTGTAAATTTATTCCTATCTGAAACTTTGGATCATATTTTACATCCTTCTAATTGACAGTAAGCCATTATCTCTTACCACTTTCAAGTTATAGTTTTGGAAATCTGAACTATTTTATTGACAAAAAATATTTACCACTCTTGACCACTAGGGGTTATGTCGCAGTTTGGCAACATACACACTCATAGGGTAAATAGAGTGATGAGTGTTTTGGGTGTACTAAAATGGCAGCCACAGAGTTTCCGGTGGCTTCACTTCTGCTGGACAGTGCATGATCCAGTGTTCTCTATACAGATCAGTGGTGAAAACCTGTGAAAAATCAGCCCAGGCATGTTTTAGAGATGGTCTGCCGTGTCACATGATTATGGCAGCCTATCAGATGTCAGAGTGAAAACTCACTGCGCACTGGCAGCCTCAGTCAAGCAGTCACCTGACTCTGGTGCAGAACAGAGGGAGCTCAGCAGCATTGCGGGTGGCAGAAAAAGTATATGAGTAATGCTCTTTGAACCTATCTGTAACTTAATGAATGGGTTTCTAACTTACAGCTACCCTATAATGGCATATTTGCAGCCATGTTTCACAGGAAAAAAACATACAGAGGTCAGCTGCTGCCTGCAGCGCATATACACACACACAGAACTAAACACATGTACTTTTTTCGTATAACGGGACCTGTCAGGGATGTGTCTGAGCACTTTCAAGCTACAGGATAAAGATCCAAATTGCTGTTTATCCCTCCCCCCATGTCTTTTACCTTTGACTGCAGTCTGTACATTCAACTGTCCAGTGTTGTTCTGATAGATATGCCAAAATGTCAGAACACAGGAGGATGTGGATCCAATCAACTGCCAAAGCGCAGGGCTCAGCTGTTTTCTATGATAAATCACACTTTGCTGCTGGCTGCACCTTCCTCTAAAGCACCCTCCATGCATTATCTTGTTTTTCTTTCACTTTATTGAAAATAAACTACCGGATATTTTTATCGCCATCAGTTCACGTGCCTTTGAGCCAGGTTGTGAAAACTGTCATCTGACGCTCATGATGTGTCACATCAGCTGTTTTAGGCGTGACCGACCTGACAGATTTGACAGCTCTGCCAGGTCACACCCTCCGCCGTGGTCTATGGAGGGGATAATTATCTCAGTTGAGCAGAGATGATCTCTTGCACACCTAGGATTCATGGATCGGGAGGCAACGGCAGTTTGGCATGACTGCGCTATGCAGAAGTTAGGATAAGTTATGCATACTGTAAGTTATGCATAAGTTAGACTATTGTTGCGCATAAGTTGTGAATGTTGGCAACACGCTAAGCATTCATTGGTTAAATTATTTATATGTTATGGAAATATTCTATATAAGTTACTAATACGTTACGTATATGTCCAAGTCATTATGAATAAGATAAGATAAGATAAGCCTTTATTAGTCCCACAATGGGGAAATTTCAGGACTGCAACAGCACAGGGATAGCAACACTCAGAGCAACAATCAGAAGGCAAGAAAAAACAAGAGCAGCTAGTATACATATGTACATATTAATATAAATATATATATATATATATATAGACACAGTGTGGAGCATTGTAGTTGGTGGATGTGCAGCAGAAAGTCTAAGCTCTCTCTCCGCGGATGCGGCGGGCCTGCTGGATGTCTTGGGCATGATGGTGACCCTCTTGGCGTGGATGGCGCACAGGTTGGTGTCCTCGAAGAGACCCACCAGGTAGGCCTATGTGATGCATATGGCCAAAAGTGAAAATTTTCAGCTACGGCTAAAACGTCCCGCATAAGCGGGGCATAAATTGTAAGGAAGTTATGCATTCGTTCCCACATGTTACTTGTAAGCAACTCACAAGTTACTCATAAGTCAAAATATGTTGAGATAAATGTCTAGTATACCCAAAACTTACTTCTGAAATGTTACACTGTTCATCCAAATTCTATGGTGATACCAAGCAGCATAATTTTGAAAAGTAGACAAAATAAGCACTACTTAAGTCTGTAAAATAATAGTGTAAAAATAAAAATAATTAATAAAATATAAACAAAAACAAAACATTGCATTGTGAAAAAAATTACACATATATGCTGCTTGGTATTACCATGGAATTTGGATGAATGGTGAAACATTTCAGAAGTAAAAAATACTTGAATCCAGTTGACTTGACTGAGCTTTCATACAGCATACTTATCCACCTGGATGACTGAGAATCTTCACCAAAAGAAATTGAATTAGTTTTGCATTCATTTTAAGTCTTAATTATTTTTATTATAATTGAATTATAATTCGTTTTATTTTTATTTACTTTGCTCATTGTTCTGTTTTATTATTATTTCATAAATATTTCTTTCAAGTATTTATGTTCATAAGTTTTATTCATATTTCATATTGCCTTTGCAATAAAGTTGTTAATGAAAATGTAATCATGTGATTTTCCTTTAAGGGGCAAAAAGTATCGGCAATGAAGAAAAAGTCCCATAAATTAATGGTATCATATCAAAAGGAAAAATGCTGGTATCGCCCATCCCTAATGGCATTCTTCCCAGTGTGCTCGCACGCCTCCTGTTCTGAAAGAAAGGCTGGAGGTGAGCAGGAGCAACTATAGTCAGCTGACACTCAGTTCCTCCATGTTAAAGTTAGTTTTTGTTCAGAAAAATTGAAGAGAAATGTCAAAGGTTTATATGACCTGCAAAAAGACTAATAATTACTACTATAGAGAGAATCACTGCCAATAGTTCTCATTAGTACAGCTGCTGTACAGAGAGAGACACAGACCCCCCACCCCCCATATCATGTAATATGATCCATTTTGGGGGGGAAAAAAAGAAAAAAAAAGAGCTGTTTTAGGAGCAGACCTGAAAACTGACACTTCAAATCAAAATTTCTACCTCTAGGTGTTATTAACCAAAAATAAACCTGTACTAACATTTAAAAGTCACAAGACATATAACTACAAGTATCTTATAAAATTTTAATCTGCATTATACACTTTAAATGCCTGTTGTTGAATGTCCAGTGAACTGCAATATGCTAAGGCTGCAGATGCCAAATGACGAGAATTTTCAAAGGTTCAGGTGTGGAGGTAAATGGAGGAGGAAGAGCTCAAATAGTCTAAATTCAACCAACTGGCCTCACCAATATTTCCAGGCTGCGAAGCTGCCAAATATTCAAGAATCTTCTGCCATCTGTTACCTCGCATTCATTCTGTGCAATTTTGTGCTTCAGATGTCCTTTTAAAACACAGTTTCTAGCAATATTCAGACTGTTCTCTGTGAATAGATGACTGACCTAGAAATAGGACATTCTTATCGTTGTCAAATCATTCAAGATGTCATTAACATTGGGCTGCATATACCACAGGAGGAAGATCCTGCTCATTGGTCACTGAGGCACAGAGTTTCTGACTCCAAACAGCTTGCACATCAGTAAAGAGACCATTGAAGAAAGTATACACAGGCAGGGCTTGACAGTAACTTCTTGGCTCACCAGCCACTGCGACTACTAGTTTTCCAGTTAGTTAGTTAGTAGTCAACCCTTTTAGCAGCCAAGGGAATAGAAACCTCTCCTATGGAAAGAACCATCGTGGGAAAAAGATCTCTGTAGAGTCAAAACAATAAACAGTTTTATATTGTGTTGTGTCGTGTGCAAAAACAATAGAAACACAATTTTTGTTTGTTTGTTTGTTTGTTTGTTTTTTGGCCTCCGCCATCATCCCCATCCCCCAAAAGTCCGCAATTGACAGCCTGAATGACTACATACCCATAGTACTGATGTCTGTAGTCATGAAGTGTTTTGAGCGACTCATGTCCCAGCACATCAGGGACTGTCTTCCCCCCTCCTTTGACCCCCATCAGTTTGCCTACAGGGAGAACCAGTCTATGGAAGACGCCATCACCACCACACTCCACAGAGCTCTGAGCTCAAAGAAGCTATCAGGTGTGACATCAGACCCCCGACATCAGCGGGGTCTGGAGAAACCTTAAAACCATCTCTGGGCTCCAGAATACCTTCCCCCCAGGCCACGGGGGGGCAGGGAGTGGGCAAACAATCTGAATCTGTTTTTCAATAGGTTTGACCAACCGCCCTCCCCCCCAACTGCACAACAACCACTGCTGCCTCTAAAGACATCAAGTCCTACTGCCCACTCCCCACTCCACCGACACCCCCCAACTCCCAACACACAGCCCCCCAACCTGACCCTCACTAAGACCCAGGTGAGGACGGAGCTGAGGAAGATCAAGGCGAGGAAGGCGTCGGGACCGGACGGCATCAGCGCAAAGCTCCTCAAGTCCTGTGCAGACCAGCTGTGTGGGATTGTGGAGCACATCTTCAACCTGAGCCTGAAGCTGGGGAGGGTACCACAGCTGTGGAAAACATCTTGTGTGGTACCTGTACCAAAGACTTCCCACCCCAAAGATCTGAACAGCTACAGACCAGTGGCCCTGACGTCCCACATGATGAAGACCCTGGAGAGACTGCTCCTTGATCACCTCCGCCCCCTGGTGGGACCAGCGATGGATCCACTCCAGTTCGCCTACCAGCATGGCATTGGGGTGGAGGATGCGGTGATCTTCCTCCTTCACCGTTCTCTGTCCCACCTGGAGAAGCCCGGGAATGAGGTGAGGATCATGTTCTTTGACTTCTCCAGTGCTTTCAACACCATCCAACCGATGATCCTGAAGGACAAGCTGCTGTGCGCAGGGGTGGACCAGCACCTGTTATCATGGATCCTGGACTACCTCACAAACCGGCCTCAGTTTGTGAGAACCTGGGACTGTGTGTCCGACACAATCATCGGTAGCACGGGGGCCCCCCAGGGAACGGTTTTGGCTCCCTTCCTGTTCACCCTTTATACTGCGGATTTCTCACACAACACAACACATTGCCATCTACAGAAGTTCTCTGATGACTCTGCGATCGTTGGCCTCATCTCCAACGGAGATGAAGCTGAGTACAGAGGGCTTATCCAGGACTTTGTGGACTGGTGCCATCGGAACTGCCTCCAGATCAACACGAGGAAAACTAAGGAGCTGGTGGTGGACTGCCGCAGGCAAGGACAACCCCTCACAGCACCAGTAAATATACAGGGAACAGACATTGAGATGGTGACATCCTATAAGTACCTGGGTGTTCATCTGAACAATAAACGAGACTGGTCACACAATACTGACGCACTCTACAAGAAGGGACAGCGCAGGCTGTTCCCACTGAGGAGACTCAGGTCTTTTGGTGTACAAGGGGCGCTGCTGAAGACATTCTATGACACGGTGGTGGCATCAGCCATCACTTTTGGAGTGGTCTGCTGGGGCAGTGGCATTACAGCAACCGATAGGAAAAGACTGAACAAACTGATCAAGTAAGCTAGCTCTGTCCTGGGGAAGCGCCTTGATCCAGTGGAGGAGATGGGAGAGAGAAGGATGGTGGCTAAACTGTCATGTCTGCTGGAGTCCGGGTTCCACCCTATGCAGGACATACTGAATGCACTGAGGAGCTCATTTAGCAGCAGACTACATCATCCTAGGTGCACAACCGAGAGGTTTCGCAGGTCCTTCCTACCTACAGCTGTCAGACTGTACAACCTAAGCAGGGCTGCTCGCAGAGATAGCAAAAAGACGTGACAACCTAATAGTATTGAATGCAAAAGATGCAATAGACTTACACAATGGTCCCCTCCGGTATACAACTAGGAAAATACCGGTCGCTATGGAGGGTGACAATATGTATGGGTACATAATCATACCATGTAGGATAACTAAGTAGACGGTTGTGCTGTTTCATTCCATCTAGCTACAATGCTCCGCACTGTGTGTGTTTATATATTTGCATATTTATTCCATCTAGCTACAATGCTCCGCACTGTGTGTTTATATATTTATATATTTATTCCATCTAGCTACAATGCTCCGCACTGTGTGTGTTTATATAGCTACATATTTATTCCATCTAGCTACAATGCTCCGCACTGTGTTTATATATTCATATATTTATTCCATCTAGCTACAATGCTCCGCACTGTGTGTGTTTATATATTCACGTATTCATTCCATCTAGCTACAGTACTCCGCACTGTGTGTTTATATACGCATATATTTATTCCATCCAGCTACAATGCTCCGCACTGTGTTTATATATTTATATATCTATTCCATCTAGCTACAATGCTCCGCACTGTGTGTCTATATATATATATATATATTTATATTTATATGTACGTATGTATACTCGCTGCTCTTGTTTTTCTCTTGCCTTCTGATTGTTGCTCTCAGTGTTGCTATCCCTGTGCTGTTGCAATCCTGGAATTTCCCCATTGTGGGACTAATAAAGGCTTATCTTATCTTATCTATATGAGGATGCTCTTCATGGACTATAGCTCAGCTTTCAACACCATCATCCCAGACATCCTGATCAATAAACTGCACTGCCTCCAGACCCCCCACCCCACCCCTCCACCACCATCACCACCTGCTCCTGGATAAAACTGAATATCCAGAAAACCAAAGAACTCATACTAGACTTTAGAAAAGAACAGACAGGACCACCACCGCTCCCCCCTTCATAAATGGCAACCGTGTGGAAACTGTCCACACCTTCAGGTTCCTGGGCACCCACATCTCCTCTGAGCTCTCCTGGACTGTCAACATCAAGGCCCTGGCGAAGAAAGCCCAGCAGTGGCTGGAGGAAGTGTCCTGAGGAAGAACAACCTGGACCAGAAGCTGCTGCTGGCCTTCTACTGCTGCTCAATGGAGAGCGTGCTCACCTACTGTCTGGGTGTGTGGTACGCCGGCTCCACAGCTGAGAACAGGAAGGCTGTGCAGAGGGTCATCAACGCCACCCAAAAAATCATCTACAGCCCTCTGCCCTCCCTGGAGGACATCTCCAGATCCTCCTGTCTCAGAAAGATCAAGGCCATCACAGGAGACCCCTCACATCCTGCTCACCACCTGTTTGACCTGCTTCCCTCTGGACGATGGTTCAGATCGATCAGATCCCACGCCTCTGGGCTGACAAACAGTTTCTTCCCCTGGGCCATCCGAGCTGCAAACAGTCAGAGGCCCCACCCCTCTCCCTCTGAACGCTCACATGCACATATCTGAGGACCTTTTTAATTATCACAGTAACACACCTGTCCTTGCACTTTGCACTTTCATGTATATTGACCCATCCATGAAACCACTACTATGTATATTTTCCATAATCCTTGGGCTATTTTACTCAGTTGTGTGTTCAATCCTGTGTTCTGCACTCTGCACTCTTATGTACATAGTTCCATCCGTGAAGCCACTACCATACCTGTGTATATTTCCATAATGCTGGGCTATTTTTATTTCAGTTGTGTGTTTAATCGTGTGTTCTGTAACCATGTTTTATCTCATCCTTCTCGCTTACTTTATTGCACAGTAGCCTGGTGGAGCACCCACAATTTCGTTGTACTGTACAAGATAAGATAAGATAAGATAAGACTTTATTAATCCCACACTGGGGAAATTCATTTGCCACAGCAGCACAAAGTCAGAAAAGAAGAACAGAAACCAAAAAAAAAAAAACCAATAAAACTACTAAAAACACAAGATCAATCATATTTAAAATATGTACAAATTGTACTATTTACATCAATAAAAATAATATACATACATGCACGTTTATGGCAAATATTTATCCTATGTGTATATTATACAGTCTAACTGCTGTTGGGATGAAGGCCCTACGGTAAAGAAACTGCTCAGGGCCTCCATAGTCTCATGTAGAGGGTGAGAGGTGCTGTCCATAATAGACATTAATAGCTTAGCTAACATCCTTCTCTCCCCTGTCACCTCAATGAAGTCCAAGGGACCAGCCAAGGCAGAACTCGCCCTCTTGACCAATCTGTTCAAATATTTCCTGTCCCTCTCCGTGCTACCACTACCCCAGCAAACAACTGCATAAAAAATTGCAGAGGCCACCACAGTGTTGTACAAAGTCCTTAATAATGACCTGCAGACCCCAAATGACCTCAGTCTACCCAAAAGATGGAGCTGACTTTGGCCCTTTTTGTACAGAGCTTGGGTGTTATCTGACAAGTCCAATTTGTTATTGAGGATAATACCCAGGAATCTGTGTACAACTGTACAATGACAATAAAGCCTATTCTATTCTATTCTTGTTTGTTTTTAGTGCATGTGCAACAGGTCACTTTCTAATTTTTTCCTGTGTACGGTCACGTGAAAAAGTGTTTGCCCCCTTTCTGATTTCTCATTTTTTTGTATGTTTGTCACACTTACATGTTTCAGATCATTTTTTTTTTTTTTTAGATTTAGTATACTTTATTGATCCCCAGAGGGGAAATTGAGGGTCATCCACCACCTGGATGGATGAAGCAGCCACGATACGGCGCTATCCCTTAACCATTCACACACACATTCACACCTAGGGCCACTTTAGAGTCTCCAATTAACCTAACCTGCATGTTTTTTGGCATGTGGGAGGAAACTGGAGAAATCCCCGAGTAAACCCACGCAAACACGGGGAGAACATGCAAACTCCACACAGATCACTGTTAGTCGGGGGCTGGGATCGAACCCACGATCCCCCGGCCAAGGGTAAACTGTGCTGCCGCAGTGCTAACCACTGCGCCACCGTGCAGCCCCAGATCATCAAACAAATTTAAATATGAGACAAACATAACACAAGTAAACACAAAATGCAGTTTTTAAATGAAGGTGTTTATTATTAAGGGTAAAAAAAATCCAAACCTACATGGCCCTGCGTGAAAAAGTGACCCCCCCCCTCCCCGCTCCCCCATTAAAACATAAATTAACTGTGGTTTATCACATCTTTGGAAAGCTAAGTTCAATTTCTCGAGCCACATCCAGGCCTGATTACTGCCGCACCTGTTCTTAATCAAGAAATCACTTCAATAGGACCTGGCTGACAAAGTGAAGTAGACCAAAAGATCCTCAAAAGCTAAACATCATGCTGCAATCCAAAAGAATTTCAGGAACAAATGAGAAACAAAGTAATTGAGATCCATCAGTCTGGAAAAGGTTATAAAGCCATTTCTAAAGCTTTGGGACTCCAGCAAACCATGGTGAGAGCCATTATCCACAAAAGGCGAAAACAAGGAACAGTGGTGAACCTTCCCAGGAGTGGCCAGCCGACCAAAATTACACCAAGAGCACAGCGGCAACTAATCCAAGAGGTCACACAAGACCCCACAACAACATCCAAAGAACTGCAGGCCTCACTTGCCTGAGTTAAGGTCAGTGTTCATGACTCCACCATAAGAAAGAGACTGGGCAAAAATGGCCTGCATAGCAGAGTTCCAAGGCAAAAAACCACTGCTGAGCAAAAAGAACATAAAGACTCATCTCAGTTTTGCCAGAAAACATCTTGATGATTCTCAAGACATTTGGGAAAATACTCTAGACTGAAAAGACAAAAGCTGAATTTTTTGGAAGGTGTGTGTCCCATTACATCCAGCATAAAAATAACACAGCTTTTCAGAAAAGGAACATCATACCAACAGTAAAATATGGTGGTGGTAGCGTGA
The DNA here is from genome assembly GCA_020510985.1 of Pholidichthys leucotaenia. NCBI lineage: Eukaryota > Metazoa > Chordata > Actinopteri > Cichliformes > Pholidichthyidae > Pholidichthys > Pholidichthys leucotaenia. Next base: position 141,885,105 of record CM035842.1, on the reverse strand, counting down.
TGGTCTGGGGCTGTTTTGCTGCTTCAGGACCTGGAAGACTTGCTGTGGTAAATGGAACTATGAATTCTGCTGTCTACCAAAAAATCCTGAAGGAGAATGTCCAGTCATCTGTTCATGACCTCAAGCTGAAGTGCACTTGGGTTCTGCAGCAGGACAATGATCTAAAGCACACCAGCAAGTCCACCTCTGAATGGCTTAAGAAAAACAAAATGAAGACTTTGAAGTGGCCTAGTCAAAGTCCTGACCTGAATCCGATTGAAATGCTGTGGCATGACCTTAAAAAGGCGGTTCATGCTCGAAAACCCTCCAATGTGGCTGAATTACAACAATTCTGCAAAGATGAGTGGCCAAAATTCCTCCACAGCGTTGTAAAAGACTCATTACCAGTTATTGCAAACACTTGATATGCAGTTGTTGCTGCTAAGAGGTGGCCCAACCTGTCATGAACTTGGGTTTGGTGGTTCCAAACCCGGTTCTATGATGCTGTGGCTATTTTGCCCCTTGTGCTGTTTATTTTCCATCAGGCACTGTCTGGGAGCCTCTTGGGTCCTTCGCTCCCTGACAGCTCAGCCACGCCTCCTCCTCTTGTCAGTGGGGTCAGCTGTTTCTCATTAGTGTGTTCACAATTCTGTTCCACAAACACACACATTCACATGCACTTCCTTGCACACGTACACACACACGCATCCATGCTCAGACATCCGCTCATGCACACCGGTTTCCACTCAGTCCAGCCCACGTACTCTCAATTATTCATTCACTCTATCACACCAGCGATCTCTGTCCTCATCAGTAGCAGCTCTCTTAAGGCCTGTGTCTGCTGGGAGAGATTGCCGGATCATTGTTGGTTGTTCTCCACCACCTTCATCGTTCTTTCAGCCTGACAATTAGTCTTCTGCTGACATTACCTGACGTTTGCTTGTTGCCTGATGTTAGCGGCTGTTCCTCTTAACCTTCACATCAGACAGCACAGACTGCCTCGGACTGCTCCAGCCCGTAAGTCTAGTTTGCCTTTCTCCCTGTGCCGTTCAGCTTTTCTGTGGCACTAGGCATTCTCTCCCTCAGCCTGTCGAGCGTCCTATAGGTGTCCCTGTTTCCCCGGTGCCCTCCATGTTTTACTCATCCTACTGTTTGTTCGTCATAACTGTTTGCTGGACTGAAGTTATTTTTTGTTCATTAAATAGCACGCAACAATCTCTGCATGTGGGTTTTCTTTTCCTCTAATCCATGCGCTGCGTAATAGTGCACGGGGACGTAACACAACCAGTTATTAGGTTTAGGGGCAATCACTTTTTCACACAGGGCCATGTAGGTTTGGATTTTTTTTCCCCTTAATAATAAACACCTTCATTTAAAAACTGCATTTTGTGTTTACTTGTGTTATCTTTGTCTAATGTTTAAATTTGTTTGATGATCTGAAACATTTAAGTGTGACAAACATACAAAAAAATGAGAAATCAGGAAGGGGCAAACACTTTTTCACACATTGTATTTGCAACTTTTTCATGAAAATTTTCAGTTTTTGATGCAAATCTATGGCTTTTAATGTGTGCGTTTCGGATAAATTTGCAACATTTTATCACAATTTTGTGACATAAATTTTTTTATTACCAACAGTTTACGGACACTGTATAAAAAGACACACAACCTTTTTTACTCACTGTTTGACGTTAAATCAGACTAAACTTTTCCTGTTTTAGGTCAGTTAGGCTTACCAAAATTATTTCTATTTGCTAAATAATTTTTATATTTGTTAAAAAAAATTTAAAGATTTTTTTTATTACATTCTTCAAAGTCAGAAGTCTACATACATTTCCTTAGTGTTTGGTAGTGTTGTGGAGTGTGTAATGATGAGACAGGTTTTATCTCAAGGCAGTTTATTACACGCTCCAACATGAGCAAAGTAGAAAAGAGAACATCACAGAAAAACCTCGTCCCTTATATAAGATAAGATAAGATAAGATAAGCCTTTATTAGTCCCACAATGGGGAAATTCCAGGATTGCAACAGCACAGGGATAGCAACACTCAGAGCAACAATCAGAAGGCAAGAAAAAAAAAAAAAAAAAACAAGCAAGCAAGAGCAGCTAATATACATATGTACATATTACTATAAAATATATATATACACACACACACACAGACACACAGTGCAGAGCATTGTAGCTGGATGGAATAAATATATGAATATATGAACACACAGTGCAGAGCATTGTAGCTAGATGGAATAAATATGTAAATATATAAACACCCACAGTACGGAGCATTGCAGCTAGGTGGAATAAATATGCAAGTATATAAACACACACAGTGCGGAGCAATGTAGCTAGATGGAATAATATGTAGATATATAAAAACACAGTGCGGAGCATTGTAGCTAGATGGAATAAATATATAGATATATAAATATAAACACACCCAGTGCTGAGCATTGTAGCTAGATGGAATAAATATGTAAATATATAAACACACACAGTGCAGAGCATTGTTGCTAGGTGGGATGAAACAGCATAACCGTCTATTTAGTTATCCTACATGGTATGATTATGTGCCCATACATATTCTCACCCTCCATAGCGACCGGTATGTTCCTAGTTGTATGCCGGAGAGGACCATAGTGTAAGTCTATTGCATCTTTTGCATTCAAAAAAACTATTAGTTTGTTACGTCTTTTTGCTATCTCTGCGAGCAGCCCTGCTTAGGTTGTACAGTCTGACAGCCGTTGGTAGGAAGGACCTACGAAACCTCTCGGTTGTGCACCTGGGATGATGTAGTCTGCTGCTAAATGAGCTCCTCAGTGCATCCAGTATGTCCTGCATAGGGTGGAACTCGGACTCCAGCAGAGATGACAGTTTAGCCACCGTCCTTCTCTCTCCTATCTCCTCCATCGGATCAAGGCGCTGCCCCAGGACAGAGCTAGCTTTCTTAATCAGTTTGTTCAGTCTCTTTCTATCGGCTGCAGTAATGCCACTGCCCCAGCAGACCACTCCAAAAGTGATGGCTGATGCCACCACCGTGTCATAGAATGACTTCAGCAGCGCCCCTTGTACACCAAAAGACCTGAGTCTCCTCAGCAGGAACAGTCTGCGCTGTCCCTTCTTGTAGAGTGCGTCAGTATTGTGTGACCAGTCTAGTTTATTGTTCAGATGAATACCCAGGTACTTATAGGATGTCACCATCTCGATGTCTGTTCCCTGTATATTTACTGGTGCTGTGAGGGGCTGCCCATGCCTGCGGCAGTCCACCACCAGCTCCTTAGTTTTCCTCGCGTTGATCTGGAGGCAGTTCCGATGGCACCAGTCCACAAAGTCCTGGATAAGCCCTCTGTACTCAGCTTCATCTCCGTTGGAGATGAGACCAACGATCGCAGAGTCATCAGAGAACTTCTGTAGATGGCAATGTGTTGTGTTGTGTGAGAAGTCCGCAGTATAAAGAGTGAACAGGAAGGGAGCCAGCACCGTTCCCTGGGGGGCCCCCGTGCTACTGATGATCGTGTCGGAAACACAGTCCCGGGTTCTCACAAACTGAGGCCGGTTCGTGAGGTAGTCCAGGATCCATGATGACAGGTGCTGGTCCACCCCTGCGCGCAGCAGCTTGTCCTTCAGGATCATCGGTTGGATGGTGTTGAAAGCACTGGAGAAGTCAAAGAACATGATCCTCACCATATTCCCGGGCTTCTCCAGGTGGGACAGAGAACGGTGAAGGAGGAAGATCACCGCATCCTCCACCCCAATGCCATGCTGGTAGGCGAACTGGAGTGGATCCATCGCTGGTTCCACCAGGGGGCGGAGATGAGCAAGGAGCAGTCTCTCCAGGGTCTTCATCAAGTGGGACGTCAAGGCCACCGGTCTGTAGCTGTTCAGGTCTTTGGGGTGGGAAGTTTTTGGTACAGGTACCACACAAGATGTTTTATATACCCAGGACTCTCACAGCTCACAAGTCACATTGCATTATAATCACAAGTAACAACTCTCACAGCTCACAAGTCACATTGCATTATAATAACAAGTAACAATGCCTTTCCTCTTAAATCCCATAGCATCCCCTTCACAGTCTCTGCATACCAAAGGTTACCCTTTCCCAGTATCCTGTTATCTCCAAGGAAACTCTGTCTTTGTTCTTATCTAATATGTGAGGCCTTATGCAAAGCATTAAATAAGTCACACGAGTGGCTACACCACCCCCCCGAAACATGTAGATTGAACAAAAGGATAACAGTCTGCATGCAATGATAGAATCATTAAACATCAGTCCACATGCTGCTTGGGCTTCAGTCTCCTCCCGTATCTGCTGTAACCAGGATTCACCTCCTCAGCAGCGCTGTCATGCTGGGGGGCTGTTGTCTGGGGGGCTGTTGTCTGGGGGTGAAAACCTTTTGTCAGTCCCTGCGGGTGTTCTGGGAGAATATTACTCTGGGAAGCACCCCGTGGAGGCCTGCCGCGCCGAGGGGCCCTTGCCAACAGCACTTGCTCGTCCGCCACCACAAAAGCGGGTTTGAGTCTGTTTATGCCAACCTTTTCCCTCCTACCCCCCAAATCTAGCAAAAAATGCTTGTCCCCAGTTTCCAACACTCTGAACTGTCCATCATAAGGTGGTCGCAGTGGGAGGCGATGAGCATCATGTCTGACAAAAACAAACTCCGCATTCTTCAAAGTTTTAGGCACAAAAACACGCAGAAAACTGTGGCGGGCAGGGCCCGGCAGCGTAGCTGAGTCGATGCTACTCTGCAACAGCTGGGACGGGGAGCTGCCTGGTGCAGGATTATCCGGGAGAAACTCCCTGGGCAGCCGCAGTGGCTGCGCAAAAACGAGTTCAGCTGGGGAAGCCTCTAAGTCTTCTTTAGGCGCAGAACGCAACCCTAATAAAACTCACGGAAGCTTGTCCACCCAATTTGCATCCGTCAGTGACGCTCTAAGAGCTGCTTTCAATGACCTGTGAAAACGTTCGCACAACCCATTAGCCTGCAGATTATACACGGTTGTACGGTGAATCGTGACACCTAGGCTGCGGGCCATTGTTGACCAAAGTTCGGAAACAAATTGCGGGCCTCTGTCGGATGTAATGTCCGATGGGACTCCAAAACGCGCCACCCATGTCGTTACAAACGCGCACGCCACCAGGGACCGCCTCCGGCCAGCGCGTGGTGCGGTCCATCATTGTCAGAAGGTGCGTGTACCCCTGTGATGGCGAGAGGATGCGTCCCGTGGAGACATCGCAGATTAAGGGGGGCATACCGTCTTGCAGCACCTTGCTCTCCAGCCTTAACCCTGTTGGTCCAGACTGGAGCGCGCGCACATCCGCGTCACTACCTTGCTCTGCGGCCATGGCTGTGTAATCTATCCCCACGCGGACGGAGGCAGCCACGGCGCGCGAGAGGCAGTCTGCCACTACGTTCAGTTTACCCGACACGTGCTGAATATCTGTAGTAAACTCTGAGATCGCGGCTAACTGCCTCTGTTGCCGGCCCGACCACAGCTCTGAAACTTTGGCCATCGCGAATGTTAGCGGCTTGTGGTCAACGAACGCAGTAAAACAGCGCCCTTCTAGCCAGAACTGGAAGTGGCGAATGGCCAAATGGAGAGCCAGCAACTCCCTGTCAAACGTGCTGTATTTACGCTCACTATCGCGCAAGGTCCTGCTGAAAAAGGCGAGCGGTTGCCAAGCTCCGGCTACCTGCTGCTCCACGACCGCCCCTAGGGCAACGTCAGACGCGTCAGTGGTGAGCGCTACGCGGGCCGTTGGGTCCGGATGTGCCAACAATGCAGCGTTTGCCAGGGCTGTTTTGACTTCCGAGAACGTTCGCTCCCGCTCCGGGGACCACTCGATCTTATTTGCGGGTTTCTGTTTTTTGAGTGCGGCATAAAGCGGTTGCATGAGTTGCGCTGCACCGAGAAGGAAACAGTTATAAAAATTCACCATTCCCAAAAACTCCTGTAACGCCCTGACTGTCTGCGGCCAGGGGAAATCTGCCACCGCCCGCACTTTGTCAGGCAGCGGAACCGCTCCTTCGGGGGAAACTCGGTGTCCTAAAAAATCGATCTGCGCCACCCCGAACTGACATTTCGCTGGGTTGATTATTAACCTGTGATCTCCCAACCTCCGGAAAACTGCCGCGAGGTGGTTTTCGTGTTCGTCTTCGGACGCGCTGGCTACCAAAATATCGTCCAAGTAGACGAATACGAAAGGGAGAGCGCGCAGCACTGCGTCCATCATGCATTGAAACGTCTGTGTAGCCCCTTTAAGCCCGAATGGCATGCGCAAAAAGTCGAACAGGCCAAATGGAGTTATCACCGCTGTTTTGGGTATGTCCTCAGCGCGCACTGGGACTTGGTGGTAACCGCGGACCAAGTCTATTTTAGAAAAAACGCGCGCCCCTGCCAAATGAACGGAAAAATCCTGGATATGCGGGATTGGGTAGCGGTCATGCGCTGTAGCGTTGTTCAACCTGCGGAAATCCCCGCACGGTCGCCATGAGCAGTCAGCTTTCGGGACCATGTGAAGCGGGGAAGCCCATGGGCTGTTCGAACGCCTGACAATGCCTAACCTTTCCAGGTTGGCGAACTCCTCACGCGCTATGGCCAGTTTAGCTGCGTCCAAGCGCCGAGCTTTTGCAAAAACAGGCGGTCCGGTTGTGGTAATAAAATGCTCCACCCCGTGCTTAGCGACGGATGCCGAAAACGTGGGGACCGTGAGTGCTGGGAACTGAGTGAGCAGTGTGTGGAACTTACCGCTTGCAGCTGTGACGTTGGCTTGTGCTGTTGGCCGGGCCGCTCTAGCTGCACAGGGGATAGAATCAAAAGAAAGTGCATTAACCAGGCGCCTGTTAGCGACATCAACTAACAAACCATGTGAGCACAAAAAATCAGCCCCTAAAATATTGAAATTCAATGCTGCTATGACAAAAGTCCACTCAAAAGTACGGCCATGTAGAGACAGAAGCAGAGTCCTCTCACCAAACGTCTTAATTCTCGAGCCATTCGCTGCTGCCATCTCGGGACCGCTGGAACCCGCCAGCCGGTCAGCGGAGGAAGGCATGATGAAACTCAACTGGGCACCGGTGTCCACGAGGAAATGTCTTCCCGAGTGTGCGTCCGTCAAGTAGAGCAGCTTGTTCTCCTCCCCGAGGGTCGCAGCTGCTACCGACCCCCGGTCTTGGCGTTTCCCGAGCGCTTGAACTGGCACGGTGGTATACATTTGCGTGCCTTCTCCGCAAAGCGGCGATGGTAGAAACAAAGGGTGTCTCCTCCGCGTTCCTTGTCTCCGCTGCTGCCGTCGGTGGTTCTGCTACAGCTGACCCCGGCTCCCTGCTGTCTCCGGCCGTCACGCTGAGCTCAGTTGCTGCCGCCGTGGCCGTGCGCTGCCTGCTGGCGTTGAGAATCCGATTGGCCTCCCGGGCCAGCACACGGAAGTCCCGCTGGGCCAACAAAGGCGAACCGGCCAGGGTCGCCCTCGTCGCTGATGGTAGGGTCCTGAGGAATATGTGAGTAAAAAGGAAGTGGTCGTCGTCCGAGCCTTTCAACCTCAGCATCTTCTCCATCAGGTCGATAGGTGTGCCATCTCCCAACTCGGTCAGCGCCAGGAGTCTCTCTGCCCTCTCCTCAACCGAGAGGGTGTAGTGTTGGATGAGTGCAGCCTTCAACGCGCCGTATTTGTCGCTGTCTGGCGGCTGCTCCAGAAGGCTCTCCACATGCTGGGCCGTGTGGTTATCCAGCTTTGCGACCACATGGTAGAATTTTGTGTCATCTGCCGATATTCCCCGGAGGGTGAACTGTGCCTCCACCAAGTGGAACCAGGAGCGCGGGTTGTTCTGCCAAAAGTCCGGTAGCTGGACTGTAACGGCATACGTTTGGCTGGGGGATCCCGATGAGTCTGGCCCTGGGGAATTCGCCTCTTGCTGCATGCTACGTCTTGGGTCACCAGTGTGGAGTGTGTAATGATGAGACAGGTTTTATCTCAAGGCAGTTTATTACACACTCCAACATGAGCAAAGTAGAAAAGAGAACATCACAGAAAAACCTCGTCCCTTATATACCCAGGACTCTCACAGCTCACAAGTCACATTGCATTATAATCACAAGTAACAATGCCTTTCCTCTTAAATCCCATAGCATCCCCCTCACAGTCTCTGCATACCAAAGGTTACCCTTTCCCAGTATCCTGTTATCTCCAAGGAAACTCTGTCTTTGTTCTTATCTAATATGTGAGGCCTTATGCAAAGCATTAAATAAGTCACACGAGTGGCTACAGTGTTGCCTTTAAACTGTATGACTTGGGTCAAACGTTTTGGGTATCTTTCCACAAGCTTCTCACAATAATTCGCTGGAATTTTAGCCCATTCCTCCTGACAGAAATGGTGAAACTGAGTCAGGTTTGTAGGCTGTCTTTCTCAAATGCATCTTTTCAGCGCTGCCTCCAATATTTTCTATGGAATTGAGATCACCACCCCCACACACATGATTTTGCCACCCCCATACTTCACAGTTGGGATGGTGTTCTCAAGCTTGTAAGCTTCTCCCTTTTTCCTCCAAATGTAATAAGGATCATTATGGTCAAACAGTTCCATTTCAGTTTGATCAGACTACAGGACATGTCTCCAGAAATTAAGGTCTTTGTCCCTGTGTGCATTTGCAAACTGTAATCTGGATTTTTTATGTTGCATTTGGAGTAACTGCTTCTTCCTTGCTGAGTGGCCTTGAAGCTCATGTTGGTACAGGACTCGTTTCACTGTGGATAATGACACTTTTACCAACTTCAGCCAGCATCTTCACAAGGTCTTTTGCTTTTGTTCTGGGGTTGATATGCACATTTTGCACCAAAACACGTTCATCTCTGGACACAGATCTCGTCTCCTTCCTGAGCAGTATGATGGCTCGACGTTCCCATGGTGTTTATGCCTGCGTATAATTATTTGAACAGATGAACGTGGCACCTTCAGACATCTGGAAATTGTGCCCAAGGATGAATCAGACTTGTGGAGGTCCACAATTCTGATATCTTGGCTGATTTCTTTTTAATGTCCCATGATGTCATACAGCTAGGTTCGTAAGTATTTGGACACTGACACAAGTTTTGTTATTTTAGCTGTTTACCAAAACATATATTCAAGATACAGTTACATATATAATCAATATGGCCTTAAAGTACAGAATCTCAGCTTTAATTTGAGGGTACTTACGTACATCAAAGTTGGAGTTATGGTTTAGGAAATACAAGCATTTAAAAAAATTTCATTTCAGGGGTTCAAAAGTAACTGGACAAATTAATATTACCATAAATGTTTGTCCTGAATACTTTATTGAGAATCCTTTTAGGCAATAAGTGCCTGAAGTCTGGAACCCATAGACATCACCAAACACTGGGTTTCCCCCTTTGTGATGCTTTGCCACTGTCATGCGGTGATCCTCGCGGATCACCATAAGCGCCAAGAGTCCACCGGTGAGTTTTGCAATGATGGTGATTTATTTACAAGACACACATACAAGACTATGACTGTGGCAAAGATACACTGAACAGAGCATGGGACCATAAGGCTAACCCCAGCCACTTACGGTCTAAAACATGACACGAACGAGCAAAGCACGAGAATATACACACGAACCTGGCGTGACCAGAACGATGAATGTCTGACGAGGTTTAGACGATGTCTGACAATACTCCTGCAATCTAACTGCCGTCAGCGCCCGCCTAATAAAGCCGAACGCTAACGAGCAGTAATGACAGACAGCTGACCGACTTTTGACAGACGGAAGCCCCACTGAGCGCGTTCACAATAAGAGCCCAGTGAAGCCAGAATATAACCCACAGCTGTCAAAGCCGGCAGCGAGCTATACATAGCCCGAGCGCGGACAAGGCCGGCGCTCCGGTCATAACAGCATCCTCCCTCCGAGGGCGGGCTTCCAGAACGCCCATAGACCACCCTGCCCCCCACCACCCCCTCCAGGGTGGGCGGCTGGGGGCAGGTCCGGAGGGAGAGAGAGACCAAACCCAGAATCAGTACAATAAGCACACAATCAAGACCAGGCAAGGGAAAAAAAACTAACACAGCACAATGACAAAAAAATATATCAAATACTCAAATCAGATTAAATGCCCATATAATAATTACAGCAAACAGCACAGGACAGCAAGAGAAAATTAAATGTTTGCCTTCATGTTTCACAAGAAAATGGCTTCTCACCTGTGTGAATGCTCAAGTGAATTTTCAAAATAACTATGTACAGAAAACAGAACAATTACTGGCTCACCCCTAACTGCACACAGAACAAAATAAGGCAACTGCAGGACATAACCACAAATACCCACAGATACCCAAATAAACATTACAAAAACAAGAAAAAAAAAAAACAATTACTGGGACAGATCATCACCAGAAAATGACAACTACCCCCCCGACAGTTTATGCCAACCGGCGGAGACCAGGCGCTACAGGAACAGTTCAGGTGGTCTCCCCACATCCAACGGCCGAATGGTGGTCATGGGAGGTGGGACATGACCGGGCGGCTCACCACAGTCCAAAGCCCAGCACGTCCACTCCTCTGGTGGCCGAACCAGGTCGCCCAGCAAAACACACAACATGTCGGGTGGCCAACCCGAGGCACCGAACCGGCGAAGCAGTTCCTCAGGCGGCCGACCCGCGTCCCTCAGCCACCAGTACCAGGGAAAAGCAGCCCGCAGCAGCCTCCCTGGCGAAGACAAAACATGGGAGATCCGGGGCAAGTGTAGCAGGACCCCCATGGCCCCTGGCAATGATGCAAAGGGGCGATGACTCAGTAGAGGGACTAGAAGGCAAAGATGAGCCCGTACTCCGTCCGACGGTGAAGGGTCTGCAGCTCCTCCACTGTCCGCAGACAACACCGGCGCTGCACCTCCGCTGGACCCCGATTGAGTCCTGGCTGCACCCACGTCGGACCCCGATTGGGCCAGAACCGTGCCTGCGGTGGACCCCGATTGGGCCTCTGGCGCACCCACGTTGGACCCCGATTGGGCCAAAGCCGCTCCCGCGATGGGCCCCAATTGGGTCTCGGGCGCACCCCCGTCGGACCCCGATTGGGCCACCGCAGCCCCCACAATGGACCCCGACTGGGTCGGTGCAGCTCCGCTGATGATCTCCACCCCCGAACCTGGAACCTCCAAATCAGTGACCCCGACTGGCTCCATGCCGGCGACACTGCAACGAAGCTCACACACAACAAGAAAACCGGGATCAGTATCACTGGTAGCAACAGAACCCAGCAAGATGAGCTCGGGCACAGCAGGCGGCTGCTCCTCACTCGCCTCCCCGAGAGGCAGGCACAAATGCTCCGAAACAGAGGACAGAGACACAAGAGGGAGCACTTGCCTGCACTCGGGTTCTGTTGCCACCCAGGACTCCGTCGATCCAGGTTCAGGGCGGCAACTCTCGTCCGCAGGCTCCAACTCAGCTGCGCCGGGCTCCGCAGCTGGTAAGATAACGTCTGCAGCCTGAGGTTCCTCCCGCGCTGATGTCCACGCCGATGACCCGTATGGCGTGGGGGCAGGGGACACTCGACCCGCTGACTCAGACCATTCCGGCGAGGAAACCCGGGGACGCTTCTCCGTCGGCACAGGTTCTGGGCCGCAATCTGCTCTCCTCCTCTGTCCATGACGTGGCTGCTGGGCTGGATCCAGGCTTTCCAGCCATACAGGCCCCCTCCTCCTCCTGCGACGTAGACCTGGCGTCGTGGACCACTCGGCAGGGAAAGACACAGAGGCAGCAGGTTTAGGAATAACAGTTACAGCAGGTGGCGGAAGCTCGGGGGGCTGCGAACCCCGAACTCCAGCCCCAGGAGTCAGACAAGGCAGATCATGATAATGGTGGGAAGAAATAACTCGCATTTGCCTGTCTCCTGGAGAGAAGATGGTGCCTGCTGCAGCGGGTGGAGTTCTCCTTTTATCCCTCCGGGAGAAAACGGCAGGCTCCTCGGGGCCACGAGGAGGAGCCGCTCGGGATGGATTGCTGACAGGCCTCGCCGAAGCACGACTCACAGTACTCCCAGCCACAGGGGGTGACGTCAAAGAGGAGGACATGGCAGTCGGGGCGACGCGGGCACGAGGAGCTGACAGCGCAGCTGGAATAGATGACCCGTGGGCGGCGACTGCGGGGATTCCCTTCTGTCGTGATGTGAATGATGCGGCCAACAGGGAGGCTGGGTCCCTCCGATGACCCGGAGCTGGATCCGGACGGGATTCTCGTTGGGGCTTGGTAGGAGCATGGCTATGGGGCCTACTGGCCAATGGAGTGACGAAGGGCCCGGGAACACGTGACGCTGGGACTGGGCGGGCAACAGGTACTGGATTCCGATCCACAGGTCCCCTGCTGGGCTTTCCCTCCAGCCGATGGATCTCCACTCTCGCCAGGGACGCTGTCCTCACGGGAGGTGGAGGGGTTTCCTGGAGCGCCTTCTCCCTCAATGTGCGCTGTGCAAAAATCCATGATAACCACTTTCTCCCTTCCGGAATATAGGTAAGATGGTAACGGTGCACGGCCCACTGGGCGAGGTCTAAGTGATAACCAGCCACTTTAGTGGGCATGAGACGGGCGGCTTCTGCCAGATAGCCGTCAATCTCCTCCAGCCACTCCGGGCAATAATCACACTCGCTGGCGGGCATCTTCCTACCAGGTCCAACTACAGGAGAGAAAACTCCACACAATGGCAAAACTCATGGAAGAAAGGTGTCTCGGTGTGGCGTCTCCGTTTAGACGTCTGTGGCAGGAGTATACTGTCATGCGGTGATCCTCGCAGATCACCATAAGATGCCAAGAGTCCACCGGTGAGTTTTTCAATGATGGTGATTTATTTACAAGACACAAGACACACATACAAGACTATGACTGTGGCGAAGATACACTGAACATAGAGCATGGGACCGTAAGGCTAATCCCAGCCACTTACGGTCTAAAACATGACATGACATGAACGAGCAAAGCATGAGAATATACACACGAACCTGGCGTGACCAGAACGATGAATGTCTGACGAGGTTTAGACGATGTCTGACAATACTCCTGCAATCTAACTGCCGTCAGCGCCCGCCTAATAAAGCCAAACGCTAACGAGCAGTAATGACAGACAGCTGACCGACTTTTGACAGACGGAAGCCCCACCGAGCGCCTTCACAATAAGAGCCCGGTGAAGCCAGAATATAACCCACAGCTGTCAAAGCCGGCAGCAAGCTATACATAGCCCGAGCGCAGACAAGGCTGGCGCTCGGGTCATAACAGCCAGGCCTTTACTGCAGCTGTCTTCAGTTGTTGCTTGTTTGTGGGTCTTTCTGCCTTAAGTTTTGTCTTAAGCAAGTCAAATGCATGCTCGATCGGGTTGAGATCTGGTGATTGACTCAGCCATTGAAGAATATTCCACTCATTTTCCTTCCTACTGCATCCCCAGCAACGCACAGTGACACACCTCATTTCAATTACCGTACCTCCTTGACCGTTCATGCTAGTGATGTAATTCCAACAGATTCTGAAAGATGAGAAGTGGAGCTTTCCATTGATATGCACATTATGGTGATTGCAGTATTGCCTGCACGAGTGAAGGAAGCATGTAAGCACAGCAGGAGAGCTGCAGGTGGAGAGGAGGAAACGGGGAGAGAGGAACTCTTCGAGTATTTTTGCAGTGTTTTAGCCGTGTTTTCTGTCTAAATAACAGTTTAGTATTGTAAGAAGTAGTATTAGTATTGTTTGTGAGAGTTTTGGAGTGTGGCAAACACAAATGTTTGAGAAGATGAAAAATAAGCTCAGTTTAATTTTGTAATCTCAAAAGTTTTGTTCATTTACATTTGAAATATTTGTAAAGAGAAGCCTGACGAAAATTCAAGTCCTTTTTTGTACTTTTTTGTTATCACACACTGTTTTAAGCATTTAAAACATATAATAATAATAATAACAAATATTTGCCAGATTTTTGAAGTTATAGTTCTCTTGGAAACAAACACATTTATTGAAAAAAGATTTTTTAAAAAACAGACGAAGTATCAAAATTTTAGTATTAAAAGGGTTTAAAAAAAAAAATCCTGGATTGCTCTCGCGGTATGTTTTGGGTCACTGTCCATCTGCACGTCGAAGCACCATCCAATCAACTTTGCTGCATTTGGCTGAATCCGAGCAGATAGTATATCCCTATACACTTCAGAATTCATCCAGCTGCTTTTGTCTTCTCTCATATCAGCAATAAACACTAGTGACCCAGTGAAATTGGAAGATATGCATGCCCATGCATCACACTGCCTCTACCATGTTTTACAGAAGATTAGTTTACATAAAAATGATTTATTTTGTTATTTGGGCATTTTGTGTCTTATTGTTGTTTAGTCAAAGCAAGCCTATGTGTCCACATATGGTATGCAATTGATCTGGCCATTCTGCTCCACAATCATGGCAGTATTATTAATAATTTTTTAATTTTTAGGTACTTGCAGCCCTGCAAAGGACAGTGGTACCACACAGGTGAAGCAGCAGTCAGGACTCCCATCTACCACTGACCAGGCTGTCACGATCCTGAGCATGGGTGGGTGCTGTGCTCAGTCTCTGTTTATGTTGCAGTTAGTATGGTCTGCTGTATTTGGTCTCTGTTTATTTATGAGTTGTTTGTATTCTTAGTTTTGTCTTTATAGTCCTGTTTATTTACTGTTTGTCATTTTATATTTATGGTATTATTTGCATCTTTTGGGGTTGTGTTATCGTATTCTTGTATCCTTATTTAGTTTCCGGTCTGTGCTTTTATTTTGACAGCGCCCTGTGCAGCTTCCGAGTGTCAAACCCTGTTTCGCAGGCTGCACAGCTGTCACTGGTTATGTTTGTTCCTCACTCATGTATCCACACCTGTCATTCATTAATCACTTGTCCATTTACCCATTTAAGGATACGGCAATGTTTCCTTGTTGCCCTGTCGTACTGTTTGCTACCTCAGTGTCCTGCCGACGCCTTGAATGTATGTGTTTTTTTCCGCTGAGGTGAACGGGTGCGACTCTGTCTTGGATTAATTCTTTTTTTCAATTTTCCCCCTTCGTTTGCCAGCCGTGAGCCCCAGCTTTTAGTTTAGTTTAGTTTATTTGAAAAGGGACAATGCAATTTCATAAAACACATGATTACACATGGTTAAAAAAGCCAGAATTAGCCAAAAGGCTAGTTTTCATCTGTAGTCCCCTGGCCAAGATGTAAAAAAGCAGTTTTTCGGGTGTGACTCCGGCTGGTTTTATTTCTTTTTTCATCAACGTTCCGGCACGCTTCAGCCAGTGTTCCGTCCAGGCTGTTCTTTTCCCTCCGGAGACATGAGCCCTGTTTTCCTCCAGCGTTTCTCCTGTCACTTCTCATTTGTTAGTGTTGTTTGTGTTTAAGTTAATACATGTTGCATGTAAGTTAATACATGTTGCAACTCACAGTTAGTGTGTGGTATCCTTAGTCTTGGCCTTGAAAAGGGCGATTTATGACCGAAGGACACGGCCCGTATGGACAGCAGCTGCTGTGTGTTTGCTTTTTTTTCTTCACCTGTTATTTTGCTTACTGGAGGGAAAGTAGACATTACGCCATCAACGCACCGGGGCTCTGCTAGCAGAGGGAGGTTGGCGGCTGGAAGCCCTAGCGTGGATGAACAGTGGGTGGCTCAGTTCATCCAGGATTTTGTTGATGCAGCATTTGCCTCCCGGTCATCTAAGGAGGTTCTGAAGAATGTGGAATTGGCGGCAGTGATCGTGGAGGCGCATCCCAGTTTGAGGAAGTACCCCAGGTATGCGGCGCCCCTAATGACCGTCTTCACCCTCCAAATGACATTTCGCGGACTGGTGAGAGGCTCACCCCCCGCTGTACCACGCCAATGAGAAAGCATCCCCTGGTACAGACGCCCTTAGCCTCTTGCCATTCACCAGTTTTGGGACGTCGTTCTCCAGCACCTCCCTCCGTCCCACACCTTCCACTAGGTGGCAGCAGCCGCACACTTTGACTGAGCTTTCACCATCTGCTGCTGCAGTTATTCATGTCTCCTCACCTGCTACTCCTGTGTTCCCTCCCATTTTCCCTAAATGTCGGCCGGTCCCAGGAGAGAGCCGCCTGACGACGGGGAAGACTGCGGCCCAGGAAGATTCTATTCCAGCCCCGCAGCCACATCCTGGATGGGAGGAGAACGCTACCTGTGCCCTGAAACTTGAGCCGACAGGAGAGTGTCCCCTGGTTTCAGCAGCATGGGAGCCAGCATCATTGGTGAGGCAACCTTCAGCTTTAGCTGCCATGCCTGGAGTTCCTTGGGCTGCATCCCCACCATCATGCCCACTGCTGGGGTCGTTGCAGCAGCGTCACCGGAGCCCTGGACAGCAGTGGAGCTTGAGTCAAGGCAAGTTCTCTGTTCAGTCACTCCATTATTAGCCTTAAAGAAATCTTGTCTTGCTCATGGCAGGGAGAATCAACTGCAGATGTCCTCTGCTCCTGAGTTCTCCTTGCCGGGCTCCACTGCTGCCAGTAATAGTGTTGTGGTGTAGCTCTCCCCCTTCCTGTCTGAGGTGGCCATGTTGGGAGTAGATGCCCAGAGGACCGGATTTGAGATATCCCAGCCTGTGTTGCCAGAGTCCTGGACAGCGGTGGAGCTCGAGTCCAGGCAAGTACTCTGTTCTGTGTTAATACCAGCAGATCTAGAGAAGTTTTGTCTGGCTCATGGTGAGGAGAATCAGCAGGAGATGTCCTCTGCTCCTGAGCTCTCCTCGCCGAGCTCCACTGCTACCAGTAATGTTCAGGTGTTTTTTCCTCTTCCCCATCGGAGGTGACCATGCTGGGGCCGGCCCACCAGATGTCCAGAGTCAAGATGTCCTAGCCTAATTCTCCAGAGTGATGAACAGTGGTGGAGTTTGAGCTCAGGCAAGTTCTCTTTTTTGTTTTCATTACAACTGTATTAGAGAGATTTTGCTTGGCTCTTGGTAAGGAGGACCTGTTGCAGCCGCCAACTGCACCTGAGTTCTACCCGCTGGGCTCCACTACTGCTGGTGACTCTGAACCAGTCTCTGTCTCCTCTCTTTCTGAGCCTCCATCTCCACCAGAGGTCACCGTGGGTCTTCCATCTCCGCCAGAGGTCGCCGTGGGTCCTCCATCTCTGCCCAAGGTCGCTGTGAGTCCTCCATCTCTGCCCAAGGTCGCCATGGGTCCTCTGCCTGTGCCCGAGGTCACTGTGGGTCCTCCACCTCCGCCCAAGGTCGGTGAGGGTCCTCCGTCTCTGCCTGAGATCGTTGTGGGTTCCCTGCCTTTGCCTGAGGTCTCCGCTGAGCAGCCTTCCCCCTCATCTGGTCCACTTGCTGGTCAGCCACCTTGGTCAGCCGTCCATTTGCCTGGTCCCTTCGCTAGTCAGCTGCCATCACCGTCTGAGGGTGCGGCTGGCCACCGGTCCCCTTCAGGGGTCAATGCTCTCCTACTACGAGTCCACGTGACCCATGCCTCAGCCCCTGTAGCCTGCAAGGAGCACATGTTCCAGCTGCCGCCTCCAGGTGGGGGCGTGTCGTATTCTGTGATCTGTTGGTTCAGGGATGCTGGGAAGCCACCTGGCAGATTATGTCCTTTGCTGGGGTGGCTTAGAAACTCTGGGAGGCCACCCGACACCTTCCAACTCGTGACCAGGTGGTCTTTGGACTCTGGCAGACCACCTGAACTGTGTTAGTTTTCACACTGTTTCTTTAGTCTTCTACTGCTAGGTGTTGTACAGTGTTGGGGGTCATGAATTTTTTGTTTTGTTTTGTTTTCTGGTGTGTTTTGGTCCCTCCGTGCCTGGGTTCCCCCTTCTCCCTCCCGGGGTGGGTTGTTTTTTCTTGTTGGGGGGGGTCTTTTTGTGGGTGGGGCCTCTTTTCTTTTTTGATGTTGCATCAGGGTGTCTGGGATCCACCCTTGGAGGGGGGCACTGTCATGATCTTGAGCATGGGTGGGTGCCATGCTCAGTCTCCAGTCCAGTTTAAGTTCTTTTCTGTTTGTGTACTTCTTTGTTTATGTTGCAGTTAGTACAGTCTGCTGTATTTGGTCTGTATTTACAAGTTGTCTATATTCTTAGTTTTGTCTTTATAGTCCTGTTTATTTATTGTGTGTCATTTTGCATTTATGGTATTATTTGCATCTTTTGGGGTTGTGTTATCTTACTCTTGTATCATTATTTATTTTCCAGTCTGTGCTTTTATTTTGACAGTGCCTTGTGCAGCTTCCGGATATCAAACCCCGTTTTGCGGACTGCACAGCTGTCACTGGTTATGTTTGTGTCCTCACTCATGTATCCATACCTGTCCTTCATTAATCACTTGTCCATTTACCCATTTAAGGATACGGCAACGTTTCCTCATTGCTGTGTCATACTGTTCACTACCTCAGAGTGTCCTGCTGACACCCTGAATGTATGTGTTTTTTTCCACTGAGGTGAACAAGTGTGACTCCATGTTGGATTAATTCTTTTCTTCCATTCCCCCCCTTCATTTGCCAGCCGTGAGCCCCGGCTTCTTCGGGTGTGACTCCAGCTGGTTTTATTTCTTTTTTTCCTCGACATTCCAGCATGCCTCAGCCAGTGTTCCGTCCAGGCTGTTCTTTTCCTTCCAGAGATGTGAGCCCCGTTCTCCTCCAGTGTTTCTCCCATCACTTCTTATTTGTAAGTGTTGTTTGTGTTTAAGTTAATAAATGTTGCAACTCACAGTTGGCGTGTGGTTGACATAACGCACGGCTCAGGAGACGCACACACACAGGCTCAGAGTAGTTCAAATAGTTTATTGACAACAGGCGTGAATGAGTGAGTGTCTGTGGGATGTCAATGTGTTGGTGGCGGTGTCTGCTTCAGGCACAGAGGCAGGTGACCGTACAGCCGGGCAACCCTATGGAAAAAGCACAGGGAGAGGGTGACGGGCATACACCAACACGGAGGAAATTATGGCGAGAGAAGGACTTACTTGGATGGACAGGATAGCTGGCACAGCAAGGGGCGAGACCCGGGAGACAGCCACCTGGAGAGCTCGGTGCAACAGCGAGGAATGGACGTTGGAAGGACGTCGTCCGCCGCCGGGAAATCCACCTGTGCACAGGGGAGCAGACTGGAGAAAAAGAAGGTAAGGGCTTCTTACCCAAATGATTGCGCTGAAGATTGGAAATGACTCACAACGGTGAGGGACGAAGTCTGACGGCTTCAGGTCGAAGCTCAGGGCGAGACGGCTTTTATCCCTCACCGTTGATGATGAGCAGGTGCGGGAGCAGGTGGCGCCACTGATGAATGGCGCGGCGTGACAGTACTCCCCCCTCTAGCAGCGCCTCCTGGTGATGGCTTATCTGGGTGCGCTCGGTGGAAGTCCGCGATGAGCGATGGGTCCAACACAAACGACGAGGGTACCCACTGTCGATGCTCGGGCCCATAGCCCTCCCAGTCCACCAAGTACTGCAACCCACGACCCCGGCGTCGAGAGTCCAGGATGGAGGCGACGGACCAGGCCGGATGGCCATCAATCATCCGGGGCGCGGGTTGCGCAGCAGGAGGGGGGCAAAGGGGGTCGGTGACTGCCAGCTTCACCTTTGACACGTGGAAGGTGGGATGGATGCGGAGGGAGGGGGGAATAGCCACGCGCACAGCCACCGGGTTGATGATCCGGGTGATGGGATAGGGACCCATGAAGCGCTGTGCCAGCTTTCTCCTCTCGCCTTTTAGGGTGACGTCCTGGGTGGAAACGTAGACACGTTGCCCAACTCTGTACGCCGGGGCAGGTCTTCTATGCCGGTCCGCCACAGTCCTGTTGCGCTCCACTGTGCGTAAAAGCGCATTGCGCGCGGCAGTCCAGATGGAGCGGAACTGCCTGAGATGTGCTTTAACTGAGGGGACAGTTACCTCACTCTCCTGCTCCGGAAACAGCGGGGGGTCGTAACCCAGGGACGCCTTGAAGGGAGACATCCCTGTAGCAGAAGAGCGAGCGGTATTATGAGCATATTCAACCCAGGCGAGATGGTTGCTCCAGGACGTAGGTTTGGATGAGGTCACACAGCGGAGCGCAGCCTCCAGCTCCTGGTTGGTCCGCTCACACTGCCCGTTGGATTGTGGGTGATGGCCGGAGGAGAGGCTCACCTTGGCTCCGATGGCGTTACAGAATGACCTCCAAACCTCGGATGAAAATTGGGGGCCCCGGTCCGAGACCACGTCCACCGGAATCCCGTGCAGCCTGACCACGTGTTGGACGAGGAGATCCGCCGTCTCCAGGGCAGTAGGGAGACCTCGCAGGGGGACGAAGTGCGCCGCCTTGGAGAAACGGTCCACGATGGTCAGGATGGTGTCAAAGGAGTTGGAAACGGGGAGTCCGGTGACGAAATCCAACGCGATGTGCGACCAGGGCCTGCCAGGAACGGGCAGGGGCTGGAGCAGACCCGCTGGAGGGGCATTTCCCGACTTGCTGGTGGCACAGATTGGGCAAGCCCGGGCGTAGCGGGCCGCGTCCCTCCGCAGGCCTGGCCACCAAAAGGACCGTTGGAGGAGGTTGATCATCCGGGAGGTGCCGGGATGACAGGTGAGCCGGGAGGTGTGGAGCCAGTGGATGACCTCTCCTCGGACCACAGATGGCACGAACAGTCTTCCCTCCGGTCCGCCGCCAGGATCAGGTTCCACCTCCTGCGCCTTCCGGATCTTGCTCTCGATGTCCCAAGAGATGGCACCCACGACGCACGACCTGGGCAGGATGGTGTGGGGCATCTCCTCAGCCTCCACGGGGGTAAACTGCCTAGAGAGGGCATCAGGCAGGCCGTTCTTGGAGCCTGGCCTGAAGGTGATGGAGAAACGGAACCTGGCGAAGAACAAAGACCAGCGCGCCTAGCGGGCGTTCAGGCGCTTGGCAGATCGTAAATATTCTAAGTTCTTGTGGTCCGTCAGGACCACGAACGGCAGGTCCGCCCCCTCTAGCCAGTGACGCCACTCCTGTAAGGCGAGCTTGATGGCCAGGAGCTCTCTGTCCCCCACATCGTAGTTCCTCTCCGCCGGGGACAAGCGCCGGGAGAAGAAGGCGCAGGGTCGTTTGGCGCCATCGTCAGGCGACCGCTGGGATAGAACTGCTCCCACTCCCGTGTCCGAGGCGTCCACCTCGACGATGCACTGCAGCGCGGGGTCAACCTGGCGAAGAACCCGGGAGGAGGAGAATTCCGCCTTCAGCGCCTTAAAGGCAGCAGCGACCTCTTCTGTCCACCGGAAAGGGACCTTCGGGGATGTGAGGCGGGTCAGCGGTCCGACGATTGAGCTGAAGTTGGGGACAAAGCGGCGGTAGAAATTGGCGAAGCCAACAAACTGTTGCACCTGCTTCCGGGATGCGGGAGTAGGCCACTCCACCACCGCCTTCACCTTCTCTGGGTCTGGGAGCACCTGGTCTTGAGAGATGATGAATCCCAGGAAGGATGTGGTCCTAGCGTAGAATTCACACTTTTCAGCCTTCACGTAGAGCCGATTCTCCAGCAGTCTTTGGAGGACCCGCCTCACATGGACCTGGTGCTCGTCCCTGGACCTGGAGAAGATAAGAATATCGTCCAGGTAGACGAACACGAAAAGGCCGATGAAATCCCGGAGGACGTCATTGATGAGGCGCTGAAAGACGGCAGGAGCGTTGGTTAACTCGAACGGCATGACCAGGTATTCAAAGTGGCCGTTCGGGGTACGGAAGGCTGTCTTCCATTCATCTCCCTCCCGGATCCGGATGAGGTGGTAAGCGCTGCGTAGATCCAGCTTGGTAAACCAGGTCGCCCCCTGGAGGGAGTGAAAGGCAGTGTCCATGAGGGGCAGGGTGTAACGGTCCCTCTCAGTGATGTCGTTGAGCGCACGGTAGTCTATGCAGGGGCGGAGGGAGCCGTCCTTTTTCCCAACGAAGAAGAACCCTGCCCCCACGGGTGACGACGATGGGCGAATTATCCCAGCGCTCAGTGATTCCTTCAGGTAGGTGTTCTTTGTCTCCTTCTCCGGCGCAGACAGGCTGTAGAGCCGACCAGAAGGTAAGGGAGCCCCCTGGCGGAGGTTGATGGCACAGTCATAGGGCCGATGAGGGGGGAGAGACATAGCTTTCGTCTTGCTAAACACCATACCCAGGTCGTGAAATTCCGGAGGCACCAGAGACAGGTCCGGAGGTGCTGCGTCCGCCACAGGGGAAGAAGCGGACGGGGAGCAGGCAGCGGACTGAAGGCAGGTGCCCATACAAAACGTGCTCCATGCCGATACCCCAGCTGACTTCCAGTCCAGGACAGGGTTGTGGAGGCGTAGCCAGGGATACCCCAGGATGACGGGTGACACAGAGTTGGGCAGGACGTAAAAAACCATCTCCTCCCGGTGGTTCCCTGAGATGATGACTGGGACGGGAACGGTCTGATGTGAAACTCTCCCAAGGGAGGCACGAGAGAGAGTGACCAGGGAGATGGGGTTTCTCAGTGCCTGACAGCGGATGCCCAATCGGGTTGCCAGGCTTTGTGAAATGAAGCTGCCTTCTGCGCCCGAATCCACCAGTGCGTGGGTGAGATGCCCAGTGGGGTTATGACAGAAACGGATGGGCAGCTTCAATTGGGAATGAGTGTTTAACCGGTTGAGATCCGCGAGGCCCCCTACAGCGATTCGCGGACCCCGCCGACTGGCTTTCCGTGGGCAGAGCTCCACAGTGTGTTGGTCACCTCCGCAATACATGCAGAGGTCCAACTCACGGCGGCGTTGTTTCTCCGCAGGGGAAAGCTTCGTCCAGCCCGTCACCATCGGCTCCGACTCCTCGGGGCACGATGCTGGCGGCGCCGCCAGGGGGCGAGGTTGGAACAGGTGCGGCGAGACTCCACGAGGGCGAGAAGAAGACGACTTCCGCCCCGAGGAGCGCTCGCGCAGCCTGTTATCCAAACTAATCGCTAAGGATGTCAGCTCCGCTAGCGTCTCAGGAATATCCCGTCCAGCCAGTTCATCCCTCAGATCGTCATTGAGGCTGCGGAGGAAAAGACTGCAGAGGGGGCGTTCCTCCCAGCCTAATTCCTCCGCCGCTACCCGGAAGTCGACCGCGTAGTCCGCGGCCGACCGGCTTCCCTGCCGGAGGGCGAGAAGCCGATCGATCTGGACCGTCTCGGTTAGAGAATGGTCAAATACCTCCAGGAAGCGCCTCACGAATTGGTTATATGTGAGAGCGGCATAACTGGGTCTCGCCATAACGGCGTAGGCCCACGTTAATGCCCGCCCCTCCAGGAGATTCCCGATATAACCAATTCGGCTATGATCTGAGGGAAAATCTCTGGGCACGCGGTGGAAGACGGACTCACACTGCATAATAAACCCCCGCGCTCCGCCGAGCTTACCGCTAAAGCGGGCGGGGGTTGGAACAGGTGTGAGCCGAACCGGTGCATTCGGAGCCTGCTGGACGGCCACTGGAGCAGCAGGAGCCGCGCCACCCTGACGAGCCTGGGGGAACGGCTGTTGAGGATCCAAGTGGCCCAACCGGTTAGTTAAATTCAATAACTGATTAAAAATCACCTGTTGCTGATAGACTATATGATCCACTCGAGCCTCGAGAGTGGAAAACCGGTGTGCGAGCCCGCCGTCTGCCGAGCCGCTCTGCTGAAGCCGTACTGACATAACGCACGGCTCAGGAGACGCACACACACAGGCTCAGAGTAGTTCAAATAGTTTATTGACAACAGGCGTGAATGAGTGAGTGTCTGCGGGATGTCAATGTGTTGGTGGCGGTGTCTACTTCAGGCACAGAGGCAGGTGACCGTACAGCCGGGCAACCCTATGGAAAGAGCACAGGGAGAGGGTGACGGGCATACACCAACACGGAGGAAATTATGGCGAGAGAAGGACTTACTTGGATGGACAGGATAGCTGGCACAGCAAGGGGCGAGACCCGGGAGACAGCCACCTGGAGAGCTTGGTGCAGCAGCGAGGAATGGGCGTTGGAAGGACGTCGTCCGCCGCCGGGAAATCCGCCTGTGCACAGGGGAGCAGACTGGAGAAAAAGAAGGTAAGGGCTTCTTACCCAAATGATTGCGCTGAAGATTGGAAATGACTCACAACGGTGAGGGACGAAGTCTGACGGCTTCAGGCCGAAGCTCAGGGCGAGACGGCTTTTATCCCTCGCCGTTGATGACGAGCAGGTGCGGGAGCAGGTGGCGCCGCTGATGAATGGCGCGGCGTGACAGTGGTGTCCTCTGTCTTGCCCTTAAAAAGGGCAATTTATGACACAGGCAGGCTGGACGTGCCTCCATGCGAAGGATCGTGGTCCGCCTAGTCAGTCACTGATGTTGGAGAAGCAGCAGCTGAACCGGTTGATTACAGTCCTTCACAGGGAGCCAAACCCAGCTTACCCGGTTAACGGGAGTCTCGGCTGCTGCTTTACCCATGTGCCACCGCTGTCTTTTGCGGCACCACGGGACCCCCCGGCAGCGGCCCCATCCCCATCGCACCTCGTGTTCTCCTTGTCGAATTATCCATTAGACCTACGCAATCATGGCAACTTTATGGCATAAGTTTTTTTTATATTAAATCTTAAGTATAATCTTTTTCAAGTCAAATTTATCACTTTTCGCGTCCTTGTTTTGCTCATGGTGCGCTGTGGTTACTGATGCCGTGTATTATCCAATCAGTATGGAGTCAATCCGAAACCCTGTCCACACTTCTAGAAGCCAGGGCATGAGAAATACTAAAAAATACATATTTTAACTGAACAACCCTATACTCGGGGATGCACACCCTCGTAAGCTCAGCAAAGCACTAATAAAATCTGAGGCCAGTCTGACGAACATTTTGAGAGATATGTGAGGAGCAGACACACACACAGAGATTCTTTGCATTTACAGATAGACAGACAGACAGACAGACAGACAGACAGACAGATAGATAAACAGATAGAAGTGGTGTGCTTGCTGGTTTGCCAGCCTTCTGGCATACCACATCTGGGCCACCAAAGGGCCACCATTCTTTGCAGCATGTGGGCCGAGTATACAGTAAGTAAGTGCATTGTGTGGACCAGAACTGGGCCAGAAACGGGCCAGCCGAATTTTGTTATGTGGGAATGTGCTTTTGTCCTTAACCGCGACAAAGGAAAAATAATCTGTCTATTTCCACAAAAACAAAGTAGCTTCATCTTTTCCCAGTAGGAGCAAGCTCCATGTGTGGCTGCTGGCTGCAGCAGTGAAGAGACTCTTTGCAACAGATCACGTCATAACTGATGGCTGCATCAACTACGCAGGGTCAGTTTGTATTGATTTGCTCCAAAAATATCTAGCCATATTAATAAAATGAATAACGAGTAACACATCTGATCAAATTTCAGTAACTGTAATGCATTACTGAATTTTTAAACAGTAATTTTGTTACACAACACGTTACTGCAAAAGTAGTGGCCTTACAGTAATGCTTAGTTTTTGTTTTTCTTATTTCAGACAAAAGTAAAAAGGAAATGTTTTTACCTTTACATGTTTCGAATGTCCACTGCAGTCTTCCTCAGAAGTGTCAGCTGATTGCTGTGAAGTGTCATTTATCAGCTGCCTTTCCACCCAAACAGATCCACAAACACAAGCCCAGAGTGAACATCCCAAGCAATCCCCGACGGTCCCGGCTACAGAGTACAGAAACCATGTAGTGGCAGTCCAAAAGTCCTGCACGTGGTGAGTTAGGGATTCCAGAAATTCAGTGTCTAAGTGAGAGTATGACTGAGGTGAGAAAAGTGCAGTCTTGTCATGGCCACAGCATAACATAATAGCAAGTTACAGTTGCCATCAGAACTGTCAGTGCATCTTACTCCAGCTGGCAAAAAAAAGCTTTTGTATTCAAATGACACTTCACAGCAATCAGCTGACACTTCTGAGGAAGACTGCAGTGGACAGTCAAAACATGTAAAGGTAAAAACATCTCATTTTTATTCTTGTCTGAAATAAGAAAAACAGCAAACTAATAATTAAAAAGAAGACAAAATGAACCTGCTCGAGCTGTTACAGTAATGCGTTACTCCCAACACTGGTGGTAAGCTACTGCTGTAGCCACAACTGCCCTGGGGCAGACTGATGGAAGTGTGGCTGCCTACGGCTTCTCTGACCATTACTGAACATTTATACACATTTATACGCAGTGTTATGGACACTGGAGGCAAGGTGGGTAAAGTGTCTTGCCCAGGGATACAACGGCAGGATATCTGGGGAGAGTGGAATTCAAACCACCAACCCTCCGGTTATTGGACAACCCACCTCTACCTCCTGAACCACTGCTGCCCCAAAAGGAACAAGGAAGCAGTGTGTCTGAGGTGGGCCTTAAAATACATCCACAGCTGTACGTCCAATTAACTCAGATGTTGTCAGTTAACCTATTAGAAGCTTCTAAAGCCATGACATCATCATCTAGGCTTTCCCAAATGGTTTAAAGGCACAGCAAGCTTCATGTATGTAAACTTCTGACTTTGAAGAAAGTAATAAAAAAAATTCCCTAAAAAATTATTTAGCAAATATAAAAATTATTCAGCAA
Organism: Pholidichthys leucotaenia; assembly: GCA_020510985.1. Taxonomy (NCBI): domain Eukaryota; kingdom Metazoa; phylum Chordata; class Actinopteri; order Cichliformes; family Pholidichthyidae; genus Pholidichthys; species Pholidichthys leucotaenia. Next base: position 141,858,650 of record CM035842.1, on the reverse strand, counting down.
ATAAAACAATGTTGGCAATCCTAACTGAGCTAAAACAGGAAAAGTTTAATCTGATTTAATGTCAGACAATGAGACAAAAAGGTTATGTGTGTTTTTATACAGTGTATGTAAACCTCTTTATTTTGTACTGTTCTCATAAATCTGTTGATAAGATAAAATAAGATAAGATAAGCCTTTATTAGTCCCACAATGGGGAAATTCCAGGATTGCCATAGCACAGGGATAGCAACACTCAGAGCAACAATCAGAAGGCAAGAAAAAACAAGAGCAGCGAGTATACATATGTACATATAAACATAAATATATAGACACACAGTGCAGAGCGTTGTAGCTAGATGGAATAAATATATAAATATATAAACACACAGTGCAGAGCATTGTAGCTATATGGAATAAATATATGAATATATAAACACACAGTGCGGAGCATTGTAGCTAGATGGAATAAATATGTGACTATATAAACACACATACAGTGTGGAGCATTGAAGCTAGATGGAATAAATATATGAATATATAAACACACAGTGCGGAGCATTGTAGCTAGATGGAATAAATATGTAAATATATAAACACACAGTGCAGAGCATTGTAGCTAGATGGAATAAATATGTAAATATATAAACACACACAGTGTGGAGCACTGTAGCTAGATGGAATAAATATGTAAATATATAAACACACACAGTGCGGAGCATTGTAGCTAGATGGAATGAAACAGCATAACCGTCTACTTAGTTATCCTACATGGTATGATTATGTATTCATACATATTGTCACCCTCCGTAGCTACCGGTCTTTTCCTAGTTGTATACCGGAGGGGACCATTGTGTAAGTCTATTGCGTCTTTTGCATTCAATACTATTAGGTTGTCACATCTTTTTGCTATCTCTGCGAGCAGCCCTGCTTAGGTTGTACAGTCTTTCTCACAAATTTCTTACTTTTTTCTTTTAAAATGTGTGATTTGGTTACGGTATATTTGAGATATGTCTAACTGTATTTAAATCTTTATCATCAATTTGAGACTACTCTTGCAAATCTGATTCCCCCCCATTTGTGACTATCGCAAATCCAGTACCTTTTTCTTAAAAATATGTGGGCTTGTTACTTCAGTTGTCTTTTGCGGAGACTAGATAACGGAATGTTTTCCTACCAAGGTGATTAAACTGCAGACCTTTGTTGAGTTCTCCTGACATTTAACTAGTGGGCCAGTATTACAGTCAAGCTCTGTAAACAGAAGACTATAGCAAGCGACATTTCTTTACAGGAACGGTCTTGCTTATTTCAGCAAGTCAGTACCATTCTGCATTACGACAAGTGGGCACAGAGCTCAGATCTGTGTCAGGGCACTGTGGACTTTAGGACTTTGCCTGTTTTCCCCAAGTATAGACAGATTTCCTTCAGGACCTCCAGTTTCATCAGCCAGAGACACTGATGCAAACCAGTCAGAAAAATGCTTGCTGAATTTTCCAGGTATTACTGCAATGTCTGGAAAGCAGGGCAGCAGAAGCAGGGGTTATGCTGAACTCAAACTTTGTTCCAAACACACAGGATGGTACACGTGTGTATCAAATATCATGCACGCCAATGTTAAACTAATATTGGCTGTTGTTGTTGCGGAGGCGGAGCGCCAAAGACCACGGTGTTGTGAAAGGATTTAGGGAAGTGAGCAACGTGATGACGTGGCCGGCTGGTGTCATCATCTCATCGGTCATCATTCCCAGGTTTGTGGACATAACATCTGGTGACAAGAACTGACAGACCATGGAAACGTGCCAGAGACTACTGAGGCCTTTCCTCGTGCTCCCAGGCAAACCTCCCATCCTGTGGCCACGTTGGCTGGACACATTCGAGACCTACATTGCAGCATTGGACCTCGGAAAGCTCGATAAAGGAAGGAAGTGGGCACTGCTTGTCCACAACCTGGGCATAGAAGGTCAGAGGATTTTTCACACGCTTGGTCTGACGGACTCGTATGGAGACGCTATGGAACTACTAGCTAGCTACTTTTCTACGCCAGACAACATGCTAGCACGCCGTATAAGATTCCGCCAGAAGTGACAGGGAATTGATGAGTCCATCTAACAATTCGTCGCTGATTTGAGACATCTGGCTAGCATGTACCGATTTGGACTGTTATAGGACAAAATGGTGTGAGACCAATTGGCCAAGCACACAAACAACCCAAGGCTAAGGGCTAAGATGCTAACGGCACCAAACGGCATGACACTAGCTAACACCATCGAGCTAGCGTTCCAGCTTGAGTCAGTGGACTGGTTAGCATCGGAGCTAGGTGTGCGCCAGCAACAGAGGCAGTCAGGACAGACGACATTAGCCAATGCGGTGGGCATGGAGGAACACGAAGATACGGCAGAAGAACACCATCAACTGGAAGACCATTCCGAGAGGCCACACATGTGGTAACTGTGGTTCCCCAACGCACCATGAGAGAGCACGTTTTTGCCCAGCAAGAGGACAACGGTGTAATTAGTGTGAAAGGTACAATCATTTTGCCAAAGTGTGCCAGTCACCAACGCCGTGGGGCCCACCAAACAAGCAAAGCCACCCGCCAGTGACCACCATCCACGTGGCAAGCCCCGAAATTGATTCCAACGCGCATGGCATGGTTGAATTGGACAGTGTGGCTGTACCGCTGCTGCTTGACACCACAGCGGTTAGGTCGATGCTAAACTGGGCCATGGTGAAGAAAGTTTTCCCCAGCTACCCAGTTAGAAAGAACCCAGCGGAGTTGTACTGATATGGTGGTCACAAAGTCAAAGTCAAAGTCAAAGTGCCACAAAGTTAGCAATGTGGGTACCATCATGCTAATGGCCTACTACAAGTCGGAGATTGTTTATGACTTTGAGTTTCAAGTGACTACACATGGTAAAAACATTATAGGATGTGACCTGTTCTACCAATTGGGCTTCACTATCCGTGACAACACCGGGTTCACCTTGTCTGGTTATGATGATTCGGGCACAAAGTTCACTGACGATGACGATGTGGTGTGGGATGAGTTTACAAAGGGCGACACCAACACCAAAAAAGCCGTCCCGAGCACACAGGAAAAGAGCTGCCCGGAGGGGAAGCAGCAGCCGGTCTTGACATAGATCCTCACCCAGCTGGAGACTACGGAGGCCACTGCAGAGTTGCTGGAGAGGGAGCCCATGCACACAGGGAACCTCAGGGCACAACAACCGGGCATGGACGTCATCCACGACACAGAACAACAACAACAAAGCACATCAGGCAAGGGAGAAGAGGAACCAGATAACTTCAGTACCCTCGCTCAGCGCCAGTCTACGGGAGCCTCGGCTGAAGCAACGGGTGAAGGGTCCGTAACGGTAAGCAACACAGAAGAGATGCTGGATGTCTTCAGTACCCAAGACCAGCTTTGGCCTCCAGAGACTGCTGCGGGGGCGTTGGGTGAAGAGTCCATGATCAACACGATAACGATGGAGGTAAACATAGCATCACCATGATCTCAAGGGCCTGTGAGACCAAGCAAAGCGCCTCTTCAGGTGATGGACTGGGTGTGAGTACGCACGGAGGATCGACCGAGTCTGTGGCCAGTAAAGTCACCTATGAGGCCGCGGACGCCCTTGAGGATCGTGGCACAGCTGGGACCAGCATGCTTTGGATTGACGGCTGGTTCGGTACGGCATGCAAACCATCTCCGGCACATTCGAGTGGCTGCTCCAGACGGTGAGGCTTCGCAGGAGTCAGTTGGTGCAGTGCGGGACCCGGGCCGCAGCATTATGAAGATTGGTTCCGGTCCGGGGGACCCAGCATCTCCAGGGGTGCATTCACCACGGGCGTGCCACAAGGCCCCTCCAGCAGAACCACCTTCCCCATGGAAGACTATCAGAATAAAAGACTGTTTAGTTAGGAACGCTGCTAAACAAGTGGCAGAATAATCCACTTAATCGTGTCGTGTCCAGCGGCGGTCCACCCGCTGACCCTAGCTCAGAGGTTTGTTGTCTATGCTAAATTGGGGAGGGTTATGATGAGTAAAGTGTTCTTTTGTTTTTTTCCAAGGGGGGGGGGTCGGTGAATGTTGTGAAGGGATTTAGGGTACGAGCGGCGTGATGACGTGGCTGGCTGGTGTCATCATCACGCCAACCTTCATAAGAGGGAGTCGGCCATCTCATGGTCTCTTTGCTGGCTCACTCTCTTAGGCACCATGTTAGGAGCTCAGTGCGGAGTCACGTGAACTGTATTATTAACATTTGTGTAGTAAAGTTCAGTTCCAGCACAGCCCTCTCGTCCGTCATCAGTCCCAGGTTTATGGACATAACACATGGCTCCCACCAACAATCCCCTTATATAGGCACGGCGTGCTAACGTCACCCGTGTGCTTGATGTCATGGCCGCGCTGCCTGACTGCCAATAATACATCTACACTACCTTTCAAAAGTTTGGGGTCACCTCAGACAATTTTGTGTTTTCCATGAAAAGTCACACTTTTATTTACCACTATGAGTTGTAAAATGAATAGAAAATATAGTCAAGACATTGACAAGGTTAGAAATAATGATTTGTATTTGAAATAATAATTTTTTCCTTCAAACTTTGCTTTCATCAAAGAATCCTCCATTTGCAGCAATTACAGCATTGCAGACCTAACATGATTGCACAAGGGTTTTCTAATCATCCATTAGCCTTCTGACGCAATGAGCAAACACATTGTACCATTAGAACACTGGAGTGATAGTTGCTGGAAATGGGCCTCTATACACCTATGTAGATATTGCACCAAAAACTAGACATTTGCAGCTAGAATAGTCATTTACCACATTAGCAATGTATAGAGTGTATTTCTGATTAGTTTAAAGTTATCTTCATTGAAAAAAAGTGCTTTTCTTTCAAAAATAAGGACATTTCTAAGTGACCCCAAACTTTTGAACGGTAGGTTCGATCCCAGCCCCCGACCAACAGTGATCTGTGTGGAGTTTGCATGTTCTCCCCGTGTTGCGTGGGTTTACTCCGGGATTTCTCCGGTTTCCTCCCACATGCCAAAAACATGCATGTTAGGTTAATTGGCTGTTCTAAATTGTCCCTAGATATTTGTTTCCTATAGGCCCTTAGAATAGAGGGTTGGTATTAATGAAAGCGCTTTGAGTGGTCTTTGTGACTAGAAAAGCGCTATATAAGTGCAGGTTAGTTAGTAGTTAGTTAGTTAGTGTATATCCAACATCTACTTCACCCTTGAAAAAAAACAAAACCGTATGAACACAAATCACAGCAGCACTTTTTTTTTTTTTTACATCACACTCACAACAGGCAGAGAAATAGAACCTGGGCCACCAGGTAGACTGCCGGTTAACACTGCAGGACTGTGTGGATTATTCTGCCACTACTGAATTACTGAAGTTGTGCTCTGTCTAAACAGTGCAAAGCAGTCATTTTCAACAGTTCACTTTCAGGGAACTCATTCGAGTCCACGGTGGGCACGCCCCTAGAGTCGCTGGCTGCAGCAGACCTGGATGCCATCTTACTGAAGTCATGGCTCGCTCGTCAGTAACGTCCCAGCCCGGGTCCCACACCAGCTGGATCAGCTCCAGAGCTGCATCCCGATCCAAGGCAGCTGCTCTTACCTTCCGCAGACAGCTGGCGTGCCATCTTGAACCATCGGTCATCTGGACGGCGGCTGGCCTCTTTCATGCGGTGATTCTCATCCGCGATGACTGGACAGTCTGTGGGACCAGGTGGTCGGTCAGATCGTTGGACCCGAACCCAATCAAGAAGTACTACTTGAAAACAGATAGCCCAAATAGGCTTTACAGGCCCAAATGTAGACTGTTTGAAGGCAGAATACAAAGAGGTGTAGCCTATATGTAGGCAATCACACATGTTAGGCTTTGACATATGAAAGGGACTGAACACTAAGATTTATGACTGTGTGAATATTTATTTCAGAATTATTGAAAATGAATGGGGCATCTAATATTAGTTACTGTTTAAGAACCCTTGCTTATTTGTTTCTCAGACTTATTTGTGTGATCTTTTATGAATTATATTCCTAAGTATTGTATCTTGCACTTTGGGGAATGGGAGTTGTTCAGTCATGATTATAATTGCTTTAGTTCATATGTGTAGTTTATAGTCTATCATCAATAAACTCATGCAGTACTATAACAGGACATGTTTACAAATATTTGAGGCCCATTGTAGTGCATCCTTTTATATTTTAGCAATATTATAAGTAAATAATTAAGCAATTATATACAGTGGTGTGAAAAAGTGTTTGAATTGGACTTTTTTTTACCTTTAATAATAAACACCATTTAAAAACTGCATTTTGTTTTTACTTGTGTTATCTTTGTCTAATATTTAAATGTGTTTGATGATCTGAAACATTTAAGTGTGACAAACATACAAAAAAAAATGAGAAATCAGGAAGGGGGCAAACACTTTTTCACACCACTGTATAATATATGAAACAGTAAATAAACAATTATTTATTTCATTATTTGGGCAGTTTTTGTCACGGTCGTCATTTAGTTAAAGCGTGCATATGTGTCCGCATATGATATGCAGTTGATCTGGCCATTCCGCTCCACAATCATGGTGGTGTTCAGGTTCAGGTTCAGGTTCAGGTTACTTTATTTGTACCCGTAGGTAGATTTGTTTTGCAGTTGGTGACATCCATATTTACAAGCCACTAATTACATTCAACATAGACACAAACACGGGCACACATCTTACAAAACAGGTAAATATAAAATATGTACAATATAATTTTTATAGCTTGTTCAACTCTTTGACAGCAGCAGGGACAAAGCTGTTTTTGTAGCGCTGGGTTCTAAACTTTTCATTTTTAGATAGCCGTGCACCAGGAGGAGTGCCATGTTGAACCTGCAGTGCCGCAAAGGACAGCGGTGGCACACAGGTGAAGCAGCAGCCGACACGCCGGCCCGTTAATAGGGAAGGCTGGCCTTGGCTCCCTGGGAAGGACTGTGATAAGCTGGTCCGGCTGCCACCCCCACCCCACACTCCTGTGCACCTTGTGTTCTCCACATATCAATGGCCGAAACACAAAACGTCCTAACTGAAAGATGCACTTTTTTGAGCAAACTAAAGAAACCTTTTTGTTTTCTTGCAGAATGCTATGCTATTTTTTTCTTCACAATAATTTTCTGTCACAATAAAGGGCGGGACTGTCTTGCAGACAGACATGAGCAGCATCCAAAGTGAAATCTGCAAATCAGAAAATCCTGCAGATAGGAGAGTTTGCATTTCAGACATTGATCGGCCGAATTATCCTTTAGAGCCACGCAATCATGGCAACATTATAGTATAATTTTTTTAAGCATTATATCTTTAGTATTATCTTTTTTGTCGTTTTTCACTGTGGTTCACTGTGGTGACTGAGTGGTTGTATTATCCAATCAGCATGGCTATGATGCCGTGTCTTATGCAGTCAGCATGGGCTCAATCCGAAACCCCACCCACACTTCAGAGCATGAAGAGACAGAGCGGTGGTAAAAATGACATATTTTAACTGAACAACTCCATACTCGGGAATGCAGACCCTCCTACAGTGGGGCAAAAAAGTATTTAGTCAGCCACCAATTGCGCAAGTTCTCCCACTTAAAAGATGAGAGGGGTCTCCAATTTTCATCATTGGTATACCTCAACTATGAGAGACAAAATGAAAAAAAAAATCCAGAAAATCACATTGAAGGATTTTTAATGAATTAATTGGTAAATTCCTTGGTAAAATAAGTATTTGGTCACCTACAAACAAGCAAGATTTCTGGCCCTCACAGACCTGTAACTTCTTCTTTAAGAGGCTCCTCTGTCCTCCACTCGTTACCTGTATTAATGGCACCTGTTTGAACTTGTTATCAGTATAAAAGACACCTGTCCACAACCTCAAACAGTCAGACTCCAAACTCCACTATGGCCAAGACCAAAGAGCTGTCAAAGGACACCAGAAACAAAATTGTAGACCTGCTCCAGGCTGGGAAGACTGAATCTGCAATAGGTAAGTAGCTTGGTGTGAAGAAATCAACTGTGGGAGCAATTATTAGAAAATGGAAGACATACAAGACCACTTATAATCTCCCTCAATCTGGGGCTCCACGCAAGATCTCACCCTGTGGGGTCAATATTATCACGAGAATGGTGAGCAAAAATCCCAGAACCACATGGGGGGACCTAGTGAATGACCTGCAGAGAGCTGGGACAAAAGTAACAAAGGCTACATCAGTAACACACTACGCCGCCAGGGACTCAAATCCTGCAGTGCCAGATGTGTCCCCCTGCTTAAGCCAGTACATGTCCAGGCCCGTCTGAAGTTTGCTAGAGAGCATTTGGATGATCCAGAAGAGGACTGGGAGAATGTCATATGGTCAGATGAAACCAAAACAGAACTTTTTGGTAAAAACTCAGCTTGTCGTGTTTGGAGGAGAAAGAACACCATACCTACTGTGAAGCATGAGGTGAAAACATTATACTTTGGGGCTGTTTTTCTGCAAAGGGACCAGGACGACTGATCCGTGTAAAGGAAAGAATGAATGGGGCCATGTATCGTGAGATTTTGAGTGAAAACCTCCTTCCATCAGCAAGGGCATAGAAGATGAAATGTGGCTGGGTCTTTCAGCATGACAATGATCCCAAACACACCGCCCGGGAAACGAAGGAGTGGCTTCGTAAGAAGCATTTCAAGGTCCTGGAGTGGCCTAGCCAGTCTCCAGATCTCATCCCCATAGAAAATCTTTGGAGGGAGTTGAAAGTCCGTGTTGCCCAGCGACAGCCCCAAAACATCACTGCTCTAGAGGAGATCTGCATGGAGGAATGGGCCAAAATACCAGCAACAGTGTGTGAAAACCTTGTGAAGACTTACAGAAAACGTTTGACCTCTGTCATTGCCAACAAAGGGTATATAACAAAGTATTAAGATGAACTTTTGTTATTGACCAAATACTTATTTTACCGAGGAATTTACCAATTAATTCATTAAAAATCCTTCAATGTGATTTTCTGGATTTTTTTTTCTCATTTTGTCTCTCATAGTTGAGGTATACCTATGATGAAAATTGGAGACCTCTCTCATCTTTTAAGTGGAAGAACTTGCACAATTGGTGGCTGACTAAATACTTTTTTCCCCCACTGTAACTTCAGCAAAGCACTTATAAAATCTGATATCAGTCTGACAAATGGTTTGGGACACACACACAGACTTGTTGCATTTATAGATAGATATGTACGGTATATTTATACTGAGTCTTGTGACCAAAATAAATAAAAAATGTAACATAGAAAATAACATCTGTGAGTAAGAGTAGATGCTTTCTTACTCCTTTAGTGAATTTTTGCTCTTGCTTATACCTGAGCAATTAATATCATAATGTCACAGTTGGTAATGACTGGACCCAAACGCCGGACATGAGCTTGATGGTATTTATCAAGAGCTGGACACCCTGACACAGCTTGAGGGCTTAAAATAAAAAAAAATAAATGCACAGCTCAGAAGCTAGAACAAGAACAGTCTAGGACCAGAACATGGAATGGCAAGGCTAGGCAGGACAAGACACAGGACGAGAAGTGTGTTATCCACGCCATATGACGACAAGGAACCCGAGTAGAACAGAGAGGAACAGAACTTAAATAGACGAGAGGGTAATCAAGACAACATGGCACAGGTGGGGAGACTAATCATGACTGACAACTGACACATGAGGAAAACAGGTGACAGGTATGGAGAACAGGACGGGTGAGGCTGCACATACAATTAATGACAGGGAAAACAGAAACATGAACAGAGGATCAGAGGAGACAAGACAATGACAATCATAATGATAATAATAATAAAAATTAACAGAGCCAGGCAGGGAATGTACTTGAGACCTGATGGCGAAGACAATGAACAAAGGATAATACCAAAAAACCCATGACAACAATAATACACATAATGACCAAACTAAACCCATGATAATAATAATAATCAAAACTCATAGCGAAGCAGGAGAAAAATATAAAACAAGAACATAATATTGATAATACTAGGGGCTAAACCAAAACACAGAAAATCATACGATAATAAACTCAAGGCAAGGATGGGGGCTGGGGCCCAATGCCCTGGAGACAAAGAATATTATTTATAAATCAAGATGAGGACATGGGACCCAGCCCACGCCCTGACAGTAACCCCCCCCCCCCCCCAGGGGGTGGCTTCCAGATGACCCAAAGAACAATAACAAAGAAGAAACACTGGCCTCTGGAACGACAGGTGGAAACACCCTGGCCTCTGGAATGACGAGTGGAGGCACCCCGGCCTCTCGAATGGAGGCACCCCGGCCTTTGGAACTACACAATGGAGGCTGATCAACAGTAAACCCAGATGATGTAAGCCAATCAGTGACAAGCCCAGATGACTCAGGCTGGAGAACCTTGAGCCCAGCGGCTTGGGAATCCATCCCCGACACAGCCACCTCAGACATGGAGGAAGAGATAAACAAAGGGTCACTACAACTGGTGGCAGTGGAGCTCTACAGGGAGAGTCCAGGAGCAGATGGTACTGCATCCGGGTCCCCCTACTAAGAGCTCAACAAAACCTCTCTGATGTTAACTGATGTTAAATGTTAACTGATGTTAACTGTTAACTGATGCTAACTGATGTTAAAAATAAAAAGAGGACTTGCCTTAGTTCTTACTCCACTGCCGACGAGGACCCTGGTGGCTCTACTGCTGGAGCAAAGACATCTGGAGGAGCTGCCACTTGGATGCCTGACGTGACGACCGGTGCAGCTGCAGGTGAGGTGACCAGCACTGGAGCTGGGGAGCAACGCAGAGCTGGTACTGGAGGTGGGGAGTGATGTGGAACTGGCGGCATCCTTATCAGCACCAGGAACATCCACTGCAGGGACGGGACCAAATGCAGGAGTCCGGTGAGCTGGGAATAACACTGCGGCATAGGGAAATCCTCAATCACCTTGGCGGCAATTCCGAGGAATGTGAGGGCTTTCTCTGGTGTGTTGATGACGTAGGAATCCTCGATGAGGGCCTTGATGCAAGAAGCAACCCAAACTTATTCCTCATCAAGGTCCATTTGAAAAAACTCACAGTCCACTGGGTCCATGGGTCAGGTTCCTTCTATCATGGTTGGTAATGACTGGACCCAAACGTGGACGTGAGCTTGATGGTATTTATTAAGAGCTGGTCACCCTGACACAGCTCGAGGGCTTAAAGTAAAAATAAATAAATGCACAGCTCGAAAGCTGGAACAAAAAGCTAATGCAGAACAGACTAGGACCAAAACATGGTATGGCGAAATTAGGCAGGACAAGATACAGGACAAGAAGCGTGTTGTTCATGCCGTATGACGACAAGGAACCTGAGCAGAACAGAGGCTGACCAGAACTTAAATAGATGAGGAGGCAACCAAGACCACAACATGGCACAGGTGGGGAGACCAATCATGACCGACAACTGACACATGAGGAAAACAGATGATAGGTATGGAGAACAGGATGGGCGGGACTGCACATACAATCACTGACAGGGGATACACATAAACATATACAGAAGATCAGGGGGGACAAGTTCATGACAATCATAATGACAATAATAACAATGATTAACTAAGAGCTAGGCAGGGAATGCACATGAGACCTGATGATATAGACAATGAATAAAGGATAATATCACAAAACCCATGATAATAACACACATAATGACTGAATTAAACCGATGATAACAATAATAATCAAAACCCAAAACAAAGCAGGACAAAAATATACAGTATCTCACAAAAGTGAATACACCCCTCACATTTTTGTAAATATTTTATAGTATCTTTTCATGGGACAACACTGAAGATATGACACTTTGATGCAATGTAGTCAGTGTACAACAGTATAACAGTATATGTATGTATAACAGTGTAAATTTGCTGTCCCCTCAAAATAACTCAACACACAGCCATTAATGTCTAAACCGCTGGCAACAAAAGTAAGTACACCCCTAAGTGAAAATGTCTAAATTGCGCCCAATTAGCAATTTTCCCTCCCCGGTGTCATGTGACTCGTTAGTGTTACAAGGTCTCAGGTGTAAATGGGGAGCAGGTTTGCTTAATTTGGTGTTATCGCTCTCACACTCTCTCATACTGGTCACTGGAAGTTCAACATGGCACCTCATGGCAAAGAACTCTCTGAGAATCTGAAAAAAAAGAATTGTTGCTCTATGTAAAGATGGTCTAGGCTATAAGAAGATTGCCAACACCCTGAAACTGAGCTGCAGCATGGTGGCCAAGACCATACAGTGGTTTAACAGGACAGGTTCCACTCAGAACAGGCCTCGCGATGGTCGACCAAAGAAGTTGAGTGCACATACTCAGCGTCATATCAAGAGGTTGTCTTTTGAAAATAGATGTATGAGTGCTGCCAGCATTGCTGCAGAGGTTGAAGGGGTGGGGGGTCAGTCTGTCAGTACTCAGACCATATGCCGCACACTGCATCAAACTGGTCTGCATGACTGTCATCCCAGAAGGAAGCCCCTTTTAAAGATGATGCACAAGAAAGCCCTCAAACAGTTTGCTGAAGACAAGCAGACTAAGGACATGGATTACTGGAACCATGTCCTATGGTCATGAAACCAAGATAAACTTATTTGATTCAGATGGTGTCAAGCGTGTGTGGCAGCAACCAGGTGAGGAGTACAAAGACAAGTGTGTCTTGCCTACAGTCAAGCATGGTATTGGGGAGTGTCATGGTTTGGGGCTGCATGAGTGTTGCCAGCACTGGGGAGCTACAGTTCATTGAGGGAGAATGCCAACATGTACTGTGACACACTGAAGCAGAGCATGATCCCATCCCTTCAGAAACTGGGCCGCAGGGCAGTATTCCAACAATATTCCAACATGATAATGACCCCAAACACACCTCCAAGACAACCACTGCTTTGCTAAAGAAACTGAGGGTAAAGGTGATGGACTGGCCAAGCATGTCTCCAGACCGAAACCCTATTGAGCATCTGTAGGGCATCCTCAAATGGAAGGTGGAGGTGCGCAAGGTCTCTAACATCCACCAGCTCTGTGATGTCATGGGTGGTGCGGTGGCGCAGTGGTTAGCACTGCGGCAGCACAGCAACTCACCCTGGGCCATGGGATCCCTGGTTCGATCACAGCCCCTGACCAACAGTGATCTGTGTGGAGTTTGCATGTTGTCCCCGTGTCTGCGTGGGTTTACTCTGGGAGTTATAGATAGATAGATAGATAGATAGATAGATAGATAGATAGATAGATAGATAGATAGATAGATAGATAGATAGATAGATAGATAGATAGATGGATGGGTGTACTTTATTGAGCCCAAATTGGGAAATTACAGTGTAACAGCAGTATGACAGTAGACAACCAAAAAACAGAAACACACACATGACAGACAAAGGGATTACCCATGGAAAGTAAAAACTCACACGACTATAAAACCTGTATACATCATAGCTTAATATATGATGACCTGTATAAACACATGAATCCTCCCATTGTACAAAGAAGGACTATCAGGAGCAGAGTGAAATGTGAGGTACCAGCTAGTCTGTAAGGGGCAGTGTGGCAGCATTGTTAAAACCAGAATACAACATCATAGTGAGTTATTGTTGTACAATGAAATTGCATGCGGCAGGAAAGATTTCCTGTACCTGGCCATTCGACAGCAAAGCTGTAGTAGTCTACTGGAGAAAGTGCTTCACTGTCTGTCTAGTGTGTGGTGGAGGGGGTGATCAGGATTGTCCATGATGGATCGCAATTTATTTAGTGTTCTCCTCTCCACCACTGTCTCAAAGGTCTCCGGTCTGAGACCAATTATAGAGCTAGCCCTCTTGATAATCTTGTCAAGTCTGTTGGTGTCTCTGGCCCTGATACTGCTACCCCAACAGACAGCAGCAAAGAAGATGGCGCTGGCGACAACGGTCTGGTAGAAAAGCTCCAGCATCCCGTTGCACACATTGAAGGATCTCAGCTTCCTCAGGAAGTAGAGTCTGCTCATCCCCTTCTTGTGCGCAGCATCGGTGTTGGATCTCCAGTCCAACCCGCTGCTGATCCTGACACCCAGATATTTGTAGTCCTCAACCACTCCCACATCCTCCCCCCTAATCTGCAGTGGCTGAGAAGACATCTTCCTCTTCCTGAAGTCAATCACCATCTCTCTGGTCTTGCTGACATTCAACCTCAGGTGATTCTGTTCCGTCCACTCTACAAATCTGTCTACCAGTTTCCTGTACTCCCCCTCCTCTCCTCCCCTTATACACCCCACAACAACTGAGTCGTCAGAGAATTTCTGCAGGTGGCGTGACTCTGTGTTGTACTGAAAGTCAGTGGTGTATAAGGTAAAGAGAAAAGGAGAGAGCACAGTCCCCTGTGGAGCTCCTGTATCACAAGCCACCACTCCAGACAAGACATTGCCCAGCCGGACAAACTGTGGTCTGCCTGTCAGGTAGTCAGTAATTCAGGAAATCACAGAGCTGTCAACCCCCATTACCCGCAGCTTCTCACCCAGCAGCAGTGGCTGTATGGTGTTAAAGGCACTGGAGAAATCAAAAAAAGTGATTCTCACAGTATCTCCTCCACCATCCAGGTGCAGATGTGTTTGTTGCAGCAGGTAGATGACAACATCTTCAACTCCTAAATGGGGTTGATATGCAAACTGCAGAGGGTTCAGCCACGTCTTCACCTGTGGCCTCAGGTGGGCTAAGACCAGTCTCTCCAGGACCTTCATCACATGAGATGTGAGGGCAACTGGTCAATAGTCGTTCAGGTCCGATGGAGATGACTTCTTGGGGACAGAAACCAGGCAGGATGTCTTCCACAGCACCGGTACTCTCTCCAGACTCAGGCTCCGTTTTTACAGGTGTTTCAGTACTGGAGCTAGTTGGTTGGCACAGGTCCTCAGGGTCCTGGCGGAGATGCCATCAGGGCCCGCCGCCTTCCGCTGACCGAGTCTCTCCAGCTGTTTCTCCACTTGGTCTGTAGTCACTGTGAAGTGAGGGAGGGTCCTGGTGCCCCCTGAGGAGGAGGAGGGGGGCAATGGAGAGAGGTTCTGCACAGGAGGGTGGGTGGGGAGAAGTGTGTGGGGGTCTGGTTGAACTGCTGGGGTGACAGACTGTGAGCTGAACCTATTAAAAAGCAGATTCAGTTCCTCAGCTCTCTCCTGGCTCCCAGATGGCTGCCTGACTCTCCCCTTGCACACAGTTATTTGGTTCATTCCCTCCCACACATCTTTAGTGTTGTTTTGCCTGAGTTTATCTTCCAACTTCCTCCTATAATTGTCCTTGCACCTCCTCAGCATCTCTCTGAGCTCATGGTGTACTCCCCTCAGCTTCTCCTTGTCTCCAGCCCTAAAAGCTCTCTTCTTTTTGTTCAGAAGTGCTTTCAGGTTACTGGTGACCCATGGTCTGTTGTTGGAGAAGCAGTGTACAGTCTGAGCTGGCATAGTCATGTCTTCACAGAATCTAATGTATTCTGTGATGCAGTCAGTCATATTGTCTATGTCCACCCCATGTGGTTCATAGAGTACACTCCAGTCTGTCGTCTTGAAGCAGTCCTGAAGTGCATCAGCAGCCTCCTGTGTCCACCTCCTCACAGTCCGAGTTCTCCGGTTTCCTCCCACAGGCCAAAAGCATGCAGGTTAGGTTAATTGGAGACTCTAAAAGTGGCCCTAGGTGTGAATGTGTGTGTGAATGGTAAAGGGATAGCACCGTACCGTGGCTGCTTCATCCATCCAGGTGGATGCCCTCAATTTCCCCTCTGGGGATCAACAAAGTATACATAATCAAAAAAAAAAATGTCATCATAGAGGAGTGGAAGAGGATTCCACTAGCAACCTGTGAAGCTCTAGCGAACTCCATGCCCAGGAGAGTTAAGGCAGTGCTGGAAAATAATGGCGGCCGCACAAAATATTGACACTTTGGGCACAATTTGGACATTTTCACTTAGGGGTGTACTCACTTTTGTTGCCAGCGGTTTAGACATTAATGGCTGTGTGTTGAGTTTTTTTGAGGGGACAGCAAATTTACACTGTTATACAAGCTGTACACTGACTACTTTACATTGTATCAAAGTGTCATATCTTCAGTGTTGTCCCATGAAAAGATATAATAAAATATTTACAAAAATGTGAGGGGTGTACCACAACAAAAAGAAAATCATACAATAATAAACTCAAGACGCATATCGCGCTGTTCCCAGCGCTGCGCTGGGACTATCTGATCACGTGATGGTCCACCTCATCCCCACATACAGACAGAGACTGAAACTCACTAAACCTGTTGTGACCACCACGAAGAAATTGACCAGTGAAGCTGGAGAGAAACTGAACACATGCATGGAAATAACTGACTGGGGCATGTTTAAAGGAGCCACACATGATCTTAATGAGTACACAGACACTGTGAACTCATATATCAACTTCTGTGAGGAGAACATTCTTCTATCGCGCACCAGGGTGAGATACTCTAATGATAAGCCCTGGTTCACTGCTAAGCTCAGACAGATCAGGAATGAGAAGGAAGCAGCGTTGAAAAGTGGAGACAGGGACTGCTACAGAGAGGTCAAATATCGGTTTAACAGAGAGCTGAGGAGAGCTAAATCTGTGTATTCTGAGAGACTCCAGCAGCAGTTCACTGCTAATGACTCGGCTTCTGTGTGGAGAGGACTGAGGCAAATCACCAACTATCGGCCTCAGGCTTCTAAAGGTCAGGATGACAAAGCCCTTTGTCAAAAACTGTCCCAACATTACGCCCGTTTTGACACCTCGTCAGCTGTGTCCAACTCACCCACTCCACCCAGCTCCACTGCCTCCTCAGCCCCTAATTCATCAAAAGCGGTCCCCCCCTCCTCCTCCTCCTCCTCCCCCCCTGCCCTTGTCATCAGTGAGCAGGACGTGCACAGACAGTTCTCCAGACTGAACCCGCGCAAGGCCCCCGGGCCGGACGGTGTGTCTCCCTCCACCCTGAGACACTGTGCGAAAGAGCTGGCTCCTGTCTTCACAGACATTTTTAACACCTCCCTTAAGCAATGTCACGTGCCGACCTGCCTCAAATCCTCCACCATCATCCCTGTCCCCAAGAAGCCACGGATTACTGGACTTAACGACTACAGACCTGTAGCGCTCACCTCTGTAGTCATGAAGTCCTTTGAGCGCCTGGTCCTGTCTCACCTCAAGTCCATCACCACACCCCTCCTAGACCCGCTGCAGTTTGCCTACCGTGCTAACAGGTCTGTGGACGACGCAGTCAACCTGGCCCTCCACTCCATCCTGCAGCACCTGGACTCCCCGGGAACCTACGCCAGGATTCTGTTTGTGGACTTCAGCTCCGCATTCAACAACATACGCCCCGATCTGCTCCAGGACAAGCTGTCCCTGCTCAACGTGCCTGACTCCCTCTGCAGGTGGATCACCGACTTCCTGATGGACCGGAGGCAGCATGTGCGGCTGGGGAAGTCTGTCTCGGACTCTGTTAGCATCAGCATTGGATCACCCCAGGGCTGTGTACTTTCCCCCCTACTCTTCTCCCTTTATACCAACTCCTGCACCTCCTCCCACCAGTCTGTTAAGCTGATTAAGTTTGCGGACGACACCACCCTCATCGGGCTCATCTCCAACGGCGACAAGTCCGTCTACAGGAAAGAGGTGACCCAGCTGGTGTCCTGGTGCAGCCATAACAACCTGCAGCTGAACGCTCTGAAGACAGCGGAGATGATTGTGGACTTCAGGAAAGTCACAACCCCCCTGCCCCCCCTCACCATCACAGGCTCTCCCATCACCATTGCAGATTCCTTCCGCTTCTTGGGCACCACCATCACCCGGGACCTCAAATGGGAGCCAACCATCAACTCCCTCATCAAAAAGGCCCAGCAGAGGATGTTCTTTCTGCGGCAGCTGAGGAAGCTCAAGCTACCCACCAAGATGTTAGTGCAGTTCTACACGGCCATCATCGAGTCCATCCTCACCTCCTCCATAACTGTGTGGTATGCAGGAGCCACTGCCAGGGACAGACTAAGGCTGCAGCGCGTCGTGCGCACTGCTGAGAAGGTGATCGGCTGCAAGCTCCCATCTCTCCAGGACCTGTACATCTCCAGGACCCGGAGGCGTGCTGGCCGGATCATAGCCGATCCTTCACACCCTGGTCACGTATTGTTTGCCCCCCTCCCCTCAGGTAGAAGACTTCGGTCCATTCGGACTAAAACCTCCCGGCACATGAACAGCTTTTTCCCCTCTGCCATCAGACTGCTGAACATTAAGTGACTTATTGACTCTTGCGCACTATGTACAGCAGCTCAACCAGACTCATGTCATTCATCACTGTTTTTTCTGTTGCATTATCAACTGCACTGTGGTACCCCATATTATCTGCTACTTGCTAATTTTTTTAAAACTGCCTTGACTAGTACTACTCATTATTACTATTATTATTATTATTATTTTTCTACACTTATTGCACGTTTTTAGTCCTTTAGTTTTTTAGTTTATCTCTTTATCTCATCATGTTTTTAATGTTGCAGCATGGCACCGAGACAAATTCCTAGTTTGTGTACTACATGAACAATGGCAATAAATCTGATTCTGATTCTGATTCTGATTCTGATTCTGATTCAAGGCGAGGACATGAGCTGGGTTTCAAAGCCCTGGAGACAAGGGGTATAATTTATAAATCAAGGTGAGGACATGGGACCCAGCCCACGCCCTGACACATAAGGGAATGGTACTGTAATTGAAGATAATTTCTGGCTGCTCTAACCACCTCTAAACCACACTGTATGATGCTTTGGATTTTACAGCACCAAAGAACTGTCCAGTCAGCTTTTCTTGCAAAGTGGGATACAGTCCAACGCTTAATGCAACCTTGAGTTAGATAAGTGGTAAAGAAATTTGATGAAGGTTGGCTCAATGAAGGGTATCGATAATCTCTTAGCACAGCATGGCGACAATAACAAAAAAAGAGCCAAGGTGCCTGCTGTTGATATCTGGGCTATTGCATAACAAAATTTAGGCAAATTTTTAAAAAATGACAAAGAGATGCTGAACAGTAAACAAGCTTCAGAAATTTGCTGTGAAAGCAACAGCACATTGTCTGCTTGGTTCCCAAACGCTGACTGAGATGATGCAACACAGAAGTAAACATGCTAGCTTTTTCCACATACTGTAGCTAGGTTTAGCCTTTATTTACATTTTAGAATGGACCACAACTTTATCTGAAAATTTGTTCATGTGGAGTCACACTTTGATATTATACAGAGGGACAGAATTTAACTAGTAGACATTACTTGAGAGTCAATTTGGAGCTCATAGTTACAAAAATATCAGAATCAGTGCAGGTTTCTGAAAGTGGAAATTATACAGGACTGCGTTTCAAGCTGCAGAACAATAAAGATCCCCCTCTTCCAAGCCTGAACAAGAATGTCATTCAAAAGTGTGTGTTTAATACCACGACTGGGCCTTTATCATTAGGTGCCACTTATCCTCAGACCATCTCCAGGGAAGCTCCTCCAGGGAGCCCTCAAACCTGCCTCCTCTCCTTCATGTTGCCAGGACAACAGACAGCAAGCCAGCAGCACACAAGTCAGTCTCTCATAGCAACAGATTGGCTTTAGAATCCTGTTTCAACCAATCAGGAGCCAGATGCTTGAGCAGAAATCCCTGTTGTTGCTCAGCTCCATTCTAATGTGTAGGAGGCAAGGAGGCGGAGTCATATGCTGTGTATGTGTATGCCTGTGATACACAAAGCATCCCTCAGAGTACTACAGGTCATCTGTTGCTGAAAATACTTATCAAAACAATTTAATCAGAGGCAAGCAGAAAAAAGTGTTTTCTTGCTTTCGTCCAATGAACTTGAGAGAAAATAGATGACACTTCTGACATTTTTCTGAAGGCTTTCGCTTTATTTTGTATTGTTTGTTGACTTTCATCAACAAGAACAGCACTATTTCCATCCATATTTTGTGAATAGATGATTGAATAGTGTTTTGTTTTTCCCTAAAGAAGTTAAAGGGTCCATATTGTGTACAATGGGTTTGTTTGTTTATTTAGGATCCCCATTAGCTGCAGTTTATGGCTGCCGCTATTCTTCCTGGGGTCTGGCTCAGAAATCCACATTTACAGTTAAGATAAGATAAGATAAGCCTTTATTAGTCCCACAACGGGGAAATTCCAGGATTGCAACAGCACAGGGATAGCAACACTCAGAGCAACAATCAGAAGGCAAGAAAAAAAACAAGCAAGCAAGAGCAGCTAATAAACATATGTACGTATTACTATAAAATATATATATATACACACACACACAGACACACAGTGCAGAGCATTGTAGCTGGATGGAATAAATATATGAATATATGAACACACAGTGCAGAGCATTGTAGCTAGATGGAATAAATATGTAAATATATAAACACCCACAGTACGGAGCATTGCAGCTAGGTGGAATAAATATGCAAGTATATAAACACACACAGTGCGGAGCAATGTAGCTAGATGGAATAATATGTAGATATATAAATATATAAACACACCCAGTGCTGAGCATTGTAGCTAGATGGAATAAATATGCAAATATATAAACACACACAGTGCAGAGCATTGTTGCTAGATGGAATGAAACAGCATAACCGTCTACTTAGTTATCCTACATGGTATGATTATGTGCCCATACATATTCTCACCCTCCATAGCGACCGGTATGTTCCTAGTTGTATGCCGGAGGGGACCATTGTGTAAGTCTATTGCATCTTTTGCATTCAAAAAACTATTAGTTTGTTACGTCTTTTTGCTATCTCTGCGAGCAGCCCTGCTTAGGTTGTACAGTCTGACAGCCGTTGGTAGGAAGGACCTACGAAACCTCTCGGTTGTGCACCTGGGATGATGTAGTCTGCTGCTAAATGAGCTCCTCAGTGCATTCAGTATGTCCTGCATAGGGTGGAACTCGGACTCCAGCAGAGATGACAGTTTAGCCACCGTCCTTCTCTCTCCTATCTCCTCCATCGGATCAAGGCGCTGCCCCAGGACAGAGCTAGCTTTCTTAATCAGTTTGTTCAGTCTCTTCCTATCGGCTGCAGTAATGCCACTGCCCCAGCAGACCACTCCAAAAGTGATGGCTGATGCCACCACCGTGTCATAGAATGACTTCAGCAGCGCCCCTTGTACACCAAAAGACCTGAGTCTCCTCAGCAGGAACAGCCTGCGCTGTCCCTTCTTGTAGAGTGCATCAGTATTGTGTGACCAGTCTAGTTTATTGTTCAGATGAATACCCAGGTACTTATAGGATGTCACCATCTCGATGTCTGTTCCCTGTATATTTACTGGTACTGTGAGGGGCTGCCCATGCCTGCGGCAGTCCACCACCAGCTCCTTAGTTTTCCTCGCGTTGATCTGGAGGCAGTTCCGATGGCACCAGTCCACGAAGTCCTGGATAAGCCCTCTGTACTCAGCTTCATCTCCATTGGAGATGAGGCCAACGATCGCAGAGTCATCAGAGAACTTCTGTAGATGGCAGTGTGTTGTGTTGTGTGAGAAGTCCGCAGTATAAAGAGTGAACAGGAAGGGAGCCAGCACCGTTCCCTGGGGGGCCCCCGTGCTACTGATGATCGTGTCGGACACACAGTCCCGGGTTCTCACAAACTGAGGCCGGTTCGTGAGGTAGTCCAGGATCCATGATGACAGGTGCTGGTCCACCCCTGCGCGCAGCAGCTTGTCCTTCAGGATCATCGGTTGGATGGTGTTGAAAGCACTGGAGAAGTCAAAGAACATGATCCTCACCATATTCCCGGGCTTCTCCAGGTGGGACAGAGAACGGTGAAGGAGGAAGATCACCGCATCCTCCACCCCAATGCCATGCTGGTAGGCGAACTGGAGTGGATCCATCGCTGGTTCCACCAGGGGGCGGAGGTGAGCAAGGAGCAGTCTCTCCAGGGTCTTCATCAAGTGGGACGTCAAGGCCACCGGTCTGTAGCTGTTCAGGTCTTTGGGGTGGGAAGTTTTTGGTACAGGTACCACACAAGATGTTTTCCACAGCTGTGGTACCCTCCCCAGTTTCAGGCTCATGTTGAAGATATACGTCACAATCCCACACAGCTGGTCTGCACAGGACTTGAGGAGCTTTGCGCTGATGCCGTCCGGTCCCGGCGCCTTCCTCGCCTTGATCTTCCTCAGCTCCGTCCTCACCTGGGTCCTGGTCAGGGTCAGGATGGGGGGCTGTGTGTTGGGAGTGGGGGGGTGTTGGTGGAGTGGGGAGTGGGCAGCAGGACTTGATTTCTTTAGAGGCAGCAGTGGTTGTTGTGCAGTCAGGGGGGAGGGCGGTTGGTCAAATCTATTGAAAAACAGATTCAGGTTGTTCGCCCACTCCCTGCCCCCTGTGGCCTGGGGGGAGGTATTCTGGAGCCCCGAGATGGTTTTGAGGTTTCTCCAGACCCCGCTGATGTCGCTCTGTTGCAGCTTGTCCTCCATCTTCTTCCTGAAGCTGTCCTTGCCTTCTCTGATCTTTCTCCTCAGCTCCCTCTGTACGGACTTCAGCATCTCCCTGTTCCCTGACCTGAAGATCCTCTTCTTCTCTCTCAGAAGTGTTTTTATCTCAGGGTTGATCCAGGGTTTGTTGTTTGAGTGACGCCGTATGGTCTTGGTGGGAACGGATTTGTCCACACAGAAGCTGAGGTAGCCCGTGAAGGTGTGAATGAGGCCATCGATGTCCTCACCATGTGGATCGCAGAGCTGCTTCCAGGCGGTGGCTTCAAAACAGCCCTTTAGGGTGTCCATTGTCTCCTCAGACCATAACTCCACAGTGTGCATGGCCGGAGGTTGTCTGTGCACTAGGGGTTTGTACACCGGCCGGAGATGAACCAAGTTGTGATCCGATCTCCCGAGTGGGGGGAGTTGTGATGAGGTGTACGCCTCCTTAGTGTTTGCGTAGAATAAATCCAGTGTTTTATTGTCTCTAGTGTGGCATGTGACATACTGGGTGAACGTGGGTAGAATGGGAGACAGTGAAACATGGTTGAAATCGCCTGAGATGAGGAGAAGAGCATCTGGGTGTTCTGTCTGCAGCCTGCTGGTTACTGAATGGATGACGTCACGTGCTGTCCCAGCGTTCGCCGTCGGATTTGCATAAACAACAATGCAGATCACGTGTGAGTGTTCTCTCAGGAGATATGTAGGCCTCATGCTAACAGCTAGCAACTCAATGTCTTTGCTGCAGTGTCGTTGTTTAACAGTGATATGTCCCGGTCTGCACCAGTTGTTGTTAACATACATTATCACTCCACCGCCCCTAGCCTTGCCACTGTCTGGTGTTCGGTCAGCTCGTATCATGTGAAAACCCTCCAGCTCAATGTTAGCATCTGCTGCTAGTTCAGTTAGCCACGTCTCAGTAAACAAAAGGAGAGAGCACTCCCGGTATGTGCTATCATAACGGGAGATAGCCGCTAGCTCATCTAACTTTCCCAGTATCGACCGTACATTTCCCATGACAACAGATGGAAGGGAGGGTCTGTACCTTATATTTTTTGTCCTCCGCCTTACTCCAGCCCGGCAGCCGCGGCGTTTTCGCCTCAGTTCTCTCGGTATGTCGAGTTTTTCCAATGGGACCGGGTGGCGGTTGAATGCTAGCAGCTGTTCTCTGCTGTATCGTATCCTGCTATAGACAGTGGCTCCGTCCACCGGCTCAGGAGACATTTAGGACGATCTGTGTGTCCGTGATATAAGTGGGGTGAAAAAAAAAGACGGATCAAAAGAGAGAGGAAGGGAAAAAGACTCGGAATCGAGCCGCTGTTGCAAAAGGCAGCCGACTCGTGTGGCGCCGAGAGAAAAAAGTTACAATGGGCAATAGTAATATAATATGCAATTTACATACACAAAACAAATATTACATATAACAATATATTCTCTTCTACATGTATATGATCTGCTATATAAAGTCATAATTCTATTATCTTCACTACCATATCATTACACCATCCATTATACTACACCATACATCTCTCTCTCTCTCTCTCTCTCTCTCTCTCTCTCTCTCTCTCTCTCTCTCTCTCTCTTGCTCTCGGTATATATATATATATATATACTCTTCAATCTTCAAATCTCAATCTTTATCAAGTTGTAGTTTCTTTAATGTTTCCATTGTCACACTCGACCACACTACTGAGCAATAGTCTGAGTTACAAAAAATTAATGACTGAATTATTACTTTTGTAGCAATTGGTGTCAGAAATGTTGCACTCCCTTTATATATGATATCCCACCACCCATTTTTGTAGATTTTTTTTTTCAATGTATCTATTCCATGTTACTTTGTCATCTATAATAATGCCTAAGAGATTAGTTTCTTGTACCTGTTTGATGGCTGTATCTTTTATTTTCAGGCTTAGTTTTGGATTCTTACTTATTGAATGATTTGATCCAGTTATCATGCGGCTTGTTTATGTTATATTCAATGCCAAATGATTTTCTTCCACCCACTGATTTATATATTTTAACTCATCATTTAATGTCATTTAACTCACTTGCTGTATGAGCAGAGTAATATATCATGGAATCATCCGCATACATCATTGAACTGGCTTTTTTTACTAGTTGTAAGTCATTTGTATACACTGTATACAATAGCGGTCCGAAACAGCTCCTCTGTGGCAGCCTACGCTTTCCAGCCTTGACATCCGACATGCATCCATTGTAGTAAACAGTTTGTGATCTGTTAGTCAAGTAACTTTTAAACCAATGTATTGCTGATTGTTCAACTCCATAGCTTTCTAGTATTTTTAATAGTAATTCATGATTTATAATGACAAAAGTAGATGAAAAATCAAGCATAACTGCACCTACTTTTTTTTTATTTCAATTTCTTTTAACCAAGTATCTGTCACCAGTCAGTGCTGTAGCTGTGGAGTGATTTTTCCTATAAGCATGCTGGTAGTCTACTATTAAATTGTTTTTTGACAAGATTCCAGTTGTTCATGTACTATACTCTCCATGATTTTCTTCAATAGAATACTGATAGGATGACAGTTCAGACCAGTGAGAGGTAGTTTCTTGTTTTTGGGTAGCGGTATAATTTTAGCTGTCTTCCATTTTTGTGGGCATGAAGAATAGGACAGGCTTAGGTTAATTGTGTGACAAACCAGAGAGGCAACGTACTCTGCCACTATAATAGGTTGAAATCATTTGATTGTATAAGGTACGTCATTGAACATGTTGTAATTGACCATCAAACCAATCATCATGAGAGCACAGAAAAAGATGTATTGCTTAAGTCCGTAAAAACTGCTTTTCCAAACCTGAATAAAAGGAAAGCCCAAGTATTCATTAAAGCAAAGAACAGGTTGGCGGGGGTGTGGCTGCTGGTCTGCGCCGGTGGTCTCCCCGGCCACTGCCGGGGCCTGGTGCACGTTCATGCCCACTGCATCTGCGCCGCGGCCACCATAAGTAATAAGGGTGAATGAGTG
Source organism: Pholidichthys leucotaenia (assembly GCA_020510985.1). Taxonomy (NCBI): domain Eukaryota; kingdom Metazoa; phylum Chordata; class Actinopteri; order Cichliformes; family Pholidichthyidae; genus Pholidichthys; species Pholidichthys leucotaenia. The sequence continues at coordinate 141,833,215 of CM035842.1, read as the reverse complement.
TGGAGGAGTGTGTGGGGGAGAGCACAAGTGGACGTGAGTGAGTCGGAGCACGAGTGAGTGTGTGTATGGGTAAGCGTGAGTGGGTGTGGGCGACTCTGAGGGTGAGCGGGAGCGAGATTGAGCGGGTACAGGAGTGGGTGAGAGTGGGTGGGTCTGGGAGTGCGAGTGTGGGATTTTGTGGGGGAGAGAGCAAGTAAGAGTGAATGAGTGCGTGTGAGTGTGTGTGGGTGCCTATGAGAGCATCAGGGTGTGAGTGCAGGGGAATGGGTGTGTGTGCTGGTCGGGGGGTGCTGGATTGAGGGGGTGGCACCTACTGGTGCCTCCTGGTACCTCCTGGCTTCGCAGGCTCCCTTGGACTGGGGGGGGTTGGCCCCCCCATGGGACTCCTGCGCCTTGCTGCCCCCTTCCTTGGGTGTGGGGAGTGGGGGCTCCCAGGGTGTGTGTCAGCAGTGCTGGGGTGGGGGCGGGCCCACTGTGGGGGTGTTTGGGGGGGCTCGCGCCAGGGGCACGGGCCGGTCTCTGGCGGGGGGGGGGGGGGGGGGCGGCGGGGGCTGGCTTTCCGGAACCTAGGGCCAAGGGACTGGCGTTGGCCCTGATGGGGGGGGCGGGGGCTGGCTAGTCCAGGGGTGGAGGTGCACCACACTGGCCGCTTGGCGGCCCAGCTTCCCTCGGCTGTCCTGGGGCTTGTTGGCCTCGGGACATTTGTGCTCTGTGGGGGATGGTGGCATTGTCTTGCTTGCTTTGTGATCTGCCACTCTCTTCGTATGTTTCCTTGCAAACCACTCACATGCACACATTTATTTTGCACACGCTCTCATACACACGCATACGCATGCACACACACATATGTCTCTCCTTTAATAGGTGCAGATACCAGACTCGTGATGAGACCTTTTCAGTAGAAGAAACAGTCTGTCTTCTGTTTGTTTCAGTTGTGTGAGTCTGTTTGTCTTCTTTATCTGTTCCTCTCCCTTTTCTTTCCCTCTCTCCACCCCCCCCCCCCCAATCAGGTCATTCATGGGTAAAACAATTTAAATAAAGTATTAAAAGTTATTACAGGAGGAGTTATACAATACATATACTGTATATGTACTGTATAAAACTCCTTTTGGCAAAGTAAATCTGTTTGGCACAATAAGGGAAGCAGATTTCTGTTCTGCTCACCTAGCTGCTTGAGAGGACAAGGGGGAAGAAGCAAAGAACAGGACAAACTTAGGTTAACTATGTGACAGACCAGAGAGGCACTCTGCCACCAGTTTCAGAAGCTTGCTGTTGAGACCATCTACACCAGGTGGTTTACATTTGCTGTTTTTAATTTTATTTTGTATTTGTTCTATGCTTATTTTGTGATTTGAAAGTACAGGTTTTATTTTCCATAATCTCCCTTTTTATAATCTTATGTGTTAAATTAGAATTGATATTAGGCATGTTTTTTAATTAATTTATCTACTTTATCTATAAAATAATTATTGAAGTAATCTGCAATATCTTTAGGTTTTGTTATATTTCAATTTTTCATCTCTACAAAGAGTAGAGAAGAATATGAGTTTCTTCCTAAAGCTCATTAATAGTCTTCCATAGTTTTTTGGGGTCATTTTTAATCATGTTTGAATGAATGAATGAATGAATGAATTTATTTCGGATAGTACAGTACAGGTTAAAAGAAACTGTATAATATAACAACAAGGTCAAATTAGACAAAGACTCCTTCTTCTATACAAGAAGTTTTGTTATGATTCCCTGTGTACTTTTACACAGCGCATGGAGGAAGGAATTAAAACCCACGTGCAGAAGTAGTAGCGTGCACTTTGTTGAACAACAACGTTTAGTCCAGCAAACAGTCACAATATCAAACAGAGGGATGAGATTATAGTCGTGGAGGACACCAGGAAAACAGGGACGCCTCTCGGACGCTCAACAGCCCAAGGGAGGGGATGCCTAGTGCTGCAGAACAGTTGAACGGCACAAGGAGAAAGGCAAACATAAACTTATGGGCTGGAGCGGTCCAAGGCAGTCCGTGCTGTCCAGTGAGAGCAGGCAGAGCAGGAACAGCCGCTAACACCAGGTAACCAACGAAAGTCAGGTAGCGTTAGAGAAGACTAAACAGTCAGGCTGAAAATAGAACGTAGGAAGTGGAGGCTAACATACACAGAGGTGAAAACGACTGTGTATATTGTGCAATGATCCAGCGATCTCTTCCCACTCAAACAGAGCTTAAGTAATGACAATACTAATGAGGAAAGAGACCGTCGGTGTGAACGTGCGTGGGCTGGACTGAATAGAAAACAGGTGTGCATGAGTGAGTGTCTGAGCATGTGAAAGGAGATGAATGGAGGCGTGTGTGTGTGTGTGTGTGTGTGTGTGTGTGTGTGTGTGTGTGTGTGTGTGTGTGTGTGTGTGTGTGTGTGTGCATAAGGGAAAACCCAATAATGAGGAACAGCTGGTGACACTGACAGGAGGAGGGGGCATGGCCGAGCTGTCAGGAAGTGGAGGACCCAAAGGTCTCCCTGAAGCGCCTGATGGAAAATAAACAATGTAAAGAGACAAAATAGACACAATGTCAGAACTGGGTTTGGGACCACCAAACCCAAGTTCATGACATGTTTATTCTAATCCCATAGCGTATTTTCTTCTTATCTTTATTTAATTTTGTTACAAAGTTTCTTAGTTTGCAATATTCTTCCAGTCATTTTGATTGTCTGTAGTAATAGCGGTTCTCTCTCATGTCGAGACCATCCCTCCACCCTTATGGCAAGCCGTTTTAACATTTAATAGCTAGCCTGAATATGTATTGTAGCTATCAATAATTCAATTTTTCCTAGCAAAAATGAACATTTCAGATATCCACAATGAAATTCTTCCTCTCCATAATGATCTTTTCAGATATCAATGACATCATTCTTCCTAGGAGAAAGACGTCACTTTTCCCCATTCATGTGTATTGGGTTTTCACTTCCAGATATCTACAATTGCATTCTTCCTATCTAGAATGAACATTCTGGATATCTGAAATAGAATTCTTACTAGGAGAAACTCTTATTTCAGATATCTACAATCCAATTGTTATTAGCCATAATTTTAATTTTGGATATTTCATTTTGGATAAACATTCCAGATACCTATAATATAATTTTGGACATCCAAAATACATTGTAGATATCTAAAATAAGAGTTTCTCCTAGTAAGAATTCTATTTCAGATATCCAGAATGTTCATTCTAGATAGGAAGAGTGAGATGCAGACAGGTGAAGTTTCCTTTAAAACTCTGCAGCTGTGCTCAACCTGCTGTGGAAATTCCCACAATAATGTCATGCTTATGTTTACATTATCCGACCAGGGGATCACCTTAAAATGTTGTCTCAATCCTCCAAAAGTTCACAAGATGAGGGGTGTTTACGCTGCTAACTTGCTAGTTGTCCATGACAGGAAACCATGGGTAAATAACAACAACATCCCAATTCAGCTGAAGGGCTCCCGGTCCTCCTGAGTCTCCAGGTGAGTGAGTCAAATTTTCAAACTAGTTTACTCTGCAATGGTGATACCTTTAGTCAAGTGATGACAGAATCTCAAAGCTAGCAGCTAGCTAGCTAGCTAGCCTGGGACACAAACACATGGGACACAAACACAAATTTGCGCGTACTCGCGTCTTTCCATTGACTTTGTATGGATTTGTGCTGCCTGTACGCGTTTGGTGTGAACGCACCTTTAGAGTGGTATAAAAGTATGAGGTGTGGTTGCTGCCACAACCTCAACTCCACTTAGAACAATACAAGAGTGTGAGAGGTGTTTATTTCCACGTGCACTTAACATATTGATGCAGTGACTTCCTCCTTCACCGTTCCCTGTCCCACCTGGAGAAGCCCAGGAACGTGGTGAGGATCATGTTCTTTGATTTCTCCAGTGCTTTCAACACCATCCAACCGATGATCCTGAAGGACAAGCTGCTGTGCACAGGGGTGGACCAGCACCTGTCATCATGGATCCTGGACTACCTCACTAACCGGCCACAGTTTGTGAGAACCCAGGATTGTGTGTCCGACACGATCATCGGTAGCACGGGGGCCCCCCAGGGAACGGTTTTGGCTCCCTTCCTGTTCACCCTTTATACTGCGGACTTCTCACACAACACAACACACTGCCATCTACAGAAGTTCTCTGATGACTCTGCGATTGTCGGCCTCATCTCCAACAGAGATGAAGCTGAGTACAGAGGACTTATCCAGGACTTCATGGACTGGTGCCATCGGAACTGCCTCCAGATCAACGCGAGGAAAACTAAGGAGCTGGTGGTGGACTGCCGCAGGCAAGGACAACCCCTCATGGCACCAGTAAACATCCAGGGAACAGACATTGAGATGGTGACATCCTACAAGTACCTGGGTGTTCATCTGAACAATAAACTAGACTGGTCACACAATACCGACGCACTCTACAAGAAGGGACAGCGCAGGTTGTTCCTATTGAGGAGGCTCAGGTCTTTTGGTGTACAAGGGGTGTTCTTGAAGACATTCTACGACACGGTGGTGGCATCAGCCATCACTTTTGGAGTGGTCTGCTGGGGCAACGGCATTACAGCAGCCGATGGGAAGAGACTGAACAAACTGATCAAGAAAGCTAGCTCTGTCCTGGGGAAGCGCCTTGATCCAGTGGAGAAGATGGGAGAGAGAAGGATGGTGGCTAAACTGTCATCTCTGCTGGAGTCCGAGTCCCACCCTATGCAGGACATACTGAATGCACTGAGGAGCTCATTTAGCAGCAGACTACATCATCCTAGGTGCACAACCGAGAGGTTTCGCAGGTCCTTCCTACCTACGGCTGTCAGACTGTACAACCTAAGCAGGGCTGCTCGCAGAGATAGCAAAAAGATGTGACAACCTAATAGTATTGAATGCAAAAGACGCAATAGACTTACACAATGGTCCCCTCCGGTATACAACTAGGAAAATACCAGTCGCTATGGAGGGTGAGAATATGTATGGGTACATAATCATACCATGTAGGACAACTAAGTAGACAGTTGTGCTGTTTCATTCCATCTAGCTACAATGCTCTGCACTGTGTGTGTTTATATATTTACATATTTATTCCATCTAGCAATCCACCACGGCGCGCACTTTGTCAGGCAGCGGGATCGCTCCTTCCGGAGAGACGCGGTGCCCCAAAAAATCAATCTCCTGTCACGCTGAACTGGCATTTCTCCGAGTTGATTATTAACCCGTGCTCCTCCAACCTCCGGAAAACCGTCCTGAGGTGGGTTTCGTGTTCGTCTTCGGATGCACTAGCTACCAGGAAATCGTCCAGGTAGACGAACACGAACGGGAGATCGCGCAGCACTGCATCCATCATGCGCTGGAATGTCTGTGCCGCGACTTTTAACCCGAATGGCACGCGCAGGAACTCAAATAAACCGAACAGAGTTATTACCGCTGTTTTGGGTACGTCCTCAGCGCGCACTGGGACTTGATGGTAACCGCGGACCAGGTCTATTTTGGAAAAAATGCGCGCTCCGGCGAGGTGGACAGAAAAATCCTGTATGTAGGGAATCGGGTAGCGGTCGTGTGCTGTGGCGTTATTCAACCTGCGGAAATCACCACACGGTTGCCACAATCCCTCAGCCTTAGGGACCATGTGTAGCGGGGATGCCCATGGGCTGTTCGAACGCCTGATGATGCCCAACCTTTCCAGGGTGGCGAACTCCTCGCGCGCTATGGCCAGTTTAGCTGCATCCAAGCGCCGAGGTCTTGCAAAAACGGGCAGCCCGGTGGTGGTGATAAAGTGCTCCACCCCGTGTTTAGCGATGGCCGCCGAAAACGTCGGGACCGTGAGTGGTGGGAATTGAGTGAGCAGTGCGTGGAACTTACCGCCTGGAGCTGTGACGTTGGCTTGTGCTGTTGGCTGGGTCACTCGAGCTATACAGGGGAGAGAGTCAAAGGACAGTGCATTAACCAGGCGCCTGTTAGCAACATCAACCAGTAAACCATGTGCACACAGAAAATCAGCCCCCAAGATATGGTAATTCAGTGCTGCTACGACAAAAGTCCACTCGTATGTACGGCCATGTAGAGATAAGATCAGTGTCCTCTCACCAAAGGTCTTAATTTCCGAGCCGTTTGCTGCCAACATCACGGGGCCGCTAGGTCCTGCCAGCCGGTCGGCGTAGCTCGGCAGGATGAAGCTCTTCTGGGCTCCGGTGTCCATGAGGAAACGCCTCCCCGAGCACGCGTCCGTCAAGTAGAGCAGCTTGTTCTCTTCACCGAGGGTAGCAGCTGCTACCGACCGCCGGCCTCGGCATTTTCCCGAGCGCTTGAATTGGCACGGTGGCGCACATCTGCGTGCGTTCTCTCTGAAGCGGCGGTGGTAGAAACAGAGCGTGTCTCTCTGGCGCTCCTTGGCCCCCGCTGCTGCTACCGTCGGTGGCTCCTCGCCTCCTCTGGTCGTCTCGCTGGGCTCCGCCGCTGCCGCGTTGGCTGTGATCGCCCTGGTGGTGAGGATGATCTGGTCTGCCCCCTGGGCTAGCGCACGGTAGTCACACGTGGCCAACAACGGCGAATTGGCCAGAACCGCTCTCGCCACTCTTGGAAGGTTCCGGAGGAAAAGGTGGGCAAACAGAAAGTGCCCGTCGTCCGTGCCCATTAACGCCAGCATCTTCTCCACCAAGTCTACGGCCGACCCATCTCCTAACTCGGTCCGCGCAAGGAGCCTCTCCGCTCTCTCACATTCCGAGAGCGTGTAGCGCCGGGTGAGCGCAGCCTTGAGCGCCTCATATTTGTTGCTGGCTTTTGGCTGATCGAGCAGGCTCACTACCTGCTGGGCTGTGCGGGAGTCCAGCGCTGCTACCACATGGTAGAACTTGGTGTCGTCTGCCGTTACTCCCCGGAGGGCGAACTGGGCCTCGGTGAGGTGGAACCAAGAGCGCGGGTTGTGCTGCCAGAAATCCGGTAGCTTGACTGAAACTGCACACACGTTGCTGGGGGTTCCAGTCCTGGCTGTCTGTGGAATGGCTGCTGCGTCTCTGGGGCTTCCCGACCGGGCCGGCTCCGGGGTTCTCGCCTCGTGTTCCATAATACATCTTGGGTCACCAATGTGGAGTGTGTAAATGAAGAGGCAGCTTCATGTCAGACAATTTATTACACACTCACATCTCACAAGCACAGAACAGACTGACTGGTTACAGCAAGCACTCCTCTCTATATCACAAGTCACCTTCACAAGCTTCAAGGCACTTCCTCATACACAGCATGATATTTACACTACACTTCATTCAACCCCCTCTCACCCTCTTGGGCATTGTTCTCCCATGTGTATTCATTGTCTCTGTCTGAGGTGCGAAATAACCTGACTTCCATAACATTCTTATTTACAACTGTGGCCTGGGGGAAGGGGCAAGGGGCAAGGGACAACTCTCAAGCCCCTCTCCTGTGGAACCAGCTGCCAGTCTGGATTCGGGAGTCAGACTCGATCTCTGTTTTTAAGAATAGGGTTAAAACCTTCTTTTTTGAGATAGCCTATAATTAGGGTGGGATCATGTGCCCCTGAACCCTCCCTTAGTTATGTTGCTAATATGTTTAGACAGCCGGGGGACCTCCAACAATGCACTCGGCTTCACTCCTTTCTTCACTCTCAATGAAATATTTTTGCTGGTCATTAACATCTGTTTGTTCTCTCCTATAGATTGAGTCCACGTCATGCTGTTTGCTCTCTACATGTCTGTTCTTTTCTTCTTCTTCTCTATCCCCTCACCCCCCAGCCAGTCGCAGCAGATGACTGCCCCTCCCTGAGCCTGGTTCTGCTGGAGGTTTTTTCCTCCTAAAAGGGAGTTTTTCCTCTCCACCATCGCCAAGTGCTTGCTCACAGGGGACTGCCTGATTGCTGGGGTCTTTCTGCAATTGTTGGGGTTTCCCCTACAGTTGAAAGTGCTATGAAATGACTGTTGTTGTGAAATGGCACTATATAAATAAAATTGAACTTAACTCAAATTCATACCTCCCCAGTTGATACCAATTAACCTAGCCTGCATGTTTTTGGCCCCTGTGGGAGGAAACCGGAGAAATCCGGAGAAACCCGCACAGACATAAGGAGAACATGCAAACTCCACACAGAAAAATCACCGTTGGTCAAGGGGTGGGATCGAACCCCAGATCCCTTGGCCAAGAGTGAGTTGCTGTGCTGTCACAATGCTAACCACTGTGCCACCGTGCTGCCCATTAATGATGTATACCACAACTTTAAGTGGGACAATACTGGCTGTTTAATAAGGAGAACACTTGTCCTTAATGGCATAAACACAACAGTGACAGACCCCATAAAATGCTGCATCAGTATAATCAGGATTCCCAATATTTTAATTCAGGTGGCACCCTTAGTCACAGCATCAGTAGTAGACTTGTGACACTTTAGCCCGAAACACAAAGTCAGAACTTCCCCCTCTCAGAAAAACAAAATAATACTCTGCCACCTAGAAATTGCAATGAGGCAACAAAATTGTCCCATGCAAAACAAAAAAAATATTTAGTGATGTTGAAGACCACAAAAATTAACAGAAACACTAGTCCCCCTTTCCAGATTAAAAATCACAAATAAAACTTAAGAATATCCCTTGAGTCCTTGAGAGACAATCCCAAAAATCCATTGGATTCACTTTGGTTGTTCCCACCACTGGCTATCAGTCCCATGGAGTGGTTAGATCCCCAATGTTCTGAAACGGCAACTCCACAGTCCTGTCTTTAACAAGGTACGCCAACCGTAACACAGCAGACAGCTCAAATAATAAACAAAACTTTACCTCAGTACCCCATGTGGTGCAGTAACAAATTTAGAACAGTTGTACCAGGCAGAAGATAGCAGCTGGCACATCCACACAGAACAGGGTGAAGAGGAGATGCATCGGTGAAATGACATCTGGATGGCAGGGGCAGAACTCTCACCAGCTTCAACTTTAATCCAGGGTCAAGCTGGCTACTGCGAACACTAACGTCTGTCTTCTGGACTCCACCGGGTGGTGAGTTCACGCGCTTCGTATTCGTATCTTCACGGGGCAGCCGAACCGTCACTAGCACAGGCATGCAGTTAGCACATAAGCCCCTCACTGAGCAATTTATAAGACCAAAGAAGGCTGGATTAATGTAAACAAACTTGGAATAACAGTCCTGCTCACTCAGTCAATATCCACTCCACAAATAAGCCACTTCCACTGTTAGTCTCTTCTTGCCGTGGGAAACAGCAAGGTGGGAAAGCTATAACTGGGGCTAACACAGTAGCAGGTCGAACAAAGCCACATGTAGCCTCTAGCTGTGTAAGGCAAAAACAACATTTCAACGACAAGACGTACCGTTTTCTGCAAGAGGGTAGTGTCAACACTCTGACTTAAAGTGCACAAGCCCTGTGACACTCTGATACACTTACGGCTTACCTGTCCAGTCCCTCCAGGATTTTGCGGGATGTCTTTATGATTGTTGCGGGCCAAAAAGCCTGAATTCACGGGAGCTTCTTTAAAAAGTTGCGATAAAAGTTGTGATCCTTTTAGAGTGTTTTTTTGCACTAAAAGTTGTGGGAAGTATTCCAAATTTTAAAGCAGATGTTTTTTTCCAGTTTACTGCAGTGATATTCTATATAACAATACAAGAAAAGCACAGGATTGTCAAAAATTTCCTATTATAGTGATTTGTAAATTAAGCAGAAACTTCTGCTATATAGGAAAACTCTTCTGTGCAACAGCAAATACAAACATTAACACAATATCCATTACAACAGCTAAATTGCACTGAATCATGTTAAAGAGTAGAGATTTGGAAATTATTGGCAGCACCTTCATTTGAAAACTCCCTATGGTTCCCAACCACTCGGTACCGAGCAGAGAGGAAAAAATAAATAATTTATTCTGTTGCACTGTTTTGGCTATTGGAGTCTGTGTTTTTATGAAAAAAATACAGAGAATATTCTCTCTCTTTCCATGTCTACCTGTCTAGTCTGCTGCATGTCAATCTTCACACACACACACACACACACACATCTTTCATTTACAGCCGGGGGGGGGGGGGGGGGGGGGGCATTTGTCCGTCCACACCGGAGAGTCAGTTTTAAAGCTCATTGCCCAGACGTAGTAATGATTTTATCTCTAAAGACGTATAAATGTTCAAACACTGGCTGTAGTGGAGTGTACTCTCATCATGCGCGCTCCCGTGATGGGGTGCTTTTAAGCAGGCGCATGTTTTTCAATACAAACCCAATGCTTCGTACACCCGGTCAGGACAGAGATGTGGCGAGGCGTCCACGGCAGGCTGGGGGAGATGGAGGAAGGGACGGTGTTGAAAACCTTGCGGGTGAGTGTTTTTTTTTTAAATCACACACTCTGTTTGCTGATGTGTTTCGTTACTCACTGTAAACTACAAACTCACTACTCACTGTGAACACGGAAGTGAACACAGTGCAGCAATGTATTTGATTGGTTAGACTGACCGTTTCAGCGCCAGTTAGAGACAAACTTGATTGGTGAAATTGGCAGAAGTTGACGAGGATTGGCCAAAATTGCGGGAAAGTTGCGGTGATTGGACAAAGTTGCAAGGTTGCACAGTAGTTGCGTTGATTGGCTGATTTTGCGTGAATTGGTGCAATTGCAACATTGCAAAATCCTGGAGGGACGGTGTAACCCAGCTGAGAAAATGACCCCTTTTTTTCTCAGAGGTCAATTGTATTAATACAATTGTGTGATTTTATTTTGAAAAACGATTATTTTGGGAAGAGGAAGTGTGATCCTCGTTATCCAACTTTTAAATTCCCATTTCATGGTCACGTTGGGCGATTGTGGTCTTTTCATTCGTTAAGAGCGATATTAGCCCCGCCTTCCGAGCAGAGGCAGCAGGCGCGCACTCGGTTTTCGGTCTTTCACGATCTGAGAGCGGACGAGAGAGGCTGTGGACGGTCTGTGTTCACACTGATACCTCTTCTTGGTGAGTTTAATTTAGAAAGATGCTGTAAATGAATCTAAACACTGTCCAAACACAAATTTGAAATCTTTATTATCCTAAGTTGATGGGAGCACGAGCTTGAGAGGCCGTGAGGCTGTGACTTTTGCTGTGTTCACACTGATACCTCATTTTGGTGAGTGAAAACCGAGTGTGTACTAAACAATACATGCTAATGCTAATCGCGAGTGGATTTTTTTCCTGTTTAAAAGCAATGGAAAAGGCTATTTTTGTGTCTGTATGGTTTTCCTAAATGTGATTTCAGTTCCCAACAGTATGCTGGAGTACTTTTAGTTCTTACGCACTATTTCTGTCGAATGTAATGTGTAGTTTGATGCTAAAAGCACATTGTGTTGGTCTCCTATATAAATTCATAGGTTATGCTAAACCCAGTAGCTCAGACAGGGTTTTACTGATTTAAAAGGGAATATTGGAAGTAATGGGACAGTATATTCCCTGGTTATGTGATAGATTAATTGTATTTCATTTCATGATTTACAAAGACAAGGTTAAAAGGGATTAATCATAATTTCATGGTTAAATGATGCAGAGATAAAAAGAGAAATTCATTGAATTGGTTACATGAGAAAAAAAGTATTTCATGTACTGCCAGAGAGATTTTGAGAAAAGAAAACATGCATGTAAGGTGTGAAATGTGAATTGTAAGATCTTACTATATTACTGGATTGTAATAATAGTAATTTAAGAGAAGAATTTAAACACTAAGCTATAGTGTTATATAAGAAGAGATTGGAAAACGAATTACTCTAGCTGTAAACAATAATACCATTATTGTTGTGCAGGCTAGGTTTTTTTGGTTGCCGATTAAGAACCTTCTGGATCCTGGATTCTCTCCGAATGGAGATGGCGAGCCTGACCCGAGACCTGAACCGAGACTGAACCGAGATCTGATTAAGATCTCGATTGAAGAACATCCTTCCTCTCTCCAGTGCACAAAACTCGAAGTGGTAGCAACTCAAGCCGCCGCTTTAAAAGAGGAAAAGAAACCTGAGTCTGGAGGTACAAGATATCTTGACTGGTCAAACGACTAAACCAAAAGGACAAACAAACACTGAGCTCAGTAGGACATTTTTGGGGTTTTATCTCATGTCGGCCGTTGTTATATTTGTATAGTTGTAAATTGTTTGTATATATTGTTCACTTTATCTCTACAAATAACAACCATTATTGCTCATTTCTTGCCTCCAGCTATTTCATTCCACACTCATTTTAATTCCCTATTGTAACCCTTACGAACCTAGCAACTGGTCTACACTTAATAATTTCCCTTACCTAATTAACATAAGGCAAGGGTTACAACTGCCTGTCATTTGTTCTCTGAAGCAGCACCTGCATCTCTCTTGCTCTCACAAGTCCAACTCTCACTGGGAATGACTCCGACCGAGTGTTGGCAAAACGAACCAAACTCTCACAACGGTCGTACAGAGACCGAATAGCTCGTAACAACAAGCCCGATACCCCATACTCCCGAAGCACCCCCCACAAAAATCCACGAGGGACGTGGTCAAATGCCTTCTCCAAGTCCACAAAACACATGTAAACTGGTTGGGCAAACTCCCACAAACCCTCGAGAATTCTCGAGAGGGCTGCACGGTGGCGCAGTGGTTTAGCACTGTGGCAGCACAGTTTTACCCTCGGCCGGGGGACCGCGGGGATCATGAGATCGTGGGTTCGATCCCAGCCCCCGACCAACAGTGAGCTGTGTGGAGTTTGCATGTTCTCCCCGTGTTGCGCGGGTTTACTCCGGGATTTCTCCGGTTTCCTCCCGCACACCAAAAACATGTAAGTTTAGGGCGCTCGCGCACGCAGCGACCAGTAGCCGGTGGCTTGTCACCAGACTGCAAACCAAGTCTACCTACGGGTACAAATAAGTAACAAAAGAAAAAACTCCCACAAACCCTAGAGAATTCTCGAGAGGGTAAAGAGCTGGTCCAATGTGCCACGGCCAGGACGAAAACCACATTGCTCCTCCTGAATCCGAGGTTCGACCAACGGCCGGACTCTCCTCTCCAGTACCTTGGCATAGACCTTCCCAGGGAGGCTGAGGAGTGTGATCCCTCTAAAGTTGGAGCACACCCTCCGGTCCCCTTTTTTGAAGAGAGGAACCACCACCCCGGTTTGCCATGCCAAAGGCACTGCCCCCGACCTCCACGCAATGTTGCAGAGGCGTGTCAACCATGACAACCCAACAACATCCAGGGCCTTGAGGTACTCGGGGCGAATCTCGTCCACCCCCAGGGCCCGGCCACCAAGGAGATTTTTAACCACCTTGGCGACCTCAGCCCCTGTGATAGGCGAGTCATCCCCCTTGTCCCCAAACCCTGCTTCCTCTGTGGAAGGCGTATCAGTGGGATTGAGGAGATCCTCGAAGTATTCCTTCCACCGCCCGACGATGTCCCCAGTCGAAGTCAACAGTGTCCCATCCGCACCATACACAGTGTAGACGGGGAGCTGCTTTCCCCTCCTGAGCCGCCGGACAGTTTGCCAGAATCTCTTTGAGGCCGACCGAAAGTCTTGTTCCATGGCCTCACCGAACTCCTCCCATACCCGGGTTTTTGCTTCAGCAACCACCCGAACTGCACTCCGCTTGGCCTGCCGGTACACCTCAGCTGCTTCGGGAGTCCCACAAGCCAACCAAGCTTGATAGGACTCCTTCTTCAGCTTAATGGCCCCCCTCACCACTGGTGTCCACCACTTGGTTCGGGGGTTGCCACCACGAGATGCACCGACCACCTTGCGGCCGCAGCTCTGGGCCGCCGCTTCAACAACAGAGGTGGAGAACATGACCCATTCAGACTCCATGTCTCCAGACTCCCTCGGAATGTGGTTGAAGTTCTTCCGGAGGTGGGAATTGAAGACCTACCGGACAGGGGCCTCAGCCAGACGCTCCCAGCACACCCTCACTATATGTTTGGGTCGTACCAGGTCTGAATGGCTTCCTCCCCTGCCATCGGATCCAACTCACCACCAGGTGGTGATCAGTTGACAGCTCTGCACCTCTCTTTACTCGGGTGTCCAAGACATACGGTCGCAGGTCTGATGATACGATAACAAAATCGATCATCGACCTGCGACCTAGGGTGTCCTGGTGCCAGGTGCACATATGGACACCCTTATGCTTGAACATGGTGTTCGTTATGGACAGACTGTGGTTAGCACAGAAGTCCAATAACTGAACACCACTCGGGTTCAGATCGGGCAGGCCGTTCCTCCCAATCACCCCCCTCCAGGTTTCACTGTCGTTGCCCACGTGCGCATTGAAGTCCCCCAGTAGGACAATGGAGTCTCCAGGAGGAGTACCCTCCAGCACCCCAGTCACAGACTCCAAAAAGGGTGGGTACTCTGAAACATCATTTGGTGCATAAGCACAAATGATGGTCAGGACCCGTTTCCCAACCCGAAGGCGCAGGGAAGCAACCCTTTCGTCCACCGGGGAAAACTCCAATATAGAGGCAGCAAGGTGGGGCGATACAAGAATACCCACCCCTGCTCGTCGCCTCTCGCCCGGGGCAACTCCAGAAAAGGCCAAGCTCCAGCCCCTCTCCAGGAGACTGGTTCCGGAACCGGAGCTGTGTGTTGAAGTGAGGCCGACTATATCTAGCCGGTATCTCTCAACCTCGTACACCAGCTCAGGCTCCTCCCCCACCACAGAGGTGACATTCCACGTACCAAAAGCCAGTTTAGAAAGCTTGGGATCAGTCCGCCAAGGTCTCCGCCTTTGACCGCCACCTGATCCACATAGCACCGGACCCCCATGATCCCTCCTGCAGGTGGTGAGCCCACTGGAGGGCGGACCCATGTAACTCCTTCGGGCTGAGCCCGGCCGGGTCCCATGGGTGGAAACCCGGCCACCAGACGCTAGCCTTCGAGCCCCTCCCCCAGGCCTGGCTCCAGGGTGGGGCCCCGGTAACCCCATACCGGGCGGGGTACACTGAATCCTTGATATACAATTCATGAGAGTCTGTTGGATCGTTCTTAGTCTGGCCCTTAGTCTGGCCCTTCACCCAGGACCACCACCCCCTCAAGGATCATCACCTTATCGTGGTGGGGGGGTTTGCGTGCCCCAGTGATCCCAGGAGCTATGTTGTCCGGGGCAATTTGCCTCTGATAGGGTCTCCCAAGACAGCAAAAAACAGTGTGATTTAAAAAAAAACACTCACCTGTGAGGTTTGCCACACTGTCCCTTCCGCCGTCTTATCTGGCCTTCCGGTGGACGTCTCGCCACGTCTCCGTCCTGACCTCATGTATGAAGTGCTGGGTTTGCGTTGAAAAGGGTCGGCCTGCATGAAAACCACCCCATCACGGGAGAGCGCTTAAGGAGACACGCTGTAAAACCACAAACAAACGAACAAATATAACACTACAGCCAGTGCTGTAATATTTTATACATCTTTAGAGGTAAAATCATTACTGGATCTTGTCAATGAGATTTAATGCTGTGAATCTTCGGTCTGGACACGGACCAACATGCGCTCCAGACAAACCCCCAAGGAGAGCCCCTCCTCCCGGTATTGTTATGTCCACATATCTGGAATGAAGACGGACGAGGATACTGTGCTGGAACTCGAACTTTATTACACAACATTTATAAGGTTATATACATACGTATATATGCACTCAACTCCCTGAACAATCCCTGAGGACGAGCCGTGACAAAGAGCCATGAGATGGCCGACTCTCCCCTATATATGGTGGTATGATGACATCACCAACCGGCTGCGTCATCACACCACAGATTGTAATGAATACCATCATTACATCCCCCCCCCTTTGCAAAACACAGAACACTCTCAATTCGACCCTCCCCAATTTAGTACACTCACGCAATCGAACATTTAAACCTACAAACTAGACTTCCGGGAAGATGGCGGAGAGACATAACACTTAAACAAAGAGCTCTCCCTAGCCGGATTAAAAATCATCGGTAAATGGCCAACTCGACATAAACGAATCAATAAACTAAGGGATGAAAACACGAAGGAACCGGGCACAAGGACAAAAACAGGGTAAAATTGAAGAATTCCTCTCCAACAACGCAGGAAAAACCGCTGTACGCAAAGCCCAAAAAAACGAGATGTCCACAGCAGTGAAAATGGAGGACGCCAGACTCGACAACATGAACGCTGGCATCGCCAGTTTGGGTGAAGAGGTAAGAGAATTCAAGCGACAGCTACAACAGGATTTAGCGGCTCTTAAGGAGGAACTGAAAAAAGAAATTAAGGAGGAAATCATGGACCTCCGAAGAGAAATGGAGCGTAAATTAACGGAAAACATGGAGGAGCTGCGCTCCCAGCGGGCGTGTATGACAGAAGCGCAGACCCGAATTTCGGAACTAGAAGATTGGAAAAGCGAGGCAAACGAACAACTACAGACCCTGACGACGCAAACGCAGAGGATGCAGGAGAAAATAAACGACTTGGAGAGCAGATCCCGACGAAGCAATATGCGCATCTTTGGAATTCCGGAGGGCATTGAAGGCAACTCGATGACAAAATTCATGGATCAGTTCTTAAAAAAAGAACTGGAAATACCCGGAGAAACGGATCTGCAGATTCAACGGGCGCACAGAACACCGGCACAGAACCCGAAAACAAACTCTCCACCCAGGTCAGTTGTGGTAAACTTTGTGAAATATGACATAAAGGAAAGAATCCTGACGCAAGCATGGAAAAAAAAGATACGAATCGGCGACAAACAGGTATTTTTTGACCATGACTACCCGACAGAAATCGTGCAGCAGCGGAAGAAATATGCCAATATTAAAAAAACGCTGAAAGAGAAAAAAATTAGATTCCAAACGCCGCTAACGAAAATGAGGATTCATTGGGAGGAAGGCACAAGAACCTACAACACGGCCGAAGAGGCAGCGCGGGATATGATGGAGCGGGGCCTTGAGGTGAGCGTGCCGAAGGAGACGGCTGGAGCAGCGGCGGCCCTGAACGCACCACGACAGACGGAGTGGAGACGAGTGAACGGCGGAAGAAGGGGGAGAGACGTAGAGCAGCGGGCCCAGGACAAGCTACAAGGCTTTCAACTGAAAGCCTAGATCATAACAAAGATTAAGAAAGGCACAGAAGAAATGAAGGCCAAGAAGACAAGGTAAAAGAGAAACAGACGGCTAGGAGAGGTTTAAGTGATATTTGTTGGACATTTCTAGACTTATGACTATTACTTTGATAGTAATTAGAAGTCTAGGGAGGGCCCTTCACTCTGTGAAGACAAACCCCCCACCCACCAACAGGGACCAGTGGGCAGAAGAAAGGCCCAAAGTACGGAGGTCGAGTTTTTTTAATGTGTTTTTATATAAATATGTGTTATTTTTGTTGTTAAAGGGGCTAGGAGCACAAGTTAAAAAAATGGAAAAACATGAATATGGGTAAAAATCTTAAGATAATGACACTAAACGTGAATGGTCTGAACTCACCTGTTAAAAGGGAAAGAATAATAAGAAAATTCAAGAAGGAAAAAGCTGAAATTATATTTATGCAAGAGACACATTTGAGCAAGGCAGAACATGTGAAACTAAAGAGATTTGGCTATAAGAACTCCTACTACAGTTCATTTAAGGGAGGAGCAAAAAGGGGGGTTATGATACTAATCTCAAACAAAATACAATTTGAAAGTGAACAGGAAATCCAGGATAAAGAAGGCAGGTATGTAATAATAAAGGGAAGAATAGATGGTATGCAGATCACATTAGTGAACATCTATGCCCCACCAGAAAGTGACAAGGGTTTTTTTCAACAACTGTTTGATCTCATAGCAACACACAGTGAAGGAGTCCTAATTTGTGGAGGAGACTTAAATGCTGTCATGGATCATGAAGTTGACACAACAAGTGTTAAGAAGACAAAAAAACATGTAACAAAGTTCATAAGAACCTCACTGGCAGAAATGGGTATGGTAGACATATGGAGGGACCTACACCCACTCGAAAAAGACTATACACATTATTCAGCAGCCCATAAAGTACACTCTAGAATAGATTACTTCCTTATGAATGAAGGTGACAGACACAGGGTGAGAAATTGTTGGATTGGAGGGGCAGAAATATCAGATCATAATCCTATATACATGGAAATATATTTAAACAATAGAAAACGACAAACAACATGGAAACTTAACATAGGACTGTTAAATGATGAGAAAATGAAAGAAAGAATAAAAATAAACATAAACGAATATATCCAAGAGAATGACAATGAAGAAGTGGACCCAACAATACTATGGGACGCACTAAAAGCCGTGTTAAGGGGTAAATTAATTGTTGAAACAGGAAAAGCAAATAAGACTAAGCTGGAAGCGTATGAACAAAGATGTGAGAGACTGAGGGAACTAGAACGTAAACATCAAAGCACAAATGATCCAAAAATATATCAAGAAATTAAAGAAGAAAAAACAAAGATAAAAGAAACACAAATGGATGAAATTGAAAGGAAAAATAGATATCTAAAGCAAAAATATTATGAAACGGGGCCAAAAGCCACAAAACTGCTGGCAAAACGGTTAAGAAAACAACAAACAATGAATAATGTATACAAGATTAAAGACCCCACCACAAATAAAACCACAGTTAACCCAGAAAACATCGAAGAAATTTTCCATAATTTCTACCAAGAACTATACTCGCAACCTGAAGAAACAAATACTAAAGATATCAAAAAATTTCTAGACACATTGGACTTGCTATCAATAGGAAATCAACAAAATGAAAAACTAACAGCAGAAATAACAACACAAGAGATCAGAGATGTGATTAAGTCACTTAAAAACGGTAAATCACCAGGTAGTGATGGATACCCATCTGAGTTTTATAAACTGTTTATAGAAGAACTCATGCCACAACTCCTAAAGTCATTTAATTGGACGCTGAACAACAACAAAATACCTCCAACATGGAACGAAGCAATCATTTCAGTTATTTTAAAACCAGGGAAAGATAAAGAACAATGCGGAAACTATAGACCAATCTCTTTATTAAATGTAGATTATAAAATATACACAACAATTATATGTAAACGAATAAAGACATTCTTGACGGAATTGATAGAAGATGATCAAACTGGATTCATAGAGGGACGCCAAACACATGACAATATCAGGAGAACAATACATATAATTAACCAAATACATAAAGAAAAGAAAAGCGCAGTAATAATGAGTTTAGACGCAGAAAAAGCATTTGACAGGGTTAACTGGAAATTCCTATATAGTGTACTGGAGCGCTTTGGATTTAACGAAAAATCAGTACAATGCATAAGGACGCTATATCAAGAACCTGTGGCAAGAATCAAGATAAACGGTAGCTTAACAGACAAAGTAAATATACAAAGATCAACTAGGCAGGGATGCTGCTTATCGCCCACCTTGTTTGCTCTGTTCATAGAACCATTGGCTCAAGCGATACGACAAAATAAGAAATTAAAAGGTGTAACAATAAAGGGGGCGGAACACAAGATTGGGCTATTTGCAGACGATATTATAGTTTACCTTGAACAACCAGATAAATCAATAATGGAAATGATGAACTTGATAGAAAATTTTGGAAAATTATCAGGATACAAGATAAACATAACAAAAACACAAGTACTGACATTCCACTATAACCCTCTAAACCAGATAACTGATAAGATCAAACTAAACTGGAAGCAAAAAGAAATAAAATACCTTGGAGTGAACATACCTAAAGACCTAAGCAAAATATATAAAGCAAACTATGATAGGTTGGAACAAGAAATAAAAAAAGATATTGATAGATGGTCAATCTTAAATATGGATCTGAATTCAAAAATTGAGACAGTCAAAATCAGCATACAACCTAGATTACTTTACCTCTTCCAGGCTATACCAACAGAGATTCCAGATGCCCAATTCTCAAAGTGGGACAGGATGATATCGAGATTTGTTTGGGGAGGTAAAAAACCAAGAGTGAAATATAAAACCCTCCAATTACCAAAAGAGAAAGGAGGCATGGGCCTACCGAGTCTAAAGGAATATTACTACTCAGCACAAATAAGATATATCATATGTTGGTGCGACGAGGGATATGAGGCAAAATGGAAAGAAATGGAAAAGGAAATTGAGGGACTCCCAGTACAAAGCATAATAGGGGATAAAGATGCATATAAGCAAATCAAACAAATAGACCCAATCACTAAATTTACTTTAGAACTGTGGTATAAAATAGTACAAAAATATAATATAAGGGAAGACATAAAACTATTGAAATGGGTAGCATTTGACAGTCAGTTTGAACCGGCAAAACAAGATAGGGGATACAAAAATCTGGTGAACAAGGGAATCACAGCATGGGGCAATATCGGAAAAAAAGATCTCGGGAGCTTTGTAAATATCAGGAGAAAATTTAAATTAGAAAGATCGGAATTTTTCAGATATCTGCAGATGAGAGATTACTATATGAAGAAGATTAGGCATAACCTCCAAACAGATGTGAACGAGATTATACAACTTATTTTAAACTCATATGCAGGAAATAAAATAAGAATTATTTCAAAACTATATCAGAAACTTATGACAAACAATCATACAAGTAACTATATAAAGGAGAAATGGGAGAAAGAGCTCAATTTAAACATAACAGAAGAAAGCTGGCAGGAAATATGGAAAACACAACACACATCAACAAATTCAAGGGCATGGAGGGAATTTGGATGGAAAAACCTGATTCGCTTTTTCATTACACCA
Source organism: Pholidichthys leucotaenia (assembly GCA_020510985.1). Lineage (NCBI taxonomy): Eukaryota > Metazoa > Chordata > Actinopteri > Cichliformes > Pholidichthyidae > Pholidichthys > Pholidichthys leucotaenia. The sequence continues at coordinate 141,812,528 of CM035842.1, read as the reverse complement.
CAGATTCAAGGAAAATATACAAATACCCAATCTTTATGCTGGAGGGGATGTGGGGCTCAAAATGCAGACCACTCACATATGTTTTGGAAATGCTACAAAATATCATCATTTTGGAAATCTATGCATGTGACAATACAGAGGATATTAGGATATAATATACCAATGAACTGTAACCTGATGTACTTATGTGATCTTAAAAAAGACAGTGTTATACAGGCTGAGGACAGATATCTAGTTAAAATCTTGTTGATTGCATGTAAAAAAACTATCACAAAAAAATGGCGATCAGAAGTTCTTCCTGACCAAGAACAATGGACTGACATTGTTGAGGACATACGTATGATGGAAAAACTAACATATCGACGAAGAATGCAAGAAGGAATATGGGAGAAAAAATGGCGGAAATGGACACACTACAAAGTGCAACAACGAGGCAGAAATTGAAAGAATAACCAAAGACACTGAAAAAACCAGAAGAATTAAGAGATGGAAACTAAAAACTTGATGCTCCAACATTTGTCCCCCCCCCTTTTATTTTTTTTTATTTTTTATTTTTATTTTGTTTATTTTTTTTTATTTTTCCCTACCCTAACCCCTTTGTTTTTTAAATGTAGAATGTGATCTGAATGCATTATATATGATGAAAAATGAATAAAAATCTAAGTTACAAAAAAAAAAAAAACCTACAAACTAGGGTCAGTGGGTGGACCACTGCTGGACTTGACGTGGCTGAGTGGATTATTCTGCCACCTTCCTTTAGCCATGTTCCTAACTAAACAGTCACTTTTTCTTCTTAAGAGTCTTCCATGGGGAAGGCGGTTCTGCCGGAGGGGCCTTGTAGCAGGACCGCAGTAGATGCAGCCGTGGAGATGCTGGGCATCTGGGGCCAGGACCAATCTTCATAATGTTGGGGCCTGGGTCCCACACTGCATCAGCTGACTCCCGCAAAGCCTCGCCATCTGGAGCAGCCACCTGGCCACGCCGGAGTTGGTTTGCATGCCAAACCGAACCATCTGTCAGTCGAAAGCACGCCGATCCCAGTTTCGCCATGGTCCTCAGTGACGTCCACTGTCCCATCAGCTGTGACTTGGTCAGCCGCTGTCCTGGTCTCCCGTCGGTGCAGCCTTGAACCCAGTCCATGAATTTGAGTGGTGCCTTGCTCTGTCTCATATGCCACTGTGATCACTATGGCGCTGTACGTTCATCAGTTTTAGGACCTCAGTCGTGCTGTAACAGTTCTGCCGTTACCATGTTTGCCGCAAACCCTTCACCTGACTTCACCGTTGTTGTTTCCGTAGTCCGAAGCTGTTCGTGGGTACGGAAGGTGTCCAGCGTCTCTCCCGTGTCGTTTGCTGTTGCGGACTCTTTACTTGTGGGCTCGGTCAGGACCCCCGTAGACTGACGCTGAGCGTGGGTACTGAAGCAGTCCGGTTCCTCCGCTCTCCCTTCTGATGTGCTTTGTTGTGCCACGTCATAGATAGTGTCTGTGCCCGGTTGTTGTGTCCCAAGGTCCTCTGCGTGCACGGGCTCCCTCTCCTGCAACTCCTCCATAGTCTCCGGCTCAGCGAGGATCTGAGGCAAGTCTGGCTGCTGCCCCCCCTTTGGGCAGCTCTCCTCCTGAGTGCTCAGGACAGCTTGTTTGGCGTCGGTGTCACTTTTTGTAAATACGTCCCAATTACTGTAGCTTGACAAGTTGAGCCCATCACCGTCGCGGATGGTGAAGCCCAGCCAGTAGAAGAGGTCACCTCCCATAATGTTTTCACCATGTGTAGTCACTTGAAACTCGAAATCATAAGCAATCTTCGACTTGTAGTAGACTGTTAGCTCAATCATCCCAACGTTGCTAACTCTGTGATTCCCATAGCCATAAAGTGCCGCTGAGTTCTTCCTAATTTCGTGGTTTGGGAAAAATTTGTCATGTCATCCAGTTCAACCATGCCGTATGCGCATGAATTAATTTCAGGGCTTACCGCGTGGATGATGGTCATTGGCGGGTGGCTTTGTTTGTTTGGTGGGTCCCACGGCATCAGCCACCGGCACACTTTGGTGAAATGGTTATAACATCCACACTTGTTACAAAGTTGTCCTCTTGCTGGGAAAAAACGTGCTCTCTCATGGTGCGTTGGGGAACCACAGTTACCACATGCGGGGCCTCTCGGAGTGGTCCTTCAGTTAACGGTGTTTGTCTCATACTTGTCTGCCATGTCTTTATATTCCTCCATGCCCACCACGTTAGCTAACATCATCTATTCTGTTAGCTTCTGTTGTTGGCGCTCACCTAGCTCCAATGCTAACTTCTCTACTGACTCAAGCTGGAACGCTAGCTCTATCATGCTAGCTAGTGTCATGTCGTTTGGCGCTGTTAGCATGCCTTGGATTACTCGTGTGCTCAGCTAACTGGTCCCGCACCATCTCATCGTCTAATAGTCCAAAGTGGCACATGCTAGCCAGATGTCTTATATCGGCGACGAATTGCTGGGTGGACTCACCAATTCCCACCAATGCTGCTACTTGCCCAAGGTGGTCTGTAGCAGCATCCAGTTATCATTGGTTTCCAATAGAAAACCTATGGTATTTTTTGTACCTTTTACTCTTGTGATATATACAGCGGGGAAAATAAGTATTCAACACGTCAGCATTTTTGTCATTAAAGATATTTCTGATGGAGCCACTGACCTGAGATTTTCACCAGATATTAGTAACAACCCAAGTAATCCATACATACAAAGAAAACAAGGCAACTGTGTTTACAAAACAAGTTATATTTAAAAAAGTGGAATGACACATGGAATAAGTATTGAACACGCTTGGTGAAATTCATTTAATATTTCGTAGAAAAGCCTTTGTTGGTAATATCAACTTCCAGACATCTCCTGTATGAAGAAACTAGGTGCAGGCATTGCTCAGGAGTGATTTTAACCCATTCTTCCACTGTCTTCAAACCTTGAAGGTTCTGTAGGTGTCTTCTATGAACTCTGATCTTCAGTTTGTTCCATAGATTTTCAATTAGATTCAGGTCAGGTGACTGACTGGGCCATTCAAGCAGCTTTATTTTCCTTCTCTGGAGCCAGTTGAGAGTTTCCTTGGCTGTGTCAGGTGGTGGACAGGTGGACTGGGACCTGGGGCCCAGTGGTAGGCCCGGTTTTCTGTTGACCATTATTATTATTATTGTCATGGTCTTGTCTCCCCTGATCCTCTGTTCATGTTTCTGTGCGTCCTCCATCTATGATTGTGTGTGAAGCCCCGCCCGTTCTGTCACCTCTGTTTTCCTCATGTGTTTGTTGTCAGTCATGATTGGTCTCCCCGCCAGTGCTGTGTTGTCTCAATTGCCCCCTTGTCTATTTAAGTTCTGTTCCACCTCTGTTTGTTTCGGGTTCCTTTCGTCATATGGCGTGAACAACACGCTTCATATTCTGCTAGTCCTGTATCCTGCCTGAAGCCATGTCCTTGTCTAGTCCTTTTTGCTGTATCTTTTGTTGCAGCTTCCGAGCTGCATTTATTATTCTCTGTTTCAGCCCTCGAGCTGTGTCTGGGTGATTAGCTCACAATAAAAATACAGTCAAACTCACGTCCACGTTTGGGTCCAATCTCTACCGAACCATGACAGTAGGATCCTGACTGTATAGACCCAGCAGACAGCAAGTTTTTACAAATGGGCCTCAATGAGGAAGAAGTTTGGGCTGCTTCCCACATCAAGGTCCTCATCGAGGATGCCTACACTGCCAATATGCCAGAGAAAGCCCTCAAATTCCTCAAAGGCGCTGCCGAGATGATTGAGGCTTTCCCCACACTGCAGCATTATCCCCAGCTCACCGGACTCCTGCAATTGGTCCTGTTCCTGCAGTGGAAATTCTGGGGGCTGGGAGGGATGTCGCCGGCGGCTGGAGAGAAGCAGAAGGAGGCAAAGCCATTTCGAGCTGTCAGGAGATACGCTTCATGCCGGCGTTGACAGACACAGCAGCCCGGCTCTTCTTCTCCTACGGAGGCTCTCCAGACCTCCGAGTCCCCCTCCCTCTGCTCAACACTAGCACTACACCATCGTGCTATGGCTCCTCATCAGGCGAACCCCGTCATATCCTGGGAGGGATTGTCTGAGTCCCCAGCGACAGCAGAGCAAGAACAGAGGCAAGTACCTTTTTATTTTTTAACATCATTAGATGAAAGGTCTTGTCCTGTTCTTGGTGAGGGGGCTTAGGATCAGCTACCTACCACCGCTGAGCTCTCTCCATCCAGCTCTGCTGTCATTTCTGCTGCCGCTTCCATCCACCCATCCTCTCCTGTTTCTGTTCCTGTGTTTGGAGTCCAGAGGGATAGCCCAGTACCTGCTCCACATCACTCCCTAGCTCCAGTACCTGCTCCATGTCACTTCCCAGCTCCAGTACCAGTATCACGTCACTCCCCAGCTACAGTACCAGCTCCAGCTCTTCTCCAGACAGCTTCAGCTGCTCGCGAGGTGCGCATCACAGCTCCAGCCATCCTCAAGGTGCACACAACAGCTTCAGCCATCCCCAAGGTGCACACAACAGCTTCAGCGACCCCGAGATGTACACAACAGCTCCAGCCATCCCAGAAGTGCGACAACAGCTCCCGCTGTCCCTGAGGTGCACACAACAGCTCCCACTGTCCCTGAGGTGCACACACAATGGCTCCTGCTGTCCCTGAGACACAAACCACAGTTCCAGCTGTTCCCACAGTGCCCACTCCAGTTCCTGCTCTGCTCAAGGTGCATACACCGGCTCCTGCGGCTCATCCTGAAGAGGTCACCCCAGCAGCAGAGGACCAGGAGCTCAGACAAGTACTTTTCTTTACTTTTATAACATCTATACTAGTTAAGACTTGCCTAGCTCCTGGTGATTTTGGTGACGCCTCACCCTGCCCTTCCTCCCCGTCTGAGGTGGCTGTTTCGGAGATGGATTCCCAGACGTCGGGGCTCAAGGACCTCCAGCCTTTGTCATCTGGTTTCACCGATGGTCAGCTCCCTTCATCCGTTCCAGAGGTCAGGGGGCCTCCACCAGTCATTCCAGAGGTCAGGGGAACTCTGCCCATTGTTCGAGAGGTCAGGGGGCCTCCACCAGTCATTCCAGAGGTCAGGGGAACTCTGCCCATTGTTCAAAAGTTCAAGGGTCCTCAACCTGTCGTTTCAGAGGTCAGGGGACCTCCACCTATCATTCCACCCATCATTACAGCTGTCATGGGACCTCCACCTATTGCTCCAGAGGTCAGGGGAACTCCACCCATTGTTCAAGAGGTCAAGGGTCCTCCACCTGTCATTCCAGAGGTCAGGGGACCTCCACCCATCATTCTAGAGGTCAGGGGACCTCCACCCGTCATTCCAGCTGTCATGGGACCTCCCCCTGTTGCTCCAGAGGTCAGGGGACCTCCACCTATTGTTCCAGAAGTAGGGGGCCTCCTTCGTATGCTCCTGAGCATAGCACGCCACTGTCAGCCATTTCTGAACTGCCTCTTAAGCTCTACACACCCTGTCCTCCAGTCGGGTGTCTCAGAGACTCTGGTAGGCCACCTGGCCTGCCTTGTACTCTGATTTGGGGTCAGGTGGACTTGGGTAGACCCCCAGAACTATTTTGTCCCATGAGCTGGTGGCTCAGGGACTCTGGGAGGCCACCAGATTCACCTTGTTGTCCGGTCTGGGGTCCCTTGGACTAGGGTAAGTCCCCTGACCCACCTGGTGGTCTGGATCGGTGGTCCACAGAGTGGGGTAGATGGTCCGACCTGTTTTGTGTTGAAGTTTGGGGTCATGGACTTCGTTTACCACATGGCTATGTTTGATTTTGGACTCTGTGAGGGTAAGAGTTTGTTTTGGCCCACATGGCCTTGAACCCCCACCACCCACCCTGGGAGAGTGCTTTTCTCTTTTTTTTTTTTTGTTTGTGGTTGGTGTAACCTTGTGGATTGTCTGGAAGCCTCCCCTTAAGAGGTGGGTACTGTCAGGAGGTGGACTGGGCCCTCAGGTCCTCACTCTGATTCATTATTGATTTTCCTTTTCACCTGAACTTGAGGTCCTAGCCAACGTCCTCACTTTGAAGTTACATCTTAGCATTCTCTGCATTTATCATTATTCGTTGTAGCCATGTCTTGTGTCCCGTAGGATTTGTCCCTGCCCGGTTTTCTGTTGATCATTATTATTAGTATTGTTATTGTCATGGTCTTGTCTCACCTGATCCTGAATTCATGTTTCTGTGCATCCTCCATCTGTGGTCGTGTGTGCAGCCCCACCTGTTCTGTCACCTCTGTTTTCCTCATGTCAGTTGTCAGTCATGATTGGTCTCCCCACTGGTTGTGTTGTCTTGATTGCCTCCTTGTCTATTTAAGTTCTGTTCCACCTCTGTTCGTCTCGGGTTCCTTTCGTCACATGGCGTCACCAACACGCTTCATGTTCTGCTAGTTCTGTAATTTGCCTGAAGTCATGTCCTAGTCCAGTCCTTTTTGCCATAGCTTTTATTGCAGCTTCCAAGCTGTATATACTATTTTCTGTTACAGCCCTTGAGCTGCATCTGGATGACCAGCTCGCAATAAAAAAACAGTCAAACTCACATCCAGCGTTTGGGTCCAGTCTCTACCGAACTGTGACAGGCTGTGTGTTTGGGATCATTGTCTTTCTGAAATGTCCACCCTCATTTCATCTTCAGCATCTTAGCAGATGCCAGCAGGTTATTATCAAGGATGTCTCTGTACAGTTGTCCATTCATCTTTCCTTCAATTATATGAAGTCTGCCTGTACCATGTACTGAAAAACACCTCCACACCATGATGCTCCCACCTCCAAACTTCACTGATGGTATGGTGTTTTTGGGCTGATGTGTAGTGCCATTTCTCCTCCAAACATGCTGTGTGTTGTGGCATCCAAAAAATTAAATTTTGGTCTCATCTGACCAGACTATATTCTCCCAGTACATCATCACATGGCGAACTATTTGTGACACCATGCAACGCCACCCTTCTGTATCTAGTCAGTTGTGTGTTGAATAAAGGAGAGTATAGTTCATGTCCGCTGTCTGCGCCTAATTTCCAAACATAACAATGGTGACGAAGAGGAAAAATGAGAAAAAATGGGAATTTTTTTTTTTTTCCGGTTCCAGTTCCGCCAGACCGGCGGTACCACACGAGTTGGCTGCCTTTTGCAAGTGCCTTTTTTTTAATCTTCCTTCTTCTTTCTACACCTTTCACTCTATATATATATATCACGGACACACAGATCGCCCCAAAGGTCTCCCGAGTCGGTGGACGGAGCCTCTGTTTACAGCAGGAGACGATACAGCAGGGAAGAGCTAGCTAGCACTCAACCGCCACCCGGTGCTAACGGAGAAACTTGACATACCGGGGAACTGTAGCGAAAACGACGCGGTGCCGGGCTGGAGTTTAGGCAGCGTGCAAGAAATATAAGAGAATAATAAAGAGCGATGGCAAGAACCAAGCAGACCGCCCGTAAATCTACTGGAGGAAAAAGCCCCCCAGGAAGCAGCTAGCCACCAAGGCTGCTCGGAAAAAGTGCTCCGGCCACCGGTGAAGTGAAGAAGCCTCACCGTTACAGGCCCGGTACCATGGCTCTGAGAGAGATCCGTCGCTACTAGAAATCCACGGAGCTGCTCATCCGTAAGCTGCCCTTCCAGCGCCTGGTGAGGGAGATTGTTCAGGACTTCCAAGACCGACCTGCGCTTCCAGAGCTCCGCCGTCATGGCTCTGCAGGAGGCCAGCGAGGCCTACCTAGTGGGTCTCTTCGAGGACACCAACCTGTGCGCCATCCACGCCAAGAGGGTCACCATCATGCCCAAAGACATCCAGCTGGCCCACCGCATCCGTGGAGAGAGAGCTTAGACTTTCTGCTGCACATTCACCAACCACAATGCTCCGCACTGTGTGTCTATATATATATATATTTATTTATAGTAACATGTACATATGTTTACTAGCTGTTCTTGTTTTTTCTTGCCTTCTGATTGTTGCTCTGAGTGTTGCTATCCCTGTGCTGTTGCAATCCTGGAATTTCCCCATTGTGGGACTTAATAAAGGCTTATCTTATCTTATCTTATCTTCTGGAGGAAACTAAGACATCTTTCCTGAAGACAGAAGTGTGCGTGCTACCCCCACCACTGTTCATCGCTCTGCATGCACAGACCCATTCTAAGAGGGAGTAATTCACAAGAACCAAAACTGACAAACCCAGATCGAGGACTGATGCTGTCCTCCCAAACACAAGACGAGGAAGAGCCCAACAGTAACCATGGTTACATGGACACAAATAAACCGGTTATGATTGGATTTCTGGAGTTATCCGATTATTCAAGTGGCCATGTAACTATGGTCATTAACTCAAGTTGTTAATCCTCCAATAATCAATTTAATCAGTGTATGTAAACACAACAAAACCATTATCAGTTTATTCCCAGTGATCAGTTTATTAGTGACGTGTGTACCAGAACCTTTACTGCATGTGATGACAGACCACATGTACTGTTCTCAGAATAACTTTGGTATGAATGAGTCACAAAAATTAACCAAAATATCTGAATGCAATGAATATGTCACACCCACCTGTCCTGTAACACTGACATGTCCATGCTGTCATTTCAGAGGTCAAAAACTTCCTTAGAAATAATCTAGTTTAGTGTCAGAGTCATTTAACTATTTCTACACAATATTGTGTTCCATTTTACTCTGACAGCTTAATCATCATCAAACCACAGCCCCTTCATCATTCCACTGTTCTAGCTGCACCACAAACCCTTACTGTGATATCACTGCTCACAATAATGAAGACTCCACCAGCCCTGGTGGTCACTGCTCCAGTCTCCAACAACCTTCTATCAGCTGCAGAGAAATGACAGGAAAAAAAAAAAAAACATGTCACTGTGCCTTAATACTTGATGCTTCCTGCCCAAATAGGAAGGTTTTACTCACAAATCTGTGCCTTTTCTCTTTTAATTCTACTACTTTTATTTATTCCTCCTAAATTTTAATAAATTTTGCATAAATATGCTACTTTTAAGACTTTTTTATATTGAAATAAAAAATTAAAACAAGTTTTAAAATAACTCATTACTTTTTCTTATATTTTTTATATTAAATGTGCAACTTTTTCTTGCACATTTTTAGTTTTTATGCATACATTAGAGAACTATTTGGAAAACTTTAAATTTTCCTCTTAAATGTGTTCACATGAGGAAAATAAAATATCTACATGTAGCGTCTCATACAATTCAAATTATATATACATAAAAACTCAAAATTAACTGTTTGCTGAATTACAATATAGAAATTAGACAAGAAAGAAACCAGATATTCTTTCTCTATGTTCATAGTTCAGTTACAGTTAGGCTTTTTTTAATTAATTTCAGGTGAGCTATTTGATACAAGAGAATATTTTACATTTATAAATATGCCAGTTGTTTCCAGAATATTTTTGATTGGTTTTAGTATTCAGTTCTTGATTTACTGTTAAAATAAACACACATCATTAACATTACTTCTATTCCATTAAGTTGTGTCGATCTGAATTGTTTCCACTTTGTTTACAACTGCATTAAAAAATTAAACCAGTCTTCATCCTGAGGACCTTTCTTATTGTATTTCTCACAACAGTTTGTTCAAATAAGTATAGGCTATTTAAGCAGAATCATAAAATATTAATAGTGCTAATTTATGGATGTTAAAAATAACATTGCCATTATCAGGGTTGACACTGATGAAGACTGGAGGATGTAAAGAACTGCATTTGGTCATTTCCTACCTTGTTCTACGTTGTAGAAAGCAGGTTTTCTGGTAAACTTATCAGTCTCTCATGGTTTCATGTTTTCCTCTATAAAAAAGTAGAACAATTTCATTTTGTAAACCATCTTTTAAATCCACCACCATAGTCCTGTTATGCTGCTAATGTTACTACAATTGCTATGAACAAAATAATAAGTCACATTTGCTCTGTCACGGGTTTTCATGTCATGTCCCATCATGTAATACTAATACCAACCTCTAATGTCTCTCAGAAACTGTGCCTTCACCCAATAACTGTACAACAGATTTTTGAAATAAGACTGATCCGGCTAGCTAGCTGAGCTAGCACAAGCGAATAACAAGTAGCAAGTCTATGAGCTTTTACTGCACATAAAGAAGAAAAAAGCTGACAAAATAAAGCAAGATCATAGACTACAGACTCTACATGTTAACCTAAGTGGTAAAATGACCAAAACAATAGCCATTCATTAGCTTACCTGGGATTATTAAGCAGACACTCCGTGAAATGAATGGTGGTCTATGTGGGAAAATTTCACTGTTTGGAACTATTCGCCACTCCTTGACCCACATGACTTCTGCATTCCACAGTTTCTATAGAAGTCTATCGGAGTGTCGCAACTATCATATTATATGGCTATGGACGGTTCAATGTAGCTCAGCGCAGTATAATATGAGAGTTGCGACACTCCGGTAGACTTCTACAGAAACTGTGAAAGGCAGAAGTCACATGGGTCAAGGAGCGGCGAATAGTTCCAAACAGTGAAATTTTCCCCATAGACCACCATTCATTCCACGGCGTGTCTGCTTAATAACTCCGGGTACGTTAATGAATGGCCGTTGTTTTGGTCATTTTACCACTTAACAGGTAGATTCTGTAGTCTGTGATCTTGTTTTATTTTGTCAGCTTTTTTCTTGTTTATGTGAAGTAAAAGCTCATAAACTTGCAATTATTATTAGCCTGTGCTAGCTCAACTAGCTAGCCGGGTCAGCCCTTATTTCAAAAATCTGTTGTACAGTTATTGGGTGAAGACACAGTTTCTGAGAGACATTAGCCTGCTGGAAAAACCAGCATAGACAACCCAGCATAGACCAACATTTTCATGCTGGTCTATGCTGATCTATCCTGGTTTATGCTGGTCTATGCTGGAATGACCAGCTTCAAAACACAACAAATCATGCTGGTGACCAGCATACTGGTCCATACTGGTTTTTCCAACGGGGGGGGGGGGGGGGGTGTCGTAGCAATACAAGATGGGACATGACATTAAAACCTGTGACTGTCATGGATGGCCCTCGCTAGCCATCATAAGACGCCACAAATCACCGGTGAGTTTGCACAGTTTTATTAAAGAACAGAAAAGGAACAAAATAACAAGCTACGGGGGGCTAAAACACACTACAATGAATACTGTCAAAGACAAGGGAGAATGGAAGCATAAGGAAACACACTTACGAATAACGACGAGGGATAGTCTACGTTAGAACAGCGGGATGCTCGAATAACGTCAGACCATGGGAAGGCTTTTGACGACACTGCCGCACATTTTGCTCCCAACTGCCCTCTTAAGTAGGGAGCAGTTGATGAGGCGAAATGTGGCTCAGCTGACAGCTCTGACAGCCGGAAGCCACCGAGCGCTGTCACAATAAAAGCTCGGAGAGCCAAAAAGGGCACACAGCCGTCAGATGGGCGAAGATAGGACATGGCTTGAGCGCGGATGGGATCGGCGCTCGAACCATGACAGTACCTCCCCCCCGAGGGGCGAACTACGAGTGCCCTACGACACCCAAGCCCCCCCACACACACACACCCCAGGGTGGGCGGATGGGGGAAAAGGCCTGGAGGGCGAGAACCAGAAAGAGAAAAAAAAAACACCATGACGATGACAAGGAACAAATGAGGCAATTACAGAGTATGGTTAAAAAGAAAAACACAATACTCCATAGTGCACAAATGATACTTTGACCAGGGCAAAAAGGCAAAAACACCATGACAATGACAGGGAACCAATGAGGCAATACAGAGTATGGGTAAAAGAAAAACACAATACTCCATAACGCACAGATGGTACATAGAACAAGACAAAAAAGGCAAATAACCAAAGGAAGCCTATAACTAAAATACACAGGCCCATAAGACACAAAATGGTAGATACCAATCATCCCTCAGACAGGACAGGGGAGAAAAAAGAAAGAAAAAACACACTAAACAGTGATGAATACACAGATCAGAGTGGAGTAACACAGAGTGACCCTTAAATGTCAGTGTAACAGAAAAGCGCACGTGGATGACGACAGGCAGAGACCAATGAGACGGGGACAGTTCTGGTGGTCTCCCTGCGTCCAATGTCCAGGTCGCCGATGAGGGAAACAGGGAATGCTCAGGCTGCCTACCCCAGTCCCAGGCCCAGAAAGACAGAACCTTCGGCAGCCGAGCCAGGTCACCCAGTAGGAAGCACCATACGTCGGGTGGCCAACCCAGCACGTCGAACCGGCGAAACAGCTCATCAGGCGGCTGACCCGCATCACTCAGCCACCAAGACGGCCTCCCTGGAGAGGGGGAAGATGAGGGAGAGCCGGACCGGATCTTGAGAACCCCAACGGCCCCCGGTGGAGATGAGCTGGGATGACGATGGTGATGACAGCGAAGGGGGTGATGATGATGATGAGCCAGTCCAGTGTCAGGTGGCAGAGGGTCTGCTGCTCCTTCACAGACCTTGAACCACACCTGTGCTGCACCCATGACGGACCCCGATTGGGTCACGGCTGCACCCGCGATGGACCCTGATTGGGTCTCTGCTGCACCCGCGATGAACCCCGACTGGGTTGGCGCAGCACCAGTAACAACCTCCAACCCTGAACCCAGAACCTCCAGTACAGCGACCGGGATTGGCTCCGCACCGGTGACCCTGAGAGAAGGCTCAGGAGAAAGGAAAGAACTGGGATCAGAATCACCGGTAGCGACACAGCCCAGCGAAATGAGCTCGGGTGCAGCGGACGGCTGCCCCTGGCTCGTCTCCCCGAGAGACAGGCAAAAATGCTCCAAAATTGAAAGAAGGAAAACAAGGTAGAGCACTTGCCTGCACTTGGGTTCTGTCGCCGTCCAGGACTTCGATGATCCAGGCTCAGGACGAAGAATCAGAATCAGAATCAGAATCAGAATCAGGTTTATTGCCATTGTTCATGTAGTACACAAACTAGGAATTTGTCTCGGTACAATGCTGCAACATTAAACATGATAAGATAAGAGAAATAAACTATACATGTAATAAAGTGTAGGATAAGATTAAGTGATACTGGTCAACAGTTAAAATATATATTAGCCAGCAGCAGATACTGTGGAGAACTATATAGTGCAGTCGGTAATGCAGGAAGAAAACAGTGATGATTGACATGAGTCTGGTTGAGCTGCTGTACATGGTGCACGAGAGTCACTTAGTGTTCAGCAGTCTAATGGCAGAGGGGAAGAAGCTGTTCATGTGACGGGAGGTTTTAGTCTGGATGGACCGAAGTCTTCTACCAGAGGGGAGGGGGGCAAACAGTACATGACCAGGGTGTGAGGGATCGGCTATGATCCGGCCAGCACGCCTCCGGGTCCTGGAGGCGTGCTGGAGGCGTGAAGAAGGTCGTCGTCTGGTTCCCACTCGGCTACGGCGGGCTCCGCAGCGGGCAAGATGGTCTCCGCAGCCTGAGGACCCTCCAGCACTGATGTCCACGCCGACGACTCGCACGGCATGGTGGCAGGGGACCTTCAACCCGCTGGACTGAACCGCTTATCTGTGGAGACCTGGGGACGCTTCGTCGTCAGTGCAGGTTCCACACTGCAGCCCGCTCTCCTCCTCTGCCCATGACGTGGCTGCGGGGCTGGAACCAGGCTCTCCAGAACCGCAGGCCCCCTCCTCGTCCGGCGACGTAGGCCTGGCGTCATGGACCGTTCAGTGGAGGGAGACACAGAGGCAGCAGGTTTAATGACAGAAGCTACAGCAGGTGGTGGGAGCTCGGGGGACTGCGAACCCCGAACTCCACCCCCAGGAGTCAGACAAGGCAAATCACAACTACAGGAAGAAACATGAACTTGCACTTGCCTGTCTCCCGGAGGATGGATGGTGCTTGCTGTAGCAGACGTTGTTCCTCCCTTTCCCCACTGGCTGGTGACGGAGGGCCCCCTGGGAGGACAAGGAGGAGCCGCTCGCGATGGTCCAATAACGGGCTTCACCGGAGAAGGACTCAAAACACTCACAGCTGCCGAGGAAGACGTCAAGGAGGAGGGAAGGAGAGCCGAGGTGATCCGGGCCCAAGGAGCTGACGGAACAGCAGGACGAGGTGACACGGGGAGAGAGGCTGTGGGGATTCCCTCCTGGCGAGACGTAGGAGTGACAGCTGTCTGAGAGGGGGAGTCTTTCTGACGCCCCAGAACTGGATCCAGACGGGGTTCTCGCTGAGGCTTGTTGGGAGCGTGGCAACGACGTTCACTGGCTGATGGCGAGGCGAAGGTGAGGTTCGGAAAACGCCATTCCTGTGCGGAAACGGAGGCGAACAAGTCAGCATATTCCGGATAACCACTCAGCTCGGGATTCCTCTCTACCAGTCTGACCGCCGCCGTCACGTGCTTCATGATTTGTGTGGGGTGGCCGGTGGAGCGAGCTGCAGCCACTCGGTCCCAGATGGAGATTGCTGTCAGCTGCAACCTCTTTGAGGGAATCCCGACTGACGTCACGCTCGTTCGGGGATAACCCCTGGGTGGTGCGAACACCTGGACCGGATCAGGGACGGGAATGGGATCCCAAAGTGAGGAGCGTGGGTGCCTTCCCTTTGGCTTCCTGCCGGAGTTTCCCTCCAGCCCACGGAGTCTCTCCCGGTATGTAGCAATGTCTGCCTTCCTCGCCGTGACTTCCGGGTGGTTGGAGTAGCGGGGAAGGCGATGAATAATGTCCTCAGCGAGGTCCAGGTGCCGGCGTACATCGCTGGGAGTGTCATAGAGGCCTGCGGTGAAAAGTGTTCCATCTATGTAGTCGAGGGCCTCCACCAGCTCGTAGTCCAGGCTCCGAATGCAGCCCCTGAAGGATGACATAATCTCCCAGCGCACAGGCACCCAGACAGGGAAAAACAAGTCCAATTTTGGCAAAACTCACGGCAACAGGCGTCTCAGTCTGACGGCAGTCTACTGTCATGGATGGCCTTCGCGAGCCATCATAAGACGCCACAAATCACCGGTGAGTTTGCACAGTTTTATTAAAGAACAGAAAAGGAACAAAATAACAAGCCACGGGGGGCTAAAACACACTATAATGAATACTGTCAAAGGCAAGGGAGAATGGAAACATAAGGAAACACACTTACGAATAACGACGAGGGATAGTCTACGTCTGAACAGCAGGATGCTCGAATAACATCAGACCATGGGAAGGCTTTTGACGAGACTGCCGCACATTTCGCTCCCATCTGCCCTCTTAAGTAGGGAGCAGCTGATGAGGCGAAATGTGGCTCAGCTGACAGCTCTGACAGCCAGAAGCCCCTCCGAGCGCTGTCACAATAAAAGCTCGGAGAGCCAAAAGGGGCACACAGCCGTCAGATGGGCGAAGATAGTGCATGGCTCAAGTGCGGACGGGATCGGCGCTCGAACCATGACAGTGACAGAGCAGATGTGACTTATTATTTTGTTCATAGCAATTGTAGTAGCATTAGCAGCATAACTGCAGAAGGGATCAGGTTAAGTGGACCCCTAACCAAGTGAGCACCCCAAGTGAGCACCCCAAGTGAACCCCAGGATCTAATTTGTATATGTACAAGTGCATTTTCAATCCAGTGATTTATAAAGTGATTTATAATTTCCTGAAGCCTCATTCAGAACATTATAGTCACCAAGAAGTGTAAAAGAATATATCCGTTCGTTCGTTGGCCTCCGTCGGTCTATGATGACCATGGAAGAAAAGAATATATACAGTATATGTATTAAAAGACTCAGAGAAGGTTTTGGCTCCATTTCTGTTTTCAAAAGGCTTCTCTTTTCCACCACTGCTGCTCGTCATGGCTGACTGCCCCAAGATGAAAATCCATAGAATA
This sequence comes from Pholidichthys leucotaenia, assembly GCA_020510985.1. Classification (NCBI taxonomy): domain Eukaryota; kingdom Metazoa; phylum Chordata; class Actinopteri; order Cichliformes; family Pholidichthyidae; genus Pholidichthys; species Pholidichthys leucotaenia. The sequence continues at coordinate 141,796,721 of CM035842.1, read as the reverse complement.
GGTATGTGGGACTATAATGTTCTGAATGAGGCTTTAGAAAATTATGAATCAGTTTGTAAATCACTGGATAATTGGACTGGCGATCTGTCGAGGGTGTACCCTGCCTCTCGCCCAAAGATGCTGGGATAGGCTCCAGCCCCCCCGCGACCCGAAAAGGATTAAGCGGAAGAAGATGAATGAATGAATGAATGGATTGAAAATGTACTTCTGCATGTACAGATTGGATCCTGGGGTCCACTTGATCTGTATCCATTGTAGACAGTACCACGGCTGCTAACCCATGTTGCTTAAATGACATGCCCACTGTCAACCGCTACCCTTCACAGAAGAGGAGATGATAAGGGAACTATATACCACGAGTCTGACCAGTTTGTTCTTGAAGATGACCCATCATTATGGCCTAAGCACCTAACAGACAAAGAGTGTTGCTATTTAGTTCAGAGAGAGCCTGTTTAATATTTTTTGTACTTATCCTTATTTTTGTGTGATATATTCTCCCTAGTGTCTATATAGTACAGAGGAGGGAGCACAATGGATGCCTCTGCAAAATGGGCCAGTAGCAGACCGTGAACAGGACTCTGCTGGCAAATGTGGATATGTGTAAACAAACAACAGATCTTCCATGTGAATTGTTGGTGTTTTTTTTTAATAATACACAAGAGTCTACATTTAATGCATTTGTTAAGATTTGAGATTAGTAATCCACTTCAGTACAAAAACAGGATGTCACTAGATAATTAAGTTACTTGAGCTGCAAATGTGCAAATTGTTAACCCCCACCACAAACATCATTGCAGTTGGTTTGGAGACATTTTTTTCAAAAACCAATGCAATTATTCTTTTATTTTTTTTCCCATGTAAATTTTCATCTTTTTTCTTCTGAATGGCATTTTCTACAAAATTTTATGACTTTCTCAGTAATCTGCAGTTTTTTCTTGTAACTTTGGCCTTTTTTCCTCATGTAGTGTCACTTTAAGCTTCTTTGTTTTTCTACAGATGTAATTCCTGATACCTGAATGATATCATCATTTGAAGACTTCTGAATACAATAAGTTTCAGGTAGGATGTCAGTAAGGCCTGATTGATTGATTGAATGAATGAATGAATGAATGTGAATTTTATTCGGTAATGAACATGCAATCAAAACAGTTAAAAAAAAATGTAGGACACATAAGAACAACCAAAAGGGTGTAGGGTGAAGCTAGTGCTTATATAGCGCCTATCCAGTTATAATTTTAAAATCAATAAATCAATCAATTTTATTTTTTATTTTTTTTTTAAATAACAATTTCAATAATACCCAAAAAAGTGAAAAGAAAGTGTAGAACAAAGAAAAAGTAGGGCCCCATTTCTGTCTTTGCCATAGGCCCCAAATGGACTAAGTCTGCCCCTGACGAGCTATTCCATACTTTAATCACTGCTACCGGCGATAACGACGCTAGCAACGAGAGACAAGGAGGCGCTAACCTCCAGTCTCGGTAGTGAGGGACAGCGGGTGGCTGTCTCTCTCAGCTCTGTGAATATATACAAAGTCTGTGTTGCTGTGATGGACAAAGTTTTCACAGACGCAAGCATTCCCCTGAAGTGAAGAGTTGAATTTTACCGGCGCCGCCAGCATGAGGGCAAGTCAGAGCGCCAGTATGTCACTGAGCTCCATGCCTTAGCTAGCACATGTGCCCTTGGCCACCTAGAAGAAGGATTGATGCTTGCCACGCTGGTGGACACACTATGAATATGCAGCTACGGAGGCAGATGTTAGGAGCAGGGGACGACGTGACACTAGACAAAGCTGTGAGGATGGTATCCCAAATGGACATGGCCAACCAGCTATTAGAACAGATAGCGCCGCCTAACCAGCAAGCTCCTCGTCTGGCCCCACTAGCACAGGCCATCACCGCCGCTGCCCAGCCCTCCGGTCCTGCATCTCCCCACTACAACCAAAAGAAGAAGGGTAGGAAACGAGACAATGCAGGTGAGCACTCGCACTGCAATAATTGTGGTTCATCCAGACATCAGACTTATACCACCCACCTGCCGAGCCAGAGGAGTGAAATGCTACTGCTGTAAAACCACTTTGCTGGAGTCTGCCGCTCAGCCTTCATAAATTCAACGGCCCGCCCAGCCACCATTCATTCAGTTGGTGCCAAAACTGGCTGTTCAAGTGGTACACAGTGGAGCTGGACAGCGTCAACATGCCACTGTTAGTGGATATGGCAGCCTCGAGGTCTATTCTGAGCATGTCTACGGTCAGGATGCTGTTCCCCTTGAAGACCATCACAGCTAATGCGGAGGACTTATTTGGCGACAGCCACATCAGAATCGGCATAGTAGGGACGATCGATTTTTCTGTACAATGTGGCCCTAAAGCCATCCCACCGTTCACCTTCCAAGTGACATGCCGGGGGGGGGGGGGGGACCTACTGGGCATTGATCTGATCAACAAGCTGGGTTTCTGCATTGCTGACCCAGTGGGCTCTGCCATTCTAACAGTCTCCTCATCATGGCAGCACCGTTGGCCAGTGCTCTTAGCGGGACTAGGCTGCCTCACCTCTTTCAACCACCGACCGCTCATTAATCCAAAGGTATCCCTGAAAATTCAATCTCTTGGAATGATATCACAGAGGAACTGCGGAAGCTGTTAGAAGCCGGTGTCTTTGACCGGGTCAACACTTCCCCCTGGATATCCAACTTGGTGGTAGCAAAGAGGAGGCGGGTGACCTACGACCATGTGTTGACCTCAGAATGGTGAACAAGGCGGTGATCTCTGACAAATTTTTCCTGCCCACGATGGAGGAATTGATGGTGGAGTTCCATGGCTCGAAAATTTCTTCCAAATTGGGACCTCCACCAAGGCTACCTACAGGTTCACCTTCATCCAGACAGCTGCAGCCTAACAACCTTCATCACCCACATGGGAGTGTTCAGGTACACCCGCATGCCTTTTGGCCTCAGTTCTGCCCCAAGCTACTGTCAAAAGATCATGGCTACCATCTTCGCCGGTCTGCCAGGGGTGGTGGTGTACCTGGGTCTTGGCCCTCCATGGCACATGATTGGACACTCCTAACTTATACCCTGTCTGGATTGGTGCCTTGGCTTTTCTGACTGCTGGGTCACATGACTCGCTCAACTCAAACAGCAGCCTCACTTTCTCCTGTTTAAAGCCAAGTGTAATAGCTTTGAATGAGAGCTGTAACATGTTCTTCCCCAACAGGGCTACATCAGAGAGGCAGCGAGGAAGACCGAACCACTTCCTAATGTAATTGTTGGCTTTGGTGTCCATCTTCACCACCGATGTTAAAGCGATCTCATCTTACACAACTTCAGTGGCCACATCAAACGATAGTATATAAGGTGAGCTGATAACACCAGACCTTGAGTTTTCCGGGGAGGTAGCATTGATCTATTTTCAGCAGACCTTCAGAGAGTTGACTCATTACAGATGCTGCCATATGTGCATCTGACAGGTCAGCTGTATACACTCTTCCAAGACTTCGTACCTGTTGCTCTATTAGGAGAGGTATCTTCTTGTCGTCAACTCTAACAGAGACGTTGTCATTCCTTACTCCTTCCCTGATTGAAAGGCTCCTGGACTTTGATGGACTTTGATGGATTGATTTTCATCCTTGCCCAACGAAGGAGTTCTTCCAGCCTTTTGAGGGTCCTGGATGTGCAGGGAGCCGTCTGGAATAAATTAAATTAAATCACCCTTATTGTCATTCAACCATACAACCAATCATGTACAGCAGAACGAGATTGTGCTTTACCTATCTACTGTGTTAATCACACACACCCCAAGTGTAGAATCAGAGGGCCGCTGCCATGCAAGGCGCCGCCACAGAGTTCCCTCCTCCATTCCATTTATTGCTGAGCACCAAGCTGGACGGCAGGAAGTTCCACTTTTATAAGGTCTTCGGCATGACCCGGCCGGGATTTGAACCCCTGCCTCCCGGGTGTGGGGCGGATGCTCTACCAACTAAGCCACCACTCCATAATATGGTAACATCATCCATGTACTGTAACTCCTTAAGGCTGGGAGTCACTGTCTTTGTTTAGATCTCACTCCTTGGGCCATCTGTCTCCCTCCAATCAGGATGATCTCAAAAGGTGCAGTGAACAGGATTGGGGACATGGAGCAGCCCATGGCTATGCCTTTCTGAAGCTGCTGCCATCTGGTTGTAACTTCCTCAGTTATGTAGCAAATACAGAAGTTCTTGAAGTAACTGGAGACCAAGTTTTGAATGCATATAGGTATATGAAAAAAAATTCAGGGCAAAGCTGATGAGTGAATATAGGATAGAACCACAGGCATTTGTTAGGTCAAGTCAAATGACATGGAGGTTCGATTTCAAATGTTTAGCTGTTTGGATTTGATCCCAAATCATTGTGGAGTGTTCTACGCAGCCAGGAAATCCTGGAATGCCTGCTTTCTGGCAGCTGATGTCTATGTACCTGTTAGCAAGCAAGAAGCTTGTCATGCATTTTGCCACTATGGTAAATAAATTTTTTTTCTTCTGCGTTAAGGAGGGCAATGCCTCTAAACTGGGAGATGCTGTGAGAGTTTTCTTCTTTTGGGATGAAGATAGATATGGCCCTACTCCATGCTGATGGAATGGACTGGGTTTTCCACGCAGTTCTCATTAGGGACCATAGGTACTTCAGCACCATAGGGCTGTTCTTATATACCTTATAGGGTATGTCATTTGATCCAGGTGCTGATGCAGATCTTGACTTCCTTACGATGAGCTTGACTTCTGACCACTTGGATGGTGAGGTATCAAAGTGAGACGTGGGTTCTGTGGGACGGGGTACATGTCCTGGTGAGCCAAGGGGGGTATCTCTGTTGCAGTCTGTTAGCTGTTCTTTGATGTAGTTTTGCAGCTCGAGTAAGCTGGCCTCAAGTTTTCCAGACTTCCTCTCTTCCAGGAGACTACTAGCATACCTGAAAGGGTCCTGGGAAAACCTTGCTTGTACCTTTTCTTTCCTGCTTCTTTGCTTCCTAATCCTTTCAGCTCTTCTCAAGTTTGCCAGTCTGGATCGTAATTGACCCCACAGAACCTTAAGACCTTTCTTCTCTGGGTCTTCAGCTTTCCGCCACACTTTCCGGAGAAGTCGCATCTCCTTTATCAACTTAAGGATTTCTGTTTCCCTTCTCCCTTTCTGCTTTAGATTGTTACCTCTTTGTGGCTTCTCTCTGAACATCTCCCTACCTTCTTCATAGATTATGTTCCCAAAGAGGTTGAGCTTTGTGGTCAGACTGCCTTTCAGAGAATTCTGGAGGACTGGAAGTAGGTCCTGATCAAATTTGCTCTATTCTTCTCTGTCACTAGCTTTTAGCCATCTGATTATGGTCTGCTGGGCTGGCACTTCCTTGGACGGTTTGGTAGTAGGCGCACTGCTTCTGGTCCTAGTGGCCTGCTCATTCAATGGGCTGTGTTCCAGCTACTGGTGGTGATCAGCCAGCTGGGAAAGCAAGTGTGCCTCTTCACGTGCACCATCTGCAACAGTGAGCTCAGAAGCACTGTGGTGCTCAACCAGGCTCTGAGCTCTCCTTGTCTTACCTGCTTGTGCAGTGCAAGTTTGCATCTGGTTTCTACCCCACACTTTCCTTTGCCTTGATGGATTTGCAGGCTTCAGTTGGTTGTCATTTTGGGCCATCCGCAGCAGCATTTCAAAAGGATCTTCTGCTCAATAGTCTTTGCCGTTCCATCCGATTCCATGTAGCCCATCCTTATTGGTCCATCTTCCATCCCACTTCTTGGTGGACCACCAGACTGTTTTCTCTTTAATGTGCTTGTAGTTACTTGGAGAACCCATGAAGTGAAGTTTCACTTCAAGGGCATGTGGTTTGGGTAACCAGCCCCTCCACTTCCAGTGCAGCTTTTCCTGCTGTCAGTCAGTCTTTCCTGACTGCTAACCAGTCTTTCCTGGTGGCCAACTGCCCTGTTCACAGTAGTCACTGGCACTCCAGGGGAATTAGTGTGTAGCACAGGACTAAATTGCCTGTATTGTTGCTTTTCATCAATATATTAATTTTTTGAAGAATATAAAGACTTAAATTCTGCACCTTTTTAAACACTTTGATGTATTTTTTAAAATATTTATTGTCATGAAAATACTACACCTTTAAAACTACATGTATGTCCTTGAGGATGACAAAATCTAAAATAAAATCAGGGAAGTGCATAATGTGGATCTTTAATAGATCTGAAATCTGCTTGAAATATTAAAAGGGATATATTTTTTCCACGTTGTTCCAAATTCCAGATGTGTTAAAGACAGACACCGGTGGATATAAATACCCTATAGAAACAAATCTACAGTACATTCCCTAAAATGGTATCTCATGCCCTTTTTTCTACAAAAAAAAAAAAAAAAAAATCATTGTCTTACAGTTTTGTGTTAAAATCTTTTCATTTTTTCCTCCTTCAAACACCTTCTTAGGCCTTCGTCAGTCAGGGTTGACCATGGGTGAAGCATCCTAGTTCTGGTTGTCTGCTCACCTGGAGCAGCATCATCTGTGGCTAAATAGACTGATGCGGGAGTAGCAGTCTCTATTGCAAAGGTCACACCTGTGTGTAGTCTCTGGTCTGTTGGAGCTGCTGCATTCCTTCCTGCATGCTCATTTTTCTGCAGCAACGGTCATCATTTTCTCCTCCCTTGATTTCAGGTGTTGCTTCAGGGTCTCTTTCCACTTTGCACAGTCATCTGCTAGGCTCTCCCAGGTCTCTGTGTTGATGTCGGTGGCCTTCATGTCTCTCTTAACGACATCTTTGTACTGGAGCTGGGAGCGACCAGTGGATCTCCTCCCAGATGCCAGTTCTCCATACAGGATGCCCTTTAAGATGCGCCCATCGTCCATGCGATGGACATGGCCTAGCCAGCATAGTCTGTGCTGTCTGAAGAGAGTGAACATGCTGGGAAGTCCCGCGCAATTCAAGACATCTGCGTTGGTTACCCTGTCCTGCCAGGATATGCCCAGGATGTGGCGGATGCTTCACAGATGGAAGGTATTGATTCGCTTCTCCTGTCTGGCATATGTTGTCCATGACTCACTGCCATACAGCAGTGTGCTGATGACACAGGCGTTATACACTGCCATCTTAGTCTTCACCAACAGCTTGGGGTTTGTCCGCACTCTGGTTGTGAGGTGAGCGAGTGTTGTAGCTGCCTTCTCGATCCTCCTGTCTATTTCTGTGTCAAGGGAGAGGTGGTCGGTTATGGTAGAGCCAAGGTCGACGTCAAATTCATAGTCATCAGTGGTGATGGCAGGTGGTGATTCAGTGTCTTGTCCCAGGACATTGGTCTTTTTCAGGCTGATGGTGAGTCCAAAATCCTTGCAGGTCTGTGAGAAGCGGTCCATCAGTGTGTGCAGCTCCTGTTCGGTATGTGTTGCAATTGCTGCATCATCAGCAAACACCATGTTTCTGATGAGCGTTTCGCAAACCTTCATCTTGGCTCTAAGGTGAGCAAGGTTGAACAGCCTGCCATCTGACCTGGTGCGTAGGTAAATTACTTCAGTTGCAGTGCCAAAGGCATGCTTTAGGAGAACGGCAAAGAATATCCCAAAGAGTGTGGGAGCAAGGATGCAGCCTTGTTTGACACCACTGCAGATGCTAAAGGGGTCGGAGAAACTCCTGTTGAACTGCACAGTCCCCTTCATGTCTGAGTGAAAAGACTCGATCATGCTCTGCAGCTTTGGTAGGCAGCCTATTTTGGGGAGAATCTTGAACAGGCCGTCTCTGCTGACGAGGCCAAACGCCTTGGTGAGATCTATGAAGGCGACATACAGGGGCATCTTCTGTTCTCTGCACTTTTCCTGGAGTTGGCGGAGGGAGAAGACAATGTCTACCATTGATCTCTTGGCACGAAAGCCACACTGCAACTCTGGGTAGACGCGTTCTGCCATCTTCTGCAGGTGGATCAAAATGATCCAAGCAAAGACTTTGCCGACAATGCTGAGTAGAGAGATGCCTCTGTAATTGTTGCAGTCACTTCTTTCACCCTCGTTCTTACAGACGGTGATGATCTTGGCATCCCTCATGTCCTGTGGTACAGCCCCTTCTTGCCGGCACTGACAGAGGACCTCATGCAATGGGAGCAGGAGGGTAGTCTTGCAGTGTTTGATCAGGTCCAGGGGAATCCCATCGCTGCCTGGGGCTTTGCCTAAGGCCAAGCTGTCGATGGCCTTCCTGAGTTCCTCTGTGGTTGGCTCTACATCCAGCTCACTCGATGGCATCAAGAGCTGTGGGGGACACTGTGTTCTGTCTGGAGTAGAGGTCAGAGTAGTGTTCCACCCATCTCTCCATCTGCTGGCCCTTGTCTGTAATTACTACCTCAGTGGAAGATTTGAGGGGAGCTGTCTTGCTCTGGACTGGTCTGAGTGCCTTCTTGATGCCATCGTGCATCCCTCTAATGTTGCCTGTAGCAGCAGCTGTCTGGATGTCTTCACTGAGCTCTGTCTAGTATTCGTTGGCGCAACACCTGGCAGTCTGCTGAGCCTTGCTCCTGGCAGCCCTGAGAATCTGCAGGCTCTTCTCACTGGGTGACGGCTTATACTCGGTGAAGGTGGCATGCTTGGCTTCGATGATGGGAGTCATCTCTGTGGACTTGGCCTCAAACGAGTCGTGAGACTTGAAGGACTTCTTCCCAAAGGTAGCCAAGGTGGTGCGGTGCATGGTGTCCCGCAGTACTTCCCACTTCTCTGTGGCAGAGTCTCTGGGCTGTGAAGTTTGCTTTTCCTTCTCAAAGGTCTCTGCAAACTTTTCTTTGAGGTCTGGTTGAGCCATCTTGCTGACATCAATGCGAGGGTTCGCTTGTTTCTTTGAGCGGTGGATCCTCTTTGGCTGTAGCCTGATCTTGCAGCAGACCAGGGAGTGATCTGTGTCGCAGTCCGCACTGTGGTAAGAGCGTGTATGGAGGACGTTCTTGATGGCGGCGCACCTGACCAGGATAAGATCTAGCTGATGCCAGTGCTTTGAGCGTGGGTGTCTCCAAGAGACCTTCTGCTGAGGCTTGGTCCTGAAGTAGGAGTTGGTAATGCACAATTCGTGGTAACTGCAAAGCTCAAACAGTCGTTGGCCATTTTTGTTCATTTTGCCCACACCAAACTGTCCAAGGCAAGAGGGCCACTAGTCATGATCTGCACCCACTCTGGCATTGAAGTCACCCAGGAGAACAAGTTCCTCCTTGCTGGGGATGCTTGCGACGATGGATGCAAGCTTCTCGTAGAACTCATCCTTTGTGTGGATCTGTGAATCTGTGAAGGATCTGTGAATAGGCCCATCCACATCCCACAAAGCTAATGACGGCTAGTGCTACATTAAACAGAATAAATCCTGTGATAAAATGACTTACTGGTTGAAGGACACGCTCAGTGGTATGCACGGTGGCCCAGGATAATGACTGAAACTGCATCAGTCCTTAAAAGCCGTTTAATGGTAAAACCCATCTTAATTTGGGTTAACCCCTTCAGGAGGATTGTTGCAAACTAGCCTCAACCCCTTCCAGTCTGAATGAAGCTGAGGTGGTGTATGTATTCCACTAATGCTGGTTGATGCATACTTAACACATACCCACAAGTCATACAGTTTCTCCTCATGTGACTTTTTTGTAACTGTGATGATGGAACAGCAATGATTGTTCATAAACCTATTATTACTGAATTTCAAACCTTGTTTCAGCCATAGCAGGTTCAATAAAATAATCTACATACCTGAGACTAGAAAATTTGTTTAACCCCTTGCACTCTGGTCAATTTCCCTAAAAACGCCAAAAAATAACGTACCCAAAGTAAATCAAAAGCTGTTCTTCAACCCTTTGCAGCATCTTCATGGGGTTGGTCTCATTTAAAAGAAAACACTTTGAATTTTTTGGCAAAACAGTCATAATCTCTCTAAGTGCTCCTGCCACTGAGTAACAGTCATCTAAACATACTGAAATTGAAGAAAATAAATTTCGCCTGGGTGTTTTTTTGGATACAAATGCTTGCAAATAACACACAGCTTCAGATACTGGCTGGAAAATGCAACAGAAATGTAGAACCAAGTGTTATCCAGCTGAGGTCAAAATTTTGTAACAATACCACAAAAAATTAATATATTACACAGCTTTTTTTCTTAGGTTGTTCCCAGGCATTTTTGAACTGTGCCAAATTGTGCCAAATGGCACAGTTTGGAAAAATGTCTGTAACTTTTGAATGATTCAATATAGAAGCTTCACCTTGGGCTCTAATGAAAGGTGAAGGGCTGTGTGTGTGGGGGGGGTTGTTTATTCATTTATAAATGAATGAATGAACAAACAAGCCCCCACACACAAAGAAGCATGCCACGTAAAAAATGTGTGGCTTTTTTTTTACAAGAAAAAATAACCTACAGTGCACTAAAAATTATACTAAAATATTTGTAATGTAGAAGATAACAACCCCCCCCCACCCCGCTACAGAGGACGGACATCGCCCGGTGTGCCGCGGTCACGGTGCGCCGTGGTCTACTACGCACAGTTGGACTAAAATATCTGCAATATATCTGCAATCCGCTACAGAAGAGTAGCGGGGGGGGGGCCTTCACAACATGATGGGGGGGGGGGGCGTTCGCAACAATTACAACTGTGCGATAACGCACAGTTGTAATTTACCGATCAGTCAAAAGTCATTTGGATTACAATTTTCAGGGATAAAGAATAATTTAGCTTATAACACTCACCTGTCCACAACAGCAAAGTCGCTGGCGAACTTCTCTTCCTCATTGTCAGACGAACATGACGCTTGTCCCCTTGTTACGGACTCGTGGTTCTGGTCACGCGACCCGGTCAAACCATAATTCCATTATTGCGGTTTTACGCTTCCATGATTGCGGTTTTGGCGAACGATTTTTCAAAACAAATAAGAACAGTAGTTAGAAAAAAAGACTGGCGAATGCCTGTGTGTCACCCAGCCTTACACAAAACAGCTTTCGAACTTCTGTGCTTCAATTGGCTGGCTGTATTCGCAGCCGTTGGTAGGCGGGTCCTTCTTGCTAGGTTTTCAGTCATTGGTTCTTCAAGGTTTCAGAAACTCAATTCAAGGCTCTTATTAGTCGAATGAGAGGTCAATCACATCTAAACCAATCAAAGCACTCCTTTGGCTTTCTGTTCGCGGCTGTGTCTGTAGTGGAAGAATGGAAATGCAGCTTTTTTTTTCAGTGCGCTCTAGGACGCAGCGCCCTCGTGCGCTCTAGGACACAGAGACGTGTCCACCCGCGGTACACCGGAGTGCAAGAGATTAATTACTGTTATGCCCAATTATGCCTTATGTTGCTATTTTGCATCATAGCTAAATTTATATCTGTTGTATGCTGTGCTAAATTCAAATGAACAATTTCCATTTAATTTGGCTTCCGCTTGACAGCAAAAACACAAAATTTATTTTTTAAATAACTGTAAATATATTCAGGCTTTAAGGAGTTAAGTTTTCAAAGCAATTATTGAAAAATGCTAACTGGCCCTGGAGGCGTTTCTTACATCGTGACTGGCTCAACACTACAGACCTGTTACAGTGATGTCATGTCACCAAAAACACTCCGTCTAAACTTGCCTTTTTCCAAGGGCTTACTTTAGCTGAAATTTCACAGCAAAAAACAATGACAGCACGTTGGAGTGATTTCACTCTTAATATGTCTTGTACAAACGTGGACAAAATTGTTGGTACCCCTCTGTTAATGAAAGAAAAACCCACAATGGTCACAGAAATAACTTGAATCTGACAAAAGTGGTAATAAATAAAAATTCTATGAAAATTAACCAATGAAAATCAGACTATGCTTTTGAATTGTGGTTCAACAGAATTGTTTTAAAAAACAAACTGTTATGACCCGAGCGTCGGTTCTTATCGCGCTCGGGTTAAAGTTATGTCTCGCTGCCGGCCTTGACAGCTGCGGGCGGTATTTTGGCCTCTCCGGGCTCTTATTGTGAAAGTGCTCGGAGGGGTTTCCGCCTGTCAACGGTCGGTCAGCTGTGTGTCCTTCTGTCATTAGTCCCTGGTTATTTAAGCTGTGTGCTAGCGTCATTACGACGCAGCAGTGTCTGATCGCATGATCGTTAATCTGATCGCATATGATCGTTATCTGATCGTTATCTTGTTCACCCATCGTCACGGATGCCTGGACTAACCTCACCTCGGCTGCCTAAGGGCTTGACCGTCGTTTCACCGGCTTAGTAAGTGAGCTGTATAGCCTTATTCCCGTCGGTGTATTTGGTGCTGTAAGTCCCTGCTTTAGCAGTCCAGGTGCATTTATTACCTAGCTTGTCTGTGTGTGACTGTTTCCTGCCCTGGACCCGTAGTGTGCTGGATAGCCTATGCTTCCTGTTCTGCAAGGACTCTGTCATCAGCTCAGCAGCTTGTGTAAACACCCTTATCACCGTAATAAAACTCACTAAAACTCACTGGTGGACTTGTGTGCGTCTTATTGGTAGCCCGCGAGGGCTACCATGACAGTACACTGCTGCCCAAACAGCGTTACGGTGACGCCATTTTGAGACGCTTTTTCACCAGTGAGTTGAGTTTTGGACGTTGTTTTCCCTGTCTGGGACCTTTGTATGCGTGGAATGCCATCACCGAGGAGTCACGTGCTGACATGTGTCTTGGAAGCGGTAGATGAGTTACTCATCTCCACTTCCATGTTGGACTACGCCCCCGGCATACATTGGTACCTGGACGCCGCCGAAGATGTGCTCTGTAACCTCTCTCCCTGCTTCGCCAACCACCCGGAAGTCGACGTTAGGAGGGAGGACATCGCTGCCCAATGCGAACTGTTCCTGATAATGGAGGTGGAACGCGGCATGGAGCAGGTGAAGAGGCACACCTGTTTTTCGCCTCAGGATCCTTTTCGGGAGTTTGCACCATCTGGGGACCGGCGAAGGCGTCGGCGTCACGGCCGGGCGCATCTTCGGCAAGCTCCAGCTCCAGATCCAGTTCCGGGCCGCCGGGATGACCCCCTCAACCAGCCAGCTGCTGAGTGTGAGCCGAGTCCTGCGCCGGTGGGCTTCGTTCTTGGGTTTTTCAGCATTCAGCGAGCAAGGGAAGGAGCAACGTTCGCTACAGCCGATAACATCCTCCCCCCGGGAGACAGGCAAGTCCAACTTCACTTTCCTTGTAGTAATAGTGATCTGTCTTGTCTGACTCCTGGGGGTGAAGCTCAGGGTACGCAGCTCCCTGAGTTTCTTTCCCCAGCTGTAGCCAATTATACTAAACCTGCTGCCTCTGTGTCTCCTCCTGCGGAGCGGTCCTCAGCGTCAGTCCCACGCCGGCGAACGAGGGGGAGGCCTGCAGCTCTGGGAGACATCCCGGTCTTGCAGCCTTGTGTTGGACAGAGGAGGAGAACGGACTGCAGTGAGGAGCCAGAGCCGACGAGAGAGCGTCCCCAAGGTTCTTCAGGGATGCAGCCCGAGTCAGCAGGTCCAGGGTCCTCTGCCTCCACGCCATACGGGTTATTGGCATGGACGTCTGCGCAGGAGGATCCAGCTGCAGAGACCATCAGGCCGGTTGTGGAACCCGACACAGCCGAGTGGGAGCCCGACGACGAGCATCTTCTTGAACCTGGATCGGCGAAGTCCTGGACGGCTCCAGAGCTCGAGTGCAGGCAAGTGCTCTTTCTTGTTTTCCTGTATGGTGTGTTAGAGCATTTTTGCCTGCCTCATGGGGAGGCGAGTAAGGGGCAGCCGGCCGCTGCACCCGAGCTCGTCTCGCTGGGCTCTGGCGCTGCCGGTGGAACTGATCCCGGTTCTCCCTTGTGTTCTGAGCACCTCCACAGCGTTGCCGGTCCGGAGCCAGTCAAGGTCACGGGACCGGGTGTTCCAGGTTCGGAGATGGAGGTCGTCGCCGGAGCAGTCCTGAACCAGTCGTGGTCCAACGTGTGGGCCGAGGAGACCCGGTCGGGGTCCAACGTGTGGGCCGAGGAGACCCGGTCGGGGTCCAACGTGTGGGCCGAGGAGACTCAGTCGTGGTCCAACGTATGGGCCGAGGAGACCCGGTCGGGGTCCAACGTGTGGGCCGAGGAGACCCGGTCGGGGTCCAACGTGTGAGCCGAGGAGACCCGGTCGGGGTCCAACGTGTGGGCCGAGGTGACCCAGTCGGGGTCCAACATGGGTGCAGCGGTGACCCAATCTGGGTCTGTCCTGACCCAATCGGGGTCCGACGAGGTCCAGTGGGGGTCCAGCGCAGGTGTGGCTGCAACCCAATCAGGATTCGAGGGGGCCCAGGGTTTTGGTTGTCCCCCTCTCAGGAGCCACCAGCTGGGGGCCATTAGTGGATTTTGTTTGACAGATCGGCGCTCTCCTGTTTTGTTTTCAGGTGAGCGGCTGCACGCAATCCCTCCACGGTCCTGCTGGCTGTGGTATGCGGGTCGGCCACCCGAAGAACTGCTTGGAGCATTCGGCATCTTGGGTTGGCCACCCAATATACTGTGTGGGTTACGGGGTGACCTGGTTCGGCCACCAGAGGACGTATTCCTGGGGGCATGGGACTGGGGCAGGCCACCTGACCGTTCATGTACTGTGAGATTTTCTGTGGGCCCATATGGTGCCAATTCTTGTCATGTATATCTTGTAATTTTTTCTTGCTTTCCAGGTCATAGTCCTAGTCTGGTCTGAGCAATTTTAGATTGCCTCTTGTTTTCCAAGTCATAGTCCTAGTCTGTTCTGAGCAATTTTAGATTGCCTCTTGTTTTCAAGGTCATAGTCTTAGTCTGTTCTGAGCAATTTTAGATTGCCTCTTGTTTGTCATAGTCTTAGTCTGTTCTGAGCAATTTTAGATTGCCTCTTGTTTGTCATAGTCTTAGTCAGGTCTGTGCAATTTTAGATTGCCTCTTGTTTTGTTTTTTTTTCTTGTGTCCAAAGTCATAGTCCTAGTCTGGTCTGAGCAATTTTAGATTGCCTCTTGTTTTTTTTTTTCTTGTTTTCCAAGTCATAGTCCTAGTCAGGTCTGAGCAATTTTAGATTGCCTCTTGTTTTTTGTTGTTGCCTAAGTCTTAGTCTTGATTACGGTTAAGTCCGAGCAATTTTTGTTTTTTCTTGTTACCTTGTGAGTCCTTGCCATAGTCTTGTTAGAGCATTTTTTTGTCTCTTGTTTTTTTTTTCCCTTGTGAGTCTCAGTCTTGTCTTAGCCTTGTTTTGTCATGTGTTTTCTTTTCCTTAGTCTTGTTGTTTTTTTCCTAGAGTCATGTATTTCCTGTATTGAGTCTTAGTCTTGTCATAGCCTTGTTTAGTCTTGTTTTTTTTCCTAGAGTCATGTATTTCCTGTATGGTTTTTTTGTCTTAGTCTTGTTTTTTTTCTCCCTGAGTCATGTGTTGTATGTATTTCTTGTTTTGGTCTTGTCTTGTTTTTGTTGGTTGGTTTCTCTCCCTGCGTACCTGTCCCCCTACCTCCCACCCTGGGGGGGGGGGGGGGCAGGGTGGTCCCTTGGGGCGTCCGGAGTCCACCCGTGGAGGGAGGGTACTGTTATGACCCGAGCGTCGGTTCTTATCGCGCTCGGGTTAAAGTTATGTCTCGCTGCCGGCCTTGACAGCTGCGGGCGGTATTTTGGCCTCTCCGGGCTCTTATTGTGAAAGTGCTCGGAGGGGTTTCCGCCTGTCAACGGTTGGTCAGCTGTGTGTCATTCTGTCATTAGTCCCTGGTTATTTAAGCTGTGTGCTAGCGTCATTACGACGCAGCAGTGTCTGATCGCATGATCGTTAAACTGATCGCATATGATCGTTATCTGATCGTTATCTTGTTCACCCATCGTCACGGATGCCTGGACTAACCTCACCTCGGCTGCCTAAGGACTTGACCGTCGTTTCACCGGCTTAGTAAGTGAGCTGTATAGCCTTATTCCTGTCGGTGTATTTGGTGCTGTAAGTCCCTGCTTTAGCAGTCCAGGTGCATTTATTACCTAGCTTGTCTGTGTGTGACTGTTTCCTGCCCTGGACCCGTAGTGTGCTGGAGAGCCTATGCTTCCTGTTCTGCAAGGACTCTGTCATCAGCTCAGCAGCTTGTGTAAACACCCTTATCACCGTAATAAAACTCACTAAAACTCACTGGTGGACTTGTGTGCGTCTTATTGGTAGCCCGCGAGGGCTACCATGACACAAACTCATGAAACAGGCCTGGACAAAAATGATGGTACCCTTAACTTAATATTTTGTTGCACAACCTTTTGAGGCAATCACTGCAATCAAATGATTTCTGTAACTGTCAATGAGACTTCTGCACCTCTCAGCAGGTATTTTGGCCTACTCCTCATGAGCAAACTGCTCCAGCTGTCTCAGGTTTGAAGGGTGCCTTCTCCAGACGGCATGTTTCAGCTCCTTCCACAGATGTTCAATAGGACTTAGATCAGGGCTCATAGAAGGCCACTTTAGAATAGTCCAATGTTTCGCTCTTAGCCATTCTTGGGTGTTTTTAGCTGTGTGTTTTGGGTCATTATCCTGTTGCAAGACCCATGACCTGCGACTGAGACCAAGCTGTCTGACACTGGGCAGCACATTTCTCTCTAGAATACCTTGATAGTCTTGAGATTTCATTGTACCCTGCACAGATTCAAGACACCCTGTGCCAGATGGAGCAAAACAGCCCCAGAACATAACAGAACCTCCTCCATGTTTCACAGTAGGGACAGTGTTCTTTTCTTGGTATGCTTCATTTTTGCATCTGTGAACATAGAGCTGATGTGCCTTGCCAGAAAGTTCCAGTTTTGTCTCGTCTGTCCATAGGACATTCTTCCAGAAGCTTTGTGGCTTGTCAACATGCAGTTTGGCAAATTCCAGTCTGGCTTTTTTATGATTTGTTTTCAACAGTGGTGTCCTCCTTGGTTGTCTCCCATGAAGTCCACTTTGGCTCAAATAACGACGGATGGTGCGATCTGACACTGATGTACCTTGACCTTGGAGTTCACCATGAATGTGTTTAGAGGTTGTTCTGAGCTCTTTTGTTACCATTCGCATTATCCATCTCCTCCTGCAGCCACATCCAGGGAGGTTGGCTACAGTCCCGTGGATCTTAAATTTCTGAATAATATGTGCAACTGTAGTCACAGGAACATCAAGCTGCTTGGAGATGGTCTTATAGCCTTTACCTTTAACATGCTTGTCTATAATTTTCTTTCTAATTTCCTGAGACAACTCTCTCCTTTGCTTCCTCTGGTCCATGTTTAGTGTGGTACACACCACGTCAACGACTACTTGTCACCCTTTAAAATAGGCCGACTGACTGATTACAAGTTTGTAGACACCTGTGATGTTAATTAGAGGACACATCTTGGTTGAACATGTCCCTATGGTCACATTATTTTCAATCTTTTCTAGGGGTACCATCATTTTTGTCCAGGCCTGTTTCATGAGTTTGTTTTTTAAAATAATTCTGTTGAACCACAATTCAAAAGCATTGTCTGATTTTCATTGGTTAATTTTCATAGAATTTTTATTTATTACCACTTTGTCAGATTCAAGTCATTTCTGTGACCATTGTGGGTTTTTCATTCATTAACAGAGGGGTACCAACAATTTTGTCCAAGTCTGTAAGTCATAAAAATATGTTACAGACATGTTAAAGAATAGAGATGTTTAGTGGGGTAAGGAGAATAAACAAAACAACGCTGATAGTAAACAAAACAACGCACATAGTAAAAACCACAGTCGCTAAGCAAACTCTGTAGTTGCACTGTCAGTTTGTGGGTTTAAAGGTTCACAGAGATACTCAAAACCACCATGAAAATAGTTGGAAATTAAGCTGGGAGGGTGGTATCATTTCAGTGAGTTCCAGTTCTCATGTCATAGCCTAACTAACTAACTGAGACCAAAGAGTTCTGTCAGTAGCCACTTCATCTTTAGTAATCTTATTTAGGGAGAGTTTTCCCTTTTTAGGAGTTTTCTTTTTGTCAAAAAGTACAGTATGCACATCAAAGAAAAAATAAAGAAGGGAAGAAGGAAGCAAGGAATAATGGATGAAAGTGGCTTCATTTGAGCTTTCCTCCAACAATGTGTTAATTTGCTGTGTTCTTCCACCAAGAGGCAGCTTGTTGTTTTACATAAAATGGTCTTCACTTATATAGTGCTTTTTTCTCATCTCTAGATGACCAAAGTGCTATACAGATCCTGCTACCCACCCATTCACACACTGATGATGGCCTGATCCACCAGGAGCAACTGGGGGTTCAGTGTCTTGCTCAAGGACACTTCGACATGCAGACAGAGCAGGAATTGAACCCCTGACCCTCCGATCAGTAGTCAGCCACACTACACCTGCGCCACAGCTGCCCTAAGGCTGAGTGAGCCTGTCGAGTCCTCTATGTATGAATTCAAACTTGACCTAAACCTTTAGATTATATTTAGGTTTTTTTTTTTTTAAATCTGACTGGACTCCACCTGCCATCAGTATAAAAATGAACATTAAAATAGGTCATATCCCCATTATAATAAGTCATAAACATATAATATCAAATGAATGATTCATTTTTGTCTCTGACAGTCTGCAGCTGGCTGTTTGAGCTCAGGAGCTGCTGGTGATATGTGGCTCTTGGTGATATATTTAACCTTACTGGGGCAACTCCCCCTGCTTTGATTCCACTCCAGGAGTTCCTGAGCTGGGGGAACTAACTGGACCAGAGGGGGCTGTGCATGCTGAGGCCCAGATAGGGCCTGTGTAACCTTTCCTCCAGATTCCCCAACAGAGATGAAGTGAACTGCACCACAAACAGGCTGCTGTACTTGGGCCCAGCTGCCTAACATGCCTGCATGCTAACTGGTTTTCCCCGTAACTCCTCCCTCCTCTTCTCACTAACAGCTGGCACCGAAACTGTGCTGCCACAGCTCCAAGTCCTCAATGCTCCCTGAGGTCATACTTATGTGAGTCATAAAGAGGCACAGCCTTCCTTAGCAGCCAGCCAGGCCCTGCGAGGGCTGCAGGGATGACAAACCTGCTACACTCCTCTCTGATGCAAGAAGGCTGCAAACAAACAGTACTTCACAAAATTGCATCAGATGTGGCCAGCTTTTTTTTTATTAACATATGCACAAAAACCAAGAATAATATGTAAAAGAAACCATGACAACTCTATTTTTCTATTATTTAATAATAAAACAATACATTGCAAGTGTTAAAGCTGAACCTTTTTTAAATCATAGACCCCACAAGTTTGTTGGTTCCTTTGACACCCCCCCTTGTCCCAACACAGTTCATGATGTAACAGCTGATGTAGGTCAAGACCAATTTGAATTCTCAGGCATGCATTGCGCTCATAGGGTATAGTCATCAATAGGCCACAAGGAAAAAAGACAGAGCAGCACTTACTGTACATACAGACTAAAGAATATAACTGGAATCTGGAGCACAAAGCACAATGCTCTTTTTCCTGCATATGGGATATGGAACCATTTTAATTATTATTATTATTGTTGTTGTTGTTGTTGTTGTTGTTATTGTTCTCTTTAAAGGTGCTAAAGACAAGATTCTCACCTCCTGGCCAACAGGTGTCAAACTTACTCTTGCACTATATTGTTGATTTATATGATTACAGTAATAACAACTAGAAAAGCACTCGGAGAGCACAGACCTCCGCCAAGCGCCGCAATTCCCCCCATACAGTCTTCAGATTCCTTGATCATGAAAACATATGACAAGCAGTGGTTCAGTAGTTATTCACGAAAATGGCATTTTCCGTAATGGCGGCCACAGTTCCTCCCATAGAGTGTTTGTGTGTACGTTTTCAGATTCCTTGACCATGAAAAGATATGACTAGCAATTGGATTGACAATGATAGGATTAGTGGTTCAGTAGTTATTCACGAAAATGGCATTTTCTGTAATGGAGGCCACAGTTCCTCCCATACAGTGTTTGTGTGTACGTTTTGAGATTCGTTGACCATGAAAACATATGACTAGCAATTGGATTGACAATGATAGGATTAGTGGTTCAGTAGTTATTCACGAAAATGGCATTTTCCATAATTGCAGCCACAGTTCCTCCCATACAGTGTTTGTGTGTACGTTTTCAGATTCCTTGACCATGAAAACATATGACTAGCAATTGGATTGACAATGATAGGATTAGTGGTTCAGTAGTTATTCACAAAAATGGCATTTTCCATAATGGCGGCCACAGTTCCCCCCATAGAGTGTTTGTGTGTATGTTTTCAGATTCCTTGACCATGAAAACATATGACAAGCAATTGGATTCACAATGATAGGATGAGTGGTTCAGTAGTTATTCTTGAAAATGGCCTTTTCCATAATGGCGGCCACAGTTCCCCCCATACAGTGTTTGTGTGTACGTTTTCAGATTCCTTTACCATGAAAATATATGACTAGCAATTGTATTGACAATGATAGGATTAGTGGTTCAGTAGTTATTGAGGAAAATGGCATTTTTCGTAATGGCGGTTTAGCGCCACAGTTCGCCCCATACAGTGTTTGTGTGTACGCTTTCAGATTCCTTGACCGTGAAAACATATGACTAGCAATTGGATTCCCAACAATTGGATTGACAATGATAGGATTAGTGGTTTAGTAGTTATTCACGAAAATGGCATTTTGCGTAATGGCGGTTTTCTTGTGGACGGTGATCAGGATCACCACCAAAATGTAATCATGTGTAGGATACCCCATTTCTGACAATCTGTGAAAATTTCACGAAAATCCGTCCATAAGTTTTTGAGTTATCTTGCTAACAGACAAACAAACAAACAAACAGACAAACCAACGCCGATGATCACATAACCTCCCCCTTTGGCGGAGGTAATGAACAATTGTTTGTGTATCCTGTTATCACAAATGGTAAATGGCGTTCACTTATATAGCGCTTTTTCTCATCTCTAGATGACCAAAGCACTTTACAGATCCTGGTATCCACCCATTCACACACACGTTCACACACTGATGGTGGTGGAGCTGCCATGCACAGGCGCTGGCCTGACCCACCAGGAGCAACTGGGGTTTCAGTGTCTTGCTCAAGGACACTTTGGCATGCAGACAGAACGGGAGTCGAACCTCTGCTCAGTAGTCGGCCACACTGTACCTGCGCCACAGCCGCCCCCAATACTGAAGGTGCTGTCAACCATTATAATTACCTACAGAATGTGGTGCCTCTGCCATGAAAATGTTAGCCATGTCTTATCAAGGTTATCATATACCTACAGTTAAAACCAGATGTTTACATACACTGTATAAAAAGACACAACCTTTTTTCCCCCTCGCTGTCTGACATCAATTCAGACTACACTTTTTCTCATTTAGGTCAGCTATGATTACCGAAATAATTTCTATTTGCTAAATATCTTTTATATTTGCTAAAAAAAAATTAGATTTTTTTAATTACATTCTTCAAAGTCAGAAGCTTACATACACTAAGATTATTATGCCTTTAAACACTTTGGGAAAGTCCAGATGATGATGTCATGGCTTTGGAAGCTTCTGATAGGCTAATTGACAACATTTGAGTTAATTGGAGGCACACCTGTGGATGTATTTTAAGGCACATCTCAAACACACTGCTTCCTTGTATGAAATCATTGGAAAATTTCGAAAGAAATCAGTCAAGAGACCAGGAAGAGAATTGTGGACCTCCACAGGTCTGGATCACCCTTGGGTGAATTTCCAGATGTCTGAAGGCAGGGGTGTAGCACCAAATTTTGTGTCATAAACTCCTTTGTTGGGGCAGAATAAAGGCTCCAAACGCCGGCTGTGAAGAAGGAACAGAACAGGGTACTTGCCTGAACTTGAGCTCCGCCGCCATCCAGGACTCCAGCAAACATGCTGCGATGACCTCAGCAGCTGGCGTGGAGGTGGTTGCAGTCCCCGGGCCTCCAAGTGAAACACCCGGTGCAGATGGCTCGTCGGGTGTGGTAGCTGGAGGTCGTCTCGGCGCTGGCGCTGATTCCTGCGCAGCTGAAGCCAGGGGACGCTTAGTCATCTGCGCAGGCTTCAGGTCATTGGCAGTGTTCTCCCCTCGTCCAACCCATGGCTGCGGGACTGGGACCAGGTCGTCCAGCACCGCAGGCTCCTCCCTCATCCGGTGGCACAATCTCGGGGCCGGCGGACACTCAAGGGAAATAGGAGGAGACACGAGGGTAGCAGGTGTGGGACAAATGTCTGCAGCAGGTGGTGAAAACTCAGTGGACTGCAGGGACTGAGTTACATCATGGGGAATCAGGCAAGACAATTCATTTTTAGGTAATGGAGAACAAGAATTCACTTGCCTGTATTCCGGGGCTCGATGGTCTTTGCTGCAGCAGGCCCAGGGTAATCCCTCTTAGTGGCTGCAGCGATTGTGGGCCCCCCAGAAGAACTTGGAGGCGTTGCGCCTGCAGGCACGATGATAGGTGGAGACACGGGGTTCTGGCGAAGTGGGCACAGTGCCGGAGTCAGGGGACGCTTGGTCATCAGTACGGGCTTCGACATGGATGGGCCTCTAGCCCTGAGGAGAGGAGCCAGGGAATGCCTCACTGAAGGTACTGGATCCTGCAATGCCGAAACTAGGGAACACTTTCTCACCAACACCGGCTTTGGGACACAGCAGGCGCTCCTCTCCCTCACTGGGTGTGGTGGTGGCGCCGAACCAAGGGTCCCAGAATCCACAGACCCATCCATCATCTGGCGGTTCCCTCCCAGGGCCAGTGGACATTTTGAGGAGACAGGAGAAGGAGATGAGGAGGTGATAACAGCAGCTGATGGTGAGGACCCAGTGGACTGTGATAACTGAGTCTCACCACCAGGAATTAGGCAAGCGGTTTCAGTAGAGAGAGAGAGGAAATGAATGAGAACTTGCCTGAATTCCTGGGACGTGATGGAATCAGCTGCTGTTTCGGAGTCAGACAATTTTTAACATTGGTTTTATAGACAGTTTCAACCTGTTTTGGAACCGCCCATCATTTATGAGGCCAGATGGCATCCATCCAAATAGACTCGGTGCATGTGTTCTAAGGGACAATCTGTTTTATTCCATTCAGCATTTTTTAGTACAGTGACTGAAAGCTGGTATGTTAACTCACCCCAAAGTACCTAGGTCTGCCAACCAGCCCTTTTTTGCTTCCACTTCTCATATTAATCCTATTAATCCAAATAATTCTCACTGTTTAGATCAGTCTTCAATTCATAACTCCATAGAGATTGTGTCTGTCTCCCGTTACCCAAAACATTATAACCCAAGACAAATACAACATAACTTGATAAACACACACCTCTCTGCAGCTCCTCTTCATCCACCACCCCTCAACTTAGCCCCTGTCTTCCCCATCAGAGAATCATTGTCTGCTCCCTCCAAAGTTAATAAAAATATAAAGTATAAGCATCCCAAAGTGATTAAACAAAAAGTCGGTAAAACTCAAATTAAACATCAAGTCTCTAAATTTAATGATTTGGCATCCCTTCCTCCTCATAATTTAAAAATTAAATGTGGTTTGTTAAATATTAGGTCTCTAACTCCCAAGTCTCTGCTAGTCCATGATCTGTTAATTGATCACCAGATTGATTTAATATCCCTTACAGAGACTTGGTTAGGGCAAGAGGATTATGTTGGTTTGAATGAATCAACTCCCTCTGGTTATTTAAACTATCAAAATCCCAGAAGTTTTGGTTGTGGATGAGGAGTAGCAACAATTTACCATTCTAAATTACTAGTTAATGTAAAGCAAAAAACATGTTTTAATTCCTTTGAGGGCCTGGTCCTCAGTATTGGGCATGTTAGCAATTTTAGGTTAAACCCAATTTTCTTTGCCATAGTTTATCATCCTCCCTCAGCCTACTCAGAGTTTTTATCCAAATTTGCCAAATTCTTAGCTGATTTAGTGCTGAAATCAGATAGAATAATTATAGTAGGGGATTTTAATATACATGTAGATGTTGATAGTGACTGTCTTATTATGGCATTTAATTCAATATTAGACTCGATTGGGGTTTTCTCAGAAAGTAGAAAATTCTACCCATTATCTCCACCACACATTGGACCTTGTTCTGACTTATGGCATAGAAATAGAAAATCTGGTAGTGTCTCCTCATAACCCTGTACTGTCAGACCATTGTCTGTTAACCTTTGATTTTACTATTTCTGAACCCTGCTTCCTGCCCAAAGATGCTGGAATAGGCTCCAGACCCCTCCCCCCCCCCCCCCGACCCGGATTAAGGATTAAGCGGAAGAAGATGAATGAATGATTATTTGATTCCTAAAGAAAAATATTACTACAGCAGATGTCTTTCAGATGATGTTGTTACCAAATTTATGCAGATTGTCTCCTCTATGCCATGTCAACACAACGGAAATAAGCGATGGAGAGCTTGCTCCTTCTGTAATTGATAGCATGGTAGATAGTGTTACAGCTTCTCTGCATCAGACTCTAGACTTGGTGGCCCCTTTAAAAAAGAAAAAGCCCAATCAGAGATTCCTAACCCCTTGATTCAACACAGAAACTCGTAGCTTAAAAGAGAAGACTCATCAATTAGAAAGAAAATGGCGTTCCACTAATTTAGATTAAATCTATTCAGCTTGGAGAAGTCATCTTTTAATTTATAAAAAATCTCTTAGAAAAGCTAGAACAAGTTATTACTCTGCATTAATAGAAGAGAAGAAGAATAATCCCAGGTTTCTTTTCAGCACTGTAGCCAGGCTGACAAAGAGTCAGGACTCTGTCAATCCTTGCATTCCCTTAGAGCTTACTAGTCAGGACTTTATGAACTTTTTAATCATAAAATTTCATCTATTAGAGATAAAATCAGTCAGATTCTTCCCACCGTTAACTTAAATACAGTAACTACTACAGCTCCTTCAATTGATATCTGTTTGGATAAGTTTACTCCAATTGACCTTTTAGAGTTAGATAAAATAATTTCCTCATCCAAGCCTTCAACTTGTCTTTTAGACCCTATTCCTACCAGGTTATTTACAAAAGTCTTCCCATTTATTGGTAGCCGTATTCTTCAAATAATCAATTCTTCATTAACATTAGGCCATGTACCGCAGGCTTTTAAAACTGCTGTAATTAAACCCTTACTCAAAAAGCCAACGCTGGATCCAGGAGTTTTAGCCAACTATCAACCAATCTCTAATCTGCCTTTCATTTCAAAAATCTTAGAAAGAGTTGTTGCTACACAACTATTTGACCACTTGCAGGGAAATGGTTTATTTGAAGAGTTTCAGTCCGGGTTTAGAATCCATCATAGTACTGAAACAGCCTTAGTGAAGGTCACTAATGACCTCCTTATCGCATCTGATAATGGACTTGTTTCTGTACTTGTCCTTTTAGACCTTAGCGCAGCTTTTGATGCTATCGACCATAATATTCTACTTGATAGATTAGAACACTATGTTGGACTTAATGGAACTTCGCTGCAGTGGTTTAGATCTTATTTGTCTGATAGGCTCCAGTTTGTTCATGTCAATAATGAGTTTTCTTCCAGCTCAAAGCTTAGTCATGGAGTTCCACAGGGATCTGTGCTAGGCCCTACTCTATTTAGTTTATATATGCTTCCGTTAGGCAGCATTATTAGAAAGCACTGTATACATTTTCATTGTTATGCAGATGATACACAATTATGCATGTCAATGAAGCCAGATGATAGTAATCAATTAGCCAAGTTAGAAGCCTGTCTTAAGGAAATCAAAGCTTGGATGACTTGTAATTTCCTGTTATTAAATTCAGATAAGACTGAAGTCATTCTTGTTGGTCCAAAAAACCTTAGAAATACCTCTCCAAACTAAACTTTTAGTTTGGATGCGGTCACTCTTTTTCTTAATAGTTCTGTGAGGAACCTTGGAGTTATTTTTGATCAAGATCTGTTTTTCAATTCACATATTAAATTTGTTTCTAAGACTGCCTTCTATCATTTGCGTAGCATTGCCAAGATTAGGAGCATCTTGTCTCAGAGTGGTGCTGAGAAAATGATCCATGCTTTTGTTAGCTCTAGATTAGATTATTGTAACTCTTTATTATCAGGTTGTCCTAAAACATCTTTAAAAAGTCTTCAGTTGATCCAAAATGCTGCTGCAAGAGTTTTAACAGATACTAGAAAGAGAGATCATATCTCTCCGGTTCTGGCCTCCCTTCATTGGCTTCCCATAGAGTTCAGAATTAAGTTTAAAATCCTTCTTCTCACTTACAAAGCTCTTAACAATCAGGCCCCTTTTTATTTAAAAGATCTGATACTATCCTATCATCCTAACAAAGCATTACGCTTCCAAAATGCTGGTTTACTTGTAATACCTAGAATCTCCAAAAGGACAATGCGAGGCAGAGCCTTCAGTTATCAAGCTCCTTTCCTGTGGAACCAGTTACCAATCTGGATTCGGGAGTCAGACTCAATCTCTGTTTTTAAGAATAGGGTTAAAACCTTCCTTTTCTATATAGCCTATAATTAGGGAGGAATCCTGTGTCTCTGAACCCTCCATTAGTTATGTTGCTAATAGATTTAGACAGCCGGGGGACCTCCAATAATGTACTGGGCTTCACTCCTTTAATTTTTGCTCTCTACATGTCTGTTCTTTTCATCTTCTCTATCCCCTCACCCCCCAGCTAGTCGCAGCAGATGACTGCCCCTCCCTGAGCCTGGTTCTGCTAGAGGTTTCTTCCTGTTAAAAGAGTTTTTCCTCTCCACCGTCGCCAAGCGCATGCTCACAGGGGATCATCTGATTGCTGGGGTCTTTCTGCAATTGTGGGGGTTTCCCTTACATTTGAAGGTGCTATGAGATGACTGTTGTTGTGAAATGGCACTATATAAATAAATTTGAATAAATAAAGTTGAATGTCCCTCCTGAAACTCTGAGGGCCGTCTGGTGGGAGGATGATGACACAGGCTTCAGGCGAGAGTGGCCAGCCTTCCGCTCCCGGGAATGTTTTTTTGCCAGTCCAGGTTGCACTGAGGGAGAATCCTTTACCAGATCCCCGAGTCGTCGTCGAGGCTCGACCACCATGGTGAGAAGAGCAGTCAGACCCAGGTAGCTCCAGAGATTGGGGCATGCCTCAATCAACCAGGCTGCGTTGTCTACGAACCCCAAGACGATCTTGGGAGTGTGGGTGGCTTGAGCCTTTGAAGCTAAATCCACAACAAGTTCCGCCACCGCACACTCCTCCTCACTGAGTCCAAAGACACGAAAGTCCATGGGGGCAATACCACTCAAAGCCTCCGGACGAAAAAACAGAAGATGTGGGAAAAACAAAAGAGCAAACTCACAGCTGCTGGTGCCCACACTGGCGGAGCCCTTCTGTCATAAACTCCCTTGTTGGGGCAGAATAAAGGCTCCAAACACCGGCTGTGAGTTTGCACATTTAATCATGAAAATGCACAAAACAACAAACAAGACCAAACCAAAACCAGTAGAAATAAAGAGACACAGGAGAAGCCAAAAATAGCAAAGGCAAAGGCAACCGGAGTCGCCGGCTAAACCCGTGGAGACCAGCCGTGGAGCGCACGCTAGGAAAAATACAAAACACAATTCAGAGACACTTAAGTTTGTCAGAAGATAGTAAGATGCCATGCCTGACAATGGTGCACAGCCCCTTAAATAAGGCTACAAACAAAATAAGACAAGTAGCAACAAGTGTGGGCAATCTGAGCGGTCAGGAGAAAACAAAGATACAATCCGGCCAGCTGGGAATAATGGGGGAGCCATCAGAGCTGACAGGGCCATGCCCACGCCTAGCAAAACCCCAGAAAGCCAATGACAGCTGTCAACCCCGAGAGAAAGAATACAACAGAGTACAAATATAACGATGTAGCAGGAAGTGGAAGTAGGCAACCTCAAAAATACAATAAACATGTCATGCGGTGATCCTCGCGGATCACCATAAGATGCCAAGAGTCCACCGATGAGTTTGCAATGATGGTGATTTATTTACAAGACACTAGACACACATACAAGACTATGACTGTGGCGAAAAAACACTGAACACAGAGCATGGGACCGTAAGGTTAACCCCAGCCACTTACGGTCTAAAACATGGCATGACATGAACGAGCAAAGCACGAGAATATACACACGAACCTGACCTGACCAGACCAGAACGATGAATGTCTGACGAGGCTTGGATGATGTCTGACGATACTCCTGCAATTGGACTGTCGTCAGCGCCCGCCTTATAAAGGCAAACGCTAACGAGCAGTAATGACAGCCAGCTGACGGCCCTTGACAGGCGGAAGCCCCACCGAGCGCCTTCATAATAAGAGCCCGGTGAGGCCAGAATACAACCCACAGCTGTCAAGGCCGGCAGCGAGCAATGCGTGGCCCGAGTGCGGACAGGACCGGCGCTCGGGTCGTAACAGTACCCTCCCTCCAAGGCGGGCTTCCAGAACGCCCATGGACCACCCTGCCCCCCCCCCCCCCCTCCAGGGTGGGCGGCTGGGGGGGTAGGTCCGGAGGGAGAGAGACCAAACCCAGAATCAGTACAATAAAACACAATCAAGACCAGGCAAAGGAAACAAAACTAACACAGCACAATGACAAAAAAATATACCAAACACCCAGATCAGATTAACTGCCAAAATAACAAATACAGCGAACAGCACAGGACAGCATGAAAGAATTAAATCTTTGCCCACATGTTTCACAAGAAAATGGCTTCTCACCTGTGTGAATGCTCAAGTGAATTTTCAAATAACCAAATACAAAAAGACAGAACAACAAGGAAAGAAAAACAAGACAATTACTGGGTCAATCCCAACTGTACACAAAACAAAATAAGGCAACTGCAGGGCAGACCACAAATACCCACAGATACCCAAATAACCATTACAAAACACTGGATAACAAGAAAAAAAAAAACAGAACAATTACTGGAACAACCCCCACCAAAAAAGTGACCTCCACCCCCCCAACAGTTCATGCCAATCGGTGGAGACCAGGCGCCACAGGAATAGTTCAGGTGGTCTCCCCGCGTCCAACGGCCAATGGGTGGTCATGGGGGGTGGGGCATGGCCGGGCAGCTCATCACAGTCAAAAGCCCAGCACGTCCACTCCTCTGGTGGCCGAACCAGGTCACCCAGCAAAACATATAACACGTCGGGTGGCCGACCCGAAGTGCCGAACCGGCGAAGCAGTTCCTCAGGCGGCCGACCCGCGTCCCTCAGCCACCAGTACCGGGGGAAAACAGCCCGCGGCGGCCTCCCTTGTGGATACAAAGCTCGGGAGAGCCGGGGAGAGCGAGAAGGGACCCCCACGGCCCCTGGCGATGATGCATAGGGGCGACGACTCAGTAGAGGGACTAGAAGGCAAAGATGAGCCCGAACTCCGTCCGACGGCGAAGGGTCTGCAGCTCCTCCACCGTCCGCGGACCACACCGGCGCTGCACCTCCGCTGGACCCCGATTGAGTCTTGGCTGCACCCACGTCGGACCCCGATTGGGCCAAAGCCGCTCCCGCGATGGACCCCGATTGAGCCTCGGGCGCACTCCCGTCCGGCCCCAATTGGGCCAGAACCGCGCCTGTGGTGGACCCTGATTGGGCCTCTGGCGCACCCACATCAGACCACGATTGGGCCAAGGCCGCTCCCGCGATGGACCCCGATTGGGTCTCGGGCGCCCCCCCCGTCAGACCCCGATTGGGCCACCGCAGCCTCCACCACGGACCCCGACTGGGTCGGTGCAGCTCTGCTGACAATCTCCACTCCCGAACCTGGAACCTCCAAATCAGTGACCCCGACTGGCTCCATGCCGGCGACACTGCAATTAAGCTCACACACAACAGGAAAACCAGGATCAGTATCACCGGTAGCAACAGAACCCAGCGAGATGAGCTCGGGCACAGCAGGCGGCTGCTCCTCACTCGCCTCCCCGAGAGGCAGGTACAAATGCTCCGAAACAGAGGACAGAGACACAATAGGGAGCACTTGCCTGCACTCGGGTTCTGTTGCCACCCAGGACTTCGTCGATCCAGGTTCAGGGTGGCGACTCTCGTCTGCAGGCTCCATCTCAGCTCCGTCAGGCTCCGCAGCTGGCAAGATGACATCTGCAGCCTGAGGTTCCTCCCGCGCTGATGTCCACGCCGATGACCCGTATGGCGTGGGGGCAGGGGACACTCGACCCGCTGATTCAGACCGTTCCGGCGAGGAAACCCGGGGACGCTTCTCCGTCGGCACAGGTTCCGGGCCGCAGTCTGCTCTCCTCTTCTGTCCACGACGTGGCTGCTGGGCTGGATGCAGGCTTTCCAGCCGCACAGGCCCCCGCCTCCTCCCGCGACATAGGCCTGACGTCGCGGACCACTCGGCAGGGGAAGACACGGTGCAGTGGTTAGCACTGTTGCCTTACAGCTAGAAGGTTCCTGGTTCGAATCCCCAGGCTGGCAGGGGTTGGAACCTTTCTGTGTGGAGTTTGCATGTTCTCCCTGTGCTGCGTGGGTTTACTCCGGGGGCTCCGGTTTCCTCCCACAATCCAAAGACATGCATGTTAGGTTAATTGGCTGTTCTAAATTGTCCCTAGATATCTGTCTCCTATAGGCCCTTAGAATAGAGGGTTAGTACTAGTGAAAGCGCTTTGAGTGGTCTTTGTGACTAGAAAAGCGCTATATAAGTGCAGGTTAGTTAGTTAGTTAGTAGTTAGAGGCAGCAGGTTTAGGAATAACAGTTACAGCAGGTGGCGGAAGCTCAGGGAGCTGCAAACCCCGAACTCCGGCCCCAGGAGTCAGACAAGACCATAATAATGATGGGAAGAAACAATTTGCACTTGCCTGTCTCCTGGAGAGAAGATGATGCCTGCTGCGGCAGGTGGAGTTCTCCTTTTATCCCTCCGGGAGAAAACGGCAGGCTCCTCGGGGCCACGAGGAGGAGCCGCTCAAGATGGATTGCTGACAGGTCTTGCCGAAGCATGACTCACAGCATTCCCAGCCGTGGGGGGTGACGTCACAGAGGAGGACATGGCAGTCGGGGCGATGCGGGCACGAGGAGCTGACAGCGCAGCTGGAACAGATGACCCGTGGGCGGCGGCTGCGGGGATTCCCTTCTGTCATGACGTATATGATGCGGCCAACAGGGAGGCTGGGTCCCTCCGATGACCCGGAGCTGGATCCGGACGGGATTCTCGTTGGGGCTTGGTAGGAGCATGGCTATGGGGCCTACTGGCCGATGGAGTGGCGAAGGGCCCGGGAACACATGACGCTGGGACTGGGCGGGCGGCAGGCACTGGATTCCGATCCACAGGTCCCCTGCCGGGCTTTCCCTCCAGCCGACGAATCTCCACTCTCGCCAGGGACGCTGTCCTCGCGGGAGGTGGAGCGCCTTCTCCCTCAATGTGCGTTGTGCAAAAATTCATGATAATCTCTTTTCTCCTACTGGAATACAGGTTAGATGGTAACGGTGCACAGCCCGCTGTGCGAGGCATAGGTAATGACCGGCCGCGTCAGTGGGCATGAGACGGGCGGCTTCCGCCAGATAGCCATCAATCTCCTCCAGCGACTCCGGGCAATAGTCACACTCGCTGTCGGGCATCTCCCTACCAAGTCCAACTACAGGAGAAAAAACTCCACACAATAGCAAAACTCACGGAAGAAAGGCGTCTCAGTGTGGCGTCTCCGTTTAGACGTCCGTGGCAGGAGTATACTGTCATGCAGTGATCCTCGTGGATCACCATAAGACGCCAAGAGTCCACCGATGAGTTTGCAATGATGGTGATTTATTTACAAGACACTAGACACACATACAAGACTATGACTGTGGCGAAAAAACACTGAACACAGAGCATGGGACCGTAAGGCTAACCCCAGCCACTTACGGTCTAAAACATGGCATGACATGAACGAGCAAAGCATGAGAATATACACACGAACCTGACCAGACCAGAACGATGAATGTCTGGCGAGGTTTGGATGATGTCTGACGATACTCCTGCAATTGGACTGTCGTCAGCGCCCGCCTTATAAAGGCGAACGCTAACGAGCAGTAATGACAGCCAGCTGACGCCCCTTGACAGGCGGAAGCCCCACCGAGCGCCTTCATAATAAGAGCCCGGTAAGGCCAGAATACAACCTACAGCTGTCAAGTCTGGCAGCGAGCTATGCGTGGCCTGAGCGCGGACAGGACTGGCGCTCGGGTCGTAACAAAACAAACTATAACAAACACAAAAGGGGAAAATAAATTATACTGAAAAACAATATAGGGTAAGTGACAACTCAAAATGACAATACAGTACAAATATGAAAAAAAAAGCAGACAACATGAGCCCGGTGAAATCCCCCCACGCTCAGAACGTGACACTTTGTGCCCTGGGTACAGCACTGTGTGTGGGCCCCACAGACACAAACCAAATTTTGGATTTTACATTCCAAGGTTTAAGAGGGGGGCATTTCCATTAAAAGCCTTGGTTAGTAAGCTCTACTGTTATGGACAGTTTGATGCTAGTATAAGATTTGTTTATCTGTCTTTGAGAATATATTTACTGTCATCAGTAGTTCCAGACCTCTTTGTCTGTAATGCACTTTTGATAATGGACCTGTAGTAGTTTTCATTACTGTGGTGATCCGCGCTGTGTGCCCTTTGCCCTAATTATCTTCCACAGCTGCAGGCACACCTGCTCCTCCTCATTAAGCACCCTTTATAAGGAACGCTGCCCAGAAGGCAGCACGGAGATGTCTACGCTTTCTCCCAGGAAGAGCTCCGTGCGGGAGTCTCCCCCTTTCAGCTCTACACCTCGAGAGTTTCGTCTCTCGTTTGTCTTCAGCTTCTCATCATATGGGAGTTTCGTCTCCCCAGTGCTACGTAAGCTAATCCAGAGTTGATTCTCTGCACCTGCCTGTTTTCCCTTGCTCCCTGTGCACAGGTGGACCAGCCTCCAGGCGGACCTCTCCTTCCTCCTGGCGGCGGACCGGACCTTCGTCTGTGGTCAGTGTACTACTCCTTTCTCACAACTGGTAAGATGGAGCACACAGCACATTTTCCTCACCCTAATCAGCACTGTATATACTCTGCACCTGCACTACGGCACTACAGTGGGATGCTGGGCCAGCATTGGATTGTCATCTCTTTGGAGCAAGATTGACTCTTCGCTGCCGTAAGACTATCAATTCTCTGTTAATATTATTATCTGCCTGCCTGTGTCTAATCCCCTGTCTCTGCTGTCATCGTATGGTTGCCAGACCTGTCCAGCTGTCCACAATCCTGCTCCCATTACACCACATGCACAAGACAATACGCACACACACTCCTCCACTTTCATTCAATAAAAGATCATTATTGTTGTTGAGCCTGTGTCTGCTTCTGGGTGTTTCTGAAATCATATCAGTACATCTCAGTCAAGAAACCCCAGCAGACAGTGCTTTTGCACACAAATTTAACATCATAGAGGCTCATTTGGACCAATTAACACACCAACAACAGGTGATCTTAACACAACTCACTCACATTAAGCCACAGCTCAACCAGCTCTCCCCATTGCAGTCTCCTCCACCTGCTTCCAGGGATCTGGCCGGGTCGACCAATCCCTGTCAGTCTCCACCTCCTCACTTCCGGTTAACTCCCATCACCACTCCCACCTGTTTTAGTGGAAGTTAGGGGAGGCATAGGATTTCTCGTTACAATGCAGTTTGGTATTTCAGCGTGTGCCAGGGGATTTCCCCACCCATCATAGCCAAATCAGTTATATGGTGAATTTGTTGGGGGGATGGGCTTTGGCTTGGGCTACTGCCATTATGACCCGACCCGAATATGCCAGTTACATGTATGACCGAATTGTGATGGAGTTTTCTGAAGTTTTTGACCAGTCTGATCAGGATGATGTACTCACCTCTCACCTCCTCAATCTGAGACAGGGGGTTAAATCTGTGGCTGATTACTCAGTGGATTTTCAGGTAGTAGCTACTGAGGTGGGGTGGGAGGGTGCATCTTTGTGTAGTATTTTTGTTTGGAGCCTTAGCCCCAGCTTGAGGGATGAGTTGGCCCGGGTGGAAAGACCCGCTATGCTTAGTGAGCTCATTACATTAGCTATTTCCATTGACAACAGGATAAGGGAATGGGCTAGTGAGTGTCACTCAGGCACTCAACCTTGCCGCTTCCCTCAGTTTCCCCTTAAGGCCCTCCCTCCCTCTGAGTCCCCTGAGGGGGATGAACCCATGCTGATTGGCCAGTCTAAATTGCCCCCGGCGGAACGACAACACCGCCGCGACCTTGGGCTCTGTCCATATTGTGCCAGCGCTGAGCACGAGGTCGCTTTGTGTCCCAATCAGTTAAAAGGGGGAGTCCGTTAGTCACAGTAGGGGGACTAACGGACGGTGATAGTACTAAATCCCTTACACGTCTCATGTTACCTATTCGCTTTTAACACACACTCACTGAATTATCTTCACATGCTCTCATTGATTCTGGAGCCGAGCAAAACTTTATTTTGGAGGGTCTGGCAACCTGGCTGGGGCTCCCATGCTACAACCTGGAAAAACCTCTTAAGTTGATTGCCCTCTCCAAGATGCCCCTTGCTATCATTATCAAGCAGACTGCCCCTGTCTCTGTGCTGGTTTCAGGTAATCATCGTGAGCATATGAAGTTCTTTGTGTTATCCTCCTCTGCTTCCCCTGTCATTTTGGGCTTCCCCTGGTTAAGTTTACACAATCCCTCTATCGACTGGCAGACAGGAAGAATTATATCATGGAGTACGTTTTGTTTGAGTGCATGCCTTCAGTCTGCTGCCCGTTCTCCTTCTGTACCCCTTTGTTCCCATGATTCGCCTCCACCTGATATCTCGTCTGTGCATCCTGAGTACCACGACCTGGCAGTGGTGTTCAGCAAGGCGAAAGCCCTATCACTTCCCCCCACTGCCCACACGATTGTGCCATCAACCTCCTGCCAGGGGCTCCTCTGCCTACGAGTTGGCTTTACAGCCTCTCTGCCCCGGAACGTGAGGCAATGGACAAGTACATCAAGGAGTCCCTGAGTTCCGGTATCATCAGGCCATCTTCCTCGGCGGTGGGGGCGGGCTTCTTCTTCATGGGTAAGAAAGACGGTTCACTCAGGCCATGTACTGATTTCAGAGAACTCAACAACATTACTGTAAAGGACAAATACACTCTTCCCCTTGTCAACACGGCCTTTGATTCCCTTCAGGGGGCCAGGTTGTTCACCAAATTAGATCTTCGTAATGCTTATCACCTGGTTCAAATCAAGGATGGGGGATGAATGGAAGACTGGTTTTCACACCCCTAGTGGCCATTTTGAGTATTTAGTCATGCCCTTTGGGCTAACCAACGCTCCTGCTGTTTTCCAGCGGCTTATCAATGATGTTCTGAGAGATTTTCTGGATTCATTTGTGTTTGTGTATCTTGACGATATTCTCATCCTCTCTCGTTCTCTGGAAGAACATCGCATACACGTCAGATGGGTCCTGCAGCACCTCCTGGAAGATCAGCTTTATGTCAAGGCCGAAAAGTCCGAATTCCACATCTCATCCACCACTTTCCTAGGTTTGTTATCTCGCACAAGAAGATCATTGCTGACCCGGAGAAGGTAAAAGCAGTGGTGGAGTGGCCTGTTCCTTCCTCCTGCAGACAACTTCAACAGTTTTTGGGTTTTGCTAATTTCTATCGCTGCTTTGTCAAAGATTACAGTATTGTTGCTTTACCCCTCACTCGCCTGACCTCCACGAAGGTGCCGTTCCGCTGGACTGAGGAAGCAGAGGCGGCATTTTTTAAACTAAAGGCTGAGTTTTCCTCTCCCCCTATCTGGGCCCAGGTTGACCCCTCCCTGCAGTGCTTGGTGGAAGTGGACGCCTTGGACTTTGGTGTGGGAGTAGTGGTGTCTTAGCACTCCCCCATCAACGACAAGGTCCGCCCCTGCACCTTCTTCTCCCGCCGGCTGTCACCTGCTGAGAGGAACTATGACGTGGGGGACAGGGAGCTGCTAGCTGTTAAACTGGCCTTGAAGGAGTGGCACCACTGGCTAGAAGGCGCCTCACAGCTGTTCGTCGTTTGGACAGATCATAAGAACCTGGAATACCTCCGGACTGCCAAACGTTTCAATACCAGACAAGCCCGCTGGTCCCTGTTCTTCGGCAGATTTAATTTCACCATCACCTACCGCCCAGGTTCGAAGAATACCAAGCCCGACGCACTCTCTGGCCAGTTTGCCCCTGAAGCTGCCAAGACGACACCTCACCCTATTGTTCCCCCTTCCTGCATCGTTGGCATGCTATCTTGGGACATTAACCCATAAGAGCCCAGACCCCTTTCTCGTTCAAGGAAAATTATGGGGGTCTGGGTTCTTATGGGTTAAGGAGAGGGTTAGGAGAGTGCAGGAGACGGAGCCTGACCCGGGTGGAGGGCCAGCGGGACAGATGTACGTGCCCTCTGCAGTCTGTGGGGAGGTTGTTGACTGGTTGCACTCCTCTAAGGTTGTGTGCCATCAGAATCAGAATCAGAATCAGAATCAGGTTTATTGCCATTGTTCATGTGATACACAAACTAGGAATTTGTCTCGGTGCCATGCTGCAACATTAAAAACATAATGAGAAAAAGGGATAAACTAAAAAACTAAAGGACTAGAAACGTGCAATAAGTGTAGAAAAATAAGTAATAATAAGTAATAATAATAATAATACTAGTAATAATGAGTAGTACTAGTCAAGGCAGTTTAAAAAATTAGCATGTAGCAGATAATGTGAAGTACCACATAGTGCAGTCAATAATGCAACAGAAAAACAGTGATGAATGACATGAGTCTGGTTGAGCTGCTGTACATAGTGCACGAGAGTCAAAAGTCACTTAGTGTTCAGCAGTCTGATGGCAGAGGGGAAAAAGCTGTTCATGTGCCGAGAGGTTTTAGTCCGAATGGACCGAAGCCTTCTACCTGAGGGGAGGGGGGCAAACAGCACGTGACCAGGATGTGAAGGATCGGCTATGATCCGGCCAGCACGCCTCCGGGTCCTGGAGATGTACAGGTCCTGGAGAGATGGGAGCTTGCAGCCTATCACCTTCTCAGCAGTGCGCACGACGCGCTGCAGCCTTAGTCTGTCCCTGGCAGTGGCTCCTGCGTACCACACGGTTATGGAGGAGGTGAGGATGGACTCGATGATGGCCGTGTAGAACTGCACTAACATCTTGGTGGGTAGCTTGAGCTTCCTCAGCTGCCGCAGAAAGAACATCCTCTGCTGGGCCTTTTTGATGAGGGAGCTGATGGTTGGCTCCCATTTGAGGTCTCGGGTGATGGTGGTGCCCAAGAAGCGGAAGGAATCTGCAAAGGTGATGGGAGAGCCTGTGATGGTGAGGGGGGGCAGGGGGGATGTGACTTTCCTGAAGTCCACAATCATCTCCGCTGTCTTCAGAGCATTCAGCTGCAGGTTGTTGTGGCTGCACCAGGACACCAGCTGGGCCACCTCTTCCCTGTAGGCGGACTCGTCACCGTTGGAGATGAGCCCGATGAGGGTGGTGTCGTCCGCAAACTTAATCAGCTTAACAGACTGGTGGGAGGAGGTGCAGGAGTTGGTATAAAGGGAGAAGAGTAGGGGGGAAAGTACACAGCCCTGGGGTGATCCAATGCTGATGCTAACAGAGTCTGAGACAGACTTCCCCAGCCGCACATGCTGTCTCCGGTCCGTCAGGAAGTCGGTGATCCACCTGCAGAGGGAGTCAGGCACGTTGAGCAGGGACAGCTTGTCCTGGAGCAGATCGGGGCGGATGGTGTTGAATGCGGAGCTGAAGTCCACAAACAGAATCCTGGCGTAGGTTCCCGGGGAGTCCAGGTGCTGCAGGATGGAGTGGAGGGCCAGGTTGACTGCGTCGTCCACAGACCTGTTAGCACGGTAGGCAAACTGCAGCGGGTCTAGGAGGGGTGTGGTGATGGACTTGAGGTGAGACAGGACCAGGCGCTCAAAGGACTTCATGACTACAGAGGTGAGCGCTACAGGTCTGTAGTCGTTAAGTCCAGTAATCCGTGGCTTCTTGGGGACAGGGATGATGGTGGAGGATTTGAGGCAGGTCGGCACGTGACATTGCTTAAGAGAGGTGTTAAAAATGTCTGTGAAGACAGGAGCCAGCTCTTTCGCACAGTGTCTCAGGGTGGAGGGAGACACACCGTCCGGCCCGGGGGCCTTGCGCGGGTTCAGTCTGGAGAACTGTCTGTGCACGTCCTGCTCACTGATGACAAGGGGAGGGGGGGAGGAGGAGGAGGAGGAGGAGGGGGGGACCGCTCTTGATGAATTAGGGGCTGAGGAGGCAGAGGAGCTGGGTGGAGTGGGTGAGTTGGACACAGCTGACGAGGTGTCAAAACGGGCATAGTGTTGGGACAGTCTTTGACAAAGGGCTATGTCATCCTGACCTTTAGAAGCCTGAGGCCGATAGTTGGTGATTTGCCTCAGTCCTCTCCACACAGAAGCCGAGTCATTAGCAGTGAACTGCTGCTGGAGTCTCTCAGAATATACAGATTTAGCTCTCCTCAGCTCTCTGTTAAACCGATATTTGACCTCCCTGTAGCAGTCCCTGTCTCCACTTTTCAACGCTGCTTCCTTCTCCTTCCTGATCCGTCTGAGCTTAGCTGTGAACCAAGGCTTGTCATTAGAATATCTTATCCTGGTGCGAGATGGGAGAATGTGCTCTTCACAGAAGTTGATATATGAGTTCACAGTGTATGTGTACTCATTAAGATCATGTGTGGCTCTTTTAAACATGCCCCAGTCAGTTATTTCCATGCATGTGTTCAGTTTCTCTCCAGCTTCACTGGTCAATTTCTTTGTGGTGGTCACCACAGGTTTAGTGAGTTTCAGTCTCTGTCTGTATGTGGGGATGAGGTGAACCATCACGTGATCAGATAGTCCCAGCGCAGCGCGGGGAACAGCGCGATATGCGTCCTTTACTGAAGTATAACAGTGATCTAGCGTGTTATTTCCTCTGGTTGGACATTTAATACACTGTTTGTAGCGGGGGAGCTTGTGACTCAGATTGCTCTGGTTAAAATCGCCCACCACGATAACCAGGGAGTCTGGAAAGTTCCGCTCCGTAAGTTGGATGTGATCTGCGAGCACGCGCTGAGCTTCGCGCGTGTCCGCGTCAGGAGGGGCGTACACAGCGACGAGAATGAATGAGGCAAACTCGCGCGCGGAATAGAATGGCTTGCAGTTAATGAAAAGAAATTCCAGGGCGGGAGAACAGTGTTTGGAAATCACCGTTACATCAGAGCACCAGCTGTTGTTAATATAGAAGCACACTCCTCCTCCGATAGACTTACCGGACAGCTCTGTGACGCGGTCAGCACGAATCAGCTGGAAACCCTCGAGGCTGATCGCGCTATCTGGAATGTTCTCATTAAGCCAGGTCTCAGAGAAGCAGATGACAGACGAGGAAGCGAGGTCCTTGAAACGCATCAGCAGTCTTAATTCTTCTACCTTGTTCAGGAGAGAATTGGCATTGGATAGAAATATGCCAGGCAAGGCTGTTCGCGAGCCTCTTTTTCGTAGCCGAGCGAGAATCCCTCCTCTCTTCCCTCTTTTCCGCCGTCTTGCTTTTTTGGCCAAACAATGGATCAGATCAACGGCAGGAGCTAAAAAAACTGGAAGAAGGTCCATGGGGGTGAGAGTCCTGATATTTAGTAGTTCTTCACGGGTGTATGAACCGGCAGATGCACAATCAGTGAACAAAAACAGACAAATTATAAAAATTAAAGGGCAGCGATACACCATGGCGGCCGCTGTGGGCGCCATCTTGTTTTACTTTACATCCTGGGGTAGCTCGCACTGTGGCTCAATTACAGAGATTCTTCTGGTGGCCCTCCTTGCGGAAGGTTGTGGGTGAGTTCATCCGAGCCTGCCCCCAGTGTGGGGTATCCTCCGTCCCACCTCCCCACCCCACCCCCAAAAGGCCCAGACTCAGCCTTTGGCATGAAACTTTGTTTTATTACTTAAAGTGACACTTGGCAAAAATCAAGTTTTTTCTGTTGTTAACATGTTTTTGTGACTTACAAGAAATATCAAGCGCAAAATCTCACCACAGTCTGAAGTCTGTGTTTTTCTGTTGTGAACTTCCAGTTTGGTAACACCTCCCTGAACTGGACAAGTTTGGACAGACCGTTTGTAGCTACGTAAGGAATTCCTGCCTAGCTTGGTTGGTTATAACATTAACCAATCAGACGGATACTCTTGGCTAATGGCTACCTCGGGGGAAGAAGGAGGAGCCGAGGAGCAGCAGGACTGAGGCAGAGCGGGTTGGGGTAACAGCAGAGAGAGGCATAGAGGTGAGAGGGAACTCGATTTGAATTCAAATTGAGCTACTCTCAGCTTTGCCGGCAGACGGGGCGCTGTGCTGTGAGCTGAGAGCAGCCACATTCAGATACCCCCTACCCCACTCAGTCGCCAGCGGACGGGGGACTGGTTGTTAGTAAAACGTAAACACATATTTGGCAACTACACATTTATCTCTCGCCTCAACCCTTTTCAGAAAAATGTTTTGCTCTTTACTTTTGAAGTTATAGGCAAAACTTTAACGTCCGGAAGCGTCGTGACACACCAGGAATTGTGTCGACCAATCACGTGCAAGCCCTGCAGGCCGGGGAGCACAGCTACCAATCACGTGCAAGCCCTGCAGGCCACTAATTAGAATATTAATAGATCACACATACTTAAGTAGGTGCAAGATTTAGAAGTTCTTTCCAAGCAATTCTAAGGCAATGAAAGTTTCTTTGTGGGTAAAAACCACAATATACTATTTTGGGCAACGCATATTTGTTTTTGAAGTGGCTTTAGAGCTGCCTGAATGCATCTTTAATGTATATTTATGAAACATCAGATTTCTGAGTGTACCTGAAAGCAACACCACAGCAGGTGACCCCTCCATTCTTGTGAGTGGGACCAGTCAACTCTGCCTGCAGCAGCCAGGTAACCCGTGTTAGATTTATGACGTCAGCCTTGGCGTGTATGATTACTGTGCAAAATGTTGAATATTTTTGGTTCTGTCAGAATTTATTTTATTAAGAGATAAGATACATAACAGCCAACATTTAGGTGGTTTTTACGGGGGTGAGGGCATTAAACGGAGGTGACAGCATCTTCGGTCAAGCTAATGAATTAAATATAGTTTTATTCATAATTATTACCTCCGTCTAGGAGGTTATGTTTTTGTCGGCATTGGTTTGTTGGATTGTCTGTTTGTTAGCAACATTACTCAAAAAGTTATGAATGGATTTTGATGAAATTTTCAGGAAAGGCATGTAAT
Source organism: Pholidichthys leucotaenia (assembly GCA_020510985.1). Lineage (NCBI taxonomy): Eukaryota > Metazoa > Chordata > Actinopteri > Cichliformes > Pholidichthyidae > Pholidichthys > Pholidichthys leucotaenia. Next base: position 141,755,627 of record CM035842.1, on the reverse strand, counting down.
GGCACAGGGAAGAGATGGTTAGATTTTGGTAATGATCTGAGAGTGCATACCTCCACCAAGGGCTTTGTTGTATTTGTGCGGCAGGATTACACCAAAACTACTGGATGGATTTGGATAAAATTTTCACCAGAGGTGGTCCGTGGGCTACAGATGAACCCATTACATTTTGGTGATGATCCAAGAATGCATACCTCTGCCAAGGCTCTTATCTTCTCACAGTGTGTTAGCAACAATACTCTAAAACTAATGGACAGGCTTGATGCAATTTTCACCAGAAGTGGCTCTAGGCCTACACACAAACCAATTACATTTTGGAGGTGATCCATGAAGGACAGAAGGAGCCTTGGCGGAGGGACGTGCTCTCTTGAGTGCTTTTCTAGTTATATTTTATTTCTTCAAAAACAGAGGTAAAGTCATTTGTTCTGACTCTGCAAATGAATGTTCAGATATGTGTGAAAAGGTCGCAATTATACCACAAACTTAAATCTCACACATTTAATTAATAGTATTAATATAAATAATATCACACAAAAGGTAAACACATTATCAAACAAAATTTTAAGTATTAAGCTCCAAACGGCAGTTTGTACATGATTTTTTGCAAATCCATTTCTGAAAGCAACACACAGCCCACAGATAGAGAAATCGGATTCAAAGGTAGCCTACTCATCTCAGGTTGCAGTTAGGCTTCAGTTATGTGTATCTTGTTTTGTCTGTATTATCATTGTCACCCCGACAGACTGCTATGATGATGATGATGATGATCTTCCGTTATAAATTATATTGAATTCTGCAGTGCAAAGATGCCTCGTAAAGAGAGGAGACAAAAACAGAGAATGAAGGTAGCTGCAAGAGGCAGCTAAAGCCAGTGGATGTTTGACCAGCTGACTCATGAGGAGCACCACAGGTTAGAATAACCAAATATTGAATGTGTACATGGACATACTTTTCAGTATTTCTGAAAAAATAAGGTAAAAGTAAATATAAATGGAAGTGTGAGCTATTTGTCAACTGTTTTATTCTCATAAATTACAAAAAAAAAAAAAAAAAAGTTTAAAAAGAACGGAAACAGAAGAACTGCGCTTACAGGCTTTGTCTGCACTTGTGTTGCATTTACGTACTGTAGGAATTGTTGGGGCCAGGAGTTTAAGAGAATGTTTTGATATCTTCGTGTGTTTTTTTTAAATAGACAGTCTTAATATTAAAAAGTTTGAATGAGATATACAGTTGTTTCAGTCAATATTATGCTTTATATTAACATAGGAAAAGATAATTAGTTATGCATCATATTATATATGATATGATGCATAACTATATAATTATCTTATCTCAACATTATAATGCTGAGGTGTCCCAATATTATGAAACACCCAGGACAATATTATTTTAAATAGTTCAGTTCTGAAGTGTTTGAAATGAATTTATCTTATCAATTTGAAAATACACAGGTAAACTGAAAATATATACAACTTCAAATAACTAAAAATAAACAAATAAATAAATAAATAAAAAATAAAAAATTAATTGGCCTGATATTCATTAGGACTGATAATTTGAATATTCTTCTTTCATTTTGTCAGTTTTGATTAAACATTCAACTCATTTCATGAAAAGTGATGAAACTATACACCAACAAAATAAATGAACACAGTTACAAAGAAGTGAAGCCCACCATGGACTGCTTAAAAGCAGAAATGTCCCGTTCATCATAAGAAAACAAACTACATGTTTACTTTAGATAAATACTCTTAGGTGTTTTGTCGCATCTGGATTAGCAGCACTCCATCCATCCATCCATCTATCCATCCATCCATCCATCTTCTACCGCTTTTCCGGAGGTCCGGGTCGCGGAGGCAGCAGTTCAAGCAGAGAAGCCCAGACTTCCCTCTCCCCAGCCACCTGCTCCAGCTCTTCAGAGGGGATACCAAGGCGTTCCCAGACTAGCTGGGAGACATAGTCTCTCCACCGAGTCCTGGGTCTGCCCCGGGGTCTCCTCCCAGTGGGACGTGCCTGAAACACCTCAAGTGGGAGGCGTCCAGGAGGCATCCTAATCAGATGCCCATACCACCTCAACTGACTCCTTTCAATGTGGAGGAGCAGCGGTTCTACTCTGAGCCTCTCCCGGATGACTGAGCTCCTCACCCTATCTCTGAGGGTGAGTCCAGCAATCCTACGGAGAAAGCTCATTTCAGCCGCTTGTATCCGCGATCTCGTTCTTTCGGTCATTACCCAAAGCTCGTGACCATAGGTGAGAGTAGGAACGTAGATTGACTGGTAAATCGACAGCTTTGCCTTAGAACTAAGCTCCCTCTTCACCACAACAGACCGGTACAACGTCCGCATCACTGCAGATGCTGCTCCAATCCGTCTGTCGATCTCTCGCTCCATTTTCCCCTCACTCGTGAACAAGACCCCAAGATACTTAAACTCCTCCACTTGGGGCAGGAGCCTGTCCCCAACCCGGAGAGGACAATCCACCTTTTTCCGGCTGAGGACCATGGACTCGGACTTGGAGGTGCTGATTCTCATCCCAGCCGCTTCACACTCAGCGGCAAACCGTCCCAGCAAGAGCTGTAGGTCATTGCTGGATGAAGCCAACAGGACAACATCATCTGCAAACAACAGAGATGAGATCCTGTGGTCACCAAGCATGACACCCTCCATTCCCTGGCTGCGCCTAGAAATCCTGTCCATAAAAATTATGAACAGAACCGGTGACAAAGGGCAGCCCTGGCGGAGTCCAACTCTCACTGGGAATGACTCCGACCGAGTGTTGGCAATGCGAACTAAACTCTCACAACGGTCGTACAGAGACCGAATAGCTTGTAACAACAAGCCCGATACCCCATACTCCCGAAGCACCCCCCACAAAAATCCACGAGGGACGCGGTCAAATGCCTTCTCCAAGTCCACAAAACACATGTAAACTGGTTGGGCAAACTCCCATGAACCCTCAAGAATTCTCGAGAGGGTAAAGAGCTGGTCCGATGTGCCACGGCCAGGACGAAAACCACATTGCTCCTCCTGAATCCGAGGTTCGACCAACGGCCGGACTCTCCTCTCCAGTACCTTGGCATAGACCTTCCCAGGGAGGCTGAGGAGTGTGATCCCTCTAAAGTTGGAGCACACCCTCCGGTCCCCTTTTTTGAAGAGAGGAACCACCACCCCGGTTTGCCATGCCAAAGGCACTGCCCCCGACCTCCACGCAATGTTGCAGAGGCGTGTCAACCATGACAACCCAACAACATCCAGGGCCTTGAGGTACTCGGGGCGAATCTCGTCCACCCCCGGGGCCCGGCCACCAAGGAGATTTTTAACCACCTTGGCGACCTCAGCCCCTGTGATAGGCGAGTCATCCCCCTCGTCCCCAAACCCTGCTTCCTCTGTGGAAGGCGTATCAGTGGGATTGAGGAGATCCTCGAAGTATTCCTTCCACCGCCCGACGATATCCCCAGTTGAAGTCAACAGTGTCCCATCCGCACCATACACAGTGTGGACGGGGAGCTGCTTTCCCCTCCTGAGCCGCCGAACAGTTTGCCAGAATCTCTTTGAAGCCGACCGAAAGTCTTGTTCCATGGCCTCACCGAACTCCTCCCATACCCGGGTTTTTGCTTCAGCAACCACCCGAGCTGCACTCCGCTTGGCCTGCCGGTACACCTCAGCTGCTTCGGGAGTCCCACAAGCCAACCAAGCTTGATAGGACTCCTTCTTCAGCTTAATGGCCCCCCTCACCACTGGTGTCCACCACTTGGTTCGGGGGTTGCCACCACGAGATGCACCGACCACCTTGCGGCCGCAGCTCTGGGCTGCCGCTTCAACAACAGAGGTGGAGAACATGGCCCATTCAGACTCCATGTCTCCAGACTCCCTCGGAATGTGGTTGAAGTTCTTCCGGAGGTGGGAGTTGAAGACCTCCCGGACAGGGGCCTCAGCCAGATGCTCCCAGCACACCCTCACTATACGTTTGGGTCTACCAGGTCTGAATGGCTTCCTCCCCTGCCATCGGATCCAACTCACCACCAGGTGGTGATCAGTTGACAGCTCTGCACCTCTCTTTACTCGGGTGTCCAAGACATACGGTCGCAGGTCTGATGATACGATAACAAAATCGATCATCGACCTGCGGCCTAGGGTGTCCTGGTGCCAGGTGCACATATGGACACCCTTATGCTTGAACATGGTGTTCGTTATAGACAGACTGTGGTTAGCACAGAAGTCCAATAACTGAACACCACTCGGGTTCAGATCGGGCAGGCCGTTCCTCCCAATCACCCCCCTCCAGGTTTCACTGTCGTTGCCCACGTGCGCATTGAAGTCCCCCAGTAGGACAATGGAGTCTCCAGGAGGAGCACCCTCCAGCACCCCAGTCACAGACTCCAAAAAGGGTGGGTACTCTGAAACATCATTTGGTGCATAGGCACAAATGATGGTCAGGACCCGTTTCCCAACCCGAAGGCGCAGGGAAGCAACCCTTTCGTCCACCGGGGAAAACTCCAATATAGAGGCAGCAAGGTGGGGCGATACAAGAATACCTACCCCTGCTCGTCGCCTCTCGCCCGGGGCAACTCCAGAAAAGGCCAAGCTCCAGCCCCTCTCCAGGAGACTGGTTCCGGAACCGGAGCTGTGTGTTGAGGTGAGGCCGACTATATCTAGCCGGTATCGCTCAATCTCGTACACCAGCTCAGGCTCCTTCCCCACCAGAGAGGTGACATTCCACGTACCAAAAGCCAGTTTAGAAAGCTTGGGATCAGTCCGCCAAGGTCTCCGCCTTTGACTGCCACCTAATCCACATAGCACCGGACTTCCATGATCCCTCCTGCAGGTGGTGAACCTACTGGAGGGCGGACCCATGTAACTCCTTCGGGCTGAGCCCAGCCGGGTCCCATGGGTGGAAACCCGGCCACCAGACGCTAGCCTTCGAGCCCCTCCCCCAGGCCTGGCTCCAGGGTGGGGCCCCGGTAACCCCATACCGGGCGGGGTACACTGAATCCTTGATATACAATTTATCATGAGAGTCTGTTGGATCGTTCTTCGTCTGGCCCTTCACCCAGGACCAGTTTGTCTTGGGAGACCCTATCAGAGGCAAATTGCCCCGGACAACATAGCTCCTGGGATCACTGGGGCACGCAAACCCCCCCACCACGATAAGGTGACGATCCATGAGGGGGCCATCCATCCATCTTCTTCTGCTTAATCCTTTTCGGGTCATGGGGGGGCTGGAGCCTATCCCAGCATCTTTGGGCGAGAGGCAGGGTACACCCTGGACAGATCGCCAGTCCATCGCAGGGCCAACACAGAGAGACAGACAGCCATTCACTCTCACAGTCATACCTAAGGACAATTTAGAATCCCCAGTTTGAGGCCAATTAACCTAACTTGCATGGGGCTGGGATCGAACCAAGGATCCCCCGGCCAAGGGTGAGTTGCTGTGCTGCCGCAGTGCTAACCACTCCGCCACCGCGCTGCCCGATTAGCAGCACTCTTAAATGTGAAATGAATATGTATGTGCATTACACTTACAGTATATACTGTTAAGTAGGAATGCCTACTGACTGACTGGTCACATCACATTGAGACATTTTATACTTTATGATGTTTTCAGTTCAGGTAGCAATAATCTCTGGTCCCATTTTTAAGCTTGTTTCAGTGACTACAACATACTGTGTATTCACCCACAGAGGTGTCATTTATCTGGCATCGCATGGGGTTGAAATGTATGATTGGTTCTGGTTCTACTAAGTCGCTGATGTCAACTTTTAAAAAAAAAGAACCTTTGCAGGAACTTGTGAACTTCTCAGATAAGATTAATGGACCTCTTGCACAATGTAGAGTAATGTACTTCCACATTCCAGTCCTCAGTTCCGGTTCTGCTTCCATTTTCCTGTTCCCTGGTACTTTCTCGTCAATAAATCAATTTTATCACTTTTACTTATCGCTGTACATACTGGAAATAGTGTTTGGGCAGGTTGTTTTTTCTTTATAAAGTTTGTGTTTCACATTTTGATCATTTTTGTAATCATACTGAGCCGTTTAATAGTTCCCCCAATTAGCTTAGTAGCTAGCAGCTATCATGTTTGTTTATGTTTCTGCCATTCGAATATGTCTCTGCCATTCCAAATACCACTGCATGGGCTGTAACAGATCTGTGTAATGGACATGTATTGTGCAAAGTCTTTACACAAGCTCATTCATGTTCATTTGAGAACATACATTGTTACTAGGAGTGAGTCAAAGTTTATTACAAGAATAAATAACACACTAGCAACTGGAAGCTAACTAAGCTAATATCAATACCAGTAATGGTAACATCAATAACCAAGGGATTCTGCATACACAAAGTAATATTAAAAGAAGTCAGGTAACAACTGGGAGTCAGACTTAAGTTTCAGTGAGTTTCACAGGTCTGTTACAGCCCATGCAGTTTTATTTGGAATGGCAGAGACATAAACAAACATGATAGCTGCTAGCTGCTAAACTAACAGCTGACTGTGTAGGAGTGATGGTAGGTTTCCTTTGTGTACTCTTAGGCCTGGTGCACACGACAACGTTTTCATTTAGGCCTGGAGAGAAACATTTGCATGCACACAACACTCACAGAAGCAACCGCGCATGCACACAGATCCACCAACGGTGTGAAAACTGCTGTTGGAACTAATGGATGACAAGCATAAGTTTTACTAGGGACTTTGGATAAATGCCAGATTCCATCCACAATAAATATTTATATTAATTTTCTTTAAGCTGAAAGAATGAGAGAGTAATAAATAAATTTGATTTTTTTTTTTATGCGATGTCGGGCTGCAGCCACATCTCATCATTTGTGCAGCACAAAACTGGATTTCAAACATTGGCAGCTTCACAGTGATTCGTTCATCATTCAACAAAGGTAGGCATCCTCCTTGGTTATAATTTTGAGGATTATTTTTCTATATAAGGCTGGATCTATTCTGTAAAAAAGCAGTTTTACAGATACCGTTAAAAACCCATTTTTAACCTGATCCTAACTATAAACACATCAGGCTTAAAGTTTAATCACGGAACTTGTATTTCTGTAAGAAATACAGAAAGCTCCATATTTTATTTCTCTGTGAGAAATAAATGCTCCTTGGTGTATGGATTGGCTGAAATCTGTTGTAAATGGGCCGTATATGGGTAACCCCCACAACAGCCACAGACAAGCAGAGCGCTCAGCGGGAGCAATTAACATAGCAGTGTGATCTATGGACTGAGAACAATATGTAGATGTGCCTGGTAACCTCTTTTGTCCTACAGCCCCGGAGCAGAGGAGAATCCAGGCGCCAGTATCCTGCTGTTATGTATGACTTCCTGCTCTGTACTCAAATGTAAATGCCCCATGCCTGACTGCAGTTTCTTTGATGATAACATGCCTTTCATGTATTGTCTGTAACTGGGTATAAATACCGCACATGTTCTGTAACTCATGCTCTTCTCACTCTGACTGCTCAGCTGACGACACCATTGCCTGAGAGCCTGAGGACCAGCCAGACCATCTGCACAGGGCTGGAGTGAGTTCCTATGATGGTGATGATTGATGAATAAACTTCCTTAAAAACTCCAGATCGCCGTGCCTTATTTTAACATCGCCACACCGTAGCTCTTTATTTCCGTAGATACAGATGCGCTTAAAAAGTGCCGGGAAAACTTCTCCACTCTGGAGGCTGGTTTCAAATCTCTACACTTTCACACCTCCAAATATGGTATAGTATGCACGGACAGCTGAACTGGAGACGAACTTCCACGGTTTGGGGTAAAAACGTTGTCGTGTGCACAGGCTCTTAATCTTGTCCTCAGCATACCAACATGCAGGACTGTGAGAGGGGGGAGGGGCCAAGCCTCAACTGTTTTGAATTTGAACTGCAGTACCATTTTAAAACACTAGTTGTCATGATTACATTGTTCCTTTAATTATAGTATTTTTTAGGTTTTCTAATGAAAAATGCATCTACAAAACTATGAAGATTAACTTTGAGCATATCAGAAAGTGTATCTTAAAAAAACAGACACCCAGCTTTTGAGTATTGGTGAAGGTATGCACTTTCTGGACACTTCTCATTTGCTTTTTAGAGGAAGTATCTGATGCATTGTTTTTTCCGCCCATTTTAATCATTATGTGCTTTTTAATCACAACGTTTTTCATACAATATGAATAGAATGTGATTAATTTATTTGCCCAATCTGCAGTTATCTGCAGCGTGTTTGTGAGGGAGTGAACTGTGGGTGTGAATGCAGCCCTGCAGTGGGTCTAGGTCAGGGGTGTCCAACCATGTGCCATGGAGAGCCAAGACCCTGCAGGTTTTACCTCCAACCAGTGTCTTCAACAGCAGATTTCTGTGAACTTCTTCCCACTGATTGCTGATAAGTGAAAACACCTGCTGAAGAGACTGGGTAGAAGAGAAAACCTGCAGGGTCTTGGCTCTCCATGGCACCTGGTTGGACACCCCTGGTCTAGGTCCACCGGGCCAATGGAATCTCTTCTCTCATCCACCAGAGTGGATCCCACCCATTAGGTTCACTTACACTTGCAACAATAAATCTTGAATGACTGGTTTGCAGTCTAGACAGTTTATTGTAATTTCGTGCGTTCTGAGTTGCAAGCTCGAGTTGGGATTTCAGAGAGCGAAATTTGTTCTCAAAGGGTTACTTTTTACTCGCACAATAGAGAATCCGTGCATTCCCACAGCCCGTGAGCGCAGCATAGACTCACTCGACCTTTCGCCTAGTTAAACGGATGGAGGTTCACTGGGTTTACTCTGACACTGCTGACTCCAGAGGCCACGCCCACCAACGACCACGCACCACGTTTCCTCCAACCGTCCCGCGAGCATGCACTGTTCACGCGCCCTCTGCTCTCCCATTGGCCGAAATCCCGCACACGCTCCATTCCGATTGGCTGAGTGTTGCCACCCGCCAGTGCGTGTTGTGAGTTTTGTTTTCCTTTTTTTTTTTTTTTTTTCCCTCCTCCTCCTCCTCCCCGTGTTTTACACACACAGCTGAGAGAAAAGGGAGCCAGTCAGAGAAAAAGACGACCTCAGCCCCGTCGCAGCTCAGCCAGCAGGCACTGGCAACCGCCGTCTCTTTGTTCTAAACTGGCTTTGACAACAAAAACCCCACACCGAATTATTTTATTCTTCAATGCCGTCACGAACATTTACAGAAATGGACTCACGGGGGGTAAGAGAGTTCAATTTTTGAAGCGTTTTCTCGGAAGTTTATTTTGTGTTTCGCCTTTTCCATACCTAACAGTCACTTGTTTACTTTGACAGCAGCTTGACTCGAGTCGAATTTAACATCAGTATGCGAGTTTACTATTTTGTTGGCTACTTTGTGTATTCTAAATATAAACATTGTTTTAAGTTAATTCTTAGTTGATTTTTTTTTTTTTACCAGACGTAATTGTGACGACCGCTATGAGTGTGGCACAATATAATAAAAATATAACTTAGACATTAACGGAAGCATGTCACGCATTAAATCTGGTTACATTACAGTTAAAGACCAGTATTTGCGCTTTGTTTACTGTCTAAACTGAAAAAACAAAAGTTGTCACCCGACGAGCCCACTTCCTGATATAAACCCGCTTTCTGGGGATTTCGCGTGGCTCCTCTCGGCAGCACGTCACTGTTTGGTCTATATTTGGGAAGGGGAGGCGTGTGGCCGCGAGCCAGAGGCGGTGCATGCTGGGCTGGGGTGTAGTCACCACCGGCACCCTCCCTCCCTTCTGCCTTTTTGGCAGCATCACGCAGTTTGGCCCGGGAACTTCAGATTACAGGAACAGTGACTGAGCAGATGACGACGGGAAATGCATTTATTTCCTGCTTTAGAATGAAATGCCTGCCTTTGTCAGGTCAGTTAACGGTGAAAGTTGAAACAACAATTAAAAAAAAAGGTGGTGAAATTTCAACATAAAAAGTACTCTAAAGTTTAATGTTTTTCTCTCTCTCTCTCTCTCTTTTAGACTGAGTATATGGATATTTGTGGGTTTCATGTAAAGAGAAGAAGGCACGATGACAGCGATCAGGCTGTCCTCTCCTCCTCTGGCCTGGAGTACACCGACCTGGAGGCAGCCGAAGCGCTGGTGTGTATGAGCTCTTGGGGTCTTCTCCTCAACGCCAACAAGCCAAACTCCTGCAAACCCAGACCCCTCACCCCGGCTTCGGACTCCTGCGACTCCCTCCTGCCGTCGGAACTGCCGGAGCCCCCGAAGGACTTTGTGTCCCTCTCCTCTCTGGTAAGACGTCCACCAAACAGCACCTGTGACACAGTATTGATTAGTCTCAGCCAGTTTGTGACAGTAGAACACTTCGTGATTGCAAAAGTTTAGAAGCAATAACTGGAAGTGGGGTTAATGACATGAAAGTGGAGCAGATGAGAAGTGCTGCTGCATGATTCAGGAAGTTGTGCGACCTTCAGACGCGGCTCTTTCTTGCAGATGGATGGTTATAAAAATCTCAGTTTACAGCCAAGAATGAACATTCTTGTGTGTACCTGCCTTCTACCTGGATACACTGCCCCTTTCAAAACTAGAGGGCATGCAATATATTTATAGTATTGAATATACTTTAATTGCCTGAATGTCTCGTTGCAGTGTATGACACCCCCTCACAGCCCCAGCTTTGTCGAGACGTCATCAAACGCTATGCTTCAGTCAACTTCCACACTGGCTGTGACTTCACAACGCTGTGCCTCCGCGCTCCATCAGCCTACCCTGGCACCCATTGCCAAAAAGACCCCCACACCCCAGCTTCCGCCTCTGCCCTGCAGAGCCATGGCGACCAGCGTCATACGCCACACAGCAGATCGAACCCTCTGCCATCACCACATTCCAGTGGCCCCCAATCCAGAGAAAAGCAGAGACACAGTAACTGCCGCTGTAACAGACAGCCACCAGCAGCAGCAGCAGCACATTACAAATGATGAACAGATTAGCACACCTCCATCCCCTCCTCCTTCCCTCTTATCCTCAAAAACAGAGCAACCAGCCAGCCTTTCAAAACCCTGTTTGGACAGTGTCTCCAGCCCAACTCCTGTCAACACCCAACCACAAAACAGCCCACCCACTCCCCCTGCTCCCACAGCCCTGTCCCCTCCTTCAGTTGCCAGCCCTCAATTCATCTGCCAGATGTTCCCTGTCAGCAGCCAATCAGGTATAATCTCTGCCTTCATCCCTAGCGCAGTTCAGACACCCAGTGCTGGAATTCGGACTGCTGCCACACCCATCCTCCCCCAACCCAACTCAGCCAACACCTCCCCTGTCCAGCAGTCCCTCATTGTGGGCTCGGCGGTGCCCCAGGGCACGGTTATGCTGGTTCTCCCCCAGCCCTCAGTGTCTCAGGCCACTCCCTGCCCTCAAACCGTCATGACTCTGGGCAACACCAAGCTGCTACCTCTGGCCCCGGCCCCTGTGTATGTCCCCGCAGGACCCAGTGGTACTTCAACAGCCACAAAGATGGACTTTTCCCGCAGGAGGAACTATGTCTGCAACTTCCCAGGATGCAGGAAGACATATTTCAAGAGCTCACATCTCAAAGCACACCTTCGAACACACACAGGTGAGGGTTTACTACATATGGAGGAGTTTAGTTCAGAAGCTTGAATTCCACAGATGAGTGTTACATCCTGTTTTGCAAAACATTTCTTCCCATGGCCTTGTTATTCTTGACAGAAAAACACTGAGCTCATTTTTTAGTGTGAGCCAAGTTTTTATGACTTGTATGTGACGCACTTGTTTTCTGCATTTCGTCTGTCTCTTTCTCTCCCACAGGTGAGAAGCCCTTCAGCTGCAGCTGGGATGGCTGCGATAAGAGGTTTGCCCGCTCTGATGAACTCTCTCGTCACCGCCGCACGCACACCGGGGAAAAGAAATTTGTGTGTCCCGTGTGCGATCGACGGTTCATGCGCAGCGATCACCTTACCAAACACACCCGCCGCCACATGACAACGAAGAAAATCCCCTCCTGGCAGGCTGATGTTCGGAGTCTGAACAAAGTGGCTGCTGGCAAGGCTCCCCCGTCAAAACCTGGTGTCGCCACGCTAAGTATGCTGGTACCTGCTGCCTCAAAGTAGATGACAAACTGGCATCCTACGTACTCCCAAGACAACAGAGGGACATGGGAAACAGCCAAGCACACTAAGCTGCTGTCCTTTTATTCATGGGAATAAAAAAATCATGCACTGGACTCTTTCCTCTTCTGCTCATTTGTACACGTTCTTTAAAGGATTCTTTGTTTACTTTGATATTATGTATGCACACTTGCCAAAGCCTTTGTATGACGTTTGTCTTATACATTTCACCTTTATCCTATGTCACCTCTCCTTCGTTTGTGCTGATACTGATATATATGTTTCTGTGAATGTATTGTAGTATTATAGGATTTATTTGTCTTGTTTGAGGGGAAACAGGTGACACAAAAACTATGTACATAGAAATGTTAATCATCAGTACTATGATTATACTTTGATTATATATCCCTGTCTAACTTTTCATATTATTTAATACATATTTGTAATAAAATAAGATTAAATGAGCCTTCCCATGTGCGTTGCTTGCCGTTTCCAATATTTCTGAGAAGCTGGACGGAGGGACAGTCAGCGACCTTTCCCGGCCAACTCGTGCAGAAATGCGGCGCGTGAGCCGCCTACATCCTGCGTGCGTCAGCCTGACTCCCCCTCCCGCCGCCGCCCCCTTCGGTCAGCTGAAACTCAAGTCTGTTCTTTCAAACGTGCTGACTAGCCCGTGGGTAGCCTTCCCACTGGCTGCACGAGTCCGTTCGTGTTACAAGAGCTCGTTGGGTGAAATGCGGGGACACTGTGTCCTGTTCGAGAATGCTTGATGAATCAGATGAGACAGAAATTGTCCACCGTCTCTTCTGAGCCCATTCAAGGGGGGGGTGAGGGTCTAGCATAAACCCCCCCACAATTCCATTCATGGAAAACTTGCCTTGTATATTTTAAAATCACTGCTTGCATGCTGGCTGAAAATTAAAAAGGTACTGGCATGCCTTGTGTTGGCTCTGGAAACTGCGAAGAGTGTAATAAAGTTATTAGTAGAGAAAGTGGCGGATGAAAGTGATGTTTTGATCCCCTCTCTGTTACTCTTTCATAAGCAGTGGTCTCATACCTAGTAACAGTCCGCCGCTTCCAATCAGGCAGTGAGAAATATGAACCGTTGGGGGTGCGACCAATCACCTCTCTTCTCTGCACACCCGCCCATCTGCCTTACTGACCGACATACCCATTGGCCGCCTGCCACCCGAGCTGTGGTCTACAGCGACATCCGCTGGTAGGAAATTGTAATTTCACAGCCAAGAAATGGCGAGCGCAAGAACGTAATCTACTTAAAAAAGTTAGTTTGGTGGTGAGTAGTGACTTTACGCTTGCCAAACTGGAGATGTTTATTCTTCTAAATGATCGTTTCCTTGTTCTTTATTCTCATACATTTATGAGGTTTTTCCTCAGAAAGTCCAATAAATGTAATGTTTTTAACAGAAAAGAAGTTGCAAAATTATGAGTGAAAGGATTGAGATTTGTGTTAAAAGGGCGATAAATGTGTCACAAAATGAACAAATTTAGATGAAGTTTATTTATGACGAAAGTTGCAATTTTATAGGAAAAATGTGACAATCTTACAAAAGAATACCTCACAAAATTGGCGAGAAAAATCCCAAAATTATGAAAAAAGCAAATGCATTAGATAAAAAGTAAAAAAAAAAAAAGTTAAGAAGCTCGTAAATTCTCAAGACCAAAGTTGGTAGTCACGATTCATAACTTTAGAAAATATTTTCTTACACTTACTCTTATTTTTTTTCCCACAAACACCATTTCTTTTACATGAGTAATTAATACTATAAAGTATCGCTGTTTTCATTTCGGGCTAGCTACTCACCTCTGCCAACAAACTGTAGTGAAGAAAATTAAATTACTCTACATCATCTTATAAATGGCCAGAATTGCATGTCCATCTAATCGAAATTAAACAGACAACAGTCTTAAACTTTGAGATCAGAAATGGATTATATTTTACAAAGAAAAAAAATGGACATTTTACGTGGAAAAATGCACATTTACAAGGAAAAGGGGTCTAAAATAGAATTATAGAAAAGCTAAAAAATAAAAAGAGAGGGAAAAGCTCACAAATTTACAAGAAAATAGTTAATCAAAAAATATACGCTGAAAAAAATGCAGATTTCCACGAGAAACGGTCTCAAATCTGTTCAAGAAGCTACAAAAATAGAACTTTTGAGGAAAAGTTGCAAATATGATAAGGAAAGAAACTCACTAAATGACTAAATTCATTTGAAAGCAGTATTTCTTACTCAATTTCTTTTAAAATTCGCAAATTCGACCGCAAATTTACGGGGAAAAGATCGAGAATTTATCAGAGAAAGGTCACAAATTAAGGACAAAAACGTTCATGCTGCATTTCCCCCCTAGTCCGCCTTGGTCCGCGTGCGCTTTGGACGAGCCCGGCACGCACGCGGTGCTGTTCATGCTCACTTTTTTCATCTACCCAGGCCAAGCGGTTGACGCATGCGCAAAACCATCATTTGTAGTTTCACTCCCACCCGATAGGTAGCGTGACGCGCCAGGATTTTCACCAATGAAGAAACGCTGCTTACTTTCTGCTGCTTGACTTCCCGGTTTTCACTCCTTTTCCACGAAGATGCTGCTGCTGCTGAGGTATTTATGTATGATTCATGTATGGTTATTCTCGTCTTCTGCTTTCTCGTTGTCTTCTTCGTCTACTTTGTCTTGGTATTCTGTGCCGATATCGCCACCTCGTGAGTGGGATGTTCAGTCTTGCGCATGCGCTTTTTAACGTGTTCAGGTCGTGGGCAGGCGGCGCGCGGTCGAGCACTGCGGACACTAGCGGTGTGAAGACGATGACGTAGATTTTGTCACACAAGGTTGGCGTTTTAGGGGGGATGGATTTTGTTGTTACACTGCCAGTGTTGCTATGGTTACAGTAACAAAACGTCTAAAACTGGACGTTAGCTTACTCCCGTTAGTGGTTGAACTGCATATGATATATTTATTTATTTTTGTTGTTTGTCGAATCAGATTCTGACCGTTGGGAAGTTCGAATTTTGACTTTTTTGGAGTCACAACAGCTCAGTGGAAACTTCTGGGAGCTTTCTTTAGCCAGTTGTTCATCTTCAGCATGAAGGACGGAGAAGAATTTTGCCCGACAGCGGACGAAATCGATAGGATTTCAAAAGCTTTAAGGGAAGAAAAGTTCAGAGAAATGCTGCACGACTACGTCCAAGAAATATCAGACCCTGAAAACAGAAAAAGGTATATGGACGACATCAAACTTTTGGAACGAGAAAGGGGGTATGACGTCGACTTTATCCACCCGATACCGTTTAAGACTCTCGAAACGAGCGTGGACGGCAAGGAGCAGTGTTTTATCAATATTTGCGCCAATGAAAAAGTTGGGACGCCAGAATCCAAGCCGACTGTATCCGAGGATGGCCACAGGGGGCAGTGTTGGTCCCTGCCTTACATTACGCACTACAGGAGAGAAAATATAGGTCCTGAAGAGAAGAAAATTATCATTTATGATGTTGTCTTTCACCCAGACACTCTCCACATGGCGAACAAATACAGGAGATTTATGGATATGGTGGAGAACACAGCCATTCAGGGCATCCAGGATGCTTTTAACGTGATTCTGGATAAAAATAACTTGGAAGAGTTAGAAACAAGATACAAAGGCACCCCGGAGGCATGTGTGATTAAAAAACCCATACCTGGATATGAAGCCAAAAAGCCCTCAGGGGAGCCGGACCCCTTCACTTTCCCATACCCAGATGAAAAAAGACCCCAAAAGCCTCCAGAGTCGTACACCAGTGATGCCAAACCCAAACATGTCCAAATACACGAAAAACTCAGAGAAGAAACCACACCAAAATACTCTATTAAGTATCGGTCTTTTATTGATCTGCAGGACTCCAGCCGAAGTCCCAGACCCAAAGAGATTGAGGTTACGATTCATGTACCCCTCCTGTGGTCGGTCACAGATGTCAGCCTTGAAGTAAATGAGAAAAGCCTGATCCTCGGGTCCAAGAAACCAGTCTACAGTCTGATCCTGCCCTTAGCTTACCCTGTGAATGAAGACAAAGCAGAGGCCAAGTTCAACAAACAAAAAGGGCAGCTGATTGTCACTCTGCCAGTCCTCCCTTCTAATTTCAGATTGGAAAAGCATGCTGTGAGTGTCGGTGATGGGAATAGCCAAGAGGACGACAAAGAGAAGAACAATGAAAAGGTGCAGGATCACCAGGAAAATGCTGCGGAGGAAGGGGAAGAGGGGGGACAGCTTGAAGATTTGAAGCAGGCAAAAGAAGAAGAGGAGTATGGTGGAGGGGAAGAAAACATGAAGAGGATGGAGGGAAATGGGCAAGAAAGGCTGGAGGAGGAGAAATTACCAGAGCTGACAAGCAAGGACAAGCAATTGGAGAAGAGAAAACAAAACAAGCAGACAGAAGGAGAGCAGAAAAGTGATTTGAACGTAAAAAGTTCTTGGTGTGATGCTTCCACCCTGAAAAGATGCACAACTAAAGAAGAGGAAAACACAACTTCTGTTGTCCACAAACTTGTGAGTCCGCCTACAACTATAAAGCAGCACAGTTTAATTTCTGCCAAAGTCTCCTGTGGTGAAAGAGAGGAGGAAAAAACATACTTGACCTCAAGCTTGGAATCAACCCCAAATGCAAAGCCTTCAGATATCCAAAAAGACACTGAAATGAAAAGGGATGTTGAAGAAAACATTGAGGTGAGATCTGTTCCAGTTATCATGTTGTAACAAGTGTGGCCAGTCTGTGTAATAAGCTTGTTCTTTTTAAAATTTAGATTAACAAAAAAGAGGCTGCATTTCAGGACGGCACACCTAGTGAGGAATCCCAAACGATCCTGAGCCAGGTCAACATGGAGGACGGCTGGATTATCAAAGGCGATGTGGAGTCCAGTGAGCAGACTGGAGCAGATGATGGTAAGAAGTCACTCGACAGAAATTCTGGTCACGAGGAGCTCACCACTGATACAAACATGATTTGCCAACAGAGCCAATCCCCCATGAGTCACCTCCGGTAGTATTGAGGGAAATTGATGTGGATGGAAATGAAATGGTCACCAGCGATCATTCCACATCAGCCGAGTTTTCCTTCCAGAACATCCTGATGTATGAACTGGACTGATGAAATGTAAGACAAGAGAATGGGTTTTCATTTATTTTCCTCAGCCCATCACTCCAAATCTGTGATCTTAGGCCTGAGATAACATCCATCCATCCATCCATCTTCTTCCGCTTAATCCTTTTCAGGTCGCAGGGGGGCTGGAGCCTATCCCAGCATCTTTGGGCTAGAGGCAGGGTACAGTGGTCAAAATTAGATACGAATCACTCTAATTCAAGAAATCTGTGTGTGTGTGTGTGTGCGTGTGTGTCACGATCGTAGGACTCGCTAAAAGATCGTAGGACTGCCTATGTTCCTATTATGTCTACATGATGTCCTCTAATGTTCCTATGATGTCCAAAGATCATAGGACCTCCTCGGACCGCCTGTGACGTTCCTGATGTCTACATGGTGTGTGTGTGTCTGTGTGTCACAATCATAGGACTCGCTAAAAGATCACAGGTTCGCCTATGATGTCTATATGTCGTCATATAGACCATAGGACTCGCTAAAGATCATGGGATCGCCTATGATGTTCCTATGATGTCTACATGATGTCTATACGACATCATATAGACCATTTAGACACCATAGGCACATCATAGGCTCAGTGATGCATGAAAACTTTGTTAAACAAGCATACGACCTAATAGCATTGAATGCAAAAGATGCAACAGACTTACACAAATGGTCCCCTCCAGTATACAACTAGGACAGTATCAGTCGCTACGGAGGGTGACAAAATGTATGGGTACATATTCATACTATGTAGGATAACTAAGTAGACTGTTATGCTGTTTAGTCCATCTTGCTACAATGCTCCGCACTTTGTATATATATATTTATATATTTATGTGTACATATATACTGTATATCCACTGCTCTTTATATTTTTCGTATCTTCTTAATTATTGCTCTGAGTGTTGCTATCCCTGTGCTGTTGCAATCCTGGAATTTCCCCATTGTGGGACTAATAAAGGCTTATCTTATCTAAAGTGTGCGTCTCGAAAGCCACTCTTTACTCAGATCTATTTTCATGATCCCAAAGACTTTTTGCCGAAGACACAAGACCCACAAGATGAAGAGCAATAGACTGAGAACTGCTGCACGTCAGAAACCATGTCAAAGAGCAAAGGCAGGCATTGCCATGGTTACTGTTGCCATGGTAACCATGTCAGAGATCAATGACAGGAATGCTATGAAATAAGACAAAGACAACTGTCATAAACCCTCTGTTGGACCATTAGCATTACATCTGACGTCTCTTCTTCTAGATTTGATTGGCAGTTGGCAACCAGCTTACAGGTGCATTACCACCACATATTTCACTCTATATCATCAGTCTATCTGGTCAGGAGCTGTCCTTACCGCCACGTAATTCACTCAGTAAATACATCACTCTATCAAAAGTCAGAATTCTTCTTGGTTGGCAACCTCTTCTTCATCTTCTTCACTCTGTATCTTTGTATAAGGAGTTTTTATAAGGAGTTCTGAACAATCTTCTTCTTCAGTGAGATTTCCATGTCTACTTGATGTCTATAACTTACCATGGAAACATTAAGACCGTATCTCAATATACAGTATGTCGCCTGTCTGTCTGTTTTTCCTCATAACTTTGTGACATTTTCCTCATATCTGACATCTCTTCTGGGGTTGGAGGAAAACGATGTCCAGATATACTACATGAAGAAGAAAAAAATTAAGATATTTGATTTTGCTCCTGTGAAAAGAGACATTTATCAAAGGCTAATATTCTGAAAACAACAGCAATAACACAAATGAATTCAGTGTCATCACTGATGTCTGATGTGAAGTTTTAGTAAAATAAAGTTTTAAATGCAAAAATTTTGCTTCAAAATAAACTACTCAAGAAACAACAAAGAATAATTTTATTACATTTTTTACTTGCATATAAAAGCTGTGGGTTCTTAGCACTGTAAAAACAAACTCCCTTTAGCCATCTGACAAAGACCCTGAAGAATGGTAATCAGGAAATTCATCAAATCTCTATTTCCTCGTTAGTGAATGATGGTCATGAGGGAAACCTGTGGTCTTGTCTAAATGAACTGAAGAACAGAAGATGACAAGATGTGAGAGAATTTAATAGCAGCTCAAGGGTACGTATCTGTGTTTGTGCCATTATAAACCGTAAATGCAAGTGTTTGATTTGGAGTAAGTGCTATGCTTATGCCTTACCCACACTGATAAATGAAAAGCTCCTTAAAACGATGAATGAATGTAAAACAAGGTTAAAGCACTTTTTTAAAAAGCAAAGCTAAACAAACTTGCTCACAGTCCCTTCATTTATAGACCTCATCAGGAAACTGCATCACTGGGCTTTCTCCTACAGCAACTTCCTCCAACAATGTCTTGCAATGCAAACTACTGCATCATCCTCAAACGTCCATCCTGTAGTCATGGTCCGTTTTATCTAACTCATCTGATTCCTCTCTGGAGGGAGTTGTCTAAAAATTCTGAGTAGCAGGAGAGGGAGCAGAAGTGCTGCTGTACAGGGGCATTGGTGCCTCCCATGTCATCCACCAGCACCACCGTGTGCGAGACCTGATGTAGGTTCATGCTCACTGATGTCCTGATGTAGAAATTGATGCAGAGACGGCCGCAGTCACACATCTTGGCTACTTCAAGGTCCCGACACAAGTGAGCAGGGATGAGCTGAGGTCCAAATGGTATCCTGTGATGGGAAAGAATAACGTTTTTAGGAGTTGGAATGCGACAGATCACCACGATGAAATCACAAAACAGAAATATTAGAATTCCATCTTTTACTGGGGAATGACCCAACATTGCAATTCAAAAGATGAAACATATACAGTATTTAGGGCTGCAGCTATCGATTAATTGGATAAGCTTTTTGTCTTTTTTTTTTCTTTTGATTGAAGACCATTTGACCAAAAGCTTCACGTGGACAAAATTGCTGGTGCCCCTCTGTTAATGAAAGTAAAATCCACAATGGTCTCAGAAATAGCTTGAATCTGACAAAAGTGGTAATAAATAAAAATTCTATGAAAATTAACCAATGAAAATCAGACAGTGCTTTTGAATTGTGGTTCAACAGAATTACTTTAAAAAACAAACTCATGAAACAGGCCTGGACAAAAATGATGGTACCCCTAGAAAAGATTGAAAATAATGTGACCATAGGGACATGTCCAACCAAGATGTGTCCTCTAATTAACATCACAGGTGTCTACAAACTTGTAATCAGTCAGTCGGCCTATTTAAAGGGTGGCAAGTAGTCACTGTGCTGTTTTGTGACATGGTGTGTATCACACTAAACATGGACCAGAGGAAGCAAAGGAGAGAGTTGTCTCAGGAGATTAGAAAGAAAATTATAGACAAGCATGTTAAAGGTAAAGGCTATAAGACCATCTCCAAGCAGCTTGATGTTCCTGTGACTGCAGTTGCACATATTATTCAGAAATTTAAGATCCACGGGACTGTAGCCAACCTCCCTGGACGTGGCCACAGGAGGAAACTTGATGAAAAATGGAAGAGACGGATAATACGAATGGTAATAAAAGAGCCCAGAACAACCTCTAAACACATTCATGGTGAACTCCCAAGGTCAAGGTACATCAGTGTCAGATCGCACCATCCGTCGTCGTTTGAGCCAAAGTGGACTTCATGGGAGACGACCAAGGAGGACACCACTGTTGAAAACAAATCATAAAAAAGCCAGACTGGAATTTGCCAAACTGCATGTCGACAAGCCACAAAGCTTTCTGGGAGAACGTCCTATGGACAGACGAGACAAAACTGGAACTTTTTGGCAAGGCACATCAGCTCTATGTTCACAGATGCAAAAATGAAGCATACCAAGAAAAGAACACTGTCCCTACTGTGAAACATGGAGGAGGTTCTGTTATGTTCTGGGGCTACTTTGCTGCATCTGGCACAGGGTGTCTTGAATCTGTGCAGGGTACAATGAAATCTCAAGACTATCATGGTATTCTAGAGAGAAATGTGCTGCCCACTGTCAGACAGTTTGGTCTCAGTCGCAGGTCATGGGTCTTGCAACAGGATAATGACCCAAAACACACAGCTAAAAACACCCAAGAATGGCTAAGAGCGAAACATTGGACTATTCTAAAGTGGCCTTCTATGAGCCCTGATCTAAATCCTATTGAACATCTGTGGAAGGAGCTGAAACATGCCGTCTGGAGAAGGCACCCTTCAAACCTGAGACAACTGGAGCAGTTTGCTCATGAGGAGTGGGCCAAAATACCTGCTGAGAGGTGCAGAAGTCTCACTGGCAGTTACAGAAATCGTTTGATTTTTAACAAAATATTAAGGGCACCATCATTTTTGTCCAGGCCTGTTTCATGAGTTTGTTTTTTAAAATAATTCTGTTGAACCACAATTCAAAAGCATTGTCTGATTTTCATTGGTTAATTTTCATAGAATTTTTATTTATTACCACTTTTGTCAGATTCAAGTTATTTCTGTGACCATTGTGGGTTTTTCTTTCATTAACAGAGGGGTACCAACAATTTTATCCACATGTGTTTTATTATTTTTTTTAAATTACTGAAATCAATCAACTTTTCAATGGCATTCTTATTTATTGAGATGCACCTGTATGTGATTTCAGAAAAATCTACTCCTCTGGTCTGGACCATTTGCAAGCTATGCCACTGACATTATATGTCATTCTTGAAGGAAAATTTTCATGCTTTTTGCCCTATGGCAAGATGTATTATCATCATTGAAAACGTCATCATCACCAAACATCCTTTCAACTGATAAAATAAGAAAATTGTCCAAAATTTCAATGTAAACTTTTGTGCATTTATATAAGATGTAATGACTGCCATCTCCCCCATACCTTTACCTGACATGCAGCCCCAACTCACCAATGACTGTGGACATTTGCACATTTTCTTCCAGCAGTCATCTTCATAAATTGGAACAGAAATTTCACTGGAACAAAAGTTCCAACCTTATCACCTTGCCAATGCAGATTTGTGATTTGTCACTGAATATCACTTTAATGTAACTGTCCACAGTCCATGACTGCTTTTCTTTAAACCCACTGTAACCCTGTTTTTCTTCTGTTTAGGTGTTAATGGCTTTCGTGTGGCTTTTCTGCATGTAAATTCCATTTCCTTTCGGTAATTTCTTACAGTTCGGTAACAGACAGTGGCCCTCATTTATCAAAAGTGCGTAGAAATCGGCACACATTTGGGTGTAAATATGATTGTACGAAAAGGTCTACATGGTATTTATGAAATCACGCATATCTGGTCAATCTCATTGTACGATCGTTCACTTATTGATGAATTTGACAGATGGATCTGAGTGTCATTTACAAATTACGAAACTTTATTATCCACAAATGTGGACATTTGTCTTTGGTTTCACCATAAAAACAAGACATATAAGAACAAAGCATTTAAAAATAAAACAATACAATTCAGTATCAGCCAATGGCTGACCAGACACTCCATCCCATATAAACAAGCCTCATACACACTAAAATATACACACATTAGATAATTTAGCGATCAATAAAAAGAAATAATAGGTAAAACATCTACTTGGTGTACAAAAAACTTGCCTCACCATCTGTCACTAGGCACAATCCCAGTGTTGTTTATCGCCTTAGCTGCATTGGGGACAAAGGATTTCTTGTAGATGTTCTTATTTGCTGTTGGTAATCTAAAACGCCTCCCTGAGGGCAAGAGTTCAAATTCGCTATATAGTGGATGAGAGGAGACATAATTCTGTTTGCTTTATTTCTTATATTTTCCTCATACATACTATTTAAATGTTTAGTGATCTCCCTATGATTTTTGAGGCCATACTTACTATTCTCTGCAGTTTGTTCCTCTTCTGGATGTTTAGATTACCATACTACACGATCATGTTAAAAGACAAGACACTTTCCACTAGGCTTTTGCACACAGTTTCAAGGATGTCTTGGCTCACTCCAAAGCTTTTCAGCTTATGTAACAAATAAAGATATTGTGAGCATTTCTTAAAAATAAAATCGGTGTTTTCCTTAAAAGCAAGTTTACTGTCAATATATATGCCAAGATATTTAAAATCATTTACTATTTCAACCATCTGTCCTTTAATTGATACTGGTTGTATTAAATCTCTTTATCATTTTGAATAATTAATTCCTTTGTTTTACTAACATTTATATCTAAACTTGTTAGGCACCAATCTTGTAGACCTACAACGTGACTAACGCATAAGCTCTCTCTCTCATTGTCCCCTCTTTGTAGTAAAGCTACCAGAGCTATATCATCCGCTTACTTAAATAATCTAAAATGATCATAATCGATCTTAAACTCATTTGTGTAAATAGAAAAAAGTAGAGGCTGTAAAATTGTCCCTTGTGGTGCTCCCGTATTCAACACAATTTCATCTGACTCACTGCTGCCAGGAATGGCGTTTTGAGGACGATCTGAGAGAAAGTCTCTTATCCAGTGAATTATACCTCCATTACTCCTAGATCCACAAGTCTCTGCAACAAAATGTGTATTTGCATAGAGTTAAATCCAGATGTAAAGTCTATAAACAATACTCTTACATAATGTGTAGAGACTTGCAGATGTTTAGCTCTGAAAATTATTTTAACATAGTGCTCACACAGGAGACTCCTTACAGTACAGATATATACAGTAATAAAACGACACCTGAAAAAACAAACAAACCTGCAGCTCAACTGCAACGCTAAAAAAATCTTTCAGAAACTAAATTCAGTTTTATACATTCTATCAAATAACTATTTTTTTTAAAAAATTCTGCTTAAATCTGTTTTAATATTGGCTGCAGTAACATAAATATGAATAAAACGTTTATAATTACTAACAACAGTCTTTTTAGTCTTTAAAGTAAATCATCAAATCTCTCATCTAAATATAACACAAGGCAAACATATCACCTGAAAGGCTGCACTGCTCATTATAATTTGATATGATGAAATAATTCTCCCACACAGCCAGGTTTCTCTGCTGCACAGGAGTTTAGTGACTTGAAAACTTGCGTACCCCAGCTCAGAGCTGACGTGAGATTTGAGCACACCGTACGATCACGTTCAGATTGATAAATACTGATCTGCACGTTGAAATGATTGTATGACCACTTTTCTGTCTTACGCACGTTTGATACATGAGGGCCAATGACTCCAGTTTCCACCTATTTGTTCCTCATTTGTTTTGTTGTGTATTTTCTGTTTTCAAGACAAACTGCTTTAACTTTTCTATCTTGATGCTTTGATATCTTCCTTGGTCTCCCAGTCCAAATTTTAGACACAGCTGATTGGGAACAACCAACATCTTTTGCTACATTCTGTGATAATTTAACGTTCTTGAAGAAGTCTTATAATCATCTCCTTTGTTTTAGCTGACATTTCTCGTGTTTGAACCAAGATTCGTGTTTATCAGCTTTTGCAACAGCTCACCAAGGTGTGCAAGCACTCTTTTTTAACTGCAGACATGCAGGTATTTGTTTAAAGATTGCAAATTACAGGGGGATCACATCATGTTTTCTTCAGAATTGAGTGATTCCACATTTTTTCCTCTGTTTGAGCTAAATAAAAAAATGCAGTTGACTACAACATTCTTTCATCCACCTATAAATGTACGGAATCTTTGTGTGTGTGTGTGTCTGTTCCACGCATATCTCTTGAATCGTTCATCAGACTGACCTAAGATTTTATATGTGTTTTGCTGAGGTTACAAGGGTGTACATTGCCAAGTATGGAGTTGTTCAGTCAAAATATGTAATTTTTATCAAAAGTTTAGTCATCGCTCTCTCCTCATGCTCTGGCTTCTAGAGGTGTGGGCGGGGTTTTGCATTGACTCCGTACTGATTGGATAATACGCAACATCACGGCATCAGTAACCACAGCACACCGTGAGCAAAACAAGGAAGCGAAAAGCGACAAATTTGACTAGAGAAAGATAATACTGAAGATTTAATGCTTAAAAAATTATACCATAAAGTTGTCGTGATTGCGTAGGTCTAAAGGATAATTCGGTATATGTGGAGAATATGAGGCGCGTGAGTGGAGCATCAGCGGGGACCCGGGTCTGACAAAGGACACCAGTGTATCCAACACAGAACACGCCAGAAGAAGCAGTGGCCCAACCGGGCAGACCACAGTCCTTCGCAGTGAGGCACACCCAGCCTGCCCAGTCAGTGGTAGACGGGAGTCCCTGCTTCTGCTTCACCCGTGTGGTACCACTGTACTTTGCAGGACCGCGAGTCCCCCCTCCTGCGCGAGAATCTAAAAATTAAAACAGGACATGGCGGGAGAAGCAGCAATGGGTTTCAAATATTTGTAAATGTGTCCTGTTATAGTACTGCATGAGTTTATTGATGATACACCGAAGAAATTCAATATTGCACTTAACTCCATCAACTGAACAGTGATATGAACTAAAATAATTATAATGATGACTGAACAACTCCCATTCCCCAAAGTGCAAGATACACTATTATCTTGAATATAAGTGAAAAAAGATCACACAAATAAGTGATCTGACAAATAAACAAGGGATCTGAAACAGTCGCTAATATTGGATGCCTCATTCATTTTCAATAATTAGGTATTCTGTAATTAATATTCAATCAAATAAATCTTAGTGCCATTTACTCTCTTTTATATTTGTCAAAGTCTAACATGTGATTGCTGACATATAGCCCACACCTCTTGTATTCCACTTTCAAACACAGCCTTCATTTGGGCCTGGAAAGCCTAACTGGGATACCTGTTTGAGACAGGACTACTTGCGATCTACGGGCAATGCCCTAGTTCTTTTTAAAATTGTTTCTTAAAACCAGAAGGTTGGCATTTTGAATAAAAGAATGTTTTGTGACATGTCTGGGATTAGTTTAGTTTATTTTTTGACAAAATTGAACAACTGAATGACCATCCTCCAAGAGTGGTGATTCCATAATTTTCACCCCAGGATGTATAATCCATTTTCTTTAATTTTTTTGTTTATGTCCTTTGACTCCACTTACTCCACTCTTACTTTAGAACTTTTTTAGGAATGATTTGTACGAACAATTTCAAAGGATTCACACACAATTTTTTACACTGCAGTTGTGGTGCAGGTGTAGTGTGGCTGACTACTGAGTGGCTGGGTCAGGGGTTTGATTCCCACTCTGTCTGCAGTCTGCATGTCGAAGTGTCTTTGAGCAAGACACTGAACCCCCAGTTGCTCCTGGTGAGTCAGGCCAGTGCTGGTGCATGGCAGCTCTGCCGCCATCAGTGTGTGAATGTGTGTGTGAATGGGTGGATAGCAGGATCTGCAAAGCGCTTTGATCATCTAGAGATGAGAAAAAGCACTATATAAGTGAACACCATTTACCATTTACATAGTATGCGGATATAAATCTGACCTGAGATTGACCACGGCTCTGGAGGCGACCTCCTGAAGCGTAAGTGGGAATGTGAGCTGCATTATATGGTCCAGAGGGTTGGGCAAAGCAAACGGATTTCCAAACAAGTCCAGGTTCTCCAGACTAAGCTTACGAAAGTCCCTTGGCAGCACCTCCAGCTGGTTGTGAGCTGCAGACAGGTTCCTCAGTTTTGAGAGGCGGCCAATGTGAAATGGCAAACAAATGAGCTGGTTGTCGTCCAGTTTGAGGTTCACGAGTTCTCTGAGCTGGCAGAACTGAGTGGGCAGGGACTGCAGTCGATTCTGGCTGATGTCCAGGGTCTGGAGGGTTCTCTGCAGGGTGGACAGGCAAAGCTCTTTGCTAAAGGCTTCCAGGTGGTTGTTTTGGAGGATGAGTTCAGAAAGGCAGCTGAGGTCACCAATGGTGGCAGGTAGTTTCTTGATGTGGTTGTTACTAAGGTCGAGTTTACAAAGAGCTGCAAACACAAAAGCAGAGAAAAGCAGGAGAACTTAGAGCTGAAGTCCAGATGGTCAGTAATGGATTCATATACAGCAGGGAAAATAAGTATTGAACACGTCAACATTTTTCTCATTAAACATATTTCTGATGGAGACACTGACCTGAGATTTTCATCAGATATCAGTAACAACCCAAGTAATCCATACATACAAAGAAATCATGGCAACTGTGCTCACAAAACAAGTTATATTTAATAAAGTGGAATGACACAGGGAATAAGTACTGAACACATGAAAAAAGGGGTAGAAAAAAGCATAGGAAGCCAAGAAACCAGCTGAAATCCATCAGAATTTAGGAAGCCATCCCATCCTCCAACAGTGCAAATTAATTTCAGCTGCTTAAGTCCTGACTGATAGCCTTTAAAAAGGTCTGTAAATATCAGATTGTCACACCACAAAGAACTCATGATGGGTAGAAGCAAAGAGCTCTCTCTAGACCTTCACAACCTTATTGTTGCAAAACATAATGATGGCATTGGTTACAGGCACATTTCTAAACTGGTGAATGTTCCAGTAAGCACTGTTGGAGCCATCATTCAGAAGTGGAAAGAATATCATTTTACCATAAACCGGCTACGACCAGGAGCTCCTCGCAAAATTTCTGACAGAGTCAAAAGAATTATCAGAAGAGTTATCCAAAAGCCAAAGACCACTCATGGAGAGCTCCAGAAAGACCTGGAGTTAGCAGGTACTGCTGTTTCAAAGAAAACAATAAGAAAGAACTTGCACAGAAGTCCAGATGACATAGTTCACACTTCATAAAAGCAGTGGTAAAATCTGTTAAAAAGGATGGATTAAATGCACGCACACGACGCGCAGAAGGTCCAGATTTTACCCCAGTGGTGGACACTAATTGTGAATAAAACAGACAGACAATCCAATATGCAGGCATCACATATCTCTTTTATGCAAATATTCAGCCCATACGATAAAAAAAGATCCAACACATACTTTTTCATGAGTCGGAAGACTTACCGACTGAATCAGAGAAAACGAATCAATGAGATTAACAAAATCTTTAACAAAGGGTCCACTTTCACAACAATGTTAAAATCACCAACAATTAAAAGACGATCATATTTTAACGCGAGGCCTGTTAACACAAGCAAAGTCATTAGCCATGTTTACATGGACACAAGTAATCAGATTAAAAGCCTGATTGGAATAAAAACGCTTCATGTAAACACGGCAATCTGAATATTCTGACCCGATCACACTCAAATGGATCAAAATTTCCTCCCGATTGAGACGGGTGGTTTATTCAATTCAATTCAGCTTTATTTATAATGCGCCACATCACAACAAAAGCCGTCTCGTGGCGCCACAGTGCAGATAAAAAAAAAAATCACACAGTTGCACAGAAAGACCCAGCAATCAGACGATCCCCTATGAGCAAGCACTAGGCGACAGTGGAGAGGAAAAACTCCCATTTGGAAGGAAGAAACCTCTAGCAGAACCAGGCTCAGGGAGGGGCAGTCGTCTGCTGCGACTGGCTGGGGATGAGGGGATAGGGAGGATGGAAAGGACAGACATAAAGAACATAGCAGTAAGATGCCAAGTACAATATTGGAGATCAACCAGCAGTATTGATCAGATAACAATAGAACAAGAGTGGGGTTAAAAGACACAAATACCCTCCTTAAATGAAAGCTATATTAAAAAGGAATGATTTTACCCTGTTCTTAAAGACAGAGACCGAGTCTGACTCCCGGACCCAGAGTGGTAACTGGTTCCAGAGAGAAGGGGCTTGGTAGCAGAAGGCTCTGCCTCCCACCGTACTTTTGGAGATTCTGGGCACCACAAGTAAGCCAGCATTTTGGGAGCGTAATGCTCTGTTAGGATGGTAAGGTAATATCAGATCTTTTATATATATATATATATATATAAAATATCCAATGCAGAGAGGCAGTAACACCATCAACCATGCTATCAATCACGAATGGCGCAGACTCTCCATCACTTATTTCAGGTGTTTCTGTTGTGTTGACCCATGGCATAGAGGAGACAATCTGCAAAAATTTAGCAACAACGTCATCAGAAAGACATCTGCTGTAGTAGTATTTTTCTTTAGGAAATAAGTGATCAGAGATAATGAAATCAAAAATTAACAGACAATGGTCAGACAGTACAGGATTATGAGGAGACACAACCAGATTTTCGATATCTATACCATATGTCAAAACAAGGTCCAATGTATGGTGGAAATAATGGGTAGAATTTTTTACTTTTCGGGAAAACCCCATTGAGTCTAAAATTGAATTGAAAGCCTTATTAAGACAGTCACTCTCAACATCAACATGTATATTAAAGTCCCCTACAATAATTATTCTATCGGCTTTCAGCACCAAATCAGCTAAAAATTCGGCAAATTCCGATAGAAACTCTGAATAGGCCGTGGGAGGACGATAAACTACGGCAAAGAGAACTGGGATCAAGCCAAGATTGCCAACAGGCCCCACACTGAGGACCAAACCTTCAAAGGAATTAAAACATAATTTCTGCTTAACATTAACCAGCAATTTAGGATGGAAAATTGCAGCCACTCCACCACCACAACCAGAACCTCTGGGGTTATGACAGTTTAAATACCCAGAGGGAGTTGATTCATTCAGACCAACATAATCATCAAGCCCGAGCCAGGTCTCTGTGAGGGATAGTAGATCGATCTGGTGATCGATTAATAGATCACGGACCAGAAGACCAGAAGTTTATGCCAATTGTTAATCCGATCGGTGCGCATATAAACACTTATTCCGAAGTTTGGGTAGAAAATATGTTTACTGTGCATGTCTGTACGTCAGCCACACGTGGACATGACGTATTTCCGCCTTTACAGCAGTTGGTCTGTATTGTCCTGCTGTCTCCCTCTGTTCGTCATATGCAGAAGTATGTACTGCTGGACTTGTAGCTTCATTATGGAGACCAGCAGAAGCAAAAGTACAGTCTGAATAACACAGTCAGGTCCATTTCAAAATGAGAAAGACACGAAGCGAGGTTTGTTTACATCGGAAGTTGCTTCTTCTTCTACTATTTCCAGAATGTCGGATAATTGCGCGCACGTCAAAATGATTTAATCCGTTCAAACATGTGACACATGGAAATGCACGTCCTATATGGATCAACTTTTTTAGGATCCATGTAAACAGTAAAGTTCTGATCTGAATTGTAATCAGATTGAAGAAATTTTACACATGTACTGTAACTGTGGCTAATAATAAAATCCTTGATGCACTTTGGTGGCTGATACACGACTACACAGAACAGAGGAGGAGAAACGTTTATTTCCATCAGTTGCAGCTCAAAACTGGAGTATAAATCCCAGTCCACTTGCCGACATTGAAAACTGTTTTTAAACACTAAAGCCAACCCATCACCTTTACCTGTGGTCCAGGGGGTGCTAAAGAAAGAATAGTCAGGAGGAAGGAGTTCGGCGAAAGGAGCAGATTCACCAGCATGAAGCCACGTCTCAGTTAAAAACATAAAATCCAACTCACGGGAGATGAAGAAGTCATTGGGGATGAATGTCTTATTTGCAAGAGATCTGGTCTTTAGCAGGGCCAAGCTTTATGGAGATGGTGATTTCATTTTCCAGCAGGACTTGGCACCTGCCCACACTGCCAAAAGTACCAAACCTGGTTTAATGACCATGGTATCACTGTGGTTGATTGGCCAGCAAAGTCTACTGATCCAAACCCCATAGATTCTCTATGGGGTATTGTCAAGAGAAAGATGAGAGACACCAGACCTAACAATGCAGATGAGCTGAAGGCCACTATCAAAGCAACCTGGGCCTCCATAACACCTCAGCAGTTCCACAGGCCTTCAAGCCATGCTGCACTGATGCAGTAATTCATGCAAAAGGAGCCCCAACCAAGTATTGAGTGTGTACTTCGATATACTTTTCAGTCAGCCAACATTTCTATTAAAAATCCATTGTTTTTTTAATTGGTCTTATGTGATATAATTTTCTGAGAAACTGAATTTGGGGTTTTCATTAGCTGTAAACCCATAATCATCAAAATTAAAAGAAATAAACACTTGAAATGTATCACTCTGTGCATAATCAATCTATACAATATAGGAGTTTCATTTATTTTAATTGAATTACTGAAATAAATCAACTTTGTGATATAATTTATTAAGATGCACCTGTAATTATTGGGGCAGAACCAAATTAGGATAAGCTTATCATCCATGAATATACAAGAAACGTAGTTGTGTACAACCGTACGGCAGGATCCCAAGGTGAACCTGTGTTATAAGTTTGGTGACCCTAGCTTTCTTTGTTGTTGAGATATAGTCTATATGGCATTGTGACCTTGACCTTTGACCTTTTGACCCCAAACCCATAGTCAGAGGTCAGGGTCTCAGGGCAAACCTGCGTGCCAAGTTTGGTGACCCTAGCATTACTCGTTTGACAGTAATACAGTATAGGAAATGCCATCTTTGACATTTAACCTTTTGCTCCAAAACTCCTGCAAAAATCATCCAATTGGAGCCAGATTACAATATGCACATCATCAGTGTATATCAAACCCTGGTACCAACTTTCAAAACAATCAGAACAAAATTGTGGAAGCAGCTGATGTCACAAAAGTGGGACAGACAGACGGGTAGACACAGGCAGACAGACTGCCCTAGGGCTGTGCAATATGACGATATATATCAAATGACACGATAAAAATGTCTATCATTTCATATAAAACTCATTTATATCAGGATTTAAAAGACACATACCCCATCTCTTCAGAAACACTCCTCATATACTACTTGTCAGTGCCCCGCATCTCCACCACATGTGCACAGCAGAACAGGTATAGATGGGTCATTCTGGTGGTTTGCACAGCAGCTAACTTCAAACTAATGGTTTGGTCAAATAGCCGCTACTTCTGTTTGCCAGGGATGTGGGACTTTTTCCCACCGTGCTGCATCAGAGAGGATAGTCCTCTAACCCCGTTTTAATTGGAGGCAAGTAACGTTAACACCATCTCTAATTATAAAAGAGCAAATGCTAAATGACGATGCTAAGTTGTCACTAATAGGAAACATCATTAGTGTCTCAGACCATCGTTTCTTTGGTTTAAATTACTGCTGAGTTTCGTAATTGTGTCTGAAAAATATTATTAAAGCTGCAAAAGTGTGCTGTAGCGGCACACAAAATAAATAATAAATAGATTAAAACGTGTCAGATGAACAAGTTGGCTCTCAATGTAATTTACTTGATTTCTAATAATTTTAGTCAAGTAGCAATAATGAATAAAGTTGAAATCATCACATGTATTTTATTACATTACCTGTTGTGCCTTTGATGTTCAGATCATGACCAATATGAAATATTTTTACAAGGAAGCAAACAGGTTAAATCTTCAAGCTGTAAAGACTTGTTTCAAATTTTCTGTAAAATGTAGTTCTAAACAAATAGTGGGGAATAAATTAGGACACCCCCCATCTTTTTTAGGACACCCCCACATTCATTCCCACTTAAAATGGCTAAAATAAATGTTAAAAAATGCAAATAAAAACAAAAACAAGGCTATACATAGATATGTGACCATTTCTTAACCACTTGCACTCCGTTGTTCCGCGGGCGGGCAAGTCTCTGCGTCCTAGGGTGCATGAGGGCGCACGAGAGCGCACTCTTGCGCGCTCGGACGCATGACGCATGATAGAGATACTGATGGTGGTGATGTAGGTGGTGTGGCCTCCAAGCGCCACTGAAAAAAAAAAGCTGCAGTCACAGCCGCGAACAGATTAGTTCATCTGATTGACTTCTCATTCGACTAATAAGAGCTTGAATTGGGTTTCTGAAACCATGAAGAGCCAATGAATGAAAACCTAGGAAGGAGGACCCGCCTACTGTGAATGCAGGAGCCAACTGAAGCACAGAAATTCGGGCTGGGTGAAGAGATATTTACTGTTGCAGCAGATGAAAACAAAGGACGCTGGACGAACCTGCTACAGACCCAGGCTCACCCAGCAGCATGGAGACCACCCACAAGTGGGACCTGCACTCATTCCAGCAGAATAGACGTTTAGGATTCTCTTCCGTCATCATAGACCGACGGAGGCCGACGACAAAGGTCGTAAATCATTCACCAGAACCGCAATATTGGAATTATGTTTTGATCGGGATCCACGAGCGGACCAGCGTCGCGTTCGTCTGACAACGGGGAAGAGAAGTTCGCCAGGACTCTGCTGCTGTGTAGAGGTAAGGTGTTATAAGCTAAATTATTATTTATCCCTGGAAATTGCAATCAAAAAATGACTTTTGACCGATCGGTAAATTACAACTGTACTGCGCCCGAAGTACGAAGTGCGTGCGCCGCGATAAACGGTTCATTTGCCGTGTTCGGACCGTGAACGCCCCCCCCGCTGCAGAAGAGGAGCGGGGGGGGCGTTCACGGTCCGAACGCCCCCGGGTCCACGGGGGGAAGCATATGAGTCTATTCCGTCATGTAGCAATGGCCGTCTTCTGTAGTGAGGGGGGGGGACAACCCCCCCCCCCCACACACACACACAGTAGCGGGGGGGGGGGGGGGCGCTGTGAAAACATGCAAGGAGTGTAATCCGTCATGTAGCAAGGGCCGAACTCCGTCTTTTGTAGCCGGGGGGGGACAACCCCCCCCCCACACACACACACACACACACAGACACAGCCCTGAATGTGACCTTTCATTAGAGCTTAAAATGAAGATTCTACATTGAATCATTCAAAAGTTACAGACGTTTTTCCAAACTGTGCCATTTGGCACAATTTGGCACAGTTCCAAAACGCCTGGGCACAGCCTGAGAACAAAGCTGTGTAAAATATTCATTTTTTGTAGTATTGTTACCAAATTTGGATCTCAGCTGGATAACACTTGGTTCTACATTTATGTTGCATTTTCCAGCCGGATCGGACAGCTGTGTGTTATTTGCAAGCATTTGTATCCAAAAAAACACCGTGTCCAAATTTATTTTCTTCAAGTTCAGTATGTTTAGATGACTGTAACTCAGTGGCCGGAGCACGTAGAGAGATTATGTTTATTTTGCCAAAAAATTCAAAGTGTTTTCTTTTAAATGAGACCAACCCCATGAAGATGCTGCAAAGGGTTAAATAACAGCTTTCGATTTACTTTGGGCACGTTTTTTTTTTGGCATTTTTAGGAAAATTGCCCAGAGTGCAAGGGGTTAATAAAGAACTGAATATTTAATGGGGTGTCCTACTAATTTTTTCATATGACTAACTTACTAATGTTTACTTTTAATTCATATATATTTATTCCATCTAGCAACAATGCTCCGCACTGTGTGTTTATATATCTACATATTTATTCCATCTAGCTACTATTGATAACCGCGGCACATCCGGGTAACTGCGTGGTCACGTGGCGCGGAAAAGTCATAGCGCAGTGAAAACAAACCCACGTTGCAGCGTCGGAGGTGTGATAAGTTAGTTGGATTGGGTCGATTTCTGCGTTAAAATGCCGTCATCATGCGTGACATACGGCTGCACCAACCACAACATGATGAAAGAAAGTTGAGTTTCTACAAGCTTCCCAGTCGAGACAGAGGCCCTGAGAGGAGAAACAAATGGATAGCATCATGCAAACAACAGAATGATGATGGGAGCAAGTGGTCTCCAGCCAAAAGCAGGGTTGCGTGTTGTGACCACTTTATCACAGGTAAGTCCTTATGGGGCAAAATCTTAGTTTTTATTTTGTGCGTGTGTGTAATCTGTGAAGAATGCAATCATTGCATTAGCCAGAAATACATCACATTTTAAAGTTGATACCTGGAAGCGTAATATAGATGCATCAATCCTACCCTTTTTTTTACTAATAATATATTCCAGGGAAGCCAGTCAAGAAGGACATGGAGC
Source organism: Pholidichthys leucotaenia (assembly GCA_020510985.1). Taxonomy (NCBI): domain Eukaryota; kingdom Metazoa; phylum Chordata; class Actinopteri; order Cichliformes; family Pholidichthyidae; genus Pholidichthys; species Pholidichthys leucotaenia. Next base: position 141,720,678 of record CM035842.1, on the reverse strand, counting down.
ATCCTGACTACATTCCCTGTATATTGCCATCACAGAAAGGTAGCTATGAGCATGCCAAACAACAACTGCAGAGGTATGACAGGACACAAAAGAGGAGAAAACTTGAAGACAATACTAGTAAAATCACCTGTTTTTATTTTCCATGTGTGTTCATGGCCTTACCAACTCCCGTATATATAATGTTTTGAAATACTGTTATCATCATGATGTCTGTAGTTTGGCGTTGTAGCGTGATTTCGCTGTAGGATCGAGCGTATTGCTGTACTTGTGCGCCATGGTAGCATGGAAAGCAAGCGGTGATAGCGGACACGTGGGTTTGTTTTCACTGCGGTCTATTTTTGGCAGCAGCCATCACGTGACTGTGACGTTGCCTCGCGGTTATCAATACTCCGCACTGTGTGCTTATATACTCATATATTTATTCCATCCAGCTACATGCTCCGCACTGTGTTTATATATTTATATATCTATCCCATCTAGCTACAATGCTCTGCACTGTGTGTCTATATATATATATATATATATATATATATATATATATACAGTATATATACAGTATATATATATATATTTATATGTACATATGTATACTTGCTGCTCTTGTTTTATCTCTTGCCTTCTGATTGTTGCTCTGACTGTTGCTATCCCTGTGCTGTTGCAATCCTGGAATTTCCCCATTGTGGGACTAATAAAGGCTTATCTTATCTTAAATGCACATTAAAAATCAATTTTATAACAACACTACAAAATTAAGGGGGGAAAAAGGTGCATGAAATTAATGACAGATGAATTTTCATAATTGTTTTTTTTAGTATGTACTTTAAAATGTAAAAAAAAAGCCGTAGTCCTCTTAATGTGATTATAATTTACAGAAAATATATATTGTTATATATACACACAGTATATGTATATAAAAAATTACTCATCCCCTCCGTGGATTGCCACTTTATCATGGTGGAGGGGTTTGAGTGCCTGAATGATCCCAGGAGCTATGCTGTCGAGGGCAACTTGCCCCCGGTATGGTTTCCCAAGGCAAAATGGTCCTGGGTGACAAGCCAGACTAAGAGCAGTCCAGTAGATCTCCATGAAAAATGTTACATCAAGGACTCAGTGTACCCAAAGGAGGCACATGGGTCCGCCCTCCAGTGGGCTCACCACCTGCAGGAGGAATCATGGGGATCATGGTGCTATATGAACTGGGTGGAAGCCGGGCTACTCTGCCTGGACTGATGCCTCTGCGACCCAAACCTTGGATAAGCAGTAGAAGATGGATGGATGGATGGATGGATGGATGGATGGATGGATGGATCCAAGATTGCTTACATTGTGATATGAAATTTTGGTCATATCACACAGCCCTAGACTGCCCCATGACATGATCCCAGACCAAAGGGATTGAAGACCGAAGGGGGATTATGTCATGGGGCAGTCTAGGGCCCCTCCAGGATTTCGTGGGATGTTTTTATGATTGTTGCGGGCCAAAAAGCCTGAATTCACGGGAGCTGTTTTAAAAAGTTGCAATAAAAGCTGCAGTGTTTTTAGAGTGTTTTTTGCACTAAAAGTTGTGGGAAGAATTCCAAATGTTAAAGCAGATGCTTTTTTTCCTGTTTACTGCAGTGATATTCGATAAAACAATACAAGAAAAGCACAGGATTGTCAAAAATTTCCTATTATAGTGATTTGTAAATTAAGCAGAAACTTCTGCTATACAGAAAAACTCTTCTGTGCAACAGCAAATACAAACATTAACACAATATCCATTACAACAACTAAATTGCACTGAATGCATGTTAAAGAGTAGAGATTTGGGAATTATTGGCAGCACCTTCATTTGAAAACTCCCTACGGTTCCCAACCACTCAGTACCGAGCAGAGAGGAAAAAAGAAATAATTTATTCTGTTGCTCTGTATTGGCTATTGGGAGTCCGTGTTTTTCTGAAAAAAAAAATTACAGAGAATATTCTCTCTCTTTCCGTGCCTACCTGTCTGTCTGCTGCATGTCGATCTTCACACACACACATCTTTCATTTACAGTGGGGGGTGGGGGGATGCGTTTGTCCGTCCACACCGGAGATTCACAGTTTTAAAGCTCATTGACCAGATGTAGTAATGATTTTACCTCTAAAGATGTATAAATGTTCAAACACTGGCTGTAGTGTAGTGTACTCTCCTCATGCGCGCTCCCGCGATGGGGCGCTTTTGGACAGGCACGTTTTTCAACACAAACCCAGCGCTTCATACATGTGGTCAGGACGGAGACGTGGCAAGGTGTCCACGGGCAGGCTGGGGGAGACGGAGGAAGGGACGGTGTTGAAAACCTTGCGGGTGAGTGTTTTTTTTAAATCACACACTCTGTTTGCTGATGTGTTCTGTTACTCACTGTAAACTACAAACTCACTACTCACTGTAAACACGGAAGTGAACGCGGTGCAGCGATGCATTTGACTGGTTAGACTGACCGTTTCAGCGCCAGTTAGACAAATTTGATTGGTGAAATTGGTGGAAGTTGACGAGGATTGGCCAAAGTTGCAAGGTCGCGCAACACTTGCGCTGATTGGCTGATTTCACATGAATTGGTGCAATCGCAACATCGCGAAATCCGGGAGGGACTGCCAAACCCATAGTTATAGGTCGGGGTCCCAAGGTGAACCTGTGTCCCAAGTTTCATGACCTTAGCTTTGTTTATTGTTGTGATAATAGTTTAAATGGCAATTCAACCTTGACCTTTAACCCTGCAATCCTAAAACCATAGTCAGAGGTCAGGGTCTCAGGGTGAACATGTGTACCAAGTTTGGTGACACTAGCTTTACTCGTTCTACAGAAACAGTGCAAAGGGAATGCTAACGTTGACCTTTGACTGTTTGACTCCAAACCCGTAGTCAGAGGTCAGAGTCTAGGCCGTCTAAGATTTGTCTTGGACACGGTTATTTGAAAAGCCCACGTCATTTCCTTCTGTAGTTACGGCATTCACAGCGTAGGTGTTGACGCCACCGACGCCACTCTACACAGCAGGGCGACGGCAATACCCCTTCAGCCTTTTAGAGACTAAAGCATAAAAATGAATACAAAAAATAGCCTACATCTAAATTAATTTTCAAAGAAAACGGTATATGGACATAGTTGTTTAAAGGAAATTAAACACATAATCAAATTAAATCAGAAACATATAAAACTTGTTTAACAAATGTCAACCAAAAATGTGGAGGCTTAATAAATTAGTGAATCAATACTATCATTATATTTTGGAGCATTTCTTGGTACATGAATTGGTTAAAAGTTAACGTATCGAACTCTTTATGTATTGAATAATTTATTTTAGATTCTAGCAGTTTCATCTCACCACAGCCAAACACCCAGTAGTCCAATATTACCTTTAAGGGACAGCATGCGCATGTCCACGCGTGACAGTCTGCAGTACGACACCTGCAGCTGCTCGAGGGAGTGTGGGAAGTTGGAGGTCAGAGGGTAGTCCTTCTTGGAGACGATGGTGAGCTTCTTTTTGGGCTGCTCAACATCTCTGGCACGGACGGGAGTGAGCGTGGACAGGGGGAGGCTGCTGGTGTCGCTTCCTTTGTCTGCTAAACGAGCCGCTGAGAGGAAGTTTTTTAGGCTGTGTGCATCGGCCTGCAAACACATAAAGGTGCAGATTGATGAGAAGGTTCACAGATAACAGATACAGCAGATGTAGGGTATCTTCTCAGGCAGCTGTGCATGACCAGATTCCCTGAAATATCCAACCTACATTCAGTGGCCTAGAATATCTTGACACACTTCATCTGAATTAACACAATGTTCTTTATGCAGTTGGGAGTAAAAATGTGGGTGGGAAGGAAAGCACAGAATGTTGAAGACATGCACAGTACAATACAGGTGGTGGAATTAGGAAAAAATGTGACCAAACAAATTAACACCAACAGAAATGTATCAATTGGCACACATTTTTAAGTTTCCACATCTTTCACATGTATGAGATTCTTTTCATTGCTTAAGCTAGCCACACACCAAAAGATAACTGGGTCGATTTTGGGCCCAATTCAAACGTAGGAAAAGTCCTGACCATCCTGTCAATTCTCCTGTGGTGTGAGGGCTGTTGTACGAGTGAGCCAACCTTCTCAGGAGAACATCAGGGCCGCTCTGATCTCAAATTTTAAATATCAAACACGTTGCTTATTTGCAATCCAACATCCTGTTGTGTGGGGGAGGACGCAGAGGGCAGATGAGCTCACACTCTGTTGACTGTCATATGACTAAAATGATAATTAAAAAGCAAGCAGATGTGCTGTCAGTCATGTTTGTTCTATCTTTGTTTTTGGTGTTGTGGCTCACCAACTGAAGTTTGAAAGTGGCTTTAAAGTGTGCACGAGTCATTAGCTTGGCTTGTTTTCTACAGGTAGAATTGCGTGTTTGCGGCAACCTCTCCTGGGAGGGTACAGTAGTTATTTGTGAAATGAATCTAGCAGGGTGTGGTTTGCTGTCTTCCTCACATTGCTGCACTCCATACGCTAGCCACAAAACTGTTAAAGAGTTCTGAATTTTTTTTTACCATCTTTCGTGGAACTTCTCATGTTTTCAAAATTTCAATATTCTCTTGGTGTGGGCCACTTACCTGTCAAATCCATAAATGCAAACAATGGCCATTTGAAGAAACAAAAAGGGTTGTCATACCTTGCTTAAACAAATGTCAACTGCAGGCTCTTTTAATCTCACAGTGGCTTTGCCTTCCTCAACAAACCAAGTGAAGAACTTCTCTATGTTGTCTTTCAGCTGCAAGAGAAATTGGCAAAGGTGAGTAGTGGGGAAAAAAATTTTTTTTCGCAACTTCAGGGTGGATATGAGTCACCATTCATGCAAGAAGAGTGACTCAAGCCTGCAACATGTCTAGACAGATGTACTGGAAATCATCATTTTCTTTATCAATAATCAGGTGTACACAGCTACAGGCTCTTAAAAACCTGAAGGAGAATGTTTTGAAATCCCATGAAATCAATAGGATTAAGGTTTCTAATGTCAATGTATTGGCGGGGGGGGGGGGGGGGGTTAAAAGTTTATAGGAGGCTGAAAAGTTCACAGGCTGACCATGATGCAGTGGTCAAATTTGACCAAATGTGGTTTATTTTCCAACATAGTCCCCCCTTTGGTCCAAACACTTCTTCCATTGGTGTTGCAGCGCTTGGATCCCTGCAGTATAGAAGCACTCTTCTTGATCCTCAAAGGCATAACTCCTTCTTAGTCAGCCTGTGAACTTTTCAGCACCCCCTCGTATGTGGGAAAGATAATGAATAATAATAATTTTAAAAAAAAAACAACTTTAGGTGACTACAGCAACAACAACCTGAAATGTCATGCTATTGTCTGATTGTCTTTATAATAAAAAAATACATCTTTTTTACAAAGATGTACATATAATGTATAAGCAAATGTATACAACCTGATTACACTGCTTTATCTCATTAAACTTTAAAGTGCTGATGGCACGTTTTTGACATTTTTTAGCATGTTGTGTAAACCTAAAAGTCATTGTCTATGATCAATATAATATTTACAACAGCGCCTGCATAAACTAGTTATCAAAAAACCACAGCCGCTGACTGGGCTGTGGTGCCACCCACCAAATTAAGGTCGGCACCCCAATGACGTAATCCACAGAACGGACTCCGGTGTTGTTAACTAGAATGACAGCAGCTTTGTAGCTCACAGTTTCTCTGGTTTCTTGTTTTAATTTTACGGCTATGCCTTCACGTTGTGTCACAGGCTTAGATAAAGACAGGACCACATCACACGCTTCAGCTCCAACTGTCATAAGCCTCCTGGTGCACTTCTCCTGCGCCTTTAGGCAGGAGGAGCGCACAGAGGAGGGGAAGGATTCATGGATTTACGTGCAGCTTTGCCCTACTTTCTGTGATCGCATGCTTACATCTCACTGGTCCGGACACGTCCCCTCTCTCGTTATCACCAGCTGATTCAAACTCCCGCTGATCATGTTTCCCGGTCCTCGCCCAGGTGCTTCTCATCACACCATCACCAGCAGTGCGTGTACATATTAGCAGCCGTTTGCCATTAACACACTGCTGGTCCATAGTATTGTCATCTGTGCTGTTTGTCTGCCAGTATTTTTAGCACTCTCACGACATGTTAGTCACTCCATGTTCGCCGTGGTTCTCGTGCGTCCTTGAAGCGATGTCGGCTCTGGGGCGCACCTGTGGCTAACACGTCTCCTCTCTTTCGTTCTCTGGGTGATATCTGCCCCCGAACGCCATCAGTAAGTGTGTTTGTGTTTTTTGTACAGCTTCACCTTTTTGGGAATTGTCTGTCGTTCTATATTAAATGTGCTGTGGTGAACCCTGCACGTAAATCCTCATTATTTCATGCGCCCTCTCCCTCCCCTGCGTAAGAACGCACGGAGGGGGAGGATTTATGCATAAATAATGAGGATTTACACAAGGATTTAAGCGCAGGATTCACCACAGCACAGGTATTGAACATAAAAACTGATCCCAAAAGGTGAAGACTTACAAAATTACACAGAAACACAAACAGTAGGCGTTCGGGGCCAACACTGCCCATCAAACATGGAGAATAGACGTGTTACCCACGGTTGCGCCCCAGAGCCAACATCGCTACAAGGGGCACAACAGAACCACAGCTGTGTGGAGTGGCTAACGCGTCGTGATAGTGTTGGCAATATTGGCTGGCTGACAACATGGCAGATGATGCACACAAAACATGAACAGCTGACTGTCACTGAGTCTGACTCGCTAGGCACAATGCCCGCTTGGCACGGCTCAAACCTATACGGTTTGATGCACCCAGATTCTTCATTGTCATCCTATTCTTCGGAACTATAATCGTCTGAAGATTGGACAACACAAACCAATTCCAGACTACATGTGCTGGAATCATCGTCGATGTTTTCAACCGCTTCCATCCTGTGTGTACAAAGGGCAGCCAAGCGCTGTGTTCCGTCGATGACTGTTCGAGCCACTGACGCAATGGGTGATGCTGCGCTCATGAAAACGTTGGATGTTCGCGTGAAAAAAAGCCTGTTTGACTTAGAACTGCACAGACTCCAGTTTCCTCCCACATGCCAAAAAACATGCAAGTTAGGTTAATTGGCATCAAAACTGGGGATTCTAAATTGTCCTTAGGTATGACTGTGAGAGTGAATGGTTGTCTGTCTCTCTGTGTTGGCCCTGCGATGGACTGGCGATCTGTCCAGGGTGTACCCTGCCTCTCGCCCAAAAAGATGCTGGGATAGGCTCCAGCCCCCCCGCGACCCGAAAAGGATTAAGTGGAAGAAGATGAATGAATGAATGAATGAATGAACTCTAACATTGCATTTGGAAAAATTAATGTTTATACATGAACGGATTGAAGTCAGTAATTGGGACACAGTCGTTTAACTAAAAACTAATCAGTGACACAATGTTTGTAACTAAAGACAAAACAGGCTGTACAGATTAATTTTTTTTTATTATTATCACTCGTATTAATACTATTGTGATTATTTCAAACACTGGAAAATTTACTGTTGGTATTAAGTGAAGAATTTATTTTATTTCAGAAGAACTGCTGTAGATGGTGGGTCTACCTTGTTTTCTTTTTTCAATATTTTTTTTTTTTTACTTCATGGAAGATCTTTGAAAAATGGACAAACTTGTAGAAACAATGTCCACACTGCTTGAAAATTTTGAAATGGATGATTGATCCCTCGGTGATCCACACATTACAGAGTGAAAAACAGCTTAGTTTAATTTCATAATAGTAGGCTTTGTTTGACATACAAGGTATCCCCACCTATTCATTCAGTCATTCCTTTTTAGATGAAGGAAACCAGATTTTTTTCCCCAAGAATCTTCCAAAGGAAAGTAATAAATTAAAAAAAAAGATTTCCTTCAATTCTTGACAGACTGATACACAGACAGAGGTGGGTAAGGTATCCAGAAACTGTATTCAAGTAGAAGTAGCAATACTTATAATATTGTTATATTTATGATTAATGATATTTACAATATTTATTAGTTATAACTTTCTTAATCTTGTTCATATAATTTCTTTGGTGGCTACGCTTATGTTTGAGCAGTTGTAGGGATGCAACAATTGTGAAATTTTGGGCCAACACCAATACCAACAGCTGATGGTCAATGCAGACTGTAACCCCCGCCAAGGAGGTAATGTGATCAGTGCCGTTTGTCTGTCTGTTTGTTAGCAGGAATACGCAAAAAAACCTATTGGACAGATTTTGATGAAATCTTCACCAGAGGTGGTTCTTGGGCTATGGATAAACCTATTAGATTTTGGAGGGGATCCAACAGTGCATACTTTCACCAATACCTCCTCCAAGACCCTATCTTGCAATATTAGTGTGAAAAAGTGATCCAGAATATGCATCCTAACCCAGATCACCTCCAAAATCTAAGGGGTTTAAGTTTAATCAAAATCAGTCCAGTAGTTTTTTTTTGTTTTGTTTTTTTATCTATTCTATCTTTAACCTCTTGTACTCCGGGATACCGCGGGCGGTCACGTCTCTGCGTCCTAGCGCGCCCTCGTGCGCACTAGGACGCACACTGTGCGTCTCAGAGCGCACTGAAAAAAAAAAAGCTGCATTTCCGTTCTTCCACTACAGACACAGCCGCGAACAGAAAGCCAAAGGAGTGCTTTGATTGGTTTAGATTTGATTGACCTCTCATTCGACTAATAAGAGCCTTGAATTGGGTTTCTGAAACCTTGAAGAACCAATGACTGAAAACCTAGCAAGAAGGACCCGCCTACCAACGGCTGCGAATACAGCGAGCCAATTGAAGCAGAGAAGTTCGACGATTGAAAGCGTGCGTCCCGTGCGTAAAATCTGTTTTGTGTAAGCCGCTGGGTGACACACATGCATTCGCCAGTCTTTTTTTCTTACTACTGTTCTTATTTGTTTTGAAAAATCATTCGCCAAAACCGCAATCATGGAAGCGCAAAACCGCAATAATGGAATCATGGTTTGACCGGGTCGCATGACCAGAACCACGAGTCGTAACAAGCGGACCAGCGTCATGTTCGTCTGACAACGAGGAAGAGAGGTTCGCCAGCGACACTGCTGTTGTGGACAGGTAAGTGTTATAAGCTAAATTATTCTTTATCCCTGAAAATTGTAATCAAAATGACTTTTGACCGATCGGTAAATTACAACTGTGCGTCATCGCCACATGACGGACCATGAACGGTTCCCCCACCCCCCCACCCCCCCGCTACTCCTCTGTAGCGGATTGCAGATATATTGCAGATATTTTAGTACAACTGTACGTAGTAAACCGCGGCATGTGCCGCGGTCCGTCATGTGGCGATGGACGATGTCCGTCCTCTGTAGCGGGGGGGGGGGTTGTTATATTCTACATTACAGATATTTTAGTATAATTTTTATTGCACTGTAGGTTATTTTTTCTTGTAAAAAAAAGCCACACATTTTTTACGTGGCATGCTTCTTTGTGTGTGGGGGCTTGTTTGTTCATTCATTCATTCATGAATGAATAAACAACCCCCACACACACACACACACACACACACAGAGCCCTGAGTGTCACCTTTCATTAGAGCCCAAGATCAAGCTTCTATATTGAATCATTCAAAAGTTATAGACGACTTCCGGTCTGGACGCCATGGTGATAGCAACTTAACGCTGAACCTCCCAGATCCAATCCAAGGAAAACATAGTCAAAATCAGACTTAATGGATTTTTGGAAAAAAAATCATTACAAATTCGGATTGTGATCTGAAATTCACGTTAAAAACATGGGACAACTTACAGGGGTAAGAGAGGGCCCTCAACACGTAACAGAGTTTGAGGAATTTCCCTCAGAGCCTACACTCCATCAGGGCTCTTACAGGGTCTTTAAAGAGACCCCAGCTCAGGAAGTTTTTTTGACAGTTTTTTGTTTTAAAGTTTCGTACACTATGTTCTTAATGTTTTTTTATGTTCTTAATGTTCTTTCAGTTTCTGAGTAGCAAAAAAGAGGGCCACCACACTGTTATACTAAATAAGAAAATACAATGGAGAAACAGGGTGTAACCAAAATAGCCTCATATAATGTAAAAGGGATCCTGAATCCAGTTAAAAGATCCAAGATTCTACGCAAAATGAAAAAAGACAAAGCAGAAATAATATTTTTACAAGAAACCCACCTAACAGACGTGGAACACACTAAACTCAATAGACAAGAGTTTAAAATGATCTCTTCATCTTCATATAAATCAGGGAGGAGGAGGGGAGTAGCGACATTGATATCAACCAAAATTAACATTTGAAAAAAAATCAGAACACAAAGATAAAGAAGGGAGGTACAGTTTGGTAATTGGGCGGCTAGAGGGAGAAGATATCACCCTGCTGAATGTATATGCACCACCAGGGGCTAAATGGAAATTTTATAAAAATGTATTCGACCTAATGATAACTAAAGCCCATGGTTTAGTGCAGGGGTGTCCAACCATGTGCCATGGAGAGCCAAGACCCTGCAGGTTTTCTCTTCTACCCAGTCTCTTCAGCAGGTGTTTTCACTTATCAGCAATCAGTGGGAAGAAGTTCACTGAAATCTGCTGTTGAAGACACTGGTTGGAGGTAAAACCTGCAGGGTCTTGGCTCTCCATGGCACATGGTTGGACACCCCTGGTTTAGTGATATGTGGTGGAGACTTCAATCTAAGACTGAATCCATACTGGGATGCAACAGGTAATTCTTCACATCAAAATAACACTCAAAATAGGAAAACTCGGATGCTACTAAAAGAAATGGGAATCTGTGACGTATGGAGGGAATTCAACCCCAATGTAAAAGATTATACTTTTTATTCAACGCCACATTCATCTTACTCAAGGATTGATTACTTTTTTATGTTTAATAGAGACATTGGAAGAGTAAAAACATGTAAAATTGGACTGATGGATCTCTCCGACCACAGTCCGATCTATATGGACTTAAACATCCAAAAATACACAAATAATACATTTTCCTGGAGGTTGAATTCAAATGTCCTGAAAGGACCACTGAAAGATGAATTGGAATCAGATATTTTCAAATATTTGGAAGAAAACGATAATGGAGAAGTATCCCCTTTAATACTGTGGGATGCGTGCAAAGCTGTAATAAGGGGAAAAATTATTGCAAAACTGGCAACCCAAAAGAAACTGAGACAAGAAAAACTAATCACACTAGAGTCAGAACTCAAGAACCTAGAAAAAGAACACAAAGACGACACTCATTCTAATGGCTCGCTTAAGATTAAAGAAATTAAAAATCAAATAAATGAGATCTACACAATAGAAATCCAGAAGAAACTTACATTTCTGAAACAAAAACACTATGAAGCAGGCAGTAAATCGGCAAAATTACTAGCCTATAAATTGAGGAAACAACAAACAGAAAGAGCAATCTACAAAATCAGAGACCCAGTATCAAAGGAAATAAAATTCAGAATTCAGGATATTCTTAAAAGCTTCGAGAATTACTACAAGAACTTATACTCCCACAAAAAACATAAAAACGCATCCGAGACATTCCTAAACACATTACACCTTCCCCAACTTACGGAATCACAAAATAAAACACTACTGTCGGAAATACAACCTAAAGAATTGGAAAAAGCAATTATGAAACTTAAAGCTAACAAATCCCCAGGAGCAGATGGCTATACAGCAGAATGGTACAAAACCTTTAAACAGCAACTATCTCCTCTCCTCCTGAAAACATTTAACTATGTCCTCCACACAGGGGAAATCCCCCCCTCCTGGAGAGAAGGGGTCATTGCAGTTATACCTAAACCTGAAAAGGATAAACTAGAATGCTCCAACTACAGACCAATCAGTGTATTAAATCAGGACTATAAGCTTTTTACCATTATCTTTGCCAAAAGGTTAGAAAACATACTGACAGACTTAATTCACCTAGACCAAACAGGTTTTATAAGACAAAGACAGACACAAGACAACATTCGACGCACTTTACACATAATTCATCATATAAAAAAATATAACTTAAATGCAGTCATATTGGGATTAGATGCTGAAAAAGCATTTGATTCGGTTGACTGGTCTTTCCTATATAGAATCTTATCCAGTTTCAATTTTCATAACAACTTCATTAGAACTATACAGGCATTACATAAAAAACCAACAGCTAAAATAAGGATTAACAGTAATTTATCATCATCTTTTGAGCTGGAAAGAGGATGCCGTCAAGGCTGCCCCCTGTCTCCACTGCTCTTTGCAATCTTCATAGAACCTCTGAGCCAATGGATAAGACAAAACCAAAAAATTCAAGGTATTACACTTGGTCAGAAGGAACATAAAATAGCACTCTTTGCTGATGACATTTTAATATACCTAGGGCAACCAGACACTTCTTTACCAGAACTAATCTCAGTTTTTTCAGACTATGGAGATTTATCGGGGTACAAATTAAACATGCATAAAACCCAAGTTTTAACATTCAACTATGACCCAAATCATTATTCACTAAGTGAACTCAAAACTAACTGGGAGCTGGAATCTATGAAATATCTGGGGATCAATATCCCGAAACAACTCAACAAAATTATAACACTAAACTATGACCCACTGGTGACAAAAATAAAATCTGACCTAGCAAGATGGAATATGATACCATTCTTAGGTACTGCACAAAGAATTGAAGCAGTCAAAATGAATATACTCCCACGTCTTCTATACCTTTTCCAAACAATACCGGTAGAACCCCCCCAAAAAACATGGCAGGAGCTAGACAGAAGGATCTCAAGATTCATATGGCAGGGCAAGAGACCTAGAATCAGATACAGAACCCTACAGCTAAACAAAGACAAAGGTGGGCTCGCGCTGCCAAACATCAGGGACTATTTTATAGCTGCACAAATTAAAACTTTAGTAGAGATATGTAACCCAGTCTACACTGCACAATGGAAGGAGATGGAATGCCAAATAACAAGTGACATCCCCCTACAGGCGATAATAGGGAACAATGCCTTACCTAAACTCTTGAATAACACTAACCCGTGGATAGAGACCCCGCTAAAAATTTGGTTTAGGATAGTCAGAGAGAATCAAGCTAAAGAGCCCTATCGACTTCTGCAATGGATTGCCTATGATCAAGACTTTACCCCCAATAAAACAGACACTAGATTTAAAGAGTGGAAAGAGAAAGGGCTGACAAAATATTACGATTTCTTTAAGGGGCAAACTTTAAGAAGTTTTGAAGATTTGAAAAAACAAGGTCTAATAAATCAAGACCTTTACAGGTTCTTTCAGCTTAGACACCACATAAACAATATACTTAAAAAGGAGGATTTGGAAAGGGCCCAGTCAGGTGTTCTGAAGGTCTTCTTAATGGCATATAAAGGGATCCCAGGGATCAGATACATTTCTAAAATATACCAAGGTCTTCAAGACTTAAAAGGAGACAACACATCATATATAAAAGAGAGATGGGAAAAAGAGGGGAATTTCACTTTACAATTGGAAATATGGGAAAAGCTAAATAGACAGCAATGGAAAAGTACCTCATCCCTGCAGTGGAGAGAATTTGGATGGAAAAATTTGGTAAGATTTTTCAGAACACCTGCACAAAACAAATTTACTCATAAGGGGTTGAACTGTTGGCGCTTGTGTGGTGAAAAGACTGCAAATCATTTTCATGTGTTTTGGTCATGCCCAGTTATCCACCAATATTGGACCAATGTACAGACAATATTGGGGAAAATATTCAAAATAACAGTTCCCTTTTCTTTTATAACTTTGTATTTGGGTTTACTACCGGACTCACTGGAAAGACGAGGAGATAAATACTTATTCAATGTTTTAATATTGGCAAGTAAAAAAGCCCTAACTAAAAAATGGATGCTAAAGGACTGTCCTACACCTGAAGATTGGATTAACGTGATTCAAGACATTTACTCGATGGAAAAGTTGACATTCGCACTGAGACAGGACATGGATGGGTTCATGAACTTTTGGCAACCCTGGATCGCATATGTGTCCTCCATTAGATCTAATCTTTGACAAATACCATTTCAATGATGGTCCCACTCTTTGTTCCAATGCTACTCAGATGCTCTTTTACTTTTAATTACTTAATTTTCTGTTTGTTTGTTTTTTGCTGTTCTGTTTGTTTGTTTATTCGGGTTTTTTTTGTTTTTTTGTTTGTTTTTTTAATTTAATTCTCTTTAATTTCACTTTTTCTTTCACTTTAAAAAAAAAGGGGGGTGTTGTAATAACTATTCTACCAATGTTGTCAAATAGCAAAATATAAGGGAACGTACGATGAAAATGTTAACAATGCAATGCTGTAATGACCTGTATACCCTTTACAAAAACTTAAATAAAAAAAAAAAAAAAAAGTTATAGACAGTTCAAAAATGCCTGGGAACAACCTGACAAAAAAGCTGTGTAATATATTCATTTTTTGTGGTATTGTTACAAAATTTTGACCTCAGCTGGATAACACTTGGTTCTACATTTCTGTTGCATTTTCCAGCCCGGCACTGACAGCTGTGTGTTATTTGCAAGTATTTGTATCCAAAAAAACACCCAGGCGAACTTTATTTTCTTCATGTTCAGTATGTTTAGATGACTGTTACTCAGTGGCAGGAGCACTTAGAGAGATTATGACTGTTTTGCCAAAAAATTCAAAGTGTTTTCTTTTAAATGAGACCAACCCCATGAAGATGCTGCAAAGGGTTGAAGAACAACTTTTGATTTACTTTGGGTACGTTATTTTTAGGCGTTTTTAGGGAAATTGACCAGAGTGCAAGGGGTTAATTTCAGGGAGACAAAGAAATACACATGGTAAAAAGACAACTTAAGTGGAATACTTTAAAATGGTGCAGTCCTCTATGTATTCTGATGTTGCAGCTATAGACTAACGTTTTCTCTTTTAGGGCAAAATCAATGCCATATACAAGTGAGACACAAAAGCCACTGCCAGTGATGAACCCTGTCTTATTTACCGATAGGCTGATATCACTCTACAAAGTGAATGTCAACCAATACCGACACATTCGCCAATATATCTGTGCATCCCTAGTAATTATTAACTTTTTTTAAAAACGGTGCTTGAGCAGTAATGACTTTACTCTCAATAAATGATGAAGTTTTTCCTCTTAGGTGTTTTGGTATGAGTAAAATCAAATATAACCTTGCCCATGAACCTTCTAATACAATACAAATGATGTGAAGAAGCAGTAGTAGGACTTTAATGGCTCAGGAAGTAGAATGGGTCATCCAATAACCAGATGGTTGGCAGTTCAAATCCCGCTCTCCCCAGATATCCTGCCGTTGTGTCTCTGAGCAAGACACTTTACCCCCAATTGCTCCTGGTGGGTCTGGACAGCACCACGTTTGGCAGCTATTCCACCATCAGTGTGTGAATGTGAATGGGTGGATAGCAGGATCTGTAAAGCGCTTTGGTCATCTAGAGATGAGAATAAAAGCGCTATATAAGTGAATGCCATTTACCATTTTTAAAATAAATCAATTCATAATTGAAATTTGAACTTTTTGGTTTGCACAATGTAAAAAAAAAAAAAAGATAAAAAATAAAGTGAAAATCGATTACCCCATTCAAAAGACAGAGACAAACATGACCCACATTCAGGGCAAAACAGTGAAATCAAAAGTGAGTCAGTGAGTATGACCAAATTCACTTGGATGAATAAGCACAAGATTTTCTTCAAAAATGCATTTGAGCAAGACTGATGCATATTATGCAATAAAGCTACTCACAAAAACTGTTTAGTGGGAAAAGTTACTTGAGTACCTTTACTTACAGTAATCTATTTGCACATCTGTGTAAACAGATTACTACAAGATGTAGACATTCAATCTTGTTAGTTTGGAAATACAATATAAACAGCTGAAGACATTTACAGGTCCTGCATCTCAATAAATTAGAATGTCATTGGAAAGTTGATTTCAGTAATTCAACTCAAAAAATGAAACTCCTACACAGTATTATATAGCTTCATAACACACAGAGTGATATACAGTAGTTTAAGTGTTCGTTTCTTTTAATTTTAATGGTTATGGCTTATAGCTCTTGAAAACCCCAAATTCAGCTTCTCAAAAAATTAGAATTAAGCAATATTACACAAGTGTGAGTTCGGTATTGTGACTATACAAACTCCAGCAGGGTGTGATGTGGCTTACATGGAGGGCACACGAGTATCGCACCCTGCTGGAGTTAGTATATTCATAACACCGTAACAAACGAGAGTGTAATATTGCTTTTATACAACAGTTCCGCAAGCACAATTTATTAAAAAACAGCAATACTGGACAAAATATTATGATTTGTTTGTTTAACCAGTTATTTTGTGTAGCTGAGAAAAAAAAAATAGTCCCTTCTGAATGTAGCCACAGTAACTGCTGCTAAACATCTCAATCAGCATGAAGACATCTATTGTCATTTCACACACATGTAAACAAAATAAATATTGTCAAGTGCAAAAGTAATGTGTTTATAAAACATACCTGTTAGCACATGCCAGCAATTTAGCACATCTTGCTCGCTTTTCTTCGCATTTTCAGATGAAACAAAAAGCCCAAAGTATTGTGGTTTGTTAACCGAGACAATAAATTAGCACTGCTTATTTTTTTAAACAGATGTGAAATTGCTTAATGAGCTTAAAATGACCGAGCAGATGGAAGTAGACCTTTGCAAAAGGGTGGTACTTCCAGGTCACGGATGTATAATTTCTTGTCAAACAGCACTTCACTGTGGAAATTAAGCTATCCAAAACAGTACTGCAATTGTCAGAGAGTGGATAGAAAAATACTGTTAGTAATTAACGTTACTAGAACACCTTTGAAGCGGAGTGATACATATCCAGTGAAATTGGAGTGCAATTATCATATATTATAGTAATTCCTGGAATCCCTATTGTCCAATCAAATTGCTTAGTCAGAACTAATTGTTGTATAATATTATATAAAATAATTTTTTTTAAATGGGTTTTTAATAGAAATGTTGGCCGACTGAAAAGTATGTCCATGTACGCACTCAATACTTGATTGAGGCTTCTTTTGCATGAATTACTGTATCATTGTGGCATGGCATGAAGGCAATCAGCCTGTGGTACTGCAGAGGTGTTATGAAGGCCCAGGTTGCTTTGATAACGGCCTTGAGTTCGTCTGCATTGTTGGGTCTGGTGTCTCATCTTCCCCTTGACAGGTCAGGAGAGTTTGCTGGCCAATAAAGCACAGTGATACCACGGTCAACTAGAAAAGCACTCGGAGAGCGCAGACCTCCGCCAAGCGCCACAGTTCCCCCCATACACTGTTTGTGTGTACGTTTTCAGATTCCTTGACCATGAAAACATATGACTAGCAATTGGACTGACAATGATAGGATTAGTGGTTCAGTTACTGGTGCATTCCAAATAAGAGTATAGGTAGGAATAATAGTATAGGGTGGAAAAAACTGAAAATTTTAATAAGAGTATAGGGCGTAATAATAGTATAGGCTGGAAATTTGTTAAAATTTCAATAAAAGTATAGGTGCGCAATAATAGTATAGGGACGCACAATACATACAAAGTTAAATAATGTTCATAATTATGCCTGAGATATTGAAATATCTACAAAATTAAAAGCAACCACCTTCTGAATTGGTTTTATTTCTTTTGAAAATATTGTATGAACAATTTATCAGAGGAACATTAATAGCAATTTAAAATTTACCAAATTTAATGGTGAAGTTTAAACATTTGAAAAAAAAATAATACAACAAATGTACCAGTATATTCATAATATTGCAAATCAGCTTACTAATACTTGCTACCTGCCAAAAATATGAGGATTTAGTTTACAAATATATATATTTACTTTATAATTAAACAATATAGCATATAATGATTTTATTGTTAATTAATAGGGTAGTAGGGTTCACATACAGACATATTATTAAACTTCTTTGTTTCCTTATTGTACTTCTAGTTCAGATACATGTATGTTACCAATAAATGTTACCAGTGAATGTATCAGTAATCAGAATCAGAATCGCGTGGCGCCGCCGTGTGTTTGAGTCTGTTCTGTGCTTGTGAGATGTGAAGTGTGTAATAAACTGTGTGCCATGAGTCGGCCTCTTATCTCACACACTCCACACTGTCTTTTTTTGCCATGTTTTTGGGCTAGGAAACTGCACTCCGCTCACCATCTTCACTGCCCGCTAGCTTACTCTCCACAAGCGCGAAGGTTTTGTCATGCGCACAATACTGACCTTTGAACTAGGTCAGAGTTCACCTTAACTTTACGTATAATAAACATATTTTTATTTTTTTTATTTTTAAGACACTGTCATTTTAAAATCTATATAAATGCAAGTGTGATTTTAAAAAATAGCGGCAGAAAAAATTACATCTTAGACGCAGCTCACTTGCGAGTTGTGCTATTTTTAGAACAGGCCTGCGGGCGACATATGTGGTCCTTCCGGGCGACTTGGTGCCCGCGGGCACCGTGTTGGTGACCCCTGGTCTAAATTGACAGAAAATTGACAGAATACAACCTTTCTTTGAGCTTGATAAACTACCAGTACACACATGCTACAGTATGTATTCCCGCATCCACAGATGTTCAAGTTGTTTTGGTTCAAATCTAAGCTAAACATTAACATAAACCTACCTTTAAACAGTTCGATTTGCTTTCCCAACTCCTCTTTCTGTTTCATAGAGTATTTCTTCAACTTTAAATCAAAACCGTCAGACACCGGGTCAGACACTTCAGAAGCCATCGTCTGCTGCTCCGCGCATGGCCCCGGGCACATGGCATGACGACATGTAGACTGTTTTGTAAACAACCGGCACGTGTATCCCGAACACAGCCGAACACAGCCGAGATAATACGGAAATAAAGGAAGTGCCTCCGACAGCTTTTTCAGCCAATTACGAGGAGTGATTTAGTGGCTGCGGGCCCGCTGCTTAGTACACACACACTTGAAAATATACATACATACGAGTGCCACACTTCAATCGGTAAAGCTTTGAATAAATCTCGAAAAAATGTCCTTCATGTCAAAGCTGGAGCGGACCCCGAAAATGCACACGCTTTGTGCAACGCAACCTTCTGGTTTGGACAGCCTCGCTGGTGTCCTGATGGCAACAAACGCAGCACTCGGCGGTGAGTCTCCGACGACAAGCGAACGCAGCAGCCTGACTGATCTGCTCTCCCTTCCGCTTCAGGGAGACTTACGACGCAGAGTTTCCAGGCGAAACTCTCCGGAGAACACCCACGACTGGGACCTACGTTCAGGTCCACGCGTTCTGATAAGCGTATAGACCCAAATAAAACCGTATAGGGTGACATAGGGCATATCCCAATAAGCGTATAGACCCAAATAAGACCGTATAGGGCTGCATTTTTGGGCGAAATAAATACCCGTACATGTACAGGTATTTGGAATGCACCAGTAGTTATTGACGAAAATGGCATTTTCCGTAATGGCGGTTTAGCGCCACAGTTCCCCCCATACAGTGTTTGTGTGTACGTTTTCAGATTCCTTGACCATGAAAACATATGACTAGCAATTGGATTCACAATGATAGGATTAGTGGTTCAGTAGTTATTGACGAAAATGTCATTTTCCGTAATGGCGGTTTTCTTCTGGACGGTGATCCCAATCACCACCAAAATGTAATCATCTGTAGGATACCCCATTTCTGACAATCTGTGAAAATTTCATGAAAATCCATCCATAACTTTTTGAGTTATCTTGCTAACAAACAGACAGACAGACAAACAGACAGACAAACCAACGCCGATGATCACATAACCTCCTTGGCGGAGGTAATAAACCAGGTATTGGTACTTTTGGCAGTGTGGGCAGGTGCCAAGTCCTGCTGGAAAACGAAACCAGCATCTCCATTAAACTTGTCAGCAGAGGGAAGCATGAAGTGGTCTAAAATTTTGTGGTAGACTACTGCACTGACTTTAGACTTTATAAAACACAGTGGACCCAACACCAGCAGATGACATGGCTCCTCTTATCATCACCAACTATGGAAACTTCACACTGGACCTCAAGCAACTTGGATTTTGTACCTCTATATTCTTCTTCCAGACTCTGGGACCTTGATTTCCGAATGAAATGCAAAATTTACTTTCAGCTGAAAAGAGGTCATATGCTGGTGTTGGTCCACTGTGTGTTATCAAGTTCAAAGTCAGCACAGTCATCTACCAGGAAATTTTTAGAGCACTTCATGCTTCCCTCAGTCAACAAATTTTATGGAGATGCTGATTTCATTTTCCAGCAGGACTTGTCATCTGCCCACACTGCCAAAAGTACCAATACCTGGTTTAATGACCATGGTATCACTGTGCTTTACTGGCCAGCAAATTCTCCTGACCTAAACTCCATAGAGGATCTACAGGGTATTGTCAAGAGGAAGATTAGAGACACAAGACCCAACAATGCAGATGAGCTGAAGGCTGCTATCAAAGCAACCTGGGCTTCCATAACACTTCAGCAGTGCCACAGGCTGATCACCTTCATGCTACGCCACAGTTATGCAGTAATTCATGCAAAAGGACCCTCAACCAAGTACTGAGCTGTACATGGACATACTCTTCCCTTGGCCAACATTTCTATTAAAAATCATTTTTTAAATTAATTTTATGTAATACTCTAATTGTTTGAGAAACTGAATTCGGAGTTTTCATGAGCTATAAGCTATAACCATCAAAACTAAAAGAAATAAACATTTGAAATATATCACTTGTGTGTAATGGATTTTAAATGGACTTAAATGGATTTTAAATAATCAAGCCTGCCAGCACTGACTCTCTCCGTTAAATGGGATTTGAAACTGTACTTTTAAATTGTTTTTATGTGTGCAGTCTGTCGTATCTGTTTACCTTTTAAAACTTACTCCCTGCTTGTTTCAGGGTCAACAGTTTCAGAAACCCGACCTGAATTGCTTTCTATATGTGCTGTTTTTCTTTTCACATCTTCCTGCCTGCCTCAGGTACTACAGATGGAAATTAGCGAGAACCTATAATCTGGTACAGAGCATCTTTACCCTGTGTTTAATGTTTTTCTGTATATGGTCCCTGACAAACCAATAAACTCAACTAATGAATCAACATAATATATGAGCTTCATTTTTTTAATTGAATTACTGAAATAAATCAACTTTTCGATGACATTCTAATTTATTGTGATGCACCCGTATATGCTGGATGGACGAGAGAGGCCATGAGGGACCCTGAGATAAACAACAAATACAACTCAAGCTTCAACAGTTGGTGGCAGTGACAAAATTCACCCACAGCACAAACCTTGTACTTTGATCCGGCTCTGTCTTTGGCTGTGCAGATCATCAGGTAAATGCAGGTGCTGTGGGTTGTCTTGTCCAAATGTTTTCCGATGGACACTACCGCTCTGGCCCCCTTACCGCGACTCTTCATCCCGTAGATGGGCAGCAGCCGATTCACCACCTCCACGTCACACTGCAGCTTCATCGTGAAGAATGACGGCCGAAGGTCCAGCTCAGAACCGCGTCAGGACGGCGTCCACAAAGGAGTGGACGAAAACTTCCACGAAAACAAACAAAAAATAAAACAAAAACAAAGTTACGCTAGCTGGTAAGTTAAGTAAAACCGTCGACACATCCGCACGTGAATGCCAACAACAGATCAGCAGCAACGTTAAAGGGTCGCTGAGGACGTAAAGCACCAGTAAACACGGGAATGATGAGACAAGTGCGGACTGGAGTGAGTTTCTTTGCCAGATATTTTTCCCCTCAGCTGTTAGCCGCCGTTAGCCAATTCCCGCGTGCACAAGGAAATGACGTCACGTATCCAGCGCGCGAGCACTACCAGGCCAAATCTCAATCTCCTCCCTAAAACCGTCAAGCCCTGAGCCTTTGTAGACTTAGGCGGCAGCCATTAGTAGTGTGTGAGAGTGCGAGTCTGCGAGGGCTTGAAATGGTATAAAAGGGAACGAATCTCATTCTCCTCCCTTGCAGACTCGTTGACTTTAGGCGCGTTCACGTGAAGTGAAGGGCTGTCCCAATCTGAAATCAGGAAGTGGCTGACTTTTTTTTTCCCCGAACTTTATTGAGAACAAGGTAAAGGTACAGAAGTGTGACATAGAAGGTGGTAAACATGGCAGTTAACAAGTTGTTTTGGGGTTTTTTTTGTTTTTTTAAATTGTGTAGTTCAGTCAACAGTCGCACAAGAGGTACGAAAGATAAAATAAAATAGTAAGGGTAGTAAATAATAATAAGATAAAGTAAATAAAAGCATAATAGAGTAGACTGAGAGAGAAGGGGGGGTATGGCGGCACATGGGGAGAGCGCAATTGTGTAACATCTTAGACAGAACAAAGAGCAGAGGTTCCCTGGTGAGATAACAGGGAGGTGTGAAGGATGAATGAAGTGAATGCAATGTGACCTTTTGTGTGTTAGAAGCTTCTAGAGGAATGGTGAAGGATGAAGGAAGTGAATGCAATCTGACCTTTTGTGTGTTAGAAGCTTCTAGAGCAGGCATGTCAAACATACGGCCCGCGGGCCGGACCCGGCCCGTTGTATGATTTAATCCGGCCCGGCATAAATTTCTGAATATGTCAAAAAAAGAAGCGAGTCTCTAGCTCATTTCTATCAAAAGTTGTGATTTTTTAAAATAAATACAAACCAAATGCTCCCTCCGGCCGCTAGAGGGCAGTAAATGTGTAAAAGCGCTCACGTCCAGCATGCGGCACTGACACGAGTTAGTCACAGGAAATAAACATTCGCAACGTGATGTGTCCAAGTAAAAATAAACCAGCAATCTTGCTTCACCATTCACCACTACTAAACAAGTTATCGGTCAACACACCCTTCCCAAAATGGCACTGTCAAAAAATCATCAGAGCGCACGGTCTAAATCACTGTCAGTTTGGCACATTTCTCAGTGATAATGACATTCATGCTGGCCTTCCATACCACACTGACGTGCGGTGGTTAAGCAGAGGTGCAGTACTCAAGCGCTTCTTTGAGCTACGAGGGGAAATTGGACAGTTCATGGAGAAGAAGGGACGCCCAGTAAAGGAACTTAAATGCAAGGAATGGGTGCAGGATCTTGCGTTTATGGTTGATATTACACAACACTTGAATACACTTAACACTACATTGCAGGGCCGTAACAGAGTTGTCACTCAATATTACGACAGCATAAGTGCGTTCAAGATGAAACTGTCACTGTGGGAGTCGCAGCTATCCAACGGTGACACCGCGCATTTCTCTCGTCTCACAGCTGTGCGTCCGAAGGCACCGGACCGTCCCGATAATGATTTGGATAAATATAAAGACAACATAACAGATTTGCTGCGAGAGTTTGAGCAGAGGTTTCAGGTATTCAGTGAACTTGAGAACAAATTTGGCTTTTTTCGCTCGCCATTTACAGTGAAGCCTTCTGATATGCCAGCTGACATTCAACTCGAGCTTATTGACTTGCAGTGCGATTCCGCTATGAAGGATAAATTTGGGTCCGTGGGATTGGATACGTTTTATCAATATCTCGTGCCAGGTTACCCCAAATTAACAGCCATGGCTGCAAAGGTTCTATCCATGTTTGGGACTGCTTATCTTTGTGAACAGGTGTTCTCCGTAATGAACAATAATAAAACAAAGCAGCGCTCAAGGTTAACAAATAAACACTTGAATGACATTGTTAAATGTGCTGCTACTCAGGATTTCACACCTAATATCGATGCACTTGTGAAGGCAAAAAGATGCCAAGTTTCAGGAGGCAGCAGCAGCAAGTAGACTGCAGGAGTGCAGTGAGAGAGAGAAAAAAAGTGTGATGACACGAAATTTGTTTGCACTCATGAATAAGATAAGATAAGATAAGCCTTTATTAGTCCCACAACGGGGAAATTCCAGGATTGCAACAGCACAGGGATAGCAACACTCAGAGCAACAATCAGAAGGCAAGAAAAAACAAGCAAGCAAGAGCAGCTAATATACATATGTACATATTACTATAAAATATATATATACACACACACACACACAGACACACAGTGCAGAGCATTGTAGCTGGATGGAATAAATATATGAATATATGAACACACAGTGCAGAGCATTGTAGCTAGATGGAATAAATATGTAAATATATAAACACCCACAGTATGGAGCATTGCAGCTAGGTGGAATAAATATGCAAGTATATAAACACACAGTGCGGAGCAATGTAGCTAGATGGAATAATATGTAGATATATAAAAACACAGTGCGGAGCATTGTAGCTAGATGGAATAAATATATAGATATATAAATATAAACACACCCAGTGCAGAGCATTGTAGCTAGATGGAATAAATATGTAAATATATAAACACACACAGTGCAGAGCATTGTTGCTAGGTGGGATGAAACAGCATAACCGTCTATTTAGTTATCCTACATGGTATGATTATGTGCCCATACATATTCTCACCCTCCATAGCGACCGGTATGTTCCTAGTTGTATGCCGGAGAGGACCATTGTGTAAGTCTATTGCATCTTTTGCATTCAAAAAAAAAAAAAAAAAAAAAAAACTATTAGTTTGTTACGTCTTTTTGCTATCTCTGCGAGCAGCCCTGCTTAGGTTGTACAGTCTGACAGCCGTTGGTAGGAAGGACCTACGAAACCTCTCGGTTGTGCACCTGGGATGATGTAGTCTGCTGCTAAATGAGCTCCTCAGTGCATCCAGTATGTCCTGCATAGGGTGGAACTCGGACTCCAGCAGAGATGACAGTTTAGCCACCGTCCTTCTCTCTCCTATCTCCTCCATCGGATCAAGGCGTTGCCCCAGGACAGAGCTAGCTTTCTTAATCAGTTTGTTCAGTCTCTTCCTATCGGCTGCAGTAATGCCACTGCCCCAGCAGACCACTCCAAAAGTGATGGCTGATGCCACCACCGTGTCATAGAATGACTTCAGCAGCGCCCCTTGTACACCAAAAGACCTGAGTCTTATCTGACCTGAGTCTGAGGTAAGACCTGAGGTAAGACCTGAGTCTTACCTCCTGAATACAGATCATTAAAAATAAGATTAATCTGGTTTCATATTAAAGACAATTAATATTGTGCAGTATATTCTCAGCTTCAGTAGGCCCAGCCTAGTAGTTTGATCTGATCTAGTCTAATCTTATTGCCCATGCACTGCTATAACTTTTTATTTTATTTATTTATTTAATTTATTTTATTTTATTTTGTATTTCTTTTTTTATTTATTTCAAAGCAGTATGACAATTAAGGCGAAAATATTTTTTTCATAGCTCCCACTTGAGTTTGTTTAGTGTGGTGAGTTGGTTCAGGTGTAAAACTGCATTCACTCAACTGTTAAAATAAACCAGTTGTTAACACATTCACCACCAAACATGAAAATCATTTTTTTTCCATTGTTTGTGAATAAATGTGTTGTGCTTAGAAAAGATCCCTTGTCATCCGTGATTATAATATGTAGGGTAGGCTACAAATGTAGGCTGAATGATAAAGCATAGTACTGAAAAACAAAGCTAAATATTTGGAGTTGACATGCTTTTACTGATCCGGCCCACCTGAGAACAGAAAGTCTGGATCCGGCCCCAGAGCCAAACTGAGTTTGACATGCCTGTTCTAGAGGAATGCCATGTTATTTAAGAGAAGAGTCTCTGCTGAGATGTCATTCTGTCTATGCTTCTTGTGTGAGATGTGTAATAAATCGTCTGAGCCAAATCCGCCTCTTTATTTACACGCTCCACACTGGTGACCCAAGACGAATCATGGAACACGATGAAAGATCCCCGGAGCTAACCTCGATGGGAACCCCCAGCCACGCATGTGCTGTTGCGATCAAGCTACCGGATTTTTGGCAGCACAACCCGCGTTCCTGGTTCGACCTAGTCGAGGCGCAGTTCGCCCTCCGGGGGATATCGGCGGATGACACAAAGTTCCACTATGTGGTCGCAACGCTCGACGCCCGCACGGCTCAGCACGTAGAGAGCCTGCTCGATCAGCCACCAACCGACGGCAAGTACGGCGCGCTGAAGGCTGCGCTCATCCAGCACTACACACTCTCGGATGGTGAGAGAGCAGAGAGACTCCTGACGCGGACCGGGTTGGGAGACGGGTCGGCCATAGACCTGATGGAGAAGATGCTGAGGTTAAAGGGTACAGACGACGACCATTTTATTTTTACCCACCTCTTCCTCCGGAACCTTCCGTCAGCGGCGAGAGTGACCCTGGCCAATTCGCCGTTGCTGGCCAAGCGGGACTATCGTGCGCTAGCCTGGGAAGCAAACCGGATCATCGTCGCCACCAGGGAGTTCACGACCATTGTGGCAGCGACGGAGCTCGGCGCGACGACCGGAGGAGGCGAGGAGCCATCGACGGCAGCAGCAGAGCCACCGACGGCAGCAGCAGCAGCGGGGGCCAAGGAACGCGGGGGAGACACGCTTTGTTTCTACCACCGCCGCTTCACAGAGAGGGCACGCAAATGTATACCACCGTGCCAATTCAAGCGACTCAGGAAACGCCAAGACCGGGGGTCGGTAGCAGCCGCGACCCTCGGGGAGGAGAACAAGCTGCTCTACTTGACGGACGCACGCTCGGGGAGGTATTTCCTCGTGGACACCGGTGCCCAGAAGAGTTTCATCCGGCCAACCTATGCTGACCGGCTGACAGGATCTAGCAGCCCCGAGATGGCGGCAGCAAACGGCTCGGAGATTAAGACCTTTGGTGAGAGGACTCTACTCTTGTCTCTACACGGCCGTACATTTGAGTGGACTTTTGTCATAGCAGCATTGAATTTCCATATACTGGGGGCTGATTTTCTGTGTGCACATGGTTTGTTGGTAGATGTCGCTAACAGACGCCTAGTTAATGCACTGTCCTTTGACTCTCTCCCCTGTACAGCTCAAGTGACCCGGCCAACAGCACAAGCCAACGTCACAGCTACATGCGGTAAGTTCCACACACTGCTCACTCAGTTCCCAGCACTCACTGTCCCGACGTTTTCGGCAGCCATCGCTAAACACGGGGTGGAGCATTTTATCACCACCACCGGGCCGCCAGTTTTTGCAAGACCTCGGTGCTTGGACGCAGCTAAACTGGCCATAGCGCGCGAGGAGTTCGCCAACCTGGAGAGGTTGGGCATCATCAGGCGCTCAAACAGCCCATGGGCTTCCCCGCTACACACTGTCCCTAAAGCTGAGGGTTCGTGGCGACCTTGCGGCGGTTTCCGCAGGTTGAACAACGCCACAGCGCACGACCACTACCCAATTCCTCACATTCAGGATTTTTCCGTTCACCTTGCAGGAGCGCGCGTTTTTTCTAAAATAGACCTGGTCCGCTGTTACCACCAAGTCCCAGTGCGCGCTGAGGACATACCCAAAACAGCGGTAATAACTCCGTTCGGTTTATTTGAGTTTTTGCACATGCCATTTGGGCTTAAAGGGGCTGCACGGACGTTCCAACGCATGATGGATGCAGTGCTGCGCGATCTCCTTTTCGTGTTCATCTACCTGGACGATATCTTAGTAGCCAGCGCGTCCGAAGACGAACACGAAACCCACCTCACGACGGTTTTCCAGAGGTTGGAAGAGCATGGGTTAATAATCAACCCAGCGAAATGTCAGTTCGGGGTGACGGGGATTGATTTTTTGGGGCACCGCGTCTCTCCCGAAGGAGCGGTCCCACTGCCTGACAAAGTGCGCGCAGTGGCAGATTTTCCCCGGCCGCAAACGGTCAGGGCGCTACAAGAATTTTTGGGAATGGTGAACTTTTATAACCGTTTCCTTCCCCGCGCAGCGCAGCTCATGCAACCACTGTACGCTGCGCTCAAAAAACAGAAACCCGCGGATAGGGTCGAATGGACCCCGGAGCGAGAGCGGGCGTTCTCGGAAGTCAAAGCAGCCCTGGCAAACGCGGCATTGCTGGCACATCCAGACCCAACGGCCCGTATAGCGCTCACCACTGACGCTTCAGATGTGGCCATAGGGGCTGTCGTGGAGCAGCGCATTGCCGGGGCTTGGCAGCCGCTCGCCTTTTTCAGCAGGACTTTGCGCGACAGTGAACGTAAATACAGCGCATTCGACAGAGAGTTGCTGGCTCTCCACCTGGCCATTCGCCACTTCCAGTTCTGGCTGGAAGGGCGCAGTTTCACCGTGTTCGTTGACCACAAGCCGCTAACGTTCGCGATGGCCAAGGTTTCAGAGCCGTGGTCGGGCCGGCAGCAGAGACAGCTGGCCGCGATCTCAGAGTTTACTACCGATATTCAGCATGTGTTGGGCAAACTGAATGTAGTGGCAGACTGCCTCTCGCGCGCCGCGGTGGCCCCGGTCTGCGTGGGGATAGATTACGCAGCCATGGCCGCGGAGCAGGTTAGTGATGCGGACGTGCGCGCGCTCCAGTCTGGACCAACAGAGTTAAGGCTGGAGAGCAGGGTGCTGCAGGATGGCATGCCCCCCCTAATCTGCGATGTCTCCACGGGTCGCCCACGTCCCGTGGTCCCGGCCGCGTGGCGCCGCCGCGTGTTTGAGTCGGTTCACTCTTTGGCGCACCCAGGAGTGCGCGCCTCGGTCAAAATGGTAGGAGAGAAATTTGTGTGGCCGTGCCTTCGCAAACAAGTGAAAGAGTGGGCGGCAGCCTGCGTGGCGTGCCAATGAGCCAAAGTACACAGACACACGAAGGCTCCCTTGGAGCCGTTTCGCATTCCTTCTAAGCGGTTCGACCATGTCCACGTGGACCTCGTGGGCCCCCTCTCGCCATCATAGGGGTACACGCCCCTCCTGACAATGGTGGACCGCACCACGTGCTGGCCAGAAGCGGTTCCGCTGGTGGCAACCACGGCCGAGGAGGTGGCATGCGCATTTTTTACAGCATAGGTGGCGCGTTTTGGACATTACGTCCGACAGAGGCCCTCAATTTGTTTCTGAACTCTGGTCAACAATGGCCCGCAGCCTGGGTGTCATAATTCACCGCACAACCGCGTACAATCCACAGGCTAATGGGTTATGCGAACATTTTCATAGATCATTGAAAGCAGCTCTCAGGGCTTCACTGACGGATGCAAACTGGGTAGACAAGCTACCGTGGGTTTTATTGGGGTTACGTTCCGCGCCTAAAGAGGATCTGGAAGCTTCCCCGGCAGAACTCGTTTTTGCGCAACCACTCCGGCTGCCCGGGGAGTTTCTGCCAGATAATCCCGCGCCGGGCAGCTCCCCGTCTCAGCTGTTGCAGAGTAGCATAGACACAAGCACGCTACAGGGCCCTGCCCACCACAGTTTTCTGCACGTTTTTGTGCCTAAAGCTTTGAAAAACGCAGAGTTCGTGTTTGTCAGACACGACGCCCACCGCCCTCCATTGCGCCCACCCTATGATGGACCGTTCAGAGTGCTGGAAACAGGGGATAAGCATTTTTTGCTAGATTTGGGGGGTAGGAGGGAAAAGATTGGCATAGACAGACTCAAACCCGCTTTCGTGGTGGCGGACGAGCAAGTGCTGTTGGCGAGGGCCCCTCGGCGTGGAAGACCCCCACGGGGAGCTCCCCAGAGAAAAGATTCCCCAGAGCACCCACACGGACAGACAAAAAGTTTTTCCCCCCAGACATCAACCCCCCAGCATGACAGCGCCACGGAGGCAGTGAATCCTGGTTACAGCAGATACGGGAGAAGACTGAAGCCCAAGCAGCATGTGGATTGATGTTTAATGGTTCTATCACAGCATACGAACTGTTATTCTATTGTTCTATCCAAGATGCTCGGGGGGGGGGGGTGGTATGGCGGCACATGGGGAGAGCATAATTGTGTAACATCTTAGACAAGAACAAAGAGCAGAGGTTCCCTGGTGAGATAACAGGGAGGTGTGAAGGATGAATGAAGTGAATGCAATGTGACCTTTTGTATGTTAGAAGCTTCTAGAGGAATGGTGAAGGATGAAGGAAGTGAATGCAATGTGACTTTTTGTGTGTTAGAAGCTTCTAGAGGAATGCCATGTTATTTAAGAGAAGAGTCTCTGCTGAGATGTCATTCTGTCTATGCTTCTTGTGTGAGATGTGTAATAAATTGTCTGAGCCAAATCCGCCTCTTTATTTACACGCTCCACAGGGGTTCTTTTCAGTCCAGAGTGTCCAGAGCTCTTGGGGTTGTCCATGAGTTTCACAGCATTCCGCTTCTTCATGTGTTTCAGTGATGAGAAAAAAAGGCAGAGTTCTTTATGAAATACATTAAAATTTGGCTTGCATTTTAAAAATCTATTTTTGTGTACATAAAATTTTCCCAAGATTACGAGGGTCTTAGGAAGTGGCTGACTGCTCACTCACTGACTTCATGAGCCCTTACCTTAAATCAGCATAGCATGCTGACTTGGGTAAGGGAATTACCCACAGTTCAGAGTGCCATGTTGGGGTTTCTCAAGGAAAAGCTCCTGATTCGCCACCTGTTCATCACTGACCACCCTTCACTCCTGCTCCACCCTGCAAAACAAAACAAAACAAAAAAAAACATGCAAACAGAAGCATGAAAGGAACAACTCCAAACATCACTAAAAAGATGTTTACATGTCAGTATAATGTAGCTCACTGGTCTGCAGTGTCTATAGTCGCATAATTTTTTTTTTAATTTACAAACAAGGAGCAGTGAACAAACATTACAGTTTATTAAGCTTTGTATTGAACATGACTCCAAATTCACGGGCCACAGAAACACATCTGCTCAAGGTTTCAAGTAAGTATTCAGCTGGTGTTGTCACGTTCGGGTGAGCGCACGCCCCATCCTTTCCTGCGAGAGGTTCCCGGACTCCGCAGGTAATCACACCTGCGTGAGTGGACGCACCTGCTGCCGCTGCCTTGCCAGCGCTTAAAAGGATCATTGTGGGAATGCTTCAGCGCTGCCTCGTTGGGTATACTGCCTGCAAGCAAGCACGTACGTGATCTCCTAATATTAAGGAATCGTGTTAATTAGTGATGGCCAAATGAGACTTTCTAGAGGACTTGAGGTCTTTCATCAAAATGGTTCACTTAGACAGGGGCAGCGCGGTGGTGGAGTGGTTAGCACTGCGGCAGCACAGCAGCTCACCCTTGGCCAGGGGATCCTGGGTTTGATCCCAGCCCTCCAACCAACAGTGATCTGTGTGGAGTTTGCATGTTCTCCCCCGTGTCTGCGTGGATTTCTCCGGTTTCCTCCCACATGCCAAAAACATGCAAGTTAGGTTAATTGGCATCAAACTGGGGATTCTAAATTGTCCTTAGGTATGACTGTGACAGTGAATGATTGTCTCTCTGTGTTGGCCCTGCGATGGACTGGCGATCTGTCCAGGGTGTACCCTGCCTCTCACCCAAATAAGCTGGGATAGGCTCCAGCCCCCCTGCCCCCTGCAACCCGAAAAGGATTAAGTGGAAGAAGATGGGTGGATGGATGGTTCACTTAGACAAGGCCTCATGTGACTTCATTTTCTCTACCAGGCCATCTAGTGGACAAAATGTATACAACATGCTGATTTTTACAAGGGTATTGTTGGCTTGAGTACTGCTAGCTATTGCTGGACTGGCGACACATTCTTGGCAGCGATCATAAGGCAAAAAAATAATAAAACTGAGGTGACTACAGTGAATGTGCTTGCACTACTTATCCATTTTTTTTAAAGAAATAACTTTTCAACAGTCATACTGTCTTTCTCAGTACATTCATCTCTGTCCTTATTGTCATGCAGGGCACAATAGTGCCTCAGCATAATGATGTGTTATTGTTGTATCCAAGCTCTTTGAAACACAACAAACACTTAACTGTGCAAATAAAAATAAATTATTAGAATGACCCAGAGGGGACTTGAACCCTAGCTTCCCAATTGCAGGACAGATATTTTACCTCAAAGCTATTGCTTAGGCATGAGTAATTGAGGCTTTCTTGAACACTTGAGCCTTTCATCAAAATGGTTCACATAGACGAGGCCTCATGTGGAACTTCATTTGCTCTACTAGGCCATGTAGTCGACAAAGTATACAGTGTGGCAACCTGGGGAGTGCATAATGGTTTACCACCTTAGACAGGAACAAAGGACGCGAAGTTAACCTTTTGTGTGTGAGAAGTTTCTAGATGCCCTAGTAAGATAACAGGGAGCTGTCAAGGATGAATGGACTGACTGCAGTCGGACGGGGTGATTATCTTTTGTGTGTGAGAAGAGTCTAGACGGGGATTATCTTTTGTGTGTGAGAAGAGTCAGGAAGGATGTCATGTTATTTAAGGGAAGAGTTCCTACTGGTATGCCATTCTGTCTATGTTCCTTGTGTGAGTCGTGTAATAAACCGCTTGAACCAAATCAGCCTCATTATTTACACGCTCCACACTGGTGACCCAAGACGAATCATGGAATGCGACAGAAGATCCCTGGAGCCAACCTCGACTGGAACCCCCAGCTTCACGTGCGCTGTAGCGATCAAACTACCTGATTTTTGGCAGCACAACCCGCACTCCTGGTTCCACCTAACCGAGGCGCAGTTCGCCCTCCGAGGGATATCAGCGGATGATACGAAATTCCACTATGTGGTCGCAGCGCTCGATGCCAGCACGGCTCAGCACATCGAGAGCCTGCTCGATCAGCCACCAGCCGACGGCAAATATGACGCGCTGAAGGCTGCTCTCATCCAGCACTACACGCTCTCGGATGGTGAGAGAGCAGAGAGCCTTCTGACACGGACCGAGTTGGGAGACGGTTCGGCCGTGGACATGATGGAGAAGATGCTGAGGTTAAAGGGCACGGACGACGACCACTTCATCTTCTCCCACATTTTCCTCAGGAACCTTCCGACAGCGGCAAGAGCGGCCCTGGCCAATTCGTCGTTGCTGGCCAAACGGGACTATCGTGCGCTAGCCCGAGAGGCAGACCGGATCATTGTCACCACCAAAGCTTTCGTGACCATTGCGGCAGCGACGGAACCCGGCACGTCGACACGAGGAGGCGAGGAGCCGCCGACGGCAGCAGCAGAACCACCGATGGCAGCAGCAGCGGGGGCCAAGGAACGTGGAGGTGACACGCTTTGCTTCTACCATCGCCGCTTTGCAGAGAGGGCACGCAAATGTATACCACCGTGCCAGTTCAAGCGCTCGGGAAACGCCAAGACCGGGGGTCGGTAGCAGCCGCGACCCTCGGGGAGGAGAACAAGCTGCTGTATTTGACGGACGCACGCTCGGGGAGGCATTTCCTCGTGGACACCGGCGCACAGAGGAGTTTCATTCCAGCCGACCTACGTGACCGGCTGGCAGGAACCACGCCCCGAGATGGCAGCAGCAAACGGCTCAGAACATTAAGACCTTTGGTGAGAGGACTCTGCTCTTGTCTCTACACGGTCGTACATTTGAATGGACTTTTGTTGTAGCAGCATTGGATTACCATATACTGGGGCTGATTTTTCTATGTGCCACATGTGTTGATGGTAGATATCGCTAACAGGCGCCTGGTTAATTGCCTTAAAACAACGCTACAAAAGCGCATGACCGCTACCCAATTCCCCACATTCAGGATTTTTCCGCTCACCTCGCAGGAGTGCGCATTTTTTCTAAGATAGATTTGGTCCATGGTTACCACCAAGTCCCAGTGCGCGCTGAGGACATACCCAAAACAGCGGTAATAACTCCATTTGGTTTATTTGAGTTCTTGCGCATGCCGTTTGGGCTTAAAGGGGCAGCACAGACGTTCCAACGCA
Organism: Pholidichthys leucotaenia; assembly: GCA_020510985.1. Lineage (NCBI taxonomy): Eukaryota > Metazoa > Chordata > Actinopteri > Cichliformes > Pholidichthyidae > Pholidichthys > Pholidichthys leucotaenia. Next base: position 141,687,023 of record CM035842.1, on the reverse strand, counting down.
TGATGGATGCAGTGCTGCGCGATCTCCCTTTTGTGTTCGTCTACCTGGACGATATCTTGGTAGCCAGCGCGTCCGAAGACGAACACGAAACCCACCTCACGACGGTTTTCCGTAGGTTGGAAGAGCACGGTTTAGTGATCAACCCAGCGAAATGTCAGTTCGGGGTGACGGGGATTGATTTTTTAGGGCACCGCGTCTCTCCCAAAGGAGCAGTTCCGCTGCCCGACAAAGTGCACACAGTGACAGATTTTCCCAGACCACAAACGGTCAGGGCGCTACAAGAATTTTTGGGAATGGTGAACTTTTATAACCATTTCCTTCCCCGCGCAGCGCAGCTCATGCAGCCATTGTACGCTAAGGTCGAATGGACCCCGGAACGAGAGCAGGCGTTCTCAGAAGTTAAAGCAGCCCTGGCAAACGCCGCATTGTTGGCACATCCAGACCCAACGGCCCGCATAGCCCTCACCACTGACGCCTCAGATGTGGCCATAGGGGCTGTCGTGGAGCAGCGCGTCGCCGGGGCTTGGCAGCCGCTTGCCTTTTTCAGCAGAACCTTGCCCGACAATGAACGTAAATACAGCGCATTCGACAGAGAGTTGCTGGCTCTCCACCTGGCCATTCGCCATTTCCAGTTCTGGCTGGAAGGGTGCAATTTTACTGCGTTCGTTGACCATAAGCCACTAACATTCACGATGGCCAAAGTTTCAGAACCTTGGTCGGGCCGGCAGCAGAGGCAGCTGGCCGCGATCTCAGAGTTTACTACTGATATTCAGCATGTGTCGGGCAAACTGAATGTAGTGGCAGACTGCCTCTCGCGCGCCGTTGTGGCCCCGGTCTGTGTAGGGTTGGATTACGCAGCCATGGCCGCGGAGCAGGCTAGTGACGCGGACGTGCACGCGCTCCAGTCTGGACCAACAGGATTAAGGCTGGAGAAGAGAACGCTGCTTAACGGCATTCCCCCCCTTAATCTGCGACGTCTCCACGGGTCACCCACGGCCTGTGGTTCCGGCCGCGTGGCGCCGCCGCGTGTTTGAGTCGGTTCACTCTTTGGCACATCCAGGGGTGCGCGCGTCGGTCAAAATGGTAGGAGAGAAATATGTGTGGCTGGGCCTTCGCAAACAAGTGAAAGAGGGGCGGCAGGCCTGCATGGTGTGCCAACGAGCCAAGGTTCACAGACACACGAAGCCTCCTTTGGAGCCGTTTCGCATCCCGGCTAAGAGGTTCGACAATGTCCACGTGGACCTCGTAGGCCCCCTTCCACCATCACAGGGGTACACGCATCTCCTGACAATGGTGGACCGCACCACGCGCTGGCCAGAAGCGGTTCTGCTGGTGGCAACCATGGCCGAGGAGGTGGCGCGCGCGTTTTTAACAGCATGGGTGGTGCATTTTGGAGTTCCATCGGACATTACGTCCAACAGAGGCTCTCAATTTGTTTCTGAACTTTGGTCAACCATGGCCCGCAGCCTAGGTGTCTCAATTCACCGCACAACCGCGTACAACCCGCAGGCTAATGGGTTATGCAAACGTTTTTATAGGTCGTTAAAAGCGGCTCTGAGGGCTTCACTGACGGATGCAAATTGGGTAGACAGGCTACCATGGGTTTTATTGGGGTTACATTCTGCGCCTAAAGAGGATCTGGAAGCTTCCCTGGCAGAACTCGTTTTTGCACAACCACTCCGGCTGCCTAGGGAGTTTCTGCCAGATAATCCTGCGCCGGGCAGCTCCCCGTCTCAGCTGCTGCAGCGTAGCATAGACTCAAGCATGCTGCCGGGCCCTGCCCACCACAGTTTTCCGCGCGTTTTTGTGCCTAAAGCTTTGAAAAACGCAGAGTTCGTGTTTGTCAGACACGACGCCCACCGTCCCCCACTGCGCCCACCTTATGATGGCCCATTTAGGGTGCTGGAAACAGGGGATAAGCATTTTTTACTAGATTTGGGGGGTAGGAGGGAAAAAAATTGGCATAGACAGACTCAAACCTGCTTTCGTTGTGGCTGACGAGCAAGTGCTGTTGGCGAGGGCCCCTCGGCGTGGAAGACCCCCATGGGGCGCTTCCCAGAGAAAAGATTCTCCAGAGCACCCACACGGACAGTCAAAAAGTTTTCACCCCCAGACATCAGCCCCCCAGCATGGCAGCGCCACGGAGGCAGCGAATCCTGGCTACAGCAGATACGGCAGAAGACTGAAGCCCAAGCAGCATGCGGACTGATGTTGATTGTTCTACAGCATGTGGACTGATGTTAATGGTTTTATCACAGCATGTGGACTGTTACCCTTTTGTCCTATCTAAGTTGCTGGGGGGGTGGCAACCTGGGGAGTGCATAATGGTTTACCGCCTTAGAAAGGAACAAAGGACGCAAAGTTAACCTTTTGTGTGTGAGAAGTTTCTAGATGCCCTAGTAAGATAACAGGGAGGTGTCAAGGATGAATGGACTGACTGCAGTTGGACGGGGTGATTATCTTTTGTGTGTGAGAAGAGTCTAGACGGGGATTATCTTTTGTGTGTGAGAAGAGTCTAGAAGGATGTCATGTTATTTAAGGGAAGAGTTCCTACTGGTATGCCATTTTGTCTATGCTCCTTGTGTGAGTCGTGTAATAAACCGCTTGAACCAAATCAGCCTCATTATTTACACGCTCCACAACAGCATGCAGATTTTTACAATGTGTATTTTTCAATTTCAATAAATATGCTGTCTTTTAAGAAATATCAGTGATCATGAGGGAAAAAAAAAAATAAAACTGGGGTGACTACAGTGAATGTGTCTGTGTTACTTTGTGTGCTTGTACTACTTATCCATTTTTATTAAGAAATAATAAATTTTCAACAGTGTTATACTGTCCCAGTATATTCAACTCTGGCCTTATTCTCATGCAGGGCACAATAGCAATAGTGCCTCAGCATAGTGATGCGTAATAATGATCCAAGCTCTTTGAAACACAAGAGACACTTCACCTTGCAAACAAAAATGAAGTTAAAAGAACAACACAGCTGGGATTCAAACCCAGGTCTCCCACTTGCAAAACAGATGTATTATCACTAAGCTATCACCTCAGTTACAATAAATAGCGACTATTTGTCAAAAATACATCAATGAGAGAAATGCGCTCAAATTGTTCCCAAATGGGAGAAGTCCATGTTTTTGGTGCTGGCTCCATCTGAAAATTGGCTGTGACAAATCCCTTACACAGTCAAACATGACAACACTTCAGAGTTTTATAACTCATTGACACTATCCTCAAGTGAAAACTCACAGAAAAGATTAAACTACTGGAAAGAAGATCTGCAAACTGAAATTTCAGAGGAACAATGGGAATTGGCTTGTACAGAAGCTCAAACCAAATCAATAAATGTACGTCTTAAATTGATACATTTTAAATGGTTAATGCGGATGTATGTTACACCAGTGGAGTTAAATAGATATAACAAAAACATACCAGATACGTGCACAAAATGTATGGAAAGTAAAGGAACCCTATTTCATTGTTTATGGGAATGTAGAATAATTAGAATGTTTTGGGAAGAGGTGAGGGTAACAATTGAAAAAATAATCTCAAAACAAATCATATTGAATCCTAAACTGTTTTTGTTGGGTCTGTACCCAGAAAAGCATAACTTTAATAAAAGTGAAAGAACATTCATAGACCTCAGTTTGTTTAATGCCAAAAAATGTATTAGTGGAAAAAGACTCATAGACCAGATGTGACTCAGTGGTTAAGACAGATGTTAACAAACCTTCCATTAGAAAGAATAACATACATACTGAAATCAAAGGAAATTGTGTTTGAGAATATATGGAGACTTTTTATTGATTATGTAAAAAATTTAAACATAACTCTTGAAGAAGAAGGTGAATGATGTGTGTGGACCTTGTAAATTCCAAACTGGTGAACATAATATGTATACTTATGTAATGGATTGTCTAGACTAAACAGAGGAGCATTGTTGAAGACTTGATTTTGTTGGTGGTTGTGGGTGTTTTTAGTGCATTTTTTTTGTAGTACTTTAGTGTTAGTGTTTGATTGTTTGTGTCATGTTTGTTAAAAAAAAAAGGTTCAATAAAGATATTGTGGAAAAAAAAACAAAACATGACAACACAAAATGTGAGGGACGGGGATTTCCATTGGGTACCGCTGCTCACTTTATTTCACGTTGCGTGCAAAATCATGAACGGCTTCCTGACCCAGTCACGTGGTCCGACATCAACGTGCACACCTCGCCAAATATTTCCTGGATAAGATTGGAGCACCGGTGCCTGCCTTCCCATCACTAGTGTTAATCTCTCTTCTCCTCCCTTTCCAGGTTGCTGCCATCTTTGCGGTGTGTTTCCGGGGCTCATTGTGCGCTCACCTGCTCCATCATCTCATCACCGCTTCAGCTGCCGATCTCCACCCGGTCAGACACCTCACCCAGCTCCACTCCTCTCCTACTCCCTGCCAGCCTCACCCTGCTGGTTGGTCTATTCCTGCTGGGTCTCTCTGTCAGGTTCTCTGCTCAGTGTCCTGTAAGTCTTAGTTTGTTATTCCCTTTTTACATCTCCCTCCTTCTACTAACTAGCTCTCTTCTCCCTCTTACAGGCTGAGTCCTCCTCTGGCGAGTGGCGTCTTTCACTAACAGTGCACTCCTCTTTTGGATTAATAAATTGTGGTTTAAATTAGCTTCTCTGTGTCATGTGTGTGTTTTCTCTGGTGTGGTTCCCTGCACGTGAGCTGATCATTCTCTCAATATGACAGATATATTGATTGATTATTGATTATAATTATTTAGTAAGCCAGTGGATGACTATAACTAAGGATTTAAGATACTTCATTTAACACATAACGTATAAATACATAAAAAGTAAATATACTATAGTGCAGACATTATCAAGTATTTTGTGTAATTTTCATTAAAAAAAGTATTTTTTTTTTCATAATTACCTCTCTTTCACTCTGTAAGGCTAGTGCCTGCAAGATATTTAGATCAGGCAACTGTGACATAATTTCTGGACCCAGGGAACAGAAGACAGACTCGAGAGAATACAATTATCCTTTTATTATCAACCCATGTCTTGTGTGAGAGTGTGTGTATGTACAATGTGGTGCGTGAAGTGCAAGACTCGTGCGGGGGCTGGGCAGGACGCCATTTGGCCTGGCAACCCTATGGAGACAAAGCAGAGACGTTAACGCTGCACCAGCGCTGAGAGCGTAATAAAGACAGTCGCTTACTTTTGCAGGTGGTGATGCTGGGCTCCGGTTGGCCCTGTGGGCGACAGCCAGGGAAAGAGCGTCTAGCTCTGTGCCGGGGGAAGAGGGAGTTACCCTGATGCTGATGTGGAGCTGAGCTGCCACCGGGGAGAGAGGGTCCGCCGCCGGGGAGGTCCACCTGTGCATAGGGGAAAGGAACTTGACAAGGTAAGTGGAGGTTAAGCTTACGTGCTTCGACGTGTTGCTCGTAGTCAGAGGCTGAGCTAAGACGTGGCTGGAGATGAGAGACGTGTCCTTGTGAGTTTGACAGACGGCTCCGTGCTGAGTCGCTGGCAGGCCTGGCTCTTAAAGCCCGCTGACGATTGGCAGCAGGTGTGCACGCAGCTGAGACTGATGATGACCCTGCGGGCGCCATGACAGTACTCCCCCCTCTAGAGGTGCCTCCTGGCACCTGCCCTATCTTACCCGGGTGCGTCCGGTGAAAGTCACGGATGAGTTGTTTATCGAGGACAAGAGACGGACGTACCCAGGACCTATGCTCAGGGCCGAATCCCTCCCAGTCCACCAGGTATTGTAGGCCATGACCCCGCCGGCAGACATCCAGGATGGTAGTGACTCCCCAAGCCGGATGGCCATCGATCATCATCGGGGGAGATGAACCCACGGGGGGGGGGGGGGGGCGCAGAGGGGGCTGGAACAGACGGGTTTCACCTGTGAAACATGGAAGGTTGGGCAGATGTGGAGGGAGGGGGGGGGAGCTAGGCGAACAGTCACAGGGTTAATCACACGTACAATAGGATAAGCCCAATAAATGCTTGGTCGAGCTTGCGTTTCTCTGCTTTTAAATTAATGTTACGCGTTGACAGCCATACCTAGCTGACCACCTTGTACTCGGAGCCGGTCTCCTGCGGCGATTGGCCGTCCTGATGTTACGCTCGGTGGTTCGAGAGGAGAACTCTGTGGGTGGTAGTCCAGAGCCGGCGGCAGCGCCTGACATGGGCATGGACAGAAGGCACCACCACCTCCTTCTCCTCCTCCGGAAACAGTGGAGGGTCATACCCCAAAGATGCCCTGAAGGGGGACATCCCAATCGCTGAAGAAACCATGGAGTTATGGGCATACAGCAATCCACAGCAGGGTGGCTGCTCCAAGAGAGAAGGGCTGGAGGCAATGACGCAGCGTAGGCGGCCTCCAGTTCCTGATTCGCTCGTTCACACTGCCCATTGCTCGTGAGGGTGGTAAAGCCAGATGACAGGCTAACTGTTGACCCCAGCGCGTGACAGAGACGCCCGTCCAGAGCCTGGGAAACAAACTGGGGCCCACGATCCGAGACGACGTCAGTGGGGATCCCATGAAGACGAATGACGTGCTGAACCAACAGGTCCGCTGTCTCCCGTGCCGTCGCAACCCCCGGAGGGGAACGAGTGAGCTACCTTGGAGAAGCGATGCACCAGAGGGTCAGGACCATCGTAAAATGATTGGATGGCGGGAGGGCCCATCACGAAATCCAGGGAGATGTGTGACTAGGGACGACTAGGGACCGGCAGGGGGTGGAGCAGTCCGGCCGGGGGGGAGGAGGATGACTTCCCGGTGGCGCACTGAGCGCAGGCCCGGATGTAGGCATTGACGTCCTTCCGCAGCCCCGGCCACCAGAATGACCTCTGGAGAAGCTCAATCGTGCGAGACACCCCAGGGTGGCACGCCAACTTCGAGGCGTGAGCCCACTGAATGACCTCACCCCGGACCGGTGTAGGGACAAACAACCGTTCCGAGGGGCTGCCTCCCGGATCGGGCTCAGTCTCCTGCGCCTTCACAACCTTCTCCCTGATGTCCCACAAGAGGGCACCCACAACGCAGGATGGAGGAAGGATCGTTTGTTCCTGGTCCTTGGATACCTCTGCCAAGAACTGCCTGGAGAGGGCGTCTGGCTTAGCGTTCTTGTCCCCGTGGCGATAGGTGATCATGAAGTCGAACCAACCGAAGAATAGGGACCAGCGGGCCTGACGGGAGTTCAACCACTTAGCAGTCCTCAGATATTCCAAGTTCTTATGGTCGGTCCAAACTACAAAAGGCTGGGCCACTCCCTCCAACCAGTGGCGCCACTCCTCCAGTGCGAGTTTAACCGCCAACAGCTCCCTATCGCCGATGCTGTAATTCCTCTCTGCTGGAGACAGGCGGTGCGAGAAGAAGGCACAGGGGCGGATCACCCCGTCTATCGGAGAGCGCTGGGAGAGTACTGCCCCCACCCCGGAGTCCGAAGCGTCCACCTCGACCAGGCACTGGAGAGCCGGGTCCACCTGTGTAAGGACGCGGGATGAAGAGAACTCCCTCTTGAGTGCGCTGAACGCTGCTGCAGCCTCCTCCGTCCATTGGAAGGGGACCTTCGGGGACGTGAGACAGGTCAGCGGGCGGGCCACCATGCTATACCTGGGCACAAAGTGGCGGTAAAAGTTGGCAAACCCCAGGAACTGCTGAAGCTGCTTCCTGGACGAGGGGGGGGGGCAGTCCACCACCGCCTTGACCTTGGCCGGGTCGGGGAGAACCTGGTTGTGGGAAATCACAAAGCCGAGAAAAGACGTCTTGTTAGCATGGAACTCGCATTTCTCGGCCTTCACGAACAGTTGGTTTTCCAGGAGTCATTGGAGGACCCGTCTCACGTGCACCCGGTGCTCCTCATGCGATCGGGAGAAGATGAGGATGTCGTCCAGGTAGACAAAGACAAAGGTGCCCAGGAAATCCCGGGGAACGTCATTGATCAGGCGCTGGAAGACGGCCGGAGCGTTAGTCAGCCCAAACGGTATCACCAGGTATTCGAAGTGGCCGCTTGGGGTCCGGAAGCCAGTCTTCCACTCATCTCCCTCCTTGATCCACACGAGATGGTACGCGTTGCGGAGGTCGAGTTTGGTGAACCAAGAGGCCCCCTGGAGGGAATCAAACGCTGTGTCCATGAGGGGCAGGGTGTACTTATCCTTCAACGTGATATCATTGAGACCCCTGAAGTCGATACATGGCCGCAGGGAGCCGTCCTTCTTGCCAACGAAGAAGAATCCTGCCCCACCGCCGAAGAGGACGGGCGGATGATCCCTGAACTGAGCAACTCCTTTATATACGTATCCATCGCCTCCCGTTCCAGAGCAGACAGGCTGTACAGACGGCTCGACGGCAGCGGGGCACCAGCCCGGAGATTAATAGCGCAGTCATAAGGGCGGTGGGGAGGAAGGGACAGTGCCCGCGACTTACTGAAAACCACCCTCAGATCGTGATATTCAGCTGGCACCTTGGACAGATCTGGGGGGGGGGACATGCGTGGGGACACAGACATCGACGGGGCACATGCCGCAGACTGCAGGCACGCGCTGAGGCAGAACGAACTCCAGGATGAGATGCTTCCTGTCTGCCAGTCGAAGGATGGATTATGCAGCCACAGCCAGGGATAGCCCAGGATGACCGGGGAAGTGGAGGAGGGCAGCACCAGAAAGCGTAGATCCTCTCGGTGGTTCCCAGAAACGATCACCAACACTGGGGCGGTCTGCTGAGAAATAGTCGTTAGCAGAGCTTTGGATAGGGCTATCAGCTTGAGCGGTGGCTGAAGAGTTTGACAGGTGAGCCCTAACCGGGTTGCCAGGTCTCCTGATATGAAACTCTGCTCAGCCCCTGAGTCAATCAGTGCATGAGTGAAGTATTCAGTGTGTTTATGGATGAATCGGATGGGCACAAGGCAGCTGGTGAGGGGTTTAGACTGGGATGCGTCCGTGAGTCCCCCTACTGTGACCCACGGACCTCCTCTTTTAACCGACTGGTACAATTCTCCAATTCGTGTGCACTGCTACCACAATAAAAACACAGCCCTAACTCCCTACGGCGCTGTTTCTCAGCAGGCAGAATCTTGGAGCGCCCGATTACCATATCCTCCTGCCCCGGAAGTCCTTCCGGAGAGGGCAGAGCCAACTGGGGTGACTGTGAGGAACAAAAAAACTGCACGCTTGAGCGGTTAGAAGCTCTTCGCTCGGCTGCTCGTTCCCTCAGCCTGTTATCCAAGCTAATGGTAAGAGAGATTAGCTCGTTTAGTCGTTTTGGCTTATCCAACCTAGCTAGTTCGTCTCTTAGACTGGGGCTTAGGCTACAGATAAAAATGCTACACGAGGCGTCCTCCCACCCGACTTCAGCAGCTACCACCCGGAAATCGACCGCGTAGTCCACAGCGGACCTACCGCCCTGCCGAAGGTTTAACAACCGGGTGGTGAGCACAGTGTCCCAGTCGGAGTGGTCAAACACCTCATGGAAATCGGCCAGAAACCACTGATATGTTAAGTTAGCATAACTTAAAGTTATACTTAAAGTTAGCATAACTTAAAGGGGCGGCAGTGGCTCAGGAGGTAGAGCAGGTCGTCTAATAACCCGGTGGTTGGCGGTTCGAATCCCGCTCTCCCCAGATATCCTGCCGTTGTGTCCCTGGGCAAGACACTTCACCCGCATTGCCTCCAGTGCCCATAACACTGGGTATGAATGTGTATAAATGCATAAAATGTTCGGTGGTGGCCGGAAAGGCCGTTGGCGCAGATTGGCTGCCACGTTTCCGTCAGCCTGCCCCAGGGCAGCTGTGGCTGCAGAAGTAGCTCGCCACTACCATTGTCTGTCTGGAGTGAATGAATAATGTACCTAATTGTAAAGCGTCTTTGAGTATATATGATAAAGCGCTATATAAAACCGATGCATTATTATTATTATAACTGGACTTAGCCATAACGGCATAGGCCCAGGCTAGCGCCCTACCTTCTAGCAGGTTAGCGATGTAGCCTATCTTCCTATGATCCGTAGGAAAGTCCCCTGGTACTCGCTGGAAAACCGTCTCACATTGCAAGATTCCCACTGAAGCGTGCGGGTGTGGGCACCGGTGTGAGGCAGGCCGAAGGGACCTGGCTAACCTGGCTAGGCGGGGGGCTAGCGGGGCCCAGTGGAGCCCCGGAAGCCGGTGGAAACGTCCGCTGTCCATCCAGACGGTCCAACCGGCTGTTAATTAGGGTTAACTGGGTAAGGATAACGTTCTGTTGGTAAGCTAGTTGTTCTACTCGAGCGTCTAAGGTGTTTAAACAGCGTGCTAGCATGCTGTCCACTGGGTCGCTCTGACGGAGCCATACTGACAATTTCTGGACCCAGGGGACAGAAGACAGACTCAAGAGAATACAATTATCCTTTTATTATCAACCCGTGTCTTGTGTGTGAGTGCGTGTATGTACAATGTGGTGCATGAAGTGCAGGACTCGTGCGGGGGCTGGGCAGGACGCCGTTCGGCCTGGCAACCCTATGGAGACAAAGCAGAGACGTTAACGCTGCACCAGCGCTGAGAGCATAATAAAGACAGTCACTTACTTTTGCAGGTGGTGATGCTGGGCTCCGGTTGGCCCTGTGGGTGACAGCCAGGGAAAAAGCGTCTAGCTCTGTGCCAGGGGAAGAGGGAGTTACCCTGATGCTGACGTGGAGCTGAGCTGCCGCCGGGGAGAGAGGGTCCGCTGCCGGGGGAGGTCCACCTGTGTACAGGGGAAAGGAACTTGACAAGGTTAAGCTTACATGCGTCGACGTGTTGCTCGTAGTCAGAGGTTGAGCCAAGACGTGGCTGGAGACGAGAGACGTGTCCTCGTGAGTTTGACAGACGGCTCCGTGCTGAGTCGCTGGCAGGCCTGGCTTTTAAAGCCCGCTGACGATTGGCAGCAGGTGTGCACGCAGCTGAGACTGATGATGGCCCTGCGGGCGCCATGACAAATTGATTCCTTCTGTTCCTTGGCCTTGAAGATAAAATCATTCTTAAAATAAAAAGTCAGAATCCCACAGTATTAAGCAGCATGTTTGTCATACACCGTTGTCAAGGTAGGCTGACATGTCAAAGTGTCCCATTCCATTTCAAGCCCTCGCAGACTCGCACACTCACACACAACTAATGGCTGCCACCTAAGTCTACAAGGGCTCAGGGCTTGAGGGCTTAGGGAGGGGACTGAGATTCAGCCCCAGTGTTGCCAGATTCTGTTACAAATAATAAAAAAAAAAAGAAATACAAAAATATCTTTGTGGCTCATTCTGGTCGATATTATGTTTTCTTTTTAATAAGAAGGAAAATAATGCACAAAATTGCTCTAAAATGCATAACTGGAATATAAAAAACGAAACTAAAATTTCTCACTGACAGCAGGTGGGAACATTTGAAAAGCTAAATGAGACTTGGTCAGTCTTTTCTATAAAAGAATAAGCTTAAATGATCTCTTGAATGTTGTAAAACAAGCCCAAAATCCAGCAATCGTAGTCTGCACTTCTGCACTGTACTTTCTAAACTAGCAAACAATTTTAATATTAGAGTAAATATAAAATGCACTTTTAAAATGATGATTTAATTTATTATTAATTGAAAAAAGCTATCCAAACCTACCTGGCCCTATGTGAAAAAGTAACTGACCCCTAAACTTAATAATTGGTTGTGCCACAATTAGCAGCAAGGACTGCTATCAAGTGTTTGCAATAACTGGCAATGAGTCTTCTACATGCTGTTGAGGAATTGCAGTCTACTCTTCTTTGCAGAATCGTTTTAATTCAGCCACATTGGAGGGCTTGAGCTTGAGGTCACAAACTGATTGCTGGGTATTGTCTTTCAGGATTTTCTGGTAGCAGAATTCATAGTTCCAGGTCCTGAAGCAGTAAAGCAGCTCCATACCATCACACTACCACCACGTTTGACTGTTGGTGTGATGTTCTTTTATGAAATTATGTGTTAGTTTTAAGCCAGATATAATGGGATGCACGCCTTCCAGAAAGTTCAACTTTTGTCTTGTCAATCCATAGAATATTTTCCCAAAAGTCTTGGGAATCATCAAATGTAGATCATGTACCATCAAAATAATTCTGGAAACATTATTTTAAGGTGAAAATCTTATACAGCGTTCCTTTAAAGTGGCATTGAAAAAATAAAAATCGGTCACAAAAATGTAAAGGCATCAGCCAGTTTTATTGCATCCAGACTGAATTAAATGACTGGGCAGTCTCCCTTTTTAGCTGCATACCTGTGATCAGTCTGGCTGTGTATTTATTGCACCCATGTCCACTGCAGCGCTGCCTTTGCCCCAATGTAGGAGGCTAACTTTCTCTTGATTTGTGAATATATTGCCCAATGGGGCTATATTCTGCTCCAGAATCAAATGGGTTCTTCCCTGGCCCAATGATCACTTTTCAACCAAATTTCACTGAAATTGGGTCAACTGAAGTGTTTGTGTAATCTTGCTAACAGCCAAACAAACGGACACACAACACCGGACTCTCGTGGTGAGAGGTTGCTAAAATTGTAACAGTTTTGTACAGAAATCCTGCAATATAAATATTTCCTGTAGTTGACTCTGACCTGCTGTATTTATGAATATGTCCACAGTCAAATAGTGTCTAAGTGGACTGTTAAAGGCTGATAAGAGTTAAGAAGGTAAAGCAGCACAGCTATACACAACTGTCTGAATTTAACTATAGAGATGAAGTACAGTAGAACTCATATTTGACATTTTTGATGCCTTTAGGCTGGTAGTCAAACAAATATGCACTATTCTTTTCTATTCTCTTTTCCTAAACCCTGCTTTTTTGACTCACATTAGTGTAGAAGATGCCATCTGACAAATGTCTTTTCTACTTTTTCAATATTTAGTGACAGTGCGGTTCAAATTTCCAGTGGAATACCACAGGATCTAGGATGGCATATCACATGAATGCTTCATTCTACGCCTCTTTATTCTGGTGTTATTTGAAGTGAAGTCCCAACTCTATCTTCAGCAGACTTAGCAGTGAGCTGTGAGTCTAAGAGTGTGTGACATTGTCTCTTCGGATCAACAAGAACAAAAAAAAAAAGTAACATCACATTTCCCTCTCGTGTCTCCAAACTTTCTGATCTAGTGCAAGACCAAAGACAGATTATTATTTACTGTATTCTTGTTAATTTTATTACTGTATGTTCCAATGGAATATGAGTCATGATTTACATTGTGAGATGAGAGGACAAACCTGCAAAGCTTTTATTTTTTAAGCATTTCAACTTTGCAAACTGGTAACATACAGGTAAGCCAATGGAAACAGCTGACAAGTCACTTTGTTCTCACATCCCTTATTGTAGCAATATTTTGGGAGGGTTGATGAAATTATTATTTAAAAAAAACATATCTTTGGTTTCAATTTGCTGCATGTTAATTATATAAAAGATGTTTTACGTAACAACATGCAACTCTTTATATTTGATGTTTTATTACTCCTTCTTAGTGGACCAGTGTATTCTAAGTATCCAGACGGAAATCATACAAAGTTTACAAACTGGTAGACTTTGGACTCAATGAGGAAAATGTATGTACCAGACATCATACAGCCAGTCTGACAAAGCCATGATGAGTGCACGCGTGCGACACACACACACACACCGTGTGCAGATGTTTCAAAGAGAGAATCCTGGTATAGCACATGGTTATTGCAATCAAGACACCATAACCCTTTGTTTCAAAAATACACCTCTGTTTAAATTTCTTTCACGATTTATTCCATCATGACTCTTGATCTTTTTCATTTTTTCCAAGCCTCTCATCACTCCTTCTTGTCATTACATTCAGCATGCTTCATAAGAGCCGTCTCCACACATGACGACCCTCTGCGGATATAATAGCGCCTCACGTCCCTCCCACCATTGCTGCCCTCGGACCGATGTACATGAAACTGGGAAGAAACGTGCATCTCTGTATGTTGGCGGGCTGTCACTGACCACCACTGGCTGGAGTCAGACCGGCAGCACTGCTCATCTGTGCAGCAGGGGTCCGTCAGGGTGCTGCTGGGGGGGCTCCTCCACAGTCCCCACAGTGCGGTGGGAGCCGTACATGCGGCAGAGGGAGAAATGGGATTGTCCAGAGAGCAGTGAGAATGGAAAAGCTGTCCACGGTAGGAGAAAATAGAGAGCAGCTGGAGCTGTGATGGTGATGGTCCTCCTCCTGCCTCTGTTTGCTCCTCGTTCATTTAGGTTGACACACAGCTCGCAGTCATCTTGGCTTTGGAAAGCTCCGTAGCGCCTAGCAGTCTGGGTGCTGGTCCAGCAGGAAGCAGTTGAAGATGAGTGTCCGGCAACGAGTTTAAGTCTCCCTTGCTCCTGTTTATCAGCATGGCCGTCAGAGTAGCTTGGAATCACCTGACGGTTGCAGTGTATGTGCCACTCCATCTCAGTGCTGTCCAGGTGTTGACTCTGGAATCACGCAGCCCACATTACTCCCCAGAGGCCTGTCTTCATCTAGAGGAGAGGGGCTGCTGTAGGTGTACTCCAACCCAAACAATTTCTCTATGCGATAGTGCACATAAGCAGTGCGATACTCTGTGAGCACTCTCAGAGGCCAGGAGAGCATGAACAGGGCTGCCAGCCAGAAGGCAACCTGTGATGTGTACCAAGGCATCCTGTCTGGGTCTACACAGGCTATCAGGTTTTCTCTGAAATCTACGTTCTTCAGCTGCATCCCCTCACGGGCCTCCATGTAGTCGTCTAAACCTTCTATTTCAGAGAAGAACCTGGCTCTCTGGTTGAGGTAGTCATTTTCTGGACCTGCCTCAGTGAAGCTGAAGCACTTGGTGAAGCACAGGCGAGTTGCTGGATGACCTTCCAAGCCCCTGAGTCACAGTGACACATCTTCATCCCACAGTGGCTGTAGTCAAACTCGCCCTCAGCCACGTGGGTGTTGACTCGCTCGTGGTATACCTGTGTGGTGGTGTAAGCGTCACCGTTGCGGTATCGCGTGACTTGGCGCGTCCGTCGAACAAAATGGTAGCTGATGGCCTTCCACCATATGCAAGGCTGGCCTGCCGCATGCGCAACACCGCTCGTACACACTGTCCACTCTGCCTTGCACTGGAGTTCGCTGCGGGCCCTGCAGTGCCAACACTCCACCATGTACAACACATACAGCATGAGCAGGAAGGCTAACGGATTAGATGAGGCCGTCGGAGCAGGGGCTGTCATGGTAGATCATGGCGTGACCCCCACCGCCCACGCTGGAGGCGCCACGCAGAGGGGTGAAGGAGGCTGTGAGTGATGAGGTGTGGGCAGAGTTGAAGCTGATCTTGGTGACGTGGGTCAGCTGGCACCAGGCCACTGCACCCAGGCAGCTGTACATGAGCAGAGACAGCAACAGGCAACGCAAATGGGACTCCCGGCAGACACAAGACCCAAGGGACTGCTTGACTGGAATCTGCTGCAGAGAGAAGGAAACAGAGGAAAAGGAAGGAGGAAGCAATGAAAAAAAAAACACTTAAAGCAATGAGCCCCTTTAACATGGCAGTGATTTCAAGAGCTGCAGCAGAAATGCAAATGAAAGCGACCGAGCTAATAAATTACACGGGTTTTCCTTACCTAAGCACAAAGTAAATCAAAGGAAAGGTGGCCCAGTGGAATTTGATTAAACAGTGTAGTGAGGCTGTGTGGCAAAGCAGCTGAGTGATGAATACAATCGAGGTGTTTGTACACAGCCATCTTTGGATTAATTTTATTTTTATTGCCGGTGAAGCTGTCACATCGATATCAAAAGGAAACATGAATAATACAAATATTAATAGCAGAAATATGGGACAAAAGTGTTAACAGTTTATTCTGTTGTAATCCTGTTTTTAAACTTAGCCTTGGTTATTGGGGTATTATTAATTCTCATTTTGCGTTCATATTTCTGTAGGGTTTGCTTGCACCTTCCTGTATTCCAGTTGTTTTCATCCAAGTGAATGTATGAGTATTTTTTTCCTGTTTTGCATTATTTCCTCATGCGGAAATAACTGTCTTTTTTCCCCCTCTCCTGCCCACCTGGTTCTCTTCAGCACCCTTAGTATTTAATTTATCCTGCCACACTTAAGCAGCGCCATTTATCATCCTTGTTTGTAAGTAATTAAAAAAAAACCCTTATCTTTACAGCCTGCAGTCTGCACCCTCGTGTGTCTGCATTTGGGCCCTTTTTGTGAAGGGTGACACTTGGTTGGTAATTAATTTTGGAAGCTCATATACTTGGAGGGCAAATGGTAATAATTTGCAACAGAGCAATGGCGCATGTTTTATGGTCTAGAAAATAAAACATGAAAACAATAAATGAATAACTGTTTAAAAGGTCTGCAGCCTGTGGTTCTTTTGCCTCTTGGTGGAGTGATAAAAGGGAAAAATCACAAATTTACAGGAAATGTCTCAAAATTATGAGAAAAGGTATAAATTTAAGAGAAAATCATGTAAATTAGTCTAAAAATGTTACAAATTCATGGGAAAAGAGTCACAAATTTAGTTGAAAAAATGTTGCAAATGTTTAAGAAAAATTGCAAAATTATGACATCAAAGTTGGAAATTCATAAATAAAAGTAATGGATTTATTTTTTAAAAATCAGTCTCAAACTGAGTAAAAAATGTGCAAATTTACAAGAAAAAGTTTTATATTTACAAGACAAAAAGTTGCAGATTTATGAGAATGCCCTAAGTTTCTCACAAAAAAGAGGTAAACATTTAAGATATTTACTGCTAATGTTGGTAAGCAAGTTTATTCTTAAAACTTGTTTGGATCATTTTACCTTTATCTTAAGGCTCACACATTTTGTGACTCCATGCTGATTTTTTTTTTTTTTTGGGGGGGGGTGCTCAAAATGGATTCTATCAGTAATCCATTGAGTCAAAATTTCTATTTCTTGGACTAAGAACCCCCCTAGCACAAGCCGTAATTTTGATGTATTGTGGGCCAGATCAGGTCCATTGGTCCAAGTGTGGGAATCATGAAATGTTGAGACTGGATGATTTCTCAGTATTGGTTTATTTCATCTCACGTCCCACAGCTCCTTCTCTCAGTCAGGAAATAAGAGAGTGAGCTGCGGTAAACCACATACATTTATACCACCACATCAAACACAGAATCACATTTGCATTTAATCCCTCCATTGTCCTCTTGGCTCCTCTGTCTGACCCCAGGAGGTCAGACAGTCCTTTCAGGTCCTCTCTCCAGTTCTTCTCACTTCCTCCCAAGTTCGCAGGTGGTCCAGACTCACTGTCCATCTGAGGCGTGATGTCAATACACACCGCAGCGGAATATGTGGGCTACATAATGTTACGCCACATCACTCCCCCCGAAACGCCAAAGAATGGACACAAACCAACATCACCCTAACGGCCATAAACATATGTCACCCCCCCCTTTGCAGGATCTACAGCACAATCTACACGGGTTGATCAAAAACACACATCACTCTGCCCGTAGTCTAGGCTTCAACCTCCTCCCGAATCTGCTGTACGCAGGTTTCGCAGTCTGTGTTGTGCCGTCCTGCGGCGCACCTGTGGAATGAGGGGGAGAAAGGTTAATTGCCCCCTGCGGGGGATCCAGGGGCCGTTCCCTGGGAGGTCTGCCACGTCGAGGCGCCCCCGCCGGTCGTACAGGTTCGTCACGCAACACAAAAGCAGGCTTTAATCTGTCAACACTGATTGTTTCTTTCCTGCCCCCCAAATCTAGCACAAAATATTTCTCCCCAGTTTCCAGCACTCGAAATGGACCATCGTAAGGTGGGCGGAGGCCGTGACGCTGAGCGTCGTGCCTGACAAAAACAAACTCTGCGTTTTGTAAAGCCTTGGGAACAAAAACACGCGGAAAAGTGTGATGAGCGGGGCCTGGGAGCATCTCCGCTCCTGTGCCACTTAGCGGTCCCTGCACCGGGGGGGGCGCTCTGGTGCCGCATGGGCTGGCAGGAACTCTCCGGGCAGCCTGAGAGGTTGAGTAAAAACTAATTCAGCGGGTGAGGCATCTAAATCCTCTTTGGGTGCCGAACGCAACCCCAATAAAACCCATGGTAGTTTGTTTACCCAATCTGTATCCGTGAGCGACGCTCTGAGGGCTGCCTTCAACGACCTGTGAAAACGCTCGCATAAACCGTTGGCCTGGGGATGATAAGCGGTAGTTCGGTGGGCTGCCACTCCTAAGCCGCTGGCCATTGCTGACCACAGCTCCGACACGAATTGCGGACCCCTATCGGACGTAATATCTGACGGGACTCCGAACTGCGCTACCCAGGCTGTTAAAAAAGCGCGAGCCACCTCTGCCGCTGTGGTCGATTGTAATGGGACCACTTCCGGCCAACGTGTGGTCCGGTCCACCATTGTCAAGAGATGTGTGAACCCTTGCGATGGCGGTAGGGGTCCCACTAGGTCTACGTGCACATGATCGAATCTCTTAGCCGGAATGTGGAACGGTGTAGAAGAGCTTGGAAGAACAAGGCGATGTGATATATAAACCAAAGTTTATTATCAGCTCTTCTAACAAGTCTCATCCTAGTGCAGCAGCAGAAGAAGGAAAAAGAGACCGAACACTTTCGGCTCTATGAACTTATACTTGCACATAACAAAAGACATGCAAATCCAAAGCTGACATCCCTCCTTATCTTAATCCCCCCATTGTCTTCGTACTCCTCCTCATGGCCCTGGGGGGTCAGGGCAGCTCCTCCGGTCTCCACCGCAGTGCCTGGGAAACTCTTTGGTCCTCACTGGCGGTTGAGACTCTTTGTCCTGTTCTGAGGTGTGAAGTCGCCTTACATATGTAATCACCAAACATTCTCATATGCTTCAACATATGTAGGTTATGGAATATATGATAAATATAGACCACAGCCCCCCCCCAAACGACTAAGAAAAGGACAATAGAAAAATTCACAGTTTAAGATAATTATTATGACATACTAACTGCTACACCTCTTGCCACAGGAGAAACTTTCTAGCAGCCATGCTCCTAAGAGAGTTCAGTGGTAATCATAACAGCATAGTAAAATCACAAGTCAGTCCTAAACTGTTACAGCACAATTAGTGAACAACTGTTGAGTAGTTTGTATCAGTCTCTGTGCCGTCTGGGTTTTAATCTTCTCCCGAAACTGCTGTGGGTCCGCTTGGGCGTCCTGCTGGGACCTTCCTGTAAGGAATCTGCAGCTTGGGGAGGAGAGTGATTATTTGTTCCCTGCAGGGGGGCTGAGTCTTTTCTCTTGGAGGGTCTACCCCTCCGAGGTGCTCTCGCCAACCGTGCAGGCTCGTCTTTCAACAAGAAGGCAGGTTTAAGTCTGTCAATGCTGACTGTTTCTTTTCTATCCCCAAAATCAAGCACAAAGTGTTTATCACCAGGCTCCAGCACTCTGAATGGCCCATCGTATGATGGGCGGAAAGTTGGTTTTAAAGCTTCATGCCTAACAAAAACGAATTCAGCGTTCTTTAAAGCTTGAGGGACAAAAACCCGTGGAAAAGAGTGATGAGCCGGACCGGGGAGAGAGTCCGGTCCGCTGCTGCCTAAAAACCTCGGGGCTGGAAAATGCCCTGGCTCTGGGTTCTCTGGTAAAAATTCACCTAGGAGCCTGAGAGGTTGTGCAAAAACTAATTCTGCTGGAGAGGCGTCTAGATCCTCTTTGGGCGCAGCACGCAACCCCAATAAAATCCAGGGAAGTTTATTTACCCAATTTGTATCCGTTAGTGAGGCTCTGAGGGCGGCCTTTAAAGATCTGTGAAAACGCTCGCATAACCCATTAGCCTGAGGGTGATAAGCGGTGGTGCGGTGAATTGTTGCCCCTAAGCTGCTGGACATGGCTGACCAAAGCTCCGAGACAAATTGAGGCCCGATGGGACGCTGAAACGTGCCACCCAGTTTGTCAAAAAGACACGAGCGACTTCCTCCGCTGTGGTTGACGCCAGAGGGACTGCCTCTGGCCAGCGCGTGGTGCGGTCTATCATTGTTAACAGGTGTGTGAAACCTTGGGAGGAAGGTAGTGGTCCCACGAGGTCGACATGAACGTGGTCGAACCTTCTAGCAGGGATTGGAAAAGGCTCCAGAGGGGCTTTTGTGTGTTTGTGTATTTTGGCGCGCTGACAAGAAATGCAAGTTTTTGCCCATTCTTTTACGTTTTTGCGCAGGCCAGGCCACACAAACTTTTCGGCGACCATTTTAACCGAGGCGCGCATACCTGGGTGCGCGAGGGAGTGAATTGAGTCGAAAATACGGCGGCGCCATGTAGCTGGGACTAACGGGCGAGGTCAGCCGGTTGAGATATCGCATATTAGGGAGGGCACGCCGTCGCGTAAACCCCTTTCCTCCAGCCTTAACCCTGTTGGTCCAGACAAGAGTGCGCGCACGTCCGCGTCACTACTTTGCTCCTCTGCCATGGCTGCATAATCTATCCCTGCATGGATTGGGGCCGCGTATGTGTCCGCGTTGGTGAAGAGTTCTGCGGCTGAGGTAGTATAATCTGTCTCCTCGCGCTCTGACGATGTCACAGCGCGAGAGAGGCAGTCTGCTACCACGTTAAGTTTGCCTGCCACATGTCGAATGTCTGTGGTGAACTCTGAAATCGCAGCCAGCTGTCTTTGTTGCTTGCCTGAACACGGTTCGGAAATTTTAGCCATAGCAAAGGTGAGCGGTTTGTGGTCTACAAAAGCCGTGAAACTCCGCCCTTCTAACCAGAACTGGAAGTGGCGGATGGATAAATGAAGCGCTAGCAGCTCCCTGTCAAAAGTGCTGTATTTACGCTCGGTTTGGTTTAGCGATTTGCTGAAGAATGCCAAAGGTTGCCAGATTCCGCTGACATGTTGTTCTACAACTGCCCCTATAGCTAGGTCCGAAGCGTCTGTGGTTAGCGCAATGCGGGCCGAGGGATCGGGGTGAACCAACAATGTGGCATTAGCTAGGGCGCTTTTTACTTCCGCGAAGGCGCGTTCGCGCTCCGGGGTCCATTCGACCGCGTTGGAAGCTTTTTGTTTTCTGAGCGAGTCATATAGGGGCTGCATGAGCTGAGCTGCGTGGGGGAGGAAACGGTTGTAAAAATTAACCATGCCCAAAAATTCCTGCAGCGATTTGACCGTATGTGGCCGTGGGAAACTTTTTATCGCGTGAACTTTGTCTGGAAGTGGGACTGCCCCCTTCGGAGAAACTCTGTGTCCTAAAAAATCAATTTGTGACACGCCGAATTTGCATTTGGCTGGATTGATTATTAACCCGTGCTCTTCTAGCCTCTGAAAAACCATAGTGAGATGCCGCTCGTGTTCTTCCTCAGACGGGCTGGCTACCAGCATATCGTCGAGGTAGACGAAAACAAAAGGGAGATCGCGTAATACTGCGTCCATCATCCGCTGAAAGGTTTGAGCCGCGCCTTTGAGGTCGAAAGGCATTCGCAAAAATTCAGAAAGGCCGAAAGGGGTTATTACAGCTGTTTTAGGAATGTCCTCTGCTCGAACTGGGACTTGATGATAACCGCGGACCAGGTCTATTTTTGAAAAAATGCGCGCACCCGCCAGATGCAGTGAAAAATCCTGAATGTGAGGAATTGGGTAGCGGTCATGCGCTGTCGCATTGTTTAATCTGCGGTAATCGCCGCACGGTCTCCAAGAACCGTCGGATTTCGGAACCATGTGAAGTGGTGAGGCCCAGGGGCTTTTCGAGCGTCTAATAATGCCTAATTTTTCAAGGGTGGTAAACTCGTCCCGAGCTATGGCGAGCTTGGCCGCGTCTAAGCGCCGGGCTTTGGCAAATACGGGTGGGCCCGTTGTGGGAATAAAATGTTCAACCCCGAGTTTAGCCACTGTGGCTGAGAATTTGGGAATTGTGAGTGCTGGAAATTGGGTGAGGAGTTGATCAAACTTACCTCCTGCTGTGGTGACGCTAGCCTGCACGGGTGGTGGAGAAATACGAGCTGAGCAGAGAATAGAAGCAAAGGACAGTGCATTAACCAAGCGTCTGTTCGCTAGATCAACTAATAACCCATGTGCACACAAAAAATCTGCGCCCAAGTTAAAACTCACCGCCGCTACAACAAATGTCCATCTGTAGTTGCGGCCGTGGATGCAGAGGTGCAGGCTCTTTTCGCCAAAAGTGTCGATGGTGGAGCCGTTGGCTGCCACCGCTCCATTGCCCCGGGGTTCCATGGCCCGGTCTGCTTGGGAGGGCATGACAAAACTTAGTTGAGCTCCTGTGTCGATAAGGAACCGCTTGCCGGTGTGTCCGTCCGTCACATATAAAAGCTTGCTTTTTTCGCCGAGAACCGCCGCTGTTAACGGCTCTCGGCTTCGGCGTTTTCCGGAAATTGCGAATTTGCAGGGGGGAACGCATTTGTAAGCCTTCTCGGCGAAGCGGTGGTGGTAATAACAGACGTCGCTCCGTCTATTGCGTCCTGGCCGTGTCGCTGTCACCGCGGGCTGATTCTTCTCGGTGATTTGTGGCTCCTCGTGGCTCCGGACATCAGCGTTGAGGTCTGCGGATGCTGCTGTGGGTGTCTGCTCCTTGCAGGCGTTGACGAGCCGTTGAGCTTCGTGAGCCAGCGTGCGGAAGTCTTGCTGGGTGCTGCATCGCATGTTGGCCAGCGTCCCTCTCATGTGTGGCAGCAGCGTACTGAGGAATATGAAATGGAAGAGGAAGTTGTCATTGTCCTCTTCTTTAAGTTGCAGCAAGTCCTCCATGAGGGCCTTGGGTCTGCCTCCTCTGTGGCCGTAAACCGCCAGGATCCTCTCGGCTCTCTCCTCGGCTGACGGGACGTAATTTGCCACGATGGTCGCTTTCAGTTCTTCATATTTGTCCTGGGCCGGCGGCCGTTGGATTATGCTCCGCGCACATCTCGAAGTGGCGGCGTTGAGTTTGGCGACGATGTGATAGAACTTTGTATCGTCAGCCGTGATGCCCGCAAGTGCAAACTGGGCTTCAGCTTGCAGAAACCACGATGCGGGGTCTTCCTGCCAGAAGTCCGGCAGGTTGACGGTGACGGCGTTTGTGTAGACCGTCACTGCTGCGTCCGCAGGGTGAGAGTGCCTTGCTTCGGCTCTCTCCGCGGCGCTGGTGCTCGGTTGAGCCCTCTCTATCACTTCTGCCGGGGGGGAACGTCGTCCATCTGTTCCCCTGTCTGCGTGGGCGCCGGCGTCTGCCTGGGTCGCCACAGATGAGTCGATCACGGGGGAACGCCTCTGGTCCATCCTCGCGTCAGGGTCACCAGTGTAGAAGAGCTTGGAAGAACGAGGCGATATGATATATAAACCAAAGTTTATTATCAGCTCTTTTAACAAGTCTCATCCTAGTGCAGCAGCAGAAGAAGGAAAAAGAGACCGAACACTTTCGGCTCTATGAACTTATACTTGCACATAACAAAAGACATGCAAATCCAAAGCTGACATCCCTCCTTATCTTAATCCCCCCATTGTCTTCGTACTCCTCCTCATGGCCCTGGGGGGTCAGGGCAGCTCCTCCGGTCTCCACTGCAGTGCCTGGGAAACTCTTTGGTCCTCACTGGCGGTTGAGATCTCTTTGTCCTGTTCTGAGGTGTGAAGTCGCCTTACATATGTAATCACCAAACATTCTCATATGCTTCAACATATGTAGGTTATGGAATATATGATAAATATAGACCACAAACGGTTCTAAAGGGGCTTTCGTGTGCCTGTGAACTTTGGCCCGCTGGCAAGACATGCAGGCTTTCGCCCACTCCTTCACGTGCTTGCGCAGGCTCAGCCAAACACACTTCTCCGCTACCATTTTCACCGAAGCGCGTACTCCCGGGTGCACTAGGGAGTGCACCGCGTCAAAAACGCGACGGCGCCACGCGGCCGGAACCACCGGGCGACCGCGCCCGGTGGATACGTCGCAGATAAGAGAGGGTGAACCGGTTTGTAAACCTATGCTCTCCAGTCTTAACCCTGTTGGTCCAGACAGGAGCGCGCGCACGTCTGTGTCTTTGCTTTGCTCCGCTGCCATGGCTGCGTAATCTATCCCCACGTGCACCGGAGCCACGTGCGCGTGCGCGCTGTTACCTCGCTCCGCGTCTACGGCATTACAGTCCGCATCCGCGCGGACAGGCGCTATCACCGCTCGTGAGAGGCAGTCCGCTACTACATTAAGTTTACCGGCTACGTGCTGTATATCAGTGGTGAATTCTGAAATTGCGGCCAGCTGCCTCTGCTGTCGACCTGACCAAGGTTCTGAAATTTTGGACATTGCAAAAGTGAGCGGTTTGTGGTCGACAAACGCGGTGAAACGCCGCCCTTCCAACCAGAACTGAAAATGGCGAATGGCCAGGTGGAGCGCTAGCAGTTCCCTGTCAAACGCGCTGTATTTCCGCTCAGCATCGCGTAGGGACCTGCTGAAAAAAGCGAGTGGCTGCCAAACTCCGGCAACCTGCTGCTCTACAACGGCCCCTATGGCCACATCTGACGCGTCTGTGGTTAGCGCTATTCGGGCCGATGGGTCTGGGTGAGCCAGCAGTGCTGCGTCTGCCAGTGCTTTTTTAACCTCTGTGAATGCGCGCTCCCGCTCTGGGGACCACTCGATCACATTGGAGGGCTTCTGTTTTCTGAGCGCGGCGTACAATGGTTGCATGAGCTGCGCCGCGTGGGGTATGAAACGGTTATAAAAATTTACCATTCCTAAAAACTCTTGCAACGCTTTTACCGTTTGTGGCCGGGGAAACTCCGCCACTGCGTGTACTTTGGTTGGCAGAGGGACTGCTCCCTCTGGAGAGACGCTGTGCCCTAAAAAATCGATTTGCGCTGCGCCAAAATGGCACTTGGCCGGGTCGATTATCAACCCATGCGCTCTCAACCTCTGAAAAACTGTCGTGAGGTGTTTTTCGTGTTCCTCCTCGGAGGCGCTGGCTACCAAAATGTCGTCTAAGTAGACAAAAACAAAAGGGAGGTAGCGCAACACGGCATCCATCATCCGTTGGAAGGTTTGCGCGGCGCCTTTAAGGCCAAAAGGCATGCGTAAAAACTCAAAAAGCCCAAACAGGGTTATTACCGCTGTCTTGGGAATGTCCTCTGGTCGGACCGGGACCTGATGATAACCGTGGACCAGGTCTATTTTAGAAAAAATGCATGCCTTCGCCAAGTGCACCGAAAAATCCTGGATATGCGGAACTGGGTAGCGGTCCTGCGCTGTGGCATTGTTTAACTTGCGGTAATCGCCACAAGGTCTCCACGAGCCATCAGCCTTAGGCACCATATGCAGGGGGGAAGCCCAGGCGCTCTTCGAGCGGCGAATTATGCCTAACTTTTCCAGGCTGGCGAACTCCTCACGCGCAATGGAGAGCTTAGCTGCATCCAAGCGCCGAGCCTTCGCAAAAACTGGTGGGCCACTTGTGGTTATAAAGTGCTCCACCCCGTGCTTCGCCACCTTAGCTGAAAATGTGGGAACTGTGAGTGCTGGAAACTGGTTTAGAAGAGTGTGAAACTCACCGCCTGCTGTGGCGACGTTGGTCTGTACTGGCGGCGGGGACACTCGAGCTGCACAAGGGATGGAACAAAAAGAGAGTGCATTAACCAGGCGTCTATTAACCAGATCTACCAACAAGCCATGTGAGCACAAAAGGTCAGCGCCTAACATGTTGAAACTCACCGCCGCTACTATGAAGGTCCATTCATAGGTGCGGCTGTGCAAGGACAGGCGCAGAGTCCTTTCGCCAAAAGTCTTAATAGACGAGCCATTTGCGGCCGTTGCCCCGTCTCCGCGGGGGCCAGCCACCCGATCCGCATAAGTCGCGGTGATGAAACTCCTCTGTGCTCCGGTGTCAACGAGGAATTGCCGTCCGGAGCTCGCATCTGTCAGGTACAGCAGCTTGTTCAGTTCACCGAGAGTCGAAGCTGCTAACGACCCCCGGCTCATGCGTTTCCCTGTTTCTTGAAGCTGCATGGTGGGATGCATCTGTGTGCCTTCTCCGCGAAGCGTCGATGGTAAAAACAGAGGTCGTCCCCTCCTCTGCTTCGGGACCGCGCCGCTGCTGTCGTCGCTGGGGTTGTTTCTGCTGCCAGTGGCTCTCCACCACCCCCGGCCACCGCGCCAAGGTCTGCTGCTGCCACTGAAGTCTCCTGCTCGTCGCAGACGTCATGGAGCCGCTCCGCTTCCATGGCCAGCGTGCGGAAGTCCTGCTGGTTCACACACCTCATGCCGGACAGGAGACCCCTCATGTGTGCTGGGAGGGTCCTCAAGAAAATGTTTAAACAAAAATGCATCGTTGTCCGCCCCGATCATCTGCAGCATGTCCTCCATGAGGACGGTCGGCCTGCGTCCTCCTCTGTCGCGCAGGTCCAGAAGTCTCCTGGCCCTCACCTCGGCTGATGGCACAAAACTCCGAATAAGGGCGGCTTTCAGGGCGTCGTACTTGCCAGCAGCGGGCGGCTGCTGCACCAGGCTCCGCACACATCGGGCTGTGCGGCTGTCGAGTCTTGCGATGACATTATGGAACTTGATGTCATCTGCTGATACTCCGTTGAGCACGAACCCCGATTCCACGTGTTGGAACCATGAGTGCGGGTCATCTTGCCAGAACTCGGGGAGTTTAATTGAGCTTACGCCCGTGCGGGCGGTCCCCGGTGAATCCGGGTCGGAGAAACGGTCTCCAAGCCTTTCCATATCTGTCACGTGTGGGTCACCAATGTGGGAATCATGAAATGATGAGACTGGATGATTTCTCAGTATTGGTTTATTTCATCTCACGTCCCACAGCTCCTTCTCTCAGTCAGGAAATAAGAGAGTGAGCTGCGGTAAACCACATACATTTATACCACCACATCAAACACAGAATCACATTTGCATTTAATCCCTCCATTGTCCTCTTGGCTCCTCTGTCTGACCCCAGGAGGTCAGACAGTTCTTTCAGGTCCTCTCTCCAGTTCTTCTCACTTCCTCCCAAGTTCGCAGGTGGTCCAGACTCATTGTCCATCTGAGGCGTGATGTCAATACACACCGCAGCGGAATAAGATAAGATAAGCCTTTATTAGTCCCACAACGGGGAAATTCCAGGATTGCAACAGCACAGGGATAGCAACACTCAGAGCAACAATCAGAAGGCAAGAAAAAAAAAAAAAAAAAAAAAAAAAAAAAAAAAAAACCAAGCAAGAGCAGCTAATATAAAATATATATATATATATGTGGGCTACATAATGTTACGCCACACAAGCCTTAATTTAACCCACAAATAGACGTTGAAAATAGGTTATATTTAGCCTGTCTAATATGGACAATATTTAACCCAAAAATAGACGTTGAAATTTGGGTTGCGTTTAGCCGGTCTTCTATGGACCACATTTAACCCAGAATAGACGTTGAAAATTGAGCTCTGTTTAGTCCATCTAGTACAGACCATATTTTTAATTGCCCCTCGGGGATGAATAAAGTGTTTTGAATTGAACTGAATTAACCAGAAAACAGTTGCTGAAAACTGGGCTGTGCCTGACCATATTAACCAAAAAAATGGTCCAAATATAACTGCAAGCGGCAATCATCGGGTTCTAAGCATGCTTTAGCTTGCACTCTAACTTTCTCAAATGATAAATGTTCAATTGAAAGGATTCCCAGAAGCAGTAGTACAGCATTGAAAACTCAATGTGCACTATATATAGTTTTCAAATGCACAGAAGAGGTATGTTGCACTTTAGAGGAATGACACGTTACCAGGAGGGTTTGGACCCAGAGATCTTGCATGACAGACAAGTATCTTAAACCCTGCACCACACAGCTCCTTTGGGTTACACCCTCAAAAAAAAAGTTCCACTGACAAGACAAAATGGCTGACACCCATTTCATAAACATGATTTTTTTTTTTTTTAAACTTTAACAGAATTGCATGAAATTTACCGGTTAGCTGAACAATACTGTTCTGATTGTGAGTCTGAAGATGATCAAATTTTAATCACTATATCCCCAAACTACATGCCAAAGAGAAACTGTACAACTTGACTGGCCTAGAAAATCAAAATGGATTGACATTTTTGGATAATTCTAACAACTTTTCATTATCAATGTCTCTAGATGATCTCTGCTTAATTTCAAGTAATTTGGATGAATAGTCGAGGACAGGGGTCTGCAACCTTTGCCAACCAAAGAGCCATTTTGCCTGTCTCAGACTAAAATAGAAGTGGCTGAGGGCCACAACAGATATTTCACCTTTAAAATAAAGATTATGCTGCTTATAAAGGTTTTTTTTTTTTTTTTACATACATAGCTCTGAATATTGTGTGGCATTAATGAATTCATACTACAACAGTATGCTGAAAAATAAAGGCTGTATCTGACCATAATTTTTTTTTGTATAGTTTTCAATTATCAGCACATTAATAAATTGTTTAAATCTGAAAAATATAATCCATCCCCTACTTTCAACAATGATCACACAGCTTTAGTTCCTGATATTTTAACAAGAGCACTCTGAGGCAAGCGCAGTATCCCCCGCCTCCGTTTTCTTTGACAATCCAAATACTTACTGATGGAGAGCAGTTTTCAACTTTTCAATATAATTACTGTGCAGAACCAAATTATGATGGGCCCATCATCCACAAATATACAACAAAGTATACAACCCATAGGTGTAGGGCAGGATCCTGAAGTGAACCTGTATAGCAAGTATGGTGACCCTAGAGAGCTTTACACGTTCTATAGTAAGAGATCATAGGGAGTGCCAACCTTGACCTTTTGACCCCAAACCTATAGTCAGAAGTTATGGTCTCAGAGTGAACAAGTGTACCAGGTTTGGTGACCCTAGCTTTCTTTATTGTTGAGCTATACAGTGGTGTGAAAAAGTGTTTACCCCCTTCCTGAGTTATCATTTTTTTTTGTATGTTTATCACACTTAAATGTTTCACATCATCAAACAAATTTAAATATTAGAGAAAGATAACACAAGTAAACACTTAATGCAGTTTTTAAATGAAGGTGTTTATTATTAAGGGTAAAAAAAATCGAAACTTACATGGCCCTGTCTGAAAAAGTGATGGCCCCCCTGTTAAAACAAAGTCACTGTGGTTTATCACATCTTTGGAAAGCTGAGTTCAATTTCTCTAGCCACACCCAGGCCTGATTACTGCCACACCTGTTCTCAATCAAGAAATCACTTCAATAGGATCTGCTTGACAAAGTGAAGAAGACCAAAAGATCCTCAAAAGATAAGCACCGTGCTGCAATCCAAAGAAATTCAGGAACAAATGAGAAACAAAGTAATTGAGATTTATCAGTCTGGAAAAGGTTATAAAGCCATTTCTAAAGCTTTGGGACTCCAGTGAACCACAGTGAGAGCCATTATCCACAAATGGCGAAAACATGGAACAGTGGTAAACCTTCCCAGGAGTGGCCAGCCGACCAAAATTACACCAAGAGCGCAGCAATGACTAATTCAAGAGGTCACAAAAGACCCCTCACTTTCCTCAGTTAAGGTCAGTGTTCATGACTCCACTATAAGAAAGAGACTGGGCAAAAATGGCCTGCATGGCAGAGTTCCAAGATGAAAACCACTGCTGAGCAAAAAGAACATAAAGGCTTGTCTCAGTTTTGCCAGAAGACATCTTGATGATTACCAAGACTTTTGGGAAAATACTCTGTGGACTGATGAGACAAAAGTTGAACTTTTTGGAAGGTGTGTGTCCCATTACATCTGGGGTAAAAGTAACACAGCATTTCAGAAAAGGAACATCATATCAACAGTAAAATATGGTGGTGGTGTGGCTCACATATTTTTGACTACATATGTATAAGCACAAGGTGAGATGCTTAGGACTGCATGTGTTGATTGACCTCACGTCTGGGATGGAACAATACGTCTGGACCACCTGTGGATAATGGCAGGAGGACGGAGGTGCCGTGATAAGACTCTGGAAGGACTTCCTGACCTCCTGGGGTCAGACGGACGACGAAAGGACTCAGGGGGAGAATTATTGTCAATGGGGGATTTGACGACATTGTGTGATTCTGCCTCTGATGTGACATGTATAAATGTGGGGGTTTTTATGCAGCTCACTCACTTCTTGTCTAGAGAGAAAGCTGGGGATGTGAAATCTGCATTAAATCTGAATTGAGAAATAATTCAGTCTCTTTATTTCACGCTCCCCACATTGGTGACCAAAGACGTGAAATGCCTAGAAGCGATTCCCCCGAACCAGACTCGTCGGAGACCGCCCGAGCGAGCGCCGTCTCGATCAAGCTACCAGAGTTCTGGCAGGACAACCCGGACTCGTGGTTCCTCCAGGCCAAAGCACAGTTCGCACTCGGGGGAATAACGGTGGATGACACAAAGTTCTACCACGTCATCGCCAAGCTCGACAACCGCACAGCTCGATGCGTGCGGAGCCTGGTAAAGCAGCCGCCCGCTGACGACAAATACGGCGAGCTGAAGGCTGCCCTCATCCAGTGTTTCACGCCCTCAGCCGAGGAGAGGGCTAGGAGGCTCCTGGCTCTGCACGACCGAGGAGGACGCAGGCCAGCCGACCTGATGGAAGACATGCTGCAGCTGAGGGACACAGACAACGACGATTTCCTGTTCAAACACATCTTCCTGAGAAACCTCCCGATGCAGATGAGGGGGACCCTGTCCGGCATGCGTTGTGTGACCCAGCGGTTACTTCCGTGCGCTGGCCCGAGAGGCGCAGCGGCTCCTCGACTCCTGCGGTGAGCAGACGGCCACCGCAGCAGCGGCAGACCTCGGTGCGGCGACCGGGAGCAGCGAAGGGCTGGAGACAGCGGAATCAGTCCCACCAACTATGGCAGCGGCGCGGTCTCGACGCAGCGGAGGAGATGGCCTCTGCTTTTACCATCGGCGTTTCGCAGAGAAGGCGCACAGATGTGTGCCGCCGTGCCACTTCAAAAGCTCGGGAAACGCCAGGACCGAGAGTCGTTAGCAGCTTCGGCTCTCGGCGAACGAAACAAGCTGCTCTACCTCGCGGATGCGAGCTCCGGGCGGCACTTCCTCGTGGACACCGGAGCCCAAGTGAGTTTCATCACCCCGACCTATGCTGACCGGCTGGCAGGCCCCCGTGGTGACGGGGCAACGGCGGCGAACGGCTCGAGCATCAAGACCTTCGGAGAAAGGACTCTGCTTTTGTCCTTGCACGGCCACACTTATGAATGGACTTTTATTATAGCAGCGGTGAGTTTCAACATGTTAGGTGCTGATTTTCTGTGCTCACATGGTTTGTTAGTTGATCTTGCCAACAGACGCTTGGTTAATGCACTATCATTTTATTCCATTCCCTGTGCAGCTCGAGTGTCCCCGCCACCAGCACAGACCAACGTCGCCACAGCAAGCGGTAAGTTTCACACACTCCTCACCCAGTTTCCAGCGCTCACAGTTCCCACATTTTCGGCAGCAGTTGCGAAACACGGGGTGGAGCACTTTATCACCACAACCGCCCCCCCCCCGTCTTCGCAAAAGCTCGGCGCTTGGATGCAACTAAATTCTCCATAGCGCGCGAGGAGTTCGCCAACCTGGAAAGGCTGGGCATCATTCGCTGTTCAAACAGCCCATGGGCCTCACCACTGCATATGGTCCCTAAAGCTGACGGCTCGTGGAGACCTTGCGGCGATTACCGCAGGTTAAACAATGCCACAGCGCATGACCGCTACCCAATCCCACACATCCAGGATTTTTCGGTGCATCTGGCGGGGGCGCGCATTTTTTCTAAAATAGACCTGGTCCGCGGCTATCATCAGGTCCCAGTCCGAGCCGAGGACATTCCCAAAACAGCGGTAATAACCCCGTTCGGACTTTTTGAGTTTTTACACATGCCGTTTGGACTCAAAGGCGCTGCACAAACCTTCCAACGCATGATGGATGCCGTGTTACGCGATCTCCTTTTTGTGTTCGTCTACCTCGACGACATTTTAGTCGCCAGCACTTCCGAGGAGGAACATGAAAAACACCTCACGGCAGTTTTTCGGAGGTTGGGAGAGCACGGGTTAATAATTAATCCAGCCAAGTGCCAGTTCGGCGTGGCGCAGATCGATTTTTTGGGGCACCGCGTTTCCCCAGAAGGGGCGGTTCCGCTACCGGACAAAGTGCACGCAGTGGCAGAGTTTCCCCGGCCACAAACGGTCAAAGCATTACAGGAGTTTTTAGGAATGGTAAATTTTTATAACCGTTTCCTACCCCATGCAGTGCAGCTCATGCAACCACTATATGCTGCGCTTAAAAAGCAAAAACCCTCCAATACGATCGATTGGTCCCCGGAGCGGGAGCGCGCGTTCGCGGAGGTAAAAAAAGCCCTTGCAGACGCTGCACTGCTAGCTCACCCAGACCCAACGGCCCGCATAGCGCTCACCACTGACGCGTCAGATTTGGCCATAGGGGCGGTTGTGGAACAGCATGTTGCCGGGGTTTGGCAGCCGCTGGCCTTTTTCAGCAGATCCTTGCGCGAAGCCGAGCGGAAATACAGCGCGTTTGACAGGGAGCTGTTAGCGCTGCACTTAGCCATTCGCCATTTCCAGTTCTGGTTGGAAGGTCGGCGTTTCACCGCGTTTGTCGACCACAAGCCGCTCACTTTTGCGATGGCCAAAATTTCGGAACCTTGGTCGGGCCGGCAGCAGAGGCAGCTGGCCGCAATTTCGGAATTTACTACTGATATCCAGCACGTAGCGGGTAAGCTCAATGTAGTGGCAGACTGCCTCTCCCGCGCGGTAACAGCACCAGTCCGCGCGGGGGTCGATTATACTACCGCAGCCGCAGGGCAAAATAGCAGCGCGGAAGCGCACGCAGCCCCAGTTCACGTGGGGATAGATTATGCAGCCATGGCAGCGGAGCAGAGTAGAGATGCGGACGTGTGCGCGCTCCAGTCTGGACCAACAGGGTTAAGGCTGGAGAGCAGGAGTTTGCAAACCAGTATGCCCCCCCCTAATCTGCGATGTATCTACCGGGCGGCCGCGCCCGCCGCGTTTTTGACTTGGTTCACTCCCTGGTGCACCCGGGGTTACGCGCTTCTGTGAAAATGGTAGCGGAGAAATTTGTTTGGCCGAGCCTGCGCAAGCACGTGAAAGAGTGGGCAAGAACCTGCATGGCTTGCCAGCGGGCCAAAATTCACAAGCACACAAAAGCCCCCTTAGAGCCGTTCCACATCCCGGCCAAGAGATTTGACCATGTGCATGTCGACCTCGTGGGCCCCCTACCGTCGTCGCAGGGGTTCACACATCTTTTGACAATGGTGGACCGAACCACATGCTGGCCGGAAGTGGTCCCACTGGCATTGACCACGGCTGCAGAGGTGGCCCGCGCATTTTTGACGGCCTGGGTAGCGCGTTTCGGGGTTCCGTCGGATATTACGTCCGACAGAGGACCTCAATTTGTGTCTGAGCTTTGGTCAGCGATGGCCAGCAGCTTAGGGGCAACAATTCACCGCACTACCGCTTACCACCCCCAGGCTAATGGTTTATGCGAGCGTTTTCATAGGTCTTTGAAGGCAGCCCTCAGAGCGTCGCTTACGGATGCAGATTGGGTAAACAAACTACCATGGGTTTTATTGGGGTTGCGGTCGGCGCCCAAGGAGGACTTGAATGCCTCCCCAGCGGAGTTGGTTTTTGCGGAGCCTCTCAGGCTGCCCGGTGAGTTCCTACCGGAGCATCCGGCGCCGAAGCGCCCCCCGGCTCTGGGGCCACTGATCGGCACGGGAGCAGACATGCTCCCGGGCCCCGTTCATCACACTTTTCCGCGTGTTTTTGTTCCCAAAGCTTTAAAAGATGCCGAGTTTGTTTTTGTCAGGCACGAGGCTCTCCGACCAAGCCTGCGCCCGCCATACGATGGTCCATTTAGGGTGCTGGAAACAGGTGATAAACATTTTGTGCTAGATTTGGGGGACAGAAAGGAAACAGTATTGACAGACTAAAGCCTGCTTTTGTGATGAACGACGAGTCTGTACGGGTGGCGAGGGCCCCTCGGCGTGGCAGACCCCCCAGGGAGCATGTCCTGGAGCCCCCGCAGGGATCAAATAACCATTCTCTTCCACAGTTAGCAGATTCACTGCAGGACGGCGGCACAAGGGCTGCGAAGCCTGTTTACAGCAAGTTTGAAAGACATTTGAAGCCCAGACGGCGTACGGACTGATGTGTGATTTTATCATGTTGTGTAGACTTGCTGTTGATTTTATCATGTTGTGTGAACTATGCTGTATTGTCCATTCTTCGACGTTTGGGGGGGGGGGGGGTATGTGGCTCACATATTTTTGACTACATATGTATAAGCACAAGGTGAGATGCTTAGGACTGCATGTGTTGACTGACCTCACGTCTGGGATGGAACAATACGTCTGGACCACCTGTGGATAATGGCAGGAGGACGGAGGTGCTGTGATAAGACTCTGGAAGGACTTCCTGACCTCCTGGGGTCAGACAGACGACGAAAGGACTCGGGGGGAGAATTATTGTCAATGGGGGATTTGACGACATTGTGTGATTCTGCCTCTGATGTGACATGTATAAATGTGGGGGGTTTTATGCAGCTCACTTTCTTCTTGTCTAGAGAGAAAGCTGGGGATGTGAAATCTGCATTAAACCTGAATTGAGAAATAATTCAGTCTCTTTATTTCACGCTCCCCACAGTGGTAGTGTGATAGTCTGGGGCTGTTTTGCTGCTTCAGGACCTGGAAGACTTGCTGTGGTAAATGGAACCATGAATTCTGCTGTCTACCAAAAAATCCTGAAGGAGAATGTCCGGCCATCTGTTCGTGACCTCAAGCTGAAATGCACTTGGGTTCTGCAGCAGGACAATAATCCAAAACACACCAGCAAGTCCACCTCTGAACGGGCTTAAGAAAAACAAAATGAAGACTTTGGAGTGGCCTAGTCAAAGTCCTGACCTGAATCCAATTGAGATGCTGTGGCATGACCTTAAAAATGCAGTTCATGCTCGAAAACCCTCCAATGTGGCTGAATTACAACAATTCTGCAAAGATGAGTGGGCCAAAATTCCTCCACAGCGCTGTAAAGACTCATTGCCAGTTACTGCAAACACTTGATTGCAGTTGTTGCTGCGAAGGGTGGCCCAACCAGTTATTAGGTTTAGAGGGCAATCACTTTTTCACACAGAGCCATGTAGGTTTGGATTTGTTCCCCCTTAATAATAAACACCTTCATTTAAAAACTGCATTTTGTGTTTACTTGTGTCATCTTTGTCTAATATTTAAATTTGTTTGATGATCTGGAACATTTAATGTAAGTGTGACAAACATACAAGAAAATGAGAAATCAGGAAGGGGGCAAACACTTTTTCACACCACTCTGTGTGTGTGTGTGTGTGTGTGTGTGTGTGTGTGTGTGTGTGTGTGTGTGTGTGTGTGTGTGTGTGTGTGTGTAAAAAATAGCATTTTAGGGCATCATAGTATCCTAAATTAACAGATTTTTCTCACAAAAATATTCTGGTAGTGAAAGGGTTAACTCTGCATGGAAACGTAATGGCTGATGTGCTGAGCAATGGGCAGTTAACTTGGAGCAGAGCAGACGAACAGAAACACAAAGTGATTACATTTTCAACACAGTCAAGCTGTTTTATTCAGCAAAGACACTGGATGAAGGCTACTTCATCACAGCTAAAATAGCCAGACTGTGCCACTTTAAGGCTAAAGAAACTAAACTATAATGTGACCATTTAGGTGCCAACTTGTCAGGTGATTCTGAAGAATTCTTGAATTGTACTCTCTAATATTTTGTTTGGCTCTTACTGTGACATTCTGCATCACATCCTGTGCTATGCAATACCTCTGGTGTTTTATGGAGTGAAAGGATTTATGTTGACAACCAGCCATCCATTACTGCACTGACACAGAAACAGAGATGTCACCCACTTCCAGTTCCACCTGTTATTTATGGATGAAACAGGGATTCACTTCTTGTGTACTTTA
The DNA here is from genome assembly GCA_020510985.1 of Pholidichthys leucotaenia. Taxonomy (NCBI): domain Eukaryota; kingdom Metazoa; phylum Chordata; class Actinopteri; order Cichliformes; family Pholidichthyidae; genus Pholidichthys; species Pholidichthys leucotaenia. Next base: position 141,651,202 of record CM035842.1, on the reverse strand, counting down.
AAACGTTGACTTTTCAGTGGTCCGGACATCCTGACTACGGATATTAAAAACTGAATGCAGTCTTTAAAAGCATTAATAAGCTAGGGTTTGTGGAGACCATGAGATCAAAACACTTAATGGGATTCAATGCCCCCTTTTAGACCTTATACCAGGGGAAATATCCAATCAAAGTAACCCTTGGTTAAAACAGTGTTTAAGAAAGCTGATTAGACATCATTATAATGTGCAAAAAGGTACTATTTGCTTATAAAACTGTACAGGTACAGTGCATCTGGAAAGTATTCACAGCGCTTCATTTTTTCCACATTTTGTTATATTACAGCCTTATTCCAAAAGGGATTAAACTCATTTTTTCCTCAAAATTCTACACACAATACCACATAATGACAACAGGAAAAAAAGTTTTTGGGAGATTTTTGCAAATTTATTAAAAATAAAAACTAAGAAATTACATGTACTGTACATAATTATTCACAACCATTGCCATGAAGCTCAAAATTGAGCTCAGGTGCATCCTGTTTCCACTGATCATCCTTGAGATGTTTCTACAGCTTAATTCGAGTCCACCTGTGGTAAATTTAGTTGATTGGACATGATTTGGAAAGGCACATACCTGTCCATATAAGGTCCCACAGTTGACAGTGCATGTCACAGCACAAATCAAGCATGAAGTCAAAGGAATTGTCTGTAGACCTCCGAGACAGGATTGTCTCGAGGCACAAATCTGGGGAAGGGTACAGAAAAATTTCTGCTGCTTTGAACATCCCAATGAGCACAGGGTCCTCCATCATCCGTAAATGGAAGAAGTTCGGCACCACCAGGACTCTTTCTAGAGCTGGCCGGCCATCTAAATTGATCGATTGGGGGAGAAGGGCCTTAGTCAGGGAGGTGACCAAGAACCCAATGGTCACTCTCCAGCGTTCCTTTGTGGAGAGAAGAACCTTCCAGAAGGACAACCATCTCTACCATCTCTGCAGCAATCCACCAATCAGGCCTGTATGGTAGAGTGGCCAGACAGAAGCCACTCCTTAGTAAAATCACATGGCAGCCCACCTGCAGTTTGCCAAAAGGCACCTGAATGAGACACTGATTGAACTCTTTGTCGTGAATGCCAGGCGTCATGTTTGGAGGAAACCAGGCACCGCTCATAACCATGCAGATGGTGGTGGCAGCATCATGCTGTGTTGATGTTTTTCAGCGGCAGGAACTGGGAGACTAGTCAAGATAGAGGGTAAGATGAATGCAGCAATGTACAGAGACATCCTGGATGAAAACCTGCTCCAGAGTGTTTTTGGCCTCAACCTGGGGCAACGGTTCATCTTTCAGCAGGACAATGACCCTAAGCACACAGCCAAGATATCAAAGGAGTGGCTTCAGGACAATTCTGTGAATGTCCTTGAGTGGTCCAACCAGAGCCCAGACTTGAATCCAATTGAACATCTCTGGAGAGATCTGAAAATGGCTGTGCACCAATGCTTCCCATCCAACCTGATGGACCTTGAGAGGTGCTGCAAAGAGGAATGGGCGAAACTGCCCAAAAATAGGTGTACCAAGCTTGTGGCATCATATTCAATAAGACTTGAGGCTGCAATTGCTGCCAAAGGTGCATCAACAAAGTACTGAGCAAAGGCTGTGAATACTTATGTACATGTGATTTCTTAGTTTTTTATTTTTAATAAATTTGCAAAAATCTCAAAATTTTTTCCACGTTGTCATTATAGGGTATTGTGTATAGAATTTTGAGGAAAAAATGAATTTAATCCATTCTGGAATAAGGTTGTAACATAACAAAACGTGGAAAAAGTGAAGCGCTGTGAATACTTTCTAGATGCACTGTAAATACCTAAGACTGACAGTTCCCTTTCAGAGGGATAGTGAAACAATTGCGGCCATATTATAAAGATAATTTTACATTGTACAACCCCAGTTAAGGTGAAGTTGGGACGTTGTGTAAAATTTTAATTAAAAACAAAATACAATGATTTAAAAATCCCTTTCAACCTATATTTGGGTGGTGTGGTGGCACAGTGGTTAGCACTGCGCCAGCACAGCAACTCACCCTTGGCCATGGGATCCCTGGTTCGATTCCTGGTACCACTCCGGTACAACCACTCCGGTACAACCGGAGTGGTGGCTCAGTTGGTAGAGCATCCGCCCCACACCCGGGAGGCAGGGGTTCAAATCCCGGCCGGGTCATGCCGAAGACCATATAAAAGTGGAACTTCCTGCCGTCCAGCTTGGTGCTCAGCAATAAATGGAATGGAGGAGGGAACTCTGTGGCGGCGCCTTGCATGGCAGCGTCCCTCTGATTCTGCACTTGGGGTGTGTGTGATTTACACTGTAGATAGGTAAAGCACAATCTCGTTCTGCTGTACATGATTGGTTGTACGGTTGAATGACAATAAGGGTGAAAAAAAAAAATAATAAAAAAAAAAAAATTCCAGCCCCTGACCAACAGTGATCTGTGTGGAGTTTGAATGTTCTCCCCGTATCTGCGTGGGTTTACGCCGGGATTTCTCCGGTTTCCTCCCACAGGACAAAAACATGCAGGTTAGGTTAATTGGAGACTCTAAAGTGACCCTAGGTGTGAATGTGTGTGTGAATGGTTAACCTCTTGCACTCCGTTGTACCGCGGGCGGGCAAGTCTCTGCGTCCCAGAGCGCACGAGGGCGCTCTCCTGCGCTCTAGGACGCACAAGGGTGCTCTAGGACGCACGAGGGCGCTGCCTCCAAGCGCGCACTGAAAAAAAAAAAAAGTTCTTCCACTACAGACACAGCCACGAACAGATCAGATATGATTGACCTCTCATTCAACTAATAAGAGCCTTGAATTGGGTTTCTGAAACCTTGAAGAACCAATGACTGAAAACCTAGCAAGAAGGACCCGCCTACCAACGCTGTGAATGCAGCGAGCCAATTGAAGCACAGAAGTTCACGAGCTTTTCTGTGTAAGGCTGGGTGAAGAGAGACTGCTGCAGCAGATGAAAAAAGGACCCGCAGGAAGAACCCCACAGACCCAGCAGCACGGAGACCATCCACAAGTGCAACCTGTGTGACAGGGACTGCCATTCGTGCATCGGCATGTTCGGCCACAGGCGGTGCTGTCCCAGCAGAGTAGACGTTTAGGATTCTCTTCCATGGTCATCATAGACCGACGGAGGCCGACGACGAAGGCTGAGTGACACACGCGTTCGCCAGTCTATTTTTAATTACTACCGTTATTTGTTTTGAAAAATCGTTTGCCAAAAACCGCAATCATGGAAGCGCAAAACCGCAATAATGGAATTATGTTTTGATCGGGTCGCGAGACCAGCGTCGCGTTCGTCTGACAAGATAAGATAAGATAAGCCTTTATTAGTCCCACAACGGGGAAATTCCAGGATTGCAACAGCACAGGGATAGCAACACTCAGAGCAACAATCAGAAGGCAGAAAAAAAACAAGCAAGAAGAGCGCTAATATACATAGGACATATACTATAAATAAATATATACACACACACACACAGACACACAGTGCAGAGCATTGTAGCTGGATGGAATAAATATATGAGTATATGAACACACAGTGCAGAGCATCGTAGCTAGATGGAATAAATATGTAAATATATAAACACCCACAGTACGGAGCATTGCAGCTAGGTGGAATAAATATGCAAGTATATAAACACACACAGTGCGGAGCAATGTAGCTAGATGGAATAATATGTAGATATATAAAAACACAGTGCGGAGCATTGTAGCTAGATGGAATAAATATGTAAATATATAAACACACACAGTGCAGAGCATTGTTGCTAGATGGGATGAAACAACATAACCAAGCATACAATGAGGAAGAAGTTCGCCAGCACCGCTTCTGCTGTGAAGAGGTAAGTGTTCTAAGCTAAATTATTCTTTATCCCTGAAAATTGTAATCAAAATGACTTTTGACCGATCGGTAAATTCAGCTGTGCGTCATTGCTGCAATGACGGACCGTGGCGCAACGGGCGATGTCTGTCCTCTGTAGCGGGGGGGGGGGACAACCCCCCCCCCACACACACACACACAGCCCTGAGTGTCACCTTTCATTAGAGCCCAAGATGAAGCTTCTATATTGAATCATTCAAAAGTTAGACGTTTTTCCAAACTGTGCCATTTGGCACAGTTCAAAAATGCCTGGGAACTACCTGAGGAAAAAGCTGTGTAATATATTCATTTTTTGTGGTATTGTTACAAAATTTGGACCTCAGCAGGATAACACTTGGTTCTACATTTCTGTTGCATTTTCCAGCCCGGATCTGAAGCTGTGTGTTATTTGCAAGCATTTGTATCCGAAAAAACACCCAGGCCAAATTTATTTTCTTCAAGTTCACTATGTTTAGATGACTGTAACTCAGTAGCCGGAGCACTTAGAGAGATTATGACTATTTTGCCAAAAAAATCAAAGTGTTTTCTTTTAAATGAGACCAACCCCATGAAGATGCTGCAAAGGGGTTTAAAGACAGCTTTCAATTACTTTGGGCACGTTATTTTTTGGCGTTTTTTAGGGAAATTGACCGGAGTGCAAGGGGTTAAGGGATAGCGCCGTACTGTGGCTGCTTCATCCCCTAGGTGGATGCTCTCAATTTCCCCTCTGGGAGCATAAAGTATACAAAATCAAAAAAAAAAAATATACAATTGAATACACTACAAAGACAGATATTTAATCTTCAAACTGATAAACTTTATTGTTTTGTTGCAAATATTTACTCATTTTGAATTTGATGTCTGTGACCCGTTCCAAAAAAGCTGGGGCAGGGCAAGAAAACAACTGGGAAAGTTTGAGGAATGCTCAAAAAACACTTGGATATTCCACATAGGGCTGTGCGATATGACAATGTATTGCGGTGGACGTGATAAAAAAGGAATACCGTTTCATATAAAGCTGTATCTTTTATATCAGGATTTAAAAGACACACCCCGTTTCTACTTGTCACTGCCCCGCCTCTCCCCTGCAGTGCACAGTGTGTAGGTTCCAGTGATTAGCACAGCAGCTAACTCGAGCTAATGTTTGGTCAAATAGCCGCTACTTGTGTTTGCCAGGGATGTGGGACTTTTTCCCACCATGTTGCGTCAGAGAGGATAGTCCTCTAACTTCGTTGTAATTGGCGGTAAGTAACATTAACCATAACCTAACCATAACCATAACACCATCTCCCGCTAACTATAAAACAGCAAATGCTAAATGACAATGCTAACTTGTTGCTAATGGGAAACTTTATAGTAGGGTTGAGTGATATACCAAATATATTCATTGTATCAGTACATTTGGCCGCCCGCGACACATATTCATGATATCGCATGAAAGAAAGTGAATGACTGACACCGGCCTTTCTTATATACTTGGTTGGAATATCACAGCCCACCACTGAAGTGACTGGTCAAATCACAAAACAGTCCAAGAGTTCCAGTTGAGGCACTTTTATTAACAAGCTCAGTAGAGTGTATGGCAGGATGCCTTGCATAACTTTAGGGGTGTGGTTTCTACAGAGGAAAGGAAAACATAACCACTATCAATAACATAATTGGACTGCCATCAGTAGAAACTTACTAAACATAGTTACACAACAATTACTGCCATACACTCACTTTAACAAGTATTATTGTGTGGTATATAAACAGTACTTCCAGACATGGAATAAACACCTACAGCGTGTATACGAAGCAGGTATACAGGGATGGCAACAGGAAATTCTGATTTCAGCTGAAATCTAATTTGATCGATTGATTTATGGGGGGGCCAGGGGGGCTGCCCCCTGAAGCTGAGAGGTTTTCAGTAAAACAGAAGTAATTTAGACTGAAAAAAATGATTAAAAAATGAAATACTAGACTTAGATAAATCATTAAATTTAATGAAAAGTTAATTTACTTTTTCTTCGATGTTGTCTCACTATCTTTAGTCCAACATATTTAACAGTTCTATAAGAGTTTATTACACTATTTACACTATTTACACTGGTCACCAAGTCCCTTCTAAGGTAGTCAACATGTTTCTTCACTTTTGATGCGTGGTCTGACAGCGCCACACATCCACGCGATCCATAGTTAATCAAGTCTTTACAATACACACAAAAAGCTTTTCCAGCCATGTCTGGTTTCTTCAGAAATTGTCCGAGTGTTTCTGTTACCTCGTCGAACTTTGAGCCAATTTTCACCTTTACCGTCACTTTTCTCTCAAGCCAATTCCATCGGAACTTATTTTTGACACTTTTGTCTATTTCTAGCACTGATGACTCCTGATCCTTTGATAAAAATCTCATAATTCCGCTGAAAATGATACCGAAAGCTCAGAATTCCAACACAAACACGCCGCCATTAATTTTTGACAAAGCATACAACGAGCCATTTGATTGGTCCAATCGTTTGCAACTATCCAATCGCAGGGCCGTTTACAATACAGCAGTAGCTTGAGTACAAAACATCTGGGTTATCGCAGGAGACTTGACCCGGGGAAGCGCTTATGTTATCGTGTTGATTTTCGCTAAAATCGGTAACATCGGTGTCAATAAGGTACCTTACCCCCCACTAAAATTTTCTCAACGGATTTAGATGATTCACAGAAATGATCAGTTTGAAAATAAATCAGCAGAAATCCGCGGCGGATCGGCGGAAAATTGCCATCCCTGGGTATAAGACACTGAAAATTTTGGGAATGCAGCAGTGATGTCATGCATACTCCCTGAGCCCTTATAAACAGAAATGTGCAAATACAAATGATACCGCACATCTTCAGTGCCACTGAATGAACAACTCAGGCTAAATACAGCACAAAAATCAAGTATCATGTTACCAAACTCAAATTAGCACAGAAAAAGTGACTCTCCATTAACTGGCCCTAATTGGGCATGTCTGAACATGTCTGGAGGCACACAATCCAAAACTTATCCTTACAGTGTTAAGAAATACTTAAAACTAGATTAAATGCTCTGAACAGTACTCACAAGTCAATGGGCACACACCACAATGCTGGAAAAAGGCATAAACACCCAGTTTTGGTCTCAATCATACTAACAAGAGCAATAAAACAACTCTCCCTCACATCAGTCAGGCTGGACACTGAGGAGGTGGAATGTACCACTCTGAAAGGAGTGGGGTGGAACAGTCCATGTGACACTGGCCTTTTTAACAGCCGCCCCCAGATTTCTGTAGGAAATTTGCACTTTAACAAAAGGCCTAGTACCTCTGTTGGAATGCTTAGTCATCTGGTATTTTGGGGAGGCTGATGATATGGGATACTGGTCGGACGTAAAATCGACCCCTTACTTTTACTTCCACAGTGCGTATACGGCCACCAGATGCAGACCCAGTCTGTAATCTGCCCTGTTGGCCAACATGCTCATAGTAACTGGGGGTCAATGATCATGACAATGTCCCCTATCTGAGGGCTTGGTGAATCTGAACACCACTTCTGTCGACTCTGGAGGCCAGCCAGAGAGAAACGAATAAAACTCCTCCAGAAGTGGTCTGCCAGCAATTGGCTATGGCGCTATTGTCATCTACTGAGGAGTTCTAGTTCTGGGTACACCACCTGGGGCTCTGATGAATCTGGCTGCCCCATCAACAGGATGCTCGGGGTGACAGGATCAGTGTCTGCTGCATCCGAAGAGGCATAGCCCAGTGGCTTGGAATTGAGAATTCCCTCAATCTCTACAAGCACAGTTTGCAAGACCTCCTCAATGATGGACTGGGTGCCAATGGTGACTTGGAGTGTCTGCTTTACTGATCTTATTTCTCTCTCCCAACATCCTCCAAAGTGAGGAGCGCTTGGCGGATTAAAGGTGAACTTAATCTGCTGAGAGGCAAGCTTGGCTTGTAGGTCTGATTGGAGTGAGGTAAAGGCCTCCTGCAACTCACGCTCTCCACCTTTGAAACTGGTGCCCTGATCCGAGAGAAGCTCAAAGGGCTTTCCATGGCGGGCCATAAACCTTCTCAGAACCATCAGGAAGGAATCTGTGTGAAGGCTGGAGAGCAGTTCCAAATGCACTGCTCGGGTGGTCATGCACTTGAAGATATATCCCATCTTTTCTCTGTTTTTCTGCCAATCTTGACCATATAGGGGCCAAAGCAGTCCACACCCATAGAATAGAAGGCAGGTTTATGAAGGCGTAACCTGGCCAGGGGAAGATCTGCCATTCGAGGAATTCAGGGCTTCCCACACCACTTCCTGCATTCTGTGCAGTGGTGCTGTTGACGCCTAACAGCTTCTCTCCCTCTGAGTATCCAATACTTTCTCCTCAACTCTGCGAACAGCCGTTCACTTCCTGGATGATGAAGCTCAGGGTTGTGGTGTTGGATGAGGAGCTGTGTGATCTTGTGTTTTGGGTCAAGGATGATTGGGTGGATGGTATCAGCATCCAAGACAGAAGACTGCCGCAGCCTTCCCCCAACTCAGATGAGCTGTGTGTCTTCATCAAGTTCTGGTGCCAAGGTGATGAGCCGACTGTTACTTGAAATGGATTTCTTGTTCATCAACTGCTGGAAATCTTGTGGAAAGCATTCCTGTTGCACTCTCTGGAGTAAAATCTTTTCTGCCTCCTTGTAGCTATCAGCAACCAGTGGGGAGTCAGCCGCCCCCTGCAGAGACTTAACAGTGGCTGTTACTAACTCAGTCCAGGACTTGAACTGTTCCACACTTGGCATAATTTGAGTGGATGGGGCTACAAGAAGTCTACAGAACATGGCATTCCTTAGTTCCTCGCAGTCTGCTGAGATGGAGATGATTTGCAGAAGCTTAGGCCACTGATCTGAGGTTCTTTGTAGAAAGGCAGGACCTTTGAACCAGCAAGAAATGGAGCTTAATTCCCAAAGACATCTTTGGTGGGTTATATCATCAGCAGGGTTATTGGCAGAGTCCACATATCTCCATGAATCCCTGGTTTTCAGGTCTTGGATCTTAGCAAGCGTGTGCCCACAAACACTTTGAATTTGCAGGAGTCTGAGTACAACTATGAAAGCACAGTAGGTGAATCAGTCCAACGTGTAGTAGTGTGCTCCAGTTAAGGCTGCGCACAGTTCGAGATGAGGAATTGATTGTTGCTTTTTGGGGGCAATACAAGATCTGGCAGTGATAAAGGCCGTTTCTACCTTGCCTACATCATTCTCTGTCCAAAGGTAGGCCACAGAACCATAGGCCTGTTCTGAGGCATCACAGAATATGTGGACCTCTCTATGGCTTCTTCCACAGTCCATCTCCTCACTGGTGTAGCAATGGGGAAGAACATTGTTCTGCAGTGCCGGAAGCTCTCTCTCCCACTCATTCCAAACCCGGAGTAGGTTCTCAGGGAGTGAGGGGTCATCCCAGTCTCTCTTCTTATCCCACAGGCACTGCACCAGAACCTTGGCTCTTGTGGCGTAAGGCACAATGAACCCTAGAAGGTTGTACTGGCTGGCGAGCACCTGGTAAATGGTCCTGAGTGTGACCGCTGGATGAGTGAATGGGCGATGTTTGTAAGACAGTGTGTCTGAGAAGCAGTGCCAATGAAGTCCAAGTGCTAGCTCAGCTGCATTAGGATCACCTCGAGTTTTCCACATATCTGCGCTGTCTGATACAAGTTCAGCTGTGAGGTGGAAGATGACCGATGGCTTGTTGCTCGCCCATTGTCAAAGCTCAAAGCCACTGCTTGCCAGTGTACTCTGCAGCTTATCCACTAGTACTTTGGCCTCCTATTCTGAAGTCATGCTTCAAAAGCAGTAGTCAGCATAGAATGACTTCAGCAGTGGATCTCTGATGTCCTCACCCTCACTACTATGATCAATGGTGTGCTTCTGTAGTGCGATGGTGGCACAGCAGGGGGAGCTCGTGGTTCCAAAGGGAAGCACTCTCTATTCATAGAGGTCAGGTGGCTTGTCACGCTCAAGATTTCTCCATAAGAATCTCAGAAGGGGATGGTCTTTTGGGAGCAGTCTGACTTGATGGAACATGCCACGGATGTTGCTGCTGATGGCCACCGCATGCTCCCGAAATCTCAGCAGCACAGCCAGCAGAAAGGGACCCAAAGTTGGTCCAGCAAGGAGCAGTCTGTTTAAGTTCTGACCTTTGAATTCGAATGAACAATTGAAGACCACCCGATTTTTCCTGTTATGTGTCACCATCTGATGGGGGATATACCAACTGGTAAGTGTGTCTTTTCTACCTGGCTCCAACTTCTTGATATAGCCAGCTGTTGCCAGCTTCTGGATTTCAGTGTTATAAGCTGCAGCTTTCTCTGGGTCTCTCACCAGCCTCTTCTCAGTGGCCCACAGCTGAGGTAGGACTGCTTCTTTTGGTGCCTGGAGTAATGGCGTGTGTGGCATGCGCAGAAGGGGGGTGGCATGCCTGTAGATACCTTCTATCTCTGTTCTTACCGTTCTGCTCTCCAGCAAGACAAGAGCTTTTTTTATCTTGCTGTGAACGTGTGCAGGCCTTCTCACTCCACCTCGGCAGAAGGTCCATTTGCCACAACTTCTCAACTTGGCTGTAGAAGTCTGCTTGTGGTGACAGAGATGAAGTGAACAAACACTGCTGTTCAGCTAGATAATGCTTCATACCTTATGCTGGTCCCTGAAGTGTCCACCCTAGACGTGTCCTCACAGCTGCAGGTGCTCCAGCTGGCCTCAAATGTACTGGTTGGACAGAGGTGATCAGATGTGGATGATCTGAACCAATAAGCAGGACTGGACGCACTCGGTGAAGTGCCTGCAGCAGTAAATCTCCATCCATCCATCCATCTTCTACCGCTTTTCCGGAGGTCTGGGTCGCGGAGGCAGCAGTTCAAGCAGAGAAGCCCAGACTTCCCTCTCCCTAGCCACCTGCTCCAGCTCTTCAGAGAGGATACCAAGGCATTCCCAGACCAGCTGGGAGACATAGTCTCTCCACTCAATCCTGGGTCTGCCCCGGGGTCTCCTCCCAGTGGGACATGCCCGAAACACCTCAAGTAAATCTCTCAGGTGCTTAAATTTTCTCTTAAGAGCCTCCACAGGATGTGTGTGCTCAGCCAGCTCCAGACATTTTGCAGTGAATGCTCTGTTCACAAGGAAAACCCAATGTCATTCAGTAGCTGAGGCAATGGTGAATCAAACCGTGGCACTATGTAAAATCTGCAGCTCCTGTCTGACGGTTCTTTAGAGAAGGTCCTCCGGCTCCCCCTTCAGGCCGAGCTTTTGAGCTGCAGCGTGGAGGAGAAAGGTGCGTTCTGACCCATTATCCAGGATTGCATATCCATCCATAGTTCTGTCTCCATTCCTCAGCACTACTTTGCTGACCTTTAGCAGAACCTTTCTTCCCTCTAATGGTCTGTCGATATATACAGTAGGACCTCCTCTGTGTTGTTACTGAGTGGGGCTCTGATGTGCTCTGGCTTTTCTTCTGGCCTTTCTCTGTCCTCAGTAGCTCCCTCATTAATATCATGCAATGCAAGCAGGTGTCTTTTAGTACAAGTCTTGCAACGCATTTTAAGGGTGCAGTCGGCAGCTCGGTGACCCCATCCACAGTGCCAGCAGCGATGGCTCTCTTTTACCCAGATCTGTTTCGGAGTGGAGCTAAGCATCTTGAAATTAGTGCAGTTATTAACCCTTTGAGTGTGAGAATTTGCGTGCCCCTAGTGGCAGAGCACGGCACTGTGCCTGCCTTCTCACTCTGACTTTGTCAAAAGTAAGTGAGAAATTTCTGTTTTTTTTTTTGTTTTTTTTAATGTACTGATTTCTTGTTCATGTACTTTGAAGATAAGATGATGAGGTACCTCTGTACAAAAAACGGTGTCAAAAGACTGAACCATTTTTTGTGTAAATACGTCCAAAGTCTAGTTTTGACTGAGTTACAGAATTTAAAGATGTGCTGTGACATTACGCAAAATGGATGCATAAATTTATTCCTATGTGAAACTTTGGATCATATTTTACATCTTTCTAACTGACAGTAAGCAATTATCTCTTACCACTTTCAAGTTATAGCCTTGGAAATCTGAACTATTTTATTGACAAAAAATATTTACCACTCTTGACCATTAGGTGTTATGTCGCAGTTTGGCAACATACACACTCATAGGGTTAAGCTAGTGCTTATCATAAAAAAAAAAAAAAAAAAGATGGCGGCGCACCTAGACGCAGCAGCCCCTCTTGGCATCAGCGAGTGTGAGAGTTTTAATCATCCCAGACGTACATTCTGTAAAACTTACAACCGTGAGACCTTACTAAACATCAAGGTACTGCACGCTGCAAGAATCGCGGCGATCGGTTGTGATTTGGACATTCTACGCCAGCATGGAATTCTGGCGGAGTCCCCACTGGAAGCTACCCGGGAGAGGAGGAAGCGGAAGCGGAGCGAACGCAAGCAAAAGCGAGGAAAAAGGGCCGGGATCCATGCTAGGCTAAAGGCTAACCCCTCCAGACCAGCGGTACCGTCGCTTCTTCTATCAAACGTCCGCGCCCTCGAAAACAAGGTAGACGAGCTGCGTTTGCTGAAAGAAACCCGGAGAGAGTGGAGGGACTGCTGTGTGTTTGTTTTCACCGAGACATGGCTCCACGACAACATTCCTGACGAGGCCATTCAGCTGGAAGATATGGCGATGTTCCGTGCCGACAGGGAAACGGCGAGCTCCAGTAAGAGCCGGGGGGGTGGGCTATGCATCTATGTTAACAAGAACTGGTGCGTTAATGCCACGTTAGTGTCTAAACACTGCTCTCCGTGTGGCTGCGTCCTTATTGTTAATTGTCGGCCTTTTTATCTGCCGAGGGAATCAGCAACGTGTTTGTAGTTGGTGTTTACATAGCGCCGAGCGCTAACGCTAAAGCTAATGCTAAGAAGGCAACTCAGGATACTGCACAATGCGATCAAGTGAAATCCAAACGGTCACACCCGGACAGTTTTGTGGTGGGTTGTGGGGATTTTAACCACACTCAGCTTAAAGACTGTGCTCCCCCAAGTTTAAACAATGTGTAGACTTTAAGACCAGAGGAGAGAATATGCTTGGACTTAGTGTACACAAACACAGATGCATATAAAGCGATACCCCGCCCCGCATCTCGGCCTGTTCTGATCACATGTCCGTGATGCTGGTTCCTGCCTAACAAACCTTTATTGAAGCGCAGCAGGCCAGCAGTGAAACAAAATCAGGATTATGCCAGAGAGTGCAACCTCTGCACTGCAAGACTGTTTTCAGCACACAGACTGGAAGATCTTCAAAATAGCAGCCTCCCAGGAAGACAGGACAGATGTGGAGGAGTATGCTGATTCGGTCACCAGCTACATCGCGAAGTGCACAGAGGATTTCACTACAGTGAAGACCATCACTATGCGGGGTAATCATAAGCCCTGGATGACTGCAGAGGTGCGCTCGCTGCTTAAAGCCAGAGATGCAGCGTTCAGAGCGAAGGACAGGATTGCCCTCCGCTCAGCCAGGTCTGCGCTTTCAAAGGGAATTAAGGCGGCAAAGCGCGCCTATGCGGAGAAAATCCAGGGACACCTCTGTGACACTAGGAACACCAAGCAGATGTGGCAGGGAGTTCGGACACTGACGGGCTTTAAGTCTAGGCAGGGGGTCGATGATGATGACGCTTCGCTTCCAGACAGGCTTAACGACTTCTTTGCACGTTTTGAAGCATCAAACTCGACAATCAGAGGGAGGGCCGGCCCACTCCCACTATCGGTCGGACCAGCTTTTACCATTAACACAGCGGACACACGGAGGACCCTATCCAGAATCAACCCACGCAAAGCTGCAGGTCCAGACAACTTTCCGGGACGTGTGCTCCGAGACTGCGCGAGCGAGTTGGCGGATGTCCTGACTGACATTTATAACATCTCCCTGAGTCAGGCCATCGTTCCCAGATGCTTCAAGACCTCTATCATTGTACCGGTGGCAAAGAAACCAGTGGTGTCCTGTTTGAATGACTATCGTCCTGTTGCACTTACACCAATTGTGATGAAGTGTTTTGAACGGCTTGTCAAACCACACATCACAGCCTGACTCCCTGCATCACACGACCCGCTCCAGTTTGCATATCGTTCAAACCGCTCCACGGAGGATGCTATAGTCACCACCCTACACTCTGTCATCACCCACCTGGACCAGAAAGACACCTACGCCAGACTCCTGTACATTGATTTCAGTTCAGCATTCAACACCATTATTCCCCAGAGACTGATAGAGAAATTACTCCTTCTCGGTCTGAACACCGCCACATGTCTCTGGATCCTGGATTTCCTGACTGAGAGACCTCAGTCTGTCCGGGTTGGAAACAACATCTCCAACTCTGTCACGCTGAGTACCGGAACCCCTCAAGGCTGTGTACTCAGTCCACTGTTGTTTACACTTCTAACACATGACTGTGTATCCAAACACGAGGGGAACCAGATTATTAAGTTTGCAGATGACACCACGGTGGTGGGACTTATTCAGAGGGATGAGGAATCAATGTACAGGGAAGAAGTGAGAGACCTGGAGGGCTGGTGCAGGGAGAACAATCTGGTGCTCAACGTGGACAAAACGAAGGAGATGATTATCGACTTCTGGCGGTCACAGCCTGAGCACGTCCCCCTCAGCATCGGCGGCCGTTTAGTGGAGAGAGTAGAGAACATCAAGTTCCTCGGAGTGCAGATCTCGCAGGACCTGACCTGGAGCAAGAATTCCTTGGAGATCAGGAAGCGAGCTCAGCAGAGACTACACTTCTTGAGGAAACTCAAACAGGCCTCTCTCCCCATCTGCATCCTCAGGACCTTCTACAAAGGTGTGGTGGAGAGTGTTCTGACGTACTGCATTGCTACATGGTACTCCAGCTGCAGTATGTCAGACAAAAAAGCCCTGCAGAGGATAGTCAAGGGGGCGGAGAGGGTAATTGGAGTCTCCCTCCCCTCTGTCCAAGAACTTTTTCAGAACCGTTGTAGGAGCAGGGCACTGAACATTGTCAAGGACCGTTCTCACCCTCTGCATAAACACTTTGAACTTCTTCCATCTGGTAAACGATTCCGGAGCATCAGAGGCAGAACCACCAGACTGATCAACAGCTTCCTCCCACAAGCTGTCAGGATGCTGAACAGCTGACCCGGACATTTTGTATATTATAGTTAGTTATTCTTTTTCCCCAAGTATGTCTCAGGGATGTGTGAATGGATGGGGGGGTGGGGGTGGGGTGGGGGGTGGAGCTATGTGGGAGTGTGTCTTAATCATGCTGCTTCTTATATGGATGCCGAGAGAAACGCAATTTCATCTTGCCTGCACTACAGTTGTATGTACAGCAATATGACAATAAAGTTTGATTTGATTTGATTTGATTTGATTTGATCATTGTCACAATAGGGACAATATTTCTTATTGGTCTCCATTGCATTTGGCGCTGAAGCTACCTCTCTCTGAGAAGTGGTGCCTGCTGTGTTCAGTAGAACTGCTGAGTGCTCCATTGTGGACTTGGCTGGGTTTTTTTGACGTTGGAGCTTCACGTCCTTCTCTTTCTTAGAGCTGCTGTTGAATCTGATATTATCTTCCTGCACTTGGAGCTTGTACTCAAGCCAGTCAGCCAGATCAAGAAGCGTTGGTATGGGTACCCTGAGAGGATGGATACAGCTGCAGAAGCTGGAGTATAGGTCATGAGGGAGCTTTCCTAGCAGGCGGGAAACATGGGAGCCGCACTCTAGCTCAATTTTACACTTCCTACACAGCTGCTCCAACATGCTCACTGAGGAACGCACCCGGAGTGCAAACATTCGGAAGCCTTTGGAGTCACCACTTGCAATGCTGGGGCCATCCATGAGTTCTGCTATGTGCTGCAAAGCCAGCTGGTGGGGTTGCCCATACTGCAAGCTGAGGGCTGCCAGTAGTGTTAATAAAGGGATGGATTGAGTTGCTGTAAGAATCAGCAAGCAGTAATGCCTCTTGTGTCTTAAGGTGGTCAACAAGTATCTGATATTGAAATCTTTCTGAGGCATCTCGGGGAAGGAGATTATTTAGGGCAGTCCTGAGATGGTTAAACTCCCTTGGGTTAGGGTGGTTCATGTCAAGAATTGTGGGCACAGGCCCCCAGTAGAACCGTTCCTGTCCACCTGTTGGCCTCGGCATTTGGTGACAGGAGTGACGGTGCTTGTGGGGCTTGTTATGTCTCTGAAACCCATCATCTGACTCATGTGACCATGAGGCTTGACTTTGGTGTAGTTCAGCTCTATAAGAGTGCTCTTCTCCAGGTTCACACTCTGATGAGCTAGAGACAAGATAGGATGGGTCACTGAAATCCTCATAGCTCCTGTGCTTGGTGAGAGATATACGGTGATCCCATGGCTGAGGAGAGAGGCTTGGTTTAGCTGGAGCATGCCGTTTCCTCTGACTTGAAGACTGTGGCTGATTTTGGCAGAGGGGTGTTGAGGTTGGCTGTGCAGGTGAGCTGTTTGCCTGAAGCTGCTGGATTAGAACACTTAGTTGTTCTACCTGTTGGTGAAGCTGCAGTGTATCAACTTGACTCGGGCTGCTGGAGTATTCAACTTGGAAGTTACTCCTTCTGCTCTGAAAATATAGTTGTTGATCTTGCATCTTTAACTCCTTTAGCTCCTTCAGCAGAGCTAATTTCTCTGCATCCACTTCTGAATGCCCACCATGTCCCTCTCTGTGTGGAGGCCATTGATCCTTCGTGATCCACTGTGATGAGGGAAAATCTCCTGACTGACGGGAGATACTGCACGGTCATTGCCCACTGCTCCTTCCTCTTCCTCATTGGCTTCATAGCCCTGTGCAGGTTTCACAGAATAGTGTTGCTGATGAAAGCCAGAAAGGTTGTAATCTCTTAGGTGTGCTGGGAGGGATAGCTGCCTCCTGACTTGCACCCGTTGCTGTTTGTCTGGTGCCTTGGACATTCTTATCAGTGATGCTCAAAGGACCATGAAAGAAAGAGAATGACTGACACCAGCCTCTCTTATATACTTGGGTTCGGAATATCACAGCCCACTGGTCAAATCACAAAACAGTCCAAGGGTTCCAGTTGAGGCACTTTTATTAACAAGCTCAGTAGGTAACTTTAGGGTTGTGGTTTCTACAGAGGAAAGGAAAAAATAACCACTATCAATAACATAATTGGACTGCCATCAGTAGAAACTTACTAAACATAGTTGCACAACAATTAATGCCATACACTCACTTTAACAAGTATTATTGTGTGGTATATAAACAGTACTTCCAGACATGGAATAAACACCTACAGCGTGTGTATGAAGCAGGTATAACACACTGAAAATTTCGGGAATGCAGCAGTAATGTCATGCATACTCCCTGAGCCCTTATAAACAGAAATGTGCAAATACAAATAATATGTCACATCTTCAGTGCCAATGAATGAACAACTCAGGCTAAATACAGCACAAAAATCAAGTATCACGTTATCAAACTCAAATTAGCACAGAAAAAGTGACTCTCCATTAACTGGCCCTAATTGGGCATGTCTGAACATGTCTGGAGGTACAAAATCCAAAACTTATCCTTACAATGTTAAGAAATACTTAAAACTAGATTAAATGCTCTGAACAGTACTCACAATTCAATGGATGCACACCACAATGCTGGAAAAAGGCAGAAACACCCAGTTTTGGCCTCAATCAAACTAACAAGAGTAATAAAACAACTCTCCCGCACAGCAGTCAGGTTGGACACTGAGGAGGTGGAATGTACCACTCTGAAAAGGGTGGGTGGGGTGGAATAGTCCATGTGACACTGGCCTTTTTAACATTGCGGATACTCGAATATTTATCACGTTAATATGAGCTGCCGCTGCAAGACAGGTTTGTCTGCTGCTTGGCTGCTGAAGTCTGGAAGCGGAAGCTCTCTAGCTCAGCGCACTATTGCCAAGTCCTCAGTAAGGAAAGTAGTCACTGGCTGTCCTAAAAGTCGATAAAAGTCGATAAATGAGATCGTCACCTAATTTGCATAATTGTTCATTTGCATGTAATTGTAATGGACGCTGTAGTAGAGAAGAATAATGTCACAGGAGAGACAAAAAGTGAGTAAAAAACACCCTAAATATGTTTAAAACTACAAATTAACTTTCTTCTGTTGATTCATGGTTTGTTTTAATTTTGCCATTTAAATAGGCCATCACTTCTTAAAATAACTTCATGACTTTAATGTAGACCCACATTACATAAATCAGTTTTGTCCTGCATTGTTAAATGTTAGAATATCAAATTTAATCAAAAGACTGTTATGTGGATGAAATTGCTAGCTCTACGCCCAACTAACAAATCTACCTATGGGTACAAACAAAGTAACCTGAACCTGAACCCTCCTCCTTTATCCAGGCTTGGACCGGCAAAGTGACCCAAAAGAGACATTCTGGCAAAGTTACATAGGTTTTTATTATTATTATTATTATTATTATTATTATTATTATTATTATTATTATTATTATTATTTATTATTATTTTTTATTTATATTTTTCATTTATTTATTCTTTAAGTTTGGTTTAGTTGCTAACCTTATGACCTTACAACCTTACAAAGTAACGCGTAACTGTACCGCCACTACTTTTGCAGTAACATGCAGTGTAATGAAATTACTGTTTAAAAATTCAGTCATGCGTTACAGTTACTGAAATTTGATCAGATGCGTTACTCATGTTATTCGTTTTATTAATATGGATAGATATTTTAGCGCAAACAGACAATCATACAACTTGCAGTTGCTAGACACCCTCCTCATCAGCTGCCAACTGGGGATGAATACACAGTTTCAGTGGCTATTGGCAGGACAACTGCCATCCCCAGCAGCCTCAAGCCACTGGAGGTTGTCATGCCAAAGGCAAAGGCAAGCAAATAAATAAGCAAATAAATATAAACTGACCCTACCGTAACGGACGCCAGCCGTCACACAGTCCTCCTCCGCGGGTTCGTTTCCTGTCCTGTCCCAGTTCACATCACAACCCTGTGAGAAGAAATGCCATGGTGGTGGCAACTTCTCATATCAAGCCCTGATCACCTGTTGTCCGAGCAGTAAGTAGCCCCTAACAGCTCCTACCTCTGTGGTTAAACATGAGAATTTTTGAGCAAGAAGTTCGCATTTAATGTCCGCATTAAATGCAGACATTAAATGCGAGGTGTGGATGGTGTGAATGTGTGTGTGAATGGTGAAAGGATTGGACACTGCAATAGTGGCTGCCTCATCCACTCATGTGGATGCCCTGTAATTTCCCCATTGTGGGACTAATAAAGGGAATCTAAAAATCTAAAAAAAAAAAAAAAAAAAAAAAAAGAGATGCAGACGATGAGGAGGATTTTTACCAACAGCTGCAAGCAGTGATAGACAGAAGAGGAGCCAGGACATGACCATTCTGATGGGAGATTTCAACGCCAAGATAGCTCAGACAACACAGGGCTATGAGGACAATCATGGGGACACATGGACTGGGACAGAAGAGTGAAAATGCTAAGTGCTTTGCAGACCTGTGCGCCTTGAACCAGCTAGTAATTGGTGGAAGCATCTTCCCACACAGATACATCCACAAGGCCACCTGGAGATCCCGGACCACATCACAGAAAACCAGATAGATCATATCTGCATCAGCGGAAGTTTAGAAGATCGTGGCAGGATGTGTGCATAATGAGAGATGCGGACATATCCTCAGACCACCACCTTCTATTGACATCAGTGAGACTCTGGCTCAAGAGACTCAACAACTCTGGCAACACACAGACAAGGTACAATGTTGGACTGCTAAGAAATAAAGACAAACAAGCAGCCTTCCAGAACAGCCTTGCCAACAGGTTCCAGCCATTACAAGAGGTGACAGAAGACAGTGAGACAGACATAGAGACACAGCAGCAGCACACTAGGAAAATCTGGCAAGATACCTGCGAAGAAGTTCTAGGCAGGAAGAAGACTTAAAGGGTACCTGTGGTGGTCGTCTAAACGTATTCAACTTGAAAACATTAGGCAAAGTATTCGTTATTTGGTTAAATAATTATTGCCAGCCATATACCACCAGAGAAATATGCAAATACGACCGCAGGCATGGCCAGCCAATGAAAACTCTGCGCGCAGCCATGACACATTGCGGATGTGACGTCACTCGTTGCTACTGAACAGTCAATACTTCGCCTGTATGAGAGACTAGGGTGCTTTTGTGAGTGTTTTTATTCTATTATGGCTGAATTGTCGGACTCTGAGGAAGAATCGTCCAACATGGCTACATGGTTTGAGCCAGAAGGTCTTCTGAGGGTGAAAGTGACGAAGTGGTCCTCACACACAACGCAATTTCGTCTGAAAGGACACATCTGTGCCCCTGTTCCGAGATTGCACTATCACTTTTCCGCTACGATCTTCTGACAAGGTGAGCTGGGTTTGGGTACACAAAAGAAGTTTTATCTTTGTTTTTTCACTTAGTATGAGACATCCAAAGGCTTTACATTCCGCCATGTTGCGATATCCATATCGCATTGGATGTTTTTGTTGTTACAAGAGCGCCGAGTGTCTGCTGCTCTGTATATAGTATCATCGGCCGTCTGCGGCCGTACGACCTCAGATCAGACGAGACGACCCGCTGAATTTAAGCATTTATTTATTATTTTCTACTCGTTTTAGTTCTGCATTTAATATGAACCCTGAGTTTGAAATAAACGTTTGAATTTGAATTTGAATATCCTGAAAGCCACTGCTCATCCGGGCACTCCAGGCTCAGCCAATATTGATCTAGATCGCAGTAGCCACGACACTACGTCACAGGAAGCGTCCTGGAAGGCCATGTAGCTGCCAGTATGGCTGTTCGCATGTTTTGCTGACATAGCTGAACCAGCACATCAGCAATGGATTTATATCACATTGCTCTGAACTTGAACTAGAACGTGAGACAGGGGCTCAATATAATATCTTTTTTTTCACGACCACCACAGGTACACTTTAACAAAAAGAGTGGATCTCTGCAGACACCATCCAAAAACTGGAAGAAAGGAAAGAGAAGAAAACTTTGTGAACATGTGCCGGACAAGAGCAGTTAAAACAGGAGCACAAGAGGAGTATACTGTAGTGGATAAGGAAGTGAAGAAAAGCATCAAGAAGGACAAGTGAGATTACATCGACAACCTGGCCAGTCAAGCAGAAGAAACAGCAGGACAGGGGAACCTAAAGGACCTGTACTTGGTGACCAAGAAGCTGTCGGGCAAGTTCCAGCAGACAGACAAGTCAGGGAAAGACAAAAACGGAAGCCCACTAATAACAACTGGGGAACAGCTGAAGTGATGGGCAGAGCACTTCACAGAGCTGCTGAACCGCCCAGCTCTCAAAACACCACTAGCCATCCCACCAGCAGAGACAACACTACCAATCAACTGCGACAAGCCCTCAAAAGCAGAGATCAAGAAGGCCATCATGACCTTGTGGAACGGAAAAGCTGTAGGACTGGATGAGATTCCTGCAGAAGCCATCAAAACAGACATTGAAACAGCTGTCAACATGCGACACAGCCTCTTCAGCAAGATCTGGGAGAAGGAAGAGGTACCAGCCTAGTGGAAGGAAGGGATTGTCATCAAGCTGCCAAAGAAGAGGAACCTCAAAGACTGCAGCAACTACTGAGGGATCATGCTCCTGTCAATGCCGAACAAGATTTTTAACTGAGTTCTGCTAGAGAGGTTGAAGGAGGCAGTCAACCCCAAGCTCCCGAGATCAGCAGGCAGGCTTCCGCAAGAACAGATCTGTGCCGACCAGATCGCCAGCCTATGCATCATTGTGGAGCAATCGCTGGAGTGGAACTCACCCTTCTATATCAACTTCATAGACTACGAGAGATCTTCGACAGTGTGGACTGTGAGATGCTGTGGAAGTTGCTGAGGCATTATGGAGTTCCCAAGAAGATCATCTCCCTCATCCAATACATCTACCAAGACAGGAGCTGCAGGATCGCACACACTGGCCAGCTGTCAGAGAGCTTGGAGGTGAAAAATGGAGTCCGCCAGGGGTGCTTGCTGTCACCGTTCCTCTTCCTCTTGGTCATCGATTAAATTATGAAGATCACGACAACAGGCAGGAAAAACAGGGTACAGTGGACACTCTGGACGCAGCTGGATGACCTCGACTTTGCTGACAGCCTGGCGCTCCTGTCACTTAACCATAGCCAGATGCAGGACAAGACTACTCACCTGGAGGCTACATCAGCCAGGACAGGACTCCAGATCAATAAGAAGAAGACCGAGCTGATGAAGATTAACACCACTGCCAACATACCAGTCACAGTTGGAGGAGAGCCCATCAGAGAGGTGGAGTCCTTTGTCTACCTGGGAAGTGTGGTGGATCAACAGGGGGGCACAGACCAAGACATCACAGCCAGGACTGGCAAGGCAAGAGCAGCTTTTGTCATACTGAAGAATATAGAGATCTGCACAAGAACAAAACTTCACATCTTCAACTCTAACGTCAAGTCTGTTCTACTCTACGAATGTGAGACCTGGAGGATGACAAAGACAATCAAGCAGAAGATCTAGACTTTCTTTAACACATACCTGAGGTGCATCTTTAACATCAGGTGGCCGGAGAATATCAGGAATGAAGACCTGTGGGAGCGAGTGGGACAGAAACCAGTGGCAGAACAGATTCTGCGGAGTAAGTGGGACTGGATTGGACACACCCTCAGGAAATCAGCATCCAGCATCACACACCAAGTCCTGACCTGGAACCCACAGGGGAAGAGAAAGAGAGGCCAGTCTCGAAACAGCTGGAGACAAGACACTGAGGCGGAGCTGAAACAGCAGGGAACCAACTGGAGGGGAATAGAGAGAGCAGCCCAGAACTGAGTGCGATGGCGAGGGGCCATCGATGGCCTATGGTCCATGGCGAGCTATGGGCTTAAGTAAGTAAGTAAGTAAGTAAGCTAAAGAGACACCAGCATGGAGCTTTTTCTCTGATCGCCAAGTAAAGTTTATATATGAAGCGCTTTTCACAGACATACAGTCACAAAACGCTGTACAATAAAATGGAATAAAAGGAAGTTGATAGATAAAAATGATTTTAAAAATACAAAAACAAGTTAAAACACAAGATTAAAATAATTTTAAATTATCAGACTTACCATTAAAAACCAGTTGAAACTCAACAGAAATCCTCGTTAAACAAAAAAGTTTTCAGCTGCTTTTTAAAAGAGTCCATAGAGTCAGCTAGACGTATCTGGAGTGGGAGTCAATTCCAAACAGCATCGTCCACCGATCTCCCTGTGTGCAGAGACATAGCTCCACGGAAAACGAAGCCCCGAGAATACTTTATTATGTGAAAGAGATGTCAACAGTTTTACTTTGGGACATGATTTGAGGTTGAATAAGGTGAAAAAATTTGAAATATATGGGATGGTGATACTCTATTATTGTGATATCGTGATTATCATTGAATAGTGATAGGATCGAATCGTGATCCAAGTATCGCGATCCAAATCGAATTGCGGGTTCAACTCGTGATTCCCACCCCTAATAAATAATAAATTAATTATAATGTGCCAGAGGAACAAACCGGCTCTTAATGTAACTTACTTGATTTCTTATCATTTTTAATTAGTCAAGTAGCGATAATGAATAAAGTTGAAGTCATATCAAATGCACATTGAAAAACAATTTTATAACAACACTGCAAAATTAAGAGAGGAAAAAGTGCATAAAATTAATGACAGTTGAATTTGTACAATAAGCGGCTTTCGCATCTCGGCTTGCGCAAAGCATCATGGGAACGTGGCTACCAAACTGCTCTATCGATACATTTAATTTATGGAAAGTTCCTGATCTACGAGCACATTGTATGCATAGGGGTCTTCCCGGTTGTACCCGCAAACGCAAGGATCAACTAGTTGAGCGTATTCGCGGCCACGTTGCAGAAATTGGCCAAAATGGCCCCTGTGTATGTACGCTGACATAGCAGATTTTTTGTTGTCAAAGGACCAAGCACCCTTACTTGCCAGACTCCGAAACGACTACAAAGAAGGTAAGTGAGTGGTTTGACAGCTCAACTTTGGTTTTGTCATTTTGAGTAAATTTCACTACAAGGCATAGTCTGCTTACTTAGATCTATAGGTCGATACTACTATAGTTTAAGTACCACACGTTTTCAATGATTTGCAATTTTATTTTATACCAGCCTACTTATCAATGGCCTTAATTACATGTGTGTGTAGATCAAGCTTCATTACCAATATACAAAGAACTACAGTATATCCTAGATCCAGGCCTGCCTGTCCGTACCTACTACTTCAGGGTTTAGACACTTGAACAATAGACAACACTATTTAATTGTTATAATACAGACTTACTGCTTTAATCCAACAATTACGTCCGTCCGGATCCTTCAGCTACGTGAGGAATGTATATAATGTGAATGGCGGCAGACATGTGCACACGCTGGTCCGAAGTAATACGCATGTATGCTGCAAGTTTGTTTTTTCCACCGCTCCAGATGATACATGCCGTTCCCACACTTAACTACGGCGCAATGTGCACCTGGCATAATGACGACTGAGAGCTTGAAGCACTTTAAACGGCAATTGTTCAGATGTGACAGCACTGTCTCTATACAAAATCAAGGCGGCTACCTGAATGTTTGGTAGTCGTGAACTTGGAACTCACATAGTCCGCACATGCGCACTCATAATGCGAAAGTTGCTTATTGATTTTTTTTTAGTATGTAATTTAAAATGTAAACGAAAGAGATGGTTCTTTTTATGTAGTTCTTCTTTTTTCGGCTGTTCCCTTTAGGGGTCGTCACAGCGGATCATCTGTCTCCATCTCACCCTATCCCTTGCATCTTCCTCTGTAACACCAACCCTCTCCATGTCCTCCTTCACTACATCCATGAATCTTCTCTGTGGTCTTCCTTGTTTCCATCTGCCTGGCAGCTCCATCTTCACCATCCTTATAGAATTTACAGAAAATGTATATCGCGAAATATATTGTTATCATCAAAAAATATTACTTATCCACCTTATTCCTAGTCCCTATGATGCCTTGCATGAATTACGTGCGCAACTTAGACTAGCTTAGAACGTGGAGTTGTCACGGAAATGGGACACTTTTCCTTATTAAAAAACAATGACTTTGGCATCAAAAATGTGAGAACACGGCCTTTTACACCTCAAAAACAGGAATATAATTATACCACTTCCCATGACTACAGAGGGATGATTAGATGACCTTAAAAAGTGGCCTTGCAGACAGTAGCTCCGTTAGTTAGCTCCACTGCTAAAATGCTAATGTTGTAAACAAATAGAAGCTCTGAGATATATCAGTGTCTCCACCACAATAAAGTTGGCTGCATTTTGTTAAAATATGTTGGACATAATCAAATTTACCTAAGAGCAGACATAGAATCTAGTCAGAGCCACAAAGAACCACAACACCGTGCTTGGGTGTTTTAATGTGGGGGTAAATACAGACAGCTGCAGCTGGTTATTTTACCCCAAAATTAATATGCTCATGCTGCTGTCATGCCACGAATCCTTGTTATTTAATGGAACACATACAGACCTTTTATGACAGTCAATAAAAATTTTATTGATCTATATTTTGTGATAATTTAAAAATTAATGCATGCTGAAGCTGCTAATGTCAAGTCCAATGCATTGGACATTGGACATTCCAATGCAGTGCAACGAATGCAAAAAAAATCCCACCTATTTGATATCTTTCTTAAATCGTTAAGCCTTAGGAAGCAAGCTGTTACTATTTTTTTATTTATTATTTTACTTCACGCAGCCTTGCATCTGGTAACATATATATATGTCAGATCTGTGACATTCATACAAATGAAAACACCTGCTGCTCTTGTGTCTGTCCTGTGTCTGTACCACCGATCACACCAACAATCCTTTTTAGTTTTCAGTGCATGATCTACTCATTGCTGTTGAAGCCAAAGATTTAACTGTGCTTATGTGTGAGGAGCCTCACACCACGAACAGCAGCAAGCACCAGAACTATGCAAAAACATTCAAAAATACAAAAACTACAAGGGCTGAAATTAGCTGTCACTTGACTGCAAAACAGGTATGTGGACTATACATTAAAACGAATTTGAAACACTTTAAAAATGCTATTTTAAATGCCCCACTACTCCACTCTTGCTGACTGATTTAACACTAGTTCAGCCAAAACCGGAAGTTGCTCCCATAATCGTTTCTACAGCAGCGCCCTCAGGAATAAGGTGGATATCATGATTACGGATGTTAATGATTGACTTTTGATTAATTGTCAATAAGAATGTAGTCGACTAAATTAAATTAGTTGTCAATTAATTAATAACTCAGCAGTCCTTTTCAATGGGAGCTTATTCTATGAAATCTAGTGGTGTCGCCATCCAGGCGGGGGCACACATGGTCACCCACTGCCGCATTTCAACCGAAAAAGTAGAAGAAGATGCCGAGCCCCCAGAGTGCATGCGCTGTGCAGAGCAAAAAAACCTCCTCCTTCCGAGTTACGTCAGAAAGCCACAAATTCCAATAGCATGTGAGCTTGAAGATCTGCCCGCCTGCTTCAAACTAACATAGCGGAGAAATGGAGTGGAGCACAGAAAAAGACTACATGAGTGCAAAAACCAATCCCTGCGGTCTTCAACTCACCGTAAGATGGGAAAGCAGGTCAGACTCAAGTTACCACTGAGGTAACAGACAGCAGAGGGAGTCCAGATCATACTGGGTTTGCCTGGATTGCTGAGGTACTGTGATAATGTTTAACATGCAACAGATGAAGCAGGTCATAATTTATTTTCCTGTTAAAACAGTCTACTTGTGCATCTCAGTAAATTAGAACATGAATGGTTTTTTTTTGTAATATAACTAAAAAAGATACATTTTGTGATATTGGTAAAAGTTTTTAAAATAAATAAAAAATTATGACATTTGTAATTTACGGAGGTGTACCAGCACATAGTACACACTATACCGTACTGGAGTGGTGGTCTAGTTGACAGAACATCCACCCCACAACTAGGAGGTTGGGGGTTCAATTTCCGGCTGGGTCATATCAAAGACCACATAAAAATGGTACTTCCTGCCTTCTAGTTTGGTGCTCAGTGTAATAGAATGGAGGAGGGAGAAGTTGTTTATGGCAGTGACCCCTCTGATTCTAGATGTGATTAACATTGTAGATGGGAGAAATGTAATTTTGTTCTACTGTACTTGATTGGCTGAATGGACTGAATGACAATGGAGTTGGCTTCTTCTTCTTCTATACAGTCCAAAATTTATTAAACTACAAAAAATGCCATTGTCTGTAGTAAAAAAAAATGCAAATGGAACAATAAATGATTGAGGAATATGATGTTCATGTTTTATTCAGTATATCAAAAACAGTAATTAACTTTTTATATTAGTTTATTGGTTTATTTATCAGGGACCATGTACAGAAAAAACATTAAATACAGGTTAAAGATGCTCTGTACCAGATTATAGCATTCTCACTCATTTCCATCTGTAGTCCCTGAGGCAGGCAAGAAGATATTAAAAGAAAAACAGCACATACAGAAAGCATTTCAGGTTGGGTTTCAGAAACTGTTGTCCCTGAAACAAGCAGGGAGTAAGTTTAAAAGGTAAAAAGATAAGAGAAACAGCACACATAAAACAATTTAAGAGTACAATTTCAAATCCCATTTAAGGGAGAGAGTCAATGCTGGCAGGCTTGATTACTTAAAATCCATTTTTTAGTCTCTGTGGAAAAGTCTCTGCAAATTGTTCTGGTCTTCAAAGCAGTGGGGAGCTTGTTCCATTCCGTTATAGCTTTGTATGAGAAGGCTGATTGTCCAAAGGCAGTTTTACGTAGGGGGATGCAACAATGCCACCCAGACGAAGTCCTTGTTATTCTGGTATTTTGTTCAGAAGTTAGGTACACAAAAGTCTTAAGCTGGATTCATGCTGCACCACTGCTGTCCGTGTACGTGTAACCGGAAACCTCGTATGACGAAATTTACGTCATCGTCTCCACTCCGCTAGTGTCTGCAGTGCTCGACCACGGACGACCGCATGCAGCCCAAATTTTGTGACCACACCGCCTGCCCACAACCTGAACGCGTGGAAAAGCACATGCGCAAGACTGAACGTTCAGTTCACGAGGTGGCAATATCAGCACAGTATGCCAAGACAAAGTAGACAAAGAAGACAACGAGGAAGCAGAAGATGAGAATAAACATACATAAATCATACATAAATACTTCAGCAGCAGCAGCATCTTCGTGGAAAGGGAGTGAAAACCAGGAAGTCAAGCAGCAGAAAGCAAGCAGCGTTTCTTCGTTGGTGAAAATCCTGGCACGTCAGCGCATTGGCGCTACCTATCGGGCGGAAGTGAAACTACAAATGATGGTTGTGCACATGCGTCAACCGCTTGGCCTGGGTAGATGAAAAAGTGAGCGTGAACAGTACCGCGTGCGTGCCGGGCTCGTCTAAAGCGCACGCGGACCAAAGTGGACTAGAGGGGAAATGCAGCATGAATAGCAGAACCATGGATAATTTTAAAGACCAACCGTATATTTCCATACATGATCATATTTTCAAAGCTTAACATCTTGTGTTTGGCAAGTATACCACAATAGTGATAATGTTGTGTTTTCTTATCCAGAATTTTGATGGATTGTTTATACAGGAATTCCAAGGGTTTCAGAGTTGTACTGTTGGCTTGTGACCAGCATGAGATGCAATAGGAGAAATGTGTCAGAATCATGGCATTCAGAAAGGTTTTTGATCCTTTTAGAGTAAGTAAGTTTGTGATGCAATGAAAGTTTGCAAGGTTGTATTTCAGAGTGTGGCTCATCCTTTTTATGTCCTTTTTAAAGCTTAGCGTGGGATCTAATGTGACACCCAAATACTTAAACTGCTACATTTTCCATATTTGCTCCATTTACAGTTATACTCAGATAGTGCATATGATTTTGTTTGTTGGTAAAATACATGGTAGCTGTTTTCCCTATGTTCAGAGTGAGGCATGATTGATTAAGCCATGGTGACACTTTCTCCAATTTCTCCGTTGCTATCATTGCTCCATTGCTATCATTAACTTGTCAGCCACTTGTTTGGCATCCTTCCCATGTGTGTAGATGAGAAAGATGTTAAAGATAGAAAGACCGTATAGTACCGAGGGAAATTCAGATTCTCAGGAAAATTGCCACTTATCAATTAATTGTTAATTGATCAATAAGGTCCCCCTCATGGATCATCATGGGATGAGAATCAGCACCTCCAAGTCCGAGTCCATGGCCCTCAGCCGGAAAAAGGTGGATTGTCCTCTCTGGGTTGGGGACAAGCTCCTGCTCCAAGTGGAGGAGTTTAAGTATCTCAGGGTCTTATTCACGAGTGAGGGGAGAATGGAGCGAGAGATTGACAGATGGATCGGAGCAGCATCTGCAGTGATGCAGATGTTGTACTGGTCTGCCATGGTGAAGAGGGAGCTGAGCTCTAAGGCAAAGCTGTCGCTTTACCAGTCAATCTACGTTCCTACCCTCACCTATGGTCATAAGCTTTGGGTAATGACCGAAAGAATGAGATCATGGATACAAGCAGCTGAAATTAGCTTTCTCCATAGGATTGGTGGACTCACCCTTAGAGATAGGGTGAGGAGCTCAGTCATCCGGGAGAGGCTCAGAGTAGAACTGCTGCTCCTCCACATTGAAAGGAGCCAGTTGAGGTGGTTTGGTCATCTGATCAGGATGCCTCCTGGACACCTCCCCCTTGAGGTGTTTCGGGCACGTCCCACTGGGATGAGACCCCAGGGCAGACCCAGGGCTCGCTGGAGAGACTGTGTCTCCCAGGTGGTCTGGGAACGCCTTGGTATCCTCTCTGAAGAGCTGGAGCAGGTGGCTGGGGAGAGGGGTGTGGGCTTCTCTGCTTGAACTGCTACCTCCACGACCCAAACCTCCAGAAAAGCGGTAAAAGACGGATGGATGGATGGATGGACCGACAATCAATAAGGTGGATCAACTAATGATTAATGAATTAATCAATAACTTGCATCCCTAATCACGATATGAAATTATGATCATATCACACAGCCCTAATTCCACATATGAGCAGGTTAATTGGAATCAGGTTAGTGTCACGACTGGGTATAAAAGGAGCATCCCGAAAGGCTCAGTTGTTCACAAGCAAGGATGTGGCGAGGTTTACCACTTTGTGAACAACCGCGTGGGCAAATAGTCCAACAGTTTAAGAACAAAGTTTTTCAACATACAAATGCAAGGAATTTCAGGATTTCATCATCTACAGTCCATAATATCATCAAAAGATTCAAAGAAT
Source organism: Pholidichthys leucotaenia (assembly GCA_020510985.1). Lineage (NCBI taxonomy): Eukaryota > Metazoa > Chordata > Actinopteri > Cichliformes > Pholidichthyidae > Pholidichthys > Pholidichthys leucotaenia. Next base: position 141,621,002 of record CM035842.1, on the reverse strand, counting down.
CTGAAGAAATGTCTACACCGAAGGCAGAGGGCCAAAAATTAGCACTGAATGCCCATGACCTTTGATCCCTCAGGCAGCACTGCTTTAAAAACCAACATCATTCTGTAAAGGATATTGCCACATGGGCACAGGAACACTTTAACACAGTTCATTGCTACATCTACAAGTGCAGGTTAAAACTCTACCATGCAAAGTGAAAGCCATATATCAACATCCAGAAACACTGCCAGTTGTTCTGGGTGCGAGCTCATCTGATATGGACTCGCACAAAGTGGAAAAGTGTGCTGTGGCCTGACGAGTCCACATCTCAAATTGTTTTTGAAAATAATGAACATCGTGCCCTAGAGCTGTGCGATATGACCAAAAATTTCATATCGTGATATAAGCAATCTTATATCACGATAATGATATACGTATATCACAATATACATTTTCTCTAAATTCTACAGTTTAGATAATCACATAAAAAGGACCACCCCTTTTTTTTCTACTTTTTTTACATGCACCGTGGCCAGCAGTGTTGGGCAAGTTACTACAAAATAGTAACTAATTACAGTTACTAGTTACTTCTTTTCAAAAGTAACTGAGTTACTTTACCAATTACTGCATGATTAAAGTAAGTAGTTACTTTGAAAAGTAACTTTCAAGTTACTTTTAAATGCACACTTAACCCTTTAGCATTCCTGCCAATTTTCAGCCAATGCGAAACATTCTGTGGGTGGAAAATTAGAATTATAAGAGGCTAAGAAAGAAGATCTTTCCTTATTAACCATTACACATTGTTGTCTGTCACACAGATAAGACGACAACATTGCGTAGCCAGATTAGAAAAATTGATCTAAATATTTTTTTGTAACTAAAATGTAATGATTCACTGCATCAAAAGTTGTTTTTTTGTTTAGGTCCAGTAAAACAGCTCTCACAACCTGACCTTGATCTATTGACTTTTTTTGTTTTCAATTTGTTCAGTCAAGTAGAAGTTAGCACTCTCAGCTGAATAATTTAGTCAGAAGCCATAGAGCGGATGTAAGTAATTATTAGACTCCATATACTCCAATAATTGTGTAGCAACAGTTTTTTTTCTAAAACTTTGGAGAAAATTGGTAATATTCAAACAGACATACTGTATGCCTGATTTACAGCTCTAGATTTAAATCCCTTACCATTTTAGCCAGTGTCCAGGCAATGTAAAGCGTGTCACAGGTGGGACATCTTGCACATTTACAGTGGTGTGAAGAAGTGTTTGCCCTCTTCCTGATTTCTCATTTTTTTGTATGTTTGTCACACTTAAATATTTCAGACAAACAAATTTAAATATTAGACAAAGATAACACAAGTAAACACAAAATGCAGTTTTTAAATGAAGGTGTTTATTATTAAAGTTAAAAAAAAAATCCAAACCTACATGGCCCTGTGTGAAAAAGTGATTGCCCCCCGTTAAAACATAAATTAACTGTGGTTTATCACATCTTTGGAAAGCTGAGTTCAATTTCTCTAACCACACCCAGGCCTGATTACTGCCACAACTGTTCTCAATCAAGAAATCACTTAAACAGGGCCTGTCTGACAAAGTCCAAGAAGTCCAAGACCAAAAGATCCTCAAAAGCTAGACATCGTGCAATGATCCAAAGAAATTCTGGAACAAATGAGAAACAAAGTAATTGAGATCTATCAGTCTGGAAAATGTTATAAAGCCATTTCTAAAGCTTTGGGACTCCAGCGACCCACAGTGAGAGCCATTATCCACAAATGGCAAAAACATGAAACAGTGGCCGGCCAATCAAAATTACCCCAAAAGCGCAGCAGCGACTAATCCAAGAGGTTACAAAAGACCCCACAACAACATCCAAAGAACTGCAGGCCTCACTTGCCTCAGTTAAGGTCAGTGTTCGTGACTCCACCATAAGAAAGAGACTGGGCAAAAATGGTCTGCATGTGTAACGGATGCCAACTAGTGCTGTTCGGCGTAGAACGTTAGTAAAACCTCCCTCCCAAAGCCTCATACAGTATCGGTAGCGCTGAGCTACCGGTCGGACCTTTAGCTCAGCGCGATCGTGCTGTGTCTCCCATGCTCGAACTGTGTAGTTGACTGAGAGGTCGCGGGTTCGTGTCCCGTGTGGGTCGAACTGCGCAGGATGATCTCTGTCACACATGGCAGAGTTCCAAGATGAAAACCACTGCTGAACAAAAAGAACATAAAGGCTCATCTCAGTTTTGCCAGAAAACATCTTGATGATCGCCAAGAATTTTGGGAAAATACTCTGTGGACTGTTGCCAGTTATCGCAAATGCTTGATTGCAGTTGTTACTGCTAAGGGTGGCCCAACCAGTTATTAGGTTTAGGGGGCAATCACTTTTTCACACAGGGCCATGTAGGTTTGGATTTTTTTCCCCTTAATAACAAACACCTTAATTTAAAAACTGCATTTTGTGTTTACTTGTGTTATCTTTGTTATGACTTGCTGCTTATCAGCGGCGCCAGCCGCGCGCACACCTGCTCCTCGTCAGCGGCGAGGTATTTAATCCACTCTGCCCTGGGCTTCGGCCTGAAGCCGTCTCTCTACTTCGGCCCCTTTGCTACTACGGATCTCAAACCGACTAGCGAAGATATCCTGGGTAAGCTCCCCTTACCTCTCTCCTCTAGCTTTCCCCTGTGCACAGGTGGACATTCCCGGCGGCGGATTTCATCACCTCGCCGTTGGCTCTACGCTGCTGCCACAGGTACCGCAGGTCGCTGTCTCCCGGGCTCCGCCCTTGTCGACGCCAGCCACCTGTCACAACCAAGTAAGCCAGCTACCATCATTATTCCCTGTATTGGTGTGGTGCCCGTTACCCTTCTCCCTCTGCTCTCTCCCACAGGGTTGTCCGGCTGTACGGCCTCCTGCACCCGTGCCTGACGCAGACGCCACCACCAATACATTCTTATTCCACAGACACGCAGCCATACACTTCCCTGTTGCTAATAAAGCTGTTAAATCTATCCTGAGCCTGCGTGTGTGTCTCCTGGGCCGTGCGTTATGTCAGTACGGCTTCAGCAGAGCGGCTCGGCAGACAGCGGGCTCGCACGCCGTCTTTCCACCCTCGAGGCTCGGGTGGATTTAATAGTTCATCAGCAACAGGTGATATTAAATCAATTAATGATCATTACTAACCGATTAGACCGCTTGGACCCCCAGCAGCCGTTCCCCTCGGCTCGTCCGGGTGGCGCAGCTCCTGCGGCTCCGGTGGCCGTCCAGCCCGCTCCGGGTGCGCCAACACGGCTCACACCAATCCCCACTCCTGCTCGCTTTAGCGGTAAGCTGGGTGGAGCTCGGGGTTTTATTATGCAGTGTGAGTCCGTGTTTCTTCGCGTCCCCGGAGATTTTCCCTCAGACCATAGCAGAATTGGCTATATAGGTAATCTCCTTGAGGATCGTGCGCTTACCTGGGCTTACGCCATTATGGTGAAGCCCAGCTACGCCACCCTCACCTATGGCCAGTTCGTGCGACAATTTCTGGAAGTGTTCGATAATTCGCGTCTGGACAGTGTCCAGTTCGACCGCCTTCTTGGACTCCAACAGGGGAGCCGATCGGCGGCCGACTACGCGATCGACTTCCGGGTTACCGTGGAGGAAGTTGGCTGGGAAGAGCGAGCGCTCTGCGGCATCTTCCTCCGCAGCCTAAATTCTGGTCTGAGGGATGAGCTGGCTGGACGGGATACCCCGGAGACGCTGGCGGAGCGGATTTCTCTCACCATCAGTTTGGATAACAGGCTGCGCGAGCGCGCCTCCGAGCGGAAGCAGCCTTCTCGCTCGCGGGGTGTCTCTGCACGTCTGCCCCAAGCTCACCACCTGGCATTGTCACCGCCGGAGGTCTCCGAGGAGTCGGAACCAATGGTGACGGGCTGGACAAAGCTCCCCCTGGCGGAGAAACAGCGCCGCCGTGACCTGGGCCTCTGTATGTATTGCGGAGGTAGCCAGCACACGGTGGAGAATTGTCCGGAGAAGCCAAACAAGGTGGTCCGTGAGTCACTGTAGGGGCCTTGCGGACGCTAATCGGTTAAGTCCCCTCACACATTTGACGCTGCCCATCCGCTTCTGTCACAACCTCACTGGGCACCTCACACATGCACTGGTGGATTCAGGCGCGGAGGGTAGCTTTGTTTCACAAAGCCTGGCAACTCGACTGGGCATCCACTGTCACCCCCCTCGATACTCCTCTCGCCCTGGTTAATCTCTCCCGAGTTTCCCTGGGAAAGGTAACTCACCAAACATCCCCTGTCCCGGTGATCATCTCTGGAAACCATCGGGAGGATATCTCCTTTTACGTCCTGCCCACCTCAGTAACACCTGTCATCCTCGGTTATCCCTGGCTCCGCCTCCACAACCCCGCCTTGGACTGGAAGACTGGGAAGGTTTCAGCGTGGAGCACTTTCTGCATGGGTACCTGCCTCCAATCCGCGGCCTGCGCCCCGTCCTCGCCTCCCACAGCTCAGGACACCGCACCCCCGGATCTCACCCTAGTGCCCTCAGAGTTCCACGACCTGGGTGCCGTTTTCAGTAAGTCCAAGGCGATGTCTCTGCCTCCTCACCGGCCCTACGACTGCGCCATTAACATCCGCCAGGGGGCGCCCTTACCCTCAGGACGCCTCTACAGTCTGTCAGCGCCGGAGAAGGAGGCAATGAACAGCTACCTGAAGGAGTCGCTCAGTGCTGGGATCATCCGACCGTCCTCCTCTCCAGTAGGTGCAGGGTTCTTCTTCGTTGGAAAGAAGGACGGATCTCTTCGTCCTTGTATCAACTATCGAGCTCTCAACAATATCACGGAGAAGGACCGGTACACCCTGCCCCTTATGGACACAGCCTTCCACTCCCTCCAGGGGGCGACCTGGTTTACTAAGCTGGATCTCCGCAGCGCTTACCACCTCGTCCGGATCCGGGAGGGGGATGAGTGGAAAACCGCCTTCAGTACCCCAAACGGTCATTTTGAATACCTCGTGATGCCGTTTGGGTTGACCAACGCTCCAGCCGTCTTTCAGCGCCTCAATGACGTCCTCCGGGACTTCATCGGCCTGTTTGTATTCGTCTACCTGGACGACATTCTCATCTTCTCCAGGTCCAGGGATGAACACCGGGTCCACGTGAGGCGGGTCCTGCAGAGACTGCTGGAGAACCGTCTGTACGTCAAGGCGGAGAAATGTGAATTCTACACCAAAACAACTTCCTTCCTGGGGTTCGTCATCTCCCATGACCAGGTGCTTCCGGACCCAGCGAAGATCAAAGCGGTGGTGGATTGGCCCACACCAACTTCTCGGAAACAGGTCCAGCAATTCATCGGGTTCGCCAATTTCTACCGCCGCTTTGTCCCGAACTTTGGAGCCAACGTCGGCCCCCTGACCCGCCTCACCTCTCCTAAGACCCCGTTCCGGTGGACTGAAGAGGCCGCTTCGGCCTTCCAGGCGCTGAAGACGGAGTTTTCCTCCTCCCGGGTCCTCAGCCAGGTCGATCCCGCGCTGCAGTGCATTGTGGAGGTGGACGCTTCAGACACGGGGGTGGGGGCGGTGTTGTCCCAGCGGTCCCCAGCCAATGGAGTCAAGCGACCCTGCGCCTTCTTCTCTCGGCACCTGTCCCCGGCGGAACGAAATTACGACGTGGGGGACAGAGAGCTTCTTGCCATCAAGCTTGCCCTTCAAGAATGGCGTCACTGGCTGGAGGGGTCAGCCTTGCCTTTTGTGGTCCTCACTGACCACAAGAACCTGGAGTACCTGAGATCTGCCAAGCGTCTGAATGCCCGCCAGGCACATTGGTCCCTGTTCTTTGCAAGGTTTAAGTTCAGCATCACATATAGGCCTGGCTCCAAGAACGGCCTGCCCGACGCCCTCTCCAGGCAATTTGCCCCGGAGGCCGCAGAAGACGTTGCTCACACCATCTTGCCCAGGTCGTGCGTCGTGGGGGCTGTTACATGGGACATAGAAGACAAGATCCGGAGGGCGCAGGAATCGGAACTGGACCCTGGCGGCGGACCGGAGGGGAGGCTCTTCGTGCCATCTGCCGTCCGGGGGGACGTTATACACTGGCTCCATACCTCCAAGCTCACCTGCCATCCTGGAGCTTCGCGGATGATTGACCTTCTCCAGCGATCCTTTTGGTGGCCAGGCCTGCGGAAGGATGCCGCCCGTTACGCCCGGGCCTTCCCCGTCTGTGCTGCCAATAAGTCAGGTAACGCTCCCCCTGCGGGTCTGCTCCAGCCCCTGCCCGTCCCTGGCAGGCCCTGGTCGCACATCGCTCTGGACTTCGTCACCGGGCTCCCTGTCTCCAACAACTTTGACACAGTTCTGACCATCGTAGACCGTTTTTCCAAGGCCGCCCACTTCGTGCCCCTACGTGGACTTCCCTCAGCCTTGGAGACGGCGGGCCTCCTCATCCAGCATGTGGTCAGACTGCATGGAATCCCGGTCGACGTGGTCTCCGACCGCGGCCCCCAGTTTTCTTCGGACGTCTGGAGGTCATTTTGCAACGCCCTGGGAGCCAAGGTAAGCCTCTCCTCCGGCCATCACCCCCAGTCTAACGGGCAGTGTGAGCAGACTAACCAGGAGCTGGAGGCTACACTCCGCTGCGTAACTTCATCCAAACCCACGTCCTGGAGTTCTCACCTCGCCTGGGTGGAGTACGCCCACAACACCTCTCGCTCTACGGCCATCGGGATGTCGCCCTTTAAAGCATCCTTGGGCTATGATCCACCCCTGTTCCCCGCGCAGGAGGGCGAGTTGGCTGTTCCCTCTGTCCAGGCACATCTGAGGCGGTGCCGTTCCCTTTGGTCCACAGCGCGTAATGCGCTTTTACGCACGGCGGAGCGCAATAAGTCTACGGCGGACCGACATAGGAGACCTGCACCTGCCTACCAGGTGGGACAGCAAGTTTGGGTATCCACACAGGACGTAAACCTAAAGGGTGAAAGGAGAAAGCTGGCCCAACGGTTCATCGGCTCTTATCCCATAACCAGAATCATCAACCCGGTGGCTGTGCGTGTGGCTATTCCCTCCTCCCTCCGCATCCATCCCACCTTCCACGTCTCCAAAATCAAACCGGTGGTCTCTGACCCCCTCTGCCCTCCACCTGCGGCGCACCCCGCTCCCCGGATGATTGGTGGCCATCCGGCCTGGACCGTCGCTGACATCTTGGACGCCCGACGCCGGGGTCGCGGATTGCAGTACCTGGTGGATTGGGAGGGCTATGGACCCGAGTGGAGACAGTGGGTGCCTTCCTCGCTGGTGTTGGACCGGTCACTCATTTCTGAGTTTCATCGAGCGCACCCGGAAAAACCATCGCCAGGAGGCGCTGCTAGAGGGGGGAGTACTGTTATGACTCGCCGCTCATCAGCGGCGCCAGCCACGCGCACACCTGCTCCTCGTCAGCGGCGAGGTATTTAATCCACTCTGCCCTGGGCTTCGGCCTGAAGCCGTCTCTCTACTTCGGCCCCTTTGCTACTACGGATCTCAAACCGACTAGCGAAGATATCCTGGGTAAGCTCCCCTTACCTCTCTCCTCTAGCTTTCCCCTGTGCACAGGTGGACATTCCCGGCGGCGGATTTCATCACCTCGCCGTTGGCTCTACGTTGCTGCCACAGGTACCGCAGGTCGCTGTCTCCCGGGCTCCGCCCTTGTCGACGCCAGCCACCTGTCACAACCAAGTAAGCCAGCTACCATCATTATTCCCTGTATTGGTGTGGTGCCCGTTACCCTTCTCCCTCTGCTCTCTCCCACAGGGTTGTCCGGCTGTACGGCCTCCTGCCCCCGTGCCTGACGCAGACGCCACCACCAATACATTCTTATTTCACAGACACGCAGCCATACACTTCCCTGTTGCTAATAAAGCTGTTAAATCTATCCTGAGCCTGCGTGTGTGTCTCCTGGGCCGTGCGTTATGTCAATCTTTGTCTAATATTCAAATTTGTTTGATGATCTGAAACATTTAAGTGTGACAAGCATACAAAAAAATGAAAAATCAGAAAAGGGGCAAACACTTTTTAACACCACTGTATATGTCACCAGAATGAAGGCTGCATGAAGTAAAATAATAAACAAAAAATAGTAACAGTGTGGGACACATATGTGAGTTGCATAGGCTGCATATGTATATTACTCTTGCTTCACGTCTCAGAATGAACAATAGGTCTGGGTCTCCTGGGGATAACAGGAGGATGCGAAATGTGATCTTTAGAGATGGCCTTGAGGGATTTCCTGATCACCAGTGGTTTTAGGTGGAGGGGAGAAGACCTGGAGGACGATGTATTGTGACTTGGGATTTAAAGACAATGTGACTCTGTACTTTGATGTCCTGGGTATAAAAAGGACAGATGTGGGAGGATGTGTCTCTTTTTCTGTTTGGAGGATGTTGGAGACAAGTGAATAAATCTGATTTGAGAAATAAACTCAGCCTCATCTTTTCACGCTCTCCACACTGGTGACCTTAAGACGTATCATGGGCGAAAGAAATTCCCCCGAGCCGGACTCGCCAGGAACCAGCCAGGCAAACGCAGTCTCAGTCAAGCTACCAGATTTCTGGCAGGACAACCCGGACTCCTGGTTCCTCTTGGCCGAAGCTCAGTTCGCTCTCCGGGGAATAACGGCAGATGACACGAAATTCTACCACGTTATCGCCAAGCTCGACAACTGCACGGCTCGACATGTGCAGAGCCTGGTGCAGCGCCCACCGGCCGAAGACAAATACGGTGGGCTGAAGGCAGCACTCATCCAGCGCTTCACTCCCTCAGTCCAGGAAAGAGCGCCACCGCAGCACCAGGACTCGACGCGATGGCCGGAGATGGCAGGGGGCCAGAGGCGGCGGCAGTAGACCCACCGGCAACGGCGGCGGTAAAGGCCAAACATCGCGGAGGAGATGACCTCTGTTTCTACCATCGCCGCTTTGCAGAGAGGGCATGCAAGTGTATACCACCGTGTCAGTTCAAGAGCTCGGGAAACGCCAGAGCCGGGGGTCGGTAGCGGCCGCGGCCCTCGGTGAACAGAACAAGCTGCTCTACTTGACGGATGCGCGTTCGGGGAGGCAATTCCTCGTGGACACAGGCTCCCAAGTGAGTTTCATCATGCCAACCTATGCTGACCGGCTGGCAGGCCCCGGGAGTCACGGAGCATCGGCAGCGAACGGCTCGAGAATTAAGACCTTCGGTGAGAAGACTCTGCTTCTGTCCCTGCAAGGCCGTACATTTGAGTGGACTTTTATTATAGCTGCGGTGAGCTTCAACATGTTAGGGGCTGATTTTCTATGCTCACATGGGTTGTTGGTTGATCTTCCCAATAGACGCTTGGTTAATGCACTCTCTTTTTACTCTATTCCCTGTGCAGCCCGAGTGACCCCGCCCACAGCACAAGCCAACGTCGCTACGGCAAGCGGTAAGTTCCACACACTCCTCACTCAGTTTCCAGCACTCACGGTTCCCACATTTTGAGTGGAACATTTTATTACTACCGCCGGTCCCCTCGTTTTTGCAAAAGCTCGGCGCTTGGATGCAGCTAAACTGACCATAGCGCGCGAGGAGTTCACCAACCTTGAAAAGTTGGGCATCATTCGGCGTTCGAACAGCCCATGGGCTTCCCCGCTTCACATGGTCCCTAAAGCTGACGGCTCGTGGCGACCTTGCGGTGATTTCCGCAGGTTGAACAACGCTACAGCGCACGACCGCTACCCAATTCCGCATATCCAAGATTTTTCCTTTCATCTGGCGGGGGTGCGCATTTTTTCTAAAATAGACTTGGTCCGCGGGTACCATCAAGTCCCAGTACGTGCTGAGGACATACCCAAAACAGCGGTAATAACCCCGTTTGGCCTTTTCGAATTTTTGCGCATGCCGTGTTGCGCGATCTCCCCTTCGTGTTCGTCTACCTGGACGACATTTTGGTAGCCAGCGCATCCGAAGAGGAACATGAAAACCACCTCACGGCAGTTTTCCGGAGGTTGGGAGAGCACGGGTTAATAATCAACCCAGCGAAGTGTCAGTTCGGGGTGACGCAGATTGATTTTTTGGGGCACCGCGTCTCTCCAGAAGGAGCGGTTCCACTGCCGGACAAAGTGCGCGCAGTAACAAATTTTCCCCAGCCACAAACGGTCAAAGCATTACAGGAGTTTTTGGGAATGGTGAATTTTTATAACCGTTTCCTCCCCCGCGCAGCGCAGCTCATGCAACCACTGTATGCCACGCTTAAAAAACAAAAACCCACAAATAAAATCGAATGGTCTCCGGAGCGGGAGCGCGCATTCTCGGAGATCAAAACAGCCTTGGCAAACGCTGCGTTGTTAGCACACCCAGACCCAACGACCCGCATAGCGCTTACTACTGATGCGTCAGATGTGGCCATAGGGGCGGTTGTGGAGCAGCGGGTTGCCGGGGCTTGGCAGCCGCTCGCTTTTTTCAGCAGGACTTTGCGCGATACCGAGCGAAAATACAGCGCGTTCGACAGGGAGTTGTTAGCGCTCCACTTGGCCATTCGCCACTTCCAGTTCTGGCTGGGAGGATGCCGTTTCACTGCGTTCGTCGACCACAAGCCGCTGACTTTCGCGATGGCCAAGGTTTCAGAGCCGTGGTCAGGGCAGCAGCAGAGGCAGCTGGCTGCAATCTCCGAGTTTACTACCGATATTCAACATGTAGCGGGTAAACTAAACGTAGTGGCAGACTGTCTCTCGCGCGCCATAACTACTCCAGTCCGCGTAGGGGTAGATTATGCAGCCATGGCCGCGGAGCAGACTAGCGGCGCGGAGGTGCGCGCGGCCCCGGTCTGCGTGGGGATAGATTATGCAGCCATGGCCGCGGACCAGGTTAGTGACGCGGACGTGTGCGCGCTCCAGTCTGGACCAACAGGGTTAAGGCTGGAGAACAGGGTGCTGTAAAGTGGTACGCCCCCCTTAATCTGCGATGTCTCGCCGCGCGTTTTTGACTCGATTCATTCTCTGGCGCACCCGGGGGTGCGCGCGTCGGTCAAAATGGTAGGAGAGAAATTTGTATGGTCGAGCCTGCGCAAGCACGTTAAGGAGTGGGCAGCAGCCTGCATGGCTTGCCAGCGAGCCAAAATACACAAACACACTAAAGCCCCCTTGGAGCCGTTTCACATCCCGGCTAAGAGGTTCGATCATGTGCATGTCGACCTCGTAGGCCCCCTCCCGCCGTCGCAAGGGTGCACACACCTTTTGACAATGGTGAACCGCACCACGCGTTGGCCCGAAGTGGTCCCACTGGCATCAACCACAGCCGAAGAGGTGGCGCGCGCATTTTTAACGGCTTGGGTAGCGCGTTTTGGAGTTCCGTCGGGTATTACGTCCGACAGAGGTCCTCAATTTGTTTCCGAGCTTTGGTCAGCGATGGCCCGCAGCCTGGGGGTAACGATCCACCGCACTACCGCGTACCACCCGCAGGCTAATGGTTTATGCGAACGTTTCCATAGGTCATTGAAAGCAGCCCTCAGGGCGTCGCTTACGGATGCAAATTGGGTGGACAGGCTACCATGGGTTTTATTGGGGTTGCGTTCTGCACCTAAAGAGGATTTAAAAGCCTCCCCAGCGGAATTAGTTTTTGCGCAGCCACTCCGGCTGCCCGGGGAGTTTCTCCCAGACAATCCTGCGCCAGGGTGCCCCCCTGCTCAGCAGTTACTGAGCGACACGGGAGCGAGCACGCTTCCTGGCCCCGTTCATCACAGTTTTCCGCGCGTTTTTGTGCCTAAGGCTTTAAAAAATGCGGAGTTTGTTTTTGTCAGACACGATGCGCATCGCCCAACCTTGCGCCCGCCTTATGATGGCCCATTTAGAGTGCTGGAAACAGGTGATAAGCACTTCTTGCTAGATTTGGGGGGCAGAAAGGAAATGATTGGCATTGACAGGCTCAAACCCGCTTTTGTGATGGCTGACGAAGTTGTGCAGTTGGCGAGGGCTCCTCGACGTGGCAGACCTCCTAGGGAGCGTTCCCCAGAGCTCCCACAGGGATTGTCTGACAGTTCTCATCCTCAGATAGCAGCTCCACAGCAGGAGGGCGCCGCGGGAGTGGCAAAGCCCGCTTACAGCAAGTTCGGAAGAAGATTGAAGCCCAAACAACACGTGGACTGATGTTTGTGATTTTATCATGATATGCAGACTGTGTTGTATTGTTTCATCTTAGAGGTTTGGGGGGGGGGGGGGGTCATGTGGGACACATATGTGAGTTGCATAGGCTGCATATGTATATTACTCTTGCTTCACGTCTCAGAATGAACAATAGGTCTGGGTCTCCTGGGGATAACAGGAGGATGCGAAATGTGATCTTTAGAGATGGCCTTGAGGGATTTCCTGACCACCAGTGATTTTAGGTGGAGGGGAGAAGACCTGGAGGACGATGTATTGTGTCTTGGGATTTAAAGACAATGTGACTCTGTACTTTGATGTCCTGGGTATAAAAAGGACAGATGTGGGAGGATGTGTCTCTTTTTCTGTTGGAGGATGTTGGAGACAAGTGAATAAATCTGATTTGAGAAATAAACTCAGCCTCATCTTTTCACGCTCTCCACAACAGTTTGCTTCCTAAGGCTTAATGATTTAAGAAATATATCAAATCGTTTTTTGGGTTTTTTGCATTCGTTGCACTGCCTTGGAACAATATGGACTAGCAGCTTCAGCATACATTAATTTTTAAATTATCACAAAATATAGATCAATAAAATTTTGAACAATTATCACAAGAAGGTCTGTATGTGTTAAGTCAAATAACAAGCATTCAGGGCATGACAGCAGCATGAGCATTTTAATTTCGGGTTCAAACGAACAGCTGCAGCTGTCTGTTTTATCCCGACATTAAAACACCCAAGCACGGTGTTGTGGTTCTTTGTGGCTCTGACTAGATTCTATAGGCGCTTTCGCACTGTAGGAACCTTTTCCAGAACTATAACCTTTTAACAACATAGGGCCAGTTTTACTGTATACGGACAGCATAGAAACTCCGAACTACAGACATCAGTTCTAGGACCATTTTAGCTCCATCTCTGAAGCAGGCTCTTTTCTGGTGAAACAGGAACTCATATGACGTTGGTGTTTGCTGATTGGCAGAACTCATAAGCTACGCCCACTGCCAGAGACTTCTGCTTCTCATGGTGCCGCCATGTTTAAATAGAAACTTTGTGGTGTTTTTTCCTGTAATTGCTAATGGACATAGTTTTAATATGAACAAAACACTGACAAATGGACCGATGGGGAGGTCAGAGCTCTTCTGGCCTTGTACGCCACAGAGGAGGATCCGCGAGAATTCAAGGGCTCGCAGCAGAGCGTAATAATTTTCGGAAAATAAGCTTGCAGTTAGCGGGGGTTTTCATAATGCGAAGCAGTGAGGAACACTCACTCAGGACTGTAACAAATAAGGGCACCAACAATCAAAATCAGGAGAACCAGAAGACCAGGAAATGTTCCAACACTTTGGACGCAATCTTGCATCGACCTGCCTAAACATCAACCCTGGCAACGCTGCCACAGGATACCGCAGTCTGCAGCAGGCCATCATCTGAGGAGCTGAAGGTTGGTAAATATGTGCAAAACATATGCAATTTAACTCATAAATTTGAGGCTTTTTCACCCTCTTAATGTCTAATTTGTCTCTCCCAAATATGAAAAAAATTTGCAACTCCTTTCTCTCCAAGAGTACCTGGATGCAGCGGGCACTTTTTGTCATGTAAATCTGCAATATTTTTTCTCTTAAATTCGCAACTTTCTCTTCTTAACTTTTTTCCTCTGAAATTTGTTTTGATACAAATGTACACCTTATTTCACAGAAGTTTAACAATGTTTTTCTCTCTAATATGCAGGTTTTTTTTTCTTGTAATGTGCATTAAGTTTTTAAGTTTGCATCCTTGTCCTCTTTAATCTGCAGGTTTTTATTTTTTTAACTATAAATTTACAACATTTTTCCGCATAAACTTAAAGCATTATTTTGTATTTGAAACTTTCATTAATCTGGGGCTTCTTGTAATGCAGCTTTTTTTCCTAATAATTTTGCACTTCTAAAATGTGCAACACATAAATTTGCCTATTTTTCTTTGTAATTTTGAATGTTTTTCTAATAAATTCACAATTATGGTCTTATAAATAAACAACATTCTTGCAGATTATACTTATTTTTCTCTCATATTGCAGAGTTTTTTCCCTCTTTGATTTGCATCTTTTTCTTGTATCTCAGTGAATTTATTCTGCCTTACATGTGACAGTTTTTCTGTCCACTGAATAGAACAGGAACAGGTTTCAGACCTCTGGCCTAGCTGATCTACCTTGCCAGTTTTGCCATCTTCTTTTTACCTCCACCAAGGAGGTTATGTGATCATCGGCGTTGGTTTGTCTGTTTGTTTGTTTGTTTGTTAGCAAGATAACTCAAAAAGTTATGGACGGATTTTCATAAAATTTTCACAGATTGTCACAAATGGGGTATCCTATAGATGATTAGATTTTGGTGGTGATCCGGATCACCGTCCACAAGAAAACCGCCATTACACAAAATGCCATTTTCGTGAATAACTACTAAACCACTAATCCTATCATTGTCAATCCTATCATTGTCAATCCAATTGCTTGTCATATGTTTTCATGATCAACGAATCTGAACGCGTACACACAAACACTGCATGGGGGGAACTGTGGCGCTAAACCGCCACTACGGAAAATGCCATTTTCGTTAACAACTACTGAACCACTAATCCTATCATTGTGAATCCAATTGCTAGTCATATGTTTTCATGGTCAAGGAATCTGAAAACGTACACACAAACACTGTATGGCGGGGAACTGTGGCGCTTGGTGGAGGTCTGCGCTCTCCAAGTGCTTTTCTAGTTTTAGAATATGGCTCTGATTCAGAATGTGTCTTTATTCAGAGACCATCGGCCTGACATCTGCTGCTGCCAGCACCCTCTGCCACCTTAGACCAGGTAAAGGAAACATTACTACTGCATTGTCCATACATGTTGTTGAGTATCAGACCTGTATTAGAATTGCTGTCTGTTAATATTTGTTCTATCCTCCCTGTGTTTTTTTCCAGGAAAGAGAAAGTGGAGTGAAACTCTTCTGGCTGCTGTGCATGACATGCTGGAGTCAGATGCCGAAGTGAGAAGAAACCATCCATCCATCCATTTTCTACCGCTTCTCCGGAGGTCCGGGTGGTGGAGGCAGCAGCTCAAGCAGAGAAGCCCAGACTTGCCTCTCCCCGGCCACCTGCTCCAGCTCTTCAGAGAGGATACCAAGACGTTCCCAGGCCAGCTGGGAGATGTAGAAATACTGAAGTGTAGATTTATGGTGTGTCTGTATGCTTGAAGTTTTTTGAAGTATTTACTGGAAAATAAATAAATGAACTTTTGAAGAGTCAGAACTTTGCTTTGTTTTTGTTGTTAACAACAGTGATGGTTAGATGTGATTTGGGTCAGAGCTATGAAATATTAAATCATCCATCTCTGCTCCCTGCCTCTTAAGCTTTTCTCATCCTCCAGTGTGTTGCTACAGGCTATAAACTTCTTTTTAAAATGCACCAAGTTTAGCATGGTTAACAAAAGGTCTGGCATTCACATATAGTCAGGTGATACAATTTGGACACCCTATTAAATATTAATTTAATTATTAAAGGTTTTTAAACCTTTATTAAAGGTTTATTAAATTGATGCCCAATGTATTCTTTTTTTATTTTAGCCATTTTAAGTGGGAATAAAGGTGGGGATGTCCTAATTTATTCCTCACTGTTTCTTTAATGAAATTTTAAAGACTAGATTAAAGAGAAGATATAATGTGAATCTCCCAGTATTGACATTAATATTAAATATCCATATGTCTATGTTTAAAAACACAGGTGTGTGTCACACACGGCTCTAGGGAGCCGCGCAATAAGAGCCAAGGGCGAGCCAGTGAGTCGTGATGTTTTATTTAGGGTGAGGGATGAGGGATGAGGAGAGCACAGATACTCATACAGACGTACATTCACAGGTTGCACAGCGCAGGGCAGGAAGCTCGTACCGGACGTAGGGGTAACACGACGTACATATCACAGCGGGTTACAATCACAGGAATGCTGCAAGGGGAGTAGAGGCTGACACCAGACGAAGGGACTTCAGCCTAGCAGTGCTTTATGTCGCAGCCCCGAGTCATCGAGGCTGCTCCTATTTATCTCATTGGCAGCGCCCCAGCTGATGAGGACTAATTGGCCCCAGCCGTCCGTAATGCTGCCAGCTGGAGCCTGCTGAGACGCTGCTCAATGGGAAGCAGGGGATGAGGGAAAACATGGGCTGAGCGCTGAGACGGCATCTCAACCCATGGTGACAGAGCCTCCCCCTCAAGGTCGGGCTCCTGAACGACCAGAAACATCCCAGCCCCCCCCCCCCCCCCCACCTAGGGTGGGAGGAAGGGAGGCAGGAGCGGAGGGGACGAAGCAAAGGGAAACACCAACAGGCCAATGTAGGGTAACAGGGCAAAAAAACCCAAACACAGTACTCCACATCACACCAAAAAAAAAAGAAAAAAAAAAAGACCCAGGGCACAGATGGGGGGAATACAGAACACGGGAACAGATAACCCACCAAAAGAATGATAAAAAACGAATAAAGCGATTACAGAGTGTGGTTTGAAGGAAAACAAAGCACATGACTCTATAATGAACAGACAAAATTATAAACAGGGCACAAAAAGGAAATGCTGAGTACGGGCAAAGGAAAACCCACAGCACTACGAATATAAAAATACACACAGTCACCTAAAGAAGCGAAAGTGACTGGAATGAACGGACAACTGCAGAGTATGGTCTGATAAGAAACAAAACACATAACTCTACAATGCAAGGACAAGGCTAAAAACAGGGTACAAAAAGTAAAATGCTGAGTACGAGGAATGGAAAACACACAGCACTATAAATACACATCCACCAACAGACAAAATATTACACCCGAGTGACCTCAATAATGATAAAAGAAAAAGCGACACCCGAGGAGTATGGCAGGCAGAGTCCAACATGGCCGAGGTGGCTCCGGAGGTCTCCCCGCCCATTGTCCAGTCGGCGAACCAGGGAAAGGGAAATGTTCGGACGGCGAACTCCGACCCAGATCCCAGGAATCCAGTTCCACCGGCAGCCGAACCAGGCCACCCAAAGGCAAACACAGACCAGCGGGGGGGAACCAGATCACCGAACCGAAAGTCTTGCGGGTCGGGTCGTAGACCCCGCATCACTCAACCACCAGGACCGTTGAGACGGACGAAGGGTCAGAGCGGGTCCCAGTGGAAGAGGCACAGGGGAGAGCCGATGACGAGGGCAACAAGCGTCAGGCCGCAGGAAAGCGGCCACCTCCTCACCGGACCTGAACAACACTGGGGCAGCACCCACGTCGGACCCCGATCGGGCCTTAGACGAACCCACGTCGGACACCGCTGGAGCAGCACCCACGTCGGACCCCGATTGGGTCTCTGGCGAACCCACGTTGGACGCCGCTGGAGCAGCACCCACGTTGGGCCCTGATTGTGTCTCGGGCGAACCCACATTGGACACCGCACCAGAACCGACCTCCAATGTTGAATCTGGACCCTCCAGCACCACGAGGAACAGCAACTCCTCGCCGGTGACCCTGGAAGAAGGCTCAGAAGAGAAAACAGAACCGGGATCAGGATCACCGGCAGCGCCAGAACCCGGCGAGACGAGCTCAGACGCAGCGGGCGGCTGCACCCGGCTCGTCTCCCCTAGAGACAGGCTGAAGTGCTCGAAGATAAAAAGGGAGAAAAGAAAGGAGAGCACTCGCCTGATCTCGGGTTCTGACGCCGTCCAGGACTGCGAAGATCCAGGATCCGTCGTCAGGAGGTCGTTGTCAGGCTCCCATCCAGCCGCGTCGGGCCCCGCAGCCAGCACAATGGTCAGCGCAGCTTGAGGTTCCTCCAGCTCCGGTAACCCCGCCGACGATCCACTCGGCGTGAAGCCAGAAGAACCTCGTCCCGCTGGACCGAACCGCTCCTCCGTGGAGACCCGGGGACGCTCAGTCGTCGGCGCAGACTCCACGCAGCAGTCAGTCCCCCTCCTCCGTCCGCAACGTAGCTGCGGAACCACAGGCCCTCTCCTTATCCCACCACGTTGACCCGGAGCCGGGGATCGCTCGGCGGAGAGAGACACAGAGGATGCGGGATTAGGAACACAGGTTACAGCAGGTGGGGGGAGTTCAGGGAGCTGCGAATCCTGAACTCCTCCTCCAGGAATGTGACAGAGCAAATCATTAAGCAGGTGTGAAAAAACTATGACTTGCCTGCCTCCTGGAGGTTAAGTATCGCCTGCTGTGGTGGATACTGCTTCTTCCTCTCCCCGCCCGGCGATAACGGAGGACCCCCCGGGAAATCGTCTGAGGATCGCTCGCGTTGTCTCCAGCAGAGAGCTCACCAGGCCGGAATTCCAAGTACACACAGCAGTCAGGGAGCGCATCGAGGAGGAGGGGAAAACAGCCGGGGTGAGCCAGCCCGAATGTCCAGGAATGACAGCGGGGAAATGAGGCTCAGGGAACGAGGCTGTGAAAACTCCACACTGACGAGGCGAAGAGGTGACAGCTGCGTGGGAGGAACGGTCCTGGCGACGGCCCAGAACTGGATCCGGAAGAGGTTCGTGCAGAGGTGACTCGGCGATGTGATGACGGCCATTCCCAGGGGACGAAGCGAGGGGGAAACCCAGGAATCGCCGCTCCAGGTCGGAGATCAAGGCGAGGAAGGCGTCGAGCACGGGAAAGCTTCGTAGCCCTGGAGTCCTCTCCATCAATCTCTCTGCCGCCGCCACATGCCTGAAGATGGTAACAGGACACACAGTGGAGCTCGCGACAGCCACTCGACCCCAGACATAACTGCTGTCAGCTGCGGCTCCTTGAAGGGAATCCTGAGTGACGTGGCGCAGGTCGGGGGAAGCCCTCTGGTTGGCGCGAACTCCCGGACTGGAATGGCGGCAGGAACGGGATCCCGAAGCGGGAGGCAACGTCACCCACTTCGGCTTCCTGCCGGGATTTCCATCCAACCCGCGGAGCTTCTCTCGCTGTGTACCTGTGGCGTCTATCCTGGCACTGTCCTCGAGATGGAACACAGAATGAGGGTAACAGTCCAGGAGTTCCTCAGCACGGCCCGGATGCCAGCGTCTCGCGTTGGAGGCGTCGTACAGGGTGAAGAACGTCCCGTCGGCAGCCTCCGAGATGGACCTCAGCTCGTCGCCCTGGCGCCGGGAGTGACTCCTGGGAAACGGCATGCTAGTAGCGCTGACACCCGGACAGAAAGGTACAGTTCCACGGCGACTCACGCCGCCGGTAACTCGCCTGGCTGCGACATACTGTCACACTACGGCTCTAGGGAGCCGCGCAATAAGAGCCAAGGGCGAGCCAGTGAGTCGTGATGTTTTATTTAGGGTGAGGGATGAGGGATGAGGAGAGCACAGATACTCATACAGACGTACATTCACAGGTTGCACAGCGCAGGGGCAGGAAGCTCGTACCGGACGTAGGGGTAACAAGACGTACATACTCACAGCGGGTTACAATCACAGGAATGCTGCAAGGGAGTAGAGGCTGACACCAGACGAAGGGGCTTTCAGCCTAGCAAGTGCTTATGTCGCAGCCCCGAGGTCATCGAGGCTGCTCCTATTTATTCTCATTGGCAGCGCCCCAGCTGATGAGGACTAATTGGCCCCAGCTGTCCGTAATGCTGCCAGCTGGGAGCCTGCTGAGACGCTGCTCAATGGGAAGCAGGGATGAGGGAAAACATGGGCTGAGCGCTGAGACGGCATCTCAACCCATGGTGACAGTGTGCTGCACGGTGGCGCAGTGGTTTAGCATTATGGCAGCACAGTTTTACCCTCGACCAGGGGATCATGAGATCGTGGGTTCGAGCCCAGCCCCCGACCAACAGTGAGCTGTGTGGAGTTTGCATGTTCTCCCCGTGTTGCGTGGGTTTACTCCGGGATTTCTCCGGTTTCCTCCCGCATACCAAAAAAAAAAAAACCATGTAGGTTTAGGGCGCTCGCGCACGCAGCAACCAGCAGCCGGTGGCTTGTCACCAGACTGCAAACCAAATCTACCTACGGGTACAAATAAGTAACAAAAAAACAAAAAAAACAAAAACAAAACACAGGTGTATACAGGGTGACTTGATTTTGTCACATGATGTGCTTGTGGCCACTTTTAAAAGTAAAGCAAACATTTCACCACATTCCTTCCACATTTAACCCTTATATACTGTGACAGTAGCCCCTCAAAATTAAACATTTTTAAACCATAAATAACCCCTTCAGTCACTGATTAATTCTTAACCTTTAAAGTCTACTACTGATGTACTACTGATAGATTTCATAATGCACACAGAGCTGAAAGGCAGGAAATCTTTATTTCACACAACATAAAAAAAATGCTCACAATGCTTATTATGAAAATGTGTGTTGTGATTAGTTGGAAGGCACCAGGTAACACATCCAGGCTGCACGCACTCCATCTGCTATCTGCAGCAGGTGGCTGTACAGCCAGCCATAAGTTGTGTCCATTCTCTCAGGCTTCAGGCAGTGACACGTATTGAAATGTCCCTCTGGACTGACAGAAATTCTTTGTCCACTGATCAACCTGGCTGCACGGTGGCGCAGTGGTTAGCACTGTGGCAGCACAGTTTACCCTCGGCCGGGGGATCGCGGGGATCGTGAGATCGTGGGTTCGATCCCTGCCCCCGACGAACAGTGATCTGTGTGGAGTTTGCATGTTCTCCCCGTGTTGCGTGGGTTTACTCCGGGATTTCTCCGGTTTCCTCCACATACCAAAACATGCAGGTTAGGGATATGGGGCACTTGCGCACGCAGCGACCGGCAGCTGGTGGCTTGTCACCAGACTGCAAAACAAATCTACCTACGTACAAAATAAGTAATAATAAAAAAAACTTAAAAAAAAAAACTTTTTTCTACTCTGCTCTGCTCTGAACTCGGACAATGAGGAGCGTTGCACAATGAGCCTCAGCGACGTCTGAAATGCAAACAGTACATGCTGCAATACCATCTGAAATATTCAATTATTATAATCAGCTCAATGACAAAAGTAAAATACCATCGGAAATATTTACCCATACGACACGCATACAATCGGCACATGTTTAATAAAGTTAGACTTTTCTTGCAGCGCTGCTCTTTCTTCCTCCATTGAACAAAGAAGGGCTGCCTGCTGTTGGGTTTTTCGTCTTGTTTCCGACTCTCTCTGTGAACTCCTCCAGCCTTGACATTAAACGTCCAATTTGGCAGTCCAAAATAATACTGCCATGAAGATCATCAACGCTGTAGCATCCTCACTCTCCATGCTGGCTTCCTTGTTGTTAAGTGTGGTGCTTAAGTACACGTCACTCACAGATCCTTGCATCTCACCAGTCCCTACCACGCCCCCTCACTGCCTGTGCGAATGCAAAATGAAAAGGTTCCCCCAGGGGAGGGTAGTTCCTAGAACTAAGCAGTTCTAGAACTGAGTTCTTGAACTTCTCTGTCCGAAAGCGCCTTATGTCTGCTCTGAGGTAAATCTGATTATGTCCAATATCTTTTAACAAAATGCATCCGACTTTATTGCGGTGGAGAATTGATATGCTGTATCTCAGAGCTTTTATTTGTTTACAGCGTTACCATCTTAGCAGCGGCGTTAACAAATGGAGCTACTGTCTGCGAGGCCACTTTTTAAGGTCATCTTCCCATCCCTCCACAGTCGTGGGATGTGGTATGATTATATTACTGTTTTTCAGGTGCAAAAGGCTATGTTCCCGCATTTTTGATGCCGAAGTCATTGTTTTTTAACAAGGAAAAGTGTCCCGTTTCAGTGACAACCACATGTTCTAAACTAGTACCGGAAGTTGCGCTCCTAATTTATGCAAAAACATCATGGGGGGCCAGGAATAAGGTGGATATAAAAATCAGATACATCCAGGTGTATAAAGATGATTAAGAGATATTTACAAATTTAAAATATTAACACAAAGAAATGGTTTGAAACTGAAGTTATAAATATATAACAAATGAGAATACATCTGGTAAATTTCTTAAACAGTTCAGTTACAAATGTACATAAAAGGTTACTAAGAAGAAGGAAAATGTATATTTAAAATGTATTTAATTAAAGAACAAATATGCATGTCTTTGAGCCAGTACTAATAGTGTTTGTGTAAACTATCCAATGATGGTGGTGAGGCAGTAGAAGGAAGTTTTTGGTGCCGGGTCATCACCACAGACACCAGGAGCTGGTTAATGTCAGCACAACTCAGTCAGAAGTCAGGACGTGTGTCATCTCCACTGAAGTATCTCTGCAGAACTGGTATCACAGGGCTCGGTCAGCAGTAATCGCGGACCTGCACAACAAAGTACAGAACAAGTTGAGCTGGACTGTCATCTTGTACAGAATTACATCACATAATTATCTCCAAATAGCTATTATAAATGAAACACCATTTAAAATGTTTTCCTAAAGTTTATTTTGCTTTTTTTGGGGTTCTGCCTCAAGTAAATGGGGAAAAAAACTTGGCTTACACTACAGTTATAAATCTCATAAGTAAGCCAAAACATTTAGTATAAGTAATGTTTGCAATTTTGTTGTTTTAATCAGATTTTACAAAACTGTAAATGTGAAAATGTGCTAATTTTTAAAAAATAATAGTGTGGGGGCACGGTGTTGGACTTCTCCACCCAGGGAACAATGGACCCAAAGAGGAGGTGTCACCGGGGGGTTCAGACGGGACAGTAAGGACTGTGCACACCCCGGGGAGAGGAGTAAAATACCGGGACACTGGGAGAAGAATGGAGAACGGCACCAGTGTTATATCATATTAATGTGCCACACAGGCTTTGTTCTAAACATAAAGTACATGGTCGGAAGTTCCAGGCCTCAATGCATGGAAATAAAGATATAAAAGAGGGATGCACAGAGGCCCGGGATGGGCTTTTGCTATACTGTTCTTGTTGGAGAAAGAATAAAGTCTTGTGTTGTTCAGTTCATTTCCTCACCTGCATCCTTTCTCCACACTGGTGACCCAAGACGTGCCATGGAGGGCGAGACGAACACAGCCCCGGAGACTACCTGGAGGGAGAGCAACAACACCACGTGCGCTGTTTCAGTCAAGCTCCCGGACTTCTGGCTTCATGATCTGGCAGCGTGATTTTTGCACATAGAAGCCCAGTTCACACTCCGCGGGATAACAACAGATAACACAAGGTACTACTACATGGTCACTGCGCTGGATGCGCGTGCCACGCAACAGGTGGCAAGCCTGCTCCAGGAGCCACCGGCCTGGGGGTAATGCGAGGTACTCAAGAGGATGCTTTTCCAGCACTATACCCTTTCGGACAGCGAAAGGTCGGAGACACTCCTAACACGTTCAGAGTTGGGGGACAGATCAGCCGTAGAGTTAATGGAGAGCATGTTGGCGCTGATGGGTAGAAACGACGAGTCTTTCCTGTTCGCCCATCTGTTCCTCAGGAACCTACCGGCTGCAGCGAGGGTAATCCTGGCCAACTCGCCGTTGCTGGTGATGAAGGACTACCGCGCACTGGCGCAGGAAGCGGATCACATCATTTTAGCGACCAGAACACTCAGTGTGAATGCAGTGACACCGATGTTCAGGAGGGACTCCAGTGAGGTCAAGGAGCCGTGGGTGGTAGCCAGAGCAGATGCCGGGAGAAGCAGGAATGGGGCAATCTGCTACCATCATCGCCGTTTTGGCTCAAACGCCCATTGACGCATGCCGTCATGCCAATTCAAGAAGTCGAGAAACGGCACGGCCAGCAGTCAGTAGCAGCTGCGATCGCTGGCGACAGAAACAAGCTGCTGTATGTCACAGACACACGTTCGGGGAGACGGTTTCTGGTGAACTCCGGCTCCCAGAAGAGCCTTATTCTGCCGCACAACACAGACAAGGCAGCAGGGGGCAGCAGTCCCGAGCTTACGGCCGCCAACGGATCCACCATCAGGACATTTGGTGAGCAGACACTGACAATATGCTTACACAGACACAAATTTCTGTGGAACTTTGTGGTGGCTGTATGTTCCGCCCCCATTTTAGGCGCAGATTTTTTATGTGCTTATGGCTTATTAGTTGATGTTGCTAATAGGAGATTAGTCGATGCTCTCTTTTGCCTTTCTGCCCTGTACAGCTCGGGAAGCCAGGTCAACAACACTGGCCAATGTTATAGCACCAGCGGGTAAGTACCAACAGTTGCTTGCACAGTTCCCAGCACTCACGGTCCCGACATTTTCGGCTACAATAAGAAAGCACAGGGTCAAACATTTCATAACTACAAAAGGGCCGCCAGCATTCGCGTGACCTTAGCGCCTAGACACAGCTAGATTGGCCAGCATGCGCGAGGAGTTTGCCAACTTGGAACAGCTGGGCATCGTCAGGCGCTCCAACAGCCCGTGGGCATCCCCGCTACACATGGTGCCTAAAGCCGACGGGTCGTGGCGACCATGCGGTGATTTCCGGCGCTTGAACAATGCTATGGAACAGGATCGGTATCCTATCCCACACATCCAGGATTTTTCCGTACACCTGGCCGGGGCCCGTGTTTTTTCCAAAGTAGCTCTGGTCCAAGGTTACCACCAGGTCCCGGTGTGCGAGGAAGATGTTCCAAAAACAGCTGTAATAACTCCTTTCGGCCTTTTCGAGTTTTTACGCATGCCATTTAGATAAAAAGGCACAGCGCAGACCTTCCAGAGGATGATGGACGCAGTGCTTCGCGACTTGGCCTTCGTTTTTGTCTACTTAGACAACACTCTGGTAGCCAGTGCATTTGAGGAGGAGCACATAGCCCATCTCAAGACAGTTTTCCGGAGGTTGGAAGCACACGGGCTGATAGTTAACCCGGAAAAGTGCCAGTTCGGTGTGCCAGTGATTGAATTTTTGGGGCACCACATTTCGCCGGAGGGTGCGATCTCGTTACCAGACAAAGTGCATGCTGTGGCAGACTTTCCGCGCCCACAGACAGTGAGGGCACTACAGGAGTTTTTGGGAATGGTAAATTTTTATGACCGTTTCCTTCCCCGGGCAGCCCAGCTGATGCAGCCATTGTATGCCGTGCTTAAAAAAAAGAAGCCCATGGAGGCCATCAACTGGACTCCCAAGTGTGTCCAGGCTTTTACCGATGCCAAAACAGAGCTTGCAGACGCCGCATTGGGCGGTGCGGTGGAGCAGTGGTTAGCACTGCGGCAGCACAGCAACTCACCCTTGGCCATGGGATCCCTGGTTCGATCCCAGCCCCTGACCAACAGTGATCTGTGTGCAGTTTGCATGTTCTCCCCATATCTGCATGGGTTTACTCCCGGATTTCTCCAGTTTCCTCCCACAGGCCAAAAAACATGCAAGTTAGGTTAACTGGAGACTCTAAAGTGGCCCAAGGTGTGAATGTGTGTGAATGGTTAAGGGATAGCGCTGTACCGAGGCTGCTTCATCCATCCAGGTGGATGCCCTCAATTTCCCCTCTGGGGATCAATAAAGTATATAAAGTATACAATTGTTAGCCACCCGGATCAGTCTGCACGGATTGCACTCATAATGGATGCGTCTGACGTTGCCATAGGAGCAGTGGTGGAGCAGTGCGTTGTAGGTTCGTGGCAGCCGCTCACATTTTTTAGCCGGATTCTGCGCGACAACAAATGCAAGTACAGCACATTCGACAGAGAATTGCTGGCTCTCCACCTGGCAATGCGCCATTTCCAGTTCTGGCTGGATGGGGCACGAGTTCATCCCGTTCATGGACCACAAGCCACTGACGCACGCGATGTCCAAGACCTCGAACCGTGGTTGGCCCGACAGCAACGGCAACTGTCCGCAATTTCGGAGTTTACTACCAACATTCAACACATTGCCAGCAAACTCAACATCGTGGCCGATTGCCTATCGCGGGCATTAATCACCCCGTTCTACATGGGAATAGATTTACAGTATCTGCCATAGCCGCGGAACAAGCCAGGGCCACAGACATTTGCGCACTCCAGTCTGCGCCAACTGGGTTAAGGCTAGAGAACAGGGTGGTGCAAGAGGGTTCCCTCCCTTACTCTGCAACGTCCCAAGCTCTTGGCGCCATCGAGTTTTTGAGTTGGTCCACTCCCTTTCGCATCCAGGAATCAGAATCAGAATCAGAATCAGAATCAGAATAAACTTTATTGCCAAGCATGTAAAAAACACACGAGGAACTTGACTTGACATTGGTGCACATGCGCGCGACACAACGACACGGCAGCCATAATAGGCGCCTCATCAAACAGAGATAGATAAGAAAGGGAGGGGAAGGGAGGGAACGACACAAGGGGGGAGGAGAAAAAAAACTTCGTTATCATAATACAGCTTATTTTTAAGCAGATTATGATTACAATGAAAAAAAATCTCTCAATAGCACAGAGCAACAACTCAGAATTTCACAAGACACAAGAGAGCAGTGTACAGTATATCTTTAATCAGTTCATGAATCAATGTGTGTGCGGTGTTGAGCAGTGTTGATGATAATAAGAGAGACCCAAGGACCCTTGGCAGAAGATGTTTTGTCTGTCTGGCACCCAGTCTTATCTGGCGCTGCAGCTGGCTGTCCAAGGCCTTGTGCTCATGATTTTGAAAAAACACAGTCTGCAGACAGCCAGGAGGAATTTCCATGCGGAATAATAATGCCAAATAGGACTGATCACAGAGGAGACTTGTATTTCTTCTGTAGATTCAGTACATTAATCCTTCATTGCGCAGCTTTGAATTCGTGGAAAGACCTGAGCGAACCCATGATGTAATCCACCTTACGAGACAGTTCTCCAGTAGTCGCTATCAGGGTCTTCTCCAGTTCCTCAATTAGTTGGATGCACCTCGCCTGGCCAGCATTTTGATAGGTTGAATCCATCTTCAGCAATTTACGGTAAACCAAGACAATTCCCGTCCCAATCAGAATTATCCCAATCACCAAGATTACGAAGATAAACAAATTTTCAATATCTTCGATAGAGAGATTAGAGAGACACAGCATTTTCCAATTACCTGTGTCACATAGATAGCCCACTGGAGCCGTTCCAGCGGGGCAGACAGCTTCCCCCGGAGCACTTTTCCTTGTTGAAAAAATAGTGTCAATTGTGTTCAAAGCCCAGCTTATTAACTCCATAATTTCTTTTCGGCGGTCGCAGTTAGACGCAGACAGACAACAGCAAGCTGGGATCCAGTAGTAGGAGGGGAGGAAAAAGTCAGCAGGAGAGAAGAAAAAAGCGTCTGCTCTCTTGGGAGGGCGGAAGTGTGGAGTGCACGCTTCGGTGAAACTAGTGGGGGCAAAATTTGTCTGGCCGTGCTTGTGCAAAGACATGAAAGAGTGGGCTGCGGCGTGCATCGCATGCCAGTGGGCCAAAGTGCACAAGCACACCAGAGCTCCCCTCGAGCCATTCCAAATCCCACCTAGGAGGTTTGACCACGTTCACATGGATTTGGTGGGACCCCTCCCGCCGTCGCGAGGTTTCACACACCTTTTGACAGTTGTGGACCGCACCACACGCTGGCCTGAAGTGGTCCCACTGGTTTCTACCACATCCGTGGAAGTGGCGCGTGCTTTTTTGTTGACTTGGGTTGCACGCTTCGGATCTCCATCGGACATCACATCCGACAGAGGTCCACAATTTATTTCGGAACTCTGGTCCACGATGGCTCAGAGCCTTGGGGTCAAAATTCATCGCACTACCGCGTACAACCCCCAGGCTAACGGGTTATGCAAGCATTTTCATAGATCGCTTAAAGCAGCGCTCAGAGCTTCGCTCACGGACACAAATTGGATTGACGATCTGCCTTGGGTTCTTTTAGGGTTGCGTTCCACACCTAAGGAGGACTTGGCAGCCTCCCTAGCAGAACTCGTTTTTTCTCAACCGCTGAGGATCCCCGGGGAATTTTTACCGGAAAGCCCCGTGCCCGGGGCTGGTCCGCCCATGCAATTTTTACACAGTACGGAGGTTATGAGCATACCGGGCCTGGCCCACCATTGTTTTCCCCGCACATTCGTCTCTAAAAGCTTGCAGAACTTCCTTTTTTCCCTCCACAGGCTGATGTGCCCTCCTGTACATCCCGCCAGCAGGGCAGTTCGACTGGATCGGCAACCCCCCCCGCTACAGCCGCTATGGACGCCAGCTAAAGCCCAAAGGACGGGGGGGTTAAGGCCAATTCTGGGTGTTCGGGGGGGTGGGGTCACGGTGTTGGATGTCTCCACCCAGGGAACAGGAACAATGGACCTAAAGAGGAGGTGTCACCGGGGGGTTCAGAAGGGACAGTAAGGACTATGCACCCCCGAGGGAGAGGAGTAAAATACCGGGCCACTAGGAGAAGAATGGAGAGTGGCCCACCACTGTTTTCCCCACACATTCATCCCTAAAAGCTTGCAGAACAGCAGTTTTGTTTTTGTCAGGCACGATGCGCACCGGACCCCGCTGCACCCACCGTACGATGGACCATTCAGGATGTTAGAACCCGGGGCGAAACATTTTGTGTTACACTTAGGGGGACGTAGGGAGACTGTCTGCATCAACAGGCTGAAGCCCGCTTTTGTGTTGGCAGACGAGCAGGTGGTGTTGGCCCAAGCTCCCCGGCGCGGACGCCCTCCGTTGGTGGCTCCACAGGTTGGTAATTCCTCAGCAGAGACCAGCACTTGTGAAGCTAATGTGTTTTCTCCCCCTCCCTTTTCCCTCCACAGACTTGACGTGCCCTCCTGTAAACCCTGCCAGCAGGGCAGTTCGACTGGATCGGCGACCCCCCACTACAGCCGCTATGGACGCCAGCTCAAGCCCAAGGATGGGGGGTCTTAAGGCCCATTGTCCCATTGTGGGTGTTCGGGGGGGGGGGCTGTGTGGGGGCACGGTGTTGGACTTCTCCACCCAGGGAACAATGGACCCAAAAAGGAGGTGTCACCGGGGTGTTCAGAAGGGACAGTAAGAACTATGCGCCCCCCAGGGAGAGGAGTAAAATACCGGGCCGCTGGGAGAAGAATGGAGAGCGGCGCCGGTGTTATATCATGTTAATGTGCCACACAGGCTTTGTTCTAAACATAAAGTGTATGGTCAGAAGTTCCGGGACTCGATGCATGGAAATAAAGATATAAAAGAGCGATGCACAGAGGCTCAGGATGCGCTTTTGCTATACTGTTCTTGTTGGAGAAAGAATAAAGTCTTGTGTTGTTCAGCTTGTTTCCTCGCCTGCATCTTTTCTCCACAATAGATTAATTTATAAATTTAACTACCCAGTTTAACTCTTCTTACCCTATTAATTGTTTACTCCATTATAAATATATTTTCTGGGAAATGATCCTAGGAAAAATGTGAATATGAAATCCTTTTAAGTGAAATGGAGCAATAATTCAACAGTACAGCTGAGAGATGGCAAAGAGTTTTTTCCCACACTTTTTAAACAAAGTTCACCCTGTAACAATTTATTTTTTGTGCTTTTATCATATCTCATTACCATAAGTTATATCTTCCCAATTGTGTAATATCTGATGTGGTAATATCGCTGTACGTTAAATATACAGTGGATATAAAAAGTCTACACACCCCTGTTCAAATGCCAGGTTTTTGTGATGTAAAAAAACCAGACCAAGATAAATAATTTCAAAACTTTTTCCACCATTAATGTGACCTATGACCTTTACAACCCAATTGAAAAACAAACTGAAATCTTATAAGGGGAAAAATAAAAAATAAAAAACTTACAATAATCCGCTTGCATAAATATGCACACCCTGTTATAACTGGGGATGTGGCTGTGTTCAGAATTAATCACATTCAAACTCATGTTAAATGGGAGTCAGCACACACCTGCCACCATTTAAAATGCCTCTGATTAACCCCAAATAAAGTTCAGCTGTTCTAGTAGGCTTTTCCTGACATTTTTGTAGTTGCATCTTACAGCACAAGCCATGGTCCACAGAGAGCATCCAAAGTATCAGAGGGACCTTATTGTTCAAAGGGATCAGGAGAAGGGTACAAAAGAATTTCCAAGGCATTAAATATACCATGGAACACAGTAAAGACAGTCATCTTCATGTGGAGAAAATATGGCACAACAGTGTAATTACCAAGAATTGGACGTCCCTCCAAAATTGATGAAAAGAGGAGAAGAAAACTGGTCAGGGAGGCTGGCAAGAGGCCAACAGCAACACTGAAGAAGCCGCAAGAATTTCTAGCAAGTACTGGCTGTTTAGTAAATGTGACAACAATCTCCTGTCTTCTTCATATGTCTGGATTATGGGGTAGGGTGGCAAGACGAAAGCCTTATCTTGTGAAGAAAACATCCAAGTCTGGCTACATTTTGCAAAAAACACATTTGAAATCTCCCAGACGCATGTGGGAAAATGTGTTATGGTCCAATGAAACCAAGGTTGAACTTTTTGGCTATAATTCCAAAAGGTATATTTGGCGCAAACACAACACGGCTCATCACCAAAAGAAAACCATACCTACAGTGAAGTATGGTGGTGGCAGTATCATGCTTTGGGACTGTTTTTCTTCAGCTGGAACTGGAGCCTTAGTCAAGGTAAAGGGAATTATGAACAGTTCCAAGTACCAGTCAGTCTTGGCACAAAACCTTCAGGCTTCTGCTAGAAAGCTGAAGATGAAGAGGAACTTCATCTTTCAGCATGACAATGACCCCAAGCACACATCCAAATCAACAAAAGAATGGCTTCACCAGAAGAAGATTAAGGTTTTGGAATGGCCCAGCCACAGTCCAGACCTGAATCCGATCAAACATCTGTACGGCGATCTGAAGAGGGCTGTGCACAGATGCACTTGCAATCTGACAGATTTGGAGTGTTTTTGCAAAGAAGAGTGGGGAATTTTGCCACATCAAGATGTACCACGCTGATAGACTCCTACCCAAAAAGACTGTGTGCTGTAATAAAAGCCAAAGGTGCTGCAACAAAATATTAGTTTAACCACTTGCACTCTGGGCAATTTTCCTAAAAATGCCCAAAAATAACGTGCCCAAAGTAAATCGAAAGCTGTTATTCAACCCTTTGCAGCATCTTCATGGGGTTGGTCTCATTTAAAAGAAAACACTTTGAATTTTTTGGCAAAAAAACATAACATCTCTACGTGCTCCGGCCACTGAGTTACAGTCATCTAAACATACTGAACTTGAAGAAAAAAAAATTGGACACAGTGTTTTTTTGGATACAAATGCTTGTAAATAACACACAGCTGTCCGATCCGGCTGGAAAATGCAACAGAAATGTAGAACCAAGTGTTATCCAGCTGAGATCCAAATTTGGTAACAATACCACCAAAAATGAATATTTTACACAGCTTTGTTCTCAGGCTGTTTCCAGGCGTTATGGAACTGTGCCAAATTGTGCCAAATGGCACAGTTTGGAAAAACGTCTGTAACTTTTGAATAATTCAATGTAGAATCTTCATTTTAGGCTCTAATGAAAGGTCACACTCAGGGCTGTGTCTGTGTGCGTGTGTGTGGGCGGGGGGTCGTTCCCCCCCCCCCCCCCCCGCTACCAAGGACCAAATTCGGCCCTCGCTACATGACGGAATACACTCTTTTTTTTTTTTCCTTGCATGTTTTCACAGCGGCTCCCCCCCCCCTCGCTACTGTGTGTGTGTGTGTGGGGGGGGGGGACCGTGAACGGACCGTGAAGGCCCCCCCCCCCTCGCTACAGAAGAGGGCCATCGCTACATGATGGAATAGACTGATATGCTTCCCCCCTGCGGACCGGGGAGCGTTCGGACCGTGCCCCCCCCCCCCGCGCCTCTTCTGCAGCAGGGTGGGGGGGGGCGTTCACGGTCCGAACACGGCAAATGAACTGTTTATCGCGGCGCACGCACTTCGTATTTCGTGCGCAGTACAGTTGTAATTTACCGATCGGTCAAAAGTCATTTTTGGATTACAGTTTTCAGGGATAAATAATAATTTAGCTTATAACACCTTACCTCTTCAAAGCAGCAGAGTCGTGGCGAACAGCTCTTCCTACGCATCAGACGAATGCGACGCTGCTCCGCTCGTGGATCCCGATCAATATAATTCCATTATTGCCGTTTTGGTGAATGATTTACGACTTTTGTCGTCGGCCTCCGTCTATTCTGCTGGAATGAGTGCAGGTCCCACTTGTGGGTGTTCTCCATGCTGCTGGGTGAGCCTGGGTCTGTAGGAGATTCGTACAGAGTCCTTCTGCAGCAGTAAATATCGCTTCACCCAGCCAGAATTTCTGTGCTTCAATTGGCTCCTGCGTTCACAGTAGGCGGGTCCTCCTTCCTAGATTTTCATTCATTGGTTCTTCAAGGTTTCAGAAACCCAATTCAAGGCTCTTATTAGTCGAATGAGAGGTCAATCAGATGAACTAATCTGTTCGCGGCTGTCTCTGCAGTTTTTTTTTGAGTGGCGCTTGGACGCTACTACATCACCATCACCACCATCATGCGTCATGCGCACGAGGGCGCACGAGCGCGCTCTCGCGCGCCCTCATGCATCATAGGACGCAGAGACTTGCCCGCCCGCGGAACAACGGAGCGCAAGTGGTTAAGGGTGTGCATATTTATGCAACCAGGTTATTGTAAGTTTTTTATTTTTCCCCTTAAAAGATTTCAGTTGTTTTTCAATAGGGTTGTACAGGTTATAGGTTACATTAATGGTGGAAAAAGTTTTGAAATAATTTATCTTGGTCTCATTTTTTTACATCACAAAAACCTGACATTTGAACAGGGGTGTGTACACTTTTTATATCCACTGTAACTTACAGATCTGCAATCAGAATATTTTTTCTAACAATGGCAACTGTTAGAAATTTTTAAAAGCACACATGATACTGGAGGCTATAAGATTTTCACAAAAACTTACAGTGTTTCATAGTTGTTTAGAGCAACATTCAGCTGCTGTAGTAATATTTAACAGCCTCCCAGTAGGCTAATTAATAACTAATAATAACTAATGAGGCAGTTAGCCATTTATACGATAAATTCAACTTACCTGACCACATCGGCTGCAGAGGTACAGGCGGTACAGCCACCTCCTCCGAATATCTTGCTTTCTGTTTGTGATGGTGAGCTGTCTATTTTCATGAAGTTGAGGGAAAAAACGTTGAAAAAGAGCAAAAACTGCCAGTAGCCTGAAAGCAGAAGTGACACTTTTTCAGGTCACAATTCGAATCAGAATCTATTTTCGATTCAAAACGATTTTGGATTCACATTTGGCTCTCAGTTCAGTACAAAACCCCACTAATCTCAAAAAAAAAGTCCACTGCACTGCAAAAAATGCTGAGGTAAGCTTGAAAGCAGAGTACAGTGTGTTGATGTTTAGGGGTTATATTTTTTTTTAAAAAACTGCATCAACTGATTTGCAATAAAATACTGTTAAATGAAAAAGTAGGCGTAGGTTAGTAACTGCTTTTTTTATTTCTTGAAAAACTGTTTTTCAAAAATGAAATTTTACACAAATGAAATAAATTTTGAAAAATTTCCTTTTCAGCATATTCCTAACAGCTTTCACACAGGTTTGGCCACCCTCCAGCATCTAGAAATATGGGCTATTCATTTAAAAACAAAAGTAAATTCTATCACAAATACTTTGAACATCCATTTAAATAGTAAGTGCTACCTGACTGTATGCAGTCAATGTACAGTTACCAATACAGTAACTTAATGCGATGAACAAATTCAATAAGAACTGAATGCAATTGATGCATAAGTAACATTAATTTTAAACCTGCACAAATATAAACTTAAGTATCTAAATTCTTCGGAGATTTAAAAAACAAATTAAAGTTATGAAACAAAATAAAGTCTGTTACAAGATTTTGTGATTTTTTTTAATTTTTTTTGCCCATTCATAATTTGCAAAGAGTTTGCTAAAGTGGTGCAGTGTGCGTTGTTCAGCAGGAGGACTTACAACTTTTTCCACTTCTTTCAAGTGGGTGATGGTGATTAATGTGAGCCCCGGCGTTTATGGTGTTACCAACATACTTCACTTTTGTTTTGCAAACTTTACATATTACATGTGTCACGCCTAGCACTTTCTTTCCCAGAATTGTCATGTCCACTGCGTAATCTCACAGCGAACAGTTGAATTAGTTTGTGTCCAAAACGCAGGTGAAGTGAACGTGTTTAATAACAGAAAGGGGAAACTCAAAAATACACAAATACAGAGAAAAATGTTCAACGGAAGCACAGTCTGGTACACAAGCGATAGACGCCCGAGCAAAGTTGGCTAGATAGAAAGCCCCACACGCTCCCAGGGTGGAACTGGGCAGCAGAGAGAGAAGGGCGAGATACTTACAGGGGGCGTCGGAGCTCAGTGGGCTCTGGGGAAACAATACCGTAGAAGTCTATCAGAAAAGGGTGTCAACAGCTCCAGGGGATTACATCAGCTGGTGACTACAGACTGAACCATGTAGTGTAGACTGACGCCACGACGCTGACTGCCCCCACTGTCACCCAGTAAATACCAAGCAGGCTAATGAGTGACAAGTGGACGCAGGTGTGTGGCAGGAGTCTGTGTGTGTGTGCATGCATGTGTGTGTATGTGAACAAATAAGAAAATAACTAACAGCTGGTAAGTGTCTGGCAGTGGGGGGGTGGCTGTAGACTGGCAAGGGCCTAGCACAAGGCTCAACCTGCCAGCTGGAACCAATTAACAACAAATCAGAAGCTACAGCCACAAATCATGGGCGGAGCCGAAACACCAGCTCCGCACATGACAGGAATGTTGTAGAAATAAAAATGCGCCTCCACACTTGCCTTCATTGAAGATGGAACTGGCTGAATTTCTTGCTGCTCCATTTTTTCTTTATTCAAGATTCAAAGATTCAAAGATTTTATTCGTCAATACTACTATACATACAGGAAATACAGGAGAATTGAAATGGCATTTCTCTCTCTCGTCAGTGGTACGTGCAATATAAAAAAGAAAAAGGAATAAGGCTGGAAAAACAACAACAGCAGTCTATGTACAGTAATGCTACCCGTAGTGCAAATGGCGACAAAAGACAGACCCAGACATCCCATAGTGTTTCATCCGGCTGCTATCTAGTAAGCTACTCTGCATGGATCTCCTGCGTCGGCAGCATCAATGTGTAATTGCATATCCTGAAGCGGCAATATGTGTCACGTGATGGGACCCTGGCATCACCGCAAAAAAAAATATTATAATAATACTAATAATAAAAATCGATTCTTAATTTTTGTGAATCGATTCTGGTTCGTGTCAAATGAGAATCTAGATTCTTATGTGAATCAATTTTTTCCAGCACCCCTAGAGAGAAATGCTGCTTGTACGAGCACACATGTTCCTGATGCTAATGACGAGCACCTGTTGTTAATGAGGAGGCAGCGGCAACACCTGCTGCTGACAATACACGTAAACAGCAAAAATTTTTACTATTTTTTCTAATTGCAAGATCTGCAGAGGCCAAGGCTCACAAGGGTAAATTTAAATATGACCAACTGTGCTCCCCAACCATGCACAGGATATCTGCAGCCTCACAGCAGATGGCATTACATGAGATAAAATATTGTAATTTTGAGTATCCATGGAAGAGTTCAACCACTGTTCTGTTAATCCTGTTCATTATTGGAGCAATGGCCCAATGTTGTCTTTGAATGTTCTTTATTACCCTCTATAGCAGGGCTGGGCAGCGAGGGCCATTCCACTGCAGGTTTTCTGTTCCACACAGTCTCTTCAGCAGATGTTTGCTCTGATCAGTTTCAAGGATTGCTAATCAGTGAAAACACCTGCTGAAGAGACTGGGTGGAATAGAAAACCTGCAGTGGAATGGCCCTCCATGGCACATGATTGCCCACTCCTGTTCTATAGCTTGTTGACTGGTGAGAGAATGTAAAACAAACTTGACCAACAAATAATTTTTAAATGATAACAAAAACATTGAAAAAGGGAAAGAAGAATAAAATGGACAGACAGACAGAAGGGAGAAGTAGAAAAGGATGAACAGTGAGGAAAAATAAAGACAAGGGAGAGGAAGTGATGGACAAAGACTGGTGAAGATGAGGAGAAAAAAGGAAGAGAAAGTCACAAGTGAAGAAAAAGGAAAATACATTATGCAAAGGGGTATAAATTCCAAGGATGTAGCAGATTTAATATTTTTTGTATTTATCTTCATATTGTTTTGTGTGATATAGTCTTCCTTGTGTCTATGTAGTGCAGAAGAGGGAGCATAATAGATCCCTCTGCAAAATGGACCAGTCAGCAGACCATGAACAGGACCCTGCTGGCAAATGTGGGTAAGTCAGTCCCTCCAGGATTTTGCGGGATGTTTTTATGATTGTTGCAGCCCAAAAAGCCTGAATTTGTGGGAGCTTTTTTAAAAAGTTGTGATAAAAGTTGCAATGTTTTTAGTTTTTTTGCACTAAACGTTGTGAGAAAAATGCCAAATTTTAAAGCAGATGTTTTTTTCCATAGTTTACTGCAATGATATTCTGTAACACCACAAGAAAAGCACAGGATTGTCAAATCCTATTAAACAGTGATTTGTAAATTAAGCAGAAACTTCTGCTATACAGAAAAAACTCTTGTGCAACAGCAAATACAGACTTTAACACAATTAAGTGAGAATGAAGTAGCTACTCATAAATTTGTCATAAAAAGGACCAACACTGTAGGCTACTCTTGCTGAGAAGTTGAATAAAAAGGATGAAAAAATAATCATCCTTTACAACAGCTAAATTGCATTGAATGCATGTTAAATAGTATAGATTTGGAAATTATGGCAGCAGCTTCATTTGAAAACTCCCTAACTGCAGCGGTCCCCAACCACTTGGTACCAAGCGCAGAGAAAAAAGAAGTAATTTATTGCATTACTCTGTATTGTCTATCAAAGTCTGTGTTTCTCTGAAAAAAATACTGAATATTCTCTGTCTTTCTATGTCTGACTCCTACCTGTCTGGTGCGCGTCTTGACACACACCTGTCTCATCAGATAATCATCTTTCCTTTAAAAGGAGTTTTACTGGGAGGAGAGGCTCTCCTTGGGGGTTTGCCGGGGGTGCGCATCAGTTCATGTCCAGACCGGAGAGTCACAGCTTTAAAACTCATTGGCAAGATGTAGTAATGATTTTACCTCTAAAGATATATAAATGTTCAAACACTGGCTGTAGTGTTAGATTTGCTCGTTTGTTTGTGGTTTTATGGCGTCTCTCCTCACGCGCGCACCCACAACGGGGTGCTTTTCAGGCAGGCGGACTTTTTTCAACACAAACCCGGCACTTCGTACACACGGTCAAGACAGAGACATGGAGAGACGTCCACTGGTGGACGGAGGAAATAGAGATGGAGGAAGGGACGGTGTGGGAAAACTCCCACACTCTGTTTTTTGCTGATGTGTTTCATTAATATTCACTGTAAACACAGAAGTGAGCGCGGTACAGTGATGCATTTGATTGGTTAGACTGAGCATTTGAGCACTACTCAGGGACAAATTTGATTGGCAAAATTGGCGGACGTTGATGAGGATTGGCCAAAATTGCAGGAAAGTTGAGGTGATTGGACAAGGTTGCAAGGTTGTGCAAAAGATGCAGCCAATCACTGATTTTGTGTGAATTAGTGCAATCGCAATATCGTGAAATCCTGGAGGGATTGGTAAGTGTGAACAAACAACAGATCTTCCATGTGAATTGTTGTTGGTTTTTTAAAGCGAGGTAGCTGGATCCGGGAAATTTTTTTTTTTTTTTGCGTGCATGGAACAAAAATCCTATAGACACATATAGCGCGATTGTCTGCGAGTGTGAATGACCTGTTCCACGAGCAAATGTACGTTTTTTGGTCCGTGGCTGTTTACATGGCCAGGATACTTCATGCGCCGATGGGCCGTAGGGATCCCGTATTTTACATCCAGAAAAAAGCAGTGAAACGGGAACAGCAGGAAGAGCCATAGTATCATCATCTAATCATTTTATAACACATTTCACAACTAATAATAGTAACATTTCCACAAAAAATGTGCTATATTAACAACACGATCGCATTTTGCACACGGCTCGCTCTCTGGCGGCGGCCCTGAGAAGTAAACAAATGCAGGGACACTTGAATTCTTTCGTCCCAAAAATATCCATCCATCCATCCATCCATCCATCTTCTTCCACTTAATCCTTTTTGGGTCGCGGGGGGGCTGGAGCCTATCCCAGCATCTTTGGGCGAGAGGCAGCACAGCAACTCATCCTTGGTTGGGGGATCCTGGGTTCTATCCCAGCCCCCGACCAACGGTGATCTGTGTGGAGTTTGCATGTTCTCCCCGTGTCTGCGTGGGTTTACGCCGGGATTTCTCCGATTTCCTCCCACATGCCAAAAAACATGCAAGTCAGGTTAATTGGCATCAAAACTGGGGATTCTAAATTGTCCCGAAAATATCATTTTTGAATATTAATTACAGCTAAACGGGAGCAGTTTCGATGCCGAAATTTCACATACAAATCCTAATATACGTGTTCTATACACCATCGGTTTTTGGGTATCCAACCACCTTGCTTTAATAATATGCAAGAGTCTACATTCAATTTGTAAAACTTCTTTTTTTATCTACAGATGTAATTCCTGATGCCTGAATGATATCATTTGAAGACTTCTGAGGACAGTAAGTTTCAGGTAGGATTTCAATAAGGCCTGAAAAGAAAGTATAGAACAAATAAAAAGTAGGGCCCCATTTCTGTCTTTGCCTTGGGCCCCAAATGGACTAAGTCCACCCCTGATTGTCATCCAATATACTGTATATCATCATATCGCACAGCCCTATCCTGTCCTCTGGGCTAAAGAGGAAAAGGACCATCCAGATTGTTATGAGCATTAAGTTCAAAAGCCAGCATCTGTGATGGTATGAGGGTGTGTTAGTGCCCATGACATGGATAGCTTGCACATCTGTGAAGATACTATTAATGCTGAACAGTACATACAGGTTTTGGAGCAGCATATGCTTCCATTCAAGCACGTCTTTTTCAGGGACACCACGGCCTTATTTCAGCAAGACAATGCCAAGCCACATTCTGCACATTTTTACAATAGTGGGGCTTCATAGTAAAAAAGCACAGGTACTAAAAATGCCTGCCTGCAGTCCAGACCTGTCTCCCATTGAAAATGTGTGGCGCATTATGAAGCGCAAAATATGACAATGGAGACTCTGGGCTCTTGAGCAACTGAAGCTGTACATCAAGCAAGAATGGGAAAAAATTCCACCTACAAAGCTTCACCAATTAGTGTCCTCTGTTCCTAAACGCTTATTGAGTGTTGTTAAAAGGAAAGGTAATGTAACACAGTGTTAAACATGCCCATGTCCCAGCTTTTTTGAAATGTGTTGCAGACATCAAATTCAAAATTAGTGAATATTTCCAAAAATACTATAAAGTTTTATCAGTTTGAATATTAAATATCTTGTCTGTAGTGTATTCAAATGAATATAAGTTGAAATGGATTTTTAAGTCTTTGTATTTTGTTTTATGCTTTACACAATGCCCCAATTTCACCATTATTGTGGTTGTATGGAGGCGGCTGTGGTGCAGATGTATTGTGACTAACTACTGATTGGAGGGTCAGGGGTTTGATTCCCGCTCTGTCTGCAGTCTGCATAACGAAGTGTCCTTGAGCAAGACACTAAACCCCAGTTGCTAATTGTGGGTCAGGCCAACGCCTGTGTATGGCAGCTTGTTTATCAGTGTGTGAATGGGTGGATAGTAGCATCTGTAAAGTGCTTGGGTCATCCAGAGATGAGAAAAAGCAACACCATTTGTAAGCGAGTCATAATTTCGATGACGCTATATTCTGCTAACTCTTTTTAAAAATTGACTCTTTACATCATTTCTGCAAGCACAGGTACTGTTTGATTGCAGGTAGTAATGTTGGTACAGTGAAGATGTCAGACAATAAAAGCTAATGATCAATACAGAGTTAGTAAACTAGAATAAAATGATAAATCTGAGGTTGGCAACCACTACATGGAAACAGCCTAGTTGTAAATAGTGTTGTAGTGAAGACCAGAGTCTCCCAAGACTACTATGCATTTCAGTCTTGAGAGACTGGTCTTGACAAGGTCTCGACTACAATACTATAAGTACAAACTGACATTTCAAGATCAGCAATAGTTTATTCCTCTTCATTAGCTATACAACTTTTCTCTCATAGTTTTGGAGCTTTTTCTTGTGATTTTTAAAATCTTTTTTCATTTTTGACTTTTAACCTCTTACCTTTTCTCTTGTTAATTTCCAACTCATTTTCCTCATATTTTCTCCTAAATTTTTGTGTTCAGCTGCCACAACGAAATCTCTATATGTGGGTTGTTTCTGTCACAGAAATTAAAAATCCTTTCTGCCTCTGTCACCTACCTCCTCTGGGACATCAATCACGGTCGGGGGGTCTCCCTCCTCCACCTCTTCCCCCTCCTCTTCCTCCTCCTCCCCCCCAGCTTCATTGGGACCACTGGCCGTTGTAGCCTCCGCAGACTCCTGAGCAGAGGAGAGCATGCTGTTCTCTTCTCATGTCACAGGCAAACTGTGCGCTCACTCCTTTTTCTTCACTCCTTTACTCCTGGCTGCTCCTCCGCTGGCTCCCTTGTCAGAGTCTGGGCCGGAGCCAGCAGGCTGCTGCTGATGCGGCTGTGAGGAGGAGCGGGGGTCCCGCGGTGCTGCCGGTGTGCCGGGCGGAGGGGGGCGGGGTTCAGGGAGTTCACCGCAGCAGAGACAGCAGAGGTTGACCATGGTGCAGTCAGGGGAGGTGCTCGGCAGAAATCACCTATAAAATCCACACAACCGTTGCAAGCATCACTGCGTTAACACAGCGAACAGTAGCGGCAGGAATTGCTCATTAGCTGCACCACTTCCGGTTGGAGTAAAACAAAATTTACTCCACAATAAAAGCAGCGTCTTTATGCTGCATTTCCCCTCTGGTCAGCTTTGGTCCCGGCGCTCACGCGACGTGGTACATGCTCACTTTTTTTTTTTTCGTCTACCAGAATTTACAGAGCAAATTTACGGCGAAACAAAATCCATCCTACACATCCTGTAAATTTATTAAATCTAGTGTTCATATCTCACCAGTCACAGCCTAAACAAAATAAAAATCAGGCAGATGATGTTCTTAACACACTGAAAGTAGCTTGATTAAATATATTAGGTCTTTGGTAGGAAAACATTTGTAATTAGTGATCTCATTATAAAACACAAATTGGATTTTAATAAACAAATTCTGTGACACAACAGGAAAAGATACAGAGATTGGTGAAGTGTGGGGAATGATAAAATGAATGAATGGGATCAAAAGTGAGTGTGGGGAGCGTGAAATAAAGAGACTGAATTATTTCTCAATTCAGGTTTATTGCAGAATTCACATCCCCAGCTTTTCTCTCAAGAACAGAAGAGAGTGAGCTGCATCAAAACCCCCACATTTATACATGACACATCAAAGGCAGAATCACACATTGCTGTCAAACCCCCATTTGACAATAATTCTCCCCCTGAGTCCTACTTAGTCCTCCGTCTGGCTCCAGGAGGTCAGGAAGTCCTTTCAGAGTCTTATCACGGCACCTCCGTCCTCCTGCCATTATCCACAGGCGGTCCAGACGTATTGTCCCATCCAAGACGTGAGGTCAATCAACACATGCAGTCCTAAGCCTCTACTTGTGCTTATACATATGTAGGCAAAAATATATGAGCCACATAACCCCCCCCCCCAAAACGTCGAAGAATGGACAATAAAGCATAGTTCACACAACATGGTAAAATCAACAGCATAGTCTACGCCACATGATAAAATCACACATCAGTCCGTACGCCGTCTGGGCTTCAAACGTCTTCCAGATTTGCTGTAAGCAGGCTTCGTCGTCCCTGCGGTGCCGTCCTGCAGAGAATCTGCTAACTGAGGATGAGAATGGTTGTTTGATCCCTGGGGGGACTCCAGGACATTCTCCCTGGGGGGTCTGCCACATCGAGGGGCCCTCACCACCCGTACAGACTCGTCGTTCATCACAAAAGCAGGCTTTAGTCTGTCAGTACTAACCGTTTCCTTTCTGTCCCCCAAATCTAGCACAAAATGTTTATCACCTGTTTCCAGCACTCTAAATGGACCATCGTATGGCGGGCGGAGGCTTGGTCGCTGAGCCTCGTGCCTGACAAAAACAAACTCGGCATTTTTTAAAGCTTTGGGAACAAAAACACGCGGAAAAGTGTGATGAACGGGTCCCGGGAGCCTGTCTGCTCCCGTGCCGATCAGTGATCCCAGAGCCGGGGGGCGCCCCGGCGCCGGATGCTCTGGTAGGAACTCACCGGGCAGCCTGAGAGGTTGCGCAAAAACCAACTCCACTGGGGAGGCATTTAAGTCCTCCTTGGGCGCAGAACGCAACCCCAATAAAACCCATGGTAGTTTGTTTACCCAATCTGCATCCGTAAGCGACGCTCTGAGGGCTGCCTTCAAAGACCTGTGAAAATGCTCGCATAAACCATTAGCCTGGGGGTGATAAGCGGTAGTGCGGTGAATTGTCGCCCCTAAGCTGCTGGCCATCGCTGACCAAAGCTCAGACACAAATTGAGGTCCCCTGTCGGACGTAATATCCGACGGAACCCCGAAACGCGCTACCCAGGCCATCAAAAATGTGCGAGCCACCTCTGCAGCCGTGGTCGATGCTAGTGGGACCACTTCCGGCCAGCGTGTGGTTCGGTCCACCATTGTCAAAAGATGTGTGAACCCCTGCGACGACGGTAGGGGGCCCACGAGGTCTACATGCACATGATCGAATCTCTTGGCCGGAATGTGGAACGGTTCTAAGGGGGCTTTTGTGTGCCTGTGAATTTTGGCCCGCTGGCAAGCCATGCAGGTTCTTGCCCACTCATTCACGTGCTTGCGCAGGCTCGGCCAAACTTCTCTGCTACCATTTTCACAGAAGCGTGCACCCCTGGGTGCGCCAGGGAGTGAACTGAGTCAAAAACGCGGCGGCGCCACCGGGCGCGGCCGCCCGGTAGATACATCGCAGATTAGGGGGGGCATACCGGTTTGCAAACTCCTGCTCTCCAGCCTTAACCCTGTTGGTCCAGACTGGAGCGCGCACACGTCCGCATCTCTACCCTGCTCCGCTGCCATGGCTGCAAAATCTATCCCCACGTGAACTGGGGCCGCGTGCACTTCCGCGCTGCTATTTTGCCCTGCGGCTGCGGTAGTATAATCTACCTCAGCGCGGACTGGTGCTGTTACCGCGCGAGAGGCAGTCTGCCACTACATTGAGTTTACCCGCTACGTGCTGAATATCAGTAGTAAATTCCGAAATTGCGGCCAGCTGCCTCTGCTGCCGGCCCGACCAAGGTTCTGAAATTTTGGCCATCACAAAAGTGAGCGGCTTGTGGTCGACAAACGCCGTGAAACGCCGACCTTCCAGCCAGAACTGGAAATGGCGAATGGCTAAGTGGAGCGCTAACAGCTCCCTGTCAAACGTGCTGTATTTCCGCTCGACTTCGTGCAAGGATCTGCTGAAAAATGCCAGCAGCTGCAAAACCCCGGTAACCTGCTGTTCCACAGCCGCCCCTATGGCCAAATCTGATGCGTCAGTGGTGAGCGCTATGCGGGCTGTTGGGTCTGGGTGAGCTAGCAGTACAGCGTCAGCAAGGGCTTTTTTAACCTCCGCGAATGCGCGCTCCCGCTCCGGGGACCACTCGATCATATTGGAGGGTTTTTGCTTTTTA
This sequence comes from Pholidichthys leucotaenia, assembly GCA_020510985.1. Lineage (NCBI taxonomy): Eukaryota > Metazoa > Chordata > Actinopteri > Cichliformes > Pholidichthyidae > Pholidichthys > Pholidichthys leucotaenia. The sequence goes on along the minus strand of CM035842.1, from coordinate 141,577,367 downwards.
AGCGCGGTATATAATGGTTGCATGAGCTGCGCTGCGTGGGGTAGGAAACGGTTATAAAAATTTACCATTCCTAAAAACTCCTGTAATGATTTGACCGTTTGTGGCCGGGGAAACTCTGCCACTGCGCGCACCTTGTCCGGTAGCGGAACCGCCCCTTCTGGGGAAACGCGGTGCCCCAAAAAATCAATCTGTGCCACACCGAACTGGCACTTGACTGGATTAATTATTAACCCGTGCTCTCCCAACCTCCGAAAAACTGCTGTGAGGTGTTTTTCGTGTTCCTCCTCAGAAGTGCTGGAGACTAAAATGTCGTCGAGGTAGACGAACACAAAGGGGAGATCGCGTAACACAGCATCCATCATGCGTTGGAAGGTTTGCGCAGCGCCTTTGAGGCCAAACGGCATGCGTAAAAATTCAAAAAGTCCGAACGGGGTTATTACCGCTGTTTTGGGAATGTCCTCGGCTCGGACTGGGACCTGATGATAACTGCGGACCAGGTCTATTTTAGAAAAAATGCGCGCCCCGCTAGATGCACCGAAAAATCCTGGATGTGTGGGATTGGGTAGCGGTCATGCGCTGTGGCATTGTTTAACCTGCGGTAATCACCACAAGGTCTCCACGAGCCGTCAGCTTTAGGGACCATATGCAGTGGGGAGGCCCATGGGCTCTTCGAACGGCGAATAATGCCCAGCCTTTCCAGGTTGGCGAACTCCTCGCGCGCTATGGAGAGTTTAGTTGCATCCAAACGCCGAGCTTTCACGAAGACGGGTGGGCCAGCTGTGGTGATAAAGTGCTCCACCCCGTGTTTCGCAACTGTTGCCGAAAATGTGGGAACTGTGAGCGCTGGAAACTGGGTGAGGAGTGTGTGGAACTTATCGCCTGCTGTGGCGAAGTTGGTCTGCACTGGTGGCGGGGACACTCGAGCTGCACAAGGGATGCCTGTTGGCAAGATCAACTAACAAACCATGTGAGCACAGAAAATCAGCACCTAACACGTTGAAACTCACCGCCGCTATAATAAAAGTCCATTCATAAGAGCGGCCGTGCAAGGATAGAAGCAGAGTCCTTTCTCCAAAGGTCTTGATGCTCGAGCCGTTCGCCGCCGTTGCCCCGTCACCACGGGGGCCTGCCAGCCGGTCAGTGTAGGTCGGGGTGATGAAACTCACTTGGGCTCCGGTGTCCACGAGGAAGTGCGGCCCGGAGCTCGCATCCGTGAGGTAGAGCAGCTTATTTCGTTCGCTGAGAGCTGAAGCTGCTAACGACTCACGGTTCTGGCGTTTCTCGAGGACTTGAAGTTGCACGGCGGCACACATTTGTGTGCCTTCTCTGCGACGCGCCGATGGTAAAAGCAGAGGCCATCTCCTCCGTTGCGTCGGGACCGCGCCGCTGCCATCGTTGGTGGGATCGGTTCCGCTGTCTCTGGCTCATCGCTGCTCCCGGTCACCCCACCGAGGTCTTTCGCTGCCGCGGTGGCCGTCTGCTCACCGCAGGAGTCGAGGAGCCGCTGCGCCTCTCGGGCCAGCGCACGGAAGTCCCGCTGTGTCACACAACGCATGCTGGACAGGGTCCCTCTCATCTGCATCGGAAGGTTTCTCAGGAAGATGTGCTTGAACAGGAAATCGTCGTTGTCTGTGTCCCTCAGCTGCAGCATGTCTTCCATCAGGTCGACTGGCCTGCGTCCTCCCCAGTCGTGCAGGGCCAGGAGTCTTCTAGCCCTCTCCTCGGGTGAGGGCGTGAAACACTGGATGAGGGCAGCCTTCAGCTCGCCGTATTTGTCGTCAGTGGGCGGCTGCTGTACCAGGCTCCGCACGCATCGCGCTGTGCGGTTGTCGAGCTTTGCGATGACGTGGTAGAATTTAGTGTCATCCGCCGTTATTCCCCCGAGTGCAAACTGCGCCTCGGCCTGGAGGAACCACGAGTCCGGGTTGCTTATACATATGTAGGCAAAAATATATGAGCCACAGTGAGTACAGATATCCTGTACTAAATGACAGCTTGGACAGCTGTAACAGATGAGGAAAAAGCTAGTCCCTCCAGGATTTTCAGATGCTGCGATCACGTCAATTCACCCAAAATCAGCCAGTCAGCGCAACTATTGCATGACCTTGAAACTTTGTCCAATCACCGCAACTTCGCAACAATCGCTATAGCTAATGCCATAGCTAGTCGTAGCACCTAACACCGACACAAAGAAGCGACTCTGTCCCCGGTGATTGGTGCTCGCCGGAGGAACTAACCGAGGCAACAGTTGGACGGGAGCCGGATCGGAGTTCAAGTACAGCGGTGGTAGGAGACGGGGACCAGTGGAGGACCACCGGGGCCCCAGCCGGATAAGAGCCGGAATCGGAGCCCAGTTACAGCGGCGGGGCTCAGCGGAGGATCTACTGAGGAAGACGGCGGTAGGTGGCGGGGCTCAGCGGAGGATCTACCGGGACCCCAGCTGGACAGGAGCAGGATTGGAGCTCACCTACAGCGGCGGTGGGCGGCGGGACTCGGTGGAGGAGCGGCCGGTACCCCAGCTGGACAGGAGCTCAATTGCAGCGGGACTAGCAGCGGAGGGGGCTAGCTGAGGCCCAGCTGGATTTGAGGTCAGTTGGATCGGATACCAGCGACACCAGCAGAGATTGTTTTACTATCAACAGGTCAGTAAAAATGCCACCAAAGAAGGAGGAAATGGAAGAGATCAAAAAATCTCTGAACTTCTTGTCAGAAGAACTGACCAAAGTGGCTAGTCAGCAGGCTAAAATATTAGGGCTAATGGAAGAAGTCCGAGAATTAAAATTAACAATTAAGGAAAAAGACAAAAAAATTGCAGACTTGGAGCAACGCGTCGAGGATCTTGAACAATATTCTCATATGGATGATCTAATTATAAGTGGACTAGACATTAAATATCAAGCATATGCTCATGCTACAGCAGGAATGAAAGGTGAGGAGGCTCCCACAAGTGAATCAGTCTCCCTGGAAAACCAGGTGCTTCAGTTCCTTGAAAGTAGAAATATAAAGGTTGAAGCAAATGCAATTTCAGCCTGTCATGCTTTACCCAGAAAGGATAATAAAACAAAGAAATCAATTGTGATGCGCTTTGTGAACAGAAGGGTAAAGAATGACATACTGAGGCAGGCCAGAAAGCTACGGGGAACAGAAGTTTACCAAAATGAACATCTAACAAAAACTAATGCTGAAATAGCACAGCAAGCACGGATGCTGAAAAGACAAAATAAGATAGAGGCAACATGGACAAGAAATTGTAGAGTTTGGATCAAACTAAATGGAACACCTGAGGAAGCAAAGAGTATAATAATCAGAGATCTTACTGACTTATATAGATGAACACTGATTAAGAAAATTAAGAGACTATGATAATCCATATCCACACACACGGCGAGAATAGTTCTTTTGACATACCATGTCAATGTACTTTAAAAAAAACAAAACAAAACAAAACAAACAAAAAAACTTATGACTGACTTGAGTAGACATCAATTATCCCCAGTTGGAGGAAGTCATTTGACACAGAGTGAGGAAATTCAAACTCTGAAAATATGCCATTATGCTGAACATAAACTACAAGAGATGGAAAATGATATTGATCCTGATAACCACTTTTTCAATAATATTCATAATCATTGTGAATATTACAGTGAAAAGCAATTCAAAAGTCAAGTGCAACTAGATCGTAAACTATTAATAATACACTTCAACAGCAGAAGTCTTAACAAAAACTTTCCACAGATTCAGGACTATTTAAAAAAGCTAGACAGAAAATTTACAGCTATCGCAGTCTCTGAAACTTGGCTTAATGAAGAGCAGGCTCCTCTGATGGCAATAGAGGGATATCAGATGTTTCATATTAACAGATCTCAAAAAAAGGGTGGTGGTGTTGCACTGTATATTGATGACCTGTATAGGTGTAAGCTTGTAAATGGAATGTCCTTTGTACTACCAGGGATTTTGGAATGTGTTACTGTTGTGATTGACCAAGATAAAACAAAAAATCTAATTATAAGTTGTATATATAGAATGCCAGGAACTTGCATTGAGACATTCAGAGATAAATTAGTCGAGCTGTACAATAATATTACTAGTAAGAAAATGGTAGTAATTTGTGGAGATTTCAATATTGATTTACTAAATCCATATCAACAAAATGTAATTACAGAGTTCATGAATTCTATGTACAGCATGAGTCTATATCCCACAATAACACATCCCAGTAGAATCACAGTTCTCACTGCTACACTTATTGACAACCTGTTTGTTAATATTATTGATAAGAAAATAGAAAGTGGATTATTGATAAATGATATAAGTGACCATTTGCCAACCTTTGCACTTATCCATGGCCACACGGGGGCCAATACAGAAAAAATTTTAAAATCGTTCAGATACAAATCACAAAATGCAATCAGTTCTTTTAAAGAAGACTTGCTGAAACAGGACTGGACAAAAGTCTATGTATCAGATGTAAATGAAGCCTATGACACATTTATAAACATTGTAACCACTCTTTATGAAAAAAAATTGTCCATTAGTAAAGAAAAAGCTTAAACATAAATTTGTCGATAAGCCATGGTTAACCAAAGGATTACAAAAGGTGTGTAAAAAGAAAAATTTATTATATAAAGCTTTAAAGAAAAGGACAAAAGAAGCAGAGCAGCAGTATAAAACATACAAAAATAAGTTAACATATATAATAAGATGTAGTAAAAAAGACTATTACAGTAAAGAACTGGAGAAAAACAGAGACAATATTAAAAATACATGGACAATACTTAACAATATTCTTGGAAATAAAAACAGAAATACAAGCTATCCAACCAATTTTTCAAAAAAATAATAAAACAACTCAGAGTGTGAATGCAGCTTCACCTGCAGATGAATTTAATAACTTTTTTGTAAACATTGGTCCTAATTTGGCTCGAGAAATACCCATTACGGCACCCACAGGTGATACAATAAGCAAAAACACTGCTATAAAAGACTCCATTTTCATAAAGAACACAGACGAGAGAGAGGTCATTGAAATTGTTAAATCCTTTAAAAGTAAAACATCTATGGACTGTGATGGTATTGACATGCTCTTAGTCAAAACTATTATTGAATGCTTAGTGAAACCACTGATGTATATCTGTAACCTGTCTCTCCAAACAGGTATATTTCCCAATGCAATGAAAATAGCTAGAGTATTTCCGATATACAAGACGGGTGACAGAGGGGAATTCTCAAACTATAGACCAATTTCACTATTGCCGCAATTTTCCAAGATACTTGAAAAAATATTCTATGAGAGAACTGACAACTTCATACTGAAGAATAATTTATTGTGTGAGCAGCAATGTGGGTTCAGACACAAGAGGACAACTGCATTTGCTCTAATGGAATTTATAGAAAAAATATCAACCGCCGGTCTGTTGTGGTGAAGAGGGAGCTGAGTTCTAAGGCAAAGCTGTCGATTTACCAGTCAATCTACGTTCCTACTCTCACCTATGGTCACGAGCTTTGGGTAATGACCGAAAGAACGAGATCGCGGATACAAGCGGCTGAAATGAGCTTCCTCCGTAGGATTGCTGGACTCACCCTCAGAGATAGGGTGAGGAGCTCAGTCATCCGGGAGAGGCTCAGAGTAGAACCGCTGCTCCTCCACATTGAAAGGAGTCAGTTGAGGTGGTATGGGCATCTGATTAGGATGCCTCCTGGACGCCTCCCACTTGAGGTGTTTCAGGTACGTCCCACTGGGAGGAGACCCCGGGGCAGACCCAGGACTCGGTGGAGAGACTATGTCTCCCAGCTGGTCTGGGAACGCCTCGGTATCCCCTCTGAAGAGCTGGAGCAGGTGGCTGGGGAGAGGGAAGTCTGGGCTTCTCTGCTTGAACTGCTGCCTCCGCGACCCGGACCTCCAGAAAAGCGGTAGAAGATGGATGGATGGATGGATGGATATCAACCGCCGTTGAAAATAAAGAGTATTCAGTTGGGGTATTCCTGGATCTTAAAAAAGCATTTGATACAGTGGATCATAATTTATTATTAAAGAAACTACAAAATTGTGGTATTAGGGGGGTAGCACTGTCCTGGTTATGAAGTTACTTAAAGAATAGATATCAGTATGTATGTGTTGGTAACAAAAACTCACAGTTACTGAAGGTTACTTGTGGAGTCCCACAGGGTTCAGTTTTGGGGCCATTGTTATTCAATATGTATATAAATGATATATGTAAAGTTTCGGAAAAAAATGGATTTAATATTGTTTGCCAATTACACTAATTTATTATGCAGTGGAAGCAATTTGGAACAACTTTTGGATACACTCTGAAAGGAATTAGGAAAGCTTAAAGGCCAAATGTCACGTAACAGGGTACTTTAAATATCTTGAAACTAGATATAAAAGGGAACCGATCCGTTCGGGTCTTGGTGCATATGCTTCAGTAACAACGGAATATTCGTTAATTTAAAACTGCCGCGCTTGGCCTGACACGGCCCCTGGAATCGCCTGGGGAAGAAGGCGGAATTGACGAAATCGATTGTACCCTAGTTTGATGCTTGGGGTATTTCAATTGATTGTTTATATGGAGACTGGAAGGTTGAAGTGAGCAACAAGAAAGAAAAAATTGGATATTTCACCCATACCTTAAAACGGGACTATCAGGGACAGCTGGGTAATAAGGGACACTTCTCTGGGAAATGTTTTCTTACCTGTCAAGTGAGACGTTTTCGCCGTACTTCAACACCGTAAAAAGCTGCTATAAGGAACGGCGGAGCAACAAGGCACACCTCTCTGGGATCTGTCTGTTCCGCAACCGCTGCACAGCTCAACGTGTTAAACCATTGTCCTAATGACTTCTCATGGTAGTGAGAATAGCTCACGCTGAGCGATCAGCCCGCCCAGACAATTAAACTAATGAGTGACTCCACACTTCGAACAGTAGTGAGAATAGCTGATGCTGAGCGATCAGCCCGCCCAGACAGTTAAACTAATGAGTGACTCCACACTTCAAACAGTAGTGAGAATAGCTCCCGCTGAGCGATCAGCCCGCCCCAGCTGTGAGTGATCACACACAGGAGTGCTCCTCAAGACACTCAGTTTTTTTTCCAGTATATTTTTTCTTTTGGGCGTACAGAAATGGCAATACGCCCGTTTTTGCTAAAATTGCATTTTCCCCGTATTTTCCTTAAAATATTTGACAATAACAACACGAACTACATTTAAAACATTTCCCAGAAAAGTGTCCCAAACCACTCTGCCGTCTCCCACAGCCACGCTTGGCACCAAAATACGGCGAAAACGTCTCCCTTGACAGGTATGCGCCTCCATTTTCATATTGATCTGGTCAATTTCTTGACAGCAGCGGCTCTCCTCCACTGTAATAGTAATGGCTTCCGAAAAATCAATATTTATGGGGCGCCCTCGACAGACCCCCTCCGGCTTCGCAATTCTGGAGGCGATTAATGTCCAGTTCAATGACATTTTCCATTGGTTCTGCTCTCTGGTCATCGTTGGAACTGTTGTCATCAGACAAAGCATCTGATTCCGTCTCGGACGGCTCGAACCGGTAAGGTTCTATGCCTCTGTCACTGTCTGAACCACTGACAAAAAAAAAGACAAAACTAAACTAATTTGTTCACAATCGCTGTCACTTTCCGTCATGATTGTCCAATGTTGATAAGTGTGAATGTGGATAGGCAGGGCAGCCAGGGTACAACTGGTGATGTCAAAAACATGGGCGTGGTCTGGACTGGCTGTCACAAGCCAGCAAGCAAGGTGGGGTCTTCACCTGGTGTATTTTGTGCAATTATGTAAATACAGGTGGGTGATATGGTCTCCGGTATGAATATTTGGTTTAAGCTATGTGTATTTTATCTAAATTCGTTGTCATTTAGAAAAAAAAATTACGTGACATTTGGCCTTTAAACTGTGGTTTGATTCAAACAAATTAACACTCAATTTAAGTAAGACAAAATTTATAGTTTTTAACAACCATCACAACAACTTAGTATCTAAACTCAGTGTAAATGGTGTAGAGATTGAAATGGTATCCGAAACTAAATTTCTAACTGTGTTGGAAGTCACACAGGTTTCAGGTTCAAGTCCCCAGGCTGGCAGGGGTAGGAACCTTTCTGTGTGGAGTTCGCATGTTCTCCCTGTGCTGCGTGGGTTTACTCCGGGGGCTCCGGTTTCCTCCCACAATCCAAAGACATGCATGTTAGGTTAATTGGCTGTTCTAAATTGTCCCTAGATATCTGTTTCCTATAGGCCCTTAGAATAGAGGGTTAGTACTAGTGAAAGCGCTTTGAGTGGTCTTTGTGACTAGAAAAGCGCTATATAAGTGCAGGTTAGTTAGTTAGTTAGTTAGTTATATTAAAGGTAAAATATCCAAATCAAGTGCAATACTACACAGAGTGAAATATTTGCTGAATCAACCCACACTATACAGTGGGGCAAAAAAAGTATTTAGTCAGCCACCAATTGTGCAAGTTCTCCCACTTAAAAGATGAGAGAGGTCTCCAATTTTCATCATAAGTATACCTCAACTATGAGAGACAAAATGAGAAAAAAAAATCCAGAAAATCACATTGTCTGATTTTTAAAGAATTTATTTGCAAATTATGGTGGAAAATAAGTATTTGGTCAATAACAAAAGTTCATCTCAATACTTTGTCATATACCCTTTGTTGGCAATGACAGAGGTCAAACGTTTTCTGTAAGTCTTCACAAGGTTTTCACACACTGTTGCTGGTATTTTGGCCCATTCCTCCATGCAGATCTCCTCTAGAGCTGTGATGTTTTGGGGCTGTCGCTGGGCAACACAGACTTTCAACTCCCTCCAAAGATTTTCTATGGGGTTGAGATCTGGAGACTGGCTAGGCCACTCCAGGACCTTGAAATGCTTCTTACGAAGCCACTCCTTCGTTGCCCAGGCGGTATGTTTGGGATCATTGTCATGCTGAAAGACCCAGCCACGTTTCATCTTCAATGCCCTTGCTGATGGAAGGAGGTTTTCACTCAAAATCTCACGATACATGGCCCCATTCATTCTTTCCTTTACACGGCTCAGTCGTCCTGGTCCCTTTGCAGAAAAACAGCCCCAAAGCACGATGTTTCCACCCCCATGCTTCACAGTAGGTGTGGTGTTCTTTGGATGCAACTCAGCATTCTTTCTCCTCCAAACACGACAAGTTGGTTTTTACCAAAAAGTTCTATTTTGGTTTCATCTGACCATATGACATTCTCCCAATCCTCTTCTGGATCATCCAAATGCTCTCTAGCAAACTTCAGACGGGCCTGGACATGTACTGGCTTAAGCAGGGGGACACGTCTGGCACTGCAGGATTTGAGTCCCTGGCGGCATAGTGTGTTACTGATGGTAGCCTTTGTTACTTTGGTCCCAGCTCTTTGCAGGTCATTCACTAGCTCCCCCCATGTGGTTCTGGGATTTTTGCTCACCGTTCTCGTGATCATTTTGACCCCACGGGGTGAGATCTTGCGTGGAGCCCCAGATCGAGGGAGATTATCAGTGGTCTTGTATGTCTTCCATTTTCTAATAATTGCTCCCACAGTTGATTTCTTCACACCAAGCTGCTTATCTATTGCAGATTCAGTCTTCCCAGCCTGGTGCAGGTCTACAATTTTGTTTCTGGTGTCCTTTGACAGCTCTTTGGTCTTGGCCAAAGTGAAGTTTGGAGTCTGACTGTTTGAGGTTGTGGACAGGTGTCTTTTATACTGATAATGAGTTCAAACAGGTGCCATTAATACAGGTAACGAGTGGAGGACAGAGGAGCCTCTTAAAGAAGAAGTTACAGGTCTATGAGAGCCAGAAATCTTGCTTGTTTGTAGGTGACCAAATACTTATTTTCCACCATAATCTGCAAATAAATTCTTTAAAAATCAGACAATGTGATTTTCTGGATTTTTTTTTTTCTCAGTTTGTCTCTCATAGTTGAGGTATACCTATGATGAAAATTGGAGACCTCTCTCATCTTTTAAGTGGGAGAACTTGCACAATTGGTGGCTGACTAAATACTTTTTTTTACCCCACTGTATACCTTGTATCATTCATTAATACTCCCATACATGGCAGCACAGTTTACCCTCGGCCGGGGGATTGTGGGGATCGTGGGATCGTGGGTTCGATCCCAGCCCCCGACCAACAGTGATCTGTGTGGAGTTTGCATGTTCTCCCCGTGTTGCGTGGGTTTACTCCGGGATTTCTCCGGTTTCCTCCCACATGCCAAAAACATGCATGTTAGGTTAATTGGCTGTTCTAAATTGTCCCTAGATATTTGTTTCCTATAGGCCCTTAGAATAGAGGGTTAGTGTTAATGAAAGCGCTTTGAGTGGTCTTTGTGACTAGAAAAGCGCTATATAAGTGCAGGTTAGTTAGTTAGTTAGATATTGTACTGAAGTATGGGGAAATACATATAAAACAAACATATATCCAGTCTTTATGCTCCAGAAGAGAGCTATTATAATAATAAACAAAGCTGCTTACAGGGAACCAACAAACCCACTTTTTCTTAAATTAAAAGCTCTCAAGTTGAAAGATCTGGTTGACTTTAAAAATGCAGTAATAATGTTTAAAGTGAAGAATCTATCACTGCCCGCAAATATCCAAAAGTTGTTCCAAATAAGGGAGAAACTATCATTTCAGAGGAACATGTATATTTCAAAAACCTTCAGTGAGAACTACCACTAAGCAACACTGTGTTTCAGTGCAAGGAGTCAGATTATGGAACGATTTTGGACCTGAATTAAAATCATGTACAACGCTTGGACAATTTAAACAAAAACTAAAGGAAGAAATACTCCAAACATATATACAAGATGACATGTAAAATCACATAAAGATTGTCATATCCAGTCTGTGTTGTGTTGTAGCTTAGTTTTTTTGTCACATTTTGTCTTAGCTATGTTCTGAATTGTAATTGCTCTTGTTTTGTTTTTCTTTTGAATTCTTGGATGGAATATGGGTGGGCAATATAAGCTGCAGCTTCAGCCATCACCCATTTCGGATAACTTATGTTGAACTGTATAATCAGAGGAGTTATTGTCTAATTTGACCTTGTTGGATTTTCTTTCCCCCTTTGTTATATTATTCTGTTTCTTTTTTAATCTCTACTTTTAATCTATCCGAAATAATCTATCCGAAATAAAGATTCATTCACTTTCCCGCAATTTTGGCCAATCCTCGTCAACTTCTGCCAATTTCACCAATCAAATTTGTCTCTGACTGGCGCTTGTTATGTATGCAAACCTGGTGATGAATGAGGTGGAAATGGTGGTATCGTCAAACACAGCTTTATATACAATAAGTGAGGCCAATAAACGGCAAGCACCTAGCGTAAGCATCCAGCTCAAGACAGTGTGCCTATGGCAGCCCACCCCACTATATAGGGCAGTGTGGTGACGCGACAGGAGGTCGGCATCACCACACTGTACTTCACAATAAGGTGCTGTCACAACAGTGCTCAAACACTCAGTCTAACCAACTAAATGTATCGCTGCACCGTGTTCACTTCCATGTTTACAGTGAGTATTAACGAAACACATCAGCAAACAGAGTGTGTGATTTAAAAAAAAAAACAAAAACACTCACCCGCGAGGTTTCCAACACCGTCCCTTCCTCCATCTCCCCCAGCCTGCCAGTGGACGTCTCGCCACTTCTCCGTCCTGACCGCGTGTACAAAGCGCTGGGTTTGTGTTGAAAAATATCTGCCTGTCCCAAAGGCACCCAGTCATGGGAGTGTGCGTGAGAACAGACTGTTCTGTATGGGAATGCTAGTATTAGTAAGATGGCAGCCGGGTCAGACAGGGAATAGGCAGGGGTGGCGAACTACCGGTTTCCGGTGGTGACCCCACCCAGGGTATAAAGGATGAGAGCGTAAGAGGCTAGTCCTCTTTCGTCGTTGAACACCTGGCTTGCTGGAGAGTGCTGATCGTCTGTGGGTATTGTCACCGTGGTTACTATAATAAAGCTTCGTTAATAGTGACTACGCTCTGCTCATCATTGCCTGAATATGGACACAACATTTGGCGACAAGGTAAAAGCGGTTTTGGAGAGGTCAGTTGCCAACTTTCGGCCTTTTCTGGAAACCCCGGGCGAGCCGCCCATGCCTTGGCCTAGGTGGTTTGCCGCATTTACAGATTATCTGGTGGCTTTGAACCTCGGCGAACTTGAGAAGCTTCGCGTGAGGGCTGTCCTGGTTCATAATTTGGGCATGGAGGGGCAGAGGATTTTGGAAATGTTAGGATTAGCTGATAGCTTTGATGAAGTGGTGGCGCTAATGACGCGCTATTTTCGCGCCCCGGAAAAAGTCACTGTCCGGTCCATTCAATTCTGACAGCACCGCCAGTGGTCGGGGGAACCAGTGAGAAGATTCATTGCAGACCTCCATGAGCTGGCGAGGGAATGCAATTTTGGAAACCTGGAAGATGAGACAATATGGGACCAGCTTGCAGAGCATGTTTGCTGCCCTGCCGCCTGGTCCAGACTTCTGACCCACTCAGGTGAGCTGACGTTGACTGCCGCTATCGAGCTCGCTCAGCAATTCGAGGCAGCTGAGACAATAGCAAGTAGCCTTAGTGCAGGAGCTACTCCAACCCAGGACGAGCCTCATTTCAAGGCACTGTCATTGGACCCTGGTGATGAAGATAGCGGAGAGGACAAGTATGCCTCCGTGGTGAAGATAAGGTCCGCCCCAGGAACACCGCGTTGTTATGGCTGTGGGTCCCCAAAACACCACTATAAGTCCAGAGAATGTCCAACAAGGGGCAAGCGTTGTGGGAAGGGTGGGCTGCTGAACCACTTTGCCAGAGTGTGCATTAACTTTGAGCATAGGGGCTGACAGCGTGAGGCGGGTCCCTCGCAGAAGGCTCTCACAATTGTCCACGCGGTTTCCCCGTAGACTACAGGACATATCGGCTGTGAAGTATCACTAGATGGCGTTGAGGTTCCTCTTTTGGTGGATATGGGAGCTGTGATCTCCGTGCTAAACCTGGCAACCATGAAGAATTTGTTTCCCCACCACCAGATCCGGAAACAGCAGAGTCCCTATTATGGATACGGCATGAATAAATTGGCCATCTTGGGATTTGTGGAGATGGAAGCGAGATATAAAACCGTGGAGGTGCCGAATGCCCGCATCTACATCACCACTGCGGGGGGTCAACATAGTGGGGTGTAACTTATTCTATGGACTGAGATTCTCCATCACGAGTGTCACCGGTGACAAGTGGTTGGGCTGTGGACTGTGAGGCCGACCCACTCCAGTGGTGGAGAACGAGGAGGTGTGGGACCCGGACTGGCTGGATACCACAGGTGGAGTGCATGCTCGGTGCCACGAACCGACGCCCTGGGATGGACCCGATGCCAGTATCCAAGGTACCCTTGGTGTGGGAACTGGACAGCACGCTGGGACCCCCAGGGTGGCCAATAAGGATGAGGTGCCCACGCTGAGGACTGAGGGGGCGAGACCAGAGAGTGGAGTGTTGAAGCGCTCCAAGCGACAGCCTGCCAAGAGGACTTCGAACCGGACCCGCGAGCTGACTGGTTCCATGAAGGATGCCCGTCCACACAGGAGTGACCCCAAGAAAAGAGAAAGGGCTTCGCTGCGGGTTGGAAACATGGTTCGGCCCAGGGTTGAGGCCCGGATGAGAGGGGCTCATGGTTCACGCAAGCAGCGTGACCCATGAGTTCCAGGTGTGCCGTTCCACGCAGTTCCAGGTGGAGGCTGCCCGGGGCGAGGGGTATTTAGGCCTATTGGACAAGACATGGAGGCACCCTAACGAGCTGCACCGCGCAGTGGAGAAGAGGAGACGGTGCAGCCCAATCCCAGAGGCCAAGAGACAAAGGCACTCTGGGAGGGTCCCACCAAATGACTGAGGGCATGTTATACATGTGTGTTTTAGTTCCAGCCCAGGTCATGTTGCATATCGTTGACACTATTGTGTCTGTGCCCCGAATATTATCTCTGTTTAAGTGTTATGGTGGATTTTATGAAACGGATTTTGTAGTGCGGGCAGCGCGGTGGCAGAGTGGTTAGCACTGCGGCAGCACAGCAACTCACCCTTGGCCGGGGGATCCTGGGTTCGATCCCAGCCCCCGACCAACAGTGATCTGTGTGGAGTTTGCATGTTCTCCCCATGTCTGTGTGGGTTTACTCCGAGATTTCTCCGGTTTCCTCCCACATGCCAAAAACATGCAAGTTAGGTTAATTGGCATCAAAACTGGGGATTCTAAATTGTCTTTAGGTATGACTATGAGAGTGAATGGTTGTCTCTCTGTGTTGGCCCTGCGATGGACTGGCAATTTGTCCAGGGTGTACCCTGCCTCTCACCCAAAGATGCTGGGATAGACTCCAGCCCCCCGGCAATCCGAAAAGGATTAAGCGGAAGAAGATGGATGGATGGATTTTGTAGTATAAGTAAGAGACTTTTTTGTATAATTTGGTAATTTGGATGTGTTGTATACATTTTAAAGAGGTCCAAACACTGAGTGGTTTGAGATATATTTAAAAAAAATAAAAGAAGAAGAGAAAATTTTGTTAAATTTATGCTAAGCTATGATCACTGAGTTGATCGTCTAACAAATGTACAAGGGAACAGAATTTGATTTTATGACGTGAAGTAAAAGAAGGCTAACTGTGCTTTGTTTTGCCCAACATGTTGAAGTGTTTGTGTGATGCCCAGATGTGGGGGTGGGTGTGTTGGGGTGGAGGCCACCAATAGCGTTGCTGCTGTAAATTATATTTATACTAACTGTTGTTCATTGTGTTGTGGTGACCCACCACAATCTACTTGGACATTCATAACACTCAGCTAGGGCATGAAGCAGGACAATTTGCATACGGACAGAGAGCCCCTCGGGGGACAACTAGTTAATCACGCGATTGATATGTATGGACTGATATCAATATGTAAATGTGCCATGCATTCTCTCTTGTCCTATTGTTATACATCCCCGGAGTAAGGAGAGGAGTCTGGTGCCAGTTAATCAAGCAATCGATATGTATTGACTTATATGTATAGCAATATGTAAATGTGCCATGCATTCTCTCTTGTCTGTATAAAAGAGCTGACTTTACATGCCACAAGAGCGCACACACACACAGCACAGCACAGCACACAGCGCTACTGTGTGTCTCATGATGATGGAGGAATAAAACTCTGAAACCTTCAGCTCGCCGTGTCTCGCCTGAACTTATTTTGTTCCTCCACAGTGTATGTTTCGGAGGTGTTGGGGGATTAATTTAATTAGAAACATGGCTTTCTTTATTTTGGACTGTTTTAGGATATGGTGGCAGAATAACCCGCCTAGCCGTGTAGGGGGTGCTGGCAGTCTACCCAGCCCCCCAGCCTTGGTTGTGTGAATGGATAGGTTTGTTTGTTTATTTTGTACATAAAGTTTTTCTATGTTACTTCATGAATCGGGTGACAAATTTAGGTGGGCTGACCTGTGTGCATGATTTTTTTTTGAAGGAGGGGGTGACATGGTTTTATGACCCAGTGACCACACACAGACTCAAGAATAGATTCAATTAGATTTATTAATGTAATGTGTGTGTGAATGCGTGCGTGTGAGTGTGTACAGGAACAGCAGGGGACAGAGCAGGACACCGTGCGGCCTGGCAACCTTGGGAACACACAGAAGCGTGACAGTTAGCAGATGAGACAGTTGGTGATGGATGATTAGTCAGAGGCTTACTGGGTGTGCAGATGGTGGGAGGCTCAGGTTCGGCTCGGCAGCTGCGGCCAGGGAGACAGTTTCCGCTGTTGGGTGTTGTTGCTCCTGCTGGAGTGTAGATGTGGAGGAGTGGTGTGCTGGGAGAGAGGGTAGGAGTCCGCCACCACAGAGGAGGAAAGGATCCGCCGCCAGGGCGCTCCACCTGTGCACAGGGGACTGGAAGATAAGGTGAGTGAGGAATGGTAGCTTACGTGAGCTGTGGACGATGTCCCTCAGGCGTTGGGACAGCAGGCTTGGGTAGCAGAGGACTGTAGACTCAGGCAAGGGTGAGAGGATAGACGGATGAAGCTCCTCTGGAGCGCAGTGAGACATCTCCGCCCAGAAGCCTGGGCAGAGCCATCTAAATAGGCTCAGTCCTGATGGGAAGCAGGTGTGCGCCCAGCTGCTGGCAATCAATCACGGAGCAGACCATGACAGGGGGAGGGAATGTTATGTATGGGAATGTTAGTATTAGTAAGATGGCGGCCGGGATGGACAGGGAATAGGCAGGGGTGGTGAACTACCGGTTTCCAGTGGTGACGCCACCCAAGGTATAAAGGATGAGAGTGGAAGAGGCTAGTCCTCTTTCGTCATTGAACACCTGGCTTGCTGGAGAGTGCTGATCATCTGTGGGTATTGTCACCATAATTACTATAATAAAGATCCATTTATAGTGACTACACTCTGCTCATCATTGCCTGAATATGGACACAACAGAGATGCCGTAAAACCACAAACACAACGAGCCACTCTAACACTACAACCAGTGTTTGAACATGTTACACATCTTTAGAGGTAAAATCATTACTACATCTGGTCAGTTAGCTTTAAAGCTGTGAATCTCCAGTCTGGATGGACAAACACACCCACCCACTCCTTCCTTCCCCCCGCCGTCCCACTGTAAATGAAAGATGTGTGTCTGAATGAGCTGTGCATGGAGATCACCTATTATTGCTACGTCCGAAACTGTTGTATTCTGATTGTGACCGAGTCATGACTGAATGAACACTTTCTGTCTGCTGCTGTGGAATTACCTGGCCAAACTACACATCGTCTCAACCGCAACGTTGATTTTAGTAAGGGAAGTGGGGGAGGGCTCTGTGCTTATGTGCATCAGACTTGGCATAAAGCAGCAAAATAATTCATAGCCACTGTTCACTGGACTGAGAGGCCATGTCCTTCCTGTGCTGGCCTTTTTATCTCCCCCCAAGCTAACTACAGTAATTTCAACAGCCGTTTACATTCCTTCTGATGCTAACATTAGCTTAGCACTCAATCACCTCCAGCACATTGTCAGCAGGCAGCAAAGAGATCACCTCAACCCAGTCCACATTATTGCAGGGGATTTTAACAAAGACTTAAAGACTGAACTCCCCCAAATTCTACCAACATGTTAAAAGTGTCCCACAAAAGGGGAAAGAACACTGGATCATGTTTATAGCAACACTAAACATGCCTACAGAGCCACCCCCTCCCACACCTTGGACAATCAGACCATCCCTCTCTATTACTGATTCCTGCCTACACCCCCCTTAGGAAGAGTCCCCCCCCAAAACAAACAAACAATTAAAACCTGGCCTGGAAACACTCTTCTCCAGCTACAAGATTGCTTTGCCTGCACTGATTGGAACATCTTTGAACAGCAGGCCCTGGACTCCTACACCAAATCTGTCCTTTTCTACATCAAATGCTGTGTAGAAAATGTGACAGTCACCAAACACATCCGGGTATTTTCAAACCACAAACCCTGGATGACCACTGAAGTCCAGGCTCTGATCAGAGCCCGCAACTCAGCCTTCAGACAGAGGGACAGCTCTCTGTACAGCACTGCCAGAGCAAACCTGAGGAGAGGCATCATCATAATCATCATCATCATCATCATCATCATCATCATCTGTCATCCGTGGACGGAGCAAAAGAAGCTGCAGCAACATGTTGGGCCCAAAGTTTCCTGTCCTTCATCAGCCTTAACACTTCCTGCTCCTCAAGCCTCATGTCCCTTTTGATTGTGTCGGGATAACTGACTCTTTGTCTGCCATGGCTAGTGCGACCACTGACTGGAGTCCAGAAGACTAGGTGGGAAACAGGTTGGTCCGCTGCACGTAGGCAGTGTCCGGCAAACTGTAGACATCTCACTTTTATTGCCGTTGTTATGAGGGGTAATTTTCCATACACAACTCTGTTAGGAATATGGTCCTTCCAACTTATGTTCAATGCTCTCCGCAATAGTTGTGTATAACATCCATCTATACGCGCTTCTGGTTCTCTTGTGATGGTTTATGTTTCTGACCCATGGATTCTATGCAGACTCTGAATATGTTGATCTTAAGTTGTCAATCAAGATTGGATTTCCAAATTTTCTCCAGCTTGTTACATGCCTTCCAGGCTTGAGCTCTCCTTGATTTGAAATCAAGAAAAGAGTCAGGCACATGTGATCCAAGATATTTGAAATTTGGAACATTCTCCAATGCGACCCCTTTCTTGGTTTTAATGTTATTTGTTGGGCCAAACCTTGGTTTTTCCTTTGTTCAGATGAAGGCCAACTGCATTTGAAGCAGACTCAACGCTATGAAGGAGAGATTCTGCTTTCTCTACTGATGTGGCAAGTAGGGCAATGTTGTCAGCAAAGTCCAGGTCATGAAGATGAACCTTTGAATGTCTGCTGCTCCTTCTAGGCGCAGCAGACACTATAGGACTATACCTGTGTCCTCATACTCAGAAGAGTTCAGAAGAAAGTGCTTGGCACATGATGTAGTCCAAACAATGATGAAAATATATGGAGCCAAGGTGTCACCTTGCAAGACACCTGCCGAGATCTTGGAATGTTGTCTAATCCAACCATTTTTCCTGGACTCATTTGGTTGAGAGCAATGTTCAGTTCATTCATGGTGAAATCATTCATCTTGATAGGTAGCATGCCATCTACTACTGGGCTGACATAAAAAATGGCACCGTCCACTTGTCGCAGTTCGCCCAGAAGAGTTCAAAAGTGATTGAGCCATGCAGAATTCCTTTCATCTACTTAGCCTCTTAAATATACTGATTTTTCTTCCTGTAATGTCGTTTATTACTTTCCATACTTCAAGGTGTTGGTTGGAATATTAAGCATGCTGAACTTGGGAGAGCTTTTCCTCAAGTAGATGCTGTTCCTCGTAAAGGTATGTTTATTTTAAATCATCACAAGCTTTTGAGAGGTTGTTTCCATTGGTGATGGCATCTTGAAGGGATGTTCTAGCAGACTGTACTCTCTGGGACTGTGAAAGATTCTTGAGTGATGATCTAGATTTCTTGGGTAGTACGGTTGAGGCTGCACTAATACAAGCTTCAGACAAGTGATTGTAGCTGTCCTCATCAGTGAGAGTGTTGGACTCGTCCTCTAGAGGGCTGAATCTGTTGGTTACTTCCACAGCATTTTGTTGTTGAAGAGCTTCATTCTTCCACAGACATTTAAAGTTAACAGCTTGATGGTTGCTACTATTGCGTTTTGGAGCACATAGACTAAGTTGTAATGTAGCTGTTACAATTCTATGGTCTGAGCCAACTGTTGAAAATGTACTGTATGCTTCTGCATTGTATAAAGAGTTGCACCACTTCTTTCGGACCAGGATAAAGTCTATCTGTGCCTTGGTAGAGTCTAGGTACTTGAAAGTCCATGACTTGCGTTCAGGCTTTCTAAAGGTTGTGTTACCAGTGATTAGATTGAATTCCTCAGCAAAGATTTGAAGGTATTAACCATTTCAGTTAGTTTTTGAGTGAAAAGAGTGCACTCTGTAACTAGATTCGAGTTTGGCATTGAAATCGCCACATAGTGGGAGTACATTGTGTGACGGAATATTCCTTGTCGTATCTGACAGATCTTTGTAGAAAGCAGTAATCTCTTCTTCATCTGAGCTGTTGGTAGGACTGTAAGCACAAATGACTGTAGTTTTTGGGTTACCAACAAATGTTGCAACAATAATTCTGGGGTTCACAGTGACAAAGGATGATAAGCACTGTAGGACACTCTGGTTCAAGAGAAATCCAACTCCCCCTACTGCGGCTCCTGATGAGTTCTTCGTTGCCGATGATGCAATGACTGTATATCTGTTGGACACCTTGTCCATGTCATACTTCAGGTCATGGGTGAAGTGATGCTCTTGAATGCATATCACATCAATTCCCTGTTTTGCTGTTGAGTTTGAGAGCTCCCATAGGGAGTGTGGTTGGTTCAATGTGCATGCATTGAAGGTATTCACAAGAACCTTGTGTCTACATCTCTGAAATTTTGATTGTTCTCCAGTTGGTCCTTTATCAACCGCTGCCTTCCTGTGTAGATTTAAGGCAAAGGCGTCATGCGTCAGAGTATTCTGAATGGATTTCCTGAATGATGAAAGATCGGGGGCTTTAACCCTGGTACTGCTGTTTGCTTCTTCCATCTATCTATAAATCCAAGATCTCTCTGTTTGTTTGTCTGTCTGTCTGTCTGTCTGTCTGTCTGTGTGTTCCTCAGATATCTCTCAAACCATTCGTCACACTGACCGAAGATTTTAAATATGCTTTGCTGAAGCTACGAGGGTGTGTATCCCCAAATATGGAGTCCTTCCATCAAAATATGTCACTTTTATCAATACAAGTTTAGCCACCGCTGTGTGACTGCTCTATGTCTTCATCCCCTGGCTTCAAGAAGTGCGGCCAGGGTTTCCGATTGACCCCGTGTTCATTGGAGAATATGCCGCATCACGGCCATGCTGACTGGATAACACAGCATCACAACCTGTCAGTCACCACAACGCTTTGCAAACAAAGATTTTAGATTTTAGAAGTTCTTTGCTGCTGAGGTTACAAGGGTGTGCATCCATGAGTATGGAGCTGCTCAGTCAAAATATATACCATAAAGCTGCGTATTTGCCACAGAGAACATGAGGTGTGGGGGAGGGGGGTGGGCGCTCCTGGGGACCTGTGCATCCACGAGAGTGGAGCCACTATATACCATAAAGTTGAGTAGGTCTTATGGATATAGTCGCCATAGAGAACATGAGGTGTGTGGGGGGGGGGGCGTGCGCTGGGGACCCTTGCATCCATGAGTATGAAGCCACTCAGTCAGAATATATACCATAAAGTTGCATAGGTCTAATGAATATATTTGCCATAAAGAACATGAGGTGTGTGTGGTGGGGGGGGGGCTGCCGGAGACTCACTGCCAGGGACCCATGGTGCCGCAATGACATCATTGGCACACGGGTAAGGCACCAGCCGAGACTCCTATTAACCAGCCAACACCGGTGTCCCACCATGCGTTCCATGAACGTTCGGGGTGAGGCACGCTCAGCCCATCCGGTCAGTGGTACATGAAAGTCCCGGCTGCTGCTTCAGCGGACACATGCTTTGACTAAACGAAAGCAAGACGCAAAAATGTCCAAATAACGAAATAAATCATTTTTATTTAACTATTTAAAGACAAATGGGCAACACTGATGCAAAACTTGCAGCCAAATGGGTCATTCTGCTCTGTGTGTGTGTGTGGGATGGGGGGGTGACACTGGTGAAGGGATCGGCGCTGTACCGTGGATACCCAGAATTTCCCTCTGGTGATCAATAAAGTATACAAGATACAAATACAAATACAAATAATAATGATAATAATAATAATAATAATAATAATAATAATAATAATAATAATGTTCAGTGTTTTGTACTTATAATATTGCTGAAATATAAAAGGATGCTCTATAATGGGTCTCAAATATTTGTAAACGTGTCCTGTTATAGTATTGCATGACTTTATTGATGATAGCCTATAAACTAACCATGTAAACTAAATTATAATGGTGACTGAACAACTCACATTCCTCAAAGTGCAACATACAATATTCATGAATATAACTCATAAAAAATCACACAAATAAGTGATCTGACAAAAAATAAACAAGCGGTTCTTAAACAGTGGGTAATATTGGATGTCCCATTCATTTTCAATTATTCTGTAATTAATATTCACACAATCAAATAAATCTCAGTTCAGTCCCTTTCATATTTGTCAAAGATTAACATGTGTGATTGCCTACATATTGTCATGATTTGCCCCTCAGGGCAGAGAAAGACAGACCCAGATGCCAACTGCAGTTTGTGGCATTTATTAACAAAACATAAAGTTCTAAGGTGCATGAATGTAAAATTCCAAACAGGTAACAGGGTAAACTTACGTATCAGGTAGCAGAAAAACTCACCAGAGCAGGGTTAGGGCTCTGGTGACAAGGAGAAGCTATCATTAAGAGTGCCAGCTTTTACATTAAGAGTGCCGGTGTAACGGCTTTTACATAGCGAAGCAACTATATTTTACATTTACATTTTACATATTTTATAACTATACTTTATCATGGAGGGGCAAAAATGCAAGGAAAAGAAGGTTGGCAATTGAAGGCGGTTGGTGTTGTTGCCTTTTCATCCGCATCATTCTCGTAGTAACACTTTTGTTTTGGTTATTTTTTAAGTTGTTCCACTGTCTATACACCGTAGAGAATAGTTATGTTTGTTCCTTAATGCCACTATCAGCTGGACAAATTATCTGCTACTGTACTGCTAAAATAATGCAGCTACCACAGGCTGTCTGTTTCTTAAGAGAGGCTATATACAGGAATAACACAGCAAACATCACTTTGAATCCCACCTGTCACAGCACTTATCACTCCACTGATTGGAAATATGATGACACTCCTTACTCTTCAAGGCAAGGTTAATTTCATCATGGAATTCCTCCTTTCTGAAGCAGTGATGTCCCTTTGGGCAGCTTAACACTCTAAGTGTGCAATGGCTTACAGTGCGTCTCTCCCCTGTATTGCTACCTGCTTGACCAACGAAGCAGACTAGTGTTTTCCTGAAGATCTACATCATCAATATAGGGGAATGGTGGTCGTTGGGCATACCCACACCTGGCCAGGAATTGGGCAGGGTTGTGTACCCCATTTTGGCGGCTGATCGTACCCTCATTATGTCGGCAGGCCAGGTGGGCAGGGTGTAGAGAGATGCTTTTTTACCACAGGATGCTACCCTTTTTGTTACATGATGCCATTTGGGGCACGGATGTACCAAAGCAATTTCAGATGGAAAGCACAGGAGTGAGGGTCCTTCATTCACTGTTTCCTTTGGTGAGAGTGGGCAAGAATACCTTGTGGATTGAAACACCTAATTATAGGCTACAACCATTTGTAAAATTTATGACACAAAATAGAATGGCTCTTGGTCAATTAACTGCCACCCATACGGGCGTGTGCCCTGTTATAGAAGGTTATTGTCGTACTTTTACCCATGAAAATAATCCAAATGGTCATATTATTACTTCGGTTACACACAGCCTCATTGCTTTGGAGGCTGCTGCAGCTGAGAATAATGTCGCCGATGCACAAAATTGATTAAGTTGGTGATTCTCTCCATGGAGAAGTCTCATCATGAATTTGTCAGTGATTTTTATAGTGATAATTTTGGTCTTTTCCTGTGTGAGTCCTTGTGTCCGTAGTATAATGATGAGGCTGGTTCATATAAACTTAATGATATGTCTTCATACAATTGCTGCAGATGATGAGGATGGTAAAGGGGTGATACTACCCTTAAAATGTGTGAAGTTTGCAATGTCTAAATCTATTTTGAGTTCTTCCATATCATTTTCTACGTTCTTATTTGACACAGTTTAAATTGATTTTGATTATATTCACACTTATCACTTTTAATGACATTCATTTTTATTGCTACACACGTTATCATAGCCTTGTTTAAGTTTAAACTACCTCATGAAATTGCTGCTAGTCTGCAAAGACGCATAACAACATGTAAATCCTTACACATATATGTCTTTATATCACTATTCATTATTATTCAATTTACTTTACAGCCACTTTGATTGTTTTTCTTTTAATTGTGATGTTTTGTTAAGCATCAAGGGGGGAATATGATAGGAAAATTCTATATTATTGTTATATTATTCTTATATTATTCCATGACTTTTCTCTATTTTATGTCTGATATATTTTTGGTGAATTTTATGAGCAATTATTCTCTATGGCTTTCATGCCCCAGAGTCTGAGCGGATGTGCGTGTGAATGCATGTGAGGGCAGGTCAGCAGAGACCTAAAGGATGACCCAGTCTACACTGATAATCTCTGTTTTTATTGACTTGCTCTGCTAGTTTCTGTGACCAAGGAATGTGCTAAAACTCCCAGTTCATGAAGATTAGATTTATGGGCACTTTTCACAGTCTCCAGATGTACCCCAAGGATGTCTCCTTCTTTGTTTATCTGTTCTGAAGGGCTATAAAATACCAAGCTCAGAATGGATGGTCAGATTGATGCATGAACAACTCTGTGGGCTGTTCTATGCACTCTCCAGTATCTCCTGGCCAGAAATAAATGGCTCATAACTCAGAATCCGCCTATTGAATTTTTGACTCAGTCTCATTTAATTCAATTTTATCCTATCAACCACTGTTCCATGTTTTCACCATTTGTGAATAATGGCTCTCACAGTGGTTCACTGGAGTTCCAAAGCTTTAGAAATGGCTTTATAACCTTTTCCAGACTGATAGAGCTCAATTAGTTTGTTTCTCATTTGTTCTTGAATTTCTTTGGATCAGAGCATAATGTCTAGCTTTTGAGGATCTTTTGGACTACTTCATTTCGTCAGGCAGGCCCTATTTAGGTGATGGGAAGGTTCACCACTGTTCCATGTTTTTGCTATTTGTGGATAATGGCTCTCACTGTGGTCACTGGAGTCACAAAGCTTTAGAAATGGCTAGAAAATTGAACTCAGCTTTCAAAGATGTGATAAACCACAGTTAATTTATTTTTTAACAGGGGGCAATCACTTTTTCACACAGGGCCATGTAGATTTGGATTTTTTTTTACCCTTAATAATAAACATCTTCAATTAAAAACTGCATTTTGTGTTTACGTGTGTTATCTTTGTCTAATATTTAAATTTGTTTGATGATCTGGAACACTTAAGTGTGACAAACATACAAAAAATGAGAAATCAGGAAGGGCCAAACACTTTTTCACACCACTGTATTTAGTCACAACAGTGCACAGAGTACTTTTTTTTTACTTTAGATATTAATACCACACTATTCACTTGACTGTAGTGACGTGTGGGTCAAGACCAAGGAGAACATGAAAAGTCAGAGCCTATATTTATTTATTTATTTATTTGCCATTCAATCAAGATGGAATAAGATTTGCTCTCCACAATACAAGCAGGTACTCTGTGTTCTGCTGTGACTGAATATTGTGTGTAATTTTTTGTGTGTTTTACTGCATACACCCTAATGCTTCCACTTACTTTTGCCACTCAGTGTTTTTTTAACTGATATGAGTTCCGTTCGGTGACATCATACGCATACCCTCTATACAGTCAAAGGTGTACAGGGTGTACAGTAGAGCACTTAGCACGCAGCCCTGGGGGGAGCCAGTGCTAAGAGACAGTGTGGAGTGGTGGGGGCCACGTCTGACTGTTTGTGGGCGGTTTGGGTAGTTAAAGTGCATAGCTCTAGTAATATTGGTGAAAAATGGAAAAAAGAAGGGAAATTATGATAAATGAGAACAAGGAAGTGTTGCAGGGGAATGAAGATAATAGTGCTCTCTTAAATATACCATTCACAAAGGGAGAGCTGAATCGTGCTGTCAGAAAAACTAAAATGTCATCAGCTGGAAAGAATCAGATATGCTACATTATGCTAAACCAAGTCAGTGAGTCAGTCAAAGTAATTTTACTGGAGTTACGTATCAGGTCTGGGAGAAAGGGACATTGCCACAGGTATGGAAAGAAGCAGTAGTTGTACCGATACGGAAGCCACGAAATGATCTTCTCTCTCTGGATTACCAAAGTGCTTTACAGATCCTGCTATCCACCCATTCACACACACATTCATGCACTGATGGCAGCAGAGCCGCCATACACAGGCACTGGCCAGAACCAATAGGAGCAACTGGGAGTTCAGTGTCTTGCTCAAGGACACTTCAACATACAGACTGCAGACAGAGTCTGGTATATGGTAAATGAAAGACTGATGTATTATATAGAAAGTAAAGGCTATATGTCAAAATATCAGAGTGGGTTTAGGAAGAAATACAATGAACTCTGTTTTATGTTTGAAACATGAAAAAAGGAGAGCACTAATCAATAAGGAAAGTGCCGTGGCTGTTTCTTTGACATAGAAAAGGCTTATATGATGTGGATTGAAGGATTATTAACTAAATTGAGTAAAATGGGGTTAAAGGCCAAATGTATAAATGGTTTAGGGATTTTTTTTATAGGGAAGAGTGATTCAGGTGAGGATTGGGAGGAACTATTCAGGAAATTTTAGGGACGTCACTGTCTCCCCTCCTCCATGAGTGCAGAAGGAACTGCCTCCATCTTGTGGTCAACTATAAGAATTGCATTCTTTCATAAATTTACCTCCAAATTAAACTGTGAATCGATTAAGCCGATTTATAACCAAATCGAGCTTCCAAATTAACTTCAAAGCAATCCATATTATTCAGAATAACCTAAATTTAAAATCAATTTAAAGTTTATATGCCAAAAGCAGCGAAGGTAGGTGAAATGCAGGATACGGGATATTTGCCAGGGTCATATAAACTAATGCCCTGACTGTGTTTGAGTGTCAGCATGCTCCACTTTGGACTCTGGTCCAGAATGAATGGTGCTCCATTGGCTGCTTTTTGTCAATAAATCTGCTTAAAACTTTTACTCTGCCTGATTTTTGAATCCTTAAGAGGAAATTTTTCCAGTGGGACCATAGTATCTCTCTGGCTGAAAGGGAACTGCTCTAAGACTGTGCACGGCAAACAAAGTCCTCCCACACCTGCTCAACAGCTGGGTTGAAGCAGTAAGGCAACAGAGAGGCTACCCAAATCAGCAGGAGAGTGAAGAGGTTGAACTTTAATCTGGGCAGAGGAAAGAATAAATAGATTTATTCCTAATTTTAAAAGGGAATATGTTGTTGTGAAAATCCTAGGTTGAGAATATATAAAAATAGGGGTAACTCAAACAGTACTGAAGAAAAAGGGAAGA
This sequence comes from Pholidichthys leucotaenia, assembly GCA_020510985.1. Taxonomy (NCBI): domain Eukaryota; kingdom Metazoa; phylum Chordata; class Actinopteri; order Cichliformes; family Pholidichthyidae; genus Pholidichthys; species Pholidichthys leucotaenia. The sequence goes on along the minus strand of CM035842.1, from coordinate 141,550,611 downwards.
ATAAATGTTGTGGAGATTGTTATTGTTGTGCGTGTATGGTGAAGTTTGTGTGCTGAGAGTGGACAGAAATGGAGAAGGGAGTTTGGTTTTAAAGGAAAATTGAAGGCTGATGAATGTGGAAATTTTGTGCAGGGTATAAGGGAAAAGTATGGATTGACCGAGGCGCAGAAGTGGTTGGAAGAAGGGAAGAAAAAACTTAAGACTGAGAGACTGATGCTGCAACGGTGAGATTAAAAATAATAAACATGACAAAAAATTTTTAAAAAGACACTGTATAATGGTTGGTCTGTTTCTCCATTAATCCCAGACAATGACGGTGGCTGTGGTCTTGGGCTGGATCCACCTCTCTACCCCAGCAACAGCGTGTGTTCCTCTCCAGACCCACTGAAATCGGCTCCTCCCTCATCAATGACGACCCTCTCCTCCATCCATACTACAGTAAAGAAAGAATTAAAAAGGAAGGGACATGGAAAGACCAGACAAACAGATGATCAAATGACCACATGTAAGTAAAATACATTATATAGTTGTTTTTTCTATTTCGCAAATGTGAGGTGTTAAATTTGATCAAATGGCATTAAAAAGGTCTTTAAGTATTTAATTTGCTTTTCTGATAGCGGCTCAAATATTGGGTCTCATTCAAGAACATTTTAGTGTTAGTATGTGTAAATCATGTGTATTTTGCCAGTAAGCTGTGTTAGTACTAACAAGCCACTCCAGATTCAACAAACTGCTCGTATGTTCTCTGTTCTCCAAGCATGTGTAAACAGCATTCGTGAATCATCTGTAATCAGTGTGTGTTTACAAGAATTGAAAATTGCATAAATGACGCCTAAAACTGACTCTAAAGTCACATTTCACAGTAACTGACCAGCAGTTTACAACAGGAAGACACAGCATAAGCCTGAATGTAATGCTATGTTGTAAAAACCATTTTCACTGTTTTGGAACGGCATTATTTTATATAACTATGGCATAAAATACACCAAAAATTGGATTTCAGATGGGCGCCGTGATCTGCTTTCAAAACTGTACATATCCATGTTGCACTGTGCTGAGACTCTCCTGTCACAAACCTGGGTTTGGTGGTTTGAAACCCAGTTCTGACTTATTGCTATTTTTCCCTATTTTCCACCAGGCACTTCAGGGAGCTATTGGGCCTTCGCTCCCTGACAGCTCGGGCACGCCCCCTCCTCCTGTCAAATGCCATCAACTGTACTTCATTACGGGTGTTTACACACACATACAGACACACCCCATTCATTCCCATTCACACGCTCATACACTCACTCATGCACACCAGGGTTTAATTATGTCCAAGCCACGCTTCCTCACTCCGGCAATCTCTTCCCTCGTTAGCATTATGATTACAAATACGCTGCGTTTGTGGGAAGAGACTGTCAGAGCATTCACCCTCATACATGTCTGCACGTTCCTTCATGTATGTGTATTCACTGCCTTTGTGCTGATTCAGCCGGACATTACAAGACGGTCATTCCTTGATGTTAGCGGCTGGCCCTGCCTCACTCCCTCATCCACCAGACTGCATGGACAGCCCCGGATCACTCTAGTTCCTTAAGTTTCATGTTTGCCATTCTCCCTGTGCAGACAGCAGCTCTGCGGCACTAGGCATTCTTCACTGGGCTGTAGAGCATCCGGGTGGTGTTCCTGTTTGTCTGGTGGTCTTTATTTCATTATTGCAATGCTCTGTATTTTTGTGGTCTACTGGACTTGTTATTTTGTTATGGTTTCAGTTAATAAATGGCATGATCTGCTCCCGCGTTTGGGTTTTTCATTCCTTCCCTCGTGCGCCGCGTAATGGCGCACGAGGAATCATGACACTTTCCCACTTTGCAGAGCATTATGACACATTTCAACAACTTGATTTTAAAATGTATGTGTAAAAAGCATTAAAAATTAGCTAAATTTCACAGTATAGTGTGGAAATAAAGGTTACTTCAAGGAAGTAACCTTCATCTTCAACCTTCAACCTTCACCTCCTCCTCAAGGAAGCCGAGGAGGAGGATGCGGAGGGGGAGGAGGACAGCAGTGGAAGAGGAGGGGCCGTGGCCTAGGAGGGAACACACCCCCACAGTGGAAATAAGTGATGTGTGTCATCAGTGTGGACAATGGGGTCACTAGCAAAGAGAGTGTCCCCAAAAGCAAGACCGGCCGCTGGGAGGGGGAGGAGCCCATGAACCACATCCACTACAACAAAACTGGACTGCATGATTAAGACTAAAACAGATAAGTGGACTCACTTTTACACATACAGTATACAGGAAACTGACATAGCAGACATTTTCCATTTACCTGACTTTAATCTAATGTTAACAATATAGTGTTTACCAGAAGTAATGTTGGAAGCTCAAGGTACTCCGATTAAATTTGTGTGACGCAGGTGCATATAGATCATTAACTTCAGGTAATGACATTCAGGGCTTGGCAAAGGCAGAAGAAAAGGTAACAGTTAAATTTGCAAATGGCAAACTATATCTGTCAAATCTGTGAAAGTAAAGGATCCTACTACCAGTAATATTGTTGAAGGGTGGTTCATTTTGTCAAAGGCTACCCACATGTTGAGGAAGTAAACATAGTTTATGAGACTTCCAAACTGAAATACTGATACTCACTCGACCTGGTCACAGCCGGACCATGTTTAGTGATATCAGACCTGTGTAAAAGGGCTACACATCATTTTACATCCACAGTTCCTACTGATTGGCAATCTCCAGTTCAATATCATTGTACAATGTAGTACAGGTATTTGAATGGCTCTGATCCAAATTATGAACAAACATTTTTTGCAAATCCATCCTCCAGATTGGTTATAAAAAACTTGTACTAGTCACCAAGGGAATATGTAGGAGCATCCATTGTCTTATCTGATGAGGATTAGAGACATTTTAAGCAATGGGGGGGTTCTACACATCTCACTGGTTAGACCCAAACACGGATTGGAAAAATGTTGGCCATTTTGTCACTTCTGCTGAGGAATATAGCCATCCATGGGAAGCCAACAATTGACCTTAAGATAAAATATTCTCCTAAATTAGAAACATGTGCATTGTCACTTAACTGGGTAACCACAGCACAGAAGGCTGTGCACATTGACACCCAGAAATCTCCTGCATGACCAATCTTAACATTAACAAAAGAGGATGAGCAAAATTGAAGTTCAAATTCTAAATTCAATATTGTAAAAAGATAAAACAAATGTTGGTCTAATAAAAGGGGGCAAAGTATGTCACTATAACATCACACTATAGACCATATAAAAGACAATATCCTCTCCATCTAGAAGCTCAAAAAGGTGTTAAACAGGTCATAAAACAGCTAAAAGCAGCAGATGTCATAGTGTCATGCTCAGCCTCCCCATTCCTGTGGGAAAAAGCTCCCGCCATCCTGATGATGCAGGACCTGCAGGAATTAACAGAGCTTTCGTTCTTTGTGCTCACTGTGTACCAGGATCACACACATTGTTGAATGAACTAGAACTCCAAATGCAATTTTTCACAGTGGTAGTCATTAGCAATACATTTTTAGCATACCAGTACACCCAGATCATCAATTCTAGTTTGCATTCACATCTGAGAACAAAAAATACACATTCACCAGACTACCACAGAGTTACTGTGAGTCTCCTACAATTTTTTTCTCAGGCAATGTCAGCAAATCTTGCACATTTTATACCTCCTAATAGGAGCCAATTGCTCCTCTATGACATATGGCTGGCATCCAGATACAATTACAGTAGCTAAAAAACTACTAACTGTGGTATATATTACCCCGCCACTTCGAAGTGTGTGCGGAGCTTGATCCGGCGACCACCGGCCCGGGACAAGTATGAGACGCTCAAGGCGACCATCGTGGCGAACTATGTCCCACCAGCGGAGGAAAGAGCCAAGAGGATCCTGGCGGTCTACGGCCACAGAGGGGGCAATCCGAAGGCCCTCATGGAGGATTTGCTGCAGCTTAAGGAGGAGGACAACGACAATTTCCTTTTCCAGTTTATTTTCCTCAGCACGCTTCCACCACACATGAGAGGGACACTCGCCAATACGAAGTGCAACACCCACCAAGACTTCCGCACACTGGCCAGCGAGGCTTATCGGCTCGTCAACGCCTGCAAGGAGCGGACACCTACAGCGGCATCCGCGGACCTCAAAACTGACGCCCCGAGCCATGGAGAGCCACAACCCACGGAGCAGACCCAGCCCACGGTGACAGCGGCGCGGCCCAGGCGTAACAAACAGATCGACGTCTGTTATTATCACCACCACTTCGCCGAGAAAGCCCACAAATGCGTTCCCCCCTGCAAGTTCATGATGTCGGGAAAACGCCAAAGCCAAGGGCCGTTAACAGCAGCGGTTCTCGGCGAGAAAAATAAGCTGTTATACGTGACGGATGGACACACAGGCAAGCAGTTCCTCATTGACACGGGAGCTCAGCTGAGTTTCGTCATGCCCTCCCACGCAGATCGAGCCATGGGCACCCGGGGCAACAGAGCAGTGGCAGCCAACGGCTCTGACATCGACACGTTCGGGGAAAAGAGCCTGCACCTCCTCATTCACGGCCGCAGCTACAGATGGACATTTGTTGTAGCGGCGGTGAGTTTTAACTTGTTAGGCGCAGATTTTCTGTGTGCACACGGGTTATTAGTGGATCTAGCAAATAGGCGCCTGGTTAATGCACTCTCTTTTGCTTCTATTCCATGCAATACAACTCAAATCCTGCAGTGCCAGACGTGTCCCCCTGCTTAAGCCAGTACATGTCCAGGCATGAACATGTACTGGCGTATTCCATGCTCAGCTCGAGTTTCTCCACCACCTGTGCAGGCCAACGTCACCACAGCAGGAGATAAGTTTGAGCAACTCCTCACCCAATTTCCAGCACTCACAACCCCCAAATTCTCAGCCACTGTGGCTAAACACGGAGTTAAACACTTCATTCCGACAACGGGACCTCCCGTTTTTGCCAAAGCTCGCCGCTTAGACGCGGCCAAGCTCAACATAGCACGGGACGAGTTTACAACTCTCGAAAAATTGGGCATTGTTAGACGTTCGAAGAGCCCCTGGGCTTCACCACTTCACATGGTTCCGAAATCCGACGGTTCTTGGAGACCGTGCGGAGATTACCGTAGATTAAACAACGCTACAGCGCATGACCGCTACCCAATCCCTCACATTCAGGACTTTTCACTGCATCTAGCGGGTACGCGCATTTTTTCAAAGATAGACTTAGTCCGCGGTTATCACCAAGTCCCAGTCCGAGCTGAAGACATTCCTAAAACAGCGGTTATAACCCCTTTTGGCCTTTTTGAATTCCTGCGAATGCCTTTCAGCCTCAAAGGCGCTGCCCAAACTTTTCAACGTATGATGGACGCAGTCCTACGCGACCTCCCCTTTGTTTTCGTCTACCTCGACGACATGCTGGTAGCCAGCCCGTCCGAGGAAGAGCACGAGCAGCACCTCACTACCGTTTTTCAGAGGCTGGAAGAGCATGGACTAATAATCAATCCAGCCAAATGCACATTCGACGTGTCGCAAATTGATTTTTTGGGACATAAAGTCTCCCCGAAGGGGGCAGTTCCGCTTCCAGACAAAGTTCATGCGATAGTAGGTTTTCCACGGCCCCAAACGGTCAAATCGCTACAGGAATTTTTGGGGATGGTTAATTTTTACAACCGCTTCCTCCCCCACGCAGCTCAGCTCATGCAGCCCCTATATGACGCGCTTAAAAAAAAGAAAGCTTCCAACGCGGTCGAATGGACCCCAGAGCGCGAACGCGCTTTCGCGGAAGTAAAAAATGCCCTAGCTAACGCCACAATGTTAGTCCACCCAGATCCCGCGGCCCGCATTGCACTAACCACAGATGCTTCAGACCTGGCCATAGGGGCAGTTGTAGAACAACTTGTCAGCGGGGTCTGGCAACCTTTAGCATTCTTTAGCAAATCGCTAAACCCAACTGAACGCAAATACAGCACTTTTGACAGAGAGCTGCTGGCGCTTCATTTGTCCATCCGCCACTTCCAGTTTTGGTTAGAAGGGCGGAGTTTCACGGCTTTTGTGGACCATAAGCCGCTCACTTTTGCTATGGCTAAAATTTCAGAACCATGGTCGGGCAGACAACAAAGACAGCTAGCTGCGATTTCAGAGTTCACCACAGACATTCGACACGTAGCAGGCAAACTTAACGTAGTAGCGGACTGTCTCTCTCGCGCTGTGGCACCGCCAGAGCGCGAGGAGACAGATTACACTGCCTCAGCAGCGGAACTCTTCACTAACGCAGACACATACGCAGCACCTATCCATGAAGGGATAGATTATGCAGCCATGGCGGAAGAACAAAGCAGTGATGCAGACGTGCGCGCGCTCCTGTCTGGACCAACAGGGTTAAGGCTGGAGAAAAAAGGGTTGCGCGACGGCGTGCCCCCCCTAATATGCGATGTTTCAACCGGCCGACCTCGCCCATTAGTACCAGCTGCTTGGCGCCGCCGCATTTTCGACGCAATTCACTCCCTCGCACACCCAGGTGTGCGCGCCTCGGTCAAAATGGTTGCCGAAAAGTTTGTGTGGCCAGGCCTGCGCAAAAACATAAAAGAATGGGCAAAAACTTGCATTCCTTGTCAACGCGCCAAAATACACAGACACACAAAAGCCCCTCTGGAGCCTTTTCCAATCCCTGCTAGAAGGTTCGACCACATTCATGTCGACCTCGTGGGGCCACTACCTTCCTCCCAGGGTTTCACACACCTGCTAACAATGATAGACCACACCATGCGCTGGCCAGAGGCAGTCCCTCTAGCGGCAACTACAGCGGAGGAAGTCGCTTGCGTTTTTCTAACAAATTGGGTGGCACGTTTCGGCGTCCCATCAGACATCACGTCAGATAGGGGGCCTCAATTTGTCTCAGAGCTCTGGTCAGCCATGTCCAACAGTTTAGGGGCAACAATTCACCGTACCACCGCTTATCACCCTCAGGCTAATGGGTTATGCGAGCGTTTTCACAGGTCCTTAAAGGTCGCCCTCAGAGCCTCATTAACGGACACAAATTGGGTAAATAAACTTCCCTGGGTTTTATTGGGGTTGTGTGTGGCACCTAAAGAGGATTTAGACGCTTCCCCTGCAGAATTAGTCTTTGCTCAGCCTATCAGACTACCAGGTGAATTTTTACCAGAAAACCCGGAACCAGGGCACCTCCCAGTCCCAAGGTTTTTAGGCAGTAACAGACCGGACTCTCTCCACGGTCCAGCTCATCACTCCTTTCCACGAGTTTTTGTTCCTCAAACTTTAAAAAACGCTGAGTTTGTTTTTGTTAAGCATGAAGCTCTAAAACCAACGTTACGTCCAGTATACGATGGCCCGTATAGAGTGCTGGAAAATGGTGACAAACACTTTGTGCTTGATTATGGGGATAGAAATGAAACGGTCAGCATTGACAGACTCAAACCTGCCTTCTTGTTGAGAGACGAACCTGCACAGCTGGCTCGAGCACCTCAGCGAGGTAGACCCCCCAAGGGAAAAGTCTCAGCCCCCAGGCAGGGAACAAATAATCTCTCTCCTTCCCACACTGCAGATTCCTCACAAGAAGGTCCCAGCAGGACGCCTAAACCAACCTACAGCAGCTTTGGGAGAAGATTAAAACCCAGACTGCACAGGGACTGATTACACCACTCTGCAATTTTTCGCTAAATTGTGCTGCAACAGTTTAGGACTGACTTATGATTATACTATGCTGTTATGTTTTCACTGAACTCTCTTAGGAGCATGGCTGCTTGAAAGTTTCTTCTGTGGCAACAGCTGTAACACGTAGTATGTTTTAGTAATTATCCTAGACTGTGAATCTTTCTGTGTCCTTTCCTAGTTGTTTGGGGGGCCTGTGGTATACATTACTCATATATTCCATACCTGCATATGTTAGAGCATGTGGAAATGTTTGGGACAACATATGCAAAGGAACTTCACACCTCCGAAAGGACAAAGGAATTTCACCGCCGTGTGAAGATCAATGACGTCACAGGACGCGGCGGCGACAGACTTGACACCTTCACCCCCTAAGGCGAGGAGAGGTTTTCCCATCACCTCCCAAGACGAAGGGAGGAGTTAACAGGACAATGGGGGGATTAAGATAACGGGGGATGTCGGCTTGTGTTTTGCATGTCTTTGATGTGTGCCTGTATTTAACCAGCGAGCTGGGCAGAAATCTTCCTCTTTGCCTTCTGCCAAGCTCTGCACCAGATGAAACAAGATAGGAGAGCTGTTCATTAAAGACTCTGTTTTTAATACAAAATCGCCTCATCATTTCCAACTCCTCTACACTAACAGACATTATTCCAAGGTATGGGATCTGAGAGAAAATCTATTCAGATAATGGTACTCATTTTGTAAAACAGATTATTTCACATTTAGGGGAAGTGTTGAATATTGATTTGAAACACCATGCAGCATATCACCCAGTCTGTAGGATTTGTAGAACAATATAACCAGACCATTAAAGAAAGATTAAGGAAAACAATGGCAAAAACACAACAGAACTGGATTTATTGTTTACCATTGATTCTATTTTATATGAGAATAATGCCTACAAAAGAAGGTTTATCTCCAATTGAAGTTTACATGAAAAGCTTTAATTAGTACCCCCTCAGGCCATTCGACCCAGAAGATGAAGAGATTTGTTTAACAGATTACATGTTAAAAATGTTAACTAAAAAAGATTCTGTTCATGCTATTCCTCCCTAGGAAGGACCACATAGAAGGAAGCATCACAGTGAAACCAGGAGACCAAGTCCTCACAAAGACTGTTAAAAAGAAGACCTGGTCAGAAGCCCCATGGCAGGGGCCACATAAGGTAATGTCAATTCCAGCAGCTGTAAAAGTACAAGGCAGAGACACTTGGGTACACCCTGACACACTGTAAATCATTATCAAAACAAACCATAGAAGCTTTAGGGGGAGAGCCATGGAGAGTGTTGCTATTGTGGAGGAAGTCTGGGGATACAAAGGGAGTCAGGTATTTTAGTTGACCTGATTGTCTCAAACTTTAGTGAAGAATTAAGAGTCCACAGCAGGTAGAGTACATTCAAAATGACTGACGATGAAAGACCCCTCAGAGAATACTGACGTAGATTCCAGTTTTATGAATGGTTCACATGTGTGTTTCTCATGCTTGTCCTTGTCGTAGTCCTCCTGATACAGTTATTGTGCAGCTCAGTAGTTATTTTAAAGGTAACTGGCAGATCAGTAAACATCAACATTAAGGGTAAAGGGACACCACCCGACATAACATGTACTAAAGATAAAGCTTGTGTAGTCCAGTTTGACTATTGTGATATATACAGTATATAATTGTGACCACTCCATGCACTATGAATCTGAGTCTGTGATGTATGAAAAGAGTCATAAATACATCTGCACTCCTCCATGTAGCTGAGCTGATGTGTTCAGTCACACAGGACCCGATGACTCTTAATACTCTAACACCCATCATAAATTAAGAAAACACATATACATTATACAGTCACCCTACCATGGGGCATGTGATGCGAGCACGAGCTTCACATATGGCCCTAAGGAATGCACAATTTGTAACCCGATCAGAATAACTATAACATCTCCGAAGTTGTCTGACGCTGAACAATATTATGTTGGAGTAAATGTACCTGGAAAAGAACCCTTAGAGAGCGTAGGCATGGTCTACTATTCATCCTAATCCTAATTGTAGCACTCTTACTATAGTTATTTTAAGCAATAACATTATATTCAAACACACACCAAGATATATAGAACATTTGGAACATGACCGGTTACCTGATCCACATCACCACAGCAATGTATTCACAGCTAACTATTGGTGGGGATATGCAGAGTTCCTTGCTAGTAGGACAAATAAAACAAATTCTCCTGCTCAGGACTTAGGAACATTTCAAACAGTTCCTCCAAGCCATCCTCTGCAGTCGTAGTCCCAGCGCCAATGGCACCAGGGCAGAACAGCACCTTTGAAATAAATGGAGGATGGTGGCTCTGTGGGCATAGGGTCTACTCACACCTCCCCTCTAACTGGGAGATGTCTGCGCCCCTGTATGACTGACTGACCACGCTATCATGATGTATCTGGATTAAGTCAGACAGTCAGGGCATTGAAAGAGGGATCTGGAGTAGAAACCACATGATGCAGTCTGAGCAACAGATATACCAGTTGAATTTAAACATTGGAGCGTTGGCCAAAAGGTCATACTCACACTATTTCCTTGGACAGGAGTTGGAAAGAATATTCTTAGGACTGAGTTTGGTTAAAATACTGGGTATGAACCCGATGTCCTCACTGCCTGGCTACAATCCTTTTTCAGACGGTGGGCAGGAGTGATAAAAAAAAAACATAATATTATCCCTTATGATTAGAATTGTTATCTTTATGTGTGTAGGATGTTGCTACATTCCTTGTTGTAGAGGCCTTATTGAGAAAACAGTACATGCTGCTGTTGCACTCCAGTATCTCATATTAGCTCAGCAGGAGAAGAGTGACAAGGATTCAAGTGATGAGGATAGTCAGGTTTAATATCATGTCTACCAGTGTCTCTGCAAGGAAAATGTTGGTATTGACAATATGCCTATCACGACTAAAGCAGAATGATTGCATTATGGTAAATCGAAAGAAGATATAAATGCATGATATAACAACTGAAAATTGTGTAAGTACTGTTACTGGTCGTGACAATACATTTGTTAGAAGGTTTTTTTTTTTGATATTGAAATTGTAATAGTGAATGTTTGTAAATGATGATTCATTTTTATGGTTGCCAATGATAGTGGAACTGAGGTTTTTCACTCATCTTATATGAAAATAACATCAGGTGTCTGGTACCTATTTATTGTTGTGCCTGCCATAGTTATTGACTCCATAAAATGGAGTCAAGAGAGGAAATAGTTATAATAAATAAACAGTGAAAATTAGTTAGTTACATATTACACAAAGTGCTTGCATACATATATCTTTTAGACACACACACACACACACACACACACACACACAAAAAGTGCTTTATTTACACTCACACACACCCCTTCACACAACCAACTGCTCAGCTCTTGTATCAGGTCTTGGGGCTGCACGGTGGCGCAGTGGTTAGCACTGCGGCAGCACAGTTTACCCTTGGCCGGGGGATTGTGGGGATCGTGGGATCGTGGGTTCGATCCCAGCCCCCGACCAACAGTGATCTGTGTGGAGTTTGCATGTTCTCCCCGTGTTGCGTGGGTTTACTCCGGGATTTCTCCGGTTTCCTCCCACATGCCAAAAACATGCATGTTAGGTTAATTGGCTGTTCTAAATTGTCCTTAGATATCTGTTTCCTATAGGCCCTTAGAATAGAGGGTTAGCATTAATGAAAGCGCTTTGAGTGGTCTTTGTGACTAGAAAAGCGCTATATAAGTGCAGGTTAGTTAGTTAGTTAGTTAGGTCTCTCTTTCATATATGGTTCATATATGGGCATGAGATAAGAGTTGTGCTGGAGAGACAGGACCCAACAGGATGGAAGCCATAAAAACGGGGAGACATCTGGAGCCATTTGGACAATGAGAAGACTGGTTCTAACTAGGTTGGACAATGGCCAGCAATGTATTATTGGAAAGTTACTGGGAAACACCCAGTAACTTGCCTATATGTAGCTGTGGATTCCTTTGTGCTGTGTCTTTCCACCAGAGGGGGCTGGGAAAGACCCACAGCCGTGTTCTCTGACTCCCTGCATGTTTCAATAAAAAGATAAACTTGTGGTCTATATTAACCATATATTCCATAACCTACATATGTTGAAGCATGTGGAAATGTTTGGTAATACATATGTAAAGGACTTCACACCTCTGAAAGGACAAAGGGCTCTCACCCGCCAAGTGAAGAACAAAGACGTTCCCGGACGCGGCGGAGGAGACCGGAGGAGCCACCCTCACCCCCCAAGGCGAGGAGAGGAAATACCAAGACAATGGGGGGATTAAGATAATGAGGGATGTCAGCCTTTGTTATGCATGTCTTTTATTGTGTGCCAGTATAAAGTCAGTGAGCTGGAGACATTCTGCCTCTTTTCCCTTCTGCCACTCTCTGCACCTGATGAGACTTGTTAGAAGAGCTGAATATTAAACTTTGCTTATAAACCAAATCGCCTCTTCATTTTCAAGCTCCTCTACAAACTGAGAAATAGTGTTTCTGCTGTGATTATTGCATACCTGTCAAGTGATATGGTTTTGCCGTATTTTAATACGGGGAAAATGCAATTTTAGCAAATACGGGCATATTGCCATTTCTGTATGCCAAAAAGAAAAATATCCAGCGGAAAATTTTTTTTTTTGAGAGTGTGGAGGAACACCTCGTGTGGTCACCCCCACAACCTATAGGGCTGGCAGAGTGCTCAGCGTGAGCAATTATCAGAACAGTGAGAGGTATGGACTTTTTTTATTTAAGTTTTTGTAAAGGGTATACAGGTCGTTACAGCAATGCAGTGTTTACATTTTCATCACATGTTCCCTTATTTTCTGATATCTGACAACATTGGAAGATTAATTCTTACAACACCCCTTATTTTTTTTTTTCTTTTTAAAGTGAAAGAAAAAGTGAAATTAAAGAGAAAAAAAACAAAAACAAAAAACAAATAAAAAAAACAAACAAACCAGTAAAAAACAAACAAAAAGAAAAAGTAAGTAAATAAAGATAAAAGAGCATCTGAGTAGTGTTGGAACAAAGAGCGGAACCATTATTGAAATGGTATTTGTCAAAGATTAGATCTAATGGAAGACACATATGCGGTCCAGGGTTGCCAAAAGTTCATGAACCCATCCATGTCCTGTCTCAGTGCGAATGTCAACTTTTCCATCGAGTAAATGTCTTGGATCACGTTAGTCCAATCTTCAGGTGTAGGACAGTCCTTCAACATCCATTTTTTAGTTAGAGCTTTTTTGCTTGCCAATATTAAAATATTGAATAAGTATTTTTCTCCTCGTCTTTCCAGTGAGTCCGGTAGTAAACCCAAATACAAAGTTACAAAAGAAAAGGGAACTGTAATTTTGAATATTTTCCCCAATATTGTCTGTACATTGGTCCAATATTGGTGGATAACTGGGCATGACCAAAACACATGAAAATGATTTGCAGTCTTTTCACCACACAAGCGCCAACAGTTCAATCCCTTATGGGTAAATTTGTTTTGTGCAGGTGTTCTGAAAAATCTTGCCAAGTTTTTCCATCCAAATTCTCTCCACTGCAGGGATGAGGTACTTTTCCATTGCTGTTTATTTAGCTTTTCCCATATTTCCAGATGTAAAGTGAAATTCCCCTCTTTTTCCCATCTCTCTTTTATATAAGATGTGTTGTCTCCTTTTAAGTCTTGAAGACCTTGGTATATTTTAGAAATGTATCTGATCCCTGGGATCCCTTTATATGCCATTAAGAAGACCTTCAGAACACCTGACTGGGCCCTTTCCAAAACCTCCTTTTTAAGTATATTGTTTATGTGGTGTCTAAGCTGGAAGAACCTGTAAAGGTCTTGATTTATTAGGCCTTGTTTTTTCAAATCTTCAAAACTTCTTAAGATTTGCCCTTTAAAAAAATCGTAATATTTTATCAGCCCCTTCTCCTTCCACTTTTTAAATCTGGTGTCTGTTTTATTAGGAGTAAAGTCCTGATCATAGGCGATCCATTGCAGAAGTCGATAGGGCTCTTTAGTTTGATTCTCTCTGACTATCTTAAACCAAATTTTTAGCGGGGTCTCTATCCACGGGTTAGTGTTATTCAAAAGCTTAGGTAAGACATTGTTCCCTATTATCGCCTGTAGGGGGATGTCACTTGTTATTTGGCATTCGATCTCCTTCCATTGTGCAGAATAGACTGGGTTACATATCTCTACTAAAGTTTTAATTTGTGCGGCTTTAAAGTAGTCCCTGATATTTGGCAGCGCGAGCCCACCTTTGTCTTTGTTTAGCTGTAGGGTTCTATATCTGATTCTAGGTCTCTTGCCCTGCCATATGAATCTTGAGATCCTTCTGTCCAGCTCCTGCCATGTTTTTTTGGGAGGTTCTACCGGTATTGTTTGGAAAAGGTATAGAAGACGTGGAAGTATATTCATTTTGACTGCTTCAATTCTTTGTGCAATACCCAAGAATGGTATCATATTCCATCTTGCTAGGTCAGATTTTATTTTTGTCACCAGTGGATCATAGTTTAGTGATATAATTTTGTTGAGTTGTTTCGGGATATTGACCCCCAGATATTTCATAGATTCCGACTCCCAGTTAGTTTTGAGTTTGCTTAGTGAATAATGATTTGGGTCATAGTTGAATGTTAAAACTTGGGTTTTATGCATATTTAATTTGTACCCCGATAAATCTCCATACTCTGAAAAAACTGAGGTTAGTTCTGGTAAAGAAGTGTCCGGCTGCCCTAGGTATATTAAAATGTCATCAGCAAAGAGTGCTATTTTATGTTCCTTCTGACCAAGTGTAATACCTTGAATTTTTTGGTTTTGTCTTATCCATTGGCTCAGAGGTTCTATGAAGATTGCAAAGAGCAGTGGAGACAGGGGGCAGCCCTGACGACATCCTCTTTCCAGTTCAAAAGATGATGATAAATTACCGTTAATCCTTATTTTAGCTGTTGGTTTTTTATATAATGCCTGTATAGTTCTAATGAAGTTGTTATGAAAATTGAAACTGGATAAGATTCTGTATAGAAAAGACCAGTCAACCGAATCGAATGCTTTTTCAGCATCTAATCCTAATATGACTGCATTTAAGTTATATTTTTTTATATGATGAATTATGTGTAAAGTGCGTCGAATGTTGTCTTGTGTCTGTCTTTGTCTTATAAAACCTGTTTGGTCTAAATGAATTAGGTCTGTCAGTATATTCTCTAACCTTTTGGCAAGGATAATGGTAAAAAGCTTATAGTCCTGATTTAGTACACTGATTGGTCTGTAGTTGGAGCACTCTAGTTTATCCTTTTCAGGTTTAGGTATAACTGCAATGACCCCTTCTCTCCAGGAGGGGGGGGATTTCCCCTGTGTGGAGGACATAATTAAATGTTTTCAGGAGGAGAGGAGATAGTTGCTGTTTAAAGGTTTTGTACCACTCTGCTGTATAGCCATCAGCTCCTGGGGATTTGTTAGCTTTAAGTTTCATAATTGCTTTTTCCAATTCTTTAGGGTGTATTTCTGACAGTAGTGTTTTATTTTGTGACTCCGTAAGTTGGGGAAGGTTTAATGTGTTTAGGAATGCCTCGGATGCGTTTTTATGTTTTTTGTGGGAGTATAAGTTCTTATAGTAATTCTCGAAGTTTTTAAGAACATCCTGAATTCTGAATTTTATTTCCTTTGATACTGGGTCTCTGATTTTGTAGATTGCTCTTTCTGTTTGATGTTTCCTCAATTTATAGGCTAGCAATTTTGCCGATTTACTGCCTGCTTCATAGTATTTTTGTTTCAGAAATGTAAGTTTCTTCTGGATTTCTATTGTGTAGATCTCATTTATTTGGTTTTTAATTTCCTTAATCTTGAGCGAGTCAGTAGAATGAGTGTTGCCTTTGTGTTCTTTTTCTAGGTTCCTAAGTTCTGACTCTAATGTGGATAGTTTTTCTTGTCTTAGTTTCTTTTGGGTTGCCAGTTTTGCAATAATCTTTCCTCTTATTACAGCTTTACATGCATCCCACAGTATTAAAGGGGATACTTCTCCATTATTGTTATCTTCCAAATATCTGAGAATATCTGACTCCAATTCATCTTTCAATGGTCCTTTCAGGACATTTGAATTTAACCTCCAAGAAAATGTATTATTTGTGTATTTTTGGATATTTAAGTCCATGTAGATCGGACTGTGGTCGGAGAGATCCATCAGTCCTATTTTACATGTTTTTACTCTACCAATGTCTCTATTAAACATAAAAAAATAGTCAATCCTTGAGTAAGATGAATGTGGAGTTGAGTAAAATGTATAGTCTTTTACACTGGGGTTGAGTTCCCTCCACACGTCACAGACTCCCAATTCTTTTAGTAGCATCCGAGTCTTCCTGTTTTGGGTGTTATTTTGATGTGGGGAATTACCAGAAGCATCCCAGTATGGATTCAGTCTAAGATTGAAGTCCCCACCACATATCACTAAACCTTGAGCTTTAGTTATCATTAGGTCGAATACATTTTTATAAAATTTCCAGTTAGCCCCTGGGGGAGCATACACATTCAGCAGGGTGATATCTTCTCCCTCTAGCCGCCCAGTTACCAAACTGTATCTCCCTTCTTTATCTTTGCGTTCTGATTTTTTTTCAAATGTAATTTTGGTTGATATCAATGTGGCTACTCCCCTCCTCCTCCCTGATTTATATGAAGATGAAGAGATCATTTTAAACCCTTGTCTACTGAGTTTATTGTGTTCCACGTCTGTTAGGTGGGTTTCTTGTAAAAGTATTATTCCTGCTTTGTCTTTTTTCATTTTGCCTAGAATCTTGGATCTTTTAACTGGATTCAGGATTCCTTTTACATTATATGAAATTATTTTGGTTACACCCTGTTTCTCCATTGTGTTGTTTTGTTTAGTATAACTGTGTGGTGGCCCTCTTTTGTGCTACTCAGAAACTGAAAGAACATTAAAAACAAGAAAAACATTAAGAACATAGTGTAAAAAACTTTAAAACAAAAAGCTGTCAGAAGAACTTCCTGAGCTGAGGTCTTTTTAAAGACCCTGTAAGAGCCTTGATGGAGTGAAGGCTCTGAGGGAAATTCCTCAAACTCTGTTACGTGTTGAGGGCCCTCTCTTACCACTGAAAGTAGTCCCATGCTTTTAACGTGAGTTTCAGAACCCAATCCAAACTTGTAATGATTTTTTTTTTTTTCCTTTTATGCCTAAACCCTGTGAAATTGTGTGCACCCTCCCACCCCCATCACATCAAACATTCACGCAAAAACAGTATTTGTTAGTATGAGGAGAACATGTGGATTATTGTCACATTTCTATTTTAACAAGTTTGTTTTTTTTTTTTTTTTTATTACAAAGACTTATTTGTTTCAAATAATATAATTGTTCCATGAAATGTTTTACCACATGCTGAATATGCATCTCCTTTAATGTTTGTTACCTTGTATGAGGGGGGTTGGATGTGCGGATTGATTCAAGAGGAAAAAAAAAAAAAAAAAAAAAAAGGTCGCTATTCCAACCTGAAAACGGATAGTTTATCCGCGACGCTCTGGTGCTGGGTTTCCCGCTGCTGGTCCGTGGATTTTGAGGGTCTTTGTGTTGTCCATGTTTGCGCTTTGATCTTCACACTCGGGTCTGCCGCGGGTTTAAATACCGTTACCGGGAGCCCTCTTTTCGCCATGTCAGCTGTTGCTTCTTCCGCCGAATTATAGAGACACGTTTCATCGCCGTAGAAGACCCTTAACTTCGCAGGAAATGGTGTCTGAAAGCGCAGTTTCTTCTCTCTTAACACCTTTTTCGCGTCATTGTATTCCCTGCGCTTTTTAAGGACCTCCGGGGCGTAATCGTGTTCCACGTAGACTTTTCTCTCCTGGTGCATAAATCCTTTTTTCTGCCAGGCCAGTCTTACAACCTCTTGTTTTATTTTGAAATTGGAAAATCTTACCAACACCGAACGTGGGGGCGCTTCCGCCGCCGGCCTAGCGGCTAATGAACGATGTGCCTTTTCTATCTTCAAGTCGGTGGTTTGTGGAATATCCAATTTCTCTCTTAGTAAGGATTCCACGCATTCTGCCATTGAGTTAAAACCATTTTCGGTTCCTTCTGTCAGACCATGAATTCTTATGTTGTCTCTTCTTTGTTTTCCTTCTTGGTCGGTTAGCTTAGCCTCTATAGCTGCTTGTCTTTTGCGTAGGTCCAGCACAGAATCTTCGAGCACTTTTATTCGATCCTCTGTTTCCAAGATTCGGTTCTCGGCCTGGTCCACTCTGCTGTTTGTCCTTTTCAATTCTTCTCTGAATTCCCGAAATTCGGCCGTAACATCTCGGCGAAATCGTCGTAGTTCCTCAAATAGTGATTTCAGGCTAACCCTTTTGTTAGCTATCACCAGCTCCTCGTCTTCTGAACGGGGATCTTCCAGTTCAGATTCTCCGGCCGATACGTGTCCTGGCCTGGAGAATTTCAGTTTCTTCTGTTTTCCTTTAGACATGATGATTTTGTCTTTTGATTTTCACTCCTCCAAAAATCCGTTAAGTTTGATTTTCAAGGTGTTATCCTGGATTGAGTCTGAGAGCTTCAGTGTTAAGCTGCAGTCGCCATGGCGTCCAGACCGGAAGTCCCGTCTGGACTTTTTTTTTTTTTTTTTTTGTTACTTATTTGTACCCATAGGTAGATTTGGTTTGCAGTCTGGTGACAAGCCACCGGCTGCCGGTCACTGCGTGCGCGAGCGCCCTAAACCTACATGTTTTTGGTATGCGGGAGGAAACCGGAGAAATCCCGGAGTAAACCCACGCAACACGGGGAGAACATGCAAACTCCACACAGCTCACTGTTGGTCGGGGGCTGGGATCGAACCCACGATCCCCGCAATCCCCCGGCCGAGGGTAAAACTGTGCTGCCACAGTGCTAAACCACTGCGCCACCGTGCAGCCATAGGACTGATCATTATGCAGATGCGCCTCGCACTCTCTTTTGTCCTGCAGCTCTGGAACAGAGAGGAATCCCGGCGCCAGTAATCCTGCGGCTGATATGTGTGAATCTAATTCAAATGTCCATGCTTTCCTGCTGTATACTGTGATGCTAATATGCCATGCATGCATTGTCTGAGCTGGGTATATAAGTTGACTGCATATCTCTTGCTCTCTCTCTTTTTGATCACTCGCACTGCTTCGCAAAGCTCGCTCCAGCACGCTGCCACAGCGCTGGGCGAGCCTCGTGATGGAGGATGAATAAAGCACCCTTTTAACCTTCAGTTCGCCGTGTTTGCCTGCACTTATTTTGTTCCTCCACAAGAGAACCTAAAATCAACTGAACAGTAATTCGATGCCTGGCGAAATTGAGCGCACCTAAGCAGTCTTTTTGTGATTTTCACAAAATCCAATTTAATTCCAAGTGTATATATCTAGCTGACAATTAAGAACTATATTCAGAATTATTCTTATTGTGTACTTTCAAATTAAGCAATCTACCTTGTGCTCATGTAAATTTGAAAAATATTGTTCTTTTATTTATTTTTATTTATTTATTATTAATATTATCATTTATTTTTTAAATTTATTTATTTTTTATTTTTTAATTTTTTTTTTTTGTGCTACTTGGCTTATTATTTTCACATTACCAAAAAGTTATGGCTCAAGATTGTGTCCATATAAGTGTACATTTGAATAAATATGTTTGAAATAGTTCATGTTGCAATTGTTGTTGTTTGTTTGGTTTTTGTTTGTTTTGGTTTTTTTGCTTCAGTTTTCTTTCATCTGCCGATAAATACAGTTTTTAAGTACTCAGTACAAGTGTGAAAGCCCCCCCAATAAAGGAGGCATGAGGTATGCCTTGACAGGTATGTTACTGATTGGTTAACTGAAAAGATTCTGTTAACTGTCCAAATTAATTTTTACAACAGCAGTGTTAACAAACAGAGCTACTGTCTGCCAGGCCACTTTTTAAGGTCATCTTCCTGTCTCTAGATAGTCGTGGGAAGTGGTATGATTATGTTACTGTTTTTGAGGCGCAAAAGGCCATGTTCCCCCATTTCTGATGCCCAAAGTCTTTGTTTTTTTAAAAAGGAAAAGTGTCCCATTTCAGTGACAACCATCCATCCATCCATCCATCCATCCATCTTCTACCGCTTTTCCGGAGGTCCGGGTCGCGGAGGCAGCAGTTCAAGCAGAGAAGCCCAGACTTCCCTCTCCCCAGCCACCTGCTCCAGCTCTTCAGAGGGGATACCAAGGCGTTCCCAGACCAGCTGGGAGACATAGTCTCTCCACCGAGTCCTGGGTCTGCCCCGGGGTCTCCTCCCAGTGGGACGTGCCTGAAACACCTCAAGTGGGAGGCGTCCAGGAGGCATCCTAATCAGATGCCCGTACCACCTCAACTGACTCCTTTCAATGTGGAGGAGCAGCGGTTCTACTCTGAGCCTCTCCCGGATGACTGACCTCCTCACCCTATCTCTGAGGGTGAATCCAGCAATCCTACGGAGAAAGCTCATTTCAGCCGCTTGTATCCGCTTGTATCAGTGACAACCATACATTCTAAACTAGTACTGGAAGTTGCTACCATAATTCAAGCAAGGCATCATGGGGCCTAGGAATAAGGTGGATAGAAGGGATTATTTTATTATTTTTTTTCTTCTAGTTTAGGAGCACTATAGTGTAGTGAGAGTGAGTGTGGTAGTGTGTGTGTGCTGCTGTACCCTCCCCTGGCGTGACATCAGGCAGGCACGGCCCACTGTATAAATAGCTCTGTTCTCTTATTAAAGGGTTTGGTTGGTTCAGTATACGGATGAGACTCCGGATCCTTTCTCCATACATAACATTTGGCGACGTAAATAAAAGTGGGTAATACCAAAAACATGAGAGCATATAGGCTACCTCAACCCTTGATTCTGTTTCTGGAGTACGCGGGAGAACCAGTGATCCTGTGGCCGAAGTGGCAGGCTGCATTCAAGGATTACATTAGGGCGTTGGGCTTAAGCAGACTTGACATGAGATGACGATGAGGACTTCTGACCCACCATCTCGACACGGAGGGCCGAAGAATCCTTGGTACGTTGGGAGAGATGGAGGTGTATGAGGATGCTGTTGAGCGGCTGGCCAAATTCTTCACCGGGCAAGCGAGGACCACGAAGCTATGGGTGGCGGGAGTTTTGACGCCAAAGGAGGCTAGGCTAGTTAGCTTGGAGAAGCTAATGGCCCATTCGTTGTCTATGGGCAGGTTAGCCACAGAGCTAACTGCGCGCCGAAAGAGAGCTCCAGGCTACCAGCTAGACATTGGACCAGGGCCGTGAATAGGGGAGTCCCCGGTCACTGAAGATGGCGGGCCAGCCAGGAAGTGCAGAAAGGTGCAGGACCGGAGTGCTGATGAGTTTGACGGTGCGGTGTGCGATGACAGCGGAGAACGAGAGCAGCAGCAGGAGTCATCCCTGCAGCTGGAGGCTAGGCAGCAGGAGAGCGAGACCATGGAGGCTGGCAGCCCTGGGGAGGAGCAGTGACAGTCGGGCGCAGAGGCGATGCAGCCGAGCGACTGTGATGAGGGTGCTGGGAGCAGCAACGAGGCGCCTGGGTTGGAGAGTGACACCAACCAGAGCAAAGCTGAGAGCCTTGGGGGAGAGCAGCTACGACCGGGCACGGAGACAGCGCAGCAGAGCGCCTGCGACGAGGGTTCTGGGAGCAGCGGTGAGGTGCCTGGGTCGGGAAACAATGCCGGAGAAAGCGATGCTGTGAGCCCCGGGAATGAGCAACAACAGCCGTGCACCACGGAGGTTGGGCAGTGTCTCAGTGCCAGAGCTCCACGCACCTTGGACGAGGGTGCTGGGCGGTATGGCGAGGCGCCCGAGGCAGTGAGCGGCGCCAATGAGCAGGCTTCGGGTCTCCCCAGAGTTCGGCCACTGGGGGCCAGAGTGTTTGGAGCCACGACGGCGGTGTTGAAGGCTGTCGGGAGCGGACTGAGAGGCACAGAGGGACGGCATGCCGGTCAGCAGCACTGCAGGGCCAGAGGGGAGAAGCAGTTGATGGTGAGAAGGGACATTTTCGCCAGGGAGGGTGGCTTCGATCCTGGGGGCAGACGGTGGCCAGGGGCGCGCATGCTGTGTGGCAGTCCTGGGCCCCCAGGCCGATTTTACCTCTGGCTGCCGGTAGACATAGGTGTGACTTAAATACTCTGTATGTATATAGTGCTGGTGTGCATGTGTGTATGATTGTATACTATTTGGGGATTATTTTGTGCATTCAGTAGAAAAACGCTGATTTTAGTTATTTTTGTGTGAATTTGATAGGTCAGTTTCCTACAGTTCATTATTCCCTGTGTTCCTTCGTGCATGATTTGGGTCCTACATTGGGGAGGGTCTCGATTGTGTGTGTGGTTTTGCATTTTTGTAAGGGGGGGGAATTGTGGTGTAATGAGTGTGGTAGTGTGTGTGTGCTACCGTACCCACCCCTGGTGTGACATCAGGCGGGCACGGGCCACTGTATAAATAGTTCTGTTCTCTTAATAAAGGGTGTGGTTGGTTCAGTACATGGATGAGACTCCGACTCCTTTACTTTCTCCATACGTCACAAGTACGGCATGCAGTTTTAGTTATTAATGGACTCTAATTTGCCCCAGCAGGTGGCAGAATAATCCACCTTGCTGTGTGGGCAGGACAGCAGTCCACCAGTCCTCCCTATTTTAGGTTTTGTTGTGTGAATGCGTTAGGCCATTTAGAGACATTAATTTTTGTTTATTAGTGAGTGATTCGGGTCCCAAATCGGGGAGGGTCTTAATTCAGTGAGTGGTTTTGGACTTTTTTAAGGGGGGGGGGGATGTGAGATATGTATTTAATATGAAAGTGTAAGATGGACATGCACCTCCAGGTGGCGCCTCCTCACCGCCCTATATAAGGCCGGGTTGGCCATTTTATTATTCTCTTATCTCACCTGGAGCTTGGCCGGTGCTGAGTCTGTGGCTGTCGTTATCAAAAACTCAATAAAGCTGTGCTCCAAGTCACCTCGCCTCCTTTGTGACCAAAAGGTAATTACAGACATAACAATGACATATGGCGCTGCATACTTGTGTTGCTGATAAAGGACAATCTCTGACAGTAATATTTTGTAAAGAGGCTAGAAACAATTTAGCTTCATTATCAGAATATTCAGAGGTGTATAATTTCTTATAAAAGTTAGAGTGTGGAGGATCAAATAAGTTCAGG
This sequence comes from Pholidichthys leucotaenia, assembly GCA_020510985.1. Lineage (NCBI taxonomy): Eukaryota > Metazoa > Chordata > Actinopteri > Cichliformes > Pholidichthyidae > Pholidichthys > Pholidichthys leucotaenia. The sequence continues at coordinate 141,527,769 of CM035842.1, read as the reverse complement.
CGAGATGCAACGAGCTGGAAGGTTTCAGAATTTTATTCCTCCATCATCATGAGACACACTGTAGCGCTGTGGCTGTGTGTGTGTGTGTGTGCGTGTCAGTGCTGCATGTGTGTGCGTCCTGTGTGTGCTATCTGAGGCATGTAAAGCAAGCTCTTTTATACAGACAAGAGAGAATGCATGGCACATTTGCATACTGATATACATATCAGTCAATACATATCAATTGCATGATTAACTGGAGCCGGACTTCCTCTCTTTAATCCGGGGATGTATAACAATAGTCATTGTTCTGGTTGTCCCCCTAGGGGCTCTCTGTCCATATGCAAATTGTTCTTCTTCCTGCCCTAGCTGAGTGTGAAGATTGAATGTCCATGTAGATTGTGGTGGGTCACCACAGGGCTCCCCCCAGAGCACTCAGCAGGGGTTGTGACCCCCCCCCCCCCGTCATTTGGCTCCAGCTCCGGTAGAACTGTCGGAAGGCATGTCAGTCCGTGGGGGGGGGGGGGGTGGAAAGGGCAGTGTGCTCCGCTCCGAGTTTCAGCACGTTGAACGGCCGTGGATCATGGGCGCATGAGCCGGTGTGCAGTCATGCGCAATGGAACCAGACGGTGATCGGCCGGCTTTAGGGAGTGAGGCGTGGGAAAAGCTCTGTGCAGGAGGAGGGGGAGGGGGCTGGGAGTAAGCGAGTGCCGGTCCGGGACGTCAAAGGTGTCTGGGCCACGCAAAAATTGCATGTGGATCTGCGATGGTGAGGGACTTTCCCGGTAAACCTGGCAGAGATCCACAGCGGCTGTGAAAAAAAACATTTTATCTGACTCCTCCCGCGGCTCGATCCAACGAGGATGTGGGGAAGGCGAGCGGCCAAATTCCCCGAGGATGCGTAGTGGCTGTGAAACAACTGCAGCTGTGTGAGGGTGTGAGGCGGTTTGGCTTTTAGGTGCGGGAAGCAGCCCTAAAGTCATCGGGGAAAGCAATCGGCTAAATTCCCATTGTGCGCCGCGGCTGAGAAACCCATACAAAGCCCTGTGTGCGGGCCGCACGTCCACTCCAGGTGTGCGAGCAGCCCTGAAGGTTCCGAGGGTGGCGATCGGCCATTTTTCTCGGGTATGTGCAGCGGCGGAGGACGATGTATCAGTCTGTGGAGCCGGTTTTGTCCTGTGCGTGGCGCACACTTGGCGCAGTGACCACATAACTGGCAGTTGCGCTGTCCTCGTAATCCCGCAGTGAGCGTGCGGGGCTTCTCTGCGTGGGAGGTCCACTGTCCGGAGTTTAGTCAGAGTCGGGGAGCTCGGTGGAAATCAGCGCAGTCGGCATCGATGATTGTCCCCGTTCAGGCTGCTTCCTTCGTTCACTCGTGTCGTTCATGGTGTGTTTTGGTCCTAGTGCTGCGCTCCGGGGAGGATGAAGAGGTTGCAGGCGTTCTCTGGTCCTCTGTGTCCACAGCACAGTGAGAGGGAGCAGACGGTCATTCTTCCTCGTCAGGTCACCAGTGTGGAGGTAAAAGATCAGGCGAGGGACACACCATGACGCGTGCTGAGGCTTCCTGTCCGGGTCATCTCCGGGGTGTTCGCCTCGTGTTCCATTCTTCTTCAAGGGTCACCAGTGTGGAGGATTGAATAAGTTCAGGTGAGATGCAACGAGCTGGAAGGTTTCAGAATTTTATTCCTCCATCATCATGAGACACACTGTAGCGCTGTGTGTGTGTGTGTGCGTGTCAGTGCTGCGTGTGTGTGCATCCTGTGTGTGCTATCTGAAGCATGTAAAGCAAGCTCTTTTATACAGACAAGAGAGAATGCATGGCACATTTGCATATTGATATACATATCAGTCAATACATATCAATTGCGTGATTAACTGGTGCCGGACTTCCTCTCCTTAATCTGGGGATGTATAACAATAGTCATTGTTCTGGTTGTCTCCCTAGGGGCTCCCTGTCCATATGCAAATTGTTCTGCTTCCTGCCCTAGCTGAGTGTGAAGATTGAATGTCCATGTAGATTGTGGTGGGTCACCACAAGAGCAATGAATGGATATCAGGTTAGGGTAGTCTACCAAACTGTTCTCAGTCATTAATTGATGAATAGTGTTGTAGCCACACATGTGACCTACTTTATGACTCACATAATGCCTCACATCTTAGATAAGAACAAAGGCAGAGTTTCCTTGGAGATAACAGGAAGCTGTGAAAGTGTTAGCTTTGGTATGCAGAGACGGCCTGGAGGATTCTTTGTGGGCCTAAGAAGGTGGGGGTGATATTAAGGGATTAAAGAGGAGATGCATTGTTACTGGTGATTATAATGCAATGCGACTTGTGAGCTGTGAGAGTCCTGGGTACATAAGGGACGAGTTTTTTCTGTGATGTTCTCTTTTCTACTTTGCTCATGTTGGAGCGTGTAATAAACTGCCTTGAGATGAAACCTGCCTCATCATTACACACTCCACAGTGTTTGTTTTTGTGTGATATTTTTCCAGTTTGAAAAAGTAAGATGAATTTTGTTCCCCTTCTTTCAACCAGCATTTGCGGGACCTAACAAAGCACCTTCTGCTTTCCTTTTGTATATATTATTCAGTCTTTCTTGCAGATTACTCAGCTCTAGCTTATTCTCCTCTGTTAAGTCAGCAGGCAGCTTTTGACAAAGCAGAGAAATGTTAGTAATGATTGTTTGCTCTTCTTGCCTTTAAATTTTAGCTGTTACTTCCAAATTTTCCGGTTGGACTAAACAGTGACTAAACTGGACTAAACATGATGTCAGTGCCCACTCTCGCTCTCTTTTTTTTTTTTTGGTAAAAGAGTGGTATCCCAGCCCAGGCTTCACACCAGTTGGTGGCGGTAATGCACCCAAATACTATATGCCAACCGTCATTAAACACCAGAAGAAGCAGCAACAGAAACTGTCCCTGAAAACATGGCGGAGGTCAGGCAGTGTTGTGGAAGGGGAACGCCTAGGTTTGTCAACCAACTGTATAACTGCTACCTCCTGAGGAGCTGTCACGTACACGAGAATAATGCAGTACGCGTTTCCAACCTGTCGATGCGGTTTTTGTCCGGTGACACAGAGAATGCCGTTAATGGAGCGACCGTTGGAGTTTGCCCGGGAGGTTACACACGGGTAAAAACACTCTATGGAGACAGGAGAGTAGTTGGGATTCGCCATGATAGAGGAGTTGAAGAATACCCACTATTCAGTAACAGCTATGCCGAGTTTCTGAGGACTTTCTCCCCGCCTCTGCGCCGACAGAAGTGGCCTTACAGTTGGAAGCTCCACGGCCAGGTAACGTTCAAAAGATTTTTCAGTGACAGCGGAGCCAGGTCAGAGCCGCTGTACAAAACCAAAACGGGCTATTATGAGATATTAGAAGTGTCGCCCACTGCCACACAGACCCAGATTAAAACAGCCTACTACAAACAGTCCTTCGTCTATCACCCGGACAGAAACGCCGGTAGTGACGAAGCCACCGTCCGCTTCTCGGAGATCACCGAGGCCTACAACGTGCTGGGCAACAAGGCGCTCAGGAAGAAGTACGACCGAGGACTGCTGAGCGTGGCGGACATCACTTCTGCAGCCAGACCCTCTGCCAAGGACAGCGCCACAGGGGGCTCGGCCAAAAAGCAAGCCGGGAGTCGGCGGTCCGTGATGGACATGGGCGGCCGAGGGAGCGTGTTTGACTTTGACGAGTTTTACAGGTCCCACTATAGCGAGCAGCTACATAGACAGAAAGACATCAAAGCCCGCAAAGAGGAGATCCTGAAGGAGAAACAGCAGAGCACAGCAGACAAGAACATGGGGAGGATGATGGAGATTGGCGTTGGGATGATGTTTCTGTTAGCCTGTGGCATACTGATGAACCTGAAATAGATTTGAGTGGAAAGTTGTAGATAGTATAGGGGGTTGGGGAAATGTGCATCAAAATTTCTCACAACCAGAAAACAAACCCTACTTTAATGAGGTCATTACCTAATGCTGAAGTGGCTAATTTTTAAACTGAAGATGGGCTGTAATGTCAAGAACTGGAGCCCCTTCTAGAGTGCAAACCTCCACCATGGCAGTTGAAAACTTATTGTGATTCAGTTAACGCCAACATTCTGTCACAACAGGAAGAAAACGAAATTTGCTTAGTTTTTGAGTAATCCTGAACAAACCCGGAGACCCCACGAATTGCATAACCTCCTTGGCTGAGGTAGATACTAATTTCTAAATGACTGAGCATTGTTTAGTGCTGCTTTGTCATATCTGTCATCAAGACAAATATAAACCCAACACTATTGCAGTTTTATTTAGACATCTATAAAACAATGAACTATGGACCTCACATAACCAGTTGGAAGATGACTTGCAAACCCAGTGGCATTGTATTGTGATAAAACTGCACATTTAAGAGTGAGTGGCCTTTTATTGTAAACAGCCTGAGGTACATGTGTAGCAGCCATGTTATTTAAAGAAGTGATTCCTAATTACATTTTAAATTGCATTCAGGATTTGAAGAACACATTTTTTTGTGAGAAGAAAAATGTATTAGATCTTGTACTTAAACTTGTAACCACTGGAGCAAAAACAAGAGTGTTACCTTTATTTTTTTATTATAAGAAAGTATATTTGGATTCTGGACTGTCAAGTTAAAAAACAAATGAGGATCTACTTTAAGTCTTGGGCATAAATGACATGAATGATTTTATAGCTCAAAACAGACATTTTAGGGATGTTTTAAGGGTTAACAGAGAAAATTGTTTCTCCTGAATGCATCTAGTCAGCATTTTTCCTCTGCAGTCTAGTCTGTCCTAAGACCCCACAGTGCCATCATGTGGGTAGCATGTCATGGACTACAGCAGAGGAAACTCAACTGGTTGATTTACAACCATCCTGCATTTACTTTCAACTCAGTGAGTTTCTTAAAGTCATTGGTTTGCTAGAGCCTAATGGTTTTAAAGAGAAGGCAAGAGTTGACTATGGTTCAGTGTGTTGCTATTTATGAACTATTTATAGTAATGTAAGGAAATCTGTCAAATGCCCATCAGACATGGGCATCACAAGAACTGTAATGTTATGGTCAGGTGGCTATTTTAAAGTATATGCCTTTAATGGAGATTTATTGTAAAAATCCATGGTTATATCGGTCATGAAATTTAAGAAATAAACTCCAACTGTACAGTACCTGTCAGAGCACAAGGACTCTATTCTCATGTGGGTCTTCTGTTTTTAATGAGTTATTTTCTTATTGATAATCAACAAAAATATAAAACACATAACAAGCCCAAAATTTACAACCCCCCCCCCAAAAAAAAACTGATCATGAGACGCAGAAACTAAAGTGGATATTTTGCCACCTAGACACTTTATTTCAAGACAAATTGTACAAAAATGCGGTGAGCTTACAAAACAAACCAATGGCACAACAAAGTTAACAGATATGTTCAGTCTTGTCTGGGGAAAAAACTACACAATAAATGCAAAACAATGCATTTTGAAATTGTTTGCAGCTCAAAAGTAAATATAAGTCAAATCAGTGCATACTGTTAACAAAACTTACAGTAAACCTACATTAAAAAGCATTCACCTTTTAATATAATTGAAAGTGCTTCTGTTACCAAGAATAAATAAGACAAGAAAGTGTGCTGAACCTACAGTACATAGCTTATTTTTTTAGTTATTTTATGATCAGAAGTTAGGCTTAAAAAAAGTCTAAAAATGATTTTCTTGACTCAAACACAAAACTTGACTTAAAGAGTGAAGTCTTAACTTTTAATAAACTTTTCTTCAGGCCCATCTCTGTTCTCACATAACGGGGTTCAGGGCGTCATAGAGCCGCTGGACCGCCACCTCCACCATCTCTCTTAGGGAGTCGTCCTCAGTGCATTCATCCTCGTAGCACACCGACTGATGGGGGGTGAAAAAGAAGTCAGGCACAAAATCCAATAATGAAAACACACTGCTGTGAAAAGCTGAAAACTCTCACCCTAGTTTCCAAGCAAATGTGAACCGTGTTTCCATCCACGGTCACAGAGATGCTGTTACCACCTCTGAATTCCACACAGTCTTCTCCAAACATGTCTCTGAAAACAGAGAAGGGGTAGACATAACTTAAGGTCAAACAACTATTAAAAATGATTTGTATCATTTAACTAAGCACCCACTGCAGCATGATTTCTAGTCGGGCGTGGAAGACATCCATGTCCATAAATGCACTCTGGGTCTCCATGACTGAAAAAAAGCCAAAACAAAGCAGATTACTAATTTTATATTAACCAGACAATATTAAGCATTAGAAACACAAATGAAGATGTCATTTTAAAGGGGCACTAGACCATATTTTCATGAAAACAACTATTTTTTTGAAAAGTAATACATCAACAAAATGTTGAGGAAGGTGCAGAATTAAAGCCTTTCTTTAAAAAAAATGCTTTGTGAAATCTTTATGGGTCTGAACTAATCATATTTATATCTGAGCAGTTGGATTATGAGACTCCGGTGGCTGGTAAAACACACACCGTCATCGTCATAGCAGTCTGTCGGGGGCGACAATGACTGTTTCATTTAGGTCTGATCAGATTCCTCCACACAGCTCTGTCCTTCGCCCTCCACATACACAGCTCTGGAAAAAGAGACCACTGCAAAATTATCAATTTATCTGGTTTTATTCAAACTATGTGCTTGAGTAACATTAACAATTTTGTTTCATTCTCTAACCTATTTCCAACTCAATGAAATTGCAAGTCAAAATTCATCATTTAGAGCATTTACAGTATAATATAAACAGTATAATATGACCAATAAGGATGTCACAGCTGGTCACAGCCAAAATCAGAACAAGGTTGATGTCGTGTGTCTCAACCAATCAGTCGGGGCAAGAGTAAGTGTGACACTGGCCAGGAGCTCAGAATGTTCTGTCACCATTAAAGCCTGCTTTATGCACCCGCATCACGTCAACGTCATTGCTGACGGACGGTCAGTGTTGCCAACTTGGCGACTTTCTCGCTAAATCTGGCAACTTTTCAACCCCTCTTGGTGACTTTTCCCCGCAAAAGTGACTAGTGACAAATCTAGCGACTTTTCTGGTGTTTTGTAGACTCTGACGTGCAGGGCACGGCGGGTTGTAGTTTCCTTAGACGGCATCTAAAATAAAATCTATCTGTAGTGTGAGACGATGAAACTGCAACTCCCAGAAGCGCTATCTGCACATAGTGTGTGCTCACTGGTTCACTGTCACCTGGACGGTCCTGCCCCAGTTCACACCGCAACCCGGAAGAAATGCTGTGTCCGAGCAGTGAGTAGCCCCAACATCAGCTCCTACCTCTGCGCTTAAACATGAAGATTTTTAGTGCAAGAATCTGCATTTAATGTCTGCAGTTGTGTAAATCTGTTTTCTTACCACACAGAGAAAAACTGAGTGTGATTTGTTGCTGTAAAGAACAAATGAAGCTTTTTCTAAGGTGAGCTCTCATTTATTTGTGCTTTCTATTTTATCTTATTCATTTACATGCTGTTGTGATATGCAGCTATTTCATGGAAGTAAATCCTCTAAATATGTATTTTTAATGGGCTTGTCCAGGGGTGTCAAACATATGGCTTGTGGGCCAAAAACAGCCCACCAGGGGGTCCAAAATTTTCTCTGTGAATTTACAGCTTTATTTCTAGTAAATTTATGACTTTCTACTGATTACAATAGTTTGTGTAAATTTGAAACATTTTTTTCTCTGTAAGATGAGACTTTTTTCTCACCCGGTTTCTTTTTCTTTTTTCTGATGAGAACAAGGGGCGCATGTTTTCAAGGACCAAGTGGTAGGCAAAGGGGAAAGGGTAAAAATTAGAATTGTGACAGACCCCAAATCTACCTGTACTTCATTCTCACATTGCAAATATTTTCTCAACTGTTTCACAGTATTTACTGCTGTTAATAACTACTTAGACAGTGTTTCTCTTGCTATTTTTATGTATGTATAAAGGTCATTGCATTTAAAAAGGTTGTACATTTAATTCAACTACATTTTAGCATGCGATAATCAAATTTGATCATACAGTATTAAACATAATTTTCCAACTACAAAATTGTGGCTAGTGAAAATGCTGAGTGCGGGGCGGCACGGTGGAGGAGTGGTTAGCACTGCGGCAGCACAGCAACTCACCCTTGGCCGGGGGATCCTGGGTTCAATCCCAGCCGACCGACCAACAGTGATCTGTGTGGAGTTTGCATGTTCTCCCCGTGTCTGCATGGGTTTACTCCGGGATTTCTCCGGTTTCCTCCCACATGCCAAAAACATGCAGGTTAGGTTAATTGGCATCAAACTGGGGGATTCTAAATTGTCCTTAGGTATGACTGTGAGCGTGAAAAGCTTGTGTGTCTCTCTGTGTTGGCCCTGCAATGGACTGGCCATCTGTCCAGGGTGTACCCTGCCTCTCACCCAAAGATGCTGGGATAGGCTCCAGCCCCCCCACAACCCAAAAAGGATTAAGCGGAAGAAGATGATTGAATGAATGAAAATGCTGAGTGGCTAGTAACTTTGGATAATCACTAGCCACAGTGGCCGGTGAGCAAAAAAGTTAATGTCAAGCCCTGCTGACGTGAAAGCACTATTGATCTGCAGCTACTATCCTCAACAAGCAGCGGGTGCTACCGTGAGCTTCTCTCCATCCTGAAGCACTCACAAGCAGTCAGTCTCACAGTAGCCTCGTGCAGCAGTTAGTTGGGAGTCAGAGAGGAGACCCACGCCCATGCCACTTATGTCCAGACTGCAAATGAACTGCACCTGCACAACCACCCACCAATCGATGTAAATGTTTCTTCACTGTCAGTGTCACACTAATAAATCACTGCATTTGACCAGCAGCCTCAGTCACGTACTCACTTCGTCCACTCTGTGTGTGTCTCTGTGACAAGCTAAACATCTAGCAGCTACCGCATCGTGTCGCAGTCTAAACTGTACGCTCAAAAATACAGAAAGAAGTGAGAATCAAACCCTGAATTCAAAGGCTGGTTGAAGCCGTTTATTGGAAATGATACAGAAGTGATGGCCTATTTAAATGCCAAATTAAAACAAACCAAGAATCAACAGAAGAAAGTTAATTTGTAGTTCTAAACATATTTAGGGTGTTTTTTACTCACTTTCTGTCTCTCCCACGACATTATTCTTCTCCTACAGCACTCATTACAATTTCATGCAAATGTCCACTTATGCAAATTAGGCAACGACATCATTTAGCGACTTCTAGGACAGCCAATAGCTACTTTCCTTACTGAGAAGTTGGCAACAGTGCGGACGATGCCTATGCAGTCATCTGGAAAATTTTCTTCTGTGCCAGTTTGTCAGCATCAGATTGTAATTCACGGGGTGGTGAATTGCTTGTTTATGAAATAGTGACGGATAAGAGCAGATTGTCATGGAGTTGGAGCTTAAAAAAAAAGTTAAAAAGCCACTTTTAATACAATCATTGCACAGAGAAAAAGAGAAGTTGTAGAAAACCGTGCGTGTGACCACTGCCGCTGCAGTTTTGACAGTCTGTAATTGCTGGGGTTATGACGAGACACAAAATGTTCTATATGTGCTTACTAGCTCAAATTCATTTCAGTAATTTTCATTTTGGATATCCACAATGAAAAAAACATTCCAGATATCTATAATGTAATTTTGGACATTCAAAATACATGTTTACTAGTAGAAATAATATTATAGATATCCACTATTCATATTATGACTATCTAAAATTCAATTTCAGATATCTGTAATTGAAATTGTAACTAGTAACAATATACTTAGATATCTGTAATCATATTTTGGATCTCTACTGAGAAATACTGACTGTCTCAAATGAATTATGACTAGTAACAACTGGATTGTAGATATCTGAAATAAGAGTTTCTCCTGGGAAGAATTCTATTTCAGATATCCAGAATGTTCATTCTAGATAGGAAGAATGTAATTGTAGATATCTGGAGGTGAAAACCCAATACACATGAATGGGGAAAAGTGACGTCTTTCTCGTAGGAAGAATGATGTCATTGATATCTGAAAAGATCCTTATGGAGAGGAAGAATTTCATTGTGGATATCTGAAATGTTCATTTTTACCAGGAAAAACTGAATTATTGATATCTATAATACATATCCAGGCTAGCTATTAAATGTTAAAATGGCTTGCCATATGCACCCCCCCCCCCCCCGGACCACAACACCCACACTTTTGAAAGTGTGGGTGTTGTGCTACGCCCCTCACCTACAGTGCCACTAGCGAGTTAGCTCAGCAGCCTGAGCAGCTTCAGCGTTCTTCTCTGTAAACTCTAATCACCCCACTACATAGACATTCATGTTCCCAGCTTGTTCATTAATCCACAACCATCTTTTTGGCCTGTTTTGTTACTTTTTTTCTGGCTGGCAGGGCTTGGGTAATTGGACTGTTAAATGTTCGCTCAGCGATGCTAATCAGTGTGAGTAGGGATTTTGTGGGTCTTTGTTGTAAATTATGGAACACAGCATGACAATGTCTTTGAAATCCTACTCTCCCAGAAAAAAAAATAAAATATCATTTTGGCTTAAATTATCCCACCTTTCAAAGCTGGTTACTGTCTGGATGTAAATAAGCTGAAAAACCACTACATCAGGATCTTGTATTCAGTCTGTGTTTGCTGTTTGCAGGTGAGTTGGCTGACCTTTCTGAGCCTTTGGGTTTGACTGGACTTCCAGCACCACAGTGGTGACAGCATCAGCGTACATGTCATTAATGGGGTTGGCTGTCCACTGAAACAAACGATAAAGAGAGGTGGGTTGTTGGGTGAAACAGCCAATATTAGCACACAACCACAGCGGTCTGGATTTCCATTAACTCTAAAGATAATGACACTGTGCCATTATTTTCATTAGCAGCAAATCAAAGTGCAGGGTTTTTTTCTAGGGCAGATGGTGAGGGGTGGGACAGGACTCAGTCGAACAAACTATTTAATAACCTGCATTATACTAATCTGGACAGAACAGCGGGTGCAGCGCCTCACCTCTAGCAACACCATGCCAACCTCGTGAATCAAAGTGATGTTTTTAAAGATCTTCAAGGTGCTCTTCTCAGTTCCATCCAGCTCTTCAACGTCGCCTGATAAAAACAGCCAACATGGGGTAAATCCAAATTCCAAATCAGTTAGTGTGATTAAAAGTAATACACATCAAAAACTATGTGTGTGGTATATTTTCTCTTAGAGTGTGACTGGTTTGATGAGACATGAACATCTTGAACGTGTTTGTCATTTATAACCTCACAAGCAGATGTTACTGAACCTGTTTTAACAAAGCAGGTGAACAGTTTTATTTTGCATTAGGGTGTTTTCCCCTGATATACTAAAAAAACTAATTCCAGGTGAGAAACTGCAGACGTTCTTCACAATTTTTCTGTGGGAACCCTGCTGGTGAAACACACTTTCCCCAACAAAGTGTACAATAATTTGGCCTCCTAAGCTAGAAACAGTGGGTTTGAGTACCATCCGAGGTATGATTGCACTTAATAGGTAATCTGGTAATTTCCCTTGAAGGTGGACAAGTAGATGCTTATAATCCATGTTTGGGAAAATGTGGCCTTTCTTTCAAAGACCTTCAGACATTTCCAACACCTTACCTCTCATTTTCTGGACCTGAAGAGAAACAGAAAAAAGTGTCAAAGTCTTACCAGTGAGGTTCCTCAGATGGCAGACCAGGAGAGAATAAGGTCCAGTAAAAGGGATGGCCTGGGTCTGCTTCACTGTGCTCATGGTCAGCTCTGTGTACGCTACAGATCACACAGACAGATCAGAACTTGAACTGATTCTGAGCAGCAGCACTGTAGCTGATCTGATCTGACCTCATTCTTTCACATGTTTAGTGTTAATGCTGTATATAACTCTACACAGTCTTTAACTTTGCCACCTAAACCTCAAAGCTTTTACTCTACAGGAAATTCTCAGTTGCTCCTTTGCTCTATACAGTGAGAAATGAAAAGCTCTTACTGGAAAGATCACAGGGATTAAGGATGTGGTAGTTGAAGTTCTTCTTCACCAGAATGCCCGACACCCTCTGACCTTGAGCACACTTCTTATCCGCCAAGGAGCCCATCACCTGAAATTAGGAGAATGATTTGTTCAGCCGTTTGTTTAAAAGCACAACTTGCTGCTGCTAGGAGGGCGAAGCAAAGGATCGACTACAGCAGCGTACTGACCTTGGCCAGTTTCTCCCCTCTGAAGTTCAGCGTGACAGCCTCTGTGTTGCGTGGGTTGTGGACTTCGATGTGAACCTGATCATTATCCTCGTACTCTCTGATCAGGGCTGCCTTCAAACGGGCCATCTCATTCTGTTCCCCATGCACCAGAATCTGAGAATAAACATGCACTTTTACGGTATGTCCACCTCGAGGTCACCAAGAGCCTTTGCGTTTCTCTCAATGTATACATGTGTATATAGCCTAGGCCTAGCCTCCACCTTTGACAATCAACTAATATTAAAATGATACATATAAAGATTTTCTTTTAGAAAACAGCCAATGATATTCCTTTTGGTTCCTTTTGTTTGATTTCCTACAAACGCACTTTACTAAACTACACGATGCACCTTAGCACTTTACACTTAAACATCCCGAGCAACTCCTTGGTCATTGTGGTACTTTTTGCTGGTCTGAGATCAACAATATTCGTCTTAACTTTGTTTGTTTATTTCTCTCTTTCTATCAGTGCGCAGTCTTACTGCTATTGTTATTATTGTTGTATTGTGTTATTTGCTTTATTATTGTTGTGTTGTTTATTGTTGTTGTATTGTGTTGTCTGTTTTATGTGGCTGGCATCGGCTGGCCAGGGGACACAAGATGGAAATTAGCTTCAGCTATAACCTTGTATGCCGCATATTTACATGTCTTACATTCATTAATATGCACTGTCCCTTTTATAAAAAAAAATAAACTTTTCTTTCTCCTACCACATGTGGTGGTTTGAGGGCTCGAATGAACTCGCTGGTCTGCTGGTAGTCAGTGTGGGCGGAAAAGGAGATGTAGTCCACCGACATCTTCAGCTGCAGCTTCTGTCCCGACATGGTGGTGATCTCCTCTGGCTCAGACATGATGTGCTGCAGAAAGGACATAAGCATTAAATCCAGTCAGGCAGGACAGTTAAAAGCACTGGTCTACATTTTATCTTTTATACATATTATCCAATCAGTAATAATCTGTGAAAAGACAAAAGTTCTATTTTCTTTCATCATCCAAAAGCAGCAAATGCTTGCAGGACACTGACTAAAATAGTTGATATCAGTTATTGGTTGATTGAGTGATCAACTGTCTTATTGCTAGAGCTCACAAAGAAATGAATTCCTTAATAAAAATAAGACTTAAATGTTTTAGTCACACATACGATACATTAGAGAGTAGAACACACATGTAGTCCCAATGGCCAAATGGATAAGGCATTAACTTCTCAAAACAGTGATTTTGTGATTCTAGAGTGAAATAATTAAAAATAGTAGCTGATGCTTTATCTAAAAACCTAGACAATAAAATATAAAGGATACACCCCGCATGAATTAAAGCAACCTGAATTTAAAGTCCATAATCACCCCTGTGGCTTTAAAAAAGACAAAAAAAAAAAATAGCTGCAGTTTCACAGGAGAAAAGTTGCAAATTTAATGAGAGAAAGGGTCAAAAGTGTTTGAAGAAAAAAGTCAGAACTCTACAAGAAGAGACATCTAAAATTTATGAGGAAAAAGACACAAACCTTTGAGGAATAACCTGCAAATTTATGAGAAAATGTTGCATATTTAAGAGGAAAAAAGTAGGTTAAAAAGCTTATACTTAGCTGTTTTACATTCATTTTAAAGCTTAAGATTTTGGCCAATCATTGCTCAAACTCTTTCCATGGCAGAGGTTGCTGGCCCCTGGTCTGGAAAACAGATGAGTCTTCTTTAAATAATGTATCAAATTAAGTTTTCACATTATTCTGAGGTGCTGGTGACTGTTTTGTGGACCTTAGCCAGTGTGCCCTCCACACAGTATCCTGCGATGATGACCCCGTTCCTTTTATCGGTACACCAGCTCTCAAAGAGCTCTCTGGAAAGTCCGCTCTGCATCATCCCTGGAGACGCCATCACCACACTGGGGCCAATGTCATCGAAGTGGTCCATACTCTGGAAAGACAGGACAGAGCTGTTGCAGACATTCACCTGTTTGATGATAAAGACCCACAGAAACAATCTGGGCTGCCTGTCTACCTTTAGATTACTGATGTGCTTGAAGACAAAAGGGTTATTTATATTGATGGCCTTGCGGATCTTGTCATTCATCGCATTGACGTACGTCTGGTAAACAGCCATGCACTTCTTGGCCAGCGATGATGCATAATAGATGGGGATGTCATGGAGTTCCGGGTGATTCTGCCAATACTCATCTACAAGAAAAATGAATACTTCAGACTTCTTTGTTTGCAAGAATTTTGGTGATATTGTTAGATCAAAATGTTTATTAACCCCTTGCACTCTGGTCAATTTCCCTAAAAATGCCAAAAAATAATGTGCCCAAATTAAATCCAAAGGTGTTCTTCAACCCTTTGCAGCATCTTCATGGGGTTGGTCTCATTTAAAAGAAAACACTTTGAATTTTTTGGCAAAACAGTCATAATCTCTCTAAGTGCTCCAGCCACTGAGTTACAGTCATCTAAACATAGTGAACTTGAAGAAAATAAATTTGGCCTGGGTATTTTTTTGGATACAAATGCTTGCAAATAACACACAGCTGTCAGATCCTGGCTGGAAAATGCAACAGAAATGTAGAACCAAGTGTTATCCAGCTGAGGTCCAAAGTTTGTAACAATACCACAAAAAATGAATATATTACACAGCTTTTTCCTCAGGTAGTTCCCAGGCGTTTTGGAACTATGCCAAATTGTGCCAAATGGCACAGTTTGGAAAAACGTCTAACTTTTGAATGATTCAATGTAGAAGCTTCATTTTGGGCTCTAATGAAAGGTCACACTCAGGGCTGTGTCTGTGTGTGTGTGTGTGGGGGGGTTGTCCCCCCCCCCCCCCGCTACAGAGGATAGACATCGGCCATCGCTACATGACGGATTAGCCTCATGTGGCGATGTGGGACAGCAGCGCAGCCACCGTGGCTTCCCCCCCCTCCCGCTACAGAAGAATAGCGGGGGGGGGGGCCTTCACGGTCTGGACGTGGCGAACGACCCCTTGTACCGCGGCGCACGAACTTCAGACTTTGTGCGCCGCACAGTTGTAATTTACCGATCGGTCAAAAGTCATTTTGGATTACAATTTTCAGGGATAAAGAATAATTTAGCTTATAACACCTTACCTCTTCACAGCAGCAGAGTCCTGGCGAACTTCTCTTCCTCATTGTCAGACGAACGCAACGCTGGTCCGCTTGTGGTTCTGGTCTCGCGACCCGATCAAAACATAATTCCATTATTGCGGTTTTGTGCTTCCATGATTGCGATTTTTGGCGAACGATTTTTCAAAACAAATAACAGTAGTAATTAAAAAAAGACTGGCGAAGGCGTGTGTGTCACTCAGCCTTCGTCGTCGGCCTCCGTCGGTCTATGACCATGGAAGAAATCATAACGTCTACTCTGCTGGAACAAAAACAAAATAAGCACCGCCTGTGGCCGAACATGCCGATGCGCGAATGGCAGTCGCTGTCACACAGGCTGCATTTGTGGGTGGTCTCCGTGCTGCTGGGTCTGTGACGGTTCTTCCTGCGGGTCCTTTTTTGATCCGCTGCAGCAGTCAGTCTTCACCCAGCCTTAAAAAAAACAGCTCGCGAACTTCTATGCTTCAATTGGCTCACTGCATTCGCAGCGTTGGTAGGCGGGTCCTTCTTGCTAGGTTTTCAATCATTGGTTCTTCAAGGTTTCAGAAACCCAATTCAAGGCTCTTATTAGTCGAATGAGAGGTCAATCAAATGAACTAATCTGTTCACGACTGTGTCTGCAGCTTTTATTTTCAGTGCGCGCTTGAACGCCATCACCATCTCCATCTCCATCATGCGTCCTAGAGCGCACGAGGGCGCACGGCCTCGTGCGCTCTGGGACGCAGAGACTTGCCCGTCCGCGGTACAACAGAGTGCAAGAGGTTAAAAAAGATCAATGAGACTTCTAACCCAAGATGAGTAACAGTTCCTGAGCCCGACCCAGGGCGAACACGGGGATTAGACAGCGTCCCTCTCTGTTGACGATGTCATGCACCGTGTTACAAAACCGAGCTTCGCGCTCCTCCCTCTTTTCATGGATGTGAGTGCCGTAAGTTGACTCCTGAAAGTAGAAAAATATTAACACTGATTACCATCATCCTTCTTAGTTTAACACAGATATTTAAATTAAAAAAACAACAGTTGTTTGTTTTTATCTTACAATTATTAAGATGTCAGGTTTGACACTGGGGATCTCAGCTGCCATTAGATGCCTGTCTTCCTGGCGGGAGAAGTCGCCTGTGTACAGCAGCTGTGATGTAAAAAAAAAAGAGACAGACAGCTGATATTTGAGTAAACTTTGCTATTGTCAAGCATGTTTCATTTCAACAAGATCATCATCATAACAACATATGCATCAATATTTACTTTGACTCCAGCGATTTCAATCATGAACATCGCAGCTCCTAGCACATGACCAGCATGGTAGCACCAAAATTTGATTCCTGCCACTTCCTTGACCTCATGGAAGTTGATGGTCTCAATCTTGTCCATGCTCTCTTCTAGGTCAGTCTCCGTGTACAGCATGTCATCTGCAGAGATGTTGCTGCAATAACAAGAACATTTCTGTAGGGTACCTTACATCCAACACACAAGCATTTTTAAAAAAAAAAAAAAAAAAAAAAAAAGGATAAGCCCCTCTGAGCCTACCTGACTTTCACATAGTCTGATAACAGCCAGCGGTAGATAGCCTTAGTGGCATGGGTCATGAAGGTCCTTCCTTTAAAGCTGGTTTTCTGGAGGAACCAGGGCAGAGCTCCACAGTGATCCAAGTGGAAACTGATGGAGGGGACAGAAAGATCAACATAAAATATTATAAAAATACAAGCAGAAAGAAACTATGCAATAATGGTGCAGGAAAAATCTTGACAATCTATTGATGTAGAGTGAAGACTCACTGGCTGATGAGCAGCAGGTCTATCTCAGCTGGGTCGATCAAGTCTATATAGGGGAGAGCATCCATTCCCTCCAAGCCAGGGTGAATTCCGCAGTCCAGCTGCCAAATGCAAATACTGATTATATTTCAAGCCGTCCTATAATGGTAACAGTTTTCCTTATTGAAGAACCTGAAAAGCCCAAGTTAAATGTAAATATTTACCATGATTTTCCTCCCTTTAAATTCCAAGATGATGCATGACCGCCCAACCTCCTGTCCAGCTCCCCTGTAACAATAATCAAAATATTTTTTCTAAATAAACGCTGATACTCTACATGACACTTTGATTCTGTAAAACCTCTGACAGAATCTCCAACGGTAATAGGAGAAAATTTATAAAACGCCCTGCCCCATAAAATGATGCTTTTAAGAATTTGGAGTTAATTACACAATTAAGTGAGATGGCCTAAAACTTTGTCAGGAGTTTATCATTTCACATAGACCCACACATCCATAAAACGATTCATTTATTAAATGGTGCAGCGACACCCACTTGTCATATTAGGTAAAAACATATGCAATAGTCTTAATCAAACAGCAGTAAATTTTACAACTTTTCCGCCAAGGACACTAATTGAAATGTCCATCCATCCATCTTCTTCTGCTTAATCCTTTTCAGGTCGCAGGGGGCTGGAGCCTATCCCAGCATCCATTCATTCTCACAGTCATACCTAAGGACAATTTAGAATCCCAGTTTGATGCCAGTCAGCCTAACTTGCATGTTTTTTGGCATGTGGGAGGAAACCGGAGAAATCCTGGAGTAAACCCACGCAGACACGGGGAGAACATGCAAACTCCACACAGATCACTGTTGGTCGGGGGCTGGGATCGAACCCAGGATCCCCCGGCCAAGGGTGAGTTGCTGTAATTGAAATGTAATTATTTAAAAACATTTTACTTTTGTATAGTTGCTACAGATGTTTCAGTTTTGATAAAATAGTTATATCAAATTCATTATTCCTGGAATTTCCCCATTGTGGGACTAATAAAGGCTTATCTTATCTTATCTTATCTTATGGCTGCTGTGTTGTCCGTGTCTTTGGTAAAATAGTCAAGATGTGATATTGTGTGATAGTATTTTTTTCCCCAAAAAAGTGATGTAAGACCACTCTTTTCTCTGACTGATGATATTAAGGATTAAGTAGCTATTTCTAAATAATAGATATGTTATTAATTCGTTATGAATAGAGCTACGGTTTACATTTGATAGGTTTCTTGTGATGGGTCAACACTGACCGGGAACATACAGTACATACATGCCTAAAATATAAACAGTATGTAAATGTTAATCATTTATAACAAAAATTAAAAATAAACTCACAGTGGACGGATTAGAAGCTGGTCGCTTTCCTCGGCGGGGACGATTACGTCTATTTTGCGTTTTGTAGCCATTCTAAAAAAAAAAAATGCGCAAGCTGATTAAGAAAATATGATAAAACAGATAAATTCCCTCATGTCCTTTCATTCATCTTAACCTCCGTTATTAGGTGAATGAACGAGTGGGGAGACAACTTCCGGCGGTCTGTTCAAAATAACGTCGACTGACAACAAGAGCTTTGACTGTAGTTCCCACATAGCCTTTAGTTAATTTTACACGAAACAAATATGATCAATTGTGTTTTTCATATTATCACCAGAGTACATTTTATGTAGGATAAAGTAATTTATTTTACTTATTTGTAAACTTGACTCTGCTTTTTTCCCCCCCACCGGCTCTCTTCACCTGTTTGTATGCTGCGTCGCCTTTAAATGGCTTTGTTGGGTGTGGGCTGCTGAAGTCAAAGGGAAGCCGAGGACCCAAATGGTCGATTAACAGGCAAAAATAGAAAGGAGAAATTTACCTGTAACCAGCGCGTAGAGACGGTACAAACAGGTTTGTTGTATTTACGTTAATTACCATTACCAAACTCCTAAAGTTTACTAGCCCCAGAGTGAAATCTCTTTGTTTTTAGCTGTTGGTTTGTTGATCAAAGTTTTAGTAGAATTGTAGGTTCAGTTAGGCGGCTGTAAGCATGTGTTTCAACGTGTAGTTACAGTAAGTTACTGGTGATTTTATGAACCGAACTGCACTTTGGTTCGTCACTTTAGGCTAAACAAGAGCAGATGTTTTATTGAGGCAAGTCTGTTAACTGATGTAAGTGAAGAAAGTGAAGCGATACAAACCCGAACGATCTCTACATATTACCAGAAACTGCTGTAGGCTGAGCCCAAACCACGAACTATGTTATGTTTCACTTTCAGTTGATCACGGTTTTTTGTTTTTGGCAGTGAATAATTCATTTTTATACCTACCAAACACTGGTGTGTTTTTGGTTTTTTTTTGGGGGGGGGGGGGTGATGGGGGGGTGGGGGGTGGTAATAAAACCAATATTTATCATTTGTAAGGAGGAGAGCAAATTAAGTATAAATCTCAAGCAAGTTGTCTTGCCATTGCTTAAGTATATATTAACTTTTATTATTTTATATAATTTTTAAACTCAAAACAATGGTGTGTTTCATATTAGTTTAGCAGGTTTGTAAAATTCATAATGGTGACTTTTACAACTTAGTCTGTATTTTAATGCAAGAAGGTTTAATTTCTCAAAGAAATAACTGCTCAGAACAATCACCCTAGCAGTCAGGACCCATATGCCGTAAGAGTGAGAATTCTAGTCAAATTCTATTGTAGTTTATTGAGTGTCTTTTCAAAATTTTCTGCAACTGTTGCAGCTTCATCTCAAAATTAAATCCGCCCTGTGCTTTATTTTCACTTGATCTTAATTTATTTTCTAAACTGTATTTGTTTATTCTAATTGTTTTTGTCTCTTCATTTTGGACACATCAAAATAAAACAAAATAAAATAAAAAACAAAGTAAAAGTAACTAGCCTTTTTTCAGAATATACACCATAACAGAGACAACCCCTTTAGTTTTTCCATAATTACTGTTAGTATTCATTGATTATTCCCAAATTTCACATGATTTCAGGTCTTCACTGTAACTGTTCCATAAAATTATTTGCATTTACTGAAAAACCGTGTTGCCTGGAAGTTGCTCTCAGTAATTGTCTTTACACAAATTCGAAATGTTTGAATGCCTCCCATTATTATATATATATTTTTGCTTTGTACATCACTTGTGCATTTTTAAAACTGACCAGATCTTTGAACTGTAGAGCCTTTAATTTGCCAGAGACTGTTTGCTGTTGATTATCACAAACATCAGACAGCAATGGTGTCCATTTATGAATTATAAAATCAGAAAAAAGAATCAGGCTGAGTCTGATCTCACCTGAAACTTGCTTTATTAATCAACAGAAAATCAACATAGCATCTTTGTCATTTCACAGTTCATTTTGGGTAGTGTTAGAATGCTATATACAGTGCATCCGGAAAGTATTCACAGCACTTCACTTTTTCCATATTTTGTTATGTTACAGCCTAATTCCAAAAGGGATTAAATTAATTTTTTCCTCAAAATTCTACACACAATACTCTATAATGACAGCGTGAAAAAAGTTTGAGATTTTTGCAAATTTATTAAAAATAAAATTAACTGCTATTTTTCTAGTTACAATCGAGCCTTGATTTGGATAAACAAACTTAAAACTTGAAGGATTTTGCAGATAACCAGTATTGGTAGCAATTCAAAATACGGGAACTAAAAGTTTAAGCTTAAGCATATCAGCATCATATGCAAAATGTTATTAAAAGTGTTAAAATGATTTAAAAGTCACAGTAGTAGGACAGCATCTAAAACTATAGCTGTACGGTGCATCCGGAAAGTATTCACAGCGTTTCACTTTTTCCACATTTTGTTATGTTACAGCCTTATTCCAAAAGGGATTAAATTCACTTTTTCCTCAAAATTCTACACACAATACCCAATAATGACAACGTGGAAAAAGTTTTTTTTTTTTAAATTTATGCAAATTTAATAAAAATAAAAAAACTAAGAAATCACATGCACATAAGTATTCACAGCCTTTGCTCAATACTTTGTTGATGCACCTTTGGCAGCAATTACAGCCTCAAGTCTTTTTAAATATGATGCCACAAGCTTGGCACCTTTCTTTGGGCAGTTTCGCCCATTCCTCTTTGCAGCACCTCTGAAGCTCCATCAGGTTGGATGAGAACTGTTGGTGCACAGCCATTTTCAGATCTCTCCAGAGATGTTCAATTGGATTCAAGTCTGGGCTCTGGCTGGGCCTACTTAAGGACATTCACAGAGTTGTCCTGAAGCCAATCCTTTGATATCTTGGCTGTGTGCTTAGGGTTGTTGTCGTTCTGAAAGATGAACCATCGCCCCAGTCTGAGGTCAAGAGCACTCTGGAGCAGGTTGACATCCTGGATGCAAACCTGCTCTTTGCATCTTTCCCTCTATCTTGACTAGTCTCCCAGTTCCTGCCACTGAAAAACATCCCCACAGCATGATACTGCCACCGCCATTGGCATAGTTATGAGCGGTGCCTGGTTTCCTCCAAACATGACGCCTGGCATTCACGCCAAAGAGTTCAATCTTTTGTCTCATCAGACCAGAGAATTTTGTTCCTCATGGTCTGAGAGTCCTTCAGGTGCCTTTTGACAAATTCCAGGCGGGCTGCCATGTGCCTTTTACTAAGGAGTGGCTTCCATCTGGCCACTCTACCATACAGGCCTGATTGGTGGATTGCTGCAGAGATGGTTGTTCTTTGGGAAGGTTCTCCTCTCTCCACAGAGGAACACTGGAGCTCTGACAAAGTGACCATCGGGTTCTTGGTCACCTCCCTGACTAAGGCCCTTCCCCCCCGATTGCTCAGTTTAGACAGCCGGCCAGCTCTAGGAAGAGTCCTGGTGGTTCCGAACTTCTTCCATTTATGGATAATGGAGGCCACTGTGCTCAATGGGACCATCAAAGCAGCAGAAATTTTTCTGTACCCTTCCCCAGATTCGTACCTCGAGACAATTCTGTCTCGAAGGTCTACAGACAGTTCCTTTGACTTCATGCTTGGTTTGTGCTCTGACATGCACCGTCAACTGTGGGACCTTATTTAGACAGGTATGTGCTTTTCTAAATCATGTCCAGTCAACTGAATTTACCACAGGTGGACTCCAGTTAAGCTGCAGAAACATCTCAAGGATGATCAGTGGAAACAGGTTGCACCTGAGCTCAGTTTTGAGCTTCGTGGCAAAGGCTGTGAATACTTATATACGTGATTTCTTAGTTTTTTATTTTTAATAAATTTGCAAAAATCTAAAAAAAAAATGTTTTCACATTGTAATCATGGAGGTATTGTGTGTAGAATTTTGAGGAAAAAAATGAATTTAATCCCTTTTGGAATAAGACTGTAACATAACACAATGTGGAAAAAGTGAAGTGCTGTGAATACTTTCCGGATGCATATTTATCAATAATTTCTAGTCCAGGTCAGCAGGACTGGGGAGGGGGTGGATGCGGTCATCATGGTGAAGGATGTTCCGGAAAGTCAAAAAGCGCCACAGCAGCAGCAGCTCTCAAAGCAGTGAAATCAGCACCAAGAGCAAGGTAAAAATTCCACACAAAAAATCACTCAGACAATGCCACTTTGTTTCATTCAGCCAACACTCTTATTTTCGTCTCTCAACAGTCAGTCGACTCCAGCTTGGGAGGTCTTTCCAGGTCGAGCACTGTTGCCAGCCTTGATACTGATTCTACCAAGAGTTCAGGTGAGTGTCACTATTCATCTAAACGTTTATGTTTCTGCTCCAATTCCCTCTTAATTTTTTGTAACTTTCTGTAGGAAACAGCACATCAGAGACATGTGCTGAGTTCCGGGTCAAATATGTGGGCTCCATTGAGAAGTTACAGTTTGATATGAGCAAGACGCTACACGAGTCTTTAGACCTCATCAACTATATTGATGCTGCTCAGGTAAGGCTGGATAAAGACTAGGGGATATTGTATGTTAGTATGGCCGTGCTTACAGTAATCGGTGTAACAGTAAATTTACTGCATGATATTAACAGTAATAGAGCCAGACAATCCAAGAACACTAATATTAATGTTGGGATTGCAGAAAACAAATCCTTTGGGGTTTTTTTTTTTTTTTTGGGCAGACATTCAACTATTTGGGCATTTATTTTTCATTACTTTGTTTTGCAGTCTTGACTGCAGAGGACCCAAATATGAAATGTATTTGTTGGGAAATGGTTCCATAGAAAACTTCTGCTAGAGGAATAGTAATTTAGAAAAGTAAATAGAAGATTTGGATACGTAGCAATTCTCTTAACCAATTCAACTCAATGGCTACAATATTGTTGCTCTCAGTGTAGCCAACTGGTTTCCACAAGTCATTGTTATGCCTCGGTCTGGTGAAAACGGAGGCATATGGTAATCACTCAATGCATCTGTGTGTGGATGGTTGTATGTGTGTATCTGTCTGTCTGCCTGTCCGTTTCAGTTTGCCCAGTCAAAATTAAAGTGCAAATGAAGGCTTGTATCATTGTATCGCCATAAAAAACGTACTGTGTTATGCTGTGAAAAAGTCACACTGCCGCCTCTAGTGCCCCGGCATAATTATTACAATACCTTTTTTCCAGGTCCATTGACGTTAAACGTGAGTTAAATTTGTGTTTATTTCAAAAACAAAGCCTTATTTCGGAATTCTGACAAATTAAAAGTCAAGAAAAAATGGCAATACAATGATACAAGCCTTTAATTGCGCTTAATTTTGACCGGGCGAGCTGAAACAGAGAGGCGGACAGACGGATACATACACAACCATCCACATACAGATGCAATGAGTGATTACTGTATGCCCGTTTTCACCGAGGCTACTCCTCTGCCACTAAACAGCAAAAGCTCCTATTTGTCTTGATTCTCATTGTATTCATGAACATTCATCGCTTCCACCATTTAAAATGTCTGCCACCGTGCTCTTCTTTTGTGTTTGGATTGTTGCTGTTCAAATCAGTTTGGTGGCTCTTGGCTGCCGCCAACACCACAGGCATGTAAACTGCAGATTATTCTCATTATGCATGCGTGTACTCCAAAATTACTGGATGGATTTGGACGAAATTTTTACCAGAGGTGGTCCTTGGACTAGAGAGGAACTCATAAGGGCACATAATCATACCATGTAGGATAACTAAATAGACGGTTATGCTGTTTCATCCCACCTAGCAACAATGCTCTGCACTGTGTGTGTTTATATATTTACATATTTATTCCATCTAGCTACAATACTCTGCACTGGGTGTGTTTATATTTATATATCTATATATTTATTCCATCTAGCTACAATGCTCCGCACTGTGTTTTTATATATCTACATATTATTCCATCTAGCTACATTGCTCCGCACTGTGTGTGTTTATATACTTGCATATTTATTCCACCTAGCTGCAATGCTCCATACTGTGGGTGTTTATATATTTACATATTTATTCCATCTAGCTACAATGCTCTGCACTGTGTGTTCATATATTCATATATTTATTCCATCCAGCTACAATGCTCTGCACTGTGTGTCTGTGTGTGTGTGTGTATATATATATTTTATAGTAATATGTACATATGTATATTAGCTGCTCTTGCTTGCTTGTTTTTTCTTGCCTTCTGATTGTTGCTCTGGGTGTTGCTATCCCTGTGCTGTTGCAATCCTGGAATTTCCCCGTTGTGGGACTAATAAAGGCTTATCTTATCTTATCTTATAACATTTTGGTGATGATCCCAGAATGCATACCTCCACCAAGGCTCTGGCACTGAGGCATCAGCACCTTGATGCTTTCATTTACAGATGCACTTAAACTGTAAAAAAGTTAAATTCCAGCAGATGGTTATTCAAAGCATTTTGGAGCATGTCATCTTTCGCCAAGGAGAGACTGCTTAATGCTTTAGTTTGCCAAATAACACACTTGATTGTTTTGATTGCCAGTCTTAATGCCACCAGCACAAATGTAAGCCACCATACAGGCACAGACTTATTTTATTCAGTCAAGCTGGAGTTACCACTTGACCATATGGACATTAGCTAAAATTATCCTCATTAGCAGCTGTGAACTTATTGCTCCGATAAGCAGACGTCTAAACTTAGTTACACGCAAAAGTAAAGTAATTGTCCAACAGAATCTACACAACCCAAACATTCACTACAGCTAACTAACTAACTACTAACTAACCTGCACTTATATAGCACTTTTCTAGTCACAAAGACCACTCAAAGCGCTTTCACTAGTACTAACCCTCTATTCTAAGGACCTATAGGAAACAGATATCTAGGGACAATTTAGAACAGCCAATTAACCTAACATGCATGTCTTTGGATTGTGGGAGGAAACCGGAGCCCCCGGAGTAAACCCACGCAGCACAGGGAGAACATGCAGACTCCACACAGAAAGGTTCCAACCCCTGCCAACCTGGGGATTCGAACCAGGAACCTTCTAGCTGTAAGGCAACAGTGCTAACCACTGCACCACGAGCTGTTAGCATCTCGCCTGTCTAGGAGGCTAACATGAGGGCCCGAATCAAACTTTGCAACAGTGGAGTCACAAAGTTCTTCTTGTAGCTGAAATGGTTTCCTTATGTTGATGCAGGATTTGTCCTTCTTTGGCCATGTTCTGTCTTTGAGTCAACCATTTCTAAATCTTTTTTTGTTTTGTTTTGGCTTCCTTGACATTAGCAGCTATTTGACAGCACCATCTCTGTGTCTGCTTTCTGTGACTGACTCCAGCTTAAATCTACAATGAAAAGAAATGTGCACACACCAGTGCAGCCTAAAGGCTGAACACCCACAACCAGCGTTGGAGCCTCCCACTGCTGTTCTGCTATGCTGATGGGGTTTTTTTTATCCCATGTAAACGGAAACACAGAGGGGGACCCAGGATATAATTTACCTTCAGATCATTAAATATAACCAATCCTGAAAGGTTGTTATGGCTTTCTTTGTGATATTGGAAACATTCATTTTTCACAAACTGGACCTTTAAAGCTGAATGGTCAATACTGCCGAGACTATGAATGGAACACAAATGAAAACCAAAAAGTTTCTGGCAGTTTTCTGAAAGATTTGATATATTCTTACACAGAATCTGTTTATACAGGTTATTCAGTATGTACAGATGTGGACAAAACTGTTGGTACCCCTCTGTTAATGAAAGAAAAACCCACAATGGTCACAGAAATAACTTGAATCTGACAAAAGTGGTAATAAATAAAAATTCTATGAAAATTAACCAATGAAAATCAGACAATGCTTTTGAATTGTGGTTCAACAGAATTATTTTAAAAAACAAACTCATGAAACAGGCCTGGACAAAAATGATGGTACCCCTAGAAAAGATTGAAAATAATGTGACCATAGGGACATGTCCAACCAAGATGTGTCCTCTAATTAACATCACAGGTGTCTACAAACTTGTAATCAGTCAGTCGGCCTATTTAAAGGGTGACAAGTAGTCACTGTGCTGTTTGTTGACATGGTGTGTACCACACTAAACATGGACCAGAGGAAGTAAAGGAGAGAGTTGTCTCAGGAGATTAGAAAGAAAATTATAGACAAGCATGTTAAAGGTAAAGGCTATAAGACCATCTCCAAGCAGCTTGATGTTCCAGTGACTACAGTTGCACATATTATTCAGAAATTTAAGATCCACGGGACTGTAGCCATCCTCCCTGGACGTGGCCGCAGGAGGAGACAGATAATATGAATGTAACAAAAGCAGCACAGAACAACCTCTAAACACATTCATGGTGAACTCCAAGGTCAAGATACATCAGTGTCAGATTGCACCATCCGTCATTGTTTGAGCCAAAGTGGACTTCATAGGAGATGACCAAGGAGGACACCACTGCTGAAAACAAATCCTAAAAAAGCCAAACTGGAATTTGCCAACCTGCATGTTGACAAGCCACAAAGCTTCTGGGAGAATGTCCTATGGACAGACGAGACAAAACTGGAACTTTTTGGCAAGGCACATCAGCTCTATGTTCAGACGCAAAAATGAAGCATACCAAGAAAAGAACACTGTCCCTACTGTGAAATATGGAGGAGGTTCTGTTCTGTTTTGGGGCTGCTTTGTTGCATCTGGCACAGGGTGTCTTGAATCTCTGCAGGGTACAATGAAATCTCAAGACTATCAAGGTATTCTTGTATTATCAAGGTATTAGAGAAATGTGCTGCCCAGTGTCAGTTTGGTCTCAGTCGCAGGTCATGGGTCTGGCAACAGGATAATGACCCAAAACACACAGCTAAAAACAACCAAGAATGGCTAAGAGCGAAACATTGGACTATTCTAAAGTGGCCTTCTATGAGCCCTGATCTAAATCCTATTGAACATCTGTGGAAGGAGCTGAAACATGCCGTCTGGAGAAGGCACCCTTCAAACCTGAGACAACTGGAGCAGTTTGCTCACGAGGAGTGGGCCAAAATACCTGCTGAGAGGTGCAGAAGTCTCATTGACAGTTACAGAAATCGTTTGAATGCAGTGATTGCCTCAAAAGGTTGTGCAACAATATATTAAGTTAAGGGCACCATCGTTTTTGTCCAGGCCTGTTTCATGAGTTTGTTTGTTAAAATAATTCTGTTGAACCACAATTCAAAAGTATTGTCTGATTTTCATTGGTTAATTTTCATAGAATTTGTATTTATTACCACTTTTGTCAGATTCGTTATTTCTGTGACCATTGTGGGTTTTTCTTTCATTAACAGAGGGGTACCAACAATTTTGTCCACGTCTGTAGGTAGGCCTTCATGAGCTTCATCCGATAGTGTGGCACTTTAGTCTGTAGTGATCATGGTAAAATCGAAATATTCAACTTCTTTTTACAGCAAGATGGAATGCTGCCCTTTGTTCCTGGAGACGAGGAGATGGTTCTGGTCGTGTCCAAGTATGGAGTCAAAGTGGCATCAGTGGACCAGTGTGTGAGTAGTAAAAGAGAAGTGATGAAATGTATTTTAGAGTTAGAGCTCATTGATTAGACACTGCCACATTCCTGTGCAAAGCAGGGATTTTTTCATCTAATATGATGAAATAAGATGTGGTTATTGCGTAAGTTATCTGAAAAAAATTTCATGCGTTTCATTCGGAGGAAAGAAAATGAGCTGGTACCATGTCGCTGAGTCTGTTGTCTGTAAATCTATCAGTCAACATGTCACAAGAATCACTACTCTTCCTCAGCAATTGCCTGGATGCTCACCAGACTCACACACAACTAGAGGGTACTCAAAGAGTGCATACTTCTGCCAAGGCTCTGTCCCTCCCTCCCTTTATCCAGCCGTCCAGCGATCCCTCCATACTTCTGTCTATCCATACATTGCTAGATAGCACCTTGGCGGAGGTATGCGCTCATGGATCCCAGCCAAAATCTACTGGGTTCATCTATAGGCCAGGGTAGGGCTGTGCGATATGACCAAAATTTCACATCATGATATATGCAAGTAATCTTTTTTGATAATCACAATATATATCACAATATACATTTTCTGTAAATTCTATAGTTTAGATATAATAATCATATAAAAAGGACTTTTGTTTTTTTTACATTTTAAATTACATATTGAAAAAAATCAATTGTACAAATTCGTCTGTCATTAATTTTATGCACCTTTTTCCCTCTTAATTTTACAGTGTTAAGTTTTTTAATGTGCATTTGAGATGACTTCAACTTTATTCATTATCGCTACTTGACTTGACAGGCGCCTTGCATGGCTGCCGCGTCTTTGGATGCGCCTAACGTGCGCGCCCAATGTCAAGTCAAATTCCTTGTATGTTTACCTGTAAATATACTTGGCAATAAAGCTGATTCTGATTCTGACTAATTAAAAATTATTAGAAATCAAGTAAATTACATTAAGACCCAGTTTTCTCCTCTGATTTGTTTTATTTATTATTTCTTTAGTGTGTATACAGCTGCTGTCACACACTTCTGCAGCTTTAGTAATATTTTTTCAGACAAAAATAAGAAACTCAGCAGTAATTTAAACCAAAGAAACAGTGGTCTGATACATTATAGTGTTTCCTGTTAGCGACAATTTAGCATTGTCATTTAGCATTTTCCATTTTGTAATTGGAGTGAGATGTTGTTAACGTTACTTACCTCTAGTTAAAACGAGGTTAGAGGACTATCCTCTCTGATGCGGCACTGTGGGAAACAGTCCCACCTCCCTGGCAAACAGAAGTAGTGGCTATTTAACCAAAACATTAGCTTGGAGTTAGCTGCTGTGCTAACCACTGGAACCCAAACACCTGGCACACTGCAGGGGAGAAGCAGGGCGGTGACGAGTAGAAATGGGGTATGTGTCTTTTAAATTCCAATAAAAACGATAGTTTTATATGAAATGATAGGTTTTTATCGCGTCACCCATTACACAGGTCAACACCAAATTTATTGTCTAAGTTTTTTTTAGCTGATTTAGGACAATTTTGATGTGCTGAATCCAAAAATCACATTGGTTTTGCTCAATCAGGTCAAGTTTTTGAACTATGGCCACATGTTGTTTTTTACATTTTTATTTACATGTACGGGTATTTTCACTTTATATGATGCAAAATTCTTCTTTATTTCTTGAAATTTCTCGAACTCTGAAGAGTTTGCATGCGCCAGTTTGACGTGATGTCATAAATTGTCATGATGGCTGATTACTGTTGGACTCTGAAGAGAGACATCCCTGCCGCTGAGCATTCTAGAGGTTCAAATAAACAGAAGTTGAAGCTCAGAATTTTGAACAATGATGACGTAACATTCAATTTACATGTACTTACCTTTATCAATGTCTACTATTCAGTTTACAGTGATCGAAGTTTGTAACATTTAATCAATAAATTGTGTTAAAAAACAGTGTCTTCTCTTAAAAAGCTGTTTCAGATGAGAAATATTAACAAAAATCAACCGATAACGTCACAAAAATGTAATCGATTTAGTCAGAAGATCAGATTTGTTTAAAAATCAACTTAGCATAAAAACCTGACCTGATCAAGAGAAATGGATGTCATTTTCGGATTCAGCAGTGCAAAATTGTCTTAAATCAGTTGAAAAAACACAGACAACTTACAAAAAATTATTTTTGTAACCCTGTGTTATATATCGTTATATCTCACAGCCCTAGGCCAGGGACCATCTCTGGTGAAAATTTCATTAAAATCCATCCAGTAGGTTTTGCGTAACAGACAGACAGACAAACAAACAACTCCAATGACATTACCTCCGTGGAGGAGATAATAATTCTGTATGAGTTGTGTGCAAGGTCCATGTCAAAAGGTTACAAGCTATGTGTGTCATTTCAGCTTTGAGTAGGCCTAGGCTATACAGTGAATATAAAGACTGTACACACCCATCCATCCATCTTCTACCGCTTAATCCTTTTTGGGTCACGAGGGGGCTGGAGCCTATCCCATCATCTTTGGGCGAGAGGCAGGGTACACCTTGGACAGATTGCCAGTCCATTGCAGGGCCAACACAGAGAAATGGACAGCCATTCACTCTCACATTCATACCTAAGGACAATTTAGAATCCCCAGTTGATTCCATTTAACCTAATCTGCATGTCTTTGCCCCGTGGGAGGAAACCGGAGTACCCAGAGTAAACCCACACGGACATGGGGAGAACAAGCAAACTCCACACAGAAGAGTCACCAATAGTCAGGGGGTGGGCTCGAACCCACGATGGTCAGGGGTGGGTTTGATCCCATGACCTTCCTGCTGTGCTGCCACAGTGCTAACCACTGCCCCATTGAGTTTCCCGACTGTACACACCCCAGATAAAATTCCAGGTTTTTGTGATATAAAAATGAGATCACAATTAGTCATTTAAAAAATTTTCCCAGCTTTATTGTTCTGTCTGTCTGTCTGTCTGTCATGAATTGCCCCTTGGGGCAGAGAGGAAGGGTTAGGACAATCTGTTCTATTCTATTCAGCGTTTTTAGTACAGTGACTAAAATTTGGTGCGTTAACTCACCCCGAAGTTCCTGGGTCTGCCAACCAACCCTTCTTTGTTTCCACTTCTCATATTAATCCTATTAATCCAAATAATCTTCACTGTTTAGATCAGTCTTCAATTTATAACCCCATAGAGATTTTGTCTGTCTCCTGTTACCCAAAATATTATAACCCAAGACAAATACAACATAATTTGATAAATACACGCCTTTCTGCAGCTCCTCCTCATCCGCCACCCTTCAACTTAGCCCCTGTCTTCCCCCTCAGAGAACCTTTGTCTACTCCCCCCAAAGTTAATAAAAATATAATGTATAAATATCCTAAAGTGATTAAACAGAAAGTTGGTAAAACTCAAATTAAACATCAAGTCTCTAAATTTAATGATTTGGCCTCTCTTCTTCCTCATAATTTAAAAGTTAAATGCAGTTTGTTAAATATTAGGTCTCTAACTCCCAAGTCTCTAAAATCACCCTTTATTGTCATTCAACCAATCATGTACAGTAGAACGAAATTGTGCTTTATCCTATCTACAGTGTCAATCACACACACCCCATGTGTAGAATTAGAAGGGCCGCTGCCATGCAAGGCGCCGCCACAGATTTCCCTC
This sequence comes from Pholidichthys leucotaenia, assembly GCA_020510985.1. Lineage (NCBI taxonomy): Eukaryota > Metazoa > Chordata > Actinopteri > Cichliformes > Pholidichthyidae > Pholidichthys > Pholidichthys leucotaenia. Next base: position 141,496,174 of record CM035842.1, on the reverse strand, counting down.
CTCCATTCCATAATTGCTGAGCACCAAGCTGGACGGCAGGAAGTTCCGCTTTTATATGGTCTTTGGTATGACCTGGCCGGGATTTGAACCCCTGCCTCCCGGGTGTGGGGCGGATGCTCTACCAACTGAGCCACCACTCCGGTCTCTATTAGTCCATGATCTGTTAATTGATCATCAGATTGATTTAATATCCCTTACAGAGACTTGGCTAGGGAAAGATGATTATGTTGGCTTAAATGAATCAACTCCCTCTGGTTATCTAAACTATCATAATCCCAGAAGTGCTGGTCGTGGAGGTGGAGTAGCGGCAATTTACCATTCTAAATTACTAGTTAATGTAAAGCAAAAATCATGTTTTAATTCCTTTGAGGGCCTGGTCCTCAGTATGGGGCATGTTAGCAATCTTAGCTTAAACCCAATTTTCTTTGCCATAGTTTACCGTCCTCCCTCAGCCTACTCAGAGTTTTTATCCAAATTTGCCGAATTCTTAGCTGATTTAGTGCTGAAATCAGATAGAATAATTATAGTAGGGGATTTTAATACACATGTTGATGTAGTTAGTGACTGTCTTAATAAGGCATTCAATTCAATATTAGACTCAATGGGGTTTTCCCAGAAAGTAGAAAATTCTACCCATTATCTCCACCACACATTGGACCTTGTTCTGACTTATGGCATAGAAATAGAAAATCTGGTAGTGTCTCCTCATAATCCTGTACTGTCAGACCATTGTCTGTTAACCTTTGATTTCACTATTCTTGACTATTTGACTCCTAAAGAAAAATACTACTACAGCAGATGTCTTTCAGATGATGTCGTTACCAAATTTATGCAGATTGTCTCCTCTATGCCATGTGTCAACACAACGGAAATAAGATGGAGAGCTTGCTCCTTCTGTAATTGATAGCATGGTAGATTCAGACTCTAGACTTGGTGGCCCCTTTAAAAAAGAAAAAGTCTAATCAGAGATTTCTAACCCCTTGGTTTAACACAGAAACTCGTAGCTTTAAACAGAAGACTCGTCAATTAGAAAGAAAATGGCGTTCCACTAATGTAGATGAAATCTATTTAGCTTGGAGAAATCATCTCTTAATTTATAAAAAAATCTCTTAGAAAAGCTAGAACAAGTTATTACTCTGCATTAATAGAAGAGAACAAGAATAATCCCAGGTTTCTTTTCAACACTGTAGCCAGGCTGACAGAGAGTCAGGACTCTGTCAATCCTCACATCCCCCTGAGCTTACTAGCCAGGATTTTTTGAAGTTTTTCAATCATAAAATTTTATCTATTAGAGATAAAATCAGTCAGATTCTTCCCACCATAAACTTAAGTACAGCAACTACTACAACTCCTTCAATTGATATCTGTTTGGATAAGTTTACTCCAATTGACCTTTTAGAGTTAGATAAAATAATCTCCTCATCCAAGCCTTCAACTTGTCTTTTAGACCCTATTCCTACCAGGTTATTTAAAAAAGTCTTCCCATTTATTGGTAGCCGTATTCTTCAAATAATCAGTTCTTCTCTAACTTTAGGTTATGTACCGCAAGCTTTTAAAATTGCTGTAATTAAACCCTTACTCAAAAAGCCAGTGCTCGATCCAGGAGTTTTAGCTAACTATCAACCAATCTCTAATCTGCCTTTCATTTCAAAAATCTTAGAAAGCGTTGTTGCCACACAATTGTTTGACCACTTGCAGGGAAATGGTTTATTTGAAGAGTTTCAATCTGGGTTCAGAATTAATCATAGTACTGAAACAGCCTTAGTGAAGGTCACTAATGACCTCCTTATTACATCTGATAATGGACTTGTTTCTGTACTTGGCCTTTTAGATCTTAGTGCAGCCTTTGATACTATTGACCATGATATTCTACTTGATAGATTAGAACACTATGTTGGACTAAATGGAACTTCGCTGCAGTGGTTTAGATCTTATTTGTTCGATAGACTTCAGTTTGTTCATATCAATAATGAGTTTTCTTCCAACTCTAAGCTCAGTTATGGAGTTCCACAGGGATCTGTGTTAGGTCCTACTCTTTTTAGTTTATATATGCTTCTGTTAGGCAACATCATTAGAAAGCACTGTATACATTTTCATTGTTATGCAGATGACACACAATTATACCTGTCAATGAAGCTTGATGATAGTAATCAATTAGCCAAGTTAGATGTCTGTCTTAAGGAACTCAAAGCTTGGATGACTTGTAATTTTCTGCTATTAAACCCAGATAAGACTGAAGTCATTCTTGTTGGTCAAAAAAACCTTAGAAATACCTTTCCAAATCAAACTCTTAATTTGGATGCGGCTACTCTTTCTCTGAATAGTTCTGTGAGGAACCTTGGAATTATTTTTGATCAAGATCTGTTTTTTAATTCACATATTAAATTTGTTTCTAAGACTGCCTTCTATCATCTGCATAATATCGCCAAGATTAGGAGCACCTGTCTCAGAGTGATGCTGAGAAACTGATCCACGCTTTTGTTAGCTCTAGATTAGATTATTGTAACTCGTTATTATCAAGTTGTCCTAAAATATCTTTAAAAAGTCTTCAGTTGATCCAAAATGCTGCTGCAAGAGCTTTAACAGGTACTAGAAAGAGAGATCATATCTCTCCGGTTCTGGCCTCCCTTCATTGGCTTCCCACAGAGTTTAGAATTAAGTTTAAAATCCTTCTTCTCACTTACAAAGTGCTTAATAATCAGGTCCCTTTTTATATAAAAGATCTGATATTACCCTATCATCCTAACAGAGCACTACGCTCCCAAAATGCTGGATTACTTGTAATACCTAGAATCTCCAAAAGTACAATGGGCGGCAGAGCCTTCAGCTATCAAGCTCCTATCCTGTGGAACCAGTTACCAATCTGGGTTTGGGAGTCAGACTCGATCTCTGTTTTTAAGAATAGGGTAAAAACCTTCCTCTTCAATATAGCCTACGATTATGGAGGGATTATGTGTCTCTTTCACTTCCGGCTCTGAGAGAGAGCAGACGCATTTCTTCGCTCTCCTTTCTAACCCTTTCTATTCCTCCCTTCTGATCCCAGCTTGCAATGTCGCTCTTCTTCTGGCTGAATCTTAATCCAAATGGAAATTATGGATCTGGAAAGCGGCTTATAATTGTGATTGTCACCACTTTAAAGAAGATTGGGTCAAGGGGGAACCCAACGGAGAGACCCATGGATTGGAACTCATGTGTCTGTGTGATTGGACTGAAGATGTGGAAAACATCTACCTGTTTTGGCTTACGATCACAGGATTTTCTGCTGATTGGCTCTGGAGTTTTCCTGGTGTATCGAAAATTTAACTGGAAGAGCTAATCAAAATGCGGACCCGGCGTAGCTGCTTCTTCAACAATTCGACCAGATTACAAGCCTGTATGAAATTTGAAGCACACAGAATCGAAGAGAGGGAAATTCTATTCTCTGAGTGCACTGTGCAGATTTGACCTTATTTTGGTGCCCTTGTTTACATTCCTCCTCGATAAGATAACGCTGGAGAAGTGGCTTAATCCAAACATCGACACAATTGTTGTTGTCAACAGATGGACGCTCAGGGACAGTGCACCATGTGACAACACCAGCTGCAAGCGAGAGAGTGACTCTTGGACTGCTTAGATCACATGACTATAACATCTATCCACTGCCAGGAGGCGCCCTCTGCTGTTCACTAGCAATTGACACACCTACACTACTGCATTCAACATTACACCACTGATACAATCACTGATATATATTTTACAAACACTGTTCTCTCATTGCATGTGTATTGTTGTCTGCTAAATGTGCATTGAGGTTTTTTTTCTTGCAATCATAATCCCGCTCACTCACTGAGCGCTATTCTGATAAACATGTTTTTTTCTCTCGCCTACTGTGTCATCCCATACCCCTCCCCTTTTCTTTCTTTATCCCCACTATGACTGGCGCCTAGCGGCTGCCCCGGCCTTGGATGCACTCTGCAGAGCGTGCCCAAATGCCAAGTCACTGTGTTTCGTTACCTTGTATTCATACATGTGTAATGACAATAAAGTTGAATCTCATCTCATCTCTCATCTCTTAACCCTCCCTTTGTTTTGCTGTTAATAGATTTAGACAACCAGGTGACTTCCAAAAATGTACTTGGCTTTTCTCCTTTAATGTTTGCTCGCTTTATGTCTGTTCTTTTCATCTTCTCTATCCCCTCACCCCCCAGCCAGTCGCAGTAGATGACTGCCCCTCCCCGAGCCTGGTTCTGTTAGAGGTTTCTTCCTATTAAAAGGGAGTTTTTCCTCTCCACCGTCACCAAGTGCTTGCTCACAGTGGATCGCCTGATTGCTGGGGTCTTTCTGCAATTGTGGGGTTTCCCCTACATTGAAAGTGCTATGAGATGACTATTGTTGTGATATGGCACTATATAAATAAAGTTGAATTGAATTGAATATTTGCCCATTCCTCTATGCAAATCTGTAAGATTGCAAGGGCATCTTTTGGCAACCATGGGGTGTTCATCAGGCTGAAATGAGCTGTCTGGTTTATTAGCAAACTAAGATTTTGTTTGTTTTTGTTTTCTGCTACATTTGTAGGGCAGTAACTGTTTTCATGTTGGTTGTAACAGGCAATTGGTGGAAAAAGAAGAAACAATAGCAGATCTAAAGTGAATCATCATGAATTGCATACACAAGATCACCCAGATTAAAAAAGACAGAACAAGAGAAGAGCTAATGTGAAATAAAAACCTCCAAAGTGTATCTTTAAAGGTCATAGTGATAACACTGTTATCTCCTTGTCAGTAGGTGCCATACTCACTCTTGTCCCACTATAATATTGTTCTGGTTACCAGGTTGAGACAAATATATCCACAACTCACATGTATATTTGGCAAAACTCACAGCGTCTGGCAACCCCTGAGCTCCCTGCACAATGAGAACATGTAATATCAACCTCGGTTATGCTGTTGGCTTTGAGATCCCTACACTGCCACCATAGTTCTTATCAGTCAACTGCTCAATAGTTTTGGACTTTTAATGTGATGGTTCAAATGAAGAAAAAATATAATTGTGCTGATTACTCATTTTTTTTCCACAATATTTTTTATTGAACCTTTTTTTACAAACATGGCACAAACAGTCAAACACTAACACTAAAGTACTTTAAAAATTTAAAAAAAAACACTAACAAAAAAAACAAACAAAAAAAGGTACTAAAAACAACAACAACCATTAACAAAAGCAAGTCAACAACAATGCTCCTCTGTTTAGTCTAGGTAATCTATTACATAAGAATACATAATATACATTCACCAGTTTGGAAGTTGCAAGGTCCACACATATCATTCACCTTCTTCTTCAGAAGTTATGTTTAATTTCTTTACATAATCAATGAAAGGTCTCCATATATTCTCAAACACATTTTCCTTTGATTTCAGTATATATGTTATTCTTTCTAGTGGAAGGTTTGTTAACATCTGTCTTAACCACTGAGTCACATCTGGTCTGAGTCTTTTTCCACAGTAGTGCAATAAATTTTTTAGCATTAAGCAAACTGAGGTCTATGAATGCTCTTTCACTCTTATTAAAGTTATGTTTTTCTGGATACAGACCCAACAAAAACAGTTTAGGGTTCAATGTGAATTGTTTTGAAATTAATTTTTCAATTGTTACCCTCACCTCTTCCCAAAACATTCTGATTTTTCTACATTCCCATAAACAGTGAAATAGGGTTCCTTTACTTTCCATACATTTTGTACATGTATCTGGTATGTTTTTGTTATATCTATTTAACTCCACTGGTGTAACATACATCCGCATTAACCATTTAAAATGTATCAGTTTAAGACATACATTTATTGATTTGGTTTGAGCTTCTGCACAAGCCATTTCCCATTGTTCCTCTGAAATTTCAATTTGTAGGTCTTCTTTCCAATAATTCAGTCTTTTCTGTGAGTTTTCACTTGAGAATAGTGTCAATGAGTTATAAAACTCTGAAATAATACCCTTTCTCTTACTATCTTTCATCAAAATTTTTTCCAAGGATGAATAAGTAGGTCGGGTGAGAGCATTATTTTGATTTGATCGAATAAAATTTCTAAGCTGAAGGTACAGTGGGGTAAAAAAGTATTTAGTCAGCCACCAATTGTGCAAGTTCTCCCACTTAAAAGATGAGCAAGGTCTCCAATTTTCATCATAGGTATACCTCAACTATGAGAGACAAAATAAGAAAAAAAAAAAAATCCAGAAAATCACATTGAAGGATTTTTAATGAATTAATTGGTAAATTCCTCGGTAAAATAAGTATTTGGTCAATAACAAAAGTTCATCTCAATACTTTGTTAGATACCCTTTGTTGGCAATGACAGAGGTCAAACGTTTTCTGTAAGTTTTCACAAGGTTTTCACACACTGTTGCTGGTATTTTGGCCCATTCCTCCATGCAGATCTCCTCTAGAGCAGTGATGTTTTGGGGATGTCACTGAGCAACACAGACTTTCAACTCTCTCCAAAGATTTTCTATGGGGTTGAGATCTGGAGACTGGCTAGGCCACTCCAGGACCTTGAAATGCTTCTTACGAAGCCACTCCTTCGTTGCCCGGGCGGTCTGTTTGGGATCATTGTCATGCTGAAAGACCCAGCCACGTTTCATCTTCAATGCCCTTGCTGGTGGAAGGAGGTTTTCACTCAAAATTTCACGATACATGGCCCCATTCATTCTTTCCTTTACACGGATCAGTCGTCCTGGTCCCTTTGCAGAAAAATAGCCCCAAAGTATTATGTTTCCACCCCCATGCTTCACAGTAGGTATGGTGTTCTTTCTCCTCCAAACACGACAAGTTGAGTTTTTACCAAAAAGTTCTATTTTGGTTTCATCTGACCATATGACATTCTCCCAATCCTCTTCTGGATCATCCAAATGCTCTCTAGCAAACTTCAGACGGGCCTGGACATGTACTGGCTTAAGCAGGGGGACACGTCTGGCACTGCAGGATTTGAGTCCCTGGCAGCGTAGTGTGTTTCTGATGTAGCCTTTACTTTGGTCCCAGCTCTCTGCAGGTCATTCACTAGGTCCCCCCATGTGGTTCTGGGATTTTTGCTCACTGTTCTCGTGATAATTTTGACCCCACGGGGTAAGATCTTGCGTGGAGCCCCAGATCGAGGGAGATTATCAGTGGTCTTGTATGTCTTCCATTTTCTAATAATTGCTCCCACAGTTGATTTCTTCACACCAAGCTGCTTACCTATTGCAGATTCAGTCTTCCCAGCCTGGTGCAGGTTTACAATTTTGTTTCTGGTGTCCTTTGACAGCTCTTTGGTCTTGGCCATAGTGGAGTTTGGAGTCTGACTGTTTGAGGTTGTGGACAGGAGGTGTCTTTTATACTGATAACGAGTTCAAACAGGTGCCATTAATACAAAATCAAATGAAATCAAACTTTATTGTCATATTGCTGTACATACAACTGTAGTGCAGGCAAGATGAAATTGCGTTTCTCTCGGCATTCATATAAATAGAAGCAGCATGATTTAAGACACACTCCCACATAGCTCCACCCCCCCCCCCCATCCATTCACACATCCCTGAGACATACTTGGGGGAAAAACAACCAACTAACTATAATATACACATAATATACAAAATGTCCGTAGGTGCAGTAGTGTGTATGAGAGATTCCGGGTCAACTGTTCAGCATCCTGACAGCTTGTGGAAGGAAGCTGTTGATCAGGTAACGAGTGGAGGACAGAGGAGCCTCTTAAAGAAGAAGTTACAGGTCTGTGAGAGCCAGAAATCTTGCTTGTTTGTAGGTGACCAAATACTTATTTTACTGAGGAATTTACCAATTAGTTCATTAAAAATCCTTCAATGTGATTTTCTGGATTTTTTTTTCTCATTTTGTCTCATAGTTGAGGTATACCTATGATGAAAATTGGAGACCTCTCATCTTTTAAGTGGGAGAGCTTGCACAATTGGTGGCTTACTAAATACTTTTTTGCCCCACTGTATTTAAAAAAATGTGCTCTATTAAGATTGAATTTAATCCTCAGTTCTTCAAAAGACATTATGTTATCTGAACGTGACAAATATGCTGATTACTCATTTGATTTTTTGTCCTTATTGTATTTTTTCCCCGTTGGACAGGATGTACTGCATCGCCACCCTCTGTATCTGATAGTCCGCATGCTGTGCTACGATGACGGCCTTGGTGCGGGGAAGAACCTCCTGGCTCTAAAAACCACCGACACGAAACAAGAGGAGTGCAGCATCTGGGTGTACCAATGCAGCAGCTCAGTGAGTGTGAAACCAAAGAGTTTGTTGGACATTAAAAATTAAGATGAGTCCACTACCTGAATGATGTCTCCCCCCCCCCCCCCCCCCATCTGAACAGGAACAGGCTCAGTCCATCTGTAAGGTGCTGTCAGCGTCTTTTGACTCCGCTCTGACATCAGACAAGTCCTGATGGGAATTAAAGTCTGTGTGGTAGAGAGGAGAAAACAACTGCAAAGCCAGCAATAATAATTAGCAACCTACCTTTGTGATTGCAAAAAAAAAAAGCAGCCATTTCCTATTATCATAACTTTGCTTTCTTATTGTAAGATCAGGTCATCTGGAGGCTGATTCTTGTCAGTCTGCAGGAAACATGCGTCTGTCCTTTGTGTTGAAGTCCTGTATGTGTGAGCTACTGTTACCTCCATCATCGTCCAGATGACCCAGCAGGATGACTGTGAACACGTCTCAATCATTTCCTTGAACACAGAAAAGTCAAGTTTGGAGCAGTGGGAAATTGTTGCATGGAAATGTCTTTTTGAACTCAAGTTTTATTTAGAGTAAATCATGGTACTGAATGGTACATAGCGCTGAAACCCAGCTCTGTCCATGTGTGTTTATGTGTGACGCAAGTCGGCGTAGAAACATGGTACACAGATTTGTGTTGAAAAAATCTTTGTTTCCTCATGGTTTTTTTCTTTCTAACAGTAGTATTGGTACAGTAATAGTCTTTTTTGACTGGAAGGAACATTGCAAATGGGCTTTAAATGAGCATCCTTTATTGTCACTTTTTTTCCCAGTTTGTGGCATTTATTAATTTTTAATGAGTTACTTGAGTTTGTTTTAAATTGTGAAGTGAATTTCTGGGTACCAAACTGGTGTTTCATTTCTTTTCAAATTCAGTTGCGATAGATATTGTGATGAAAGTGTCTTTTACAGTTTTGGTACTAACTTGACTTCAATAATAATAATCAGCAACAGCCTTTTCTTGGACTTTCCACTTTGGTCAGTTTGTTTTTGTTTTGTTTTTCTTGGTACATAAAATGTGTTGTAAATGATCCCTGCTTCCTGTCATTTATTTTTATTCATGTCAGTGTCTTTACATTTGAGGCTATAATTTATTACTGTTGTTTAACTCATTTCTATTCTGGGACATTTCATTGGGGGGGGTGACAATCTTCCCATGTTTGTGAATCTTAGCGTGGGAACTCGTGCTCAGTTTATACTGAGAGGTGTTAACAAATGCAACATTGTATCAGTTTCAGAAATTGGGGTAAGCTGTCATTGGATACGAGGGAGGCTCATTAAAGATTTGCCCTGATCAATTTCTAGTTATTGTAGAAGGCTGAAATTGCACATGTATAATAATGAATATCTCTACAGCTCACATGCTAATTTGCAGCTCTGAACTCCGAAGAGTTTCTCTTTTACAGGTGCTAAGGTGGAGTAAGCTGTGATAATGGAGCCAGTCATCAGGTTCCTGTTCTTGAGATGCCACACGCCACAGGAGATGTTCAATAAAATGAAAGAGACTTATGGGAAGGAGTCACATGCTTCCAGGTTCTTTTGGCCATGTGCCAAGAAAACCAGGAGAACTTCATCAACAGACTTAATTATGCAAAGCGAAACATGGGTCCATTATTATGATGCAAAGATTAAAGCCCAGTCAAAGCAATGGAAGCATTATGACTCACCACGTCAGAAGAAGGCATGTGTCCAACCCTCGGTGGCCAAGGTCATGCTTACGGTCTTTTGGGGCCAGCCTGGAATATTGATGATGGATTTCCTGGCAAAGGATACCACAGTTACTGGGAGTTACTGTGTTCCACTGCTGCAGAAATTTTAGGCGGCCATCAAAACCAAGAGGCATGGCATGCTGACCAAAGGTGTCTTCTTCCTGCAAGACAACGCCCTAGCTCACAACTCACATGTTGCCCAGACGGAAGCACGGTCCTGCGGGTATAAAAATCCTTATTCTCCCAAACTTGCACCATCTGACTCCCACCTCTTTCCAACCATGAAGTCATTTTTGAAGGGCAAGTGCTTCCAAGATGATGAAACCCTGACTTTCAAAGTCAAGTCTTCTGATGCAACCTGCAGATTTCTACAGGTGAGATCTCCACAGCTGCATAAAGCAATGGGAGAAGTGTGTGACCTTTATTGGTACCTATTGTAGAAGAGCTTGGAATAACGAGGCGATGTGACTTATAAACCAAAGTTTATTATCAGCTTCGCTCCTCTAACAAGTCTCATCTCAGTGCAGAAGTAGAATAAGAGACCGAACACATTCAGCTCTACATACTTATACCTACACATAACAAAAGACATTGCATATCAAAGCTGACATCCCGCATTAGCTTAATCCCCCCTCCTTTGTCTTTGTACTCCTCCACCTGACCCTAGGTGGTCAGGGCGATCGATCTGGTCTCCACCGCAGCGCCTCGGATGCTCTTTGATCTTCGCTGGCGGTTGAGACCTCTTGTCCTGTTCTGAGGTGTGAAGTCGTTGTACATATGTAATCACCAAACATTCTCACATGCTTATACATATGTAGGTTATGGGATATATGATTAATATAAACCACAGCCCCCCCTCCCAAACAACTAAGAAAAGGACAATAATAAAAAAATTCACAGTTTAAGATAATTACTATGACATACTAACTGTTAAACCTCTTGACAAGAAAGAAACTTTCCAGCAGCTATGCTCCTGTAGAGAATTCAGTGGTAATCATAACAGCGTAGTAATATCACAAGTCAGTCTTAAATTGTCACAGCACAATCTAATAAATTGGTGAACAACTTTTGAGTAGTTTGCATCAGTCCCTGTGCCGTCTGGGTTTTAATCTTCTCCCGAATCTGCTGTGGGTCCGCTTGGGCGTCCTGGTGGGACCTTCCTGTAAGGAATCTGCAGCTTGGGGAAGAGAGTGATTATTTGTTCCCTGCAGGGGGGCTGAGTCTTTTCTCTTGGGGGGTCTACCCCGCCGAGGTGCTCTCGCCAACCATGCAGGTTCGTCTCTCAACAAGAAGGCAGGTTTAAGTCTGTCAGTGCTGACTGTTTCTTTTCTGTCCCCTAAATCAAGCACAAAATGCTTATCACCAGGTTCCAGCACTCTGAATGGTCCATCGTATGGTGGACGGAGGGTTGGTTTTAAAGCTTCGTGCCTAACAAAAACGAATTCGGCATTTTTTAAAGCTTGGGGGACAAAAACCCGTGGAAAAGAGTGATGTGCCGGACCGGGGAGAGTGTCAGGTCCGTTGCTGCCTAAAAGCCTCAGGGCTGGAAGATGCCCCGGCTCTGGGTTCTCTGGTAAAAATTCACCTGGGAGTCTGAGAGGTTGTGCAAAAACTGATTCTGCTGGGGAGGCGTCTAGATCCTCTTTAGGCGCAGCACGCAACCCCAATAAAACCCAGGGAAGTTTATAAACCCAATTTGTATCCGTTAGTGAGGCTCTGAGGGTGGCCTTTAAAGATCTGTGAAAGCGCTCGCATTGTGGTCTATATTAATCATATATTCCATAACCTACATATGTTGAAGCATGTGAGAATGTTTGGTGATTACATATGTAAGGCGACTTCACACCTCAGAACAGGACAAAGAGTCTCAACCGCCAGTGAAGATTAAAGAGCTTCCCAGACACTGCGGTGGAGACCGGAGGAGCTGCCCTGACCCCCCAGGGCCATGAGGAGGAGTACGAAGATAATGGGGGGATTAAGATAATGAGGGATGTCAGCTTTTGATATGCATGTCTTTTGTTATGTGCAAGTATAAGTTCATAGAGCCAAGGGTGTTCGGTCTCTTTCCTTCTTCTGCTGCTGCACTTAGATGAGACTTGTTAGAGGAGCTGATAATAAACTTTGGTTTATATATCACATCGCCTCGTTCTTCCAAGCTCTTCTACACTGGTGACCCTGACGCGAGTATGGACCAGAGGCGTTCCCCCGCAATCGACCCATCTGTGGTGACCCAGGCAGACGCCAGCGCCCACGCAGACAGGGGAACAGATGGACAACGTTCCCCCTCGGCAGAAGTGATAGAGAGGGCTCAACCGAGCACCAGCGCCGCTGAGAGAGCCGAAGCAAGGCACTCTCACCCTGCGGACACGTCAGTGACGGTCTACACAAACGCCGTTGCTGTCAAGCTGCCGGACTTCTGGCAGGAAGACCCCGCCTCGTGGTTTCAGCAAGCTGAAGCCCAGTTTACACTGGCGGGCATCACGGCCGACGATACGAAGTTCTATCACATCGTCGCCAAACTCGACGCCGCCACTTCGAGGTGTGTGCGGAGCATTATCTGGCGGCCGCCGGCCCAAGACAAATATAAAGTACTGAAAGCAACCATCGTGGCAAATTACGTCCCCTCAGCCGAAGAGAGAGCCGAGAGGATCCTGGCGGTTTACGGCCACAGAGGATGCAGACCTAGGGCCCTCATGGAGGACTTGCTGCAGCTTAAAGAAGAGGACAATGACAACTTCCTCTTCCAATTCATATTCCTCAGTACGCTGCCGCCACACATGAGAGGGACGCTCGCCAACATGCGATGCAGCACCCAGCAAGACTTCCACGTGCTGGCCCACGAAGCTCAACAGCTCGTCAACGCCTGCAAGGAGCGGACACCCACAGCAGCATCCGCAGACCTCAATGCTGATGCCCGGAGCCACGAGGAGCCACAAACCACCGAGCAGAACCAGCCCGCGGTGACAGCGACACGGCCAAGACGTAACAGACGGAGCGACGTTTGTTATTACCACCACCGCTTCGCCGAGAAGGCTCACAAATGCGTTCCCCCCTGCAAATTCACAATTTCGGGAAAATGCCGAAGCCGAGAGCCGTTAACGGCAGCGGTTCTCGGCGAAAAAAGTAAGCTGTTATATGTGACGGATGGTCACACCGGCAAGCAGTTCCTTATTGACACAGGAGCTCAACTAAGTTTTGTCATGCCCTCCCAAGCAGATCGGGCCATGGGCCTCAGGGGCAATGGAGCGGTGGCAGCTAACGGCTCCAGCATTGACACTTTTGGCGAAAAGAGCCTGCACCTCCACATCCACGGCCGCAACTACAGATGGACATTTGTTGTAGCGGCGGTGAGTTTTAACTTGTTGGGCGCAGACTTTTTGTGTGCATATGGGTTATTAGTTGATCTAGCGAACAGACGCTTGGTTAATGCACTGTCCTTTGCTTCTATTCCCTGCTCAGCTCGTATTTCTCCACCACCCGTGCAGGCCAGCGTCACCACAGCAGGAGGTAAGTTTGATCAACTCCTCACCCAATTTCCAGCACTCACAATTCCCAAATTCTCAGCCACAGTGGCTAAACATGGGGTTGAACATTTTATTCCCACAACGGGCCCACCCGTATTTGCCAAAGCTCGGCGCTTAGACGTGGCCAAGCTCGCCATAGCTCGGGACGAGTTTATTTCCCTCGAAAAATTAGGCATTGTCAGACACTCGAAAAGCCCCTGGGCCTCACCACTTCACATGGTTCCGAAATCCGACGGTTCTTGGAGACCGTGTGGCGATTACCGCAGATTAAACAATGCCACAGCGCATGACCGCTACCCAATTCCTCACATTCAAGATTTTTCACTACATCTGGCGGGTGCGCGCATTTTTTCAAAAATAGACCTGGTCCGCGGTTATCATCAAGTCCCAGTTCGAGCAGAGGACATTCCTAAAACAGCTGTAATAACCCCTTTCGGCCTTTTTGAATTTTTGCGAATGCCTTTCGGCCTCAAAGGCGCGGCTCAAACCTTTCAGCGGATGATGGACGCAGTATTACGCGACCTCCCTTTTGTTTTCGTCTACCTCGACGATATGCTGGTAGCCAGCCCGTCTGAGGAAGAACACGAGCGGCATCTCACTATGGTTTTTCAGAGGCTAGAAGAGCACGGGTTAATAATCAATCCAGCCAAATGCAAATTCGGCGTGTCACAAATTGATTTTTTAGGACACAGAGTTTCTCCGAAGGGGGCAGTACCACTTCCAGACAAAGTTCACGCGATAAAAAGTTTCCCACGGCCACAAACGGTCAAATCGCTGCAAAAATTTTTAGGAATGGTTAATTTTTACAACCGTTTCCTCCCCCACGCAGCTCAGCTCATGCAGCCCCTATATGACGCGCTCAGAAAACAAAAAGCTTCCAACGCGGTCGAATGGACCCCGGAGCGCGAACGCGCCTTCGTGGAAGTAAAAAGCGCCCTAGCTAATGCCACATTGTTGGTTCACCCCGATCCCTCGGCCCACATTGCGCTAACCACAGACGCTTCGGACCTGGCTATAGGGGCAGTTGTAGAACAACATGTCAGCGGAATCTGGCAACCTTTGGCATTCTTCAGCAAATCGCTAAACCAAACTGAGCGTAAATACAGCACTTTTGACAGGGAGCTGCTAGCGCTTCATTTATCCATCCACCACTTCCAGTTCTGGTTAGAAGGGCGGAGTTTCACGGCTTTTGTAGACCACAAACCGCTCACCTTTGCCATGGCTAAAATTTCAGAACCGTGGTCAGGCAGGCAACAAAGACAGCTGGCTGCGATTTCAGAGTTCACCACAGACATTCGACATGTGGCAGGCAAACTTAACGTGGTAGCAGACTGCCTGTCTCGCGCTGTGACATCGCCAGAGTGCGAGGAGACAGATTATACTACTGCAGCCGCAGAGCTTTTCACCAACACGGACACATACGCAGCACCAATCCATGCAGGGATAGATTATGCAGCCATGGCAGAAGAGCAAAGTAGTGACGCGGACGTGCGCGCACTCTTGTCTGGACCAACAGGGTTAAGGCTGGAGGAAAGGGGTTTACGCGACGGTGTGCCCCCCCTAATATGCGATATCTCAACCGGCCGACCTCGCCCGTTAGTCCCAGCTACATGGCGCCGCTGTATTTTCGACTCAATTCACTCCCTCGCGCACCCAGGTGTGCGCGCCTCGGTTAAAATGGTCGCCGAAAAGTTTGTGTGGCCCGGCCTGCGCAAAAACGTAAAAGAATGGGCAAAAACTTGCATTTCTTGTCAGCGCGCCAAAATACACAAACACACAAAAGCCCCTCTAGAGCCTTTTCCAATCCCTGCTAGAAGGTTCGACCACGTTCATGTCGACCTCGTGGGGCCACTACCTTCCTCCCAAGGTTTCACACATCTGTTAACAATGATAGACCGCACCACGTGCTGGCCAGAGGCAGTCCCTCTGGCGTCAACCACAGCGGAGGAAGTCGCTCGCGTTTTTTTGACAAACTGGGTGGCACGCTTCGGCGTCCCATCGGACATCACGTCCGATAGGGGGCCTCAATTTGTCTCGGAGCTTTGGTCAGCCATGGCCAGCAGCTTAGGGGCGACAATTCACCGCACCACCGCTTATCACCCTCAGGCTAATGGGTTATGCGAGCGTTTTCACAGATCTTTAAAGGCCGCCCTCAGAGCCTCACTAACTGAATTGGGTAAATAAACTTCCCTGGGTTTTATTGGGGTTGCGCGCTGCGCCCAAAGAGGATCTAGACGCCTCCCCAGCAGAATTAGTTTTTGCACAACCTCTCAGGCTCCCAGGTGAATTTTTACCAGAGAACCCAGAGCCAGGGCATCTTCCAGCCCCGAGGTTTTTAGGCAGCAATGGACCGGACTCTCTCCTCGGACCGGCACATCACTCTTGTCCACGGGTTTTTGTCCCACAAGCTTTAAAGAACGCTGAATTCGTTTTTGTTAGGCATGAAGCTTTAAAACCAACTTTCCGCCCACCATACGATGGGCCATTCAGAGTACTGGAACCTGGTGATAAACACTTTGTGCTTGATTTTGGGGATAGAAAAGAAACAGTCAGCATTGACAGACTTAAACCTGCCTTCTTGTTGAGAGACGAGCCTGCACGGTTGGCCAGAGCACCTCGGCAGGGTAGACCCCCCAAGAGAAAAGACTCAGCCCCCCTGCAGGGAACAAATAATCACTCTCCTCCCCAAGCTGCAGATTCCTTACAGGAAGGTCCCAGCAGGACGCCCAAGCGGACCCACAGCAGATTCGGGAGAAGATTAAAACCCAGACGGCACAGAGACTGATGCAAACTACTCAACAGTTGTTCACTAATTGTGCTGTAACAGTTTAGGACTGACTTGTGATTTTACTATGCTGTTATGATTACCACTGAACTCTCTTAGGAGCATGGCTGCTGGAAAGTTTCTTCTGTGGCAAGAGGTGTAGCAGTTAGTATGTCATAATAATTATCTTAAACTGTGAATTTTTCTATTGTCCTTTTCTTAGTCGTTTGGGGGGGGGGGGCTGTGGTCTATATTAATCATATATTCCATAACCTACATATGTTGAAGCATGTGAGAATGTTTGGTGATTACATATGTAAGGCGACTTCACACCTCAGAACAGGACAAAGAGTCAACCGCCAGTGAAGATTAAAGAGCTTCCCAGACACTGCGGTGGAGACCGGAGGAGCTGCCCTGACCCCCCAGGGCCATGAGGAGGAGTACGAAGATTATGGGGGGATTAAGATAAGATAAGATAAGCCTTTATTAGTCCCACAACGGGGAAATTCCAGGATTGCAACAGCACAGGGATAGCAACACTCAGAGCAACAATCAGAAGGCAAGAAAAAAAAACAAGCAAGCAAGAGCAGCTAATAAACATATGTACGTATTACTATAAAATACAGTATATATATATACACACAGACACACAGTGCAGAGCATTGTAGCTGGATGGAATAAATATATGAATATATGAACACACAGTGCAGAGCATTGTAGCTAGATGGAATAAATATGTAAATATATAAACACCCACAGTACGGAGCATTGCAGCTAGGTGGAATAAATATGCAAGTATATAAACACACACAGTGCGGAGCAATGTAGCTAGATGGAATAATATGTAGATATATAAATATATAAACACACCCAGTGCTGAGCATTGTAGCTAGATGGAATAAATATGTAAATATATAAACACACACAGTGCAGAGCATTGTTGCTAGATGGAATGAAACAGCATAACCGTCTACTTAGTTATCCTACATGGTATGATTATGTGCCCATACATATTCTCACCCTCCATAGCGACCGGTAAGATAATGAGGGATGTCAGCTTTTGATATGCATGTCTTTTGTTATGTGCAAGTATAAGTTCATAGAGCCGAGGGTGTTCGGTCTCTTTCCTTCTTCTGCTGCTGCACTTAGATGAGACTTGTTAGAGGAGCTGATAATAAACTTTGGTTTACATATCACATCGCCTCGTTCTTCCAAGCTCTTCTACATGCATAACCCATTAGCCTGAGGGTGATAAGCGGTGGTGCGGTGAATTGTCGCCCCTAAGCTGCTGGCCATGGCTGACCAAAGCTCCGAGACAAATTGAGGCCCCCTATCAGACCTGATGTCCGATGGGACGCCGAAACGTGCCACCCAGTTTGTCAAAAAAACGCGAGCGACTTCCGCAGCTGTGGTTGACGCCAGAGGGACCGCTTCAGGCCAGCGCGTAGTACGGTCTATCATTGTTAACAGGTGTGTGAAACCTTGAGAGGAAGGTAGTGGTCCCACGAGGTCGACATGAACGTGGTCAAACCTTCTAGCTGGGATTCGAAAAGGCTCTAGAGGGGCTTTTGTGTGTTTGTGTATTTTGGCGCGCTGACAAGACATGCAAGTTTTTGCCCATTCTTTTACGTTTTTGCGCAGGCCGGGCCACACAAACTTTTTGGCGACCATTTTAACCGAGGCGCGCACACCCGGGTGCGCGAGGGAGTGAATTGAGTCGAAAATACGGCGGCACCATGCAGCTGGGACTACCGGGCGAGGTCGGCCGGTTGAGATGTCTCATATTAGGGGGGGCACACCGTCGCGTAAACCCCTTTCCTCCAGCCTTAACCCTGTTGGTCCAGACAGGAGTGCGCGCACGTCTGCGTCACTACTTTGCTCCTCCGCCATGGCTGCGTAATCTATCCCTACGTGGACTGGGGCTGCGTATGTGTCCGCGTTGGCGAAGAGTTCTGCGGCTGAGGTAGTATAATCTGTCTCCTCGCGCTCTGGCGATGTCACAGCGCGAGAGAGGCAGTCTGCTACCACGTTAAGTTTGCCTGCCACATGTCGAATGTCTGTGGTGAACTCTGAAATTGCAGCTAGCTGTCTTTGTTGCCTGCCTGACCATGGTTCTGAAATTTTAGCCATCGCAAAGGTGAGCGGTTTGTGGTCTACAAAAGCCGTGAAACGCCGCCCCTCTAACCAGAACTGGAAGTGGCGGATGGATAAATGAAGCGCTAGCAGCTCCCTGTCAAAAGTGCTGTATTTACGCTCAGTTTGGTTTAACGATTTGCTGAAAAATGCCAAAGGTTGCCAGGTTCCGCCAACGTGTTGTTCCACAACTGCCCCTATGGCCAGGTCTGAAGCGTCTGTGGTTCGCGCAATGCGGGCCGAGGGATCAGGGTGAATCAACAACGTGGCGTTAGCTAGAGCACTTTTTACTTCCACGAAGGCGCGTTCGCGCTCCGGGGTCCATTCGACCGCGTTGGAAGGCTTTTGTTTTCTGAGCGCGTCATATAGGGGCTGCATGAGTTGAGCTGCACGGGGGAGGAAACGGTTGTAAAAATTAACCATTCCCAAAAATTCTTGCAGCGATTTGACCGTTTGTGGCCGTGTAAAATTTTTTACTGCGCCAACTTTGTCTGGCAGTGGGACTGCCCCCTTCGGTGAAACTCTGTGTCCCAAAAAATCAATTTGTGACACGCCGAATTTGCATTTGGCTGGATTGATTATTAACCCGTGCTCTTCTAGTCTCTGAAAAACCATAGTGAGATGTTGTTCGTGTTCTTCCTCCGACGAGCTGGCTACCAGCATATCATCGAGGTAGACGAACACGAAAGGGAGATCGCGTAATACCGCTTCCATCATCCGCTGAAAGGTTTGAGCAGCGCCTTTGAGGCCAAAAGGCATCCGCAAAAATTCAAAAAGACCGAAGGGGGTTAATACAGCTGTTTTAGGAATGTCTTCCGCTCGAACGGGGACTTGGTGATAGCCACGGACCAGGTCTATTTTAGAAAAAATGCATGCACCCGCCAGATGTAGTGAAAAATCTTGGATGTGAGGAATTGGGTAGCGGTCATGCGCTGTCGCATTGTTTAATCTGCGGTAATCGCCGCACGGTCTCCAAGAACCGTCTGTTTTCGGGACCATGTGTAGTGGCGATGTCTAGGGGCTTTTTGAGCGTCTGATAATGCCTAGTTTTTCAAGGGTGGTAAACTCGTCCCGAGCTATGGCGAGCTTGGTCGCGTCTAAGCGCCGAGCTTTGGCGAATACGAGTGGGCCCGTTGTGGGAATGAAGTGTTCAACCCCGTGCTTAGCCACTGTAGCTGAGAATTTGGGAACTGTGAGTGCTGGAAATTGGGTGAGGAGTTGATCAAACTTACCTCCTGCTGTAGTGACGTTGGCCTGCACGGGTGGTGGAGAAACTCGAGCTGAGCAGGGAATAGAAGCAAATGACAGTGCATTAACCAAGCGTCTATTTGCTAGATCGACTAACAGCCCATGTGCACACAAAAAATCAGCGCCCAACAAGTTAAAACTCACCGCCGCTACAATAAATGTCCATCTGTAGTTGCGGCCATGAATGCAGAGGGGCAGGCTTCTTTCACCCTAAGTGTCGATGATGGAGCCGTTGGCTGCCATAGCTCCATTGCCCCGGGGGCCCATGGCCCGGTCTGTGTGGGAGGGCATGATAAAACTCAGTTGAGCTCCAGTGTCAATTAGGAACTGTTTGCCGGTGTGTCCGTCAGTTACATAGAGAAGTTTGTTTTTTTCGCCGAGAACCGCAGCCGTTAACGGTTCTCGGCTTTGGCGTTTCCCGAACTTGCAGGGGGGAACGCATTTGTAAGCCTTCTCGGCGAAACGGTGGTGGTAATAACAGATGTCGCTCTGTCTGTTGCGTCTTGGCCGTGTCGCCGCCATGGTGGGCGGGCTCTGCTCGGTGGTTTGTGGCTCCCCGTTGCTCTGGACATCAGCGCTGAGATCTGCGGATGCTGCTGTGGCCATCTGTTCCCTGCAGGCGTTGACGAGTCGCTGCGCTTCGCGAGCCAGCGCGCAGAAGTCTTGCTGGGTGCTGCACCGCATGTTGACAAGCGTCCCTCTCATGTGTGGCGGTAGAGTACTGAGGAAGATATATTGGAAGAGGAAGTTGTCATTGTCCTCTTCCTTGAGCTGCAGCATGTCCTCCATGAGGGCCTTGGGTCTGCATCCTCTGTGGCCGTAGATCGCCAGGATCCTCTCTGCTCTCTCTTTTGCTGAGGGGACGAAATTCTCCACGATGGTCGCCTTCAGTTCTCTATATTTGTCCTGGGCAGGCGGCCGCTGGATTATGCTCCGCGCACATCTCCAAGTGGCAGCGTCGAGTTTGGCGACGATGTGATAAAATTTTGTGTCGTCAGCTGTTATGCCCGCCAGTGCAAACTGAGCCTCAGCTTGCTGAAACCACGAGCTCGGGTCTTCCTGCCAGAAGTCCGGCAGCTTGACGGTGACGGCGCTTGTGTGGGCCGTCCCTGATGTGTCCGCAGGGTGAGAGCGCCTTCCTTCGGCTCTCGCGGCGGAGCTGGTGCTCGGTTGAGCCCTCTCTGTAGCTTCTGCCGTGGGGGAACGTCGTCCATCTGTTCCCCTGTCTGCATGGGCGCTGGCGTCTGCCTGGGTCGCCTCTGATGAGTCAATCACGGGAGAACGCCTCTGTTCCGTCCTCGCGTCAGGGTCACCAGTGTAGAAGAGCTTGGAATAACGAGGCGATGTGACTTATAAACCAAAGTTTATTATCAGCTTCGCTCCTCTAACAAGTCTCATCTCAGTGCAGAAGCAGAAGTAGAATAAGAGACCGAACACATTCAGCTCTACATACTTATACCTACACATAACAAAAGACATTGCATATCAAAGCTGACATCCCGCGTTAGCTTAATCCCCCCTCCTTTGTCTTCGTACTCCTCCACCTGACCCTGGGTGGTCAGGGCGATCGATCTGGTCTCCACCGCAGCGCCTCGGATGCTCTTTGATCTTCGCTGGCGGTTGAGACCTCTTGTCCTGTTCTGAGGTGTGAAGTCGTTGTACATATGTAATCACCAAACATTCTCACATGCTTATACATATGTAGGTTATGGGATATATGATTAATATAAACCACACCTATCTATACCTATGTAGAGAAAGACTAATAACTGTGGCAAGTTTGATTCTTCTCAGTCTATGGGAAATGAGTCAGGGAAAATCTTAAATGAGCAGCCCCCATAAAACACAAAGATACACTTCATAATGCTTATCAGCTGATGGTTATTAGTGCATAAATTCAGATCATGTGAACATATAGATGTGCAACAAAACTTAAACTTCAACTTAAACAAACCTTAAGTTCCTTAATAATGCTTGAGTTTTATTGTTCATTAATATGTGTGACTTCAATTTGCTCTTTTATGCAGTGAGATGACGGGGATTATTTTATTGTGCATGCATTAACAGTTTTAAAGCACAATCATAAAGATATACAGGATTTTGTTTTCTTTGTGTGTTACATTTTTAATGCCTCTCAGCAGCATATTAGATGGGGAGGCACCGTTTATCATGGAACAATATGTTCTGAGTAACCTGTGATTAGCTAGTTTGTAAAACAGTCAAATAAATCTGCATGGAGCTGCAACATCAGTAGAGATTTCCCTCTATATGTGTAACCTTTCTTGTTAATTTCCAACTTTTTTCTTGCAAATTGATTTTTTCCCTGTAATTTATATTATTCATTCATTCATCTTCTTCCGCTTAATCCTTTTCGGGTCGGCGGGGGGGGGGGGGGGGGGGGCTGGAGCCTATCCCAGCATCTTTGGCCGAGAGGCAGGGTAGTCATTGGATTTTCAATTTCTTTGTAAATTTACACTTTTTCTCTCATTTGTAGTAAATTTATTGTACATTTTCTACTTTTTCTATTTTTCCACAAATGTGTTTCAGAGAAAATTGAGCAAAAATGCTGCAGCTTTAAATAAAGAAATTGCAAATGCTGTATAGTGAATTGTGAGTTTTGCAACTTTTTGCTAATTTCTTATAAGTTCATATTACCAGAGTGGTGGAGCATCTGCCCCACAGCTGGGATGTTGTGGGTTCAAGCCCCAGCCAGGTCCACCTTCTAGCTTGGTACTCAGCCTAACAGAATGGGGAAAGGAAAGTTGGTTACTCAGCCACAAACCTGGTGTACTCATCGCGTCGTTCCCAAGCCTGGGTAAAATGAGGAGGGTCGCATCAGGAAGGGCATCCAGTGTAAAATCCTGGCCAAATCAAACATGACCCATGATTCACTGTGGTGACCCCCAAAAGAGTGTGTGTGTGTGTGTTATAAATTCATGTTACATTTGTAATTTCTTTGTATAGTTGCTACTTTTCTTGTAATTCTTTTCTCTCAAATTTATATTCATCTTAAATTTGCAAGTTTTACTCCCCCTCCACATAATTTTTTAAAATTTATATCATATTTGCAACTCTTTTCTTGCTTTTTTCCTTCAATATGCATTAAATTAGGCATTTTGTTTTATATAGTTGCACCTCTTTTTTCGCATATTTTTCAATCAAAATTTCATTTTTTTCCCTGTAAATCTGGTCAGTTTAAATTTGCAGGTCTTCTTGTGAATTTGAGACTTTTCTAAGTGTGCAACTTATATATACACACACACATATTTTACCTTTTCCCTGTGAATGCTTAACCATATACTAATAGGTAAACATTGTCACTGTACCTTTGATGTTTTAGGAGTTTTCTCTCATTACTAATACTTGGCTCACACTCTGAAGTTAACTTATATGTGGTCAAATATTCCTCTTTGCTTTTCTCTGTAAATGAATGCTACTTTTAGACATTTTTTTCTTCATACATCTATTATTTACACCATAGTCCATTTGGAAATAGTGCAGACATTCATGAATACTTTCAATCAGAGGGAGCTCTAACTACACAATTTGGCTTTTAGTCATCTACGTAAGTGGCTCAATAACTAAAGAAACATCAAATCTTGGTA
The DNA here is from genome assembly GCA_020510985.1 of Pholidichthys leucotaenia. Lineage (NCBI taxonomy): Eukaryota > Metazoa > Chordata > Actinopteri > Cichliformes > Pholidichthyidae > Pholidichthys > Pholidichthys leucotaenia. Next base: position 141,472,938 of record CM035842.1, on the reverse strand, counting down.
CTAGTTCATGTTTTATTGTTCCAGTTACATTTTCCCCATTTACTTGCACAACAGAGTTCAGAGTCAATGCAGTGATTCACAGATGGTTAATGAGAATGAACTGAGTTTATTGTTCCAGTTGTGTGTGAGTGTATTCATGTTTAACTAACACACACACACACACGGCCAGCTGAGGTCGTGGAACTGCTCCTCACAACAGTGCATTAAAAGACATTTACTGCCCAGGTTAAGTTGCTCTTCTTATTTTACATTTAAATATCGACAAAAAAAAAAAATCTATTTACATGAACAGATTATTTAATCTGATTCCAGTGAGCTACTATTTAACATGATAAAGAGAGTGCATCAGCTACGGTTCACATGCTTCTCTTCAGTTCTTTCATAAATCACTGAAAGACTGGCTTCAGGTTAAATGCCTAAATATCAACAATATGAACAGAAATCAAGTTGCTCTGCAACTAGAACAAAGTTAATCACACCAATTTATATTCAGCTCATAACACATTAGATAAACTCGTCTTACTACATCACACGACCCCAGAGACATACCAACAGGTTTAAGATGGAGGAATGATACTCATTTCTAGGCGTGGTTATACAGAGTGTTGGCGACTGATTTCATTAAGCTCATTTACACAGAAGAAGAAAAAAAATCAGCCTGTCAGAAGCAGCTACATTTACAGAGCTTCCTAAAGCTTTGTCTTTTTTTTTTTCACATTTCTCCTAATTTTAGCATTTTCTCTTCAGCTTATTCTGTGTCGATAAAACATGCGTGCGCTCACACACGCACACACACACACTTTTTATTCCTCTAATAAGGCAGGTGACAGGCGAAGATGGTCCGGTGTGCCAGAGTCAGCATATGAAGACAATTATTAGTAGCTGCAGCAGCTCCAGTCACTGTCAAGACCTGACCTCAGACAGAAGGAACGGGAGGAAGAACTGAAGCATTGCTGTTGGATACGACCCCCAAAAGTGGTACAGTTGGTGCGTTTGTGTGGAGAAGTCTCGACATTGAATTCATTTTTGGACTCTCCCAGGTGTGGGGAGTTGGAGGCTATTTTAACATGCAGCTTACCCCTTCCATTACTGAAACGGGGACAGGGAAGTGCTCCCTTGGTGCAGCTTCCAGCATATTCCAGGGTTAACTTAGCACCATTAGAAACACCTCCATGCAGGAGGTCTACTACACTTGTGAGGCTGGGAAGCATTTAAAAGACTCATGCATGGATGAGGAAAACTAACCTGTTGACTTAGTTCACATTAAAAGCTGTTAGTAAGCTGGAACAGTTGAGGATTGTCTGCGTGATGCAGCTGAACAGACCCTGGATGACATGAACACTGAATACGACCTTCATCGTGTCAACGAGGATAAAGATAAGAAAAGTGCATTTATTGCGAGAGGCAATTCACTACAATCATTGTTTTTCACTCCAGAGAGTTTGTGTCAGCAACATTAACAGCAAGCATTAAGGAACCAGAAGTGATGCTTAAACCGGCTGAGGATTCAAATGAGGGCGATGATGGGAGTGACGGAGTGAAGGGACACTGCACTTCCTGAGAATCAGAGTTCAGTCGGGGATGAAGTGGACAAAAGTAACGGGGAACGCTCCTCTTCTCATGGGATCGCCTTCAATGTGGCCCAGCTGTAAGAAAGGAAAGAGTAAGTGAAATATGGAGCAAAAAAAATGTACATCAACACTTAAGCGTTCAACTGGAAATTAAACCAACTAAACCACTTATGCAATACTAAAAGACAGTAAAACCTGTAGACTGAACAGAAAAGATGGATGTAACCCAAATACGTACCACGATTTACCCTCCTTTATTACACTTGAATATGATCAAATTTCAGCAAATAATCATAATTTCCTACATAAATTGAGACCACTCAGTCATCAAGACAAGTGTTTACAGACAGCAAAAGTCTGGTGAACTGCAGGGCAACATTCTCCTCCTACACATCTATACCAGGGGTTTGCAACCTGCGGCTCTACTCTTTCCCCCATGACCATTCCATGCTTTCAACAAAACAAAGCAAAAATCTCAAGTAATTCACAAGTTTGTGGAGAAAAAGCTGCAAATTTACAAGAAAAACGTCTCACATTTATGAGAAAAGCTGTAAATTTTGGAGAAAATCCTGGCAAAAGTCAAAAATTTATGAGAAAAACGACTAATTTGTAAGTTAAAAAAAGCAAGCCCTAACAAGTCAAAAATTCATAGGAAATAAATTTCAACTTTAATTTAGAGTCATCAGTTTACTGGAAAACAAAATATATAGAGAGGAAACGTCTCAAATGTGTAAAAAATAGAGAACTGATCATGAATTAGAGGAAAAAAGGACAAAAAAGGCAAATTTACAAAAACAATAACACGAGTTTAAGGGGAAAGCTGCAAATTTAAACATCTTAAATCTACTGGAAAAAAGTCTCAAAATTACAAGAAAATTCAAACAAAGTTTCAAATCTATTTGAAAACATTAAGAAGAAAAAAGGAAAATTTATGAGATCGTCATGAATTTATGAGTAAAAAAAAGAGGAAATTTATACAAACTGACAGTAACTTGGGGGGAAAAGTTGCTAATTAAATAAAAAAAAAAGTCTTACATTTCCTGGAAAATTGTGTCAAATTTACCAAAACAGTACCAAATTAAAAAAGAAATCTTTTAGAGAATGTGATAATTTTAGATAAAAACCTGGCAGATCTACGAGAAAATCCACAAATTTGTGAGTAAAAAAAAAATATTAAAAAAATTGGTAACAGTAATTCATAAGTTTCTTTTGAAAAGTTGCAAATTTAATTTAAAAAAATCTTAACTTTACTGGCAAAAAAAAAAAATAATAGAAAATGTGCACAAGAAAATTTATGAGAGAAAAGTTGCATACTACATGCTAGACCAGCATATATTTATACCTTGGGCTGTTGACTTTCATTTTAAGGCCCAAGGATTTATTTTGTGGCTTCATACAAATTTTGTGCATAAGTTGCTCAATATGACTCCTTCTTCAATGGAGTTTACTGACCCCTGAACTATAAATCTGATGCAAGACCAGTTTATTCCTGCAAGTTCAGACATGACGGCGACATCCATCTTTCTCTCTGATTAAAACACACAAACAGAACTGGTAGAACACAGCATCACGTTCTTGTGAACTGCAATTCACAAATGTTTGATCCAGTTTTAGATTCTCAAAATCCCAAGTTTGCACTTTAACACGCTTACACATTTTTTTTGTGTGGCAAAAAGTTATTTGCACTCAGTTTTAACTAAAACACACAAAAAGTGTTTCAAAGCTATCCTCATGCAAAGCGAGTTAGTCTTTACAAAATAAAAAAGACTCAAATCAAGGATTTTCAGAACCAAAACTGAATCCAACTGAACGATCAGTGGGGACATCCATTTGTACTAAACATCATGTGGCTCACACATTTAGAGGCTACGTCACAAAAAACGACCCAGTAACATCTAAAATCACTTTCCTCTCTAATTATGTTACCTGGATTGATAACGAAGACTTATAATCTCCATTTAAGTCATTTCAAACGCTGTCTATACCTGAAAATAAAAAGCTTGGACATGTTTCTGCTCTGATAACATTTAACCAAACAGGACAGCTTACCATTGCAAAAAAAATAATAATAATAAAATGGGGAGAAACTGACACTTTTTAATCTTTTAGAGGAAAAAATATCACATGAACTGCCTGTTTCCCTGCAAAGAAACCACTGATCACTGACCACTTGTTTTTGCAGCGGCTTTGATATTTCAGAAAGAGTGATAACGCTGCTGGATGCAGTTCAGGGAGGAAGTGTAGCAGAGACCTCTGGGGACTCCGCGTCCACGCAGTGACACAGCGAGACGGACTAAATACGGTCATTTCTGCAGGGGTGGCTGGGAGGAAAACAAGCTGGAGCAGGTCGGCATTCACACAAGGGGCTCCAGAGGAAGCAGCAGCAGGCGGGGGAAAAAAAAAAAAGAGGATCAGGAACTGGGATATTGGCCAGAATGAAGTCATGGCTTTTTGCTTTTCCCCGCCACGGTTACCAAGGATATGACCTAGAGGCAAATGGGGGGGGGGGGCGGGGGGGGAACAGACTTGAACAATGAGTCTACAGCATGATACTGACCCACCACTCCTGGTCTTCTTCTCCGTCCACCACGATCACTTCACCCTCTGAGAAGGTCAGCTCGTCGGGGTTGTCGGCTATACAGTTATAGATGGCTTTGACTCGCTTTGGCCTCTGCTTCTAACACACAAGAACACGCAGAGAGAAGGTTTATCAGGGATAAGGTTCATCAAGTTTGGGCAAAGGACAAATTCAGCAAATTGTGTGCTTGATACATCTGCCACAGACATCATGTTTTTGCCCACATTTGTGTGTTTTAACAGCATAACTCAATAACTTGTATAAAGATTTTTATAAAATTTTCAGGAGGAAATGGAAATGGTCCAAGGACTAATCGCTTCAATTTTTGGGGGGTGATCTAAATCACCTCGAAATGCGCCTCAAGGGGTTTTCTAAAATTCCTAATGGGAAAATGAATGTGGTGTCTTGCGGGATGATCACCAGCAGAGGGTGCTGTTGCTGACAGTTAACAGACTTTTGGTAAGTTAAAATATGACAGAGACAATCAGCTACTTTGGAGGTTTGTGCCCTCTGTGTGCTTTCAAGTATAAATGGGAGGCAGTGGCTCAGGAGGTAGAGTGGGTCAGCGGTTCGAATCCCACTCTCCCCAGCTATCCTGCCGGTGTGTCCCTGGGCAAGACACTTTACCCACCTTGCCTCCAGTATCCCTTACATCCGGTATGAATGTGTATAAATGTTTGGTAGTGGTCAGAGAGGCTGTTGGCATGGATTGGCAGCCATCTTTCCATTAGTCTGCCCCAGAGCAGCTGTGGCTACAGAAGTAGCTTACCACTATCAATGTCCGTTGGGACTGAATGAATAATGGACTCACTGTAAGCACTTTGAGATGGCACGTGACATGTAAAGTGGCATTTAAATCTAATCTATTATTAAAGTTGAATATTTCTCTTTTTAATACTATGGCAAACAGTGATGTGCCGACATGTCACTGTACTGTGGAATTACACATACATACAAAAGAATTTATCATGTTGGCTATTGTCCACTTGAAGCAAAATTATGATTTGTGACTATAAAGACAAAGACAATGACCAGCAACTACCTTTATTGGTCAACATAATGGTATCTGCCGGATTAAAGATGTAAAGATTAAAATCTTTTTAAGGCCACTTGATTCAATTCAAGACCTTACATTTGCAAAACAACAACTAAAAATACTGGTGGCTGCCAGTGGTACTTCTCAGCCTCTTTAGATAGATAGATAGATAGATAGATAGTTTATTTCGAACACAAAAAATATAACAAAAAACAAGCAAATAGCAAATGCAATAAAGTTACAGTATACACTGTTCGAAAGGGAGAAGGAAGAAGTGAACACTTATTAATTCCAACTCCTCTTTTCCATCGATACACCCATGTGAATTTTATACAAATTACTACCTTTAAGACCCCAAGTAAACAATTTACTGTATTTTTTACAGATCAACATTAACACCTGTCCATTCTAACATACAATGAAGTTTATATTTCAAAACCAGTCTCAAACAACACAGATACACACAGTGCTGTCCCACCCACCATTCCATAGTGTCCCATAATGTCCCAGAGTGAACATAATGAATCGTACATATAAATTCTACCCTTCTAACATATATCCTTTCAACAAATGGTGCTTATACCTCTTTTTAAATTGATTTCTGTTTGCACATAGTTTCAGTTCCGGCTCCAGACTGTTCCACAAATCCACTCCACAGACAGATATGCACATACTTTTCTTGGTTGTATGTATCTTGGGTTTTGTAAAGTTTAAGTCTCCTCTCAAATTATGATCATTGTCTCTTTTTTTAAATATTTTTTGTATATTAGTTGGGAGTTGATTGTTAATTGCCCTGTACATTACTTGTGCTGTCTTAAATTTAACTAAATCGATGAACTTTATGACATGTGACTTCAAGAACAACGAATTGGTATGGTCTCTATATCCTGCATTGTTTATTATCCTTATAGCTCTTTTTTGTAATGTGCATATTGCTTGTAGGTTGGTCTTGTAGGTGTTTCCCCAGACTTCTACACAGTAGTTAAGATAAGGTAAAAACAATGAATTGTACAATAAGACCAATGATTTATAGTCCAAGATGTGTCTTGTCTTCCCCAGTATGCCTATACATTTTGCTAATTTAGCCCGGATGTGACTGATGTGAGGTTTCCAGCAGATTTTACTGTCTAGCGTCACCCCCAGAAACTTATTTTCCTGTACTGTTTCTATTCTGGTATCATCTATCGTTATCATTATTTCATGATTTATTTTATAATTTCCAAACAACATAATCTTTGTTTTTTTTAGATTTAAAGATAATTTATTTTTGTTGAACCACTGCGTTAATTTTTCCATTTCAGTTGTGACCACCTCTAAAACCTGCTGCAAATTCTCACCAGTGCAAAGGATATTTGTGTCATCCGCAAACAAAATAAATTTCAGAATTTTTGATACTTGGCATATGTCATTTATATACAAGATAAAGAGTTTGGGTCCCAAAACTGACCCCTGGGGCACACCACAAGTGATGTCCACGCAGGGTGATTTGTGCTCTCCAATTTGTACAAATTGTTGTCTGTTACTTAAATAACTTTCCACCCAACTCAGTCCTACCCCTCTTATCCCATACCTTTCCAGTTTCCTTAGAAGTATTCTGTGGTCAATGGTGTCAAAAGCTTTCTTTAAGTCTATAAATACTCCTACAGCAACCTTTTTTTTGTCTATACAACTAGTAATTTCTTCTATAAGTTCGATCAGTGCCAAAGATGTAGATTTATCTGCTCTAAAACCATACTGGCTATCTGTAAGGAGGTTGTGTTTTTCAATGAAATCATCCAGTCTCTTAGTGAATATTTTTTCAAGTATTTTGGAGAATTGTGAGAGTAAAGAGACTGGCCTGTAATTTGTGAAACAATGACTGTCTCCTGTTTTGTAAAGAGGTGTTACTTTTGCTATTTTCATTTTGTCTGGAAATGTACCAGTTTGAAATGACAGGTTACAGATGTGGGTGAGTGGCTTAACAATTCCCTCAATTACTTTTTTCACTATTGTCATGTCAATTTCATTCCAGTCTGTTGATTTTTTGTTCTTAAATTTACTCACAGTCTCGATAATTTCCTTTTCAGTAACTGCACCCAAAAAGATTGTGTTTGGGTTTCTATCTTCTATTTCATTCACAGACCCACTGTGGTTTGTTTCTGGAGTCACTATTGATTTTGCTAATTCAGGACCAACGTTTACAAAAAATTTATTGAAACCACTGACCACATCTTCCATATTATTAATCAAACTGTCGTTTTCGATAAAATATTCTGGATAATTTGCATACTTAGGACGATTACTAATAATCCCCTTGAGTACTTGCCATATTCCTCTTATGTTATTTTTGTTATCCTCTAGTATTCTGTTGTAATATTCTTTCTTACAGATATCTTTCTTTGTTGATGAGATGGTGTTTATATGGCATTTTGACCTTGAAATTCCAAAAGCATAATGATACTTCAGGGTCACAGCGTGAACCTGTGTACAAAGTTTGGTGACCCTACCTTCACTCGTTCTATAGTAATAGGGCACAGGGAATGCTAATTTTGACCCCAAACCCATAGTTGTACGTTGGGGTTCCAAGGTGAACTTGTGTACCAACTTTGGTGACCCTAGCTTTTGTTGAGAGAACAGTTTAAATGACAATTTGACCTTGACCTTCGACCTTACAATCCCAAAACCATAGTCAGAGGTCAGGGTCACAGGGTGAACCGGTGTACAAAGTTTGGTGACCCTAGTTTTACTCTTTCTATAGTGATAGGGCATAAGGAATGCTAACCTTGACCTTTGACCCTAAAACCATAGGCAGAGGTCAGGGTCATAGGGTGAACCCGTGTACCAAGTTTGGTGACCCTAATTTTACTCGTTCTATAGTAATAGGGCAAAGGGAATGTTAACATTGACCTTTTGACTTCAAACCCATAGTCAGAGGTCTGAGTGTAAACTGTCCAAGACTTGCCTTAGATACAATGATATCAATTTGAAAATGCTACATTATTTCTTACTGTAGTTATCACATTGATAAGATTTTAGGAAAGTTCAAGGTCAGAGGTCACCCAAATTTGAACTCGTCCAAGATTTTGCATAGAAAAAACTATGGTATTGATTTGAAAAGCCTACATCATTTTTTTCTCTAGTTATTGCATTCACAAGGCAGGTGTTGATGCTGATGCCCATCCACCCGGCAGGGAGACGACAACAAAATAGTTTTATCCAAATTTTGTGTTATGATTCAAATTTTATTTTATCAAAAAAAAATTTTTTCAAATTTTTCACTCCGGGGTCAAAAGCAATAGAAATAATGTTATGTTCTACTGGTGATTAAACTTCTGCCTTTGCCATACAATGATGCATTATTTAGGCCAGTGATTTTTTAAACTTTGTGCCTGATGTGCCATGAAAAATTGTCTGGTTCAGAAGGGTTGTCTGGTTTCACTTGATTGGTTAAAAAAAAAGGCCAAATTGTTTGGACCAATCAGGCGAAGTTGGATAGATTTCCTGAACTGGACAATTTTTTCAGGCACATCTGCGATTTCTAAGAACCCTGGTTGAAATTAACTGACTTAAGTAATAATGACTTTATTCTTACTGCAGGGTACCTGAAGGTTTAAGAAAGATGAAGATAAGGAAGAACTATGAAAGACCTTTTTAAGGCCAAATGATCAAATCTAAGGCCTAAAATAGCAATAACACAGAAGTGACATCAATGATTTCACCAAACAATGAAATAAATTGTGGTTTTAAGGACTAATGCCATTTTTCTAGTGACAATCGAGCCTTGATTTGGATAAACAAACTTAAAACTTAAAGGATTTTGCAGATAACCAGTATTGGTAGCAATTCAAAATACGGGAACTAAAAGTTTAAGCTTAAAGCGTGTCAGCATCATATGCAAAATGTTATTAAAAGTGTTAAAATGATTTAAAAGTAACAGTAGTAGGACAGCATCTAAAACTATAGCTGTACGGTGCATCCAGAAAGTATTCACAGCGCTTCACTTTTTCCACATTTTGTTATGTTACAGCCTTATTCCAAAAGGGAATATATTCATTTTTTCCCTCAAAATTCTACACACAATACCCGATAATGACAATGTGAAAAAAGTTTTTTTTTTAAATTTATGCAAATTTATTAAAAATAAAAAACTAAGAAATCACATGTACATAATAAGTATTCACAGCCTTTGCTCAATACTTTGTTGATGCACCTTTGGCAGCAATTACAGCCTCAAGTCTTTTTGAATATGATGCCACAAGCTTGGCACCTTTCTTTGGGCAGTTTCACTCATTCCTCTTTGCAGCACCTTTCAAGCTCCATCAGGTTGGATGAGAACTGTCTGTGCACAGCCATTTTCAGATCTCTCCAGAGATGTTCAATTGGATTCAAGTCTGGGCTCTGGCTGGGCTACTCAAGGACATTCACAGTTGTCCTGAAGCCACTCCTTTGATATCTTGGCTGTGTGCTTAGGGTCGTTGTCCTGCTGAAAGATGAACCGTCACCCCAGTCTGAAGTCAAGAGCGCTCCGGAGCAGGTTTTCATCCAGGATGTCTCTGTACATTGCTGCATTCATCTTTCCCTCTATTCTGACTAGTCTCCCAGTTCCTGCCACTGAAAAACGTCCCCACAGCATGATGCTGCCGCCACCATTGGCATAGTTATGAGCGGTGCCTGGTTTCCTCCAAACATGATGCCTGGCATTCACACCAAAGAGTTCAATCTTTGTCTCATCAGACCAGAGAATTGTGTTTCTCATGGTCTGAGAGTCCTTCAGGTGCCTTTTGACAAACTCCAGGCAGGCTGCTATGTGCCTTTTACTAAGGAGTGGCTTCCGTCTGGCCACTCTACCATACAGGCCTGATTGGTGGATTGCTGCAGAGATGGTTGTCCTTCTGGAAGGTTCTCCTCTGTCCACAGAGGAACACTGGAGCTCTGACAGAGTGACCACTGGGTTCTTGGTCACCTCCCTCACTAAGGCCCTTCTCCCCCGATCGCTCAGTTTAGATGGCCAGCCAGCTCTAGGAAGAGTCCCGGTGGTTCCAAACTTTTTTCATTTATGGATGATGGAGGCCACTGTGCTCATTGGGACCGTCAAAGCAGCAGAATTTTTTCTGTACCCTTCCCCAGGTTTGTGCCTTGAGACAATCCTGTCTCAGAGGTCTACAGACAATTCCTTTGACTTCATGCTTGGTTTGTGCTCTGACATGCACTGTCAACTGTGGGACCTTATATAGACAGGTGTGTGCCTTTCCAAATTATGTCATATCAACTGAAATTACCACAGGTGGACTCCAGTTAAGCTGTAGAAACATCTCAAGGATGATCAGTGGAAACAGGATGCACCTGAGCTCAATTTTGAGCTTCATGGCAAAGGCTGTGAATACTTATGTACATGTGAATTCTTAGTTTTTTATTTTTAATAAATTTGCAAAAATCTCAAAAAAAAATCTCACATTGTCATTATGGGGTATTGTGTGTAGAATTTTGAGGGAAAAATGAATTTAATCCCTTTTGGAATAAGGCTGTAACATAACACAATGTGGCAAAAATGAAGTGCTATGAAAACTTTCTGGATGTACTGTATGTAAGGATGTGAAGAAAAACAAAAGAAATCAGCTAATTTATAAAAAGATCAGCTTTAATTTGGAAGGCAAATGCAAACATTTAAATATACTTGTATTTTTTTTAAATAATGGATGGGAATGATTCAAACAGGGGTACAACAATGTGTGACTTTAGAATAATTACCTCCGCCAAAGGGGGAGGTTATGTGATCATCGGCGTTGGTTTGTCTGTCTGTCTGTTTGTCTGTTTGATTGTTAGCAAGATAACTCAAAAAGTTATGGACGGATTTTAATGAAATTTTCACAGATTGTCAGAAATGGGGTATCCTACAGATGATTAGATTTTGGTGGTGATCCGGTTCACCGTCCACAAGAAAACCGCCATTACGCAAAATGCCATTTTCGTGAATAACTACTAAACCACTAATCCTATCATTGTCAATCCAATTGTTGTGAATCCAATTGCTAGTCATATGTTTTCACGGTCAAGGAATCTGAAAACGTACACACAAACACTGTATGGGAGGAACTGTGGTGCTAAACCGCCATTACGGAAAATGCCATTTTCATCAATAACTACTGAACCACTAATCCTATCATTGTGAATCCAATTGCTAGTCATATGTTTTCATGGTCAAGGAATCTGAAAACGTACACACAAACACTGTATGGGGGGAACTGTGGCGCTTGGCGGAGGTCTGCGCTCTCCGAGTGCTTTTCTAGTTTTGATTAGTGGAATAAAGCAGTTGCTCCAATTTCCTGCCTCAGACAAAAGGAAAGTTTTTATTCAAATCCTGAAGCCATTACAAAATACTCAGTACTACAAACAAAACCTCAAAAATATCTTACAGCATTCATCTATAATTCATAAGAACATGTAAATGCTAGAATCCTAAGAATCTTCAACTTCACTGATAAACTTTATAGACATTTTTGGATATAATTGTCTTTTTTTGACTCCAATCCACAGCTCTGATCAAAGAGAGAAAATAGTCTTTTGTCTGAGACACGGACTCAGAAAACTGGATGGAATCTACAGCCCAAGAAGACCCTGAAAATGCTGAAACTCAGCAGTGGAAGGAATTACTCTGCTCTAATTGGCCAAATAACCACAATATTCCTTAGAAGAACTGATAACAAAGAGTGAATGAATAAGCGGAGTAAAATCTGTGTCTCAGAGGGAGAATAGTTGACTCACTGAGTAGGCCTTCCTCGGCATGGGGGCTGGAAGCAGAGACTGACCCATGGAGTTCTGGGGGCATCCGGGCACTTCCTTAGCTGGGACAGGAAGAGGACATTATATCACGGAGATGGCAAAACTTTCTACATTTGCAGAGAAGAAACAGGATCTGACAGACAGTAAGACCACTTTGTGTTGCCTGTTTACTCACCCGCTCTTTCATTAGACTCCGTCCGGTTTAGAAGTCCTCTGCTGAAGCTTTTGCCGTTACTGAAAGCACACAAAAAAAAGAAAAGCTCTCCATGAGAGATTTATAAGGGCATCTCCAGCCCTGTGGGACACACAGACAAAAGGCAAGTGTGGAGGAGAGTTATTAGTTGTCTGGCATGATGTAGGGTTTAGCTTGGAAACTAATGAAGCAGCTAAACAGCAGATATGCATTCCCTGCCTGTTTGGAAACAAACAAGAGAATTACAAGACGAGTTCAGACAGACAGGCTACCCCAGCCTGTGGTGAAGTGACAGGTTCACATGGGTGTGCTTTTCTGTAGAGTTAATAATGCTGGAAAGACCTGATTATACTCTGCTAGTGCTTTATCCCACATTAACATGTGATACACATTTATAATTCTTACCCTGGAGGAGACGTAGGAGCTCTGGACACCAGCGGCCCCTGACCTGATTTACTCATGGATTCCATCTTCAACACAGGAGAAAGACCCAGACCTGAAATACAGCAGGTAAGTTACTTTTGTCAGTCTGATATCAAAACGAGCCCAAGAACAGCTACAGCTAATGATTTTCACACTGAGTAACTGACAGCTGAGTGGTTATGACAGATATCACACAGGCACAAATCATGTCATGCAGCAGTCTGGCTGGTGTGTACTTTCAGAGCATTATTTTTCTATTTATTTAATGCAAAATGAAAAGCAATCGCTAATTGTAACATGGTCATGTAGCAAAACGTTGCAAATCTGATTTTGTTTTTTGATGGTCGTTATACTATGCACTGACCAACCCCTTAAAAGTGTTTTTTTTTTTTTGTAACTTAGATTTTTATTCATTTTTCATCATATATAATGCATTCAGATCACATTCTACATTTAAAAAACAAAGGGGTTAGGGTAGGGAAAAAAATAAAAATAAAATAAAAAATAAAAAAAATAAAAAATAAAAGGGGGGGGGGACAAATGTTGGAGCATCAAGTTTTTAGTTTCCATCTCTTAATTCTTCTGGTTTTTTCAGTGTCTTTGGTTATTCTTTCAATTTCTGCCTCGTTGTTGCACTTTGTAGTGTGTCCATTTCCGCCATTTTTTCTCCCATATTCCTTCTTGCATTCTTCGTCGATATGTTAGTTTTTCCATCATACGTATGTCCTCAACAATGTCAGTCCATTGTTCTTGGTCAGGAAGAACTTCTGATCGCCATTTTTTTGTGATAGTTTTTTTACATGCAATCAACAAGATTTTAACTAGATATCTGTCCTCAGCCTGTATAACATTGTCTTTTTTAAGATCACATAAGTACATCAGGTTACAGTTCATTGGTATATTATATCCTAATATCCTCTGTATTGTCACATGCATAGATTTCCAAAATGATGATATTTTGTAGCATTTCCAAAACATATGTGAGTGGTCTGCATTTTGAGCCCCACATCCCCTCCAGCATAAAGATTGGGTATTTGTATATTTTCCTTGAATCTGTGGTGTAATGAAAAAGCGAATCAGGTTTTTCCATCCAAATTCCCTCCATGTCCTTGAATTTGTTGATGTGTGTTGTGTTTTCCATATTTCCTGCCAGCTTTCTTCTGTTATGTTTAAATTGAGCTCTTTCTCCCATTTCTCCTTTATATAGTTACTTGTATGATTGTTTGTCATAAGTTTCTGATATAGTTTTGAAATAATTCTTATTTTATTTCCTGCATATGAGCTTAAAATAAGTTGTATAATCTCGTTCACATCTGTTTGGAGGTTATGCCTAATCTTCTTCATATAGTAATCTCTCATCTGCAGATATCTGAAAAATTCCGATCTTTCTAATTTAAATTTTCTCCTGATATTTACAAAGCTCCCGAGATCTTTTTTTCCGATATTGCCCCATGCTGTGATTCCCTTGTTCACCAGATTTTTGTATCCCCTATCTTGTTTTGCCGGTTCAAACTGACTGTCAAATGCTACCCATTTCAATAGTTTTATGTCTTCCCTTATATTATATTTTTGTACTATTTTATACCACAGTTCTAAAGTAAATTTAGTGATTGGGTCTATTTGTTTGAGTTGCTTATATGCATCTTTATCCCCTATTATGCTTTGTACTGGGAGTCCCTCAATTCCTTTTCCATTTCTTTCCATTTTGCCTCATATCCCTCGTCGCACCAACATATGATATATCTTATTTGTGCTGAGTAGCAATATTCCTTTAGACTCGGTAGGCCCATGCCTCCTTTCTATTTTGGTAATTGGAGGGTTTTATATTTCACTCTTGGTTTTTTACCTCCCCAAACAAATCTCGATATCATCCTGTCCCACTTTGAGAATTGGGCATCTGGAATCTCTGTTGGTATAGCCTGGAAGAGGTAAAGTAATCTAGGTTGTATGCTGATTTTGACTGTCTCAATTTTTGAATTCAGATCCATATTTAAGATTGACCATCTATCAATATCTTTTTTTATTTCTTGTTCCAACCTATCATAGTTTGCTTTATATATTTTGCTTAGGTCTTTAGGTATGTTCACTCCAAGGTATTTTATTTCTTTTTGGTTCCAGTTTAGTTTGATCTTATCAGTTATCTGGTTTAGAGGGTTATAGTGGAATGTCAGTATTTGTGTTTTTGTTATGTTTATCTTGTATCCTGATAATTTTCCAAAATTTTCTATCAAGTTCATCATTTCCATTATTGATTTATCTGGTTGTTCAAGGTAAACTATAATATCGTCTGCAAATAGCCCAATCTTGTGTTCCGCCCCCTTTATTGTTACACCTTTTAATTTCTTATTTTGTCGTATCGCTTAAGCCAATGGTTCTATGAACAGAGCAAACAAGGTGGGCGATAAGCAGCATCCCTGCCTAGTTGATCTTTGTATATTTACTTTGTCTGTTAAGCTACCGTTTATCTTGATTCTGCCACAGGTTCTTGATATAGCGTCCTTATGCATTGTACTGATTTTTCGTTAAATCCAAAGCGCTCCAGACACTATATAGGAATTTCCAGTTAACCCTGTCAAATGCTTTTTCTGCGTCTAAACTCATTATTACTGCGCTTTTCTTTTCTTTATGTATTTGGTTAATTATATGTATTGTTCTCCTGATATTGTCATGTGTTTGGCGTCCCTCTATGAATCCAGTTTGATCATCTTCTATCAATTCCGTCAAGAATGTCTTTATTCGTTTACATATAATTGTTGTGTATATTTTATAATCTACATTTAATAAAGAGATTGGTCTATAGTTTCCGCATTGTTCTTTATCTTTCCCTGGTTTTTAAAATAACTGAAATGATTGCTTCGTTCCATGATGGAGGTATTTTGTTGTTGTTCAGCGTCCAATTAAATGACTTTAGGAGTTGTGGCGTGAGTTCTTCTATAAACAGTTTATAAAACTCAGATGGGTATCCTTCACTACCTGGTGATTTACCGTTTTTAAGTGACTTAATCACATCTCTGATCTCTTGTGTTGTTATTTCTGCTGTTAGTTTTTCATTTTGTTGATTTACTATTGATGGCAAGTCCAATGTGTCTAGAAATTTTTTGATATCTTTAGTATTTGTTTCTTCAGGTTGCGAGTATAGTTCTTGGTAGAAATTATGGAAAATTTCTTCGATGTTTTCTGGGTTAACTGTGGTTTTATTTGTGGTGGGGTCTTTAATCTTGTATACATTATTCAGTGTTTGTTGTTTTCTTAACCGTTTTGCCAGCAGTTTTGTGGCTTTTGGCCCGTTTCATAATATTTTTGCTTTAGATATCTATTTTTCCTTTCAATTTCATCCATTTGTGTTTCTTTTATCTTTGTTTTTTCTTCTTTAATTTCTTGATATATTTTTGGATCATTTGTGCTTTGATGTTTACGTTCTAATTCCCTCAGTCTCTCACATCTTTGTTCATACGCTTCCAGTTTAGTCTTATTTGCTTTTCCTGTTTCAACAATTAATTTACCCCCTTAACACGGCTTTTAGTGCGTCCCATAGTATTGTTGGGTCCACTTCTTCATTGTCATTCTCTTGGATATATTCGTTTATGTTTATTTTTATTCTTTCTTTCATTTTCTCATCATTTAACAGTCCTACATTAAGTTTCCATGTTGTTTGTCGTTTTCTATTGTTTAAATATATTTCCATGTATATAGGATTATGATCTGATATTTCTGCCCCTCCAATCCAACAATTTCTCACCCTGTGTCTGTCACCTTCATTCATAAGGAAGTAATCTATTCTAGAGTGTACTTTATGGGCTGCTGAATAATGTGTATAGTCTTTTTCGAGTGGGTGCAGGTCCCTCCATATGTCTACCATACCCATTTCTGCCAGTGAGGTTCTTATGAACTTTGTTACATGTTTTTTTGTCTTCTTAACACTTGTTGTGTCAACTTCATGATCCATGACAGCATTTAAGTCTCCTCCACAAATTAGGACTCCTTCACTGTGTGTTGCTATGAGATCAAACAGATGTTGAAAAAAACCCTTGTCACTTTCTGGTGGGGCATAGATGTTCACTAATGTAATCTGCATACCATCTATTCTTCCCTTTATTATTACATACCTGCCTTCTTTATCCTGGAATTTCCTGTTCACTTTCAAATTGTATTTTGTTTGAGATTAGTATCATAACCCCCCTTTTTGCTCCTCCCTTAAATGAACTGTAGTAGGAGTTCTTATAGCCAAATCTCTTTAGTTTCACATGTTCTGCCTTGCTCAAATGTGTCGCTTGCATAAATATAATTTCAGCTTTTTCCTTCTTGAATTTTCTTATTATTCTTTCCCTTTTAACAGGTGAGTTCAGACCATTCACGTTTAGTGTCATTATCTTAAGATTTTTACCCATATTCATGTTTTTCCATTTTTTTAACTTGTGCTCCTAGCCCCTTTAACAACAAAAATAACACATATTTATATAAAAACACATTAAAAAATCTCGACCTCCGTACTTTGGGCCTTTCTTCTGCCCACTGGTCCCTGTTGGTGGGTGAGGGGTTTGTCTTCACAGAGTGAAGGGCCCTCCCTAGACTTCTAATTACTATCAAGTAATAGTCATAAGTCTAGAAATGTCCAACAAATATCACTTAAACCTCTCCTAGCCGTCTGTTTCTCTTTTACCTTGTCTTCTTGGCCTTCATTTCTTCTGTGCCTTTCTTAATCTTTGTTATGATCTAGGCTTTCAGTTGAAAGCCTTGTAGCTGTCCTGGGCCCGCTGCCTCTACGTCTCTCCCCCTTCTTCCGCCGTTCACTCGTCTCCACTCCGTCTGTCGTGGTGCGTTCAGGGCCGCCGCTGCTCCAGCCGTCTCCTTCGGCACGCTCACCTCAAGGCCCCGCTCCATCATATCCGCGCTGCCTCTTCGGCCGTGTTGTAGGTTCTTGTGCCTTCCTCCCAATGAATCCTCATTTTCGTTAGCGGCGTTTGGAATCTAATTTTTTTCTCTTTCAGCGTTTTTTTTTAATGTTGGCATATTTCTTCCGCTGCTGCACGATTTCTGTCGGGTAGTCATGGTCAAAAAATACCTGTTTGTTGCCGATTCGTATCTTTTTTTCCATGCTTGCGTCAGGATTCTTTCCTTTATGTCATATTTCACAAAGTTTACCACAACTGACCTGGGTGTAGCGGTTTGTTTTCGGGTTCTGTGCGGTGTTCTGTGCGCCCGTTGAATCTGTAGATCCGTTTCTCCGGGTATTTCCAGTTCTTTTTTTAAGAACTGATCCATGAATTTTGTCATCGAGTTGCCTTCAATGCCCTCCGGAATTCCAAAGATGCGCATATTGCTTCGTCTGGATCTGCTCTCCAAGTCGTTTATTTTCTCCTGCATCCTCTGCGTTTGCGTCGTCAGGGTCTGTAGTTGCTCGTTTGCCTCGCTTTTCCAATCTTCTAGTTCCGAAATTC
Organism: Pholidichthys leucotaenia; assembly: GCA_020510985.1. Lineage (NCBI taxonomy): Eukaryota > Metazoa > Chordata > Actinopteri > Cichliformes > Pholidichthyidae > Pholidichthys > Pholidichthys leucotaenia. Next base: position 141,454,940 of record CM035842.1, on the reverse strand, counting down.
GGGTCTGCGCTTCTGTCATACACGCCTGCTGGGAGCGCAGCTCCTCCATGTTTTCCGTTAATTTACGCTCCATTTCTCTTCGGAGGTCCATGATTTCCTCCTTAATTTCTTTTTTCAGTTCCTCCTTAAGAGCCGCTAAATCCTGTTGTAGCTGTCGCTTGAATTCTCTTAACTCTTCACCCAAACTGGCGATGCCAGAGGTCATGTTGTCGAGTCTGGTGTCCTCCATTTTCTCTGCTGTGGACATCTCGTTTTTTTGGGCTTTGCGTACAGCGGTTTTTTCCTGTGTTGTTGGAGAGGAATTCTTCAATTTTACCCTGTTTTTGTCCTTGTGCCCGGTTCCTTCGTGTTTTCATCCCTTAGTTTATTGATCCGTTTATGTCGAGTTGGCCATTTACCGATGATTTTTAATCCGGCTAGGGAGAGCTCTTTGTTTAAGTGTTATGTCTCTCCGCCATCTTCCCGGAAGTCCCTTAAAAGTGTTTTTTATTAAACCATCCATCCATCCATCCAGCCATCCATCCATCCAGCCATCTTCTACCACTTTTCCGGAGGTCCGGATCATGGAGGCAGCAGTTCAAGCATAGAAGCCCAGACTACCCTCTCCCCAGCCACCCGCTCCAGCTCTTCAGAGAGGATACCAAGGCATTCCCAGACCAGCTGGGAGACATAGTCTCTCCAGCAGGTCCTGGGTCTGCCCCGGGGTCTCCTCACAGTGGGACATGCCGGAAACGCTTCAAGTGGGAGGTATCCAGGAAGCATCCTGATCAGATGCCCAAACCACCTCAACTGGCTCCTTTCAGTGTGGAGGAGCAGCGGTTCTACTCTGAGCCTTTCCTGGATGACTGAGCTACTCACCCCATCTCTGAGGGTGAGTCCAGCAAGCCTACGGAGAAAGCGCATTTCAGCCGCTTGTATCCGCCATCTCATTCTTTCGGTCATTACTCAAAGCTCATGACCATAGGTGAGGGCAGGAACATAGATTGACTGGTAAATCGCCAGCTTTGCTTTAGAGCTCAGCTCCCTCTTCACCACGACAGACCAGTACAACGTCCGCATCACTGCAGATGCTGCTCTGATCCATCTGTCAATCTCTCACTCGTGAATGAGACCCCGAGATACTTAAACTCCTCCCCTTGGGACAGGAGCTTGTCCCCAACCTGGAGAGGACAATCCACCTTTTTCCAGCTGAGGACCATGGACTCTGACATGGAGGTGCTGATTCTCATCCCAGCCGCTTCACACTCAGCAGCAAACTGTCCCATTAAGACCTGTAGGTCATTGCTGGATGAAGCCAACAGGACAACATCATCTGCAAACAGCAGAGATGAAATCCTGTGGTCACCAAGGATGACACCTTCCATTCCTTGGCTACACCTAGAAATCCTGTCCATAAAAATTATGAACAGAACTGGTGGCAAAGGGCAGCCGAACCTACTTACTTAAGCCCATAGCTCGCCATGGAGCATAGACCATCGACAACCCCTTGCTGACGCACTCGGTTCTGGGCTGCTCTCTCTACTCCCCTCCAGTTGGTTCCCTGCCATTTCAGCTCCGCCTCAGTGTCTCGTCTCCAGTTGTTTCTCTTCCCCTGCGGGTTCCAGGTCAGGACCTGGCATGTGATGCTGGATGCTGGTTTCCTGAAGGTGTGTCCAATCCAGTCCCACTTCCTCTGCAGAATCTGTTCTGCCACTGGTTTCTGTCCTGCTCGCTCCCACAGGTCTTCATTCCTGAAGAAGTCCTGTCTTCATTCCTTCTCTGGCCACCTGATGTTAAAGACGCACCTCAGGCATGTGTTAAAGAAAGTCTGAATCTTCTCCTGCACCATCTTTATTGTCCTCCAGGTCTCACATCCGTAGAGTAGAACAGACTTGAAGTTAGAAGTGAAGATGCAAAGATTTGTTCTCATGCAGGTCTCTTTTGATGCCCAGATATTCTTCAGTATGACAAAAGCTGCTCTTGCCTTGCCGATACTGGTTGTGACGTCTCAGTCCGTGTCCCCCTGTCGATCCACCACACTTCCCAGGTAGACAAAGGACTCCACCTCTCTGATGGGCTCTCCTCCAACTATGACTGGTATGTTGGCAGTGGTGTTACTCTTCATCAGTGTGGTCTAAAGGGCAGCCCTGGCGGAGTCCAACTCTCACTGGGAATGAGTCAGACCGAGTATTGGCAATACGAACCAAACTCTCACAATGGTCATATAGAGACAGAATAGCTCGTAACAACAAGCCCAATGCCCCATACTCCCGAAACACCCCCCACAAAAAACCACGAGGGATGCGGTCGAACGCCTTCTCCAAGTCCACAAAACACATGTAAACTGGATGGGCAAATTCCCACGAACCCTCAAGGATTATCAAGAGGGAAAAGAACTGGTCCGATGTGCCACGGCCAGGCCGAAAACCACATTGCTCCTCCTGAATCCGAGGTTCGACCAATGGCCGGACTCTCCTCTCCAGTACCTTGGCATAGACCTTCCCAGAGAGGCTGAGGAGTATAATCCCTCTACAGTTGGAACACACCCTCCAGCCCCCCTTCTTGAAGAGAAGAACCACCACCCTGGTTTGCCATGCCAAAGGCACTGTCTCTGACCTCCACATAATGTTGCAGAGGCGTGTCAACCATGACAGCCCTACAACATCCAGGGCCTTGAGAAACTCAGGGCGAACCTCATCCACCCCCGGCGCCCGGCCACCGAAGAGTTTTTTAACCACTTCGGCGACCTCAGTCCCTGTGATGGGCAAGTTGTCCCCCTTGTCCACAAGCCCTGCTTCCTCTGTGGAAGGCGTGTCAGTAGGATTGAGGAGATCCTCGAAATATTCCTTCCACCGTCCGACGATGTCCCCAGTCGAAGTCAGCAGCACCCCATCCGCACCATACATAGTGTGGACAGGGAGCTACTTCCCCCTCCTGAGTCGCTGGACAATTTGCCAGAATCTCTTCAAGGCTGACCCCGAAAGTCTTGTTCCATGGCCTCACCGAACTCCTCCTATACCTCAGTTTTTGCTTCAGCAACCACCCGAGATGCACTCCACTTGGCCTGCCAGAACACCTCAGCTGCTTCGGAAGTTCCACAAGCAAACCAAGCTCGATAAGACTCCTCCTTCAGCTTGGTGGCCCTCCTCACCACTGGTGTCCACCACTTGGTTCGGGGGCTGCCACCACGAGATGCACCGACGACCTTGTGGCCACAGCTCTCGGCAGCCGCTTCAACAATGAAGGTGGAGAACATGGCCCATTCAGACTCCATGTCTCCACACTCCCTTGTAATGTGGTCAAAGTTCTTCCGGAGGTGGGAGTTGAAGACTTCCTGGACAGGGGCCTCAGTCAGATGTTCCCAGCACCCCCTCAAATCCGATTTAACCGACAGACAGCAATGTGTAATGGTCACCAGTGTCAAATCGCCATATTTTAAATGTCAGATGGGTGTCCCACAAGGCTCCATCATCATCACAGCAGTCTGTCAAGGGCGACAATGACTGTTTCATTTAGGTCTGATCAGATTCCTCCATGCAGTTCTGTCCTTCGCCTTCCACTGCCAGGGTCTCCTGACCTTGTTAACCCGGGTGACGTCCAAGCCAGTATGAGTTGCTTTCTGACTGACCATTTCATGAAACTGCTTGCAAAGTATTTGAGTACCGCTAGCTTTTGCTGGACTAGCGGCACATTCTTGGCAGATAGAGGTATTATCAGTGGCAAGGTCAGGCCAAGACAAACTGTTGCAGTATCTGGTGCAGTGACTGACCAGATGGTAGGTTTGTTTAAGGCTCCATACATGGACCAATATTATTCTCCCTATACATAAATGATTTACCAAATGCATGCAGAAGCATTCATATACAAATGTATGCAGATGACACGGTAAGTGAAAATGTCCAAATTGTCCCCAGTTAGCCATTTTTCCTCCCCGGTGTCATGTGACTCATTTGTGTTACAAGGTCTCAGGTGTGAATGGGGAGCAGGTGTGTTAAATTTGGTGTTATCGCTCTCACATTCTCTCATACTGGTCACTGGAAGTTCAACATGGCACCTTATGGCAAAGAACTCTCTGAGGATCTGAAAAAAAGAATTGTTGCTCTACATAAAGATGGCCTAGGCCATAAGAAGATTGCCAACACCCTGAAACTGAGCTGCAGCACAGTGGTCAAGACCATTTAACCTGTCTGTTTAACAGGACGGAACCTGTCCATTTAACAGGACAGGTTCCACTCAGAACAGGCCTTGCCATGGTCGACCAAAGAAGTTGAGTGCATGTGCTCAGTGTCATATCCAGAGGTTGTCTTTTGAAAATAGACATATGAGTGCTACCAGCATTGCTGCAGACGTTGAAGGAGTGGGGGGTCAGTCTGTCAGTGCTCAGACCATATGCCGCACACTGCATCAAATTGGTCTGCATGGCTGTCGTCCCAGAAGGAAGCCCCTTTTAAAGATGATGCACAAGAAAGCCCACAAACAGTTTGCTGAAGACAAGCAGACGAAGGACATGGATTACTGGAACCATGTTCTGTGGTCTGATGAGACCAAGATAAACTTATTTGGTTCAGATGGTGTCAAGCGTGTGTGGTGGCAAGCAGGTGAGGAGTACAAAGACAAATGTGTCTTGCCTACAGTCAAGCATGGTATTGGGGAGTGTCATGGTTTGGGGCTGCATGAGTGCTGCCGGCACTGAGGAGCTACAGTTCACTGAGGGAACCATGAATGCCAACATGGACTGTGACATACTGAAGCAGAGCATGATCCCCTCCCTTTGGAAACTGGGCAGCAGGGCAGTATTCCAACATGATAACGACCCCAAACACACCTTCAAGATGACCACTGGCTTGCTAAAGAAACTGAGGGTAAAGGTGATGGACTGACCAAGCATGTCTCCAGACCTAAACCCTATTGAGCATCTGTGGGGCATCCTCAAATGGAAGATGGAGGAGCGCAAGTTCTCCAACGTCCACCAGCTATGTGATGTCATCATGGAGGAGTGGAAGAGGATTCCAGTGGTAACCTGTGAACCTCTAGTGAACTCCATGCCCAAGAGAGTTAAGGCAGTGCTGTAAAATAATGGTGGTCACACAAAAAAATTGACACTTTGGGCACAATTTGGACATTTTCACTTAGGGGTGTACTCACTTTTGTTGCCAGCGGTTTAGACATTAATGGCTGCATGTTGAGTTTTTTTGAGGGGACAGCAAATTTACACTGTTATACAAGCTGTACACTGACTACTTTACATTGTATCAAAGCGTCATATCTTCAGTGTTGTCCCATGAAAAGATATAATAAAATATTTACAAAAATGTCAGGGGTGCAGTCACTTTTGTGAGATACTGTATAAATGTGCTTGTGCGTCACACACATACACTCCTCACAAAAAGTTAGGGATATCTGGCTTTCAGGTGAAATTTCAGGATGCACCTAAAATGCCTGTCTTAACCACTGAGTCGCATCTGGTCTATGAATCTTTTTCCACAGTAGTGCAATACATTTTTTGGCATTAAGCAAACTGAGGTCTAGATGATTCTCTATCACCTCTTATTAAAGTTATGCTTTTCTGGATACAGACCCAACAAAAACAATTTAGGGTTCAATGTGAATTGTTTTGAAATTATTTTTTCAATTGTTACCCTCACTTCTTCCCAAAACATTCTGATTTTTCTACATTCCATAAACAGTGAAATAGGGTTCCATTACTTTCCCATACATTTTGTGCACGTATCTGGTATGTTTTTGTTATATTCTATTTAACTCCACTGGTGGTAACATACATCCGCATTAAACCATTTAAAATGTATCCAATTTAAGACGTACATTTATTGATTTGGTTTGAGCTTCTGTACAAGCCAATTCCCATTGTTCCTCTGAAATTCAATTTGCAGGTCTTCTTTCCAATAATTCAGTCTTTTCTGTGAGTTTTCACTTGAGGATAGTGTCAATGAGTTATAAAACTCTGAAATAATACCCTTTCTCTTACTATCTTTCGTCAAAATTTTTTCCAAGGATGAATAAGTAGCTCGGGTGAGAGCATTATTTTGATTTGATCAAATAAAATTCCTAAGCTGAAGATATTTTAAAAAATGCGTTCTATTAAGATTGAATTTGATCCTCATTTCTTCAAAAGACATTATGTTATCTGAACGTGACAAATATAAGTCTTGAATCTTTTGAATCCCTTTTAAATTCACATACTTTAAATACAGCATCCGCTCTCCCTGGGTGTAAATACTGATTACCCCATATAGGGCTAAATTGTGACAATAAATGTGGTTCTTTTTAAATAGTTTTTGGTTTTCACACCATATTTTGATCAAGTGCTTTACAATTGGATTTTTAACTTGTTTCTGTAATTTTTTAGCCAAGTCTGAGTTATGAATAAGGGAAGAGGTAAAGGTAAATTGTATGATTCCATTTCAGTCCAGTGAGAGAGATATTTGATGAAAAATAATATGGTCATAGACCTCAGTTGTGCTGACCAGTAATACAACATAAAAGTCTGGACATTTCAGACTCCACGATCAAATGGTTAAAATATAGTAAGGACAAAAGTAACTAAGCCCTTCCATTGTTCCATATAAATTCCCACTAACTATTTTTTAATTCTTGAGAATAGATCTGAGGTGGTGGTAAAGGAATGTATTGAAAATAAATAAAGTATTTTTGGTAAGATATTACTTTTAAGTATATTAATCCTCCCGATCATCGACATTGGCTAGTGACATCCATCTCTGAAGTAAACACATTAATATCTGTCATTAAGGCTTCATAGTTGGCCACTGGCGGAACTGATTCTAGCTTAGGCACAATTTGAATTCCTAAATCTTAAAGTGATTTAACAACATTGAATTGATTTACCCACAGGAGCTGGGTGATCTCTCTGCGGTCTCATTTAGCATTAATATTGAAGATTTAGTTTTATTAATTTTATATCCTGATATTTCTCCAAAGTTCTTTATTAAAATTTAACAAGGTCGGAATTGATTTTTTTAAGATTCGACATAAACAAAATTATGTCATCGGCATACAGAAAGATTTTATGTTCTGTTGGTCCTACTTTAATTCCAATATATTTTTGGATGTAAACCGTACTGCCATCACTAAAGGTTCAATTGCCATAGTAAACAATAAGGGTGAAAATGGACAGCTTGTCGATATCCTTTATTGATATTTGAGATATTGCTGTTTTTTGGGGTTTTTTTTTGTTTGTTTTTTTTGGACTTATTTTGTACCGTAGGTAGATTTGTTCTGCAGTCCGGTGACAAGCCACCAGCTGCAGGTCGCTGCGTGCGCAAGCGCCCCTTAACTCCCTAATCTGCATGTTTTTGGCATGTGGGAGGAAACCGAGAGAAATCCCGGAGTAAACCCACGCAAACACGGGGGAGAACATGCAAACTCCACACAGATCCACTGTTGGCCGGGGGCAGGGATCGAACCCACGATCTCATGATCCCCGCGATCCCCCGGCCGCGGGTAAACTGTGCCTGCCCGCAGTGCTAACCACTGCGCCACCGGTGTTTGTTAGGATTTCAGCTGTAGCATTATTGTATATTATCTGAACCCATTTTATGAAATTATTTCCAAGTCCAAACCTTTGTAGGACTTCAAAAAGAAAGGGCCACTCGACCCTATCAAAGGCCTTTTCGGCGTCCAATGATAGGAGAGCTGTATCCGGTGCTTCTTATTGGAATAAATAATATTAAATAGACTCATACAATATGGAAGCCTTGTCTTCCCATTATAAAGCCATTCTGATCTCGGTTAATAATATTTGGTAATATTTCTTGTAGTCATCTTGCTAAAATTTTACAGATTATCTTAAGGTCAGCATTTAATCGGCTTATTGGTCTCATGTTTTTCACCTTTATTAGGGGGGATACCTAGTTTTTGGCAACCCGTATAATTAAGGCATTATTCATGTATGGTGGTAAATACTTATTTTGAAATGCTTCTAAAACCATTTCCAAAAGTGGTTGTATTAATTTATTCTTAAATTTTTTATAGAGGGTCAACAGGAAGACCATCTGGTCCTGCTCTTTTTCCTGATATCATATTATCACTGGCTTGCTCCAACTTCTTCCTTGACTAATCTTTAGACTCCAGTATCTTCCTGTTTTCATTTGGATACTGGTATAGATAATCCACCCAAAACCCATTTAGTTTTGTTAAGTTCAGTTTCATTTTTTGTATCATATAGTTTTATACATAATCTCTCTAAGGCACTATTAATTTCTAAAGGATCTATAACTGCCTGTCCGTTACTTATAATACTGGTAATTGGTGTTTTAAATTCTAATTGTTTAATCTGCCATGCCAATAATTTTCCTGATTTTTCACCTTGTTCATAAAAAGTTTGCTTCAATCTTAGAAGACTCGAGGCAGCTCTATTCGCTGATTTTTTGTCATATTCAGCACTCAGAATCAGTAATTCGTTCTCTAACTGTGGGTTACTTCCTGCATACACTTTTTCTTGAAGAATTTTTATTTTACGTTCCAATTGGACTCTCTCCTCTCGAGTCTTCTTAGATTTTGAACCTGTATAACTAATAATACGCCCCCTAATAAAAGCTTTGAAAGCCTCCCACTTTATACATGCTGATGTCTGTGTAGTATTGATATCAAAGAACTCATCTATCTGTTTTTCTGTGTACTTAACAAATTCCTCATCCTGAAGCCATTTATGCTGAAATTGCCACCTACCTGGATCCTTTGTCAATTTCTTATCTACATATATTAGACAGCAGGGTGCATGATCAGATATCACGATGTTATCATAGAAACAGTTTTGAATCTTGGACCTTAATTCTGTGGAGATCAAAAAATAGTCAATACGTGAGAATGTCTTGTAGGTATTAGAATAACAAAAGTAGGCTTTGACTTGTGGTTTCATTTCTCTCCATATATCTAGCAATCTCAATTCTTTCATAAAATGATTAATGGTCATTCTGCATCCATTGTGCGTAAAGTCCAGTCCTGTTGATCTATCTATACTGGGATCCATGTACAATAAAATCCCCTGCTATTATATGTTGCCCTGTAAGTGCTGATAAAGTAAGAAATAAATTCGCGAAGAAGTTTTGATCATCTATATTGGGACCGTATAAGTTCACCAGATTTATATTTTCTAATAGCAAAGATCCTTGGATGATTAGATATCTTCCTAATTTGTCTCCAATTACATTTTTCACTTGAAATGGGACTGTTTTATGTATGAGAGTCATAACTCCCCTGGCTCGGGATGAAAATGATGAGGTGAATGATGAGGTGATACCGGTTTAACAGAGAGCTGAAGAGGGCTAAATCTCTATACTCAGAGAGACTCCAGCAGCAGTTCACTGCTAATGATTCGGCTTCCATGTGGAGAGGACTGAGGCAAATCACCAACTATCGACCTAAGGCACTAAAGGTCAGGATGGACAAAGCCCTTTGTCAAAGACTGTCCCAACACTATAGCCCGTTTTGACACCTCGTCATCTGTGTCCAACTCCCCCCCCTCCCTCCAGCTCCACAGCCTCCAACATTCCCTACTTCATTATTTAAGGCACCCCCCACCCCTCCTCCCCCCCTCCCCCCTTATCATCAGTGAGCAGGATGTGCTCAAACAGGTATTTCCCAGGACTGAACCGCGCAAGGCCCCGGCCCAGACGGTCGAGTCTCCCTCCACCCTGAGACTCTGTAGCGAAACAGCTGGCTCCTGTATTCACAGACATTTTAACACCTCCCTTAAGTTATGCCACGCTTGCCGTCCTGCCTCAAATCCCGTCACCATCATCCCTGTCCCCAAGAAGGCCACGGATCCACTGGACTTAATGACTACATAACCTGTAGCGCTCACCTCTGAAGTCATAGAAGTCCTTTGAGCGGCCTGGTCCCTGTCACCCCTCAAGTCCCATCACCACCCCTCTCCTGGACCCGCAGCAGTTTGCCTACCGAGCCAACAGGTCTCGTAGACGATGCAGACTCAACACCCCATGGCCCTCCACCGTCCATCACCCTGCCGCACCTCGGACTCCCCGGGAACCTACGCCAGGATCCTGTTTGTGGACTTCAGCTCCGCATTTCAACACCCTCCGCCCCGCTCTGCTCCGGGACCAGCTGGTCCCTGCTCACGTGCCAGACACCCTCTACAGGTGGGGATCAATCGCCTTCCTGACGGACCTGGAGGCCGGCATGTGCGGCTGGGGAAAGACTGTCTCAGACTATACTAGCATCAGCACCGGATCACCCCAGGGCCTGTGAACTTTCCCCCCTCCTCTTCTCCCTTTACACCAACCTCCTGCACCTCCAAGCACCAGTCTGTCAAGTTGATCAAGTTAGGCGGACGACACCACCATCATCGGGCTCATCTCCAACGGCGACGAGTCCGCCTACAGGAGAGAGGTGGCCCAGCTGGCGTCCTGGTGCAGCAATAACAACCTGCAGCTGAACGCTCTGAAGACAGTGGAGATGATTGTAGACTTCAGGAAAGTCACTACTCCTCTACCCCCCCTCACCCTCTCAGGCTCTCCCATCACCACTGCTGATTCCTTCCGCTTCCTAGGCACTACCATCACCAGGGACCTTCAAATGGGAGCTGACCATCAGCTCACTCATCAAAAAGCCCAGCAGAGGATGTTTCTTCCTGCGGCAGCTGAGGAAGCTCAAGCTACCCACCAAGATGTTAGTGCAGTTCTACACAGCCATCATCGAGTCCATCCTCACCACCTCCATAACCGTGTGGTACGCAGGGAGCCACGGCCAGGGACAGACTAAGGCTGCAGCGCGTCGTGCGCACTGCTGAGAAGGTGATCGGCTGCAAGCTCCCATCTCTCCAGGATCTGTATATCTCCAGGACCCGGAGGCGTGCTGGCCGGATCATAGCCGATCCCTCACACCCTGGTCACGTACTGTTTGCCCCCCTCCCCTCTGTAGAAGACTTCGGTCCATCCAGACTAAAACCTCCCGTCACATGAACAGCTTCTTCCCCTCTGCCATTAGACTGCTGAACACTAAGTGACTTATTGACTCTCGTGCACCATGTACAGCAGCTCAACCAGACTCATGTCAATCATCACTGATTTCTTCCTTGCAATTACCGACTGCACTATATAGTTCTCCACAGTATCTGCTGCTGGCTAATATATATTTTAACTGTTGACCAGTATCACTTAATCTTATCCTACACTTTATTACATGTATAGTTTATTTCTCTTATCTTATCATGTTTAATGTTGCAGCATTGCACCGAGACAAATTCCTAGTTTGTGTACTACATGAACAATGGCAATAAACCTGATTCTGATTCTGATTCTGATTCTGAACACATTTCCCTGCCATCTTCTCCTAATTCTTTTTACATCCTCCTCTATTAGATGAGTTTCTTGTAAAAACACAATTTTTGAACCTATGTCTTTTATTTTATTCATAACTTGTTTTAAGTTTGTTTTAGATTTTGTAGACCTCTGCAATTCCATGAAGTTAAATTAAGATTAACGCTCTGGTCTATGATCAATAAGGAGTTTGAGATTACCTTGCAATATGAACATGCTCATACAGAGAAGCAAAAACATGGATGGTTGAACATTCATCCCACAAACTACACAAAAAGAAATTCACTTTCCCCACATTTGTGGTAATTAAAAAAAAAAATTCCGTCTCCCGCTATAGCCAGTGACTGCTCCACACCCGCGAGGATCAGTCAAACCACTCTTTCTTTCTCCTCTCAATCACCCTGACTCTACTACTTTTTAAAGACATAACATTAACTCTCTTCTGTAGTTTTTCCAACTTAACTCCAAAATTTTATAGCAACTTTATAGCAACTTTGTACATCATAGCTTTTTTTTTTTTAATATATAATACAATCTATACTTTGTAGACATGCTATATGTTTCAGATCAGTCAGATGCTTGTACAAATGCTTAAATATTCTACCTTTATATCTTGTTCATGCTTCATGCTTAGCTCCCACCAGTCTCCTCTTGGATCTACTTGATAAGCTCCTGCGCCTCCTGAGGGGTCTTGAAGATATGGGTTCTCCCTTTATATGTGACCAGCAGTCTTGCCGGATGAATCACTCCGTGACGAATCCCGAGGTTGCGCAGCTCTTTACGGGCGGGGTCAAACTGTTTCCTTAATTGTTGAATTCCTGTGGCCAAATCTGGGTAGAACCGCACCTGTTGATCCTGGTATTTAATTTCTCCTTTGGCTCGCGCCGCGTTGGTGACCGTCATCTTGTCTCTGTAGTTGAGGAACTTCATAATCAGCGTCCTCGGTGGTGTCTTATTATCTCTCGGTGGGCCGATTCGGTGAGCGCTCTCTAAGACCACCGATGACTGCAGATCCGCGTTGTTCAGCGCTTCTGGAATCCACTTTTCCAAAAAGGAACATGTATCCTGTCCCTCCGCTCCCTCCGGAAGGCCCACCAGCCTCAGATTATTCCGTCGCAACCGGGATTCTAAGTCCAGGACGTTATCTTCCAGACATTTATTTTTTAATTCCAATGTTTGCACCTTTAATTGTAGGCTGGTGACGTCATCTTCAGCGCTGGAGATTCGGAGCTCCGCCTGCGATACTCGTTCCATACAGTCGCTTATTTCCTTTCTCATTTCTTCTATCGCTGCTATAATCCCATCAAATTTAGACGAAAAGTCTGCTCTCATGGAGCTGATGGCAGCGAGCACCGCACTCGTGCCCTCCTCAGCAGTCACTGCTCCGCCGCTAGCTATCTCCTCCGCCATTGTCTTTGGAGATTTTTCTGCTTCGTCACGAGCGTGGAAGTCTGTTAGCTTGGATTGTTTCGACGAATCACTTTTTCCTCCGCCTACTTTCCCAGCCTTGGTCTTTACCATATCCGCGCCTAAACGCTGGGATAGGTTTTTGTTCCAATTGAGAGAGTTTTAGCCTACTTTTTATTTTTAGGAGCAGAGCAGAGTGAAACACGTCTTCCTACGTGGCCGCCATAACCGGAAGTCCTATTTATTCTTTTTAATTATTATTTTTAAACTGATTTTTAGTAATTTTAGGTCTATGTTTTTTATAATGGGGCAATGTTTTTATAAATGGGGCACTGACTGGTGAGCACTTTGAATTTCGTTGTACTTGTGACAATGACAATTAAAGATCTATCTATCCATCTGTCTATCTAGATGACCGGCAAGGGTACCAGACCACACCAGGAACAGGCGTCATCGTCTTGCATGGGCCAGGGAGCATTTTCACTGGACAAGGGACCAGTGGGGCTCAGTACTGTTCTCTGATGAAAGTCGATTCATGTTGAGCAGAAATGATGGCCGCCAACGATGTTGGAGACGTCAAGGAGAGCACTATGCATCAGCCACTGTTGTGGTGACATTACACTCTGTACAGGTGTGTCTGGTCCATACAGACCAGCCCTACACCTTGTGAATGGTACAGTGACAAGCTGATACTACCTGAATAACATCATTAATCCAGTCATTTCGCCCCTGCATGAACAACACGGGCTAATTTCATCTTCATGGACAACAATGCTCCAGCTCATCGAGGTTGCATCATTAGGAAATGGCTGCTGGAAGCTGGGGTACCTCAAATGGTCTGGCCTGCACTTTCTCCAGGCCTGAATCCTATAGAAAACCTATGGCATCAGCTGAGTCCCCATGTAGACAGGCTCATACCCCTGCACCCCACAACCTCAATGACCTGAGGGCCACCCTTCAAGAAGAGTGGAATGCCATGCCTCAGCAGACAATAAGTCGACTTGTGAACAGCATGAGACATCGTTGTCAAGCTGTAACTGATGCTTAATGGCACATGACAAGTTATTGAGACAATGACATTTTTTGCTGTGGTATACTCAACATTGTTGTTGTCTTTTGTTTCAATAAATTGTTTGAGATGAGGAAATCACCACTGCATGCTTCTACTTAAATGCCCTACTTTCATGATATTATACCACTGTCACGTGAACTTTTACATTTTCCATAGATTTCACCCAAAAGCCAAATATCCCTAACTTTTTATGAGTCATGTCTCGCCTCTTGTTTGTTATTGTCTGTTGTTGCTGTGAGGTGCTTGGGTGCATCTGTGTACGGATACACAGCACTTTAATTGTGACATTTGAATGTTTTGTTTTGTAACACCTTAACTCTTGCACTTCAGCATATCCACTTTGTACAGTTTCATTCCAGTTTTCTGCTCATTTCTGATTGTGTGTTTTTGCAACCCACAGGGGGACTACAGATGCAAATTAGTAATTAATTTAGCAGTATTAATTAATTTAGCAGTATTGCTAAATCTGGCATACTTACATTTGTATTAATGATCATTAGTATGTAATATCCCTTTCAAATAAATATAAACATTAAACTCACTATACATTTTGGTCTACCAGGTATGAATGGCATCCTCTCTTGTCATCGGATCCAACTCACCACCAGGTGGTGATCAGTTGACAGCTCAGCACCTCTGTTTACCCAAGTGTCCAAGACGTACAGTTGCAGGTCTGATGACACAATAACAAAATCGATCATTGACCTTCGACCTAGGGTGTCCTGGTGCCAGGTGCACATATGGACACCCTTATACTTGAACATGGTGTTCATTATGGACAAACTGTGGTGAGCACAGAAGTCCAATAACTGAACACCACTCGGGTTCAGATCGGGCAGGCTGTTCCTCCCAATCACCCACCTCCAGGTTTCATTGTTGTTGCCCATGTGTGCATTGAAGTCCCCCAGTAGGACAATGAAGTCTCCAAGAGGAGAATTCTCCAGCACCCCAGTCAGAGACTCCAAAAAGGGTGGGTACTCTGAACCATCATTTGGTGCATAGGCACAAATGATGGTCAGGACCCATTTCCCAAACCAAAGGCACAGGGAAACAACCCTTTCGTCTACCGGGGAAAACTCCAATATAGGGGCAGCAAGGCGGGGGGATACAAGAATACCCACCCCTGCTCACTGCCTCTTGCCCGGGGAAACTCCAGAGTAGGCCAAGCTCCAGCCCCTCTCCAGGAGACTGGTTCCGGAACCAGAGCTGTGTGTTGAGGTGAGGCCGACTATATCTAGCCGGTATCTCTCAACCTCGTGCACCAGCTCAGGCTCCTTCCCCACCAGAGAGGTGACATTCCACATCCCAAAAGCCAGTTTAGGAAGCTTGGGATCAGACTGCCAAGGTCTCTGCCTTCGACTGCCACCTGATCAACATAGCACCAGACCCCCATGGTCCCTCCTGCAGGTGGTGAGCCCACTGGAGGGTGGACCCATGTA
The DNA here is from genome assembly GCA_020510985.1 of Pholidichthys leucotaenia. Taxonomy (NCBI): domain Eukaryota; kingdom Metazoa; phylum Chordata; class Actinopteri; order Cichliformes; family Pholidichthyidae; genus Pholidichthys; species Pholidichthys leucotaenia. The sequence goes on along the minus strand of CM035842.1, from coordinate 141,439,728 downwards.
ACTCCTTCGGGATGAGCCCGGCCAGGTTCCATAGGCAGAAACCCGGCCACCTGGCGCTAGCCATCGAGCCCCTCCCCCAGGGCTGGCTCCAGGGTGGGGCCCCGGTAACCCCATACTGGGTGGGGTACACTGAATCCTTGCTCTTACATTCATCATGGGAGTCTGCTGGATCATTCTTAGTCTGGCAATTCACCCAGGACCAGTTTATTTTGGAAACTGCCCAGGACAACATAGCCCCTGGGATCACTAGGGTACCCTCCCCCCCCCCCCCCCCCCCCCCCCCCCCCACGATAAGGTGATGATCCATGAAGGGATCGCTACTAAACTAGGAAAAAAATGTTGTAATATGCAGTATTGCATACCAGTGGTTTCTGTAGTTCTGACTGACAGAAACTGATAAACACATACAGCAAGGAAAAAAGTATTGAACACGTCAACATTTTTCTCATTGAACATATTTCCAATGGAGCCATTGACCTGAGATTTTCACCAGATATCCGTAACAACCCAAGTAATTCATACATACAAAGAAACCAAGGCAATTGTGTTCACAAAACAAGTTATATATAATAAAGTGGAATGACACAGGAAATGAACATGAACAATGGCAATAAATCTGATTCTGATTCTGATTCTGAAATAAGTATTGAACAAATGAAGAAAAAGAGGTGCATAAAGGCATAGAAAGCCAAGAAACCAGCTGAAATCCATCAAAATTTAGGAAGCCATCCCATCCCCCATCAGTGCAAATTAATTTCAGGCGGTTAAGTCCTGACTGATAGCCTTTAAAAAGGTCTGTAAGTATCAGATTGTCACACTACAAAGATTTCTGACACAGGAGTCAAAAGAATTATCAGAAGAGTTATCCAAAAGCAAAAGACCACTCGAGAAGAGCTCCAGAAAGACCCAGAGTTAGCAGGTACTGCTGTTTCAAAGAAAACAATAAGTAATACACTCAACCGACATGGGCTCTATGCTCACCTCGCAAGATTCCATTGCTGAAGAAAAAGCATGTTGAAGCTCGTTTAAAGTTTGCTGCACAACATTTGGGCAAACCAGTAAAATACTGGGAGAATACAGTCTGGTCAGATGAGACCAAAATTTAACTTTTTGGATGCCACAACACACAGCATGTTTGGAGGAGAAATGGCACTGCGCATCAGCCCCAAAACACCATACCAACAGTGAAGTTTGGAGGTGGGAGCATCATGGTGTGGGGGTGTTTTTCAGCACATGGTACAAGCAGACTTCATATAATCAAAAGAAAGATGAATGGACAAATGTACAGAGACATCCTTGATAAGAATCTGTTGCCATCTGCCTAGATGCTAAAGATGAAATGAGGGTGGACATTTCAGCCAGACAATGATCCCAAACGCACAGCCAAGGAAACTCTCAGCTGGCTCTAGAGAAAATAAAGCTGCTAGAATGGCCCAGTCAGTCACCTGACCTGAATCCACTTGAAAATCTATGGAACGAACTGAAGATCAGAGTTTATAGAAGACACTCATGGAGACTTCAAGATTTGAAGACAGTTAGTGTAGAAGAATGGGCCAAAATCACTCCTGAGCAATGCTTGTGCCTAGTTTCTCCATACAGGAGGCGTCTGGAAGCTGTTATTACCAACAACGACTTTTCTACTAAGTATTAAATGAATTTCATCAAGTGTGTTCAATACTTATTCTCTGTGTCATTCCACTTTATAATTAATTAATATTATTATTATTTATTATATAATATAACTTGTTTTGTGAACACAGTTGCCTTGATTCCTCTGTATGTCTGGATTGCTTGGGATGTTACTGATATCTGGTGAAAATGTCAGGTCAATGGCTCCCTCAGAAATATGTTTAATGAGAAAAATGTTGACGTGTTCAATACTTATTTTCCCCACTGTAAGTAACACAAAGTAAAACATCATTTTTGAGAAAAAAATTCATCCCCTCCCATCACTAATTTTCCTTAAAAAAGGAGGAAAAATGAACCAAAATTCCACTAAAAATTAACAAAAAATTGCAAATTTAAAATAGAAGCTTTCATTCTAAAGCAGGGGTCTCAAACTAATTCCATGGAGAGCCAAGACCCTGCAGGTTTTACCTCCACCCAGTGTCTTCAGCAGGTGTTTTCATTGATCAGCAATCAGTGGGAAGAAATTCAATGAAATCACCTGTTGAAGACACTGGGTGGAGGTAAAATCTGCAGGGTCTTGGCCCTCCATGAAATGAGTTTGAGACCCCTGTTCTAAAGGTTCAGACCAAATGTGAAGCACAAATTTTTTAGAAGAAGCAACCAACTTTATTGTCATTCAATCCATACAGCCAATCATGTACAGTAGAATGAAATTACGTTTCTCTTATCTACAATGTTAACTACATCTAGAATCACAGGGGCCGCTGCCATATAAAGCGCCGCCACAAACAACTTTTTCCTTCCCCCATTCCATTATGCTGAGCACCAAGCTAGAAGGCGGGAAGTACCATTTTTATATGGTCTTTAGTTTGACCTGGCTGGAGCTTGAACCCACGACCTCCCGGTTGTGGGGTGGATGCTCTATCAACTAGGCCACCACTCCAGTACAAGGCGCGAAAACATGCAACATGCGGGTGAATGCGGGTGTCTTGCCCTGGGCAAGACACTTCACCCGCATTGCCTCCAGTGCCCATAACACTGGGTATGAATGTGTATAAATGTATAAATGTTCGGTGGTGGCCGGAGAGGCCATTGGCGCGGATTGGCAGCCATGTTTCCGTCAGCCTGCCCCAGGGCAGCTGTGGCTACAGTAGTAGCTTGCCACTACCATTGTCTGTCTGGAGTGAATGAATAATGTATCTACTTGTAAAGCGTCTTTGAGTGTCTATGATAAAGCGCTATATAAATCTGATGCATTATTATTATTATTATTATTATTATTAAGTCCTTGTTATCACATCAGTAACAGGCGTATGTGGGTGGATAAACTACAGGCAGTTTCAGAGCTCCCAGTCATCTGTCTGCAGATTAGTGGCAGTCTCACTTTCAAAGTAGTTTACTCTCCAGTATTGATACTTTTACTCCGGTGACAGCAGAATCGCAAGGCTGATAAGCAATCACAACTAACTCGCTCAGACGCAAAGTCTTGCTCAGACATCTATTTGCATCTTTACATTAGGTTAACAGGTTATCATGCCATGCAAAAAATTTACTTCGTGTTTGGTCTGAACCAGTGTTTTTCAACCTGGGAGAACAGTGGGAAATTGTGTAATTTTACTTAATTGGTCAAAAAAAATTGCAAATAATTTGCCTTTGTTGTGCAACGGGGCCTGTAGTTTTCTCTTCCCTGTCAATGGGTGGCGATATTTTGAGTTTTTTTGCACTAAAAGTTATGGGAAGAATTACAAATTTTAAAGCAGATGCTTTTTTCCATAGTTTACTACAATGATATTCTATACCATCACAAGAAAAGCACACAATTGTCAAAAATATCCTATGAAACAGAGATTTGGAAATTAAGCAGAAACTTCTGCTATACAGAAAAAGGTATTTTGTGCAACAGCAAACACAGACTTTAACACAATATCCATTACAACAGCTAAATTTTATCTTATCTTAAATTGCACTGAATGTATGTTAAAGAGTATAGATTTGGAAATTATTGGCAGAAACTTTATTTGAAAACTCCCGCAGCAGTCCCCAACCACTCGGTACCAAGCGCAGAGGGAAAAAAAGAAAATTTATTCTGTTGCTCTGTATTGTCTATCGGAGTCTGTTTTTTCTGAAAAAAAAAAAAAAAATTACAGACAATATTCTCTCTCTTTCCATGCTTAACTCCTACCTGTCTGTTTATCTGCTACGTGCTTTGACACACACTTGTCTCATACTGATCTTTCATTTACCAGGAGTCCGGAGGGAGGGGGGAGGCTTGGTCTGTTTCCAGACCGGAGAGCCACAGTTTTAAAGCTCTTTGACAAGATGTAGTAATGGTTTTACCTCTAAAGATGTATAAAATGTTCAAACACTGGCTGTTGTGTTATATTTGCTTGTTTGTGGTTTTATTGCGTCTCTTACGTGCGCTCCCGCGACGGGGTGGTTTTGAGGCAGGCGGACGTTTTTCCAACAGAAACCCAGCACTTCGTACACGTGGTCAGGACAGAGAAGTGACAAGACGTCTACCAGCAGGCAACGGGGAGACAGAGGAAGGGGTAGTGTAGGAAACCTCCTGGGTGAGTGTTTTTTTAAATCACACACTGTTTTTTTTCAGATGTGTTCTGTTTATATTCACTATAAACACAGAAGTGAGCGCAGTGCAGCAACGCATTTGATTTGTTAGACTGAATGTTTGAGCACTACTGAGAGACAAATTTGACTGGCGAAATTGGTGGAAGTTGACGAGGATTGGCCAAAATTGCGGGAAAGTTGCGGTGATTGGACATAGTTGCAAGGTTGCGCAAAAGAGATGGCCAATCAGTGATTTCGCGTGAACTGACAAGATCGCAACATTGCAAAATCCTGGAGGTACTGTTTATTTTTTTAACGTCCGTTTTTTCCACTACTAGTGGGTTAGACGAGAAGTTGTTACAGCAGATATCGATGTATCTGCCATATCCTTACAGTTGAAGCTTGAGTTTTTACGCTGGATGCCCTTTCTGATGCAACCCTGCCCATTTTATCCGGGCTTGGGACTGGCGCAGGGAGTACACTGGCGTGTGCACCCCCTGTGGCTAGGTAACCAGTAATAAGGCATAAGGAATGTTATGTTCACTCTTTATACTGCGGACTTCTCACACAACACAACACATTGCCATCTACAGAAGTTCTCTGATGACTCTGCGATCGTTGGTCTCATCTCCAGCGGAGATGAAGCTGAGTACAGAGGGCTTATCCAGGACTTTGTGGACTGGTGCCATCGGAACTGCCTCCAGATCAACGCGAGGAAAACTAAGGAGCTGGTGGTGGACTGCCGCAGGCATGGGCAGCCCCTCACAGCACCAGTAAATATACAGGGAACAGACATCGAGATGGTGACATCCTACAAGTACCTGGGTATTCATCTGAACAATAAACTAGACTGGTCACACAATACTGACGCACTCTACAAGAAGGGACAGCGCAGGCTGTTCCTGCTGAGGAGACTCAGGTCTTTTGGTGTACAAGGGGCGCTGCTGAAGTCATTCTATGACACGGTGGTGGCATCAGCCATCACTTTTGGAGTGGTCTGCTGGGGCAGTGGCATTACTGCAGCCGATAGGAAGAGACTGAACAAACTGATTAAGAAAGCTAGCTCTGTCCTGGGGCAACGCCTTGATCCGATGGAGGAGATAGGAGAGAGAAGGACGGTGGCTAAACTGTCATCTCTGCTGGAGTCCGAGTTCCACCCTATGCAGGACATACTGGATGCACTGAGGAGCTCATTTAGCAGCAGACTACATCATCCCAGGTGCACAACCGAGAGGTTTCGTAGGTCCTTCCTACCAACGGCTGTCAGACTGTACAACCTAAGCAGGGCTGCTCGCAGAGATAGCAAAAAGACGTAACAAACTAATAGTTTTTTTTGAATGCAAAAGATGCAATAGACTTACACAATGGTCCTCTCCGGCATACAACTAGGAACATACCGGTCGCTATGGAGGGTGAGAATATGTATGGGCACATAATCATACCATGTAGGATAACTAAATAGACGGTTATGCTGTTTCATCCCACCTAGCAACAATGCTCTGCACTGTGTGTGTTTATATATTTACATATTTATTCCATCTAGCTACAATGCTCTGCACTGGGTGTGTTTATATTTATATATCTATATATTTATTCCATCTAGCTACAATGCTCAGCACTGGGTGTGTTTACATTTATATATCTATATATTTATTCCATCTAGCTACAATGCTCCGCACTGTGTTTTTATATATCTACATATTATTCCATCTAGCTACATTGCTCCGCACTGTGTGTGTTTATATACTTGCATATTTATTCCACCTAGCTGCAATGCTCCGTACTGTGGGTGTTTATATATTTACATATTTATTCCATCTAGCTACAATGCTCTGCACTGTGTGTTCATATATTCATATATTTATTCCATCCAGCTACAATGCTCTGCACTGTGTGTCCTGTGTGTGTGTGTGTGTATATATATTTTATAGTAATATGTACATATGTATATTAGCTGCTCTTGCTTGCTTGTTTTTTTTTTTTTTTTTTTTTTTTCTTGCCTTCTGATTGTTGCTCTGAGTGTTGCTATCCCTGTGCTGTTGCAATCCTGGAATTTCCCCGTTGTGGGACTAATAAAGGCTTATCTTATCTTATCTTATCTTATCCTTGACCTTTGGACCCCAAAGTCTGAGGTCAGGATCCCAAGGTGAACCGGTACACCAGGTTTGGTGGCCCTAGCTTTACTCGTTTTATAGGAACGGTAAATGTAGCATTTACTACAGTGCAACTGCAATGCTAACTTTGAACTTTGACCTTTGACCCCAATCCCATTGTTAGGGGAGGGTGTAAGTCATCCAAGATGTGTATTAGATACAACTCCTGTATCGATTTGAAAAGCCTACATTATTTTTTCTTTCAGAAGTTATTGTGTTTAGAAGATTTAGGGAAAAATCTGACCTCTGACCTTTGACCTCAAGGTCGTCTGATGAGAGTGAAATTGCAATATGTACATCAGAGTATCTCAAACCATGGTACCACCTTTCAAAACAATCGGAACTAAAGTGTAGGAGGAGTTGATTTTACAAGACAGTTACTGTCTGTTATGTGAGGTGAAAGAGGAGGTCATAGGTCAGGGGCTACAATTCCCGCAAAAATCATCCCATCAGAACCAAATTGTAATATGTGCATCCTAGGTGTATAGCAAACCATGGCACCAAGTTGCAAAACAATTAGACCAAAACTGTAGGAAGAGTTAATTTCACGAAAGTGGGACGGACGGACTGACCCATAACATAAGATAAGATAAGATAAGATAAGATAAGCCTTTATTAGTCCCACAATGGGGAAATTCCAGGATTGCAACAGCACAGGAATAGCAACACTCAGAGCAATAATCAGAAGGCAAGAAAAAAAACAAGAACATCTAGTAAACATATGTACATATTACTATAAATATATATATAGACACACAGTGCGGAGCATTATGGTTGGTGAATGTGCAGCAGAAAGTCTAAGTTCTCTCTCCGCGGATGCGGCTGACCGATGGGGGATAAAAAGGGTAACACTTTATTTAGGAAAAAAGAACAGATATGGTGCAGAGACCATGTTATTAAATTAACAATATTAAACTTTCAAATGCATTTTTCCATTAATATGTTCAAGTGCATGTTAAACCCCTTTGAGTGTGTGAATTTGCGTGCCCCTAGTAGCAGAGCACGGCACTGCGCCTGTTGTCTCACTCTGACATGATCGCTGCATTGGGGATTTGTACTGATTTGCCAGTTTCAAAAGGTGGCAGACATCCGTTGGAGGACTGAATGGATGACACGTAATACACCAAAGAAGAAGAACTCCTCATTTCCTTTTCCTGTTTTTAGCATTTTAGCCCAGAAAGCTAATATGCCCGCGATCGGTCACCGTCACTTTTATCGGCTTTGTACGCGGAAAATAGCTGCAGGATACAAGCGAAATTTATGTGAGGTAATCATAACACTTTGTAGATGTGGTAGAGACTTTAAATGACCAACAGAACGCAAAATAACAACCACAATGGGTGAAAACGCAGCGACCACGCCAGCCAGCCAGCCCCCCTTTGTCAAAAGTAAGTGAGGATTTTCTGTTTTTTTTGTGTTTTTTTTATATTGTACTGATTTCTTGTTCATATACTTTGAAGATAAGATGATGAGGTACCTCTGTACAAAAAACGGTGTCAAAAGACTGAACCATTCTTTGTGTAAATATGTCCAAAGTCCAGTTTTGACTGAGTTATGGAATTTAAAGAAGTGCTGCGACATTATGCAAATTAGATGCATAAATTTATTCCTAACTGAAACTTTGGATCATATTTTACATCTTTCTAATTGACAGTAAGCCATTATCTCTTACCACTTTCAAGTTACAGCCTTGGAAATCTGAACTATTTTATTGACAAAAAATATTTACCACTCTTGACCACTAGGGGTTATGTCGTAATTCGGTGACAGACACACGTAAAGAAGACTTTGGATCAACAAACATGCTAACATGCCTTTTCTGTTACTGTGATCAAGTTTTTAGAACAGAAAATATGTCTACTGGGAACCATAGAGGACAAAAAAGGTATTCCACACAGGATTTTAGCTGCAAATTGAAATCTAAGTTAAAAAAAAAAACATTCTTAAACATGCAAGCTCAAATTAGACTCCATACCTCCAGTCGAAGTCAGCCTCAAGGGGGGGACTGGTGGGTGCATGTTGGGGGGGTCTGAGGAGGACCTCTGCCGGCCGCCTAGGTCTAAAGTACTGGGTTTCCAGCTGCTGGACCCTGAGGATTGACCCAGGCCGGATAACTGGACTGAGAGAGATGGAAAAGGAGATGGGTTTATTACAGAGAAAATGGGAGAAAGACCAGCGTTCACTAAAAAAGTCAATCTGTTTCCATTTCAGAATAATGAAGAGTGACGGCTAACACAGAGCGTCCATGTGGAGAAAGTCAGGAGGCTGTGGAGAGTTGTGGAACACAGCTGGATGCAGTAATCCAGAGAAATATGAAAGACATCAGTGACTCACTGTGGCCAACATCTCACAAACTGTTTTACTTACACTAAATAAATGAACAAACAGGATAGTAGATTTTCACTGGTCCAATGCTGACTCTTTCCATCACATTTACTTTAAAAAAGTAGTCAAATTTACCAGAAAAGCTGCAAATTTAACTGAAATTTTTTTCAAAATTTACAAACTGCATTTTTACAAGCAAAAAAAAGTTGCTAATTTGCAAGACAGCTGGAAAAAAAACTCAAAAATTTACAAGAAAATGTGACAAATTTATGTGATAAAAAACCTGAAAATTTATCTAAAAAAAAGTTGCAAGGAATTAAGTGACAAATTTTTGAGGACAAAGTTGCAAATTTGTAAGCAAAATTGCATATTAAATGATTAAAAACTTGCCGATTACAAATGATGATAGGCCAGTTTGTATCAGTATATTCATCTGTTTCATCTTAGTGTTTGGTGGCTAGATGCAGATTTTCCTGCCCAAAAATAGGAAAAAATGCTTTTCTCATACACATCGTTGACTCCTGGGTGAGACTATCGTGATTGTGATTTATCATCATAATATATAAACACGATTCATTCTATAAAAGTATACATTCTGCCCGATTCTTCTTCCTCTGCCGCTGCTTTGTCTAAGCTTACCCAGGTTTCTCGGGGGAAGTGGAGGAGCAGAGGTGGAGGTGGGCTGAGGGGGGCTGGCGTTGAGGATGGTGCCGTACGTCTCGTTGTTAACCAGGTTGGGAATGTAGGGCCGCTGCTTGTCCTTAGTCAGGCTGACACCGTCTCGGCTGGACTGGTGGTGGTGGGAGTTGCTGCTCGGGGTGTAACAGCTGACCGGACGCTCGTCTCGCCGATGAGGGCTCGGCTAGAGGGGCGGTGAGATGTCAGAGGGTGGGAAAGCGTGTGAGGAGAGGGTTATTAAGTATGGAAAATGTAACCAGTCAAATATCATTAATCCCTTCAATGTTACACCTTTATAGTAAAAGAAAATACCATTACACTGCTAATTATGAACAAGTTTAAAGCAACCAAATTATCTGCCACAGCAAAAAAATACATTTTATTTGATAAGATGTTCTTTTATAGGTTAGTGTTAGAATATTTAAAAAACAAATTAAAAAAACAATTTTAAGCAACGTAGGCTGAGTAAATTCAAACTATATACTGTATTTGAATCAAGTTAAAAATGTATTTACAAAGTAAACCGCTTCACTTTTTCCACATTTTACGTTACAGCCTTATTCCAAAATGGATTATATTCATTTTTTTCCCTCAAAATTCTACACACAATACCCCATAATGAACACGTGAAAAATGTGTTTTTTTTTGTTTTGTTTTTTTAGATTTTTGCAAACTCATTAAAAATAAAAAACTAAGAAATCACATGTGCATAAGTATTCACAGCCTTTGCCCGATACTTTGTTGATGCACCTTTGGCAGCAATTACAGCCTCAAATCTTTTTGAATATGATGCCACAAGCTTGGCACGCCTATCTTTGGGCAGTTTCACCCATTCCTCTTTGCAGCACCTCTCAAGCTCCATCAGGTTGGATGGCAAGTGTCGGTGCACAGCCATTTTCAGATCTCTCCAGAGATGTTCAATTGGATTCAAGTCTGGGCTCTGGCTGGGCCACTCAAGGACATTCACAGATGATGAATTGGGCTTAAACATTGGTTTCCAACCTTTTTAAAATCCTTCCAAATGAGGCATAAATATATAAGACTTTGTTCATTTTTTTTTATTTCAGTTGCCAGGACTGGTAAATCTAAATTAAAAGTTAAAACAACCTCTGCCCCCCAATCTGAGTAACATGTCCTTCTGGCTTCTTCCTCCAGATAATACAAACCGTCCCGCCTAGGTTAACATTGAGGCCTCACTGTGTCGTCCCTACTCTCCGGCGGCTCTCCTCGGAGTGTCGCTTCCTCTTCCGGTCTCCATTTCCAAAAAGAACGTGGTGGTGTGGCATTCGTTAAAGATCTTGAGGCAGTTTAAGCTGACCCTTGGTATACATGGCATTTCTCTATTCTCCCCTATTCTAGATCAGCCCTTATTCCCTCCTGCCACTCATTCCTCTTCTTTTTTTAGCTGGGCTGCCAGGGGCATACAGACTCTCCAACACTTGTACATAGATAATACTTTCGTCAGTTTCACCCAACTTGCAGTCAAATTTAACTTGCTGCGCAGTCACTTCTTTCAATATCTTCAGATAAGGGACTTGGTCAGAAGGAAGTTTCCCAATTTCCCACTCTGTCCACCTGAAACTCACCTGGACCATATCATGACCAAGTGCCCGCAGTCTCAGAGGAGGAGGCTCGCTAAAATATCTGAATATAGTATTTCAATTAATACACCTTCGTTAGCTATCATTAAACAACACTGGGAAGATGAGCTTGGTTTTGACATTGAGGATGATATTTGCGACACGGTCCTTAAACGTGTACACTCTTCATCAATTTGTGCACGTCACAGTTTGATCCAGTATAAAGTATTGCATCGTCTCCATTATTCCAAATCTGCCCTAGCTAAAGTATATCTGAACACAGACCCCCTGTGTGACAGATGCAAACTAGTGCCTGCGACCCTTTATCATATGTTTTGGGGATGTTTTGAGCTAGATCATTTCTGGTCCTCATTCTTCAGTTTATTCTCTAGAATATTTAAGAAAAATATCTCTCCTCCCCCCCCCCGACTGCTATTTTTGGGGTAGTCCCAACAAACACGTCTACAACTTTCCAACAGAATAAGGCTCTCGCTTTTGCATCCTTACTAGCACAACGATTAATATTGTTGGATTGGAAAAACGCTGCCCCGCCCACCCACACTCACCTCATTCATAATATTATGACTAATCTTAAAGTGGAAAAGATTCGATGCACTGTAAACGGTGCCCTCCATGACTTTCACAGCATTTGGGATGGATTTATAAACCTTGTGAAGGAGCTGGATGGTCTACAATTAGACTGAAAGAGATTCAGCAGTCCGTTTACTCTGATATGCTCTGGTTGACAATATTTCATCTTTGTTCATGCAACTGGCGACCCCCCCCCCCCCCCCCCATGTGCGTCCTGTCTTATGTGGTGTTGATTACCTCCGCCAGGCCGAAAAGGCCAGGAGGAGGTTATGTTTTTGCCGGGGTTTGTTTGTTTGTCTGTTTGTCTGTTGGTTAGCAAGATAACTCAAAAACTTTTGGACGGATTTCCATGAAACTTTCAGGCATTGTTGGAAATGGTACAAGGAAGAACTGATTAAATTTTCGGGATGATCCGCATCACAGTCTGGATACAGGAATTTTTTAAAGCATTTTTTAACACTGACATACGGCCATTTTCAACATGTGCGCAGGCGCAATGGAGGGCGCTGGTCGTCGTGTCTGACCAACACAAACTCCGCGTTCTTCAACGTTTTAGGTACAAAAGCACGCGGAAAACACTGCTGGCCTGGGCCCGCCAGCGTGCCTGTGTTTGCGCGACGCTGCAAAACCTGACACGGGCAGCTGTCTGCCGCCGGATTATTTGCCAGAAATTCCTCGCCCAGCCATAGGCGCTGCACATTTGGCAGAAATTCACTGGCCAGCCATACGCGCTGCGCAAAAACAAGCTCTCTGCCGGGGAAGCTTCTAAATTCTGTTTTGCCGTGGAGCGCAACCCCAATAATATAATATAAAACCCACGGCAACCTGTCTACCCAATCAGCATCCGTCAGTGGAGGAGATGGACACAACAGCAACACTTCAGTTTATTACCTCCGCCAAGGAGGCAATGCTTTTACTACTGAACCACTAATCCTATCACTATCAGATTGATCGTCATTGATTAATTGTCTATGTTTATTGCACTGTCCCTGTCAAAGAAACAAATAATCATTGTGAATCCAATTGCTAGTTTTTTGTTGTTTTTTTTTCCGGTTCCGCCGGACCGGTGGCGCCACACGAGTCGGCTGCCCGTTGCAACAGCCTTTTTTTTTTATCTTCCTTCTTCTTTCTACACCTTTCACTCTGTGTATATATATCACGGACGCACGGATCGCCCCGGGGGTTTCCCGGGTCGGCGGACGGAGCCTCTGTTTGCAGCGGGAGACGTTACAGCGGGGAGGAGCTGGTGCTAGCTAGCACTTGGCCGCCGCCCGGTGCTAATGGGAAACTTGACATACCAGGAACTGTAGCGAAAACGACGCGGGTGCTGGGCTGGAGTTTAGGCGGCGTGCAAGAAATATAAGACAGAATAATAAAGAGCGATGGCAAGAACCAAGCAGACCGCCCGTAAAATCTACTGGAGGAAGAAGCCCCCCAGGAGACAGCTAGCCACCAGGGCTGCTCAGAGAGGCGCTCCGGCCACCGGCAGAGTGAAGAAGCCTCGCCGTCACAGGCCCGTGGCTCTGAGAGAGATCCGTCGCTACCAGAAATCCACGGAGCTGCTCATCCGTAAGCTGCCCGTCCAGCGCCTGGTGAGGGAGATCGCTCAGGACTTCAAGACCGTCCTGAGCTTCCTGAGCTTCGCCGTCATGGCTCTGCAGGAGACCAGCGAGGCCCACCTGGTGGGTCTCTTCTTCGCCAAGAGGGTCACCATCATGCCCAAAGACTTCCAGCTGGCCCGCCGCATCTGCGGAGAGAGAGCTTAGACTTTCTGCTGCACATTCACCAACCAACCATAATGCTCCGCACTGTGTCTATATATATACATTTATAGTAATATGTACATATGTTTACTAGATGTTCTTGTTTTTTCTTGCCTTCTGATTGTTGCTCTGAGTGTTGCTATCCCTGTGCTGTTGCAATCCTGGAATTTCCCCATTGTGGGACTAATAAAGGCTTATCTTATCTTATCTTAGTCATATGTTTTCATGGTCAAGGAATCTGAAAACGTACACACAAACACTGTATGGAGGGAACTGTGGCGCTTGGCGGAGGTCTGCCCTCTCCGAGTGCTTTTCTAGTTGCTTTTATAAATGAGTGGTGTGTACAGGGTTTTTTTTTTTGTTTGTTTTCTTTAATTTTATTTTTTTTCTTCTGTTTTGTTCAGGGTTTATCAATGTTTGGGGTGTTGATACATTGTGGATTCTTTGTTTTATATTCAGGCTGTATATTTGTCATATGAATGTATAGTACTAATTCTGTATGTACAGCCAAGAAAATTCAACAAAAATACTTGGAAAAAAAAACATCCTCTGTCCCTGGAAATACTGTGGTAGTGTAGACTCTCTAGACAGCTCCTTGTCCCCAAATCAGCTTTGTGGATGATCTTTACTTCCAACTTGAGATTGTATTTTTAAAATTTATACAAAAAATGTTTATTCATTTTTTACTATTTTACTGCAACTACAACTTCACTTTGTTTTCACTCCTTGGGAATAATGATCCCAACTTTCAAATTAACCACTTAAATGTTAAATTTATATATAAATTAATTAAGGAAAAAAATCTTCAAAGAACTGCACATTGGTTCATTTTTTAATCTTTTAAATATTATTTTTTTGTATTTTTGTTTTCTTTCTTGCCCTTTTAAAACTTCCAAAACTACTAACTTTCATGAAATCCATCCATCCATCCATCTTCTACCGCTTTTCCGGATGTCAGTGTCATAGAGGCAGCAGCTCAAGCAGAGAAGTCCAGACTTCCCTCTCCCCAGCCACCTGCTCCAGCTCTTCAGAGAGGATACCAAGGCGTTCCTAGGCCAGCTGGGAGACATAGTCTCTCCAGTGAGTCCTGGGTCTGCCCTGGGGTCTCCTCCCAGTGGGACGAGCCCAAAACACTTCAAGTGATCAGATGCCCATACCACTTCAACTGGCAACTTTCGATGTGGAGGAGCAGCAGTTCTAACCTGAGCCTCTCCTGGATGACTGAGCTCCTCACCCCATCTCTAAGGGTGAGTCCAGCAATCCTACAGAGAAAGCTCATTTCAGCCGCTTTTATCCGCCATCTCATTCTTTCAGTCATTACCCAAAGCTCATGACCATAGGTGAGGGTAGGAACGTAGACTGACTGGTAAATCAACAGCTTTGCTTTAGAGCTCAGCTCCCTCTTCACCACGACAGACTGGTACAACGTCCGCATCACTGCAGAAGCTGCTCCGATCCATCTGTCAATCTCTCGTTCCATTCTCCCCTCACTTGTGAATGAGACCCCGAGATATTTAAACTCCTCCACTTGGGCCAGGAGCTTGTCCCCAACCGAGAGAGGACAATCCACCTTTTTTCAGCTGAGCACCATGGACTCGGATTTGGAGGTGCTGATTCTCATCCCGGCTGCTTCACACTCAGTAGCAAATCGTCCCAGCAAGTCATTTTAATTAATTTCCCCAGAATTAATTATGACAAAACAAAACCTTCACTCACTTTCTCATCCAAATCTTCGTCACTCTCATCCAGGTCTTCATGCTGCAGGCACCATTCATACTCCACATGCACGTGGGCATTGAATTTTCCTGCCAACGCTTGGTTCAGCTGCAACCACAAATGCAAACAAATGACTGATAGCTTTCATGATTTCAGGAGAGGCTGTGCTTATGGGCAAAATCAGGTCTAAACATGGCTGAGCTCACCAGCTCCTCACACTGAAAGTGTCTGAGCCTCCGGGCGATATCCAGTGGCGTCTCCCCGGCCTCGTTAGCTGAAAGGCAAAAGAACAGACATATAATCAGTGTTGTACTCACAAAACACATGAGGACAAACACACAGCCTATTTTCTTCCCTCCTTTATCACTGTGACATGAGAAATATCTAATTTAACTTGTTCCCACACTGAGCACCTCTCTATATTCTCCCTGTCCTCGTTCACTCTTCATCAGTTATCTGGTTATTTTGTTGATTTCAGAGCGGAGCAGACAGATTAGTGCTGTGAGAAAAAGTTGCCACAGTCTACTTTCTGGGAACTAAACTTGAAAGACTTAGACTAAGGGCTGTTTGTGTGAAAGAGACTGAGGCAAGTTGCCATTAAAATTCTTACAGTCAAGAAAGGGGACACAAGTACACCAATAAAAATCTATTTCAACAGGAATTAATTCTTTATTTAGACAAGACATTTTTGCAGTAGTATTGGTTTTATCATCTGCCTTTTTAAAATGGTAACACATGGAGGCAATTTAAGCAAAATGTCATTTCGGACACCACCAACAGCGACCAAAATGAAAATGGATTAGGTTTCTGGAGTAGCAAGTAATGTAACATGTTAGTTCTGTATGTTTATTCGGTTCTTTTTTAGGGAAGTCATCTTACTTTTTAAAAATCCTTCAAAATTACCCTGAGCATGTTGAGTGTCTTTCTTTCTTTGTCTGGCTTAGGGATGGGCATATCAATCAATACCAGCTGGTTGATGATCCTGAGGGACAAGCTGCTGTGGCAGGGGTGGACCAGCACCTGTCATCGTGGATCCTGGACTACCTCACAAACCGGCCACAGTTTGTGAGAACCCGGGATTGTGTGTCCGACACGATCATCGGCAGCACGGGGGCAGCACGGGGGCAGCACGGGCGCCCCCCAGGGAACGGTTTTGGCTCCCTTCCTGTTCACCCTTTATACTGCGGACTTCTCACACAACACAACACACTGCCATCTACAGAAGTTTTCTGACGATTCTGTGATCGTCGGCCTCATCTCCAACGGAGATGAAGCTGAGTACAGAGGACTTATCCAGGACTTTGTGGACTGGTGCCATCGGAACTGCCTCCAGATCAACGCGAGAAAAACTAAGGAGCTGGTGGTGGACTGCCGCAGGCAAGGACAACCCCTCACAGCACCAGTAAACATCCAGGGAACAGACATTGAGATGGTGACATCCTACAAGTACCTGGGTGTTCATTTGAACAATAAACTAGACTGGTCACACAATACCGACGCACTCTACAAGAAGGGACAGCGCAGGCTGTTCCTACTGAGGAGACTCAGGTCTTTTGGTGTACAAGGGGTGCTCCTGAAGACCTTCTATGTTTCGGTGGTGGCATCAGCCATCACTTTTGGAGTAATCTGCTGGGGCAGTGGCATCACAGCAGTCGATACAAAGAGACTGAACAAACTGATAAAGAAAGTTAGCTCTGTCCTGGGGCAGCGCCTTGACCCAGTGGAGGAGATAGGAGAGAGGAGGATGGTGGCTAAGCTGTCATCTCTGCTGGAGTCCGAGTCCCACCCTATGCAGGACATACTGAATGCACTGAGGAGCGCATTTAGCAGTAGGCTACATCATCTTAGGTGCACGACCGAGAGGTTTCACAGGTCCTTCCTACCTACGGCTGTCAGACTTTATAACCTAAGCAGGGCTGCTTGCAGAGATAGCAAATAAACGTGACAACCTAATAGTAGTGAATGCAAAAGACACAACAGACTTGCATGAAATGGTCCCCTCCAGTATACAACTAGAACAATATCAGTCGCTATGGAGGGTGACAATATGTATGGGTACATATTCATACTGGGAGGCGCGGTGGCGGAGTGGTTAGCACTGCGGCAGCACAGCAACTCACCCTTGGCCGGGGGATCATGGGTTCGATCCCAGCCCCCGACCAACAGTGATCTGTGTGGAGTTTGCATGTTCTCCCCGTGTCTGCGTGGGTTTACTCCGGGATTTCTCAGGTTTCCTCCCACATGCCAAAAACATGCAGGTTAGGTTAATTGGCATCAAAAATGGGGATTCTAAATTGTCCTTAGGTATGACTGCGAGAGTGAATGGTTGTCTTTCTCTCTGTGTTGGCCCTGCGATGGACTGGTGATCTGTCCAGGGTGTACCCTGCCTCTCGCCCAAAGATGCTGGGATAGGCTCCAGCCCCCCCACGACCCGAAAAGGATTAAGCGGAAGAAGAAGATGAACATATTCATACTATGTAGGGTAACTAAATAGATGGTTATGACAGACTAAGACTGCAGCGTGTCGTGCGCGCTGCTGAGAAGGTGATCGGCTGCAAGCTCCCATCCCTCCAGGACCTGTACATCTCCAGGACCCGGAGGCGTGCAGGCCGGACCCTTCACACCCTGGACACGTACTGTTTGCCCCCCTCCCCTCAGGTAGAAGACTTCGGTCCATTCAGACTAAAACCTCCCGCTACATGAACAGCTTCTTCCCCTCTGCCATCAGACTGCTGAACACTAAGTGACTTATTAGACTCTCGTGCACTATGTACAGCAGCTCAACCAGTCTCATGACAATTATCACTGTTTTCTTTTTGCACTACCGACTGCACTATGTGGAACTCCACAATATCTGCTGCTGGTTAATATATTCAAAAATTGCATAGATTAGTATTACTCATATTCTACATTTTATTGCATGCATAGTTTTTTATTTTTATCTTTAGTGCTACTCCATGTTTAATGTTGCAGCATTGCACCGAGACAAATTCCTAGTTTGTGTACTACATGAACAATGGCAATAAATCTGATTCTGATTCTGCTGTTTATTCCATCTAGCTACAATGCTCCGCACTGTGTATATATATTTATGTGTACATATGTATATTCACTGCTCTTATTTTCTTATCTTCTAAATTATTGCTCTGAGTGTTGCTATCCCTGTGCTGTTGCAATCCTGGAATTTCCTCATTGTGGGACTAATAAAGGCTTATCTTGATACTTCGGAGTGGATACTTTCTTTAAATATCGTGATACCACCGTGTTAATATAAAACATGCAATTTGTTTTCACTTCTGAGAGTTTTAGGCATTAAATTTATGTGTGAAAACCAGTGACAAACCAGCCCAGGCATATTTTAGAGATAGTCTGCCGTGTTACATGATTATGGCAGCCTATCAGATGTCAGAGCAAAGACTCACTGTGCACTAGCAGCCTCAGTCAAGCAGTCACTGACTCCGGTGCAGAGCAGAGTGAGCTCAGCAGCATCGTAGGCGGCATAAGTAGTATATGAGTAACGCTCTTTGCACCTACAGTATGTGTAACTTATTGAACGGGTTTCTAACTTACAGCTACCCTATAATGGTGTATTTGCAGTGTTGGGTCATAGGAAAAACCCATACAGAGCTCAGCTGCTGTGCACGCACACACACACACACAGAGCTAAACACATGTACTTTTTTGTATAACTGGACCTGTCGGGGATGTGTCTGAGCACTTTCAAGCTACAGGATAAAGATCTAAATTGCTGTTTATCCCTCCCCCCATGTCTTTTATCTTTGACTGCAGTCTGTACCATCAGCTGTCCAGTGTTGCTCTGATAGATATGCCAAAATGTCAGAACACCGGAGGAGGTGGATCCAATCAGCTGATTGCCCAAAGCATAGAACTCAGCTGTCTTCCGTGATAAATCACACTTTGCTGTTGGCTGCACCTCCCGGCAAAAGCACACTCCATGCATTATCTTGTTATTTTTAGGCGTGACCAACCTGTCAGATTTGACAGCTCTGCCAGGTCGGTCACGCCCCCCGCTGTGGTCTTTGGAGGGGAGAATCATCTCAGTTGAACAAAGATGATCTCTCGCACACCTAGGATTCATGGATTGGGAGGCAACAGCAGTTTGGCATGACTGCGCTATGCAGAAGTTAGGATAAGCTATGCATAAGTTATGCATAAATTAGACTACTGTACATAAGTTGTAAATGTTGGCAACATGCTAAGCATTCGTTGGTTAAGTTATTTATAAGTTATGAAAATATTCTATATAAGTTACTAATGCATTATGTTTATGTCCAAGTCGTTATGGATATACGATGCATATGGCCAAAAGTGAAAATTTCTGCATATGCCAGCATTTTACACCAATTTTTATACGTTTGGCAAACACTGCCTAAATCGTCTCAGTGTGACAGGGCACACCTAGACGATTTAGGCAGCTTTTGCCAAACATATGAAAAATGTGGAGAATACACTGGGGTACGTCAAATCAGTTATGGGTAAGTTTTGTACAAGTTAAGAGCACACTGAAGAATGCTGAAGCATGCTGGTATACGGCGAGATCCTCTGAAAATTTTCAGCTATGGCTAAAACGTCCCACATAAGCGGGGCATAAATTGTAGGGAAGTTATACATTCGTTCACACGCGTTACTTGTAAGCGACTCACAAGTTACTCATAAGTCAAAATACGTTGAGATAAATGTCTAGCATACTCCAAACTTACTTCTGAAATGTTACACCATTCATCCAAATTCTATGGTGATACCAAGCAGCAAAATAATAGTGTAAAAATAAAATAAATAAATAATACAACTTAAATTAAAAAAACATTGCATTGTGAAAAAATTACACATATATGCTGTTTGGTATTCTCATAGAATTTGGATGAATGGTGAAACATTTCAGAAGTAAAAAACTGAATCCAGTTGACTTGACTGAGCTTTCATACAGCATACTTACCTGCCTGGAAGACTGAGAATCTTCACCAAATTAAGAAATTGAATTAATTTTGCATTCATTTTAAGTCTTAATTATTTTTATTATAATTAAATTATAATTATTTTTATTTTTATTTAATTTGCTCATTGTTCTATTTCATTATCATTTGATAAACATTTCTTTCAAGTATTTATGTTCATAAGTTTTATTCATATTTCATATTGCCCTTGCAATAAAGTTGTGAATGAAATTGCAATCATGTGATTTTTCTTTTAGATGCAAAAAGTATCAGTATCAAAGAAAAAGTCCCATACATTAATATGTATCGTGTCGAAAGGGAAAATGCTGATACTGCCCATCCCTACTCTGGTTGCATAAGGTTGAACATCACAGCTGCCAGTTCTGCTTGTTTTCCCCTTTTGAAGCCCCTTGTTTTATCTTCTTATCACAGACAATGTTTCTTGTTTGTTGGTAAAATCTGGCAGCACTGTTGTTCAGCTTTATTTATACAGCGCCACATCACAACAGAAGCCGTCTCGCGGCGCCACAAATGCAGAGAAAACCCCACAATCTCAGAAAAACCCAGCAATCAGACGATCCTCTTTGAGCAAGCACTTAGCAACAGTGGAGAGGAAAAACTCCCATTTAACAGGAAGAAACCTCTAGCAGAACCAGGCTCAGGGAGGGGCAGTCATCTGCTGCGACTGGCTGGGGGTGAGGGGATAGAGAGGGTGGAGAAGACAGACATAAAGAACATTACAGTGAGAAGCCAAGTACATTAGAACAAAAATGGGGTTAAGATACACAAAAACCCTGAAGGATTTTACCCTGTTCTTAAAAACAGAGACCGAGTCTGACTCCCGGACCCAGAGTGGTAACTGGTTCCAGAGAGAAGGAGCTTGGTAGCAGAAGGCTCTGCCTCCCAATGTACTTTTGGAGATTCTGGGCACCACAAGTAGTTCAGCATTTTGGGAGCGTAATGCTCTATTAGGATGGTAAGGTAATATCAGATCCTTTTTATATAGGGGGGCCTGATTATTAAGAGCTCTGAAAGTGAGAAGAAGGATTTTAAACTTGATTCTAAATTCTATGGGAAGCCAGTGAAAGGAGGACAGAACCGGGGAGAAATGATCTCTTTTTCTAGAACCAGTTAAAACTCTAGCAGCAGCATTTTGAATCAAGTGAAGATTTTTTTAAGGATATTTTAGGACAACCAGATAATAGCGAATTACAATAATCTAATTGAGAGCTGACAAAGGCGTGAATCAGTTTCTCAGCATCATTCAGAGACAAGATGCTCCTAATCTTGGCAATATTGCACAGATGATAGAAGGCAGTCTTAGAAACAAATTTAATATGTGAATTAAAAGACAGATCTTTATCAAAAATAACTCCAAGGGTCCTCACAGAGCTATTCAGAGTGAGAGTGGCGGCATCTAAATTAAGTGCATGATTTGGGAAGGAATTTCTAAGATGTTTTGGGCCAACAAGAATGACTTCAATCTTATCAGAATTTAATAGTAGAAAATTACAAGTCATCCAAGCTTTGATGTCCTTAAGACAGGCATCTAACTTGGCTAATTGATTACAATCATCGGGCTTCATTGACAGGTATAGTTGTGTGTCGTCTGCGTAACAGTGAAAATGTATACAGTGCTTTCTAATGATATTGCCTAACGGAAGCATATATAAACTAAAAAGAGTAGGGCCCAACACAAATCCCTGTGGAACTCCGTGACTGAGCCTAGAGTTGGAAGAAAATTCATCATTGATGTGGACAAACTGAAATCTATCGGACAAGTAAGATCTAAACCACTGCAACGAAGTTCCATTTAGTCCAACATAGTGTTCTAATCTATCAAGGAGAATGGCATGATCGATAGTGTCAAAGGCTGCACTAAGATCTAAAAGAACAAGAACAAGAACAGAAACAAGTCCATTATCAGATGCAATCAGGAGGTCATTAGTGACCTTCACTAAGGCAGTTTCAGTGCTGTGATGAACTCTGAACCCAGACTGAAACTCCTCAAACAAACCAACTCCCTGCAAGTGGTCAAACAATTGCACAGCAACAACTCTTTCCAAGATTTTTGAAATGAAAGGCAAATTAGAGATTGGTCGATAGTTGACCAGAACTCCCAGATCAAGTGTTGGTTTTTTGAGTAAGGGTTTAATTACAGCAACTTTAAAAGCCAGTGGTACATAACCCAGAGTTAAAGAAGAATTAATTATAAGAAGAATACGGCTACCAATAATTGGGAAGATAATCTTAAATAACCTGGTAGGAATAGGATCCAAAAGGCAAGATGAAGGCTTAGATGAGGAAATTATTTTATCCAACTCTAAGAGGTCGATTGGAGTAAACTTATCTAAACAGATATCAGTTGAGGGAGTTGTAGTAGTTAATGAACTTGAGTTTATGGTAGGAAGAATGTGACTGATTTCATCTCTAATAGATAAAATTTTATGATTGAAGAAGTCCAGAAAGTCCTGACTAGAAAGCTCAGGGGGGATGCGAGGATTGACCGAGTCCTGGCTCTTTGTAAGCCTGGCTATAGTGTTGAAGAGAAACCTGAGGTTATTCTTGTTTGCTTCTATTAATGCAGAATAATAGCTTGATCTAGCTTTTCTAAGAGATTTTTTATAGATTAAGAAATTATTTCTCCACGCTAAATAGAATTCATCTAAATTAGTAGAACGCCATTTCCTTTCCTATTGACGAGTCTTCTGTTTTAAGCCACGAGTTTCTGAGTTAAACCAAGGGGTTAGAAATCTCTGGTTAGACTTTTTCTTTTTTAAAGGGGCTACCAAATCTAGAGTCCGATGCAGAGAGGCTGTAACACTATCAACGATGCTATCAATTACGAATGGAGCAGATTCTCCATCTTTTATTTCTGTTGTTTCTGTTGTGTTGACCCATGTATAGAGGAGACAATCTGCAAAAATTTGGTAACAACGTCATCAGAAATACATCTGCTGTAGTAGTATTTTTCTTTAGGAAACAAGTAATCAGAGATAGAGAAATCAAAAGTTAACAGACAATGGTCTGACAGTACAGGATTATGAAGAGACAATATCAGATCTTCTATATCTATACCATAAGTCAAAACAAGGTCCAGTGTATGGTGGAGATAATGGGCAGAATTTTTTACTTTCTGGGAAAACCCCATTGAGTCTAAGATTGAATTGAATGCCCTATTAAGACAGTCACTCTCTACATCAACATGTACAGTATATTAAAGTCCCCTACAATAATTATTGTACTGTATCAGATTTCAGCACTAAATCAGCTAAAAATTCGGCAAATTCGGATAGAAACTCTGAATAGGCCGAGGGAGGACGATAAACTATGGCAAAGAGAATTGGGTTCAAGCCAAGATAGCCAACATGCCCCACACTGAGGACCAAACCTTCAAAGGAATTAAAATGTTGTGTATATTGTTTGTTACAGGCAGCCTCCAGTGGCTTCAAAACAAAATGGCAACTGAGCTGCAGCAGTTTTTTGGTTACATCTCACCAGGATAACGATATTAACAGAAAAGTCTATTTAAGATCTGAAGAAGTGCCTGCTAACCACAGAAAAAACAGATACTGGCTTATGAAACTCTATTACCCAGGGGCCTGTACTACAAAGCAAGATTTAGGCTTAGCAGGGTAACTTCAGGGTTAACCCTGGGTTTTCTGTACTATGAAGCTGGTTCACTTCTTACTGGGGTAGATCACCATGGCAACTTATGCTGTGAAGGTAACCTGGTCAGGACCAGGTCAAGATCCAGCAGCGTTGCCAACTCCTCAGTAAGGAAAGTAGCTATTGGCTGTCCTAAAAGTCGTTAACCCCTTGCACTCCGGGCAATTTTCCTAAAAATGCCAAAAAATAACGTGCCCAAAGTAAATCGAAAGCTGTTATTCAACCCTTTGCAGCATCTTCATGGGGTTGGTCTCATTTAAAAGAAAACACTTTGAATTTTTTGGCAAAAAAAAAACAATCTCTCTACATGCTCCGGCCACTGAGTTACAGTCATCTAAACATACTGAACTTGAAGAAAATAAATTTGGACACAGTGTTTTTTTGGATACAAATGCTTGCAAATAACACACAGCTGTCCGATCCGGCTGGAAAATGCAACAGAAATGTAGAACCAAGTGTTATCAAGCTGAGATCCAAATTTGGTAACAATACCACAAAAAATGAATATTTTACACAGCTTTGTTCTCAGGTAGTTCCCAGGCGTTTTGGAGCTGTGCCAAATTGTGCCAAATGGCACAGTTTGGAAAAACATCTGTAACTTTTGAATAATTCAATGTAGAATCTTCATTTTGGGCTCTAATGAAAGGTCACACTCAGGGCTGTGTCTGTGCGTGTGTGTGTGTGTGTGTGGGGTTGTCCTCCCCCCCCCGCTACAAAAGACGGAGTTCGGCCCTCGCTACATGATGGATTACACTCCTTGCATGTTTTCACAGCGGCCCCCCCCCCCCTCGCTACTGTGTGTGTGTGGGGGGGGGTTGTCCCCCCCCCCTCGCTACAGAAGACGGCCATCGCTACATGAAGGAATAGACTCATATGCTTCCCCCCGCGGACCGGGGGGCGTTCGGACCGTGAACGCCCCCCCCCGCTCCTCTTCTGCAGCGGGGGGGGGGGGGGGGCGTTCACGGTCCGAACACGGCAAATGAACCGTTTATCGCAGCGCACGCACTTCGTACTTCGTGCGCAGTACAGTTGTAATTTACCGATCGGTGAAAAGTCATTTTTGGATTACAGTTTTCAGGGAGAAATAATAATTTAGCTTTTAACACCTTACCTCTTCACAGCAGCAGAGTCGTGGCGAACTTCTCTTCCCCATTGTCAGACGAACGCGACGCTGCTCCGCTCGTGGATCCCGATCAAAACATAATTCCAATATTGCGGTTTTGGTGAATGATTTACGACCTTTGTCGTCGGCCTCCGTCGGTCTATGATGACGGAAGAGAATCCTAAACGTCTATTCTGCTGGAATGAGTGCAGGTCCCACTTGTGGGTGTTCTCCATGCTGCTGGGTGAGCCTGGGTCTGTAGCAGATTCGTCCAGCGTCCTTTGTTTTCATCTGCTGCAGCAGTAAATCTCTCTTCACCCAGCCTGAATTTCTGTGCTTCAATTGGCTCCTGCATTCACAGTAGGCGGGTCCTCCTTCCTAGGTTTTCATTCATTGGCTCTTCAAGGTTTCAGAAACCCAATTCAAGGCTCTTATTAGTCGAATGAGAGGTCAATCAGATGAACTAATCTGTTCGCGGCTGTGTCTGCAGTTTTTTTTTAGTGGCGCTTGAACGCCACTACATCACCATCACCACCTACATCACCACAATCTGGACTGTGCGTCCGAGTGCACACGAGGGCGCAGGAGTGCGCCCTCGTGCGTCCTAGGACGCAGAGACTTGCCCGCCCGCGGAACAACAGAGCGCAAGTGGTTAAGCGATGTCATCGACTAACTTGCATAATTGGTCACTTGCATGTAATCGTAATGGACGCTGTAGGAGAGAAGAATAATGTGAGAGAGACAAAAAGAACTACATATTAACTTTCTTCTGTTGATTCTTGGTTTGTTTGTTTTAATTTTGCCATTTAAATAGGCCATCACTTCTCAAATAACTTCATGGCTTTAATGCTTTGTCTAGACCCACATTACATAAATCAATTTTGTCCTGCATTGTTAAATGTTAGAATATCAAATTTAATCAAAAGATTTATGTGGGACTTCCGGTTATGGCTGCCACGTAGGACGGACGTGTCTCGCTCTGCTCTGCTCCTGGAGAAAAAAAATCGGCAAATAACTCTCTCATTTGGGACAGAACGTATCCCAGCATTTGGGCGAGGATATGTCGGCGAAGCCTAAGGCTGGAAAACCAGGAAAAGGAAAAAGCGAGCCGCCGAAACAGTCCAAATTAACGGACTTTCAGGTCTGTGATGCAGCAAATAAAACTCCATATATGGCGGAGGAAGCTGGCGGCGGTGCGATGTTTGCGGGGAATGGCGCAGATGCGCTGATGGCTGCCATGAGTTCAATGAGAGCGGACTTTTCCTCTAGATTTGATGGGATTATGACAGCGTTGGAAGGAATAAGAAAGGAATTGGGTGACTGTGTAGAACGAACGGCGCAGATGGAGCTCCGTCTCGCTAGTGCTGAAGATGACGTCACCCGTCTTCAATTAAAGGTGCGCACTTTGGAAAAAAAAAATAAATCTCTGGAAGATAATATTTTGGATTTGGAATCTCGGTCGAGACAGAATAATTTGAGGCTGGTGGGTCTTCCAGAGGAATCAGAAGGTCGGGACGTATGTTCCTTTCTGGAAAAGTGGATTCCGGAGGTGCTGGGCAGCGAGGAGTTGCAATCAGCAGTGGTTCTGGAAAAAGCACATCGTATTGGCCCACGGAGAGATAAGGGACCGCCGAGGACCTTAATTATGAAGTTTCTTAGCAACAGAGACAGGATGAAGATCTTCAACGCTGCACGTGCTAAAGGAGAGATTAAACACCAGGACCAGCAGGTGCGGTTCTACCCAGATTTGGCCACAGGAATCCAGCAATTGAGGAAGCAGTTTGATCCCGTACGTAAGGAGCTGCGCAACCTTGGGATTCGTCATGGTGTAATCTATCCTGCGAGACTGCTGACCACGTATGAGGGCAGAACCCACACCTTCAAGACCCCAGAGGAGGCGCAGGAGTTCATCAAGAAGATCAAAGAAGAAGAAGAGACTGGTGGGAGCTAAGCATGAACAAAATATAAGGTAGAATAATTAAGCATTTGCACAGGCATCTGACTGACTTGAAGTAAATAGTAAGTTTACAAAATATAGATTGTATTATATATTAAAAAAACAAAACAAAAACAAAACAAACAAAAAAAAAAAACTATGATGTACAAAGTTGTTAAAAATTTTGGAGTTAAGTTGGAAAACTACAGAGGAGAGTTAATGTTACGTCATTAAAAGCAGTAGAGTTAGGGTGATTGGGAGGATGAAGAAGGAGTGGCTTAGGCTGTTCCCCGTGGGTGGGGAACGGTCGATGGCTATATCGGGAGACAGAATTTTTCTTTTGATTTTGGGGGGTTTGCCACAAGTGTGGGAAGGGGAAATTTGTTTGTGTGTAGTTTGTAGGATGAATGTTCAACCACTCATGTTTTTGCTTCTCTGTATGAGCATGTTTACACTGCAAGGTAATCCCAAACTCTCTATTGATCATGGACCAAAGTGTTAATCTTAATTTAACTTCATGGAATTGCAGAGGTCTACAAAATTTAAAAAAACTTAAACAAGTTATGAATAAAATAAAGGACATGGGTTCAAGAATTGTGTTTTTACAAGAAACTCATCTGATAGAGGAGGATGTTAAAAGAATTAGGAGTAGATGGCAGGGAAGTGTATTCACCTCTTCATTTTCATCCCGAGCCAGGGGAGTTATGACTCTCATACATAAATCAGTTCCTTTTCAGGTGAAAAATGTAATTGGAGACAAATTTGGAAGATATGTAATCATTCAAGGTTCTTTGCTATTAGAAAATATAAATCTTGTGAACTTATATGGTCCCAATATAGATGATCAGAAGTTCTTTGCTAATTTATTTCTCATCTTATCATCACTTACAGGGCAACATATAATAGCAGGGGATTTTAATTGTACATTGAATCCAGGTGTGGATAGATCAACAGGACTGGATTGTACGCACATTGGATGTAGGATGACTATTAATCATTTTATGAAAGAATTGAGATTGTTAGATATATGGAGAGAAATGAAACCACAAGTTAAAGCCTATTCTTGTTATTCCAGTACCTACAAGACATTCTCACGTATTGATTATTTTTTGATTTCCACAGAATTAAGGTCCAAGATTCAAAACTGCTTTTATGATAACATCGTGATTTCTGATCATGCACCCTGTTGTCTAATATATGTAGATAAAAAATTGACAAAGGAATCAGGTAGATGGCAATTTCAGCATAAATGGCTTCAGGATGAGGAATTTGTCAAGTATATAGAAAAACAGATAGACGAGTTCTTTGACATCAATACTACACAAACATCAGCATGTGTAAAGTGGAAGGCTTTCAAAGCTTTTATTAGGGGACATATTATTAGTTATACAGGATCAAAATCTAAGAAGACTCGAGAGGAGAGAGCTAAATTGGAACATAAAATAAAAAGTCTTCAGGAAAAAGTGTATGCAGGAAGTGACCCAAGGTTGGAGAATGAATTACTGATTTTGAGAGCTGAATACGACAAAAAAATCAGCGAATAGAGCTGCCTCGAGTCTTCTAAGATTGAAACAATCTTTTTATGAACAAGGTGAAAAATCAGG